>OX941089.1:30000-1280000 GCA_954870635.1 Arctium minus | reverse complement strand
AACTATTATTATTTTTCGGAGAAGAAAAAAGAAAGCAATATTTTGATATTATTATATTGTTTATAGAGTATTATGAAAGTTTGTTGTGATATTAATTATATTGAATACTTTAATAATATAATTTTTAAAGTTATAAATTAACTATAGTTAAATACAATATTTTTTAAAACCGTTTAAGATTCTTTAAGAGCATTTCCAATCCAAGTTCTTATAAAAACGAGGTTTTTATAGTTTTTGGTGTCACCTAATTTCCATCTCATCAAATTAAAAATTTACATAAAGTCCACAATAGTAGTTCGTATAATAACCTATTTTTGTGGATCCCAAATATATATATATATATATATAAAAGTTAAATATATGTTATATTAATAATTATTAAAGTCAAGAAAAAAAAATAAAAAAATGAAGACAATGTCATATCTCACATGTTTCATGGTTAGAACCAAGATTCTTATTTAAGAACCTAGAGGGATTTGGGTTATTATAAGAACTTTCCACAATGGTAGTTCTTATTAGACACTACACTTTTTGCTTATAAGAACCTTGCATTAGAGATGCTATAAGAAACTCGATACACGGTCTCTAAAACATAACATATAAAAAACATTTTAATTTACAAAAATAAAGTTTATTACAATTTAAACACTTTATATTTTTTTAGAAAATTTAATTTATAAAAATTATTGAGGGTAAGGAAAGTAAAAGTTGAAAGGAGGAGGGAGTGATAGGGTGTGGGTAGGGTCCACAGCAGGTGGAATGGATATTGATCTGTCTGGTTGGATCCAATCATAAAAATCATCAATCTACTCATGATGACACAATGGATGGATTTGATGAGCCTCATGCTTATGGGCCCCACGTGTCATCTTCCTTGCTTCTATGGATCTCATCAATCCTCCTCTTTTTTATTTCATTTCATTTTAGGGAATTCATTTATATTTTTTTAAAATAAGTTTATTTTATAATCATTAAAAATAAATGATCCAATTTCAGATATTAATACCCTATATTTTTATTTTTATAAATTATTACATTTATTAACTTAGAAACAATTTTAATATATATTTAAATTAAAAATATACATTTAAAGCATCTCCAATGAATTTTTTGAAATAGAGGAAATTGAGATTTTGAGTCAATTTTAAACTCTAGTAAAATCTCTAACACTATCTTCAAAATGGAAATTGAATAAAAGCGAACATTTTTTTTTCTCTAATATGGAGAAAACGTAAAAAAAATGATTATAAAGTGAGAGAAATATTTTTTAAAATATATTTCCACCAATAGGAAACTTTGAAATAAATATTTAGAGAGATAAACACTATTTTAATAGATGAATGAAATATTTTAATATTGTAATCAATGTTGGATTCTACAAAATGAGAAATTTGTTGGAGATGAATGTAACTTTTTTAAGACATTGTTTGGAAAAAAATAAACTAACTTATTTTCTGGGTACATGTTTGGATGACCATAATCTAGCTAATAAGCTAAGTTTGCTTATAAGCTACTCCATGAGAAGCTTTTTGTGATTATTCCAATTATGTCCCTCATTAATATTCATAATTATATATTAACTTTTTATTATAAATAAGTAATTAATATTCTTTTTGATAATTTAAATGTTTATAAGCTAGTTTTTGTCAAACGCGACTTTTTCATCAGCTAGCTTATCAGTCATAAGTTAGCTTATCAGCTAGTTTGTCAAACATAGCCTAAGAAATTTTGACATTTGATTCTCCATTTTAGATAATTTTTTTGTAAATCATTGGAGATGCTCTTAGAGCCTCGTTGTTAGTAGCATAATAAGGTTAATAAAACTCACAACTTATTCGTTTAACAATATATGACTCTTTGATAGTAGTTTAAGGATATAAAAATTGACTTATTCAATAAGTTTTTAAGAGGAGCTTCTTGACAGAAAGTCAAGGTTTTCTTTTTGCATACACACTACTCGGTCCACTCCCAATTAAAAAACATGTTCATTACATCTATAAAAAAACCATTTCAAACAAAAAACTTTTCAATTTATACAAAAATATTAATTCACCCAGACAACTTTATAGTAAACATTAAATATTTTAATAACTTATCATCCATCCTATTTATAAGTATTCATGACGAATAGCATAATAAAATATTATAACAAATATATATTAAGTATTAAGGTTTTGTTTGGCAAACTAGCTTATAAGCTAGCTTATTGAAACCCTACTCAAAACGTTACTTTGAGTAGCGTTTTAATAAGCTAGTTTATGGTCATCCAAACATATACGCTAGCTTATAAGCTACCTTTTTTTTAACAAACATAACCTAATACTCACAAAATAGATGGTTCTCGATTTCCAAATCAAACACCTTAATATATAAAATAAAATAAATAAACAAATAATTAGTATATTTAATAAAAGAGTCAACGGTCAAACGATAAAAAGTGTTTGGTTGCATGAACATTTGGTCATAAAAAGTCATTGTCTTCTTTCACACACACATACACTCTCTCTCTAATTCAGCTCGGCTCAAAAACGGCTCCATGAAGCCGCCAAGCTCCTCTCTCTTCATTCTATATAACCCCATTCATCACCCTCCTCAATCTTATTGTCAAACCCCTCTCAATCATCTCTCTCTGATATCAAACTCACCTGCTCACAAACTCACATCTTCCAGATTCCAAAACAGTTATTCATAGCTGTTAATCTGTTCATCATCAAGTTTAATTTGAATATATACACAAGATTATCTCGAAATCTGTACTGGAAATGATGGTTGAGAACCAGGATTTAGGTCTGAGCCTTAGCTTGAACTTTCCTGCAGCGGCGGAGAGGAATCCGGCAGCTTCACTTCAGTTGAATCTGATGCCGGCGTTAGTTTCATCTTCATCGTCGTTCAATGTTCTCCATAGAACCCCTAATTGGTCGGATTCATGTCCGTCTTCATCAGGTAATTATGTAAATACAATCATCTCGATCAAAAAAAAAAAAGTAAAATCGTGTTTGTGTAAATTGTAATTTCCGGATAGGTTAAGAGATCTACAAGTTATATATGAACCGTGGTGTAATTGAACTCTGGAATTTTGAAATAATCGTGATGTTTCGTTAGATCGTGGAATTGTGTGTTGTTTTGAGCTGATTTTTTAGATCTTAGATCTGATTTTCTGAACGGATCTGTTACATGCAGATCGGAACAACGCTGATGCGTTTAGAGTGGAGACGAGATCGTTTCTGAAGGGGATCGATGTGAACAGGATACCGCCGACGGCCGCCGAGGCGGAGGAGGAGGCCGGCGTTTCTTCGCCGAATAGTACGATTTCGAGCATCAGCGGGAAGAGGAGCGAGAGAGATCTCCCTGTGAACGAACACGACGGCGAGCGAACTTCTTCTCGAGGTCTCAGTGACGATGAAGACGGCGAAAACTGCCGGAAAAAGCTCCGGCTATCGAAAGATCAGTCGGCGGTGCTCGAAGAAAGCTTCAAAGAGCACAACACTCTGAATCCTGTAAGTACACGCTTTAAAAGCTTGTACAGTACAAGTCTAGATCAATGGCATAATCGTAATTTTACTCATGGTTTACGATTTTTTCTCTGGCAGAAGCAAAAACTGGCTCTGGCTAAACGACTCGGGTTGAGACCACGTCAGGTGGAAGTTTGGTTCCAGAACCGAAGGGCAAGGTCAGTAATTTTCTTATTTTTACAAGGGTATTTATTATTGGTATTATTGGCGAAATTACGTTTTTTGCCCTTGGAGATGAATTAAATTAGCGTGATTTTTATTCGTTTTACAGGACCAAATTGAAGCAAACGGAGGTCGATTGCGAGTTTTTGAAGCGATGTTGCGAGAATTTAACCGAGGAAAACCGAAGGCTACAGAAGGAATTACAGGAATTACGGGCGTTAAAACTTTCCCCGCAATTCTACATGCAAATGGCCCCGCCAACGACCCTGACCATGTGCCCGTCATGTGAGCGTGTGGCGGCACCGCCACCATCTTCCGCCATGGACAAGGCGGCCGACCACCAGCATAACCGCCCCCACCGGATGCTACCGTTCAATCCGTGGTCGACGCCCACTGCCCATCGACAAATGAACGGCGTCCACCCTCGATCGTAAAAGGGTATTTTGGGTATAAAAGGGTGATAACATAGATAATATGAGGAACTTGTATTTGGTGGTTTATGTTACTTTGAGGGATAGTTTTGTAATTTTGATATTTATTTAGTTTTTAGTATTTATTTAAAGTTATTATATTTCTTCCCAGGTGAAAAAAGACAAGTTTGATTGTTTGAATGACAATGGGAAGAAACCCAACTACATTCCCCTCATTAATTAATTGATCAATTTTATTTTATTTGCTAAATAATTCCTCATTCGTTAAATTTTAGTAACAATTACTTTTATTTATTTTTTAAATACTTCATTCAAGCCGACAAAATATATATCAAATTTATGACGACCATGGCCCATAGAATAGTTTTTTATATTTAATTAATAATTAAATAAATTATATAGAAATTAAAATTTATACCAATTATTTAAAGATAAATAAGATTTATACCTTAAAACAATTATATATATATATAGACGAACAATTGTGTGAGAACTTAAGTTAACATATGAAGTTGATCACTCATAAATTCAAGCGCATCTATGAATCACGCTTCAAAAAGGAATTCATCTGGTGCATCTCATTCTAATGTGCAACCAACGTTAGATAACCACTTATCACGTTTTTCACGTAAACTTAACTTTATATCGAAACCCAAAAAATTACGTCTTAAAAAACGTTGTGGCTTCATCGTGACTTTTAAGGCTTGAGGCTTTACCTTGTTACTCCATACCTTCACGCAATTTAGAACCTTGGCTAGCCTTCGTATCAATATACGTTGGAACCTCCATACTATTCTCGGAAACAAAAAAAAAAGAAACTTTTAAAGAGTAGTGTTGATGATATTCCACATATTTTAATATAATATCAGACTTAAATTTTACAATTTATAAGACTCGACCCTGTAGCGTATAGAACCCGTCTAACCCCTTCTGACACTTTAGGACGCTCTGGATCCACATGTAGGGGTGAGCATAACCCGACCGACCCGACCACCCGAACTACCCGAAAACTCGTTACCCGATCACCCGAACCCGAGAAAATAGTACGGGTATAACGGATCGGTTTGGGTATCCATAACCCCCACCCGACCCGTCCGAAATATCCGATTTTTTTTTAAAATTAAAAAAAATCATTTTTATTTTATATTTATATAATTCTAATTCTAATTTGTAATTTGTATTTGTAGTTTAATGTTTTAATTTGTAGTTTAAACTTTAAAGTTGTTGTTTGTAGTTGTAGACTTTTAGTTTAAACTTTAAAGTTATATATTGACAATTTGTAATTTGTAGTTTGAGAAATTAGGTCAAAAAAAAAAACCCATTGAGGCCCACTACCCGAAATATCCGACCCGAACCCCCGAACCCGAACAACCCGAACTCTAATCGGTCGGATGTCGGGTCTTCTCCCACCACCCGAATATCCGATCGGATTTAGGTTTTGGATATCCGACCCGACCCGAACGATGCACACCCCTATCCACATGATATAGACTTTACCTACTTCTAACTCTATTCATCCATTGATCTTCTACTCAACTCGAAAAGTTAGAAGCAATTAACAATTTACTACTACAATTCTAACCAATGTTTTAAAAACCGGGTCGATCCGGCCGGTTGAACCAGTTGAATCGGGTCCCAGGGAAGAGGGCTGGTCAATTGCGACCAGGTTTATGACAATTTATGGCCCGGAGTGAACTGACCGGTTTTATCAAAAAACCGGTTGAACCGGGTGGTTGACTCGGTGGTTGAACCGTTTTTTTAATGTATTTATGAAAAATTTATGCTTATGCGTTTTTTTGTGACCGGGTCAAACAAAAAACCGGGTTTTAAAACATTGATTCTAACTTACATTTATAAAGTCATTTTTGTAATGATGATCAGAAAAGAAAACAAAACACAAATCTTGAAATTTGCAAGGATGAAAGATGTTCTTAATTTGAAGTCAAATTCAATAATTGGATTTGGAAATTTACACCCAATTTACAAATGATTTCCTTGTGAAACTTTTTGACTTTGAATATGAAAGCAAAATGTATAACTAGAAAAATGTTTTCTTACTTAACGTGATTTATTGACTTTGAAATTTTATTGGTTGAAAAATCAAATTAAAATTAGAACATATCGATTTGAACAATATCACAAGAATTAAAATTAGAAGTTCTTTGAATTTTCATTACAACAAATATTAAACTATTAAAAATATTCATATTTGATCATTGACACACATTTTAGTCATTCTATCGATAAAATAAAAATTAATATCATCAAAAAATAAATATTAATGTCTGATTATTAATGTTGAGACATATTCTCGTAGGACTTAAAAAGGTGAAAAATGTTCTATAAGCTATCCTGTTTTGAGCACTCATAGATAAGTTTATATTTGATAGAATCAATAGTAATATTACCGACAACAAAAATAACAGCTTGGTCTTCTTTTTTCATCTCTACAACCATTACACTCGATGTATTCACTTTCATTTATGTGACTCATAAACACAGACAAAAAAATTATGTTGGTGGTTTCCGACAAACTTTCCAACAAAAGACCAGCGACAAAAATGGAGTTCACACCGGTGACAAAGAAGATGGTGGTTAGGACTAAGGTTGTATAGTTTATACAGTACAAACCCTGTTACAATGAACTTTAATAAAAATTGTGAAGTACAAAGTTTTGATTGTAGTAAGATGTTAGGTGTATGTCTTTTTAAATTTGTTTTAATAAAAGTAGTTAGACACATTGTCCTTATTTCATACATTGAAATTCAAATCAAGAAAATAATTTTTTTAAATGATACTTAACATAGTGATCAAAATGAATATTTGTAAAAGTTTATTGCTATTTAATGCATTTTTATTTAGGACAAATAATTCTTTTTGAAACATACGAAACAATATGCGACTATGTAGCTCAGTTGATAAAAGAGTGAAATGACTTTTACTAAAATACAATACAAATATTGGGTTCGAATCTTGACCTCCCTGCTAGCCTAAGCCGTTGAGTGAACCAGAAAAATATCCCTATATAATGGTGTCTTAAAAAGTGGATTTCGTGTGAGACCGGTTAAAGTTATCGATAATCAATTTTTTACCCAAATATTATGTAAAAATTTTACATGTTTGTGAGTTGGTTAATGTAAGATCCCGAGTGAAATGACTTTTACTAAAATACAGTACAGATAATGGGTTCGAATCTTGACCTCCCTGCTAGCCTAAGCCGTTGAGTGAACCAGAAAAATATCCCTATATAATGGTGTCTTAAAAAGTGGATTTCGTGTGAGACCGGTTAAAGTTATCGATAATCAATTTTTTACCCAAATATTATGTAAAAATTTTACATGTTTGTGAGTTGGTTAATGTAAGATCCCACATTGGTTGGCGAGGGGAACGAAAGTTGCCTTATAAGGGACTGAATACCTCCTCTACCAGACGCGTTTTAAAACCGTGAGTCCGGGTGTGTGGACAAAGCGAACAATATCTGGTACGGTTGGCCTGGGATGTTACAGATGGTATCAGAGCCGGGAACCGGACTAATGTGCCAGCGAGGACGCTGGGCTTCCAAGGGGGGTGGATTGTAAGATCCCACATTGGTTGGGTAGGGGAACGAAAGATGCCTTATAAAGGGACTGGATACCTCCTCTACCAGACGCGTTTTAAAACCGTGAGTCCGGATGTGTGGACAAAACGGACAATATCTGGTACGGTTGGTCTGGGATGTTACAGTTAACATATGAATTAAATAAACAACGTTTTTGCTAAAAAGATTGATCGATCAATTTATGGAATCACCGGTTATAAATGCATATTTTAAGTAGATTTTGCAATCTTAAAAGGAAAAAAAAATCAAAGTCAATGATATGATGATGTTGGGTTTTGACTATATTAAATCATAACTGCTCAATATATATATATATATATATATATATATATATATATATATATATATATATATATATATATATATATATATATATATATATAGGGTTGGGTTCCGGTGAGACCAAGGGTTTTTCATGAGACCCGTAAGACCAACTGATGTCCGTTGATCAAATTTACAAGCTGATGATCTGATGGTTGAAATCCTACATTAATTTTGAATGTGCAAGGGTATTTTTGCCATCTTTTTTCTATTTTTCTATTTTTTGCACGTGATAGAAAACAATCCCTCTCATTCCCCTGCCATCGTGTTCCTCCATGAACTCCGCCTTCTTCCTCTGATGAACTCTGCCTTCTTCCTCCGATGAACTCCACATTCATCATTCGACGAACTCCGATTGTCTTTTCCGATTAAACATCTTCATTGGTGTTGTCTGTCTTCTTTGATTGAACATCACCAATCTCCTATCGATTTCAATTTAGCAATTGCCATTGATTTCACCTAATTTCTTTACTGAACTGCTACGCTTTCAAACAAGTAAGAAAATCTTATACATAATATAATTTGCTTTTCGTTTGAGTAATTTTCCTTCTTTCTTTTCTTTAATACATGTAAGAAAATATCATAGATGATTTGTAAGAATGTCTGCCTTAATCTAGGGTTTACTTTTTTTCAAGTAAAAGAATGTCTAACGAAATCACGGGAACATACTGATGTTTTCAACGATGAACAATGTAATCAATGTCATTGGTGTCTTTTGATTAATTGGTTTAAATTTGTGAATGTTGATTAACTGGATGCAAAAATTCAAAATTTCACAATGAATGTTTCTACATATTTTGATTTTAAGGAAAAGAATGTCTAATGAAGATGATTGGTAGATCATCTTGAATGCGGCTTATGATGGTGAACAATGTAATAAAGGTCATTGGTTTCTTTTAATTGATTGTTTTCATTGTGAAGGTTCATAAATTGCATATGCATGTATTATTTAACTAATATCTTAACAATAAAGCTTTTGCACACATTTCAGCCCCTCTAAGTATCATTTAACAAATGCAAAAGTAACCACCATATTGAGGATGAATTGGGCATAACCTGGTTGAATTGAATCTAATTGATGCTAGTTGAGAATAAGCAGTAGGAGGTGGACCATATGGACTACCAACATAATCATCGTTAGTTGCTTTATGGTACCCATAACCTGCATTATTTGTTGTGTACGAGGGTACTTACTATTACTAGAATTCGATCGTGATTATGCATATCCAGGTGCTTGTTTCCCTACACCAGTCTAGAAACAGGGTGGTCGCTTTGTTGAGGATAACCACCATAGGCTTGCTGCGTTGGTCCACTTGATGCACATAGGTAAGATTTGAGTTGGTGTAACATTTCGAGCATATGATAAGAGGTCGTAATAGATAATATCTCTCGACTAACTTGGCATGGGTTGACCATAAGGTTGAACGTATGGACCCTATTATGGAATGTATTGATCCTACTGCCCCTAGATAGGATTAGTACCTCGTGAGCAAGATGAAGTTGTAGGACCATGTGGTTCATATGGATGTCGGACAGGTACTCGTTAGCTTCACCATGGTCATGACCATAACCCATAAGTGCAGGCAGTGGATAAGAAGTTCGTTGCTGGAGATAACTATAATTTGCTTGGGATGGGAGTGAACATAACCCTTCGGTTAAAGTCTATGGATAGGAGTTAGGTTCAACGATAATTAATCTATCGCTTTCTATTCAGTTAATAGTATGTATAATGATGATGAACACCATAACATGTCAAATGATGTTTGTAATAGTCAAGTTTGTAGTAAATGTTAGAATACATAATTCATCTAAAATCTAACTTTCACATTAATTATGTTGTGAAGGTTCATATAACTCTTGTGTTACTTGTTTACATAATCTATTTAAAACAGAACCTTCACATTAACTCCACTGTGAAGGTTCATAAAATTGTTGTATTACTAACTTACATAACCATTTAAAATCCAACCTTCACATTAACTCTGCTGTGAAGGCTCATATGATTGTTGTATTACTAGCTTACATAGTCCATTTAGATCTAAACCTTCACATTAATTTTGTTATGTTCATATGATTGTTGTGTTACTAGTTTACATAATCCCTTTAGAACCGGACATTTACATTAACTTTGTTATGAAGGTTCATATAGTTGTTGTGTGAATGTTCACATTAACTCTGGTGCGAAGGTTCATAAATTTTTACATTATTGGCTTACATAAACCATTTAAAAATGAACCTTCATATAATTGTGTGTGAACCTTCACATTAACTTTGGTGCGAAGGTTCATAATTTTTTTGTTATTGGCTTACATAATCCATTTAAAATTGAACCTTCACGTTAAATTTTTTGTGAAAGTTCATATAATTGTTATGCTACTAGCTTATATAAACTATCTAAAACTGAACCTTCACATTAGCGCTGCTGTGAAGATTCATAACATTGTTGTTATTAGCTTAAGTAATCCATTTAAAAGTGAACTTTTACATGAACTTTGTTGTGAAGGTTCATATATTTGTTGTGCTACAAACTTATGTAGTTTATTTAAAACTAAACATTCAGATTAACTGTACTGTGAAGTCAAAAGTTGTTGATGGTTCTTTACATATGTTGGTTAGATATGTGCAGGGCATGATGAGCTGTTGGTACGAATATTTGTTGATTCATCATTATGGCCAAATTATTTATTAGGGGAAATGGTTTCTAACTGCTTGCTGATGTCATATGGTGTTGTTGAGAAGGTGAAAGCTCAAAGGATTAAAAATATTTCAACGACGTTGAGATTTGTTCAATGACTGAATATTCCTCGTTGATTAATAATCAATTTGAAGTTGGGAACTGAGTGGAAAGTTGAAGCTGAAGGGGTTGTGGCACTTCAACAATGAACAATGAATACTACAAACTGTCAAAAATATTTATGGAAATTTGGAATTCTGGTTAACTTTACAAAATATTATTTTATAGAACTTGGTTGAGGTTTTTTTTTGTATTTGTAGTTGTTTATATTTATCTTGATGACACTTAAAAAGAAAAGAAAAGAAATATATTTTCGTGTTATTGACTTACATAATCCATATAAAACTGAATCTTCACATTAAGTTTGTTGTGAATGTTCATTTAATTGACCTTAAGGTTATAACAATTTCAATTGCAATTTTGTATAAGAAATTTAGTATCATCGAGATAATGGATACTACATTTGTAATCAGGTTATACAATTTATTTAAAAAGAAACTCGAAACAAACTATCAAAACAAACAACTTAACCTTTGCATTAACTTTGTTATAAAGGTACAATCAATTGATACTAATTCTACAATTTGGGTTATACAATGTATTTAAAAACAAAATTAGAAACAAACTATCATCACAATCATCTTAACATTCACAATAAACTTGCTGTGAAGATTCAATAGTTGATGTGAAGGTAAGACAATTGATACAAGAAAGTTAATATCACTAAGTGAAATGATGTAATTATGACTAAAAGTTTACTTGAAAGTCAAAGCAATCTATAAAAACTTTGTAGAAGGAACTTCACAAGCAATAACCTAAACCTTCATAAAGTATTTGCTGTGAAGGTTTTGAGGTTGTCTGAAAGTTGATTAAATGTTCATCCATTAAGTTCGGGGCAAACATTCAAACCAATCTACTAAATAATTACAAAAAGTATCTCAATAACAATGTTTTAAACCATTACATAAAACTGAACCTTCACAATAAGTTTGTTGTGAAGGTTTATTAAGTTGACCTTAAGGTAAAAACAATTCATACAAGAAATTTAGTATCATTGAGACAATTGATACTAATTCTACAAGTTGGTATATATAATGTATTTAAAAATGAAAATTGGAAAACAAACTATCATCACAATCAACTTAACCTTCACAATAAATTTGTTGTGAAGATT
Organism: Arctium minus; assembly: GCA_954870635.1. Classification (NCBI taxonomy): domain Eukaryota; kingdom Viridiplantae; phylum Streptophyta; class Magnoliopsida; order Asterales; family Asteraceae; genus Arctium; species Arctium minus. Next base: position 1,268,068 of record OX941089.1, on the reverse strand, counting down.
CAATCAATTGATGTGAAGGTAAGACTATTGATACAAGAAAGTTAGTATGTATCACTATGCAAATTGATGTAATTGAGACTAAAAATTTACTTAAAAGTCAAACAATCTATATAAACTTTGTAGAAGGAACTTTACAAGAAATAGCCTAAACCTTCACAAAATATTTTATGTGAAGGTTTTGACAATGTTTGAAAGTTAATTAAGTGTTCATCCATTAAGTTCGGGGCAAACTTTCAAACCAATCTACTTAATAATTACAGAATTCACCTAAAAAACAATGTTCTAAACTATTACATGATTACTTCAACTAGCTCAAAAGTAATGTGTTAACACCAATGGAAGTAGGGAGCTCCTCGTTCTCAACACTTCTACTATTTTATATCTATCTTGACTTAAAACCCCGATTCCTTCATTTTCTTTTCGTTTTTAGTTGGAACTAGTGATTTCCTTTTTGCTTCCTCTGAAGGTGTACTCTTAAGCCTATGCAGTTGCAACATTCTTTGTTGGACAGTTTGATGACTTGTGGGACTAAGAGATAAGGTTATATAACCTTTCAAACTCGCTGCATTATATAGGAAAACAATTTTCAGTTATAAAACAAAATATACATAGAAAACAAGATTACTTCACAACAAACTTATGTGAAGTTTTAATTTAAAACTTACCTTCTTCTTCCAACAATATGTGCTTTACTTCTGTAGAATGATCATTTGATTTTTGAACTGGCAACTGATGATGAAGGTACATATTGTATTAAAATACAATTAACTAAAAGAATAAATAATAAGTACGTAGGGTAAGACGGTCTCACGTGACATCAAAAGAACCTTCACAACAAGTTTGCTGAGAATGTTTGTTCAATGGTTTAATACATTTTTCATTTGATTCATTGAAATCATATTCTTCATCCTATTTTGTTGTGTTCTTTCTTCTAATAAAGATAAAAATCGGTTAAAAAACTAAAACAATTTAACCTTCACAATAAGTTTGTTGTGAAGGGTCACTCAATTGAAATATTAAAACCAGGGAAAGAGATTGTTACCTTCAATGTTTATTTCATTTTCATGTCTATGCTTGCTTCCTCATTGGAATCTTCTGGTGGTATTGCTTCCTCTAGAGAATCTTTATACTCTGAAACATAACTTTTTGTTAACTGCGTGCTTTTTCTTGGCATTTTAAAGCATCTGTTAAATCATAAAAGTATAAGGTAATGATCAAAAGTAAGAATTGAAAATCTCAAGCTACCACATGAAAGTTTTTATACCTAATTTTCAGTAATTATGTAACTGGATAAATAAATAATTTAAAATGACTGCTTAACAAAGTAAAATTGACATTCAATACAAAAAATCAACAACAAAAAGGAAAGAAGATAACATTGCTCTGCTGTGAAGGTTTAGTGTTTTTGGGGTCTCAAGAGTCACAACAAACAAGTTACCCTTACATGGTCCCAAATTGTCTATCACATGGGTCCTTCTATCTTGTTTGTGCCCACTTCTCTTTACTATGAATCATTAAAATCAAGTTTCTTTTCCATAAATGATACATGAATTTCTTAATTTTCTTGTTTGTGTTTGCAGGTCATAACAACAATATTAAATCACCTGACTAGAGGTTATACACCTAGTATTGTTGATAATGAAGTGAAGATCCCAGAGCAGTATTTCCAAGGAAAGGAGGCCAAACAGGATAAAAGAAAAACCAATAAACGTCGAAAAAAATAACATGCAGAATCTAAAAGTAAGACTCAAAACAAATTACACGTCTTTTCTTTATGTAACATGTCAGTCTTGGCCTCATGTTTTATAAAGGTGTTTGCATAATGTTAACCTATCATATCGAACAATCATTCTTCAGTTCCATGGATTTACTTGTGGTTTAGATGACCTCATGGTGTCAACAGATTGCGACAAAGAAATACAGATGGAACTTGAAGGTGAATATGTTGGTGAAAAGGTTCATCACAATTTTGTCAACTTGGAGAACCAAAGAACTGGAATGAATTTTAGTATTAGACAGCTTAGTGTCTTTTACGTTTATGAATGTGACTTAATTACTTTGAAAGTAGATGGGACGATTCCCAAGAGTCTATATAACTACATAATGACTTAAAAGCTGGAAGATCGGGATATGGAAATAGGCCATCATGTTGTGTTACTATCTAACCAAATGTTGTGCTGTCAATCACTGCTTTCTTGTGTTCACTTTATCAGTATGGACCTGTTTAAGTGCATGATTCTCACCGTTTGAACGCAACCGTTGAGTTGTTATGAGAATTGAGAATGATACCCATCAACGACTTTCCATTTACAAGTCTATTGGTACTAAAGTTTTTATCCCGTAAATATGTCTTGGTTGAAATATTTATTTTCTTGTCTAAGTTTATTTATCTGTTTCATCAAGAAGCTGATTTGGGTAAGTGTTCCTAATGACGGTTGTAGGCACAAGAGAGCTCCAACTGGAAACTGAGAAAATAATACGAAGCAGCTATGTAACAACCATCACATGCTTGGATAGTCTCGTGCAAACAGAACTGAGCGATAAAGGTTCTATGATTAGCAAAAAATGGTTGCCAAATGGATTGTTAAAACCTGCATTTCCCTTATGACAATTAGTGGTGCTAAAGGTAGCTCGGTAAGTTGGAAGAAATCTTTGTCTAGTGTTGGTGATTATAACTAAACTTAAATGGAAGAGATTACTGTGAATGTAACCTTCACAACAAACTTACTGTGAAGATTCAGTTGTTGTTTGAAGGTCAAAAGCCATCAAAATCTCCTAACCAGATAATACAAGAATTATAACTCAATTAACAGAGAATCCCACCAATATAACACATTAACCATGTAATAAACTAACATGTCTTAAATACAGTAACAGAACCACAGGCGATTATGAACATGATTGCATATTAGAAATCATAGAGTATAATTTGCAATAAGAGATGTTTAAAGTCCCATTATAACAGAAGATGAAGGACAAGATTGATTACCATGAATACTTTAAAATCAATTTACACTACAGAATCCTATAATCCAAAAGATTTTAGAGATTATTGATACTATATAAGTTGAAATTATATTACAAAAGATGGATGCTAAAAAGTAATCGACTTAGGAGAATGATTGTAACAGTGATGCTCAAAGTTTACCTTAAGATGAATGACTACAGAATCGAGAATCACAGTTTGCTTGATTTTAAGGAGGTTTTCAACGAGTGAAGAGATGAAATCAAATAAACGTATTAAATCAATGAGAACTCTCAAGTAAATCTCGATGATCCTGAAAGTAGCTGTTTATCAAAACCCTAATTTCATCTACCAGAAACCCTCGATCGATGAAATCAGAGAAAAACCTTCAATCGATGAGAATACCATCAAACCCCAAATTTGTCATAAAGGGTGTTTGAACTTTCATAAAAGCCTCGAGAATTCAAACTAATTACCGGTCCCACCAAAAACCCTTGGTCTCACATGAAACCAAGTCTATATATATATATATATATAGGGCTAAATCAAATGAAAACCACAAATATGTTACAAACATGTGAGAACCAATATAAAAATATTTTTTCACATGATATTTTTTCACCAAATGCTTGGATTTAATATATTTCTTTCCATATATTTGTTTCATAATATGATAGTTTTACATGTATTTGTTTCACCACATGAATATTTTTTACCCGTATTTTTCATTTCACTAGGTGAATCAAATTTTATTTTTCACGTGTAATCTTTTCACAAGGTGAACAAAAACATATATGAAACAATATCTTAAATCATAGGTTTTGATGAAAAAAATCATGTAAAAAAATATTTTTATATCGGTTCTCAAGGGTTTGTAACATATTTTTGGTTTTCATTTGATTATCGGCCTATATATATATATATATATATATATATATATATATATATATATATTATTTGAGGTTAAAGAAGTGAGGATGAATTTATGGCATTTTCAGTAGTTTTTTAAAACTTATCTGGAATGAAGGGTTATAAGTTTAAATTTTATTTTAAAAAAATCATATTTAACTTTAACAGGTTTTTTTATTTTAATATCATAATATTAATTATATTATTAAAATAATTAATATAATCAAGAAAATATTATTTTTTCTCTTGTAAACATTTAATTTAAAAATTTTGATTGGTAGAAAGAATGAAACTTTCTAAATAATCATTTTTGGAGAGTTCTCTAAATTTAAGGACTTATATCATCTCTCTCATATTTTTTCTATTTTGAAGAAAAAACTAGCCAAAATCCCCACAATTTCCATTTTAGAGAATTTATTAAAAATGCACAATTATTATAAAAGGAAAAGTGAAAGGTTCGAGAAGAAAATGTAAGCATCAAGTTAATATATCATTGGGGAATGTTCATAAAAACCCAACAAATGTATTTCATTTTGAATGATTAAGTCCCTAAACTAATTTTTTGAATGAAAAAATCATTAAACTTTCTCATTTTGAATGATTAAGTCCTTGAACTATTTTTTTGAATGAAAAAACCATTAAACTTTTCCATTTCGAATGAGAAAACCATTAAATTTTTCCATTTTGAATAATTAAGTCTCTGAACATTTTTTTTAATAAATTAAATCATCGAAACTTTTTAAAATTGGTTACTTACATCATTTTAACAAAAAAAACGACATGTAAACGTTTATCTTTTGATCCTTCCTCTTTTGAATAATAAAAAATAAAATAAAAAGAGAGAGATCGATGACAGGACAACAACGTGTTAGGCGATATGGTGAATAGACAACTTTCGGGCAACGGGGAGTGGTGAGGCGGAACGATACAATTGTTTGTGAAGAATTTTAATGGCGTAGAGTTTGAAAACGGTAAAAATGATTTAGATTTTTTTTTAATTTAAAACATTCATAGTCAGTTTCAGATACATTTAAAAAAAGGTAACCAATTTTTAGAAGTTTGATGGTTTATTTATTCAAAAAAATAGTTTAGGGACTTAATCATTCAAAATGGGATAGTTTATTGAGTTTTTTTGAACTTTTCCCTATATCATTTAACAAAAATACTTGTGTTTTAGTCATAATTTTAAAGGAAATTTTCAAAAAGACTCAACGAATTTTCCCATTTTGGAGGGAAAAGTTTCCCTAATTTTAAAATGAAAAAGTTTGTTGAGTTTTTTTTTCCCTAAAATTTCTCCTAATTTTAAAAGCTCTCGGTAATAACAAAACACAAATTAAATAAACTGTAATATCCCAGATTAGTTGGGGAGGGAACGAAATTGTCTTCTAAGGGACTTGATACCTTCTCTACCAGACGTGTTTTGAAATTGTGAGTCCAGGTGTGTGGACAAAGCGAACAACATTTGATACGGTTGGCCTGAGATGTTACAGTTGGTATCAGAGCCGAGAGTCGTACTAGTGTGCCAGCGAGGACGCTACACTCCCAAGGGGGGTGAATAGTAAGATCCCGCATTGGTTGTGGAGGGGAACGAAAGTTGTCTTATAAGGGACTGGACACCTTCTCTACCAAACGTGTTTTAAAACCGTGAGTCCAGGTGTGTGGACAAAGCGGACAATATCTGATACGATTGAACTGAGATGTTACATACAAGTATAAAATGTTGTTCGAAAAAGAAAAAAAGGAATGACTTATGAACAAAATTAAAGATGCTAAAAATGAGAAAAGAACAAAAAAAATATGATTAAAGTTGAAAATTGACCAAAAATATATTTAGTTTAGGCTTTTGATTTTGTTTAAAAAGTCCAGCCCAAAATTATCTATATCTAGGCCGAGTTATGTTAAATGATTTTCATAAAAAAAAAATATAGTTATTTATTTAAAAAATGTTGTAGGATAAGTGTGCCATCGTCTAAAGGATATGACGATAGAGATAGAGATAAATATATCAGAGTTAGATTAGAACTGAAATATCTTCTAACTATCTACTTGTAACTCCTCCCTATTTAAAGGGCTTATGATTAATGAGAATTATAGAATTCTTCTCTCTGTCTTATTGTTATTCTCTCTATATTGTTGTTTCATTTGTTTTTCCCTTTAACACGTTATCAGCACGTAAGCTCAATCGGTTAGTTCGACAATCAAATTTCGGGTTTCCAACTTCATAAATCTATCCCTCTGTCGATGTTACAATCCAAGTAAGAATTCTTACACACGTATATTATTTATGTGGCGTAATATTCATGTTATAAACCGTAAATCTGTCTCGGTTAACTTTCTGTTTTGAAAATTTTATATGCATATTGGCTTGTTTTTAAAAGTATTCGCTTTTGAGTCTCGAAGTAATTTGTTATGTATGTTGTGTTTTGTTGGTTATATTTTATCCTTTATTCCAATTGAATCAAGATATGAATAAGTGGATATAAATGAATGTATGAAGTTCAAAGACATATTAGAACCCTAAATCTAATAATTAACTAACAAACATTAAAATATTGGGCTTAGACGATGTTTGACCGGAATTTTCTTTTATCATTTTTTTGTTGGGTTATAAGCCGCGGTTGTTAGACATCAATAAGAGATAAATTAAGTTTTTTTTCCATCTTGAGAATGATTTGAATACCATATGTCTTTTATTATTATATATATTATTTTTGTTATTAATTAAGTGGTTTCCCAATTTAATATTTTTATATAAAATTAAAATGTCATTTGTTTTTATCAAATTAGTATTAATTTATTCATTATATTACATATTTGCTTCACCATGCTAAAAGAAAAAAAATGGTTCATGGTTATTTGGTTTTAACAATCTATAATTAATTAAAGCTTTATTTATAACTTGTTTTATATATATATATATATATATTTGTTAACGTTATTTAATTCTTTCGAGATTTACTCTTATAATATTTTTTTTTTCATTCTGGGTTGATTAAGATTGTTATTGATATTTGAAAAAAAAATTTATTTATTTATTGCAATAATTGGTTGTTATGTTACATTAATTTTGATTAAACATATTTTAATTTCATGTGAGTATGATAGTTTTTATGAATATGATAGCATTTATCGTTTTAAACTAATATTAATATTTATTAATGGTTATCCAATTTGTTTACAATTTATTTATTTGTTTATGTTAATATTTAAATGTTTATCTTCATTATAATTCATAATCTTAAAATTAATTTTTAGAAGTTACACTTCTAACCCCCATAACTTTTGTTATTTGACAAAAGCTCCAAAAATCGTATGAAAATGTTAAAATCAAACATTTATCTTGATTGTAGGTTCCTACTCATAATTATTTTTTGGAAGTTACACATCCAAACTCATATATTTTGATCTTTACCAAAAACTCCAAAAAATGCTATTAAGGTATTAAAATTGTTTCATATGCCAAACTCATAGTCACTTTGGCCTCTTGCCAAAAGATCCCAAAATACCAATATGGTATGAATTTTTTTGACCTCATGTCAAAATTTACCAAATAACAAATGTTATCTATGTATTTCATTGATGAATTAATCGCAATACATCGAAAGGATTTTGTCAAACGGGTGTAAATAGCCCTAAGGTTTGTAGGGATTTAAGAAATGGGAGTGGTTCCCCTACTACCTGGAAATCCAATAGATTGAGTGATTTCTTTTTCGCAAAAATTGAAATATTGATGAAGTATTATCAATAAAATTAAAGCATACAAAATTCAATATTATTATGATAATGAAATTTCATAACCATAATCCATTTTCTTATCAAAAAGAAAAATCATATATTATCCTTTATATATGTAAATGGTTGAAACAACTCATCCCAAAATCAACGTTGTAAACTCAAAAGAATCCGAGTATTATAAATGAGTATATAAACCTCCTTTTGAAAAGGTACAAGAAAATACCTAAAGTTCATCAACTCCATATTGACTCTAAAACCAACCTCTAGAAAAGGTACAAGCAAACACCTTCATGTTTTGAGACGACATATAAATCCTAAATTTCAAAGGAACACCTTTACTAGAAACCCCCAAAGAAATGTGGGATGTCTCGAAAGGGATAATCGGGAGTACCCATGAATATGTACTTCCCGAACTAATCGTACAGTGGAATGAAACCCACTTACTCGATTACAAAAAGGTAACTGATGTCAACAAAGAAATGTTATATCCAAAACGCGTCTCAATCTCTGTGGCAAGGAACTCACAGAAGATGACATGATTTTTAACATTATTTCCACCTTTCATATATAAGTAAATAATTATAAGTTGGAATGCAGCATTTAGACAAACTCATCAACCTAATGAAAGTGGTTGAGAGACATAACAAGGTTCTTTCGAATAACACCACATATATCGGGATAAAGAAAATTCCCGATATCGATAGTGAAAGTGTTAGAGGTGAAAACAACTCCAAAGGATTGTGAGTTAAAAACAATTTCACACATGTGATGTAACACCCCAAAAAGAAAATCTTGTAAGTGAATACAATATCTAAAAAAAAAAGATGGACTAAATATATAAGAGTTGGAAACTCAAACCCAAGGACTAGTGGGTAAGAAAAATGAAATGAAGGGGTTAAATGTGGATTGGAGGAGTTATGATTTGAACATGCATATGAAAGTTGGACAAAATGGGGGCGGGAGTAGTTTTGGTGAGACGATAGAAACTAGTTGAAATGGGTGATTGGAGAAAGCAACCAACCATTTTTCTTAACCCATATATGTCAAAGAGAATTAATTGAGAGAAAGAGCGAGAGAGGGAAACAAGGCGAGAAAAGGAAGAATGAAAGGAAAAATAGCACATTCACGTTCCTAGACAAGATTCTACGATTCGAGGTAAGAAATCCTCTTGAGTTTTTGTAATTTGATGCTTACTCCGACGACTTTCGGTTCGTAACATTTTTGGGCCGATTAGTGGATTGAGTTGTATTTCGGTTCAAAACGGAAGATGTATGTTTGGGTCAAATCAAAGATGAAACCATGACTTGATGTCATTTGATTGTTTGCTATCTTTTAAACGAAAGTCGCCCGGTAGTAAACAATGGTTCCTTATGTCTTCAAAATCGACCGAAAATATGTTTAATGATTTAATGTCGAGTAAAATGTAGGTAACGTAAGTCCCGTTCTTAAAAGTAAAAGTATACAAATGATGACGATGTTATGAAAGAGCTCGATGATTGAACGAGAGATTTTTTGGCTCATTTGGTCGAGGTCGGGGGAGGGGAAGGCGATGTGCAAAAGCGTATGATTGTGTTCGATATTGAAAAAAATAACCACACGACCAAGTAATGTATATCATGTGCCCAAGTTGGTTTTGAGGGACTTGTATACGTCGGTCTAATGGAAATCGGAAGCCACGTTTGGGTCAAGAGCTCTAGTGTGCATGTTTATATATATATATATATATATATATATATATATATATATATATATCTTTTGAATTCTATCGTGAAGCAAACGAGAAATTGTGAGCCATGTATGCATAGGTCAAGGTTTTGATGCCTATATATATATATATATATATATATATATATATATAATGATGTAAAGAGATCATGCAAAGTTTAACTTTCGGTCCAATAGTCTTTCTAGGCATATTGGGACCTAATGCTTGATTATATACATATATATCTATATATGTATATAATAATATTGTTAAGTTGTCGTAAATTGATTAACAAAGGTTTAGAGATTGAGATGCTTAATCAATTTAGAAACTTAAAATTAAGTTTCATGAGGTTATTCGAGAACTCGTTGAGCGAGTAAATATTTATTACGATGAAAGGTACCCATTTGAGATGATTTAAGCATTTCCGTGATGGATTGATATATATATATATATATAACATTGTATGCATGTATATATATATATATGTATATATATACGTAAAGATAATTCGACGTGAAGGAACGACAAAAGAAGTGGTCCGGGATATTAAGTGAAATGAAATGAGTATAGGCGTTATGAATGTGACACGGGTACTAATTAGAGTATGTTCTTAATATATGTGTAGGAATGAGAGGGAAGAAAAGACGGATAAGCTACGCTAAATCAAGGTGAGTTTCATGTGACTTTTAAATGGGATACATGCAAGTATGTAAGTATGTTCTTTATATAATCATGATGATTTTCAAGCATGCTATATTTTAGTTAAATATGTAATGCATGCTAGTGTGTTGGATGATATGTGAAGCAATGGGTACATGAACATACTACTTTTATTGTGAAAAATGGTATGCATGCTACGTTTTTAAATATATGCGTTTGCATGTTATACGATGTTGGATATTTAACGATGTGAGATGTTTTGAGCATATGCCATTATTTTAAATATTGGATGAATTGCATGTAACATACGAAAAATGCTTGAATGATTAAACGAAATGACGTGATGTGGCTGTAAGTGTGGGGCTCATTACCAGGACGCTGGTATTGGACGGCGGGAAACCGCAGATTATGATGATGATAGTCAGTAAATGTGCCGGAAGGGGTACCTCTGAGACTGCACTATGGGATGGTAGTTAAGACATGTGCTTGAGAGCACCTCTGAGCTAGACTAGAGATGGACGGAATGACAGAGCCCCACCATGCCAAGTGGACGAATGAGATATCTAATGTGATGACAAGTTGCACTATGATATATGCATAAAATGTTATAACAAGCATGTCGGTTTATGAATGTTTTGTGGGATAAACGATTCGTGTTCGATTTATATTGTTGTGATGATTTTCGATTGAGATGACGAAACCATGAACTCACTTAGCGTAAAGCTAACATTAGCATGTATCTCAGGTTGTGGCATGAGTGAGAGCAGTAAGAGCAAAGGTATGGTTCAATGACGTATGAATAGGTCGTTTGGTCCTAGTTATTGTTATTTAAGTTATTCAATATGATATATCTCTAAGTTGTATTTGTATGAATGTGCATCTGATGACTAAGATGGTTCGACGTTTGCGATGTAGAAAGTTTTCCGCTGCGATGTGATGGATAATTTATATGTTTTAAGTTGTGATTTGTTGTTACGATCCTAGTGAAATTTGGGGTGTAACATGTGACATTTCTGCACCATGTGGACGAGACCCTATAAAGGGTCAGGGTATTGGTAAGAGTCAGGAAGGATTTTTCAACACGGGAGTAGGATACAACTACTACCCAGGTGATAATGGACAATCAAATAAGATATGCACTAAAAAGTGCTTCTATCAAAAAGGGAACACGTTGAAAATGAAATATAACATATTTGTTTTAATATTTAATATTGATTCTGCATATGTTTCTTTGAAATTAATTTTAAGTACCAAAATTAATTTCTTTGCTAAAGTAAAATCGAATATGTAACCATTATAGATGTAAAGAAATACATCAAAACAAATAAAAAAAATCAATACTCTCCGTTCCGTTTAGGAATGTATCGAGGAGAATTGATTTTTTTGACCTATCACACAATCGGAAAAAAAAAAGATAGACTAATACTTGTTTTATAATACATCCAACCAAATTACTTAGACGATGGACTGTCACTTTCTTGGTGGAACAAGTTTAATAGGAACCTTGTAAAGATATTCGTATCAAATGGAAATGAAAATGAGCATATATACATAAATTCCAATGAATATGAAAGGAAACATATATCATGGAAACTAATGTGTCAAACTAGTAGATTATTGGGTCATCGGAACATATTTTGTCTCCAATAAAGAAATTTTGGGGGCAATAACACATATATATGTTTCGACATGACCATATTGGACACCATAGTTATGACATAGTGATCCGTGTATTGCAAAATACACATAAACACATTCTATTTCGAGTGAAAGGCAAAACAAGGCAAATTGCAACTGTTGATTTCTGCAACATAAGAAACAACATTGCTATCATAATATGCCCTCTTGAATACATAAAACTTTTGTATATACCCTAATCCTTAACCAATACAGGAATGAGATCGTCCTAAAGCTAAGGACATTATACAAAAAAATATTCCATTGTTACAACGAATACAAGGTGATATTTATGGACATAAACATCCAGAATGCGGGCCATTAAAGTACTTTATGGTTCTGGTTTCGACTCGATGAACACATGTCGTATTATTGTCCACATGAAATATTGCACTCCTAACACTAGTTATACGTTTAAGGGCTCACCACCCTTATTATTTCATCAAGTCTACATGACTTGGAATGCTGGAGAATTTACATCATAAGGATTTGATGTTAATTTCATATGTATTAGGATCAATGTAGAGTTTCCTATACCCCATGTGTATATATAAAATGGTCTCATAGAAGTTGTTATCAAAAGAATATGATGACATCTAGGGTATTAGTAATACGCATCAATTTACCCACATCTACATGGGGTTATGCAATTATTATATGCAATTTTTTTTGTCGTTTTTAGACCCACTACTTGTTAACCAGACTCATGCGTACCAGTTGGTAACTGGATATAAGTCTGATACTTTACATTTACGCATGTTTGATTATATGTGCCAATTGCGCCCCCACAACGCATCAAAATGGGTCCTTAAAGACGATTTGGTAAATGTTGGATATGAACCCCCAACAATTATCCGCTTATTAGAATATTTGACTAGTGATATCTTTACTGCTAGATTTGCGGGTTGTTACTTTCATGAGACAGTCTTCCCGTCGTTAGGGGGAGATAGGAAAAAGGATTTTCCATGGGAACGACATGAAGTGTCATTGAATATTCTCACTCTGTCTCATTTTGATCCCCAATGTTGATCCCAGTTTTGATGTTCTTTAACTTGATTTAACCTTTTACTACACACAGATTATATAATTAGAGTGCGGAAGCGTTTAATACGTGTAGATAAGATTGAACATGCAAGGTAGTAAACACACAAGTAATTAATGAACAGGAAGTAAAGTATTACAAGAAAGTTACTCAAAGAACTGTTTCATTGATTACTGAAGAACACCAAGAACACGCACTGGTATGTGCAAAATGTGTTCAAGGATTATACAGACTGCTATTTTCGTGTGTACGCTTTTTGCTCTAAGGTGGTGCTCCCTTAATATACAAGAGGGATGTACCCCTTAGTACAAGACAAAAACTGACATTCCATAAACAGAATGCCACCTGGAAATTAAACATCGTGGGACGCCCATTACTTTGATCTTGAGGATCTTCGTACAACAGGTCTCACGTGTTCTGTACGTGGTCTTGTCTTGAACTCTTAGAAAAGCTTCAACATTGATGTCCAGAGGTTGGCCTTCACAGAGGCTCTGTGAGTGATCACAGAGGCTCTGTGATCCAAGAAGCATTCTGGTTTGACTTCTGGTAGATCTTCTGCGGAGTAACCTCTGAGCTTTGCACCTTCTGTGGTGTACTTGAGTGTTCAGCGGCAGGCTTCTGCGATTCCCATACTTAGCTTATTTTTCAATACTTCTATACAATGTGAGTGGAGCTAACAATCTCCCCTTAAGTATTGAAAAATAAAAATTTGGAATTTAGAGCGATGGCTAAGCTAGAAGCAAAAGAGGTGAAAGGAACTCAACCTCTGAATCTTGATTTTCATTTAAAGATGATGCCAGAAGGAAATTACATTTGACAGTGGAAAAAAAATTACAAGTTATCAGAGCCTATACTTTGGCGTCTGGAAAATCGTTGATCTTCTTTCCAAACCCACCTTCTTTCTTCAGTTCTCTGTAATAGCACACACACAGGAATCTGAAGTTTAAGGTTGCACCTATGTTTGTCAGAAGGACATCTGCCGCTTTTGTGGGTACAAGTGGAGTTCCTGTGTGCTTGATAAGTAGTTCTTGAATGAGCAACAGAGATTCGGTTGAGTACTTTTGGCTTTCTATCCCCATGAATAATTTCTTTTCTCCGTTGGGGTTTAAGTACACAAAGCCAAAAGAAGGTGAAGTGATGATGGAGTTTGGTAAAATATTGGCAGAGGGTGGTAAGCTGTCTTGTGGTGGAGGGAAGCTGACCATTTTGACTCCCAAGTCAAGTGCCACTTGAAAGTCAGCTATACTGTAGAACACCAGCTTTTCTCTCATGACCCTCTTGATTGTGAGATGTGCTTCTTGGTATTCCTTCTTCCAGCCAAACTTATCTTCTGTCCATTTGAATAGCTCTGGAAGATCATGAGGGTGAAGATTCGGTAGATCTGCGTCTGTGAAAGTCCATATCTTCTTATCTTCCCTTTTTACGGCGTATTCACTGAACCAGAAGTTTTTACACTTTGTGTGTCCAAGCTTGATTGTCACAACCTCTGTGATCTTGGCCATGTTGAAGACTTTGGATTTTGGCTTGGCTTTATCTTTATAGAATCTCCTTCGCTCCTCTGATATAACTTCCTCTGAGAGTCTGACTGTTGGAAGATCTTGAGCTCCGGGCTATAGAGGTATTTGTACACTTCTTCGATGTCCTTCTTTGGAGGAACAGGTAAGGGTCTTCTTAGGCTCTCAAAGCCTTGGATAACCTCTGCAACTCTATCCTTTGATGGTGTGTCAAGTGGTTGTAGGATGGGGAGTTCCGACAGAGGTTGTAGATCAAAGGCCCAGTCTTCCTCTTCAGGTTTCACTCTTTTGAAAGCATCAAAAGAGCTCTTTAGTAGTTTCTCAGAAGTGGGAGGAGGAGACTTGACCTTCTTCAGAGGTTCTCTAGCTATTGCCTTGCCTTTGTCTTTGGCAGTTGGTGGGGTTTCTTTGATTTGGATTATGGTGGGAGAGGGGGCTGCAGAGACCTTTTGTTTAGTTGTTCTCTGTGGTTCAGGTTCTGAGCTCATAGGGACTTGGTTTAGGGGAGCCACTGATATTGGTGCTTCTTTTGTGGGTTGCAGATTCTCCCCCTCATGAGGACCACTGTCGGAGGCATCAGGATCTTGGTCCTCATGTCGTGCCCTCTTCTATGCAGCTTGGGTTTGGCAAGTGACAATTTCCTTCCTTTTCTTTGGCGTACAGAGGTTGTTATCGACATGATCTGTGATCTTCTTGATTACGTCCTCTGCAGCCAAAGACAGAGCGTTGATTTCGATGTCTGACTTGAAACGAAATTTGGCTATGGATCGCTTCAAGTCAGCTGACAGCTTCTTTCCTTGGTCGTTGAAGTTTGATCGAAGGAGTTTTTGGTTTTGCAGAAACAGATTGCCCATGGCTTCCAAGTCGGCTTTTGTTGCAAACGCAGAGGGGTCTGGGGCAGAGGTTGATGCCTGTGTGTGAGCTGGGACCATAACACTGCGAGTTATGTCCTTTATTTCCTCTCTGAGCCTGGCCATTTCGTCCACTCCGGTCTGAACTCCGTTCATAGCATATTTTGGGAACTCCTCTGTGCAAAGATCCCCCAGAACTTGAATTTGATGGGAGTGTGCGATGATGGCTTGTCCACAAGCTTGAAGATCAGCCCTTTTCGCGCAGTTTGTATTGAGTGCTTGTAGAGCTTCAGTATTGGCTTTTAGGGCCTCTGCAAGGATTTGAGAGTTGGCTTGGGACTCTCTGGAGATCGAGTTTTGCAACTCGTCAAGTTTTGTGAGCACCATGTCAGCAAAGGCTTTAAACTCGACCTTTGTGACAAAGGTGTCAGAGGTAACCTCTGGAACAACACATGTTCCAGATTTGGCCAACGAGTCTTTGGCACCTTCAGAGCCTGTTTTTATGATGAGCTCTAGAGGATTTCCTTCCAATCCTCGATGTTCCTCAGAGGAAGCACCTATGGAAGTTCTGTCAACACGTTCTTTGGGGGAGGATTCAGAGACTCCCTTAAGATCGATGTTGAATGGATCCTGTGGTTGTTCTAGAGCCACAGAATCATCGTGTTCTCGCACCACCAACTCTGAGGTGGTTTGGGTGTCACTCTTGTGGGTGACAGAGGTAACGAATACCTCTGTGTGTGAAAGAGATGTGTCCTGGGGAAAATGGACACGCAGAGCAACACTCTCACCCTTTTGAGAGGGTGAGGTGGTTTTGGTTTCCCCGAAAGGTGGTACAGAGGATGAAGGAATATCCTCTGTACGGATGCCATGGGTAAGGTTCGGACTGTGCGGTCCTGTGTCAATACCCCTCTGCACTAGAACTGCAGGGGTAGAAGTGTGGGTTGCACTGGGAGTTGGTTTTGGTGGTGTGCCAAAGGCATCTTTTGTTTCCCTCTCCTCCAACGATTTTTTACTTGGTTTTTCTTCTTCATCTTCGCTCTGTGACCTTCCTGTCACATCATCTATTTCCATTTCCACGGTTTCCCCTAATCCTCCGGAGTATTGGAGAGAGAGCTCTCGTGCTATTGCAGAGGCTACGTGGATTGGGCTCTGAGGTTTATCCTCAGGGGACTCTCCAAGGACTAGGGTTCGTTTTGCCTTCTGCAGAGGTTTTGTCTGACTCTCTGCAGGTTCGGTTCTTGCAGCAAGGTATTCATCCAGATCTTTCCTTTTCGGTTTGAGGGCTTCCAATATTTGTTCTTTTTCGACAAGCGTCCTCAATTTTCTTTTCCTTTTCTCAGAGACTCTGATCTCTGTAGATTCTTTTGTGGCTCTCTCTTCAGCTGCCAAGGATTTTGGAGTCTCTACCTCTGCGACTCTCTTTTTCTTGTTTTTCTTTTTCGTCTTTCTCTCACTCCCCTCCCCTCTATCTAATGGGCTCTCTTTCTCACTCACTTTAGCCTCTGCGGCTTCTACTTCTGTCCGTACTCCCTCGTCTTTTAAGTAAACTACAATGTCTCCTACTTTGAATCCTACGCGAGGGGGGGTCACAGGACGTGGTTCTGGTGTCCTGTTCCCTCGGATGTATTCCCTAACCCCTTCTTTACTACCCAAATAAGTCAACATCTTTGCTGACAGAGGTCTGGCTTCTGGATATCCTGTTTTGATGGTGGTGGGTTTATGAGACTTCATCTCATATAGTTTGATTGTCTTATCCTCTGCTGGTAGCTTTCCTTCTCCGATCAAGTCATCGCCTAGAAGCAGTCCTAGGAAACGTCCAAACACGATGTTCTTTGGTTCTGTTTCTCTGTCTTGGTCCTGCTGTTTGGAAATCACAGCATTTTGGATCTCCCTGAAAATGAGTCCAGCGTAGTCTAGTGGGAGATCGTAGTAAATCCCATACATTATAGCCAAAATTGTATGGCTTGATTGATCCGGGCTTCCAACCTTCGATGTTAGGCATCGGTTCAGAATAGAGAAAAGGACGTTCCACAGAGGGGGTAGATTCTGTCGCCTGAAGTTTGTTCTTTTGGAGATTGGAACTGCGTAGCCAATGAACCTCAGAAATTCTAGTATCTCTTCCTCTGTGGGCTCCTCTTAGAATTTACGCAGGTTGAGATCTGATTTGGTGGGAAGTCCAAATACATCGGAGAGTTTCCTACGATTGATCCCTAAGTCCAGAATTTTTGCAGTTGATGGATGGGTTGCATAGCCAATGATGCATTGTCCATATTTGTCCATTTTGGCATGGCGGACACTTAGCCAGAACTGTTAGATGTAAGATTCCGGGATGTCATCTCGTTTCAACGTTAGGGCTCTAACCAGGAAATGATTCTTGAGGAGTTGAATCAATGGTGCAGCTTCAGTGGGAAAACCAGAGGGATTTAGGGTGACAAAGTGGTTGTTTGGCTTATTATTCATTTGGGCCAAGTGATAGTCATGCCTGGTGAAGGATAACATCCTGCTGGTAAGCACATGTTATTGGTCGACGGAGTCTGAATCAGCTTTTTGAACTATTGAGTGATGAGAGTTGTTGGATTTCTTGGATCCATTAGAGTTCTTGGAGGAAGTTAAGGGAGAAGCCATTGAAAGAATAGAGGAGAAGAAGAAAAGGCTTTTTTTTTTGCTGGAAGTTCTTGAGAGAAAAAGATGTAGGTAAAATGAAAAAGAAGAGGCAAAAGGGATTTTATACAGGGGAAGGTAAAAAAAATGAGCGGTAAAAAATAAAGTTTTCAAATCCGTGATGAGTGGAAACGGATAAGAAGCCATTTCATAAAAACGACGGTACATGTTACGAACCAATCAAATGTTGCCACGTCAGATGATGGCGGTGCACGATCTAGGACGTGCGTCACCCTATTCTCACGCGTCTGGCATTTTCTATTCTCACGTGACAATGAGTTTCAAAAAATAACCCGCAACACATGACCTGATTTTCTCAAGTGATGAGAATGACAGAAGCTCTGGGGATAAGAGGCTTCTGAGGTCATAGGCAAGGTTATCAGAAGAGCTTTTTAAGAGGGAGAAAAGTGCGATGAAATGATCGAGTTCCTTTCAAAGTGTATTTGCTCAAGCACCCTCAGTTTAGAGGTGCAGAGACTCTGTGATAGATCACAGAGGCTCTGTGGTCGACCTCAGAGGTTCTGAGACCAAAAATTTCCTTTTTAGGAAAGATTTTCAAAGATTTGATCATTTCAAGGTTTTGACAGAAAAATTAGTAAAAAGTGGTATATTTCTGAGGGCATAGTGTTCGAGAAAGAGTTTTGACCCTTGATTCAGATGGACTAACCGCACTCTGTAGTCTGTTGCGCAGAACTGTCTTGCTCCCCCTTGACTAGTCACGATTTGGTCTTTGATGGTTCGTTCTGCTCTCCCTTCAACTATG
The DNA here is from genome assembly GCA_954870635.1 of Arctium minus. Lineage (NCBI taxonomy): Eukaryota > Viridiplantae > Streptophyta > Magnoliopsida > Asterales > Asteraceae > Arctium > Arctium minus. Next base: position 1,249,583 of record OX941089.1, on the reverse strand, counting down.
CTTGGATCATATGAAGATAAGATTTGCACAAGACATAGGTTCGCAGAAAATAATATACTAAAGAAAGCCGCAGAAAGTATTTACAAACAAGAAGTTACATACAAATATTTACAACAGAGGCTCTGTGCAGGGGTACAGAGGCTCTGTGGTCAACTCATGTTGAGCATACCAATTTTGCCAACTAGAAAAGTGAATCTTTTCTCATCCAATGCCTTTGTGAAAAGGTCGGCAAGTTGATATTCTGTAGGCACAAAGTACATCTCTATTGTCCCATGCTCCACATGATGTTTCAGAAAGTGATACCTGATATCGATATGTTTGGTCTTAGAGTGCTGCACAGGATTGGCAGAGATCACAATGGCACTTTTGGAGTCACAGAGGATGGGGATTTTTTCGATATCAAATCCATAGTCTCTAAGTTGGGTCCTCATCCACAGAACTTGGGAACAACAACTTGCAGCAGCAACATATTCTGCTTCTGCCGTGGAGGTCGAGACACAGTTCTGTTTCTTGGAAGTCCAACTTACTAGTTTCCCTCCTAGGAATTGGCAACTCCCGGAGGTACTCTTCCTGTCGAGCTTGCATCCTCCGTAATCTGAATCTGTGTAGGCCATGAGATCAAAGCCAGAGTTCTCCGGATACCAAAGACCAAGATTTTTGGTCCCTTTTAGGTATCTGAAGATCCTCTTGACAGCATGAAGATGAGATTCTTTGGGGTTAGCTTGAAATCTTGCACATAGACATGTAGCAAACATTATATCAGGTCTACTCGCGGTTAAGTACAGCAGAGATCCTATCATCCCTCTGTAGAGTTTACACTCCACAGATTTGCCCTCTGGATCTGCATGGAGTTTGGATCCAGTGGCCATAGGAGTTTTCATTGGTGAAGAGTCAGAGAGCTTGTATTTTTCAAGTATGTCAGAGACATATTTTGATTGGTTTATGAAAATACCCTCTGTGGTTTGTTTGACTTGCAATCCTAAGAAGAATGTAAGTTCTCCCATCATGCTCATCTCAAACTCACTTTTCATCAATGATTCGAACTTTTTGCAATATAAATCATTTGTAGACCCAAAAATAATGTCATCAACATAAATTTGTACAAGCAGAATCTCACCTTTTCTCTTCTTATAGAATAAAGTCGTATCAGTAGTACTTCTTTCGAAACCATTTGCAAGAAGAAAGTTTGAAAGTCTGTCGTACCATACTCTGGGGCTTGTTTCAGTCCATACAGAGCCTTGTCCAGATAAAGGACGTGACTTGGGTACTTAGAGTTTTCAAACCCTGGTGGTTGTTGGACATATACTTCTTCTTGTATCTGCCCATTCAGAAAGGCTGACTTGACATCCATTTGATATACTTTGAAACCTCTGTGGGCTGCGAAAGCAAGAAAGATTCTTATTGCTTCGAGTCTTGCCACAGGGGCAAAGGTTTATTCGTAGTCAATGCCTTCTTCTTGACAGTATCCCTTGGCCACCTGTCTTGCTTTGTTTCTGATCACCACACCGTCTTCATCCTTTTTGTTCCTGAAGACCCATTTGGTCCCTATTGCGGTTTTGCCTTTCGGCAGGGGCACTAGGGTCCATACTTTGTTTCTTTCAAACTGCAGAAGCTCATCTTGCATAGCTTCTACCCAGTTTGGGTCTTCAAGAGCTTCAGATATCTCTTTGGGTTCGATGATACTCAAAAAATTTGTATAGTAACAGAAATTTGCACTACTCGATCGAGTTTGGACCTTGTCAGAAGCGTTACCGATGATTTGGCTCTGTGGATGACTTTTGGTCCATTTTATCATGCGGGGTAGGTGATCATTGGAAACTTCTGTGGTCAGGTCAGGAGCACGTTCGTCTTGATGTAGATCAGTTTCTGTTGAAAGAAATTGATCATTTGTACTTGCCACAGGACTTGGTTGTTCATCATGAGTTGAGGTAAGGAGCTCTGCGGAGCCTTGATCTGGTGTTGACCCTTCAGAAAGATTTTGAAGATGACCATGATTTTGACTGAGCTTGGGGCCTTGATTCGTATTGTCCTCTGAGTGCTCCCCCTCGATGGTTGCACCTGCGGCATTACTGAAAGAGGGTGAAGTATTGCTAGGACCAGTTAGAGAAGTACCTGTTTGGTCCTCAGAGGCTTCGGCTTCAGAGGTTCTGTGGTCACCTTCCGAGGGTTCATCATCATTGAACATCTCTTCAAATAGATGATGAAGATCATTTGTTCGTGATGATCCACCAGAATTTTCATCCTGAAGTTTGAGTCCTGAGCTGATTTGCTCAGAAGTCACCTGAAAAGAATCATCAAATGAAACATTAATACTTTCGAGTATATGCTTGGATTTGAGTACATAGATTCTGTATGCCTTGGAGTTTGATGAATATCCAACAAATTTGGCTTCATCGGCTTTGGGATTGAATTTCCCTATTTGGTCTCTGTCGTTCAGTACAAAGCATCTGCAGCCAAAGACATGGAAGTACTTAATGTTTGGCTTCCTCTGGTGTAGTAAGTGATATGGTGTCTTTGCATGTCTCTTCACGATCAAGGATCGATTTTGGGTGAAGCATGCAGTTGAAATTGATTCTGCCCAGAAAGAAATAGAGAGCCCTGAAGCAGTGAGCATAGTTCTTGCGGCTTCCACTAGTGTTCTGTTCTTTCGTTCAACAACACCGTTTTGTTGTGGAGTCCTTGCAGCAGAGAAGTTCTGAGATATGCTTTCTGTCGAAAGGTAGGCTTCAATGGTTGAATTCTTAAACTCTGTCCCATTGTCACTTCGGATTCTCTGTACCCTGCAGTCATAAAGAACTTGTATTCTCTTGATAAGATTGATTAGTACTTCAGGAACATCTGATTTCTTCCGAACAAATTCAACCCAAGTATATCTAGAGAATTCATCTATGAGTACAAGGATGTACTTCTTGCCACCAAGACTCTGCACAGAAATAGGACCACAGAGGTCAACATGAAGCATCTGCAGAGGTCTAGTGCAAGATATGTCGGACTTGGTTTTGTGGGCAGCCCTTTTGAGTTTGCCCATCTCACAAGCTGAGCATAGATGATCCTTGTCGAATCTAATACTCGGTAGACCACTTACTAGTTCTAGTTTCACAAGTTTGTTAAGTGTGTGGAAGTTTAGATGACAGAACCTGTTGTGCCAGAGCCAAGCTTCTTCATTCTTACTTGAGACTAAGCAGAGCTTTTCTTCTCTGTTAGTTGATTTAAAGTCCATGAGGTATAAATCACCTCGTCTTTTGGCTCGCAGAATCTCTGTGGTTGTATCTTCCTTCAACAGAGAGCAATACTGTCTTTTGAACATCATATCGAGTCCATTGTCACAGAGTTGACTTACACTCAGAAGGTTGTGCTTGAGGCCATCCACATAGGCAACTCTGTTGACATCGATGTCTCCTTTGGCAATGACTCCATAGCCTTTTATTTGTCCCTTTTTGTTATCTCCAAAAGTCACAGATCATCCTCCATGTTTTTCTTTGTAGGAGGAAAGCAACCTTCTGTCTCCAGTCATGTGTCTTGAGCACCCGGAGTCTAGGTACCAGATAGGCACATGCTGTTTTTCCTGTGGACAGATTAGTGAGATTTAGGTACCCATTTCCAAATGGGTCCATTTTTGTTAGGAGACTTTGAAGATGCCTTAACATCTTTGGTTTTGGATTTATCCTTATTTTCAGAGGTACCAGTTTGTCTCTTCTCACCCTTGAATTTTGCATTCTTGGGCTTGGGGTGAGATATAAGACAGGAGGGCCTCGAGAAATGTTGATTCAAAGAATGCATAAGATCAAAGCATTTATAATAAGGAACATTTGAGGCAAACTTCTTGAAAATTTCATTAAATTTGTCAAAGGAGGGTACAGAGCAAATTTTACTACAACCCGTTTTAGATTTGGGTTTCCTTTTACAGAAAGCTTTGTCTAATCTAGGTTGAGTTTTTTCAAAAACTCTTCTTGAGTGGCTCTTTGGTTGTACTCTCCCTTGATCTTCTTTCCTTGCTTTCACTGCAACAGAAGCATCAAGTTTATCAATTTTAGGCCATTTATTTTTCTGTTGCCAAGTGAGTTTTTCTTGAAAAGGTTTTAATGGTCTTGGAGCTTTTGAATCATGAGGGATCTTGTTCTTTTTAGATCTTTCAAGCTCAAGAGAAGTCTTTGCTTGTAAGCACATGTCCAGGAAATCAGGACAGATAGGTACACCTGTGGTTTTTCTTTTGGGAAGAATTGTTCTATTAAGAATGCCAGAGGTAAGTTTACTCTTCTCTGGACCACAGGGGAGTATCTCAAGTTCCACAGAACTTGTCTCATTTTCAACAGAGGATTCTGATTCTGACTCAGAGTCTGAATCGAGGAAGTCTCTGTGAATGAGATTCTGACCTTCTACAAGTGCCTTGCTTTGTCCATTGGTGTCCTCTGAAGTATTTAGAGTTTTTGAAATACACGGAATGACCATAGGAACGTTAAGACAGTTTTGTAGATCTTGCTCAAAGATTTCGCTTATTTCAGAGGTTAAATCAGGATGGTTGAGAAAATGATTTTCATAAGTTCTTTTCAAGTCGTTTTCTAAAAATCTTTTAAATAGTTTTTCTTCCACAGAGGCAAGTACAAACTCTGGTGCTTCAGAGGATAGTTCCTTTTTAGGAATCATCATGCACACAAAAGCCATTTGAGTTTGCGTTTCTAGGTGACCAAATCTGAAGACCCCTATCTGTTTTTGGGACAGATATTTCTTTGGAATAGGTTTTCTTTTTGAAGAAGGTGCAGATGGTAAATCATTGTTCTCATACCATACATTTGCCATCTGCAGAGGTTTCCTCAGATGTGGTCCTTCAGAGGTTCTGCGTCTCTTAAAAGTGGATAAAAGGTTTGGAAAACTTGGTTTTAAAAATTGTCCAGGGCAGAAAATGTTTGATAAAGATTTGTTTCTCTTGTTTCCTGTGTAAGGGTCAATATCCTCAAACCCTAATCCTCTTCTGCCGATCTGGATGTTAACCTTTTCATGAACCTTTTGAGCATCCTGATACCTCTTAATATGGAGATCTCTGTCAAACAGATCTTGATGAAGAACTTCTCTTTCTTTTTGAAAGAAGTTTTTCAAAGAAATGACATTTAAACGATCACTCTCACATTTCTTAAGCTCTTTGACCTTTTCTTTCAAAGCTCTGTCGAGATTTGTGATTTTATCCTTGAAATCCTTTTTTGTTGAAATATGCTCAGAGGTGAGAGTTTTGTTTTGAAGGTGAAGCTTATCCTTCTCCTCTGTGAGAAGCCTAGTTTCTCTTTCAAAGAAGGCAAGCTTTTTCTCAAGATCGGAGCATGTATGTTTGTAAGCTAGAAGATCATTTTGTGTTTCAAGAAGCTTGTTTTCAAAGTCTGAGTTGCAAGAGTTAGAAGTGGATACCTCACTTTCGTTGTCAGAAGAGTGGACTTCTGCCATTCCACAGAAGAGAGCGTTGTTTTTCTTCATCAGATGATTCATCGGTTACAAGGTTCTCTTGTTCTGCCATTAGGGATTTCTGAGTGTAGTACTCTGCTTTCTTTTTATAGAAGGCAGCGTCCCTTGTGGGTTTCCCTGTGTTGGCAGAGGACCTGCACTCTGCTGCATAGTGGCCTGGTTTCCCGCATTTGAAGCAGCCTTCAGTTTGCTTCGGGAATTTGTCAGCAGCTCTGCCGTCTGACTTCTGTCCACTCCTTTCTTCTTGCCTTGGTTCCTCAGACCACTCCTTTCTCTTTGCCTCACCATATCCTCTGCTTCTGTCGTCTCTTTCTTCTCTTCCTCTGTACTCCGGCTTCTTCTTGAGACCACGATTGAACTGTCGGGTCATTAGTGCAAGTGTTTTGGCCAGAGTAGCCATGTCAATCTCTTCCTCAGAATCTTCTTCACTTTCACTCTCTGCTACGAGTACCTTCTTCTTCTTCTTCTTCTGTGCCTCCTCAGCTGCCTTCTCCTTCTTTCCCTTGTCTTTGCCTTCTGAGGCACTTCCCATAAGAGCCAGAGGACCTCCGACTGAGGTTGATAGTTTGGAAATTCTGTTCTCTTGGCTAATCAGTGTTCCAAAGAGATCAGATATGGACCAAACATCAAGATCCAATGTGGCTTGCATGGACATGGTTAAATGAAGCCATTCATCATTTAGGCTCTGTAGAAATATGACATTGTTTTCTTCGGAGGTTCTGTGGATCCCATACCTCTTACACTTGTTTATCAAAGAGTTGTATCTATTGTAAGTGCTTTGAATGGATTCACCCGACAGAGCTTTGAATGCAAAATATTCATTTATGCATAAGGCTCTATTGTTCTTGAGGGTTTTGGCACCACCCTCAAGTTGTTTCTCTAGTTCTAACCATAGGTCCTTTGAAGTTTCACATGAGTCAAGATATTGAAAGATATCATTTGGGATAGCCATTATGATTAGTCTTTTGGCTTTCTTTGCAAGCTCATGTTGTGCCTTTTCTTCTTCACTCCATTCAAGGACAGGTTTGGGATGCTGATATTCAGGGATTTCAGGAGTAGTGGCAGTGGCCGGAATGCGAGGAACAGTTGTCTTTGGGATGAAAGGAGGATTGTGAAGAAACTCAACCAGACCAGGATCCACACCTTCAAGGAAGTGCACCATCCTGATCTTCCACTGAGGATATTCATCCCTTAGAAGAGTGGGAGGTTTGGATTGAGATCCCACACTGAAGTAGTTGACAGTGTTTGCCATTTTGGTTTAGAGAGTAAAACAGAGTATAGCACGAATCAGAAAGAGTATAACTGTGATGTTTTTTTTTTTTTGAGATGATGAGAATATGAATTGGTAAGAGCAAATGATCAACCAACTAGCTTTGAATCTGTCTTTGAATGAAGAACACACTTGTACCTGTTACTATATCAGACAGGTTGATATAGCTTCAGAAAACAGAGTGTGACTGTGAGTGGAGTTTGGAACGAAGAACAAACTCAAACTACTACCTTGAGTACTGGAAACAAGTATAGAACAGGATCCTTTGATATTGAAAATCAAAGTCTGCTCTGATACCAAATGTTGATCCCAGTTTTGATGTTCTTTAACTTGATTTAACCTTTTACTACACACAGATTATATAATTAGAGTGCGGAAGCGTTTAATACGTGTAGATAAGATTGAACATGCAAGGTAGTAAACACACAAGTAATTAATGAACAGGAAGTAAAGTATTACAAGAAAGTTACTCAAAGAACTGTTTCATTGATTACTAAAGAACACCAAGAACACGCACTGGTATGTGCAAAATGTGTTCAAGGATTATACAGACTGCTATTTTCGTGTGTAAGCTTTTTGCTCTAAGGTGGTGCTCCCTTAATATACAAGAGGGATGTACCCCTTAGTACAAGACAAAAACTGACATTCCATAAACGGAATGCCACCTGGAAATTAAACATCGTGGGACGCCCATTACTTTGATCTTGAGGATCTTCGTACAGCAGGTCTCACGTGTTCTGCACGTGGTCTTGTCTTGAACTCTTAGAAAAGCTTCAACATTGATCTCCAGAGGTTGGCCTTCACAGAGGCTCTGTGAGTGATCACAGAGGCTCTGTGATCCAATAATCATTCTGGTTTGACTTCTGGTAGATCTTCTGCGGAGTAACCTCTGAGCTTTGCACCTTCTGTGGTGTACTTGAGTGTTCAGCGGCAAGCTTCTGCGATTCCCATTCTTAGCCTATTTTTCAATACTTCTATACAATGTGAGTGGAGCTAACACCCAAAACTTCACAACGTAATGTTGAAATCAAACGAATCAGACTCGATACCTGATACGTTTAATATTCCAAAAGTGACAAGATCACATATACGAGCTGCAAATATACTCGCAAGGTTAAAAAGTCCCCAACAGGGGCACAACGCCACTGGAAAGTGCGTTGCAATCACACATAGTGGAGGTGTGGTTGAGGTCGTAGCTACCAAATGGAAATGGTGGAATCTACTTGGTTTGATGGATACTATTCTAAAGGAAGAGAATAGTTAGGCACATCCATTTATCATCAATACACAAAACTCTCATGAGATTGTCTCTAATTATAATTATGTCCATGAATCATCACTGGAGGACGCTCCGAAGTTAATATTTATTCTAGAGATGAATATTAATCTCAAATGAACTATGAGAGTATATATAAGTTGATGGACAAATCATATATTGTAACACCCCGATTTTCGAAAGGTATCATTTCTAGTTTATACCGAAATCGATATATTAAGGAAAAATAAGATATTTTATTTTGGGATTGAATCCTTGATTTTATAGCCTTGATAGATGAATGATTCAATTACGAGTCCAACGGTTCTTTCCGGAACGAAAACGGAGCTATAACGAAGAAGTTATGACCGAAACGGGATTTGACCAAATAAGAAGAAAAATCAGTGGCTGACGTACCTTGTTACGTGGGTTGCTGAAGCTGAACCCACGGAGAAACCCACGAGAATGGTGGCCAAAATCAGTGGCTGACGTACCTTGTTACGTGGGTTGCTGAAGCTGAACCCACGGAGCAACCCACGAGAATGAAAATTAGGGTACCTTGTTATGTGGGTTGCTGAAGCTGAACTCACGGAACAACCCACGTGGGTGGCTGGACGTTTTTTATGCTTTATTTTCCCCAAATATTTCTCATTTCTCATCTTCTTCATTTCAAGAATTCTCTCCCAAACCCTTCCTCTTCACCTACCTCTTCTAATCCTCTTCAACCACCAAATCATCACCATTTAATACAAGAGTGAAGATCATCATCTAAGGTTTCGGGTTGGAAGCTTCACCTCCATCTCCATCTTCATCTTCTTCATCACCTTCTCACCATTGTTGACCATTTTTGGGGTTTTTCCAAGAAACCCAATTGTAAGTCATTCTAACCATTTCTAAACCATGAAATAAGTTATAAATGCTCCATTGATGGTTTCATAGTGTTTGATTTCTCTAATTTTCGGTTTGGATAATTTTGGGAGTTTTGGGTCAAATTTAGGGTTTTGCCCAAAATATAGATTTTGATGATTAAGTGTTTGGGGATCAATTATTTATGATGAAAAATGTATATTCATGGTTGGACCCTTGTAAATCTAGGTTTTGGAAAATTTGGTTTGAAGAACCAAGTTTCTTCAAGGGAAGCTCTAAGTGGGTAAATACTAGATTTAGCTTAAATCTAGCAAGGTGAGTTTACTAAACTTTTGTTAAAACTGGATACACATCATATTTGCTTATTTGTTGTTATTATCACATATTTGCTCAAAATGGTCATCTTTACGGGTTTATGTATTTGATGGTATTTCCATGAGATTATGTGAGATATATGTATATGAAGTATCATCCCATGAGTTACTCTATGTTGTGTAATTATTTGGAGATTTCCACTATGTGTGCCACAATGGGTATTTTACATGAAAAAGGAATATATGTTTGGTATATTATGATGATTTCATTTGGAATATACTCTTGGTGATATTGTATCTACACGTGAATATTTAAGTCTTATGTTGGACTCATGCTATGAAGAGGGTGATATTGTACCCACGGTTGGTATTGAATTATATTTGGTTGAAATACACCTAAAGGACCTCCTATATGCATTATGTTGGACGAACCAAGTCAGTTCACAAGGAGGATATAGTCTTAGGCGCCACTGTGATGGTATGTGCCTTGACCTCCGCCATTCGGGGAATTTTCCTTTGGAGTAGTCTCCGGGTGTGTCGGCCTTGGGATGTTCCTTGTTAAGGACATAAAGGTATATCGACTCTTGGGGTGGGCTTGATTGGTGCTTTGGGTCTCCCCTAATGACTCCACATATATTGAACACTGGTTAACTGCTGATAAGAATTGTATATGTTCATGCATGCTTATTATTGTTCAACTCACTAGGCTTTTTGGACTAACACTTGTTTGGTGTCGATGTGTATCTCAGGTTTTAGCGGCATTGGTTCTAAGCTGGCGTAGTGCTTGGGGTGAGAGATTTGGGAATATTGCTTTTGGACTTACAGTTGGTAGAGAACCCTTTGGGTCTATAATTGACATCCTTGATTATAATCTCTTTTCTGGTTATAGAAATTAGATTAGTTGGTTGTTATTTATTGTCCGTTTATTTACGATTGTATTTAAACAGGTTTATGTATTTTTCCCCATTTTTGGGAGGCTCTTGCTTTGGCAAATTTTAAATACCGCATGTCCGTTTTTTGGATTTTTGTTATCCCTATTTTTAGGGTGTTAGAAGAGCAACTTTGAATAGGTGTCAACTTTGAATCGACATTGCTAATCGGGAATGAAATATTGGTAGTATACCCACGGTTGCAGAATGGTTATTCTGAGGATAGGTGTCGACACACCATTTTGTGGACAATAACTGTTGGTGTGCTCAATGTATTTCCGTTAGATCTGGTGCGTCTGCAGGACGAGCGGTAAAGTTAGGGAAATTAGATGTTAATAATTAAGAATCAATCATTAGTATTTTGATATTTGTCTGGACTTTCGTTGAATTTGGAAATCGATCTTTCCAAGTGCTATGTTGGGTGCTTGGTGGTTCCAGATTTCGAGGACGAAATCATTTCCAAGTTGGGATAACAAAAATCTGAAAAACGGACATGCGGTATTTAAAATTTGCCAAAGCAAGAGCCTCCTAAAAATGGGGAAAATACACAAACCCGTTTATTTACAATTGTATTTAAACAGGTTTGTGTATTTTCCCCATTTTTGGGAGGCTCTTGCTTTGGCAAATTTTAAATACCGCATGTCCGTTTTTTGGATTTTTGTTATCCCTATTTTTAGGGTGTTACATATATAATCATTGATGATTTATTCACATATACGATGGCTCATAAGATGATCGAGCACGACGACATCAAACCAGGCTCAGTTGAGTAATATCAACAAAGAGCATATTGGTCTAAATGTAAAGAAACAATCCAGAAAGAATTATATTATTTGACAAAGGATCGGGTATTTGGTCAGGTAGTGCTAACCTACCAAGTGTAAAGCCCGTAGGACATAACTGAGTCTTTGTCAGAAAGCGTAACGAGAATAATGAAGTCCTAATGTATGAGGCTCTCCTTTGGCGCAAGGTCTGGATTGACCATGAGAAGACTTACTCTCTCGTGATGGACGTTATAACGTTCTGCTGATTAATTAACCTAATAGTTTCTGAAGGACTGGAAATGTAGCTCATGAATGTGGTGACCACATATCTCTACGTGGATCTAGATTTAGAGATATATAAAAGTACTTGATGATATTATATTACCAAAATCAAGTAACTCTAAACCACGAAATGCGTTTGCAATAAAATTGAAACGCCCACTTTATAGATTAAAGCAATCTAAGCGGATGTGGTATACCCGCCTAATGGAATACTTGATTGGGAAATGATATATAAGAACGATGAACTGTTCTCTTGCATATTTATTATGGAAAACAAGTACAGATTTTCAAAGTAGCTCTATATGTCAGTGTTATGAACATAATAGGCACTCTTGATGAAATGAGAGGAACCACAAGCTACTTGAAATCTGATTTTGAGAGGAAAGATCTTGGGAAGACTTGGTTTTGTCTAGATATTTGAGCTAGGACACCGAGTTTGTGAAATATTAATTCACCGATCGCATATGTCTAGAAAATAATCAGGCAATTTAATATGGACAAAGCGAATCCGGTTAGCACTCCCATGATCGGTCGAAGTGTCGGATATAAGGAAAGATCCATTTCGTCTAAAGGATGATGACGAAAAATGCTGGGAGTTAGAATTCCTTATCTAAGTACAATATGCGCATCATCGTACTTATAATAATATACTTGACCATATATTGTATTTCTCAGTGAACTTGTTAGCTAGATTTAGCTCAGCGCCAACGCAAAGTCATTGGAATGATATCAAATTAATCTTTTGGAACCATTGACATGGGTATATACTTTCCCTATAGAAAGAAAAATGGGATTGATAATGGAACTTCAATACCTACTTAGAATGTAAGCAGCAAAAGTACTAGCTCTTATAGAAAAACACAAAACAATGTCTTGGTATGTGTTTGCTGATATTAGGTATCTGTCTGACCCATACAAAGGTTGTTCCCAAACTGGATAAAGAATTACCACAAGGAACACGTTGATTGCTTGGAAGTAAACTAAGCAATCCTTTGTAACTACCTCCTTGAACTAATCCAAGAATATTACTCTCCATGAGATAATAAAATAATGTATATGATTAAGGACTATCATTACATATATTAGAGGAGTTAGTAATTTTGGGTTCAACCAGTATCCTACTTGCATATATGGAAATAATGCATCATGTATCGAAGAAATGAACATAAGATACATCAGAGGTAATAACACAAAGCATATTCTGCTTAAGTTTCTATACAATCAACAATAAAAGACTCTCCTTTAGATTCAAGTGAATCAAGTAAGGTGTCAAAAGAATGTGACATATTTTACCAAGTCATTACCTAAAACCATATATTGGGAAACGTGTAGAAAGTAAATGGAAATGTTTTCCAAACTCTCTTGATTAATGCACGAATCAGGGGGAGTAGTAGACAAAAGGAGGAGTCTACTATATATTTGATATTGGTATGTTGTGCTATTTCCTTCAACCAAGGTTTTATTTTTCCCATTGGGTTTTGTTCCTTGGTGTAAGGTTTTAGTGAGACAACTGTTTATATACCATCATGCTTTCCTAAATCTCAAGATTAAAGTATGAATCTAAGAGAAAACTAGACTGAAGGATAAGTCTATGTATTGCAAAGAAGTGGGTGCGTCGTACTCTTTCCTTCGTCATATTTTTATTTTTTCCCACTGGGTTTTATTTTGGCGTAAGGTTTTAACGAGGCAACAACTGTGCACCACCACTCCTTTAACTCGGCACAAGGGGGAGTGTTGTAGGATAAGTGTGTCATCGTCTAAAGGATATGACGATAGAGATAGAGATAGAGATAAATATATCAGAGTTAGATTAGAACTGAAATATCTCCTAACTATCTACTTGTAACTCCTCCCGATTTAAAGGGCTTATGATTAATGAAAATTATAGACTTCTTCTCTCTGTCTTATTATTATTCTCTCCATATTGTTGTTTCATTTGTTTTTCCCTTTAACAAAAAAATGATTATTGTATAAGATTTTAGGTTAGAAAAACATTTTACTTGTAAAATAAAGCCAAACATATATTGTTGTATAATGGAGTGAGATTATGATCTAAATTATTTTCAAATTAAGAGAGTTTAATTGAAGTCAAACAAGAGATAAGTTAAGGGGCTGTTTGTTTACCTCTTAATGGTTCCATTAAGAGGGAACCTCTGAACCGCTAAGAGATAAATCTTGTTTGGGAAAAATAAAGTCTGTCACTTAATGGTTACAAAACCCTTTGAATGGTTTTGTATCATGGACCTCCCTTAACCATTAAGCGCCCTGATTTCATTCTAAACAATTACAAAACAACCGTATTTCACTTTGAACTATATCATAAGTGTCACTTAATCATTCTGTACCAAACCATTCAACAACTACCAAACAGCCCCTAAGGGGCCGTTTGGTTCATGGAATTGGAAGGAATTGGAATGACCATTTTCATTGACCAAATTCCAAGCGCATGTTTGGTTCGCGGAATAAAAGTGATGGAATCCTTCCAATTTCATTGAATTCCACACCTTAAAGAATTAAACATTATTTGGTTTAAGTGAAGGAATTGAATCCTACCAACCAAATGCGTGGTCAGATTCCATCAAATTCCATTCCAATTCATTCAAAGTCAAATTCCTTCGATGGATTCCATTAAATTCCATTCTATGAACCAAACGCCCCATAAGGGTATTTAGAATCATCATCAAATCCCAATAAAAAATGAAGCAATTCCAAGACATTTGCTTCAGATTTATAAAAGTTGGAAAACCTATTTCAGAGCATTGGAATTATAGAATCTGCCATTTTCCAAATAACTGATGTATAAAAAGGAAATAAAAAACAATATGAATAGTCGGTTTATGGAATCGTTTATAGTTACAAGAATGTTTGCTAAAATCTTTAACAAAAATCATATGTCCATGACATGATACGTATTATGTTGGGTTTTTGTTATATCTATATTTATACTATGTTATAAAGCATGGATAAAAAACTCTTAAATACAAATTATTAGGCACAAGGTACCATCATTTTATGCAATATTTTAAAAATCTCTTAATTTACAAGTATCAAAACACAATATACATATTACTACTGCAGGCTTCTAACACCTACAAATTTGGTATGTGCAGGGTCTTCATTTTATGTAGACCTTTCCATTTATCACTATTAATTAATATATTATATTACTATAATTTTGTTTTAATTATATTATTAAATATGTAATTGGTTATTTTTTTTAGATGTCATTAAAATATATAAGATAATCATTGAATTCTAATAAAATATTTAATTTTTTTATATAAAAAACATTATATTATTAAGCCTAAATTAGACAAATTTATAAAAAACATTATCACTTTCTCAAAACCATCCAAAATCGTACTGTAAATCGACAAAAAAATAAAATGAAACATTAAAATCGTGATGTATCTTGCTGCATTGCGCGAGTATGCTTCTAGTTAAATCATAATTGTCTAAATCTTTAGAAAATCTACCATAAGTTTTAAGTTTGGGCTTTTGATTTAGTGTAAGAGGCCCAACCCAAAAGCTATATGGGCCAAACGTTTAAATTGAATGTGCTTTTAAAATTTAAAGGGAAAATAACTACCGTTCTGAATGTCTTCTAGCTCATGTACCTTACCGATTTTCATTTACTAAGCAAAAAAGTTTCTTAAATATTAATTATATTCTTAAAAAATAGCTAGAATACATTTATCCCTATACCATTTTCTGTAGACATAAGAGTTTTTCAACGGAAGCCGCGTATACCATATTTTGTTAAATGGATATATGTGTTTCATACATAAGCAAAAAGATAGGGAAATACGTCTACCGTGTATTAACAAAAAATGATATTTATAATATGTTTATTCGATGTCATCTTTAAAAAAGTTCATCATATTTATAAAATTGAGTCGAAAGTATATAAACTTTCATAGTATATTTTCCCCAATCGCCCCCTCCCGTACTACAAATAAAAATGATTATTTAAAAAATTAAAGCTAAACAGTCTAGTTACAATCGTTTTCCATTATGTGATTTATCACTTTTACAAACTCAATATAAATGTATATAAAAGATTTAGGGGTTTATAAGCTAACTTATTTTCTGGATACATGTTTGGATGACCATAAACTAGCTTATAATAAGTTAGCTTTTTGATAAACTACTTGGAGTAACTTATGAAGAGCTTTTTGTGAATATTCCAATTATGCTCCTCATTAATATTCACAATTATATATTAACTTTTAATTATAAATAAATAATTAATGTCTTTTTTGGTAATTTAAATGTTTATAAGCTAGTTTTTGTCAAACGTGACTTTTTCATCAGCTACCAGCTAGCTTATCAGTTATCAACTAACTTATAAGCTAGTTTGCCAAACATAGCCTTAGATATGGAAATCAAAGGGGGAAGTCTTGTAAGCTAAGAAAATCAAAAGGAGGTTATGAGTGTGATTGGTAAGAGAAAGTTTTAGAAGTTCATTTGCTTCAATATTTGTACTTTAGTTTCTTTTCACCTTTTTTTGTTTTGACATTTATACCCTTCTTTGTTTTTTGGATTTTTTTGATGTTCTAATATTTTGGGAAGGATTTAAAATATTTAGTATGTTCAGATTGTAGTGTTTGTAATGAATTTGAGTTCCATTTTTTTAGACAACCCTGGAACGTGTTTTGCCCTCGCTAAGCTCACTCTGACTCCAACCTATCTTCATAAATCTTAATTTCATTTATAGGATTTGGAATAAAATTTAAATCGTTGTTGTTGTTTTATAAATAATTCGTTTGTTTAGAGACGATTGAGAAATTAGGCCAGAATTAATAAAAGAGACAGGGTAGAGATGCGATAGAAACAAGGGAAATCCATGAGATTTGGATTTGAAATGACAATCATCTCCAACGGATTTTTAAACATGTTGGTTGTAAGATTTTACTGAAATCTCGGTATTTCAAATCAATCGGAAACACAAGTTTCATTCGGGATTCAATTCAAAACCCCTTCAAATACTACTAAATCTTGCAAATCAAACGGGTTTAAGAGAAAATTCGGTTATTTGTGGAGATTAAAATGACACAAATAGGGTGCATTGATGTGATTGAGAAGTTAAGATGTTTTCTCTTTTTCTTTTTTTGGAATGAGAAAAAAAAAAGCAAAAAGAAAAAGAAAAAGGGTAATGTGGTCATTTCATATTTGAATCTTTTATTTGTTTTCCCTCCTCTATCTTCTTTAACAACTTTTAAATTTTTTGACCATTGCACATTTGGGATCAAATATTGCAATAAAAAGACCCAAATTCATCAATGATTGATCCAAATTACCTTTATAACCCCTCTTCTATAGTAAAAGATTGATCCAAATTACCCTTATAGGCTCTATAATAAGAAGCTCCTAATTTCATACCACGATAGAGAAAATATGATACTAAACGATGACATTATTCGTGATCAACACGATTTCTCGATTGAAACTTATGATGTCGGGTTAACACTATCTGTAATTTCTATACTCATCTAAAATAACTATGAAATTGCGAATTTTATCTGATTTGGTACGCAAATTTGTTCCAAAACGCCAGCTCAACTCGAACATGTGATCTTCCAATGCTATTATCCAAGCAAGAAACTTTAACGATCCGATGATCACAAGATTTCAAGATCTCCAAGTAACTTCTCCCATTCGTGTTTCTTGCTTTCCGATTTCTTGGAACAATAGGTTTTTACACACACTAATCCCGCGATCACGATCATGAAAACCAAAATCCCGATACATATTTCTGCAACAACAAAAAAAAAGATAATCAAATTAAGACCAATTTTGGGTACCAATATACAATTGGATATGGACTCAAATTGCAATCAAGAAAGAAGCATGTTTGACTTTTATGGTCAAACAAACAAATTTTTGGTATAAAAAATTACACAAATTATTTACAAATTTTACAAAATTTTAACTTTTAAATCAAAGTAAATGTATAACAAATGCTAATTGCTATTTAAAGATATAAAAACTTTACAAATCAGAAGATTAAATTCAAAACAAAATTTTAGACTTTGACCTCAAAAGTAAAAGTGAGTTCTTGGTTTCTTGAAGACGTTACCTTCTCCAATGGATTGAAAACCAAACCACCCTCTTTTAGCTTCTTCAAAATCTTTAAAACCATCCAAATCCCACGTCAAATCGAGCCCGAAACTATCATCCGATACATACGAACTATACGAAAACGGAATCGAGACGGTTTTTACCGCTTCGCAAGAACCGGGCACGTCTAAAGACGATTCCACCACGTAAACACGGTGTTTATAACCACTTAAACACGGCACTCGTTCGAAAGAACCCGAAAGATCGATCGAGCAATTCAAATACGTGTAGTTCCTAACGACGTGGTAATAACGAAAGGGTGTAGGACGAAGGTCGAGGTTCAAGAACACTTCAAAAACGCAATCTTTCGGGTCGATGAGGGTGAGTTTGTTGGGTTCATACGAGACGGATTTCGCGATCAAATCGCCGTAATTCGGAAAATTGATTAGGGTTTTGTTGTTTTTGCAGGATGAAGTGATTTTGAATGGAAAATGGAGATGGGGTTTATCATGATTGCAGATAGTGGAGGTGAATTTGGCATCAAGAAACTTCATGGATATGAAAATGAAGATGAAAATGGAGAAGTTGCAGGTTTTCATTGAAGAAAAATGATGATTTAATGGAATTCAAGAAACTTGAAAAAAGGATGAATTTGGAAGAGAAGAGTTAACTTCTTGTTGGATACTTACTTGTATTTGATTAGTAGGAGTTGTTGAAATGTCATTTGTCTAAGTTTTGGGGGACTTGTTTAACTACTTTCATGGGAAGACTGAGTCAAGAAGAAGGTACAACTTTTGATGCATGAAATACAAGTGGACAATAATAATGGAGAAAAGTGCACTTTTCTTTATTGGGTTTACTTACTCTAGCAAACAATAGAAATTGGCAAATGTTTGGTATTTGGATGATGGTAGGGGTGGATTTATTATGGTGTATACCGGTTGCTCTTTCGTTTCTTTGTCCTAATGTAAAAAAAATTAGAGTCGTAAAAGGTGTCACTGTATTATTTTGTTGGGTATAATCATATATTTTTCTTGAAACTATAATTATAACATAAGTTTCTTTTGACATAGTTGGTTTGCACGGTTTTTTCTTTCTATTTAGGTGCGGGTTTAAATTCCATTTTGTACTATTTTCTTAATTTTTAACTTTTAATTTTAAGTTCATTATATTTCGAAAAAAATTGGATTAAAAAATTTGAAAGCAGGACCTCACATAGGAAGAAAAAAAAAAGTATGGAGGAAATTTCATGTTAAATGGTGCCATTATCATTTTACAATTGACATTTGGACCACTATTTTAAAAGTCTTCTCACTTCACCTAAAAAATAGGGAATTGTATTTGTAGACTTGTGGTCAAGAAAAGGACCCTATCTATGTATGTATATAAACGAGGTGGGATTAATGTCCGTACGTTGTTGTGGATGGAAAGAAATATTAAGACCATAAATTTGAGCATGACCAATTATGAGAACAAAACATTTTGTGTCTGTTAGCAGCATGACTATAATTTACAAAATGTCCTATGAGGATGATGTGGGTGTATGATAGGAAGCGAAAATAAATTGGCAAATGGTACATTACATCATTAAACCTAAAAAAAGTTACATTGTTATTAAACCTAAATTAAATTATAATAAAAATATGAATTAAACAAATTTTACATCATTATTAAACATAAAATAAATTATGATAAATTACTTTATTAATAAATAAAAAATTGGTGCGTGAATCACCTACGACTATGTGCTTGGATTGATGGGGAAGGCGGAAGGTATTGGGTTGGAGAAGACACAGTCATTGAGATGCGATGCATGTTAAGGGATCTTTATTTTATGCTTATATAATAAAAATAATTTTTATAATATAACTTTTATTTATTTAAATTAGAAAATGAAAAAGTTATAAATGATCGAAATGTTATTTACTTAACGGTCAGGAGCTAACAACTTTTAGTTTCGAGGACGAAAACGTTACACAAATGCAAAATCGAAAGTCTATTTTGGAATCAACAAATTATGGGGACTAAATCCAAGAGGAAAATAAAACTATAGGGACCAAATCTGTAACTCTACAAACATAGGACTAAATCTAACAGGGAGATAAAACCTCAAGGACCAAATCTGTAATTTACTAAAAACCTGAAGGACCAAATCTGTAAATTACTGTTTACCAGTACTGTTCATGAACAGTACTGGTAAATGTTAGTATTTATAATATCTATAAATTAAACAAAAATGTTAATTATATCAAATAAATTTAAACCAAACAAATCCAGTAAATTACATACATAATATGGTTTAAACAGATAAAAACATGCACATATCTTCACTATAAATGATTGTTTTCATAAAAACCCTCGGCTTGTAAAAAAAATCTTTTTTTACACATTAAAAAAAAAGAAATGGAGTTTCGCGTTTTTTTAATTTCTTAATTATATAATGAAATTTGACTCAATCCATCTAGCATAAATTATCGATGATATCCAATTGTAATAGAATCAGATCGAATCCAAATTTTCAATATTCAAATTGGATCAGTCGGTTCTTGAATGATAATTCAGAATCCAGTAAAACCTAACCGAATCATTCTGTTTAGTAGTTACACATCCAACTGTGGTAAATAAGCACACACTTTTTCTTGAATAAAATTTCACTCAAACCTTGCAACTTTTTCTTAATCATATGCTACAATTGTGTTATAGAAAGATCATACACATAAGCATTGTATCAAACAAAGAGGCACTCAAGAATCAAGAAATCTATTTTCTTGAAGAAAAAAAATCTATACACTACTAAACTATAGAAATTACCACCCAATGTCGAAAGACGAACACACGAGGAACAAAAAAGGACAAAAATTAGAGTTAAAGGGCGTCTTTCGCTAGTCTCATTGGCCGGTCCTGCAAGAACGCTACATCGCTGTTCGGTTCGGTCAACAGATGATGATCTACTTCCTCCTCTTCACTCCCCATTGTTAGAGATGAATCGCCTGAACTCGACCCTCCATCTGTTTCAACAACAAATTTTCACTACGTGCGAAAACCAAAATCAAACGAACCCAGTATATCCCACTAGATAGTAGGGTCGGGGATGAGATGTACACAAATGACAGGCTTAGGGGGCTTAAAGCTCTATCATGCCGACGTGGTGGAAATCTTGCAAAATTGTCCAAAATAGCCATTCTGGACTCCCCAATTCATTTTATAGTCGTTTTTCTACTCAGCTGACTGAAATAGCCGAGATTTCGCGAGTAGCACTTTGGCGACTTGCAAAATCTACCTTTTATGGATTTAATATTCATAAAGTAACACTTTAGCAAGTGCTAAAATGCTACTTGTGAAATGCTAACGTGGCATGTAGTACATTAGCAAGCAGCACTTGAGCAAATGGGGCACTTCCACGACAGCATTTTTCAAGTAGCACTTTAGCAACTTGCGAAATTGTTACTTTATTAATACTAGGTTCATAAAAAGTGGATTTCGCAAGTTGCTAAAGTGCTACTTGCGAAATCTTGGCTATTTTGGTCAATTATGTAGAAAAATGGCTACAATGTTTTTTGGGTGGGATCAAAAATGGTAATTTTGAACAATTTCCTGAAATCTTTTAAGGAGTTCAAAGATGCATCTGCTTTAATTTGATGTATGCTCCCCTATAGCTTAAACAAAAAAATGGCTACAACCTACTCGTAGTGTCATTACATGTTGCAAATTCGAATCCCTTTGGCTCTCTTTCAATTTTTTTGGTAACAACAGAAAAGAATAAACCACTTGTATGTCATTTTTAATGAAACCGTATCTTTTATATTTAATTTTTGTTTTATTTTATATTATGCTAACTATTTTGTGCTTTACTTGGAATTCTTTTGAATCTGCACCTATTGAGGTAGAGCAGGCTGTTTCCGTGAAATAGCACACGAAATCCGTAGAAAAATAACATAACTTACAAAAAGTCGACGAATCAAAGCAAACAACAAGCGGATACTCACCGGAATATGTTGCATGATCAGGTAGATGTCTCACAGCTGCAACTTCCATGTTTTCCGGCAGCAAACAGTTGCAATAAGAACCTGTTCATCAGAAATGAAATATTTAACACAATAGCTAACATTAACATATGATGGACAATGAATTTTTTTATTAGAATTATAAAATATTTAACACAATAGCAAACGTTAAAAGGGTTATTTCGTTAAATGACCTCCTCACAGGTGCGTTTTAAATTTATGACCTTATGACAAGTTTCTAGGCATTTTCGTGTCTGTTAAGCAGTGACATTCTCAAACTTGTCAGAGAGTCAATTAACCAATAGACCCGTCTTAAAAGTCATAAAGTCAACCAAATACACAACGGGATGATATTATTTCTTACCGACTTTAGCCAAACGGTTGACCCATCCAGGGATTGATTTTCCAGTCAACCGCATGCATACTTCGTTAGTAAAATGATTGCAGTTTTTAGCAATCAAATGATAAGTATCACCATGATATTTATTAGAAAGATGCTCCATGAATGACCGGAATTCCGTAGGAGACATGTCGGTGCTTCCCAACGGAATGGACCGCCTGAAGATAAAACCCGGGCAACTTTTTGGTTCCACCTCAAACACCCCACTGGTCGAGTACTCGTGGGCTCCAAATGCGTATTCCATGTCATATACTGATAATCATATATCAAAATGCAAACATGTTATTCTATTTAGATCAAAGACCACAATATTTATTATTGTTGAATAGTAAATGACAATTCTACTCTTAATAATAGAGGGAGTAAGGAGTTGTTCCATCTCATAATTAAGGGTAGAATTAGAAAGTAGGCACTTACTTTTGAAAATACGAATTCATGTGTAATACACATATAGGTAACAATTATCTAATAATCAATAGATGGGTCTAAAGTCTGTTATAAAAATCAAAATCCCTTTCAAGTACGACAAGTGTGTATGCCTGCTTAAGAATACAGATTCCTTTATTGTCTACAAATACATGTACGAATGTATTAAAGTTTGACGAGAATGTGATGATTATCACCAGAGGCGGATTCAGGAAAATTACCAAGCAGGGGCACGAAATAATTAGCATAATATAAAAAAAACAAAAATTAATCATAAAAATGGCATACAAGTGGTCTTTTGCAACACCCAAGTGGTTTTTCCTTTCTTTTCAGCTGCTATACCAAAAAATTAATCAAAAGCCAAAGGGATTCGAGCGTGCAACCTGTAATGCCACATGCATTGACAGTATGACACTACCAGTGGGCTTTGACCACTTTTTGTTAACTTAGTGAGCGCACATCAAATTAAAGCGGATGCACCTTATAGCTTCAAACTTAAGAAACATCATTTCTCAATATCATCATTCATATAAATTCATCAGAGTTCTGTGCGAGCTAGTTACACTCAATAATATACGTATGCTTCTAACTAAACCTATTTATACCTCCATCTATATTAGGGTCAGGTTTAGGGGGAAAACCGCAAAAATATGAAAAACTCAGGAATAGCCTGGTAGTTGTTCATCTGGACGATATGCACATGTGCATACAAGTAAATTCAGTTTTTCACTTTTTTGCGATTTCCTCTTAACCTCCCACTATATATATATATATGTGTGTGTGTGTGTGTGTGTGTGTGTGTGAAGGTGGAAGGTGGGAAACTCCTACTAGTTAGCAGCTTACTCAAATTGAAAGCCAAGTACTTTTTAGTGTCATTATATAAGCCTAGGGTATATGGAAAGGCATAGAGTTAATAATAGATTTAGTTTAGAAGCATAGACATGTGTACGGATGTAACTACCTTCCTTTAGAAGTCCGATCATTTATATGAAAGATGATTCATCATTAAAAATGATGTTTCTTGAGTTTAAATTGATTAGATTGCAAAATTTAATTTTATGGTGTTTCAGGTATCAGAGCCAGGATTGAAACCTCCGTTTGGCCATGCATGACACCAAACCTACACATCCATCGAGCTGCGGTTCAACCAACCCTTAACAAGAAATTGATTAAAAATCACTATATACTATAAGTCTATAACATGATTAATTTAAGAAGAATAACTTCAGTACCTTCGGATTCTTGTAACAAACCCTCATAAAAACTCATTAAACCCTCAAGTATGCAATTTTTGCTTTGAATTCTTGGGGCTTTTAATTCTGAGACTTGGCTTCTAGTTATACTAGAGTTAAGAATAATCAATTAATAAGCGCCTGTTTCCCACCATGAAATCACCACTGCAATCGGTGCCCTCCCATTTCTGCGAGTTATAAAGAATTAACAAATCATACCCTATATTTCTTTTCCCAACTAAAGCATTCAGCCCCTTGAGTATATTTCTCTTGATCTAATTGGTTTTTCAGTTTTTATCTTTGAGGTAAATTTTACATATAAGCTATCTGTTACTTTAAGACCATTTATCTCATGCTCCCCTTTTTTTAAAATTTGAATTGCAAGCCGAGGGTTTTCACGGAAATAACAACTTTACCCTTGTGGTAGGGGAAAGCTCAGCTTAAATTCTACCCTCGAGACCACACCTCCGAGTGGAATATATTGGGTACATTTCATATGTTGTCTATTAATTTACGAACTCAATAGTAGGGACTAACTATACAAGAATCATTATAACTAAATTTATGTAATATTGTGTTCATTTGGAGTCTGCTTTTCTATTGTATCTATCCTATACAAACCACATCCACTTCTCAAGCCCTAGAAGGCATGGAACATGCAGGACAAAATGAAAATTTCTTACTCTATGAGACTAAGCGGCAAACCACAAACATACAGGATCCATGCTAAACAAGGCAAGTAACAACATCAACTAGTAGCAAGATCTAAACACATAATCAAGATAATTATTGTTGCCATCAGAATCTCTAGTAATTCTAGAATTCATTTTAATAATGAAGTTGAAAGGTGAACCTAATTGGCAAAAACACTACCTTTACCAATTTAACTTCACCTTTCAACTTCATTATCAAAATGAATTCTACAAGTACCATAAATTCCAATAGCAACATCCAAAGTCAATTGCATCCATTACAATTGGGAATAGAAATATAGAATATGCAAAACATCAAATTCAAACAAGAATCAATCTTTTCCATTAGTAAATATAGAAATTTGTATACCTTCTATACCAGTATGAAAAATTCCGAAGCCCAACCAGTAGAGATAGTTATTCACAGGTGTAAGATCATATACATTAAGATACAATAAAGCATGATCACTTCCTCCATTTCTAAGTTCTTTCGACGAATTCATCGGAAACAGCCGCATTGTTCCGTTTCTTATCTGTACACAGACGCAAACACAACACTTTGCCCCTATTCACCACTCACAATTCTTCCTTCAGTGAAGATTATCCTTGTAAACCCTAAACTCAACCCTACAAAACCCTAATTAGCAAAAACGAAATCAAAAGTTGAGGAAATGAAGAAATTGAATGGGGGTTAAGATCTAATAGAGCAAATCGAAACCAAAATAGGAAGAATCGTAACACACTCGTACATCGATTTGAGCTATAATTTGAATCCACGGAGAGAGAGAGAGAGAGAGAGAGAGTTGTGTGTGCGAAATAATCTGAAATTAAAGTTATTAGATCATTTAATTATACGGTTATAAAGCATGTAATAATGTTATCTTGTTGTTTAGAGTAAACTACGAATTAGGTCCATGTGGTTTGTTGGATGTAACACTTTTTTTCTTTGTAGTTTTGAAAGTAGAAGATGGTTATCGTGGTTTGTAAAAGTGTCTGTATTTGGTTCATTCGTTAATGGGTGTTAAGAAAACCCTGTTAAGTGAGGTGCATTCTAGACTTTTTCTTTTTCCTCTTGTTATATTAATTTGTGTGTATATATATACATATAATATATATATATATAGAGAGAGAGAAAAACAGTTTCTGTTCTACCTACATTTCTTCACTGGCTAACACATCTCCTCCAACCAACATCCTCTCTCTCCCCCCCCCTATATATATATATATATATATATATATATATATATATATATGGGTGAGTTCAAATGAAAACTCATCTTTCATTGTGCACATGAGGACAAATCTCAACCATTGATCAAAACTTAGAAAATTAATCAGTGGTTATTACATAACTAGTGTTATACCCGTCCGTTGGTCGGGTATACAACATTGCTTTAATCTACATTCCGTTATTTGATTGGTCACTATTTTCATCATTGTTTAATGCTTATTTTCAATCGAGCAAGAAGGTTAGGGGTCATTTACCTAAATGCTTACCCGGTAAGCACTTACCGGTTAAATTCAACGCTATCACTTATCTTATTGGGTAATCTTTTAGTTCATTAAAATGGTATCGTAGGCAAAAATTTACCCAGTAAGCGCTAACCGGGTAAGAGTCATCGCTCTTACTTACCGTGTAAGACTCTCAACCATTGTTTTCGCTCTTACCAGATAAGATTATTAGGCATCATCATATTTATTGGTTAAGGTAATATAACTTGTAAGCTTGGTAAGTGCTTACCCGGGTAAGCGTTTGGTAAACGGCCCCTTAGTCAAACTATAACCGGCTTTTCGTTCCTTTGACTCTCAGTTAGGTACCCTTCGGCTTGGAGGGTCCTTCCGTATCTTTCATAGTAAATCATAGGCAAATAAGCGATCGAAATCGGATTACCCCTTCTCGATTTCAAGATTTCGTGATCTCAAACTTGAGTTTTTCAAGCGAACCGGGTGAAAACGCAGCTTGATCATCGAGTTCGTTTGAGTTAAAATCCGATATCGATTGTGCATGAAAGAACTTACGGTTATTATCATGTTTACAATGCCCTTTAATGAAATAATGACCAATTTTTTATTTATGGTATTCCATCTCTTCTTCCTCTTAATCCAAAATTCCCATATGGGGTATAACAAACTTCAGAAAAACTTGTGATTTCTTGACTAAAAGGGTAACGGCATCGGGGACGGGATTTGTGAGAACAAAAAGGGTTGGTTTGGATGCAAAATCGATCGAAATTGAAGCGATGCCGATATTAGAGGCGAATGAACTGGTTTCATGACTAAATTTCACTTGGGATTAAGTATGAATGTAAGATGATTATAAAATCAACTCGGATAAAACATCTTGCTAATAAAGTTGACTTTATTAATTAGAAGAGTTTTTTCTTGTTTTTGAAACATGTTATAATCTAGAATGTGAAAGAGGGGTTTTTCATCATAACTAACCTCTATACCCATTATTTTGACATTTTCCAACATCACAGATGAAATGCTCTAGCTTTGTAAATGTACTAAATGACCATATATACATACAAAAGAAATGTGATAAGAAAATATTGGAAGACGAACAAAAGAAACTTAGGGGCCGTTTACCAAGCACTTAACCGGTAAGATTCGACACTATCATTTACTTACCTGATAAGATTCTTGGTCTTTATCATATTCATCCGGTAAGGTCATATGACTTAGTAAACGCTTATCCGAATAAACGTTTGGTAAATGACCCCTTAGAAAACTACAAACACAAGAGCAAGGTTTTTAAGAATGATGTCTTTAACAAAGAGATGACAACGAAGCTCACTGGCCAAGTACGATAGCTCATACATATATGGTACTTAAAATCCTCATGTACAATAACTTAATGTGTTCTTTTGTCTAGAGATTTAATTATTCAAAGTATGAACATCCGTATTGTTTATCAGAGAAATGCATTAAGATGAATTCATAGAACATAACAACTTCTAGTTCATCACATGGTAACTGCCATGGTAGCAAGCAAGGTTCTAGAGCCATGGCATATTTAATTTAATAAATCAATAAAAAAAATACAACATACAAATATAACTAAAATTTTAAAAATTGACATTCAACCACAATGCACTTTACTTTGATCAAGTTAACAAAAAAAATATCCATTCTACTTTAAAAGCTAAAACCATACATAAAAAACAACATCAAAGCCTGGAGCATTGAGCTAAATCATAGCTAAAAAGGAACTCGAGAATGAAACATGGCTAAAACAAAAGGCTGCAACCTGAAAGATAAGCGGACAGAGTAAAGAAAAGAAAAAAAATGATATACATAAGAAACCTGAAAGATAAGTGAACAGAGTAAAGAAAAGAAAAGAAAGTTTGACATAATCCTTTCTCGAACCCTAGGGGGCTGAACCATTATTCATTTCTAACAATTACATTTGTGTTAAATGTAAAACATCTGTATTATTTTCACTTTTAAATTGGTAAAAATTAAATAGCAAGAAAGAGAAGTGGAAGAATTTTACCTGTTGATAACTATGGAAGTTTAAACCAGCTAGGACAGACCTTACATATAGCTCTCTCCTTGACTTGCCTAAAGGGAAAAATGTTACAAGAATCCCTTTCAAGACAGAGCAGAAGAATATATATCCAACAATCCACATACATAGATTGATGAAATTTCTAAAATAGTGTAAATCCAAATACAAGTCAAAGTATTCAAAACATACATAACACCCTTTGAAGTAGATATGAGTATATCTTGTTATAGAGATATTTTATGTTTGACAATTGCTAGCGTTACTATGTCTACAGTAGTAGGTAAGTGTAAGTTCAACAATATAAATTGAAAGCATTCTGGTTAACATAAAGCAATGTGAACTTCTTTGTTGTCTGATAATAGACTATATGTTTTACATTACATGTGAGACTGCCAAATTTGGAAAATGTACTATACTTGAGATAACTATAGAAGGACCAACTTACAATCTGCTAAAATTATTGTCCGTGTTAGCTAGAAAACTAAAAACAGATAAGCTAGCAAATAACCAAGTTGGATTTTAAAAGAGGCTGCATTGTAATATAGCACAACATCTAGTTTTCGTAAGTTGCATAATGTCAATAGGAAGCCTTTAAACTTGTTGGTCATAGATAAAACCTCCTAGTTGAAAGAAGCCAAGTAAACCATTTATGCTTCAAATTTTTGGGAAAAAAAAGAGTTATTATCATTGGAGATTAGTGACAAATGGTTAACAACAAGGATTTACTAAATGTGATGCTACTTTCAACAAAAGATGACAAATCATATTAAAAAACAAACCCAGGTTTTTATCGATTTATTCTTGCTACTTGCTAACAAAACAAGTATTTTATACTTTGAAAGATTACCTCCTGAGAATAAATGGTGTTGATTTCAAACTTCAGTCTTTCATCATCAACTTCCCCAACACGTTTTTTCTGGTATGCCATGTATAAACTCCTGCAGTGTAAACACAATCCTTTACATATACTAAATGGGCAGCATTCATAATATGACCATTTCATCTGAGCTTAGTGTAAGGGGGTAAATACCTAAGTTCAAAAATCAGAGACAATAGCCTAGTTGGGTCTTTGCAATTCCAATCAGATAAACTGTTCTTGGGTTTCAAGTCTCCTTCCCCGCTAGCATTGTATGGTCGAAACTTTTCATCTTCGGGTCCAAAAACAATATTCGGTGCCAGCAATGGGAATTGTGCATTGTAGATAGCATCCCCTATAATTAGGACAACCAAATCTGGTTATAAACTTAGCTCACAACAAGAAGTTCATCAGCATAAAAAAATTAAAATACAAATATGCCTACATGTGACGAAGCTAATAAATACTTCCTTCCATTACAAATAGAGGTACACTCTGACTTTTAAGATTGAACCAAATACCTTTTAAATGAAATTTGATTTCAAACCCCATTACACATTTAACACCAAGATTTTTTCTGTTCTACTTGTTTTAAATTGTAATTCAGTTATAAGTCTTTTCTTCAAAAGTATAGTTTATTTCAATCTTGGAATTGAAGATGAACTTATTAACCTGAAAGCAAAGTGTATCTCTTGTCCACAACAGATGGAGGTAAGACAATGGGGTTATCAACTTCAATTACAAGTCTCTATCAGTTTCTCAATCTCAAAACTACTATGCATAGCCACCATGGGAAAGGTGCTTCTTTTTCATTTGTATTTTTTCTTGTCAGCCAGAAGTCGAAACTTGTATCAAGTAAAATAAAACTTTTCCCTGATTTGTTAGATTAATGAATAAACACCATGTGCCCCATAATAGAATATTCACTTTGGAGTTTAATGAACAACAAAGTACTTTCCTAGTACAAATTTAATATGGAATTTGTTGCATATTACCACCAACGCTGTTATCTCTGATTCAGCGAAATTATCTTAAGATTGGCTGTTGTTATAGAGCTACTCTTGATTAAAGATCAAAACCCACATAAATTGTCTCGTTTTTTTGCCATGAAAAGTCAGGAGCGGTTTTCTTTGGAATGGGAGAGTATATGTCTGATCACAAAAGATGAATCTCAACAGACAGATGAATCTATTTCTACTGATTAAACAGGACAATGGAAAATACCAAAACAAAAAATCTAGTAAGCTCACATTTAATATAATCGAAACAGAAGGGTATTGCCAAGGTAAATCGATCAAGCAAACCAGGATTCTTGGAACCAGACCACATCTGTTCAACCTGAAGAAAACAAAATGTGAAACACAAACATTAGATTCTGAATTTCTGACCTAGGGTTTGTCAAGTTCGTTTGTAAAACTTGCTGTAACCCTAAGTGCTGAAAGAATGACTGAATACGAGTGACATTTTATACAACTGCAGTCCTTTGTTAATCCGACTTATAAGTAGAGAGAGAGAGAGAGAGAGAAAGACAGTTGAAACACGTCACTTCAAGTCTTTCTTTCTCTTCCTAAATTACCTCTCCGTCGATCTTATTTTACATCCGACGCAACTCTCGGGTGTCGACAAGCAAACTCCCATCTCTCTCTGTCTCCGAACTCCCCCATAGATCTTGGAAACAATAGCCAAACTGTTGTTGGTGTAGTGTGTGGAATTCTGTATCAGATACTTGGTGTCTGCAAGTAAAGTTGAAGAAGAATCGATTTCTTCGATAGCATCCAAATTCACATTTGGAGAATGGTTGTGTTCTTGGAGAAGGCAAGTGGTAATGGAGGGAGGGGGAGTCGAAATTGTCTTAGTGAGGGGGAGAGAAATACAAGGAACGTGGGGGAGAAGATTAAGGGGCAGTGTGGGGGAGAGAAATCAGGTTACGAGAGGGTGAGTGGGTTATGAGGCTGAGTAGTTGGGTTGAAATGAATTTAAACGGTTGAGCTGGATAGAATCAGGTGTGAAATAAGGAATTTGAAGGGTCCAGATTAAAACTTGGCTAAATTTAAACGGCTCAGATCCATCCAAAAATGGTTACACTCGGCTCCATCCATATATATATATAATAAGGTTAATTGTGAAGTGATTAAGGACAAAATTGTAATTTTGAATCAACACCTACCTTATTTGACTTTTTATTTTTATTTTTAATTAAAAAAAATTTACCCCCTTAAACTTTAAAATAATTTATTTTAAAAATTACTAATATTTTAATCAAACAAATTACATCAAAAAAACGAGAATTCATGCTCTTCGATATGACATCCATCTCGATATAGTTTTTTTTCTCGATTTAACCGTTTTTTACGTAAAATTCTATATACGTGTTATATTCATTATGAATATGCATGCACGTCCCCGAATGTCCATATTCAGTCTGAATAACAAAGGTGAACGTTCATTCACTATTCACGATGAATAATACATTATTCAGGATGAATAATACAACATTTAGGATGAATAATACACGAATTCATGATTCATGTATTATTTATCACAAATCGTATAGAATTTTACGTGAAATTCTATATATGTGTTATATTCATTATGAATATTCATGCACGTCCTCGAGTGTCCACATTCAGTATGAATAGCAAATGTAAACGTTCATTCACTATTCATGATGAATAATACAGTATCCAGAATGAATAATACAATATTCAGGATGAATAATACACGAATCCATGTTTCATGTATTATTTATCATTAATCGTGTATTATTCACCCTGAATGTTCTATTATTCATCCTGAATGATACATTATTCATGATGAATAATATATGAATGGCCCTTGAATGTGTAGACACATGGCGCACTCTCTTTTGTTTCCCAATTCACAACCGAAATTTGGTTTAATTCATTATGAATATGTATAAGCATCCCCGGATGTCCCACATTCAGTATGAATAACAATTGTGAACGTTCATTCATTATTCATGATGAATAATACACGAATTCATGAATCGTGAATTATTCACCCTGATTTTTGTATTATTCATCCTGAATGATACATTATTCATGATGAATAACACATGAATGACCTGTGAAGATTTGGAGACGTGACGCGCTCTCTTTTGTTCCCCGATTCACAACAGAATTAGTCTATAGGTTTTCGATTCGTCTTGATGGGTGTTGGGTTACGGTGCTAAAGAAACGTGATGCCTTACGACGTTGAAGAAAGTGTTGAAGAAAGTGATGTAGAGTTACATACTTACGGTGTCAAGACGTTGTACAAACTTGAACGTACATAAATATTTATAATGAATATAACACATATATAGCATTTCACGTAAAAAACGGTTAAAACGACAAAAAAAACTATATCGAGATGGATGTCATATCGAAGAGCACGAAATTCTCGTTTTTTTGATGTAATTTGTTTGATTAAAATTTAAAATTGTTGGGTCATCTAAGATTTGAAGATAACCTCTCCTTTAGTTTGTGTTTACTCTTCTGTAAATGATTGTACATCTTAGAATTAGTATGGTTTTTTGTAATAGCTTAGTTATGCATAAACAGATCGGTAAGTCGAAGACATACCGAAATCAACATGAAGGAAGTCTACTTTGCGGATTGAGATGAACTTCAAGAAGACTAAGCCTTGCCTGCCGAACTCATATTCGGCAGACTACTCATCTGCCGAACTCTCTTCTGTTCGGCATCCTTCTGCCACTTTTTCGGCAGAACCTATTCTTGTCGATCCTCTCTGTGTCGGCAACACCCCTTTATGTCAAACCCTCTCGATTTGACATACTTCATCATTCCTAATGTTCTTCTGACAATGGGAATGGAAGCTTCCTTCTCTTAGAAGATATTCACCCAAGTTCTGAAATGATGGAGACTTTCTCCAAAAGATCAGAAAAAGGACATGTACCAAATATACTTTATTGAGGTGTTGTCTTATCAAGGTACAAAAGTCTACTTTGCTTTATGATAAGTCACATCGAGATCTTATTGCTTTTGCAAGAAGATATTTGGTATCCAATACCAAGATGACAAGTGTCCTTTGCATTATTGCACATGATGGTATTTAAGGGTGAAGAACGTCTCCTTCCAAGCTAACCCTTTTTGAAGAGATTTCTAAGTTCTCAAGAAAAGTTGGCAACCTTTCTCTCTCTCTCAAGAACTTCATAGCTTTGATATTTGTATTTTCAAGTTGTGTTTAGTTTTCTAGTTTCTAAGTGAAAGATTGTTAGAATAGATTTATCTGTTCTTTTCCGCAACAATCTTAAAAGTTTTCTATGTGTAATTCTTGATATTTATATCAATAAAGAATTAAAAATTAAGTAAAATTTTGTGTATTGTATTCAATCCCCCCTTCTACAATACTTGTTTTGCTTATTAGGGACCAACAAGTGGTATCAGAGCGGTTGATTTAACTTGATAAATCAGATCCGTGATGGCATCTTCGTCTAAAGTTGATCCTTCTTCTTTTTCTTCTCAAACTGATAATGGCTCTATGGTCAAACCTCCTTGGTTTAATGCTAACAACTTTTCTCTCTGTAAAAGTAGAATGATGTTTTTCCTAGAAGGAGCTGACAGCCGTTATCTGACTATTCTTCGTGAGGGACCTATTGTTCCTAAAGTTTGGGCTCGATTTGAGACCCAAAAACCTCGTTCTGACTTAAGAGATAAAGATGTTGTTTTTGGTGATTCTAATGATTCTTCGGATGAAGAACGAACTTCTGCTACTGGGAGGTACATCCTAAAAAATCCCAGAAAATACAATGATGATGACAAGCGTCTCTTTGCTCTTGACTCTAGAGTCAGAGCCATCATTGCTCTCTCCCTCCCTGATGAGGTGTATCACTCCTTGGTGAATCTTTCTACTGCCAAGGAAATGTGGTCTACCTTATGCATTTTGTATGAGGGAACATATGAGGTTAAGAAGAGCAAAAAGATTGCTCTTGTCAGAAAGTACGAGCTCTTTTCTCATGAAAATGGAGAGTCTCTTTCTGAGTAGTACAACCGTTTTAACAGCCTTCTTAATGACCTTAAGCTCTTTGGTAGAGTGTATGACAATGAGGAAGTTTTATGCAAGTTTCTGGATGGTCTTACTGACTTTTGGGAAAACATATGTACTTGGATCAAGACATCCAAGGATCTTAACCATATGTCTCTTACTATTCTTTATGGATCTCTGTTCAACTATGAACAAACTATGATCCAAAGGAAGATTGTCATAAAAGAGATAAGAAGCTCATCTATGGCTCTTATCAGTGACTCTTTCAAGAAATTTGTGTGTATTCCTAGAATAACCTATCCCTCCGATTCTGACCATAATAGTCAAGAGGAACCTAATGATCCTTCAAAAGCCTATCTTAGTGAGGCTGGTGATGAAGGTGAGGAAACTTCCAGTGACCTTCATTTTTCTTCTAGAAAATCTAAGTTTGGTCGAAAATCTTCTTCTATCTCAAAACTCTCTCCCTCTGATAAAGCAAATGAGGAATGTTATGCTTGTGGCAAGAAAGGCCACTTTGCCTCTGAGTGTAGGAGCAATTTTTCAGGAAGATCTAAAACTACCTTTTCCAACCAAAATTCCTCTAAGTTAAGAATGAGACCTGACTTTGTAACACCCTGAATTTTTGGGATTGGGTGAGAAGTTGACCTTTACCCAAAGTTCAAGGGGGTATTCTGTAACTTGGGCTATATAAATACAAATCAAATTAGATATTTTGATTTATATCACAAATATCAGTTTCTTGGTTTTGAGAAGTCAGAGAGAAAGGAAGAGAGCAGGAGAAGCTTGGTTTTCTTGGGTCGATCATTTCGGGCAAATCAAGGTACGAATCTAGCTTAATGCTTTGATCTGAATGCTTTTAGCCGTGTAGAATCTCGTTGTGAAGGTTTTGAACCGTTCCATTTTGAGATCTGAGTATTTTCTCATTTGGATCTGGGTTGAATCTGGGTTCTGCATCGCTGTTCTTGATGAACAAGGCGATGGTCGATCAACCGGAGGTTGTTCGACCGGATGGTCGTTCGACCGAATGGTTGTGTTCGACCGAAGCCTGTTCGATCGAGGTTGTTCGACCGAATGGTTGTGTTCGACCGAAGCCTGTTCGATCGAGGGTGTTCGACCGAATGGTTGTACCCGACCGGAGGTCGTTCGACCGGTGTTGTTGTAGACCGAAGTTGTCCTTTGACCGGTTTAGGTTCTGTTAAGTTGTTAGCTTCTGTGTCTTTGAGTCCTATTCAAGTAACGAGAGGTTTATCTGTATTTCGACTTACCGATTCTTTCGGTGTTATCATAGGTAGCGCTTGTTAAGAAGAAGGAAACAGAGGTGAGTTCCTACTATCATTTTAAACTGTATACATATCAAAAGTTACCTTTTTGATCTTATCTTATTTTAAAAGTAAAATGATGTTTTACGTGTGCGTTTATGCGAAAGAAATATTCAAAGGAACTTCTTTTAAATGCTTTTCATTCTTACCAGAAGTTGAACTGGGAATAGCATTTTGTTTATAAAAATGTGTTTGTAACCATATGTTTATTTATGGTTGGTCACATACGTTGTTGTGACGAGTCCTTACCATTACTAGTGGATCCCTAGGTTTTGAGTAGACTGTATTGTTGGGATGTTACATTCCCCAGAATTGTAGCTAGGGATCACTTGTTCCTTGAGGGCAACTTGGTACGGTTATGTGAGGCCGGATACTAGCCATGGTTCATAGTGATCCTAGCGAAGGAGTATACCTTGGTTTTGCGCTTGGGGCTTGATCTCACATTGTAGCACGGACTTTGTGATTCGTATCCGCGGACTCCAATTGGTTTAGCTCGTAACTCGGATTTTTGGCCTAACTTTGTGTTACGCCACAATCCTTGGTAAAATGTTTTGTTTTCGGTCCTTTTATGGCGTGTTTATAACGAAAAATCCCGTTTGTGGCAAGGACCTAATGTGTAAATTTAATCGCTTTGAAAATACTATCTTGATGCAAATGTTTTATCTTTTGAGCTTTATAAACTGTATGTTCTCACCAGGCTTTAAGTCTGACACTTTTTTTCTCAAATGGTATGTGTATCAGGTTTCCATTAGCGGTGGGTTGCCGGGGTTTTTGGAGAGACGAGTTTTGAGTCTCGAGGTTTTTGGAGTTGTTTAGTATTGTTGCTGGGCATTGTTAAGTCCCATTCTTTTGATAAAATCCTTGTATAGGATTGTATAAGTCTTAAGGACTGATCCCATTTATGGGAAGTTAATGGTTTTACATTCGTCTTATTGTCAGGTTTCCAGGTTTTAATTTACTCTGATTTTCGAGGTGTTACAAGTTGGTATCAGAGCTCTAGTTTAAGCGAACTAGGCATGAATGTAAGATGTCTAGACTTAGACTGCGTATACTAAGAATTGATCCGCGAGAATTGGGTAGAGCTCCTAAGTTGGGTTAGTCTTAGAGTCGACGGAAAGTACGTTTATCAGGCGTTGTAGTAGTGGTGACAAGAACCATTATGTGTTGTATGTTCATAATTTCACTTAGCTAATGTTATTATGAGGATATTGTACGTAAGAGTCCTTGAATTGCTATTAATATGACATTTGGTAATGTGGTAGTACGTTTTCCTTTCGTGTTTTTCTATCTTTTCTTATCTCTTCCACTGCTCCGTGTAGCAGTTCAGAATGGTAGGTACGCGTGGAAGACCGCGTGCTCGTGTTGATGGTCAGGAAGCGACAGCCTCTACAGCGGGTCAGCCGGAAGGAGTTGAGGTTATCGTTCGACCACCCGTTCAGCAAGTACTAGGAGGGGGGCCAGAGGTCATTCCGAGAGTAGACCTGGCTTCGTCCCACCCAGTAATCGGGGATGCTAATCCCCAGTCAGAGTTGTTGGCCAGCGTGATGTTGGCAATGAGAGAAGAGATGGCGAAGCAGCAAGAGTTTCTGCTGAAAGCAATGGAGGACCGCGACGTAAACAATCGGAGAAGTGAGACGGTTGTGGAGAACGTCGTAGCAGGTTCTGGAGGTGATGGTATAAGGGTCGTGTCGGTAGAGCGGGGGATTTCTGGAGCTCAGGGGAACAGGAAGAGTTGTTCCTATAAGTCCTTTCTAGGCTGCGGACCGCCAGAATTCTTCGGTTCTGATGACCCGGTGGTGTGCGTTAAGTGGATCCGAGCGGTCGAGCAAGCTTTTGGCTCTTCCGAATGTGGTGATGATCAGAGGGTGCGGTTTGGTACCCAACTGCTGAGGGACACTGCACTCATCTGGTGGAATATCATCCAATCCACTCTATCTCCTGAAGTGTTGGCTCAGTTGTCTTGGGCCGAGTTCAAGAAGAAGCTGCTAGAAGAGTTTTGCAACGAGAGAACGATGGACCGAATTGAGAAAGAATTCCGGTCCTTGGTGAAGGGAAGCCTGACGGTGAGGGAGTACACCCGTCAATTTATGGAGAAACTGGGTCTGGTGGGGCATGCTGCCCCAACAGAGAAAGACAAGATGAAAGCTTATCTCAACGGCTTGCCAGCGGATATGCAATCAATGGTGCATAATTTCAAAGCTTCTAGCCTCCGAGAGATGGTGGAAGAAGCTCAGTTCATGGAAGAGATGTTCGCAAAAAGCAAGTCTGAGAGTTCGGTGGTGGTGTCTGATAAAAGAAAGTGGGAGAGCAGTTCAGTACCTCCCAAGCGGACCAGACCTTTTGTTGGAAACCGCAATTTCGACAGTTACCAGGAAGCAAGGTGGTGCCCGAGGTGTCGGACCAAGCATAACGGTAACTGCAGTAACAGTTCTCAAACTTGCTATAAGTGTGGGAAGCCTGGGCATACGGTCAGAGATTGCCTGGTCAGGGGACCCATCTGTTATGAGTGCAAGGCACCGGGGCACGTGAGGAAAGATTGCCCGAAGCTTGCGTCGGGTAGTGCGCCAGCAAGGAAGGAGAACCCTCCGAAGGTTCAGGGCCGAGCTTTTCAGATGACGGCCGAAGAGGCTAGGGCATCCGTTGATGTGGTATCGGGTACTTTTCTTATAAACTCTGTACCTGCTCGTATTTTATTCGATACGGGTGCTAGTTTCTCTTTCGTATCTGAATTGTTCCGTCAGAAATTTGCTATGCCCACTACTAGTCTTGAGGATGCATTAGTGGTAGAAATAGCAGATGGTAGGCAAGTTCTGATCCACGAAGTTCTGAAGCAGTGTGCTCTTAGCATCGAGGGAAGAGAATTCCCGATCGATCTGCTACCAATGTCAATCGGGGGTTTTGATGTTGTAATCGGTATGGATTGGTTGTCAAATAATCAGGCCGAGTTCGTGTGTTCCAAGAAGATGATTCGACTTCCCAACCCCTCTGGAGAGGTCGTGGTCATCTATGGTGAAAAGAGAAAGGGTGAAGTGGCAATAATCACAATGGCAAGAGCACGCAAGTGTCTAGTAAAAGGATGTTCGTCTTTCCTAGCCTATGTGATCGATGCCAAGTTAGAGAAGTCCAAGCTGGAAGATGTGAAGATCGTGCGTGAGTATCCAGATGTCTTTCCGGACGACTTGCCTGGGTTGCCGCCCGATCGTCAGGTAGAGTTTCGGATTTATCTTGTGCCAGGCGCTGCACCGATCGCTAAAGCACCTTACCGTTTAGCGCCGTCGGAGATGCAAGAGATGGTAGCACAACTCCAAGAGCTTTTTGAGAAGGGATTCATAAGACCGAGTTCGTCACCTTGGGGAGCTCCGGTCTTATTTGTTAATAAGAAGGATGGCACAATGAGAATGTGCATCGACTATCGTGAGTTGAACAAAGCTACAGTGAAGAACAGGTATCCACTTCCGAGAATAGACGACTTGTTCGATCAACTTCAAGGAGCGGGTTGTTTTTCCAAAGTCGACTTACGATCAGGCTATCACCAAGTGAAGGTGAGAGAAGAAGATGTTCCGAAGACGGCTTTCAGAACGCGTTACGGCCATTACGAGTTCCTTGTAACGCCTTTTGGCCTGACAAATGCACCAGCGGTGTTTATGGACTTGATGAATAGAGTGTGCCGACCATTCCTCGACAAGTCGGTCATTGTATTCATTGACGACATACTCGTGTACTCCAAGAGTGAGACAGAGCACGAGCAGCACTTGCGTGAAGTTCTGGAAGTGTTGAGAAAAGAGAGGTTGTACGCCAAGTTTTCCAAGTGCGACTTTTGGCTTAAAGAAGTACAATTTCTGGGGCACGTAGTCACTCGGGACGGAGTGAAAGTGGACCCCTCCAAGATTGAAGCAATGATGAATTGGGAGCCTCCTAAGAGTCCGTCAGAGATTCGAAGTTTCTTGGGTCTGGCAGGATACTACAGGAGATTCATTCAAGACTTTTCGAAGATCGCTTCTTCCTTGACAGTTCTGACTCGGAAGAATGTGAAGTTTGAATGGGCAGAGGCCCAAGAGAAGGCATTCCGGATTCTTCAGAAGAAATTGTGTGAAGCTCCGATCTTATCTTTGCCTGAAGGGTCGGAAGATTTCGTGGTTTACAGCGACGCTTCAAAGATGGGATTGGGTTGTGTGTTGATGCAACGAGGCAAGGTAAACGCTTATGCCTCGAGGCAGCTCAAAATACACGAACAGAATTATCCAACTCATGATCTGGAGTTAGCAGCAGTGGTGTTCGCTTTGAAGCTTTGGCGACACTACCTCTACGGCACGAAGTGTACTCTTTACACGGATCACAAGAGCCTGAAGTATGTCTTTGGTCAGAAAGAGCTGAATATGAGGCAAAGGCGGTGGCTCGAGTTGTTGAAAGATTACGACTGTGAATTGCTTTACCATCCCGGTAAGGCAAACGTGGTGGCCGATGCGCTAAGTCGGAAGGACTATAGCGGGAGTATTCGGGCTACCCATTCAAGAATCGAGCTAGTGTCTAGTCTTGTTGAGAAGATCAAGACATCTCAGATGGAAGCATTGTTAGAAGAGAATCTCAAAGAGGAAGTCATGACAAAACAGCGTTTACTCTTAACGGAAGATAGCCGTGGGGTGAAACTGTTCAGCGGTCGTGTGTGGGTGCCCAAGGTTGGGGGAAACCGTGAGCTGTTTCTAGAAGACGCACACAAGTCCAAGTATTCCATTCACCCGGGAAGTACGAAGATGTACAGGGACTTGAAGTTGCACTATTGGTGGCCGGTGATGAAGCTTGATGTGGCGCGTTACATTGAGCGTTGTGTGACGTGTTCGCAAGTCAAAGCCGAACATCAGCGACCGTATGGGAGTCTTCAGTCCTTAGAGATTCCCGAGTGGAAGTGGGAGCATATCACCATGGACTTCGTGACGAAGTTGCCTAAAACTCTTCGGGGACACGATACCATCTGGGTGATAGTGGATAGATTGACGAAGAGCGCTCACTTTCTGCCTATGCGCGAGACTTTACCGATGGATAAGTTGGCGAAGCTTTATATCGATGAAGTGGTCTCGAGGCATGGAATACCTTTGTCGATCATGTCGGATCGCGACAGTCGGTTCACTTCGAACTTCTGGGATGGGTTTCAGAAAGAGCTTGGTACGCGAGTTAAGTTGAGTACGGCTTACCATCCGCAGACTGACGGGCAGAGCGAACGAACAATCCAAACCTTGGAAGACATGTTGAG
Source organism: Arctium minus (assembly GCA_954870635.1). Classification (NCBI taxonomy): domain Eukaryota; kingdom Viridiplantae; phylum Streptophyta; class Magnoliopsida; order Asterales; family Asteraceae; genus Arctium; species Arctium minus. The sequence continues at coordinate 1,209,696 of OX941089.1, read as the reverse complement.
GTCTTGTGTCATCGATTTCGGGGGTAGTTGGGACTCTCACATGCCTTTGGTGGAGTTCGCTTACAACAATAGCTACCACTCGAGTATTGGGATGGCACCTTTTGAAGCACTGTATGGGCGAAAGTGTTGGACTCCCGTGTGTTGGCTAGAAGCAGGAGAGAAGCAGTTCGCCGGACCTGAAATCATGCAAGAGACTGCCGATAAGGTCAAGTGCATTCGAGAGAGGATGAAAGCGGCTCAAGATCGTCAGAAGAGCTATGCCGATAAGAAGAGGCGACCGATGGAATTCCAGGTAGGCGACCGCGTTATGCTTAAGGTATCGCCATGGAAAGGCATTATACGGTTCGGAAAACGTGGGAAGCTGAGTCCTCGTTTCCTCGGACCTTTCAAAGTACTTAAGCGTGTAGGGTTACAGGCCTACCAGTTGGAACTGCCACCGGAGTTGAGTAGAATACACAACACGTTTCATGTCTGCTACCTCCGAAAGTGTTTGGCGGTAGAAGACAGCGTCATTCCCCTTTCAGAGCTAAGGGTAGACGAAGGTAACCGTTGTGTGGAAGAACCCGACGCCATCTTGGAGAAAAAGTCTAAGAAGTTGCGTCATAAAGAAGTCACTTTGGTCAAGGTGCAGTGGAAGCATCACCGAGGAGCAAATGTGACTTGGGAATCTGAAGAGGATATGAAGCGTAGATATCCTCATCTCTTTATATAGTTGGATTTCGGGGACGAAATCATTCCCAAGTTGGGGAGGATTGTAACACCCTGAATTTTTGGGATTGGGTGAGAAGTTGACCTTTACCCAAAGTTCAAGGGGGTATTCTGTAACTTGGGCTATATAAATACAAATCAAATTAGATATTTTGATTTATATCACAAATATCAGTTTCTTGGTTTTGAGAAGTCAGAGAGAAAGGAAGAGAGCAGGAGAAGCTTGGTTTTCTTGGGTCGATCATTTCGGGCAAATCGAGGTACGAATCTAGCTTAATGCTTTGATCTGAATGCTTTTAGCCGTGTAGAATCTCGTTGTGAAGGTTTTGAACCGTTCCATTTTGAGATCTGAGTATTTTCTCATTTGGATCTGGGTTGAATCTGGGTTCTGCATCGCTGTTCTTGATGAACAAGGCGATGGTCGATCAACCGGAGGTTGTTCGACCGGATGGTTGTGTTCGACCGAAGCCTGTTCGATCGAGGTTGTTCGACCGAATGGTTGTGTTCGACCGAAGCCTGTTCGATCGAGGGTGTTCGACCGAATGGTTGTACCCGACCGGAGGTCGTTCGACCGGTGTTGTTGTAGACCGAAGTTGTCCTTTGACCGGTTTAGGTTCTGTTAAGTTGTTAGCTTCTGTGTCTTTGAGTCCTATTCAAGTAACGAGAGGTTTATCTGTATTTCGACTTACCGATTCTTTCGGTGTTATCATAGGTAGCGCTTGTTAAGAAGAAGGAAACAGAGGTGAGTTCCTACTATCATTTTAAACTGTATACATATCAAAAGTTACCTTTTTGATCTTATCTTATTTTAAAAGTAAAATGATGTTTTACGTGTGCGTTTATGCGAAAGAAATATTCAAAGGAACTTCTTTTAAATGCTTTTCATTCTTACCAGAAGTTGAACTGGGAATAGCATTTTGTTTATAAAAATGTGTTTGTAACCATATGTTTATTTATGGTTGGTCACATACGTTGTTGTGACGAGTCCTTACCATTACTAGTGGATCCCTAGGTTTTGAGTAGACTGTATTGTTGGGATGTTACATTCCCCAGAATTGTAGCTAGGGATCACTTGTTCCTTGAGGGCAACTTGGTACGGTTATGTGAGGCCGGATACTAGCCATGGTTCATAGTGATCCTAGCGAAGGAGTATACCTTGGTTTTGCGCTTGGGGCTTGATCTCACATTGTAGCACGGACTTTGTGATTCGTATCCGCGGACTCCAATTGGTTTAGCTCGTAACTCGGATTTTTGGCCTAACTTTGTGTTACGCCACAATCCTTGGTAAAATGTTTTGTTTTCGGTCCTTTTATGGCGTGTTTATAACGAAAAAGCCCGTTTGTGGCAAGGACCTAATGTGTAAATTTAATCGCTTTGGAAATACTATCTTGATGCAAATGTTTTATCTTTTGAGCTTCATAAACTGTATGTTCTCACCAGGCTTTAAGTCTGACACTTTTTTTCTCAAATGGTATGTGTATCAGGTTTCCATTAGCGGTGGGTTGCCGGGGTTTTTGGAGAGACGAGTTTTGAGTCTCGAGGTTTTTGGAGTTGTTTAGTATTGTTGCTGGGCATTGTTAAGTCCCATTCTTTTGATAAAATCCTTGTATAGGATTGTATAAGTCTTAAGGACTGATCCCATTTATGGGAAGTTAATGGTTTTACATTCGTCTTATTGTCGGGTTTCCAGGTTTTAATTTACTCTGATTTTCGAGGTGTTACAGACTTTGCCAACAGGTCTCACTCTCGAAATTTTTCCTCATCTTCTTTCAAAGAGAGTACCGACCGTGCTGAAAAATACAAGGCCAAATACAAGAGAGAGAAGAAGAAAAATGAAACCTTGCTCAAAAAGAGAAAAGGTCAAATGACTAAAACCTATGACTGGGTAGATGAACCAACCTCTGAAAGTGAGAAGGACATCTCCAACATTTGCCTTATGGAAAAAATAAATGATGTGGAAGATCCTGAAGGACATGCATCATCCACCGCTTTAGTCTCTGTTGAGTGCTCCTCTTTTTCCTCTCAGGTACATTCCTTTCATTCTCTTATTGTTTCTGAAAAGATTGTGGCCTTTGACTCCTTAACCATTGACTTATATAGTGAAAATGATGTTAAGAAAAAGGTTTAAAATCTTTCTCCTCTCAACTTCAAATGTGTCTTTCTTAACTGAAACATTTTGATAAATCAAAGCTGAACTTGAAGATTTGAAAATCATCAATTTTCTGGTCTTGGATTTGAAAAAATGGATATTGATCCCTCTTTTGTTCTAAGTGTTGTTCAAGCTTCTTCTTCTTCTTCAAAACATATTTCTTTCTATGAGTCTACCGATCCTAACTCTAGTGACTTCCATTCTTGGACTCTTCTGATTTCTCCAAAGCTCTAAAATTTGGTATGTTTATCAAGGCCAAAGATTCTACTCCTCATATTAAAAATGAGGAGGATCAATGATCAAATGATCTTGTTAAGCCTATTCATAACCTTTTAAATCTTTAAATCTTGATGAGGCTACCTCTTCTTCTCCTAAACCTTCAAATTTTCCTAAGAAAATTTTTCAACTTGCCTCAAAGAAGTTTTCTAACTTTTGATAAAGGAAAATCAGTAATTACTGACCTACCTTTAAAAAGAAAACTACCTTCTTCTTCCAAAAATGAACCTCTTGTTCTTCCTACAAAGCTCATTTTCTGATCTGTGCACTTGAAGAAGTCAAAATCCAAGGTATCTCTACCTTTCCTCTCTCTTCCTCTGAAAAAGGAATCCTTGGACCAAAGTCTTGCCTTTCACCTTCCACCTCTAAATCTTTCAAAATCAATGTTAAGGTCAAAGACAAAGATCTGGGTCAGAAATCAAAGAAAACTTTTATTTATAAAAAATGCTATAATTGTGGTGACACCTTTCATCTAGCAAAGGTTTGTCCAAAATATCGCATTGAAAGAAAGAATCTTGATAACGCTTCTTCTTCTTCTAACCCTAAAGGACCCACTTCAAAATGGGTACCAAAGAAATGATTTCTCTGTGATTGCAGGTGTTTGAGCATCAACAAATCTTATGAAGGAATCTTAATGGGATGTTCTCTCTCTTCAAAGTCCTATCGAGTTTACAATCTTCAGAGATATTGCATTGATGAATCTATTAATGTGAAGTTTGATGATCACGAATCATTTTCTTTTTCATATGATGGTGATGAGTTAAATCGGCGGATTTCATCATGTGTTATGAAGGTTCTCAAAATTCTTCAACCAGCTCTAATCCTTTTTTGTTCCATTCTCTTCAGACACCTTTCCTCAAAGAGGTGACCTACCTATCTTTTCATCTCCAATCCCTGATCTTCAGATAGTCATCTCTGAAGATCAAGATCCCTCCTATCCTATTCTTCTTCATTTCACTCAACTTGAACCTTCCTCCATCATTCCTATTCACACCAACAGATCCCTTTTCTCATCATATCACTTCTCCTCCCTCCATAATTCCCATCTTCCCCTCAACCTCATAAAATGTTGCCACCACCTCTTCCACCAGCTACTAAGTGATCAAAAGATCATCCGTTGAATGCTCTATCCAACAAGGAGCTTGTTGTCGGCTTGCCGAAAAAACTCTTTCTCAAAAGAGAAGCTATGTGTTGCTTGTGAGAAAGGTAAACTGAAAAAATCTTCTTTCAAGTCAAAAAGTGTTTCTCAATCTCTACTCCTCTCCAGATGCTGCATATGGATCTTTGTGGGCCTGTCAGCACACCCAACCTAGGTGGAAAAAGGTACATTCTTGTCATTATTGATGAATACACACGTTACACTTGAGTATTCTTTCTCAGGTATAAAAGTGATACACCTGAAGAAATCATCAACTTTATCAAGAAATCTGAAGTTCTCAACGGTCAACTAGTCAGATCTATCAGAAGTGACAATGGGACCGAATTCAGAAATGCTACCTTGGATGCCTTTCTCTATGACAAAGGTATTTCTCAAAACTTTGCAGCAGTAAGAACTCCACAACAAAATGGTGTTGTGGAAAGGAAGAATTGTACGCTATGTGAAGCTGCAAGATCCATGCTAAGTGAATCAAACCTACCAACCTATTTTTGGGCTGAGGCTGTCAATACAGCTTGTTTCACTCTAAATCGGTCTATTATTGTGAAAAGACACAACAAGACTTCCTATGAAGTCTTTTATGGCCGAAAACCAAACATTGGTTTTCTTCATGTTTTTGGCCGTCTGTGTTTTATCTTGAATGATCGAGATCATCTTGGGAAATTTGATCCCAAGGCTGATAAAGGTATATTTATGGGCTATTCTCTCTCTTCTAAAGCCTACAGAGTATACAATCTAAGGAGAAAATGTATTGATGAATCAATACATGTGAAGTTCGATGATCACAAGACATCTTCCTTATCTTGTGATGATACCGAGCTTCATGAATGGATCACTTCGTATGTTGGAGAAGATTCTCCAAATCTTCTGTCTTCAGGATCTCCATATGTCCCATTTTCAGTACCTTCTACTTCTCTCCATCATGATTCGGCAGAACCATTACCAACTACCGAACCCACAGCTCCTACCGAATCCATAGCTCCTACCTAACCCACCTTACATACTTCTCCTCTTCATCATATTCATCCTATACCCACCGATCCTTCACCTTCATACTCTCCAAACACATTTCCTGCACCTCTTCCCCCAGCTCTCAAATGGACCAAAGATCATCCAATTAATCAACTTATAGGAGATCAGCAAGCAGGTGTCCAAACTAGAAGAGGTATTGAAATATTTGTCTCTATGTGGATTTTCTATCCATCTTTGAACCAAAAGGATTTGAAGAAGCTCTGGCCGATCCATGTTGGATAACAGCCATGCAAGAATAACTCTCTCATTTTGAGAGAAATAAAGTATGGAGACTTGTTCCTGAAGAAGTTTACATGAAACAACCACCTGGATTTGAAGACCCTTCACATCTTGACTATGTGTAAAACAAGTACTCTCAAAGTAAAATCGACAACACCTTTTCCCTCAAGAAGACAACATGTAATATCATTCTTACTCAAATCTATGTGAATGGTATCATCTTTGGTGCCACTTCGGGAGTTTGTCTATCTCATGAAAAGTTGATATGAGATGAGCATGATGGGAGAGCTTACATTTTTCTTGAGTGTACAAGTAAAACAAATTTCTGAAGGGATCTTTATAAGTCAAATACTTTCGTGATATCCTAAAGAAATTTATTTTTGAAAATTGCTCTCCTATGAAAACTCCAATGACACCTCTTTTTAAAAAAAAAAGGAGGTCCAAATTTTTCAAAACTTTTTAACCATCTTGGATCTGCCGAATTACTTTAAAAATATATATATATATATATATATATATATATATATCCAAATTCATTTTTGACTTGCCGAAAGTTTAAAAAAAAATCTCAAATTCTTTTGCTGGGGAAGTGGCCGATTGCAATATTTTTTGGTCTTCGATTTTATTCCTTTTGTTCTCCAACTATCATTTCTTCCAAAATTTTGGTTGCCGAAATTTTCCGCCGAATATTTCTCCCCTAAATTTCCTACCAAAATTTCTTACCGACGTTTCTCCCCGATGTTTCTCCCCGAAATTCCTTACCGAAAATTCTCCTCGAAATTTTTTGCCGAAATTTTCGAATTTCTTTTCAACCGAAATTTCTTTCTACCGGAAATATCTTCCGAAATTTTCTTCCAAAAAAAAAAAAACTCTCATAATTTCTCCCCGAATTTATGATGACTTCTTTTTCTTCAATCCTATGTGTTTCATTTATTTGAAAACTTTGGAACTAGGTGATAATGAGTGACTCTTTGTTGTCATTTAAAGCCCACTAACACATCCCTCATTTCACTAAGCTAAGCCACTAGTCGAACCCTTTCTCACATCCTCTGTTAGTCACCTCTTATATCCTTAATATCATTTTCCCCCCATATTTCTTACTACCCGAATGAATTCAGCGCCCCTCACTCCTACCTTTTCAAATTCCCTTATCCTTCCCACTGTAAATCCCCAACATTTCACCCCAATTTCTATCCGAAATGTCTACCCAAAGTTTCTTTTATTTCTTCCCAATTCTTTCTTCCTTTTCTTTTTCTTCCCAATTTTTTTTGTTCTCTGAGTTTTTATTCTCGTTTTTCTTTGCCTTACCAAAAAAAAAGGACAAGAGCCCTTAAAAAAAAATCCGGGCCACTGAATTTATGAGTTCTAGTTCTTCTCCCTTTTCTGAGTGTCAGTACTATTTTTTTCTAAGTATCAGTACTATTTTTTTCTAAGTGTTGGTGTCAACATCAAATAGGGGGAGATAAATTATTGGGTCACTAATTGATTTGGTGATGACTATCTTACCAACATTTAGAAAGTCATGAAGACCACTTTGAACAATGATTCTCTCTCCACCAATCGAGTTCTCAGCACCAGGTATGATTTCTTTCATTCTCCTAATCTGAAGTAAGGAGATACTGAGGAACCATCATTCTCCAAATCGGTGGCTCTCTCTGTATCACTCACTTCAGTGACCCCTGATTCCCTTACCTGAGTGAAATTGGTGGTTAAAAAGAATAAATCAAAAGCCACCGATACCTCCGCAACCTCTTCTGAGACTATGCCACCGAAAAAGCCTTCGGTAGCTGCCCTCGTCTCCCGCCACTCTCAAAACCGGAGGCACTTTTCTTCCCCTCCCTCTCCTCTCAAGAGGCCGAGGAAGGTTTCAAGGGTCAAGCCACTTACTCCATCCACCGATTCTCCACAATCGGCAGGTGTTGAAATTTTCCCATCCGGGCCCGGGAACTCTGTTAAACCTAAAGCCACCTCCTTTGTATCCTCTCAAAAGGATACACTTGTAAAATCAGGGACCCCTATTATTCCCTCATCAACCTTTTCTTTGGTTGATAAGGATGACTTGGACTCCTCCCCAATCCAAGGTGCCTCTTCTCCACCTCACAGCCTATCACCCGGGATTTCAGTCCCGATGTTTCTGCACGATCCAAGGATGAACCTGCCATTCCAAGAGAAGGTTCGGAGGATCTCGAAAACTTTCTGACTTCTTAATTCTTACACCGAGAATTAGTTGAGGGGGAGTATGAGTTGAGGGGAAGTAACTGACCACTCAAGCTTAAACTCTGTTGAAACTTTATTTTCGATGGACTGTGTGATCGAAGCCACCAGACATTAGTTGAGGGGGAGTATGAGTTGAGGGGGAGCAATCACCCACTCAAGTTCAAACAATTCCCGACAATTGTCTTTTGTATATATGTATATATATATATTGTTTCTCATTCTTTATTCTTTGTATTTATTTATTCGTTTGTATAGCTATACTCATTCTTTTATTCTTTTGTAAATGTCGTTTATACTTAAAAAAAATACAAAAAGAATGGTCTATGTGAAAAAGAACCCAAAAGAATATAAACAAGGGTCAAAATGTATTACTCATGTTTTATCTTTTTAAATTCTAAGTATGAGATGTCATCATCAAATAAGGGGAGATTGTTGGGTCATCTAAGATTTGAAGATAACCTATCCTTTAGTTTGTGTTTACTCTTCTGTAAATGATTGTACATCTTAGAATTAGTATGGTTCTTTGTAATAGTTTAGTTATGCATAAACAGATCGGTAAGTCGAAGACATACCGAAATCAACATGAAGGAAGTCTACTTTGCGGATTGAGATGAACTTCAAGAAGACTAAGCCTTGCCTGCCGAACTCATATTCGGCAGACTACTCATCTGTCGAACTCTCTTCTGTTCGGCATCCTTCTGCCACTCTTTCGGCAGAACCTATTCTTGTCGACCCTCTCTGTGTCGACAACACCCCTTTATGTCAAACCCTCTCGATTTGACATACTTCATCATTCCTAATGTTCTTCTGACAATGGGAATGGAAGCTTCCTTCTCTTAGAAGATATTCACCCAAGTTCTGAAATGATGGAGACTTTCTCCAAAAGATCAGAAAAAGGACAAGTACCAAATATACTTTATCAAGGTACAAAAGTCTACTTTGCTTTATGATAAGTCACATCAAGATCTTATTGCTTTTGCAAGAAGATATTTGGTATCCAATACCAAGATGACAAGTGTCCTTTGCATTATTGCACATGATGGTATTTAAGGGTGAAGAACGTCTCCTTCCAAGCTAACCCTTTTTGAAGAGATTTCTAAGTGCTCAAGAAAAGTTGGCAACCTTTCTCTCTCTCTCAAGAACTTCATAGCTTTGATATTTGTATTTTCAAGTTATGTTTAGTTTTCTAGTTTCTAAGTGAAAGATTGTTAGAATAGATTTATCTGTTCTTTTCCGCAACAATCTTAAAAGTTTTCTATGTGTAATTCTTGATATTTATATCAATAAAGAATTAAAAATTAAGTAAAATTTTGTGTATTGTATTCAACCCCCCCCCCCCCCCCCTTTCTACAATACTTGTTTTGCTTTTTAGGGACCAACAAAAATATTAGTAATTTTTAAGATAATTTATTTTAAACTTTAATTGGGTAAAAAATTTTTAATTAAAAAAGAAAATAAAAAGTCAAATTTGGTAGGCGTATGTTTAAATTTTTCTTCCATTTTTACTCCTAAACATTTTATAATTAAAAACTCTATTTAATATGAGTTGTTGGATCAAAAGAGACCGAGTGGCTGAGATTTGTCCTCACGTGCACAATGAAAAATGAAAAATGAGATAGGCCAAGGATAATTTGCAACCCATGTAAATCTTGCAACCCACATCTTAACCGTTTGATCAATGATAAGCGGTTATTTTATTTTTATATTTTTGTTTTTTTAATTGAAAATATTGGGCCCACATCTACCGTAACCGTCAATCATGAATCCAACGGTTAAGATGTGAGTTGCATAGGTTGTAAGATTTACATGAGTTGTAAATTAAACTACCCCTATATATATATATATATATATATATATATATATATATATATATATATATATATATATATCTTAACGCAATGATAAGCATCCTCTGAAAAACAGTTGTAACTCGAACCCCATTTCGGTGATAAACGCTCAGCGATGTCCACCCTCCGATGAATGTCTGCACCCATTCCCTTAATTTATCTTCGCTTCAATGTAGTCATATTCAACACCTGTAACTCGATCTCTCTTAACCCAACAATGTACTCCTTGAGCTCTCCCTCTCTCTCTCTCTATCTCCCCCCCCCCCCCCCCCCCTCTCTCTCTCCTCTGTAAATCAAGGGTTTGATTTAGGTTTTTTTTTAGTATTTTAGGGTTTAATTTAGTTTTTCATATTTTTGTAGTGTTTGAGTTTGTATAAAGATTTAAGGCTTGAGTTTGTATCTTGATTTTAGAAAATGTGAAACATGTGTTTGTATTTGAAGTTGTTTTGTATTTTGATTTTATATATTGAGTTTGTATTTTGCTCAATGCTTTAAATCTTTTTGGAATAATTTTGTTTTGTTCATGTGGTGGTTAGTTGTGGATGGTGGTGGTCGTGGGTATTTTGTTTTTGGTGGTGGTTGAATTATTTGCCACTTTCAGTATAAGAGCATCTTCAATAGTTATGCTATAACTTTTTTAAAATAGAGTATAAAAAGTTAAAATCTCTAAAAAAAATTAATTCAACTCCCAACAACTATTCTATTTTAGCATATTTATCATCAATTATATTATTAAAATATACTCAATACATTTAATAAAATATTATTTCTCTATCATAAACACACAACTTTAATGTATTATATTGGTGAAAAAGAATTTAATATTATTTCTCTCTCTTAAATAGGAGTTTTAGAGATTTCTCCAAATTTGGAGATTTCTACATTATCTCTCTTCTTTTCTTTATTTTAGTACATGGGTATAGCTATAGCATAGCTGTTGGAGCAAAAAAATTGCTAAAATCTCATTTTTTTTTCTATTTTAGCATAGTTGTTGGAGATGCTATAAGTGATTGCAATGGTTGCAGGAGAAGATGACGCGAGTAGAGGAGAGAGGCCGAAGGTGGGTGTTTGTTGTACTTCGTTGTAATAAAAAGGTTATGTTTTTACTTTTTAATAATAAATAAGAGAAAATAAGAAAAAGTCTAAAACGTCCTTCACTTAACAGGGTTTTTTAACAATCGTTAAGAGGAGGGATGCAAATCGAACATCTTTACAAACCATAATGACCATCTTGTATTTTCAAGGCTACGGGACAAAAAGTGTTATATCAATGAATGAATGAAGATAAAACAAATTTGTTGTTTACTCCACTATTTATTTATAATTATTTAATTTTGTAGTGCTTAATTATTTTAAATATTTTAAAATATGTTTACTTTGTAATTTTACAATGACAATTTTTTTAACGAGGAAAAAAAACAATTTTTAATACATTATTTATTTTTAAAACGTGCTTAGACCAATTACAACCCATAACACCAAAAATAACATTAAAACAATAAAATTGGTGGGATCCTTGACACTAAATAGAAAATCAATTCTAACCATGAGTCAAAAAAAACACCAAGTTAACGGCCTACATAAAATAACCAATTTTCACAATTATTAAACATTTTTAAATACAATATCTAGAATTTATAAATAATTATCATACAACTAATAATGATATTATTAAAAAAAACTAAAATACATAATTAGTGGTGGGTTTTTTGGTTTATGCAGGGTGAATAGTTAACATCAAATTTGATGTCTTTTTTCTAAACAAAGAATGGACCGGCAATTTTTTTCTTTCTATTTTGGAGTATGGTTGGAATCCACCATACTGCAAATCACCATTTTTGCAGTATGGTTGGAGTTGCTCTTAGTGTTTAAGAATAATAATTTACAATTTTATTACGAGATAAAGAGTCGGAATCATGGAATTGATGGACATGGACACATATACAAAATGTGTGGTTCGTATTAATGAAGGACCTTCTTATCATAACCGTTAATATCTAATGTCATTTGATCATTTGCTATATCCATTAATTTAATTATCGGAAAATACAGATTTATTGATTTCTTAAGAATCAGAAATAATTGCATCGAGATTCACACTTGTCATGTTTTCATATGAACATCTAAAGTGTTTAAGCATCGTAGTATAGTGTTTTATAGAACTTAATTTTATATGACCAAAAAAATAAAGTGTTTTATCTAAAAGTGTTACAATAAGTTTATAGGAAGTTGAACGCCGTTACAAGTTTTTATAATTCTTTTAAAATAAATGGTCCTATTTAGGGATAGAAACGGGCCAGGTATTGGACGGATAATGCATCCGTGACCCCGACCCCCATTTAAGCACCATGTCCCTGCTTCAACTAATCCCCTACAGGTTGGGTACCCATTTAGTTAAAAAAACAATGTATTTTAAAATTAAAATTAGAGTAAATTACGTTTTTTGTTCCTTCGGTTTGTTGAAAATTTCTATTTTCGTCCTTACGGTTTTGAAATTGTGATTTTCACTCCTTTACTTTATAATTCATTACCTATTTCATCCTTATGGTTTAGTTTTTTGCTTTTTTCATCTCTATGGTTTAAAATTCATTTATGTTTTAGTTCTTCATACTTAAAAGTAGTGTTTTGGCCTCAAGGGCGAAAATAGAAATGAATTGCAAACCATAGAGATGGAAACTGAAATTTCAAAACCACAAGGACGAAACTCGCAATTTTTAACAAACCACATGGACTAATAACATAATTTACTCTTAAAATTATAATGAATTATCACCACTACTTTAATTACCAATATTGAAATGTCAAATATATTTGTCTTTCAATAACGGATACATACATATATTCATATATATTTATTTATACAAAACTATATACGTACATTTAAAAATAAATAAAAAAATTAATCGGCGTCGGATTAAGAGTGGATAATGTCATTCTTGACCCCACTTCGGATATGAAAATTTGAAAATAAATCTCCATCCCCACCCGTCAACCCAGAGAGTCTGCCCTGTAAGGTCCAGTACACGCGAGTACCCTCCCCAACAGATAAAATTTCCATCTCTAGTCCTATTAGGTATTTTATAGGACGTTATTGAAAAAGTGTCCTATAAACATAAATATCTATACTCCTTTATAAACTAGATTTGAGAAAAGTCTTAAAGACAACCTTTAAAGCCTAGGGTACAACACCTTCAAGCACGCTTTTTGAAAATCTTTTAATTACAATATAAAAAGCAAATGTACAAGTCATTATTGCAAATTCTTACAATCCTCTATGTATCAGGCTTTCCCAATGTGACTTTCCATGCTCCCAAGAATGGATTTGTCATTTCGAATTTCAAACACCATCAATCCATATCAGCTTCTCTCGTTTCTATTTGCTTCTACTGGTCCGTTTTCGTTTGTTTCTTTTTATAGATCTAACTTTTTTTCATTGGATTTTGTCTCTGTTCTGATGAATGTGCATCTAGGTATGTTTCAACTATTTGGATTTTGCTTATTTTGAAGGGATAATGATTTTGATCAATGTGCAGACTCTCATCTTCTCAAGAGATACGCATACAGGTTTTCATCTTCCCAAGACACTCTCATCTTCTCAAAGGGATGATTCAGAAAATCGACCCAAAGTGACCATTCAAACTCTATTCGATTCCTCAAAATGACTCTGGTTATGATTCAAGGCTCTCTCGTCGATTCCTCAATCCTCATCGCTCCTCAATCCAGGTAATTTATCTTCTGTATATGGTTAGGGTTCACTATCGATTCACTCTCTATTCAAACTTTCATCGATTCCTCAGTCCTTCTATCGCTTTTTAATCCGGGTAATTTATTTTTGCTTTCCAACAATTTCTTCTACACTTCTATGTGTTTTTCATTGATTAACCACACAAACACACACCTATTTATATATATATATAGAGAGAGGGGTGTTCAAATGCAAACTTTTTAATGGTGCAAACCATGCAACCCACTTATCTACCACATATTTTATTTTCCCATTTTTTTATTAAAAAGGTAAAAACAAAATATGTGGTAGATAAGTGGGTTGCATGGTTTGCACCATTAAAAAGTTTGTATTTGAAGGTGCCTCTCTCTCTCTCTATATATATATATATGTACCATCGACTGTGTGTTCATATATATGTGTGTTCATATATATATATATATATATGAACACACAGTCGATGGTACATATATATATATAGAGAGAGAGGCACCTTTTATATATATATATATATATATATATATATATATATATATATCTTTTTTAATGATGTGGGGTTATAAATTGTTGCCAAAATTGGTATCTCATGGTAACTAATTGTTGATACTTATTGCTATTACTTAGGTTGTTTTGGCAAGTTTGTTGTACTCAGAAGGGAAGAATCTTAGGGGCTGCCATATTTACATATATATTTGCTGGAAGTAATCGGTTCTCACCTTCTTATATTTGTTTTACCCTTTCTTCTCTAACATGTCTTTTTCCTTGCCTTCTTTTTTCTCCTTGGAACTGTGACTTTGCCATTACATGTACTTCATTCCCCACCCTTCTTTTTTCTCCCTGTAACTTGATGAAATAATGAATTACTAAGAGCAACTCCAACCTTGACACTAAATAAAACACCAAAAACACCAAATTTGGTGGGTCTATCAACACAAAAAAAAACCCAACTCCAACCATCCTCTAAAAAAAACACCAAATTTGTGGACCCCACATTAAAATAACATATTTTCTATTAATTTATATATAAAGAAATCAAAATTTGCATTAAAATACTAATAAATGGGTATAAAGTTGTGGGCCCTCAACAATTGGCGGTCAAAAACCACACAACATATTTGCCGTTCACTTTTCTCGCCCGGCAAAAAAAAATGAAATATACCGGCCGGTTGGAGGCATTTCACCGGCAAATTTGGCCTTTTCCCGGCCGGTTGGAGTTGCTCTAATATTATTTGTTACTTCATGTTTGATAAATATATCAACATAAAAGTCAAGTTTTTTAAACAAAACGTTATAAATTCTTTTCAAGATCCTAAGCAAGTTTGTTTGGTATGCAAGATTGGATTGGGTTTGGTGGAATTTGGAATTTAAGTTTATTCTAATCCATGTTTGGTTTGAAGATTTTCCTGAATTTGGAATCTTGGGATTTAATTGAAATCCTACATAGGATTTTGAGATGTCAAGAGGTAATTTGTATGAATGTTGACTGAATGATGTTTTCGTGATTTAGATTGGATTTTTGTTGAAACTCAGCAGGAGATTGATGATGATAAAGTCATTATTAATTGATTTCAATGGAGCCGATCTGAATCTGGATCTGGATCTTATTCAGAAGTGGAAGCAGCTTCAAGAAACATTAGGTAATTGTAACACCTCGATTTTTGAAAATGTATCATTTAAAGTTAATACAAGAACCGATATATTGAGGGAAAAAATAAGATTTATGATTTTGGACTTGAATCTTAGATTTTATAGTCTTGATGGATAAATGATTCAATTACGAGTCCAACGGTTCCTTCCGGTGCGAAATCGGAGCTAAAACGAAGAAGTTATGGCCAAAACAGCGTTCGGTACCCTCTTGGCTATTGTGACAGCGATTGTGACAATGTCACTATAGCCGTCACAATAGCCAGAGCTGGCGATTGTGCCAGCGATTGTGCCACTGGCACAATAGCCTGGCACTATAGCCTACGGGTACCAGAGTGTTAAAAGTTGCGATTTTCAGCCCCTTATCCCATTTTCTCACTTCCACTCTTTTCCCTTTCTCTCCCAAACCGATTCCTATCATATTGGTTCGAACCTCAACCATTTCCATGGCCATTTACTTTGATCTTGAAGCATTCCATCATCATCTAAGGTCTTGGAAGTCTAGGATTCAAGGAGCTACCATCTTATCATCTCAATTGTTGTCTTCTTCAAGAAAATCCTAGGGTTTTGAGTTTTATCAAAACCCACCAATGTGAGTTCATCCCTTCTTCTTTCTAACACTTTAATCAAGTTGTAAATGCTTCATTCATAGTTTCCATGTACTCTATTTCTTAAGTTTTTGGTTGGATGATTTTGGAGAAATTAGGGTTTTGATCTCGTTTGGGGATTTGATATAAATTGTTGAGGAATGATTCTACGTGTTTGGTTATGTTATTTATGGTTGAATATGTATGGATTTAGGTTTTTGGAAGTTTTGACTTGAGAATCCAAGTGTTCTTCAAAGGAGCTCTAGTTGGGGGGAAAATCTAGATTTAGCCTAAATCTAGCAAGGTGAGTTCAAGTTGATTTGTGAAAACGGTGTACATGCCAAAATGTTTATTTAAAAATGTTTGTGTTTTACCGCAAATTGTTAATTGCTGATAAGTTTTAGTTATTTTGAAATGTTTAGTTTTATAAGCATGTTGAGACACCCATTTTGGGATCTTTGGGTATTTTGGTAAATAAATCATGTTGAAATGCTTATTTGATGATTTTACATATATAATTGGAGTTCAATTGGCATAAGTGTCATTTTGTGTATTTGATTTTATAAACCCTTTCAGAAAGTGCATATTATTGTGTTATGAACCATTTTGAAAACATAAGGGTATGAGTTCATTTGGGAAAATGGTTTGTCTCAACCAACGATGAAATTTTATTTATTTATACTTTTGATCGTGTTTGCATATTAGATGTTCAAACGGGTTCCAATAATTATATCGGTTTTTATTTTGGGATTTACGTAAAGTGTTGGGCCTTTGGCTTGGTTTTGACTAAATGGGTCGTGTGGACATTTGTCCGGATTTATAACCGTTGTGGGTTTTGAGTATGATGACGATCGTTTATGTCATTGGTGAATTACATGCTTTGGGTGCTTTGGTCATTCTTTTGGAGTCATGTAATGATATATAGTGTCGTAATGGATCCATAGGCACGTAAGTTTGTCGGTTATGTAAGGCCTGAGGTTTTGGGTTACTTTTAGTGACCGCTCGGGTTTGCTAGCGAGTAGGAATATGTGGTTTGAGCCGCAGAGTTGGAACTCGTCTAGATTGGATTAGGCACCCGGTTGCTCGTAAGACCGTGGGGCGGAACTCGACGGAGTATGGCAAGGGGCAACAACAGGTTCGAGGATTGTGATGTCTGTTATGGCATAGGAACTAGAACCGGGGCACGTTGGTGAAATCCAATAACATCGCGGGTGGCCCCATTCACGTGTTCTCGCCACCGAAGATGGAAACGTTTAGATGACATACAAGGAAGTCGCGTGAACGACCTACTTGCGTGTTACTCTATTCTCAGTGTATACGGGTCTCTTCATCGTTGATTCGTGGTATTTTATATGGTAATGTCGTATTTTACCAAATTGGGTTTTTATGTGGTCAACGATAAATGATGGCTTTAATATTGGGTTTCCCCCACGTATATTAAGGCTTGAATGGAATGCGTCATTCCTACGTTTTCAGTATTTGGTTTCCTTTCATTTTATGGTTGCGTGAGTTTTGGGTTAAATATAAGTTTACGAAAGACGTTTTATATTGGAATCTTTCTGTAAAATATCTTGGTTTGGTTAGCGATCAACGTGGTGTCTCTTTCGTCTAAAATACATGTTTATTGGTAAATGAGTTGTTTCATAAGCAAAGCATATCATTTTGAAAGATTATGACTTTAATTGCATTCTTACATTTTAAACGATTTATTTATATATGTTGAAAACTCTTGAGCTCACTAGGCATTAAGCCTAACCTTTTTATTTGTCGGCATGTGCATCAGGATTCCAGTTGGGGGTTGGGTTCTAGCAATGCTATGAAGATGGAGAGTCTTAGCTAGACGCAAAAGTAAGTAATTGGTGAAGTCTTCCGCAAGTTGGAGATAACGATTGTTATTGGGTATTAGTAGCACCCGTCCTTTTTAGTCTGTATGTATACATTGTGTACGTGTATTGAGGTTGAATCTAAATTGTGGTTGTAGATGATCCAGTTATTGATGTATTTAGAAAATTTTAATTAAGTTGCTATTTCCAGAATTTAAGGTGTTACAGTAATTGATTTTATTCTCTTTCTGTTGCTTCTACTTTGATTTATGCAAAGTTGAATATGTCTTCAATCAAAAATTTCTACTGGAGCATGATATTTTAATCGAATGGGTGATTGAAAAAAGAGACTATGTTAATTTCTTTGTTTTTCTGCCATTATTATATAACACCCTTAATTCTGAAGATAGCAACTTATTAAAAAATTTATAAATATTTCAATAAATGAATCATCTACAACCACAATTTAGATTCAACTTCAAAACATAAGAATAATCTATACAACAATCTATGGTAAGGACGGGTGCTACTAAAACCCATGCATAGTCACTATCTTCAACTTGCGGAAGACTTCACCGAAGGCCTACTTTCGAACCTAGCTAAGGCTCAACTCTTCATAGCACTGCTAGAACCGAAACCCCCTGCCAGGACCTGATGCACATGCCGACAAATAAAAATGTTAGGCTTAACGCCTAGTGTGTTCAAGAGTTTTAACATGAATAAAATATAACTTTAAAAGAAAGGAATTCTGTTTAAAGCAAGATCCTTCGAAATATTATACTTCAAAATGGAAACGACACATTTTCTCATAATATGTACTTTTAAAGACAATGCTCCCAAACACACATTTCTTATAAAACGATGCAACCCGTAACTCACCCATAACGGGGTCATAGTTCGATACTCAACTGTGCTAAAATGTAAATAATACCTCAGACCCCAAAACACCCAAAAACTCGGGTGGGACATAATACTCGACCCTTAAATAACGGAAAACAATCCATATAAATATGATACGCCATTAAAACATGAAACTGAAGCTTAATACTCACGCGACCATAAAGTGAATGAAATCCAAATATAAAAGCATGGACAATTAAATATCCAAAATACAGCGGGCCGACAACGGGGGATACCCGTATCCGTTGAGAACGGAGGAACACAAAAGTATGTCACTCAAACAACGTTGATCGTACGACACTTCACGACACGCAAGCCCAAGTGTCCCTACAATCTCTTAACAAGTTTCACCGGAAGAGATAATTGACCTTAGCGAACAACACCGGAATTACCGCCAAAGGCTCGGCACATAGGGGATACAACGAAGGCATTGCCCTACATGGCGAAGGTCCCAACGCCCATCAGAGGACTCCCCATAGTCATAATAGCTCAACCGGAACTCAACCACTCTTAGTGCCTACTCGTAAAGACAAGGTCATAAACCATGAGTCCCAGAGTCCAACCCCGTACCACTCAATTGACCATCAAATAAGACTGACTTATGTGCCTATGCATCCAATGCAACACAGTCTAAGATTACACGACTATCCCTGAATGACTAAAGCACTCGAGTCTGTAATTATCAATAACATGCAATAAAATGTTGTTAAGACAAATTTTATAGTAATCATTGTATTTATAGGCTTGGTCTAATACTGTGTTTTAGGATGCTTATATGTTCTGTATTAGCCAAGGGTATTTAAGTCTCTTGTGGCTTTGTTGTTTGTAAGTCTTACACGCATATCTCAATACAAACTTACTTTTGCCCTTTCAACTCTCTCTACTTTCTCTCACTAGATTTAGAACGATCTTGCATTATCAATTGGTATCATAGCTTAATTTGAATCTGAGAGGATTGAGAGAAACGTTTTTCGATTCTGAATTTGTGTTTGAATCAGAAAATTTGATCGATTTTCTTTATTTTTTCAAGAAAATCTCATTTTTTGATTTTTCATCAAATTCGGACTGATTTGTGATCGAATTTTCTTGAATTTTGGTTCGTTGGATCCGGTTTTACTAGGAGAACAATTTTGATTCACATCATTTTGCAAGAAAATCAGTTTTTGATCTTCAATTTTGAAATTTTTCGAATTTCGGGAAAAGCCGTTTAACGTACTGTTCATTTCACGAATTATCGATTTTGTGGTTTTTGTTCGATTTGATTGTTTAAAAGTGGTTAGAAAACTGTTTTCGATCGATTTTGTGTGAGAAAAACTCATCAATTTCGATTTTGTAATCGATTTTAGAAATTGTTTCTTGATTTATTTGTGTTTTGCGCCAGATCTGGAGATTGCGCCAGTTCTTCCAAGCTTTGGGCCAGTTCATCCAACTTTGCGCCAGATCATCTTCCTCTTTGCGCTAGAAATTTGCGAAAGTTTAGGTCAAGTTTTCGCGAAAAGGTTCTTTTGCGCCATCTCTTCATCGATCAAAGTCTAATTTGCTTCATCTTCATATCGAGCAAAGTAAAGTTTTCGCTAGAAGTTCTTCGCGAAAGTTCATTTTGCGCTACAGTCATCTCGCGCAAAGATCAGCTTGCGCCACCTTTGTATAGCGTAAAGTTAAGTTTGCGCCAATTGTTCATCGCGCAAAGAGATTTTTGCGTCATCTGGTATTCGCGCAAAGTGTCATTGCGTCACTCTCATCTCACGCAAAGTCAAGATCTGCGCCACCAACTTCTAACGCAAATAAAGGTTCTTGTCACCATCATCTAACGCAAAGTAAAGTTTGCGCCAGCTTCTTATCAAGCAAAAGTCAAGCTTGCGCCACCTTTGTCTCACGCAAAGTCAAGTTTACGTCATCCACTGTTCATGCAAATCTATAGTTTGTGCCAGCATCTCTGTTTTAGACTTGGCATTTTCTGAAGTTTTTTTTTTCTCTATGGATTCTGCAAAGTTTGCTTTTCAAGCTCAGTTCTACAATGTTGGTCCCGAAGGTGCTTAACAAGTTTGTAGAAGGGGGGGGGGGTTGAATACAAACACAAGAATTAAAGTTTAATAAATTGTTTATTGATAAATCAAATACAATTTACAAGTTTGTTGCGGAATAAGATTAAGACAGACTCAATCTAAACAAACTTAAGAAACACTAAGATGGTTGCACAAGAAATTCAGAGAAAGGGGGATTAAGAGATATAGAAAACAAAGGTTTCTATTTCGGGGTTCAAGGATTAAGCACCCTTAAGATGAAGGGGTGATCTTCCTATTTATACCCTCTGCATTAAATGCATGGCAGGGCACTTTACACGTGGCGTTCACTGATTGGCTTTGGGAGTCTGACTTTTGGGATACATGCTTTCGGCCGAACAATGAACAGTGTAGTTGACAGAGATGTTGTACGAATTATGGCAGAGACATGTCCGTTCTGACATATCGTACTAAGTTGTGCAAGGTGAGACAAAAGGAAACTTGAGGCATAATCTAAGTGATCATTCGATCGCTGAGTATCTCTTTCTTCAGAGATATCAAGAGTTCAGCGATCGCTAAAGCTTTTCCTCATGTTCCTTCGCGTATAAGTAGATTCGTCTTTGCTTCACTGATATCCGTATCAGGTCACTAGTAGACTTGTCTTTGTTCAGCAGCTTCGTCTTCGATTCAGCTATGAACATCTGTTGACGCGAGGCTTGTCTTCAGGGATTACGTTTACTGTTTACATCAGAAACTATCAGTGATAACTGAACAAACTCAGTCTTATCGCTGATAGTGAAACACTAATACATAGAATTGTTTATAAGAAAGATTATCAGTGATAACTGAACAGACTCAGTTTGATCGCTGATGGTGAAACACTAATACATATTAAAACGTAATTTTCACTAAGTATAGAAGATGGTCGTTATCAAATCACTGAGAGAGTTTGGATCAACAATCTCCCCCTATTTGATAATGACAAAGTAATTGAAGAAAATTACTTTATAATTCAAAATGATGGAATAATCAGGACTCATAACATACATGTCCCAATTACTATTTTGAGGGATCTTTTACAGTACTGATAGAGTTAAGTACTTCACTGAAATTCTCATTAATCCAAGAAAAGAATTACAAGGTATGAAAATTACAAGTACAAGTGATGTACTAACTACTGTAAGTTAAACTAATAGATTACAAGAAAGGAAACTAATCTATTAGCTATCTAAAGAGGGTTTAGAAGGATTGATCAAATACTCAGGTATTTCTTCTCCTTTTCGCCTTCCCTCTAAATATTCTTTGCAGATGATCACTATGATTGGCTCAGCAGCAGGAGAGAGAGTACACCATAGGCACATGAGATCCTTGAGAAGAGTGAGGGGACATATAGGGATTTCAGAGACCCTTTGAAATCTGAGTTGTTCCTCGTCATCTCTGAAGAAGATTCCAAAAGGTTCTTCAAGTACTTGTCCCGCAACATATGGTCCGCCAGGAGGCAGAGATAGATCCAGAACTGAAAGATCAGGAGGAGGACCGAACAGAGCTTCTCTTGAGAATTTGATGGAGGTTTCATTCCTGATCACTGCGACATTATCAGATGAGGAGGAGATAGGCTTTCTCTTGATTTGCTTGGACTTTGGAGGAAGAGTAGATGGCACCTTTAGTATAGCAGCGACTCTGTTGATAAGGGCATCATTTACCCTTTCAACATAGCCTCTGTATGTAGACTTTGATTTCTTCAGCGCATCTTTGAACTCAAGCCACTCCATGTAGCCAAAGTCTTCCAGCTTTGAAATGAACATAGCCTTGCAGCTTCCATCTTCTCTAGTAATCTCCATGGTGACAGAGAGTTTATCCTTCTTCTTTCTTCCAGAGATAGCAACAGCTACGATCTTCATTGGGTCAGAGCGATAGTCAATTTTGTGCTTGCACCAATCGACAAAATTATCGCTGACCGCTTTTTCTTTGGAGCGTTCCTCTTCAATCTCTTTCAAAAGAGCTGCCTGGACTTCCACTGGTTTGCTTTTCAGCTTCTTGTCTTTGACTTGAGAAGACTGAATTTTGAGAGCCAGAGAGGCATCTCTTTGACATTCAGCAATCAGCTTCTCAGCCCTGACGGATTCTTCAATTTCAGCTTCACTCAGGAACTCCAGATCTGATGATTGAGAGGGGACCTTTCGTCGTTGAATCTCCAGATGAGAGATCATCTCTGTTCTTTTCTTTCTCTCTTCCTCTGACCAGTGAGATGGTCTAGAGGGCCTTCCATGATGTTGCAGGGAATCTTCTTCATCCTCTTTATCAATCTCTCTGACAGAGATTGGGATTATTTGGTCATCAGCTTCAGCAGCTAGGTATTATTTGAAGCTCTTTACCCTTAAGCAGGGGAGAGAACTATCTGGTCAGAAAAAGAAAAAGGTTAGATTTATTTTTAGGAAAGGAGAGAGATAAAGTCTAGAAAGAAACAGGGGTGGGATTTTTATAGAAGGATAAAGGAACAAGAGTAAGGCATACCTGAGAAGGATTCTCCTCAGGTAGTGAAATCATCTTCAGGGTTTCCTCAGCAGTTGCACCTTTGCTTTGGGAAGGGGTTCCTGAAGGTGTCTCTTGACTCCCCCCTGCTTTGATAACTTCTTTCGAAGCTATCGCTGATGAAGTGACGGCTGAAGAACACCATAAGGATTGATCTTCTTCATCGTCATCATCATCATCTAGAAGAGGTTCTTCCACTTGATCTTCAAGATCAAGGGCTTCATCATCATCTTCATCCTCTTCCTCTTCCTCATCATCAACTAGATCAGCGATGGTAGGAGGGGCTTTCTCAGCAGCTATCTCCCCCTCAACATGAGAGGGAGTTTCCTTCAGTTGTTCAGCAGCATCAGCTTCTTTCTCCTTATTTTCTTCAGATGCTTTCTCCCCCTCTTTGTCATTATCACGAAGGGAGAGATCTTGGGAAAGAGTAGAGGTCTCAGCGGTGGACAACTTCTGGACTTCAGCCTCCAGTCCTTTGAGTCGGTCTTCAAGTACAGGGATATCGGACGTAGCTTGATGAATAAACTCCACAGCTACGTCTAGAGTGGTGCGATCGTCTTCTGTAAATGAAGGAGCAGGAGTTGGAGCTGGTTCCTTCAGGCGGGTCAGGATCTGCTGAAGAAGGACCTCACAGGCATCAACCTTTGTAGTCAGAGCTGCAAACTGTTGTTGTGAGTCCTCCCTGACTTTGACAATCGCTTCTTGGAGAGTAGCGATTTGAGAAATGTCAGCTTTGGAGGCGCAGTTGGCTGTCAGCGTCTTCAGAGCTTCACCAGCTGATTGAACAACATTGGTGGTGTTGTTGAGAGATGCAGTCAGAGCCTCCACCTTGGTAGTCAAACTGTTGACATTGGTGTCAATAGTCTCCAGACTAGGACCTGAAATATAAGTTAGTTTTTGAGAAACAGGCTTATATGGTGAGTTGGGAGAAGTGTTTAAGGTTATAGGGATACCTGAATTATCAAACATTTTGTAGAATTGTAACGATTCCTCAAAAGATTGATGTTCAGGTCCTATGGGTCTAAACTGTGGTTGAGTAGAAATAGATGGAGGGTTAGAGATCAAAGAAATAGAAGGACTAGAGATGGGGATAGAAGATGTAGGGATAGGGGTAGTTACCTCAGGTTGTTGTTGAACTGAGATTGTAGGTTGCGTCACTGTTGTTGTGACAGCGACCGAGATCGCTGGCACGGTTGAAGTGGTTGTCGCTGAGGATGTGGAGGAGAGACCCACGAAAGCATCCAAGGAAGTTTGTTGATAAACATCCTTAGGTATAGAGCTAGAGGTATCTTTCTCCTTGGTCACCTTGGCCTTCTTTGAAGGAAGAAGGAACGTCCTGCGTGGCCGCTGAAGATGAAGAAGTGAGGAGAGAGAGACGAGAGCGAAGTTCAGAGATACTTACCTCATTGGGGAGCGTCTTGACCTCCAGGGAGCGCTGACCCACTTTCGGAAAAGATGCATCCGAGTTAGTGGGGTAAGTGGCAGGGTAGAGAAACTTCAGGTACGCGCAGATAAAGCGTACGTAGGGGACCTTGGGATCCCTTTCGGTCTTCTCTATCTTTGACTTGAGATCGTCAAAGATAGATGTTGCGTAGTCGAAGTTTCGTCCAACGATCACTGAGTAGGCCATCTGGACCTGAATCTTGCTTGCTTGGTCCAGTGACCCACTCTTCCCACTCATACACTGAATGAAGTGTGAGAAGATGTAGTTAAGCTGAGAAGGCATCAGTGCCTTCTTCACAAGAGTCAGCTTCTTGTTTGGAATCGTCGTCCTTGGCTTGGGTTCCCAAGCGTATTCCATGGCATCCAGGAATTGGATGAGTTCAGCATCAGTTGGCAAGGCGTCGAATCCATTCCTGGGTTTGTCAGGAAAACGTAGAGCTTTCCTCAGGCCTAAGGCAGTCATCATCCCTGAGCCAAGTTGAGTGCTGAAAGAGATTGCAGGAACCTGTTCACCCTTTTTGTTGGTGATAGAGGTTTCGTCAGCAGTAAACCAGAATTGCTGGAGAAGAGCTTTGGAGGGTGTGGGATCCACAGTGATAGCATAAGCAATGCAGGATTGCTTTAGAAACATTGCAAATTCCTTCAGATGTGGGTACTTAACACCGTCAAAATCGAGACGTGCGAGATGATTGTTCTTTGGAAGCTCCGATTCAGTGAGTGCGAATTTGACGTTCTTAGAAGCGACAAGTGCAGATTGAGCCATTCTGAATATGAGTAGATAAAAGAGTAGAAGAAAAGGTTTTAGTCTAAAAATAAAGAAGATTTTCTAGTTTCTATTTGAGGAAAGAAACATAGAAAATCAACAAATTTGAAGATTAACAAGGTGTTCTTAATATAATATACAAGAACAAGAAGAAAAACCAAAGATTTTGAATGAACAAAATCAAAATAAAATGGTTTTTAAAGAATAAAATCAAAAATGAAAATGATTTTATGTGATTAGAATCTTATAAACCCATAAATGGAGTTTTATGTAAAAATATTTAAGATAAGAATTAGAAAAAGATCAAGAATAACCTGTTGATCTTTGAAGAGGATGATACAAATGCTTGAGAATGCTAGAATGCTTGAGAGAGTATTCTTACTTTGAAAGTATTTCCAGAAAGCGTAAAATGATAAGAATGGAAAAATATTCCTTTTATACGTGTGAGAAAGGAGAAAGAATGTGAGAGGCGGGAAAACAAATGCTCATCATGACATGGACACGTCCCACGAAGTTGATTGGATAGAAGGGCAACGGACGAACGTGTCAGAAAAAAACATGTCGTGGATTGTTGGTTCAAATGACGTCATAGAAGAGAGAGACTGTTCATTTGTCCTTTTTTGAAATTATCACTGAAGAAAAGTCAGCGATAGATTTTTCTTTTTGAAAGTATCCCTGATGGTAAAGATAGGGATAGATTTTCTTTTCAAAGGATCACTGACTAGAAATATCAGTGATAAATTTATTTTTCAAAAAACTTTTAATCATTTGAAGAAAGTTCAGTGATTAAGGTTTATATTTTGAAAAACATCTTAATTGAATGAAGATTCAGTTGTATGGATTGAGAGAACATACCTAAGAGTTAGAATGTTTATCAGAGAGAATGATAAAAGGGGAACTTATGATTACTGACACAATGCATGAACGCTGAAGATTTATTCTTCTAGATTCAACATTCCAAGCTCACTGATGAGAAAGTTGAACCTTGTCTCATCAAGAGGTTTGGTGAATAAATCAGCAAGCTGAAAGTCAGTAGGGATAAAGTAAAGTTCAATATCACCATTCATCACATGATCTCTGATAAAGTGATATCTGATCTCTATGTGTTTCGTCTTTGAATGTAGCACTGGATTGTTTGCTATAGCGATAGCACTAGTGCTGTCGCAATAGATAGGAATCTTTGACAGCTGAAGGTCATAGTCTAATAGTTGATTTCTCATCCATAAGATTTGAGAACAACAGCTTCCAGCGGCTACGTATTCAGCTTCAGTTGGGGAAGTGGACACTGAATTTTGCTTTTTGCTTGTCCAACTTACCAGCTTTCCTCCCAGAAATTGACATCCACCAGTGGTACTCTTTCTGTCAAGTTTACAGGCTGCAAAATCACTTAGAATAACCAGTTAGATCGAACCCTGAGTCTTTGGGATACCAAAGACCGAGGTTAGGAGTTCCCTTCAGATATCTGAAAATTCGATTAACAGCGATCAGATGGGATTCCTTGGGTTCAGATTGATAGCGTGCACATAAACAAGTAGAGTACATAATGTCAGGTCGGCTCGCTGTAAGATACAGCAGGGAGCCTATCATTCCTCTATAGGCAGTGACATTAACAGGTTTTCCAGAAGGATCTTTGTTAAGTGTCAGGGGTGGTGCCATAGGAGTTTTCATCGCTGAAGTTTGAGTAAGATCAAACTTCTTCAGCATATCTTTAACATACTTACCTTGGCTTATAAAAGTACCTTTGTCAGATTGTTTAATCTGAAGACCAAGAAAATATGTCAGCTCACCCATCATACTCATTTTATATTCTTTCTTCATTCTTTCACCGAAGCGAGTACATAGAGATGGGTTAGTATAACCAAATATTATGTCATCGACATATATTTGTACAAGAATTATATGACCTTTTATCTTTCTAAAAAATAACGTATTATCAATCTTGCCACGTTCAAAATTTTTAGAGATAAGAAATGATGAGAGAGTGTCATACCAAGCACGAGGGGCTTGTTTTAGTCCATAGAGAGCCTTATCCAATTTATAAACATAATTTGGATACTTAGGGTCATAGAACCCTGGAGGTTGTTCTACATAGACTTCTTCATTCAACTTTCCGTTTAGGAACGCTGATTTTACATCCATTTGATAGACGGTGAAATCTTTATAGATTGCATAAGCTAAGAATAGTCGAATTGCTTCAAGCCTAGCCACAGGGGCAAAGGTTTCATCATAGTCTATACCTTTCTCTTGTCTGTATCCCTGAGCAACAAGTCGAGCCTTGTTGCGGGTTACAGTTCCATGTTCATCTAACTTGTTTCTAAACACCCATTTGGTGCCTATAACAGTTTTATCAGATGGTCTAGGAATGAGATTCCAAACTTTGTTTCGAGAGAATTCAGTCAGCTCTTCTTGCATAGCGCTGACCCAGTTTGGATCTCTGAGAGCATCATCAGTCTTCTTTGGTTCTATTAAAGAAAGAAAGTTGACAAAGAGACAGATATTACCTGAGCTTCGTCGTGTCTGAATACCTGCATCTGGATCACCAAGAATTTGATCTATTGGATGATCTCTGGTCCATCGCTGAGCAGGAGCATGATCTATCAACTCAAAGGTTGAATCAACAATTGGGATGTTTACTGATAAGTACATTTGAGGTTCATCAGCAATTAACTGTTGAGTAGTGGACAGACTGTTGTTATCATAGAGGTTTTCAGACAGACGTTGATCTGATGGTAGCAAGGTGTTTAGAGGTTCAGCTGAAACCCATGAGTTGGATTCAGCGCTAGGAGGTATAATGTTTGGATCATCATCAGCGGCTGGAGGATCTGAATGCTGATGGTTTGAGAAGAAGGGTTCAGTTTCTTTGTAGTGAGAAAACATCCAAGCATTTAACTCTTCATTGTCAGTGATTGGTTTAGAGTTCGCTGAGCGAGTTTCATCGAATGTGACATGAATTGTTTCTTCCACAGATTGTCTTCTTTTGTTGAAAACTCTGTAGGCTTTGGAGATGGAGGAATATCCTAGAAATATTCCATCATCAGCTTTTGGGTCGAACTTTCCAAGTTGATCTCTGTTGTTTAAGATATAGCACTGACAACCAAAGATATGAAGAAAACTGATAGAAGGCTTCCTTCCATGAAAAAGTTCATAAGCTGTCTTCCCAAATCGCTTTACTATTAGCGATCTGTTTTGAGTAAAACATGCAGTGTTTACAGCTTCTGCCCAAAATTGAGTAGGGAGATGAGAATCGCTGAACATTGATCTAGCAGCTTCAATGATCGTTCTGTTTCTTCTTTCAGCGACTCCGTTTTGCTGAGGTGTTCTTACTGTAGAGAAGTTATGAGAAATTCCCTTGTTTTCAAAGAAATTGTTCAGGGAACTGTTTTTGAATTCAGTTCCATGATCACTTCTTATTGAACGAAAAGTAAGATTATTCAGCACTTCCATCTTTTTAACAAAAGATGTTAGTTCTTCTGGAGTATCACTCTTACAGCGAAGAAAGATAACCCAGGTATATCGAGAGAATTCATCTACAATGACAAGCGTATATTTCTTTTAATCTATTGATTGGATGTTGACAGGGCCAAACAGATCCATATGTAAGAGCTGAAGAGGACTTGTCACTGAGGAAACTTGTTTAGACTTGAAACTAGCTTTTGTTTGTTTTCCTTTTTCACATGTTGAGCAGAGAGATTCTTTAGCATATGAGTGCTGAGGAAGACCAGAAACCAGTTCCTTAGATGAGAGAGAATTCAAGGTTTTAAAGTTTAGATGAGAGAGCCTTTTGTGCCATAGCCAGTTGACATCAGAAGAGGCCTTAGAGAGAAAACATAAGTTTTCAGTGATAGTAGAGTCCATATCTATTACATAGACATTTTCTCTACGATAACCACTGAGAGCAAGTTTTCCTTTCTCATCCACCACTGAACATGCTTTCTTAGAAAAGCGAACTTCGTAGTCTTTGTCACATAGCTGACTGATGCTCAGAAGGTTGTGCTTCAGTCCATCTACATAAGCGACTCTTCAAAAGATAGTTGTCCCATTGCTGAGGACACCAAACCCTCGGGTATATCCTTTTCCATTTCCACCGAAGGTCACAGAGGGACCTTTCTCTTCCTTGTATTGAGTGAGCAGGTCTTTTTGTCCAGTCATATGACGAGAACATCCACTATCGAGATACCAGATGCCCTTTGATCCCTGCATACATAAGGAAGATTAAGCGTTGTTTGGTACCCACTTTTCAATGGGTCCTTTAGAGTTAGTGGATATGGAAGATTCAGCAGTCTTCATAGTAGATGAGGATTCAGCTTCAGTGGTGATCTTCACTTTGGTTAATTTCTTAACCTTAGTGGTATTCTTCACCTTGGTCGATTTTTCAACTTTGGTGACCTTCTCAGCCTTAGAGCATTTATCTTCACTTTAGTTGTTTTATCAGCTTTAGTGGCAGTCGGACATTTGCTTGCAATATGGTCAGTAAAACCATAGTGATAACATTTTCTGTATTTGAAAATGGTTTTAGGACCAGAAGTAGAAGGTTTTGCAAGTTTAAGATGAGCAGGTCCAGGTCCGAGAAGGCTTTTCTCATGAGATCTGGGATGAATTTTCATTTCTTCAGATCTCGTGGATTTAAGATCAATCTTTAGCTTTGGATTACAGAGATCAAATATTTCTATCACGGAGATAGAGGATTGATTTGCTGAAGGTTTAGAAGTAACCTTCAGCTTTGCTTTCCTGGTAGCCTTCTGAGGAAGAAGAATGGATTTTCCTTTATCCGCAGACTTAGTGTCTTTGGATATTTCCTCAGGGATAGAATTAGAAGAAGAACAAGGATAAAACTGATTATAAGAAGTGTCAAAGAAAGAAGTGACAAACGTTCCAAACTTAAGTGAGGAACTTTCTTCTTTAGTTACATCCTGTGGTTTCCAAAAACCAAGACCAGTTCTATCACTTTCAGGAATTTGAGCATTTATTATCTCAGAGATCTTTGTTGATGATTTGCACCATTTTTCAACATGAGCCTTTTCTGCTTTTAGAGCAGCGATGGCTTGTTCGCGTTCAATACTGATGATTTCATTTATAATGACTTGATCTTTCAACTTCTCTTCTAAAAGAGTTAGTTCTCTGATCTTTTCATGACATTTCTCTAGCTCTTGAGTTAAATGAACATTTTTATTCTCAGCTTGAGTTTTGTCGTTTAGAGCATTATAAAGGTCAATCATCAGCACATCAACAGCACGACTTCTCTCAGCTTCAGGCAGAGAGGGATTTGTAGAGATAGATACCTGAGATGATATGTAGCTCATGGAAGGTTCAGATGCTTCTTCCACTTCTTCTTTAATCTCAGCCATGAGGCAAAGATTAGCGGCGGCTTCTTCATCAGAGCTTGATTCTTCTGATTCAACCCAGTCATGTTCTTCAGCGATGAGACCTTTACCTTTTCGCTTATAGTTTTTCAGTTTTTGATATTTGTTCTTCAGCTTTAGGTATTTGTCATCACTGGATCTTCTTGAGGTAGAAGGTTTGAAGACCTTTTTCGACCTGCACTCACTAGCAAAGTGTCCAATCTTTTCACAGTTATAGCAAGTGGTAGTAGCCTTATCAACAGGCGTTGATTTTGGCTTTTCAGTAAGAGAGAGAGGCTTACTTTTTCGGAAGTTGCTCTTTCTTGAAAATCTCTTAAAAGAGTTTGTCAAGAGTGCTAAGGACTCATCAAACTCTGAAAGATCAGGGTCTGATAAATCCTCAGATTCAGAATCTAACTCAGTGATGGTGAGAGTAGATCGCTGAGATGGAATTATCTCTGAAGAGACGAAAGCAACAGGAGTGCTTTTGGAGTCTTTAGAATCTTTTACAAGATTCTTCTTCAAGAGATTTGATTGCTCGTAGTTGAGCAATATTCCATACAGAGTGCTGAGAGAAAGAGAATTTAAGTCTTTTGTAAGCTTAAGACATATTGAATAACTGTCCCAGCTTTCAGGAAGACATTCTAAGAATTTTGTTAGGACCTCAGAATTAGAATAGGTCCTGCCAACAGTTCTTAGGTCAATGATTAAGCAGTTAAACCACTGATGAACGTCAGAGAGAGATTCATTTTTACCAGCGATGAAACTTTCATACTGTCTTACCAAGTTAATCTTACGAGTTTCTTGGATTTCAGTAGTTCCCTCATATTGAACACATATGGTTTCCCACATTTCTTTAGAAGTTTTCAGATGCATGATGGAATGGAAAACTTCATCAGGCAGAGCCATTGAAATAATGGTCTTTGCTCTTGCATCTATTCCTACCTTCTTTTTATCTTCATCACTCCACTGTCTTATTTCCTTAACGACATAGCGTTCAGGGACAGCTTCATTGGTGGCAGTAGCGGGAACTGCAGCTATAATTCTAACAGGTTCATAGGGCCCATTTTCTATATATTCAGGTATAGTAGGATCCGCACCTTCAAGAAATAGCATCATTCGATTTTTCCATAGAGAAAAGTTATCTCTGCTAAATCGAGGAGGTTTAGAAAGTGAACCATTATCATAGTAGTTTGTGTTTGTGTTAAGTGCCATTTAGAATAGCAAAGAAGAGAATAAAGCAAGATCTTGTTTATTAGATTAAACAAACTGCTCTGATACCACTTGTTGGTCCCGAAGGTGCTTAACAAGTTTGTAGAAGGGGGGGGGTTGAATACAAACACAAGAATTAAAGTTTAATAAATTGTTTATTGATAAATCAAATACAATTTACAAGTTTGTTGTGGAATAAGATTAAGACAGACTCAATCTAAACAAACTTAAGAAACACTAAGATGGTTGCACAAGAAATTCAGAGAAAGGGGGATTAAGAGATATAGAAAACAAAGGTTTCTATTTCGGGGTTCAAGGATTAAGCACCCTTAAGATGAAGGGGTGATCTTCCTATTTATACCCTCTGCATTAAATGCATGGCAGGGCACTTTACACGTGGCGTTCACTGATTGGCTTTGGGAGTCTGACTTTTGGGAGACATGTTTTCGGCCGAACAATGAACAGTGTAGTTGACAGAGATGTTGTACGAATTGTGGCAGAGACATGTCCGTTCTGACATATCGTACTAAGTTGTGCAAGGTGAGACAAAAGGAAACT
This sequence comes from Arctium minus, assembly GCA_954870635.1. Classification (NCBI taxonomy): domain Eukaryota; kingdom Viridiplantae; phylum Streptophyta; class Magnoliopsida; order Asterales; family Asteraceae; genus Arctium; species Arctium minus. Next base: position 1,177,564 of record OX941089.1, on the reverse strand, counting down.
TGAGGCATAAGCTAAGTGATCATTCGATCGCTGAGTATCTCTTTCTTCAGAGATATCAAGAGTTCAGCGATCGCTAAAGCTTTTCCTCATGTTCCTTCGCGTATAAGTAGATTCGTCTTTGCTTCACTGATATCCGCATCAGGTCACTAGTAGACTTGTCTTTGTTCAGCAGCTTCGTCTTCGATTCAGCTATGAACATCTGTTGACGCGAGGCTTGTCTTCAGGGATTACGTTTACTGTTTACATCAGAAACTATCAGTGATAACTGAACAAACTCAGTCTTATCGCTGATAGTGAAACACTAATACATAGAAATGTTTATAAGAAAGATTATCAGTGATAACTGAACAGACTCAGTTTGATCGCTGATGGTGAAACACTAATACATATTAAAACGTAATTTTCACTAAGTATAGAAGAGGGTCGTTATCAAATCACTGAGAGAGTTTGGATCAACATACAAAAACGATCTCATGATGTCATTGGGCACAGAAACTCGTCCTCCGGTTCTGGTTAATGAGAATGAGTTCACTCAATGGCAAGATCGGTTTCTCAATTTCATCGAGCGTCAAAAGAACGGAGATAACATGATGAAGATTCTAACTAAAGGATCTTTTGAAAAACCCATACTGGCTTCTGGGATGACAAAGCCTATCTCTGAATACACATCCGATGAGTCGTTGCAATATAAAGCCGATTGTGATATAAAGGCAAATCTGATGCTAGCTTTGCCAAATTCTATCTACAACAGGATTGATTGTTACAAAAACAATCCTAAACTAATGTGGGCACAACTAGAGAAGATTATGCTTGGGTCTACAGTTGCAACACAACTTCGGCATACGCGTTTCATGAACAATTTTGAAGAGTTCAAAGCCAAAGATGGGGAATCTCTGAAAAGTGTTTTTGATAGGTTATGTGCGGCGATAAACGATCTGCGAAAGATAAAAGTGGAAAAGACTGAGCTAGAGACCAATCTGAAGTTCCTCAACTCTCTTCAATCGGAATGGAACAAATCTTGTCATAGATTGAGGAATGATGTCCGGATCTCTACCATGCAAATCCAAGAGATGTATGAGATTTTGCTGACAGATGAGTGCATTGTCAAGGATAAGAAGGCCAAACTTGACAAGAAGAATAAGAAAACAGTGGACCCGGTTGCACTTCTAACGAGCCAACTGGCTGATCAAGCATTGTCTGATAATGCTTAAAACGGGGCCACTGATGATGATGGTGAGGCGCTACAGAAGGCAATGATTCTTCTATCTTAGCACTATCACAAGAAGTTCCAACATCATTCGGGTTCCAACAATCTACGCTTCACTTATGGGTCTAAGAATGTCAAAGTGCTCGAGGTTAAAAAAGCAGTTGCATGCTTTAACTGTGGAAAGCCGTTAGCATCGCGTTTAGTTTGGAGTTTGAGTTTGGATTTTGATGGTTTTGGATTAACCACAGTGAACCACGCGAGTTGCACCGCGACTTGAGGTCGCGGCACAACCCGCGTAACCCTCTGTTTGTTTGGGTTTTATAGAGCTACGCGAGTTGCACAGCGGCTTGAGGTCGCGGCACAACCCGCGAAACCCACTGGATGTTTTGGGTTTGAGGGACACGGGCGAGCTATGCCGCGAGTTGAAGTCGCGGCATAACCCGCCAGGTTGCCTGGACGACTTAAAAGAGGTCTTCATAAATATCTCATTTGGTTGGTAAATCAAATATCAAAATCTCATTTCTCTCTCTCTCTCAAGTCTCTCTTTCTTGGTTTCCGTGTTTGGTTTCTTCGGTTGCCGTTTGTTGCTAGTATTAAGTGCATCTAGCAAGGGTTCGGTATAGAAAGTTTCACCTCCTCGTCGTAGTCGATATCTAGTTTTTTCGGGTTTTCGTATAAACCTATTGAGTGAGTTCCTACTACCTTTTTTTTCTAAACTTTATACATGTCAAAACTTACATTTTGAACTTCTATATATCTCCATGGTTTCAGATCTAAGTTTACTACATTTTGATATAACTTGAGTTTTGGGAGATTTTAGGGTTCCTGATCATTTTCGATTAAAATGATGGGTTTCATCTTATTTGAAGTAAAAGGATGTTTTACTTGCACATTTATGTGGGTTACTTGAAAGAATGTTTAAAGTTCATTTTTGATGATTTTCATTCTTACCAGAAGTTAAACTTGAAAATGCATTTTGTTTATAAATGTTATTTTATACCATATGACTATCTATGGTTGGTCACATATGTTGTTGTGACGAGTCTGTACCATTACTAGTGGATCCCTAGGTATTGAGTCGACTTATATTTGGGATGTCTTTTCCCCTCCTTGTAAATGGATGTATATGATCCTCGGGGGCCATTTGGTACGGTTATGTGAGACCGGTTACTAGCAATGGATCATATTTTCCCTAAATTGTAGCTATGGATGCATGTGATCCTCGGGGGCCATTTGGTACGGTTATGTGAGACCGGTTACTAGCCATGGGTCATAGTGTAGTCCTAGTGAACGAGTTTTGATTTGGTTTCCTCGGGGGCCCTCCCTCACATCGTAGTACGGATCTTTGTAGTTCGTGGCCATGGATTCCAAGTGTTTCGACTCATAACTCGAATTGTGACCTACTTTGTGTTACGCTACAATCCTTGGTAAAAACTGGTTATCTTTGTCATCGTATGATGAGTTTACATTTATAAGGCCCGGTTGTGGCAAAGGTTTCATTTGAAAATTAAACCTTATTGAAAAGATTTCCTTATGATACAATTGTTTATATCTCTTGAAATTTATAAACTGTATGTTCTCACTAGGCTTTAAGCCTAACACTTTTTCTCAAATGATGTGTATAACAGGTTCCCGTTAGCGGTGGGTTGCTAAGGGCTTGAGTGACGAGCTTGGTCTCAGGGATTTTTGAGATGACTAATATTGATGTTGGACAATTGTTTAAGTCCCATTCTTTTGGTGATATTGGATTGACAACCGATGTAATCTAGTTAGGTTATGTTTAGATTAGTTTGTTGTTGAGTTCAATATCAGTATTCAGGTTTGTAAAGGTTAAGTACATTTCCCCTTTTTGGGAGGTTTATACCAAGTGTTGATGTTTATTTGTCCAGTTTCCGCGTTTCAAATTCACTCTGGTTTTTAGGGTGTTACAAGTTGGTATCAGAGCTCTAGTTTAAGTGATCTAGGCATGAATGTAAGATGTCTAGACTTAGACTGGGTATGTTAAGCATGGATTCGTGAGTTTGGGTAGAACTTCTAAGATGGATTGGTCTTAGAGTCGACGGAAATTACAGTTATCGAACGTTGTGGCGACGATATTAAGAACCTTTATGTATTGTATATTCATAATCTCACTTAGCTAATGTTATTATGAGAATATTTATACGTGATTGCGTTTGAAGTTCCGTTACTGTGACAATTGGTGATGTAGTAGTACGTTCCTTGTGTTATTCTGTTGATCCGTCTCTCATTCTTTTCGTGCTTGTGTGGCAACCATTATTTAGGTATGGTGAACACACGTGGTCGTCCGTCGGGCGGCGGAGATCTTCGCGATGTTAGTTCGCGAGAGCTAAATCCTGTGGTTAGAGTGTCAGCAGTTGTTCCTCCAGGCATGCTACCGATATTTTCTGGGGAAGTAGAGCTGGGGCCAAGAGTAGATTTGGCATCCACCAGCCCCGTTGTTCATGTGGCAAACCCTCAAGCTGATATGATGGCCAGCGTCATGCAAATGGTGACGACGACCATGGAGAAACAACAAGAGGTTTTTCAGAAAATGTTGGAGGACCGGGACACGAGCCTCAGGAGGCATGAGGCAGTGGAGGAGAATGTGTTGGTTGGATCTGGGGGCACCGGGAACAGGATCAGATCTGAGGAGCACAGAGTGGTCGGTGCTCCGAAAAGTGGGAAGAGTTGTTCCTACAAGTCTTTTCTAGGTTGCGGACCACCAGAGTTATCTGGTTCCGAAGACCCAGTTGCGTGTGTTAAGTGGATCCGAGCTATCGAACAGGCCTTCGGTTCATCCGAGTGTAGGGTTGACCAGAGGGTAAGATTCGGTACCCAACTGCTCAGGGATACGACGCTGACGTGGTGGATTGTTATCCAGTCCACCCTCTCTCCAACTGTTTTGGCCCAACTGACTTGGGGCGAATTCAAGGTAAAGCTATTGGAAGAATACTGCAATGAGAGGGTTGTGGATCGGATCGAGGCAGAGTTTCGAGTGCTGGAGAAAGGGAATTTGTCGGTGAGAGAGTATACCCGTCAATTCATGGAGAAGTTGGGGTTAGTGGGGCATGTGGCCTCAACTGAGAATGAGAAGATTAAGGCCTATCTGAAGGGTCTACCGTCGGATATGATGACTATGGTCCGAAACTCGAAGGCTTCTAACCTTCGGGAGACTATCGAAGAGGCGCAATTTATGGAAGAGGTTTACGCGAGAGGTAAACCGGAGAAGGCTGTGGCAGTTGTTGAGAAGAGGAAATGGGAGAGCAGTTCAGTACCTCCCAAGAGAACCCGAACTTTTGTTGGAAATCGAAGTGTCAGCAGTTATCAAGAAGCTAGGTGGTGCCAGAAGTGTAGAACCAAGCACCACGGTAACTGTGGCACCACTCCTCAATCTTGCTACAAGTGTGGTAAATCTGATCACATCGCTCGTGACTGTCCGATCAGAGGTCTTGTTTGTTATGAGTGCAAGACACCGAGGCACATGAGGAGAGATTGCCCGAAGCTCATGTCGGGTAGCGCGCCAGTAAATAAAGAGAATCCACCTAGGGTTCCGGGTCGAGCGTTTCAGATGACGGCCGATGAGGCCAAGGCATCGGCTGATGTGGTATCGGGTACATTTCTTATAAACTCAGTACCTGCTCGTGTTTTATTTGATACGGGTGCCAGTTTCTCCTTTATATTTGAGTTGTTCCGTCAAAAGATTGTTATGCCCACTACTAGTCTTGAGGATGCGTTAGTGGTTGAGATAGCAGATGGTAGTCAAGTTCTGATCCACGATGTTCTGAAGAAGTGTATTCTAGGAATCGAAGGGAGAGATTTCCCAATCAATTTATTGCCGATGTTAATCGGGGGTTTCGATGTTGTGGTCGGCATGGATTGGTTAGCGAACAATCATGCCGAGTTCGTGTGTTCCAAGAAATTGATTCGACTTCCCAATCTCAGTGGCGAAGTTGTTGTGATTTATGGTGAGAAGAGTAAGGGAGATGTGGAAATAATCACCATGACTAAAGCACGCAGGTGTTTGGTGAAAGGATGCTCGTCTTTCCTAGACTACGTGATCGACGCCAAGCTAGAAAAGTTAAAGCTTGAAGATGTGAAGATTGTGCGTGAATTTCCAGACGTCTTTCCGGACGACTTTCCCGGGTTACCACCCGATCGCCAAGTAGAGTTTCGGATTGATCTCGTACCGGGAGCGGCTCCTGTTGCTAGATCCCCTTACCGGTTAGCGCCAGCGGAGATGCAAGAGATGATGGCACAGCTCCAAGAGCTTTTGGAGAAGGGTTTCGTAAGACCGAGCTCGTCACCGTGGGGAGCTCCGGTCTTGTTCGTCAAGAAGAAGGATGACATAATGAGAATGTGCATCGATTATCGTGAGTTGAACAAAGCTACAGTAAAGAACAAGTATCCGCTTCCCAGGATTGACGACTTGTTCGATCAACTCCAAGGAGCGGGGTGTTTTTCCAAGATCGACTTACGTTCGGGTTACCACCAAGTGAAGGTAAGAGAAGAAGACGTTTCGAAGACAGCTTTCAAAATGCGTTACGGCCATTATGAGTTTCTTGTAATGCCTTTTGGCCTAACGAACGCACCGGCGGTATTTATGGATTTGATGAATAGGGTGTGCCGACCATTCCTCGACAAGTCGGTCATCGTATTCATTGATGACATACTCGTGTACTCTAAGAGCGAGTTAGATCACGAGCAACACCTACGCGAAGTTCTTGATGTGTTGAGAAAAGAAAGATTGTACGCCAAGTTTTCCAAATGTGACTTTTGGCTTGAAGAAGTGCAATTCTTGGGTCACGTTGTCACTCGAGATGGAGTGAAAGTGGATCACTCCAAGATTGAAGCTATGATGAATTGGGAACCTCCCAAGAGTCCGTTCGAGATCCGCAGTTTCTTGGGTCTGGCGGGGTACTACCGGAGATTCATTCAAGACTTTTCGAAGATCGCTTCTTCCTTGACAGTTTTAACTCGGAAGAATGTGAAGTTCGATTGGACCGAAACGCAAGAGAAGGCGTTCCGTATTCTGCAAAAGAAATTATGTGAAGCCCCAATTTTGTCGTGCCGGAAGGGTCAGAAGACTTCGTGGTCTATAGCTGTAACATCCTAAAATTTAGAGTAATTTAAAATTTCAACAATAAGGCAATATGACATCAGCATTGCTATAAACTTCTCAAAAAGTGTATCAGTCCTTAAGACTTTACAAAAACCTGTTAAAAGAATGGGACTTAACAATCTAGATTTCATCAGTTGACAATCCAAAATTCATCAAAAGAATGGGACTTAACAATGCCCAACTATCAACACATTTTAGTCATCTCAAACATGCCTCGAGACTAAACTCGTCTCTCAAAACCTTGTGCATCCCAACGCTAAGGGAAACCTGTTATACATATCATTTGAGAAATAGTGTTAGGCTTAAAGCCTAGTGAGAACATACAGTTCATAAATCTCAAGAGATATAATCAAATGCATCAAAGTAAATCTTTTCAAAGGTTTAGTTATGCAAAACACAGTTCTTTGATAATGTACGGACAACCGGTCCAAAACACATCTTCCGATGACGAGGATTAACCGATTTACCAAGGATTATAGTGGAACACAAAGTAAGCCACAAATTCGAGTTATGAGCTAAATACATGGAACCATGGCCAAGAACGCTTCGGTCCATACTACGATGTGAGGGAGGCCCCCAAGGAACCAGTCATATTCTTCGTTAGACTACATTTGACCCATGGCTAGTAACAGATCTCACATAACCGTACCAAGTGCCCCCGAGGATTAAATGTATCTAACTACAACAGAAGGGGCATATCCTTCTCAGCCATAAGCCGACTCGATACCTAGGGATCCACTAGTATAGTCATGACTTATCACAATATTTCATGTGACCAACAAAGCTAGAGAAATAGCTTTCAACACATTTATATTTCAAATGCCGTTTTCAAGATCAACTGTTGGTAAGAAAGAAAATCATAAAACCATTTTATATACATTCTTTCAATAAGCCACAACATGGCAAGTAAAACATCATTTTACTTCTGATAAGGCGGAACCCGTCATTTTAGTCAATACTGATCGGGAACCCCGAAAATCATCAAAACTTCATTTATATCAAAATGTAGAGAACATAAAATCATACCGTAGAAATACTTCGGATTTCGCAAATAAGAGTTTTGACATGTATAAAGTTTGTAAAATGGTAGTAGAAACTCACCAGTAGGTTTTAGGATAAAACCCGGAAAACCAGATAACGATCACGACGTAGAGGTGAAGCTTAAAACACCGAAACCTTGGATCGAACACCAAATATTAACCACTAACTTCTAGAGAGAGAGAGAGAGAAACGATTTAGAGAGAGAGAGGGGAGAGAGTTTAGAGATAAAGTGATTGAGAGAATGAGATATTTTTGGAAACTGAACCCTTAAGTCGGCCAGGAAATTACGCGGGTTATGCCGTGACTTCAACTCGCGGCATAACTCGCCCGTGTCCCAATGAACAGTGAGTTACGCGGGTTGTGCCGCGACCTCTTGTTGCGGTGCAACTCGCGAAGTTCCACGAATCTCATTTCAAACAGTGGGTTACGCGGGTTGTGCCGCGACCTCTAGTCGCGGTGCAACTCGCGTAGTTCACTGCTTGTCCCCCAAAATTCTCCAAATCCAACTCAACTTCAAACCAAACACGGTTCTAACGACAACAACTTAACACAAGGATACAACGATGAAATATAATGAAAATCCAGGGTGTTACAATCCTCCCCAACTTGGGAATGATTTCGTCCCCGAAATCCCAACTATACAAAAAGATGAGGATATCTTCGCTTCATATCCTCTTCAGCTTCCCACGTCACATTGGCTCCCCGATGATGTTTCCACTGTACCTTGACCATAGTGACCTCCTTGTGACACAACTTCTTAGACTTTCTCTCTAAGATGGCGTCAGGCTCTTCTACACAACGGTTACCTTCGTCTACTGTCAACTCGGAGAGAGGAATAACGCTTTCCTTTTCCGCCAAACACTTCCGAAGGTAACAAATATGAAACGTGTTGTGTATTCTGCTCAACTCTGGAGGCAGTTCTAATTGCTAGGCTTGCAAACCCACCCGCTTGAGCACTTTGAAAGGTCCGAGGAAACGGGGACTCAGCTTCGCTCGCTTTCCGAACCGAATAATGCCCTTCCATGGCGATACTTTAAGCAACACACGATCGCCTACTTGGAATTCCATCGGCCGCTTCTTCTTATCGGCATAACTCTTCTGCCGATCCTGAGCCGCTTTCAATCTTTCACGAATACATTTGACCTTATCGGCCGTCTCCTGCACGATTTCAGGTTTGACGAACTACTTTTCTCCCGCTTCAAGCCAACACACGGGAGTTCGGCACTTTCGCCCGTACAATGCTTCAAAAGGTGCCATCCCAATACTCGAGTGGTAGCTATTGTTGTAGGCAAACTCCACCAAAGGTAAGTGAGAGTCCCAGCTACCCCCGAAATCGATGACACAAGACCTCAACATGTCTTCCAATGTCTGGATCGTTCTCTCGCTTTGCCCGTCGGTTTATGGATGGTAAGCCGTACTCAACTTAACTCGCGTACCAAGCTCTTTCTGAAACCCATCCCAGAAGTTCGAAGTGAACCGACTGTCGCGATCCGACACGATCGACAAGGGTATGTCGTGCCTCGAGACCACCTCATCGATGTACAGTTTTGCTAATTTGTCCATCGGTAATGTCTCGCGCATGGCCAAGAAGTGAGCGCTCTTTGTCAATCTATCGATTATCACCCAGATGGTATCGTGACCTCGAAGAGTTTTAGGTAACTTTGTCACGAAGTCCATAGTAATATGCTCCCACTTCCATTCGGGAATCTCTAGAGACTGAAGACTCCCATACAGTCGCTGATGTTCGGCCTTAACTTGCGAACACGTCACACAACGCTCAATGTAACGCGCCACGTCAAGTTTCATTACCGACCACCAATAGCGCAGTTTCAAGTCCCTGTACATCTTTGTACTCCCCGGATGAATGGAATAATTGGACTTGTGTGCATCTTCAAGCAACAGATCACGGTTACCCCCAAGCTTGGGTACCCACACGCGACCGTTGAACAGTTTTACCCCACAACTATCTTCCGTTAAGAGCAAACGCTGTTTTGCCATGACTACCTCTTTGAGATTCTCTTCTAACAAAGCTTCAACTTGCGATGCTTTGATCTTTTCAACAAGACTAGACACCAACTCGATTCTCGAATGGGTAGCCCGAATACAACCACTATAGTCCTTCCAACTTAACGCATCGGCTACCACGTTTGCCTTACCAGGATGGTAAAGCAGCTCGCAATCGTAATCCTTGAGTAACTCGAGCCACCGCCGTTGCCTCATATTCAACTCTTTCTGATCAAAGACATACTTCAGGCTCTTATGATCTGTGTAGAGTGTACACTTCGTGCCATAGAGATAGTATCGCCAAAGCTTCAGGGCGAACACCACCGCTGCTAACTCCAAATCGTGGGTAGGATAGTTCTCCTCGTGTATTTTAAGATGCCTCGAGGCGTAAGCGATTACCTTGCCCCGTTGCATCAACACACAACCTAAACCCATTTTCGAAGCGTCGCTATAAACCATGAAGTCTTCTGACCCTTCAGGTAACGACAAGATCGGAGCTTCACACAACTTCTTTTGAAGTATTCGGAACGCCCTCTCTTGTGTTTAGGTCCATTCAAACTTCACATTCTTCCGAGTCAAAACTGTCAAAGAAGAAGCGATTTTTGAAAAGTCTTGGATAAATCTCCGGTAGTACCCTGCCAGACCCAAGAAACTTCGGATCTCTGACGGACTCTTGGAAGATTCCCAATTCATCATAGCTTCAATATTGGAGGGATCCACTTTTACTCCGTCTCGAGTGACAACGTGACCCAAAAATTGTACTTCTTTAAGCCAAAAGTCACACTTGGAAAACTTGGTGTACAATCTTTCATTTCTCAACACTTCAAGCACTTCTCGTAGATGTTGTTCGTGTTCTGACTCGCTCTTGGAGTACACGAATATGTCATCAATGAATACAATGACCGACTGGTCGAGGAACGGTCGGCACACTCTATTCATCAAGTCCATAAATATCGTCGGTTCGTTCGTTAGACCAAAAGGCATTAAAAGAAATTCGTAATGGCCATAACGCGTTCTGAAAGCTGTCTTCGGAACATCTTCTTCTCTTACCTTCACTTGGTGATATCCCGAACGTAAGTAGATTTTGGAAAAACATCCCGCTCCTTGAAGTTGATCGAATAAGTCGTCTATTCTCGGAAGCGGATACATGTTCTTCACTGTAGCTTTGTTCAACTCACGATAGTGAATGCACATTCTCATCGTGCCATCTTTCTTCTTTACAAACAAGACCAGAGCTCCCCAGGGTGACGAACTCGGTCTTATAAAGCCCTTCTCCAAAATCTCTTGGAGTTGTGCCATCATTTCTTGCATCTCTGACGGCGCTAAACGGTAAGGAGCTTTAGCAATTGGTGCTGCTCCAGGCACAAGATCAATCCGAAACTCTAACTGACGATCGGGTGGTAACCCGGGCAAGTCGTCCGGAAAGACATCTGGAAACTCGCACACAATCTTCACATCTTCTAGCTTTGATTTCTCTAACTTGGCATCGATCACATAGTCTAGGAAAGACGAACATTCTTTTACTAAGCACTTGCGTGCCTTTGCCATTGTGATTATTGCCACTTCACCTTTTCTCTTTTCACCATAGATGACAATGACTTCGCCAGAGGGATTGGGAAGTCGAATCAACTTCTTGGAACATACGATCTCGGCGTGATTGTTTGACAACCAATCCATGCCGACCACAACATCAAAACCCCCGATTAACATCGGCAGTAGATCGATCGAGAATTCTCTCCCTTCGATACTAAGAGTACACTACTTCAGAACATCGTGTAACAGAACTTGAATACCGTCGGCTATTTCTACCACTAATGCATCCTCAAGACTAGTAGTGGGCATAGCAAACTTTTGACGGAACAACGCAGATATGAAAGAGAAATGGGCACCCGTATCGAATAAAACACGAGCAGGTACAAAGTTTATAAGAAATGTACCCGATACCACATCAGCGGATGCCTTGGCCTCATCGGTCGTCATCTGAAATGCTCGACCCGGAACCCTAGGAGGTTTCTCCTTCCTTGCTGGCGTGCCACCCGTCTTGAGCTTCGGGCAATCTCTCTTCACATGCCCCGGCGCCTTACACTCGAAGCAGACCATCCCCACGACAGAACAGTCGCGGGCGGTGTGATCATTCTTACCACACTTGAAGCAGAATCTAGAAGTGGGGTTACAGTTACCGTGGTGCTTTGCTCGACACTTCGAGCACCATCTGGCTTCTTGATAACCACCGAAACTGCGGTTTCCGACAGAAGGTCGGGTTCTCCTAGGAGGTACAGAACTGCTCTCCCACTTTCTCTTATCAGCCACCACTACAGCTTTCTCAGCTTTGTTCCTTGCGAACATCTCTTCCATGTATTGAGCTTCTTCAACAATCTCGCGGAGGTTAGAAGCTTTAGAATTGTGGACCATAGATTGCATGTCCGCGGGTAGGCCATTCAGATAGGCCTTCATCTTATCCTTCTCTGTTGGGGCAGCGTGCCCCACCAGATCAAGCTTCTCCATGAACTGACGGGTGTACTCCCTCACCGTCAGGATTCCCTTGACCAGACACCGAAATTCTTTTTCAATTCGGTCCATTGTTCTTTCATTGTAGAACTCTTCTAACAACTTTTTCTTGAACTCGGCCCAAGACAACTGAGCCAACACAGCAGGAGATAGGGTGGATTGAACGACATTCCACCAAATGAGCGCAGTATCCCTCAGCAGTTAGGTACCGAACTGCACTCTCTGATCATCTTTGCATTCGGAAGAGCCAAAATCTTGCTCGACCGCTCGAATCCACTTCACACACAAGATTGGGTCGTCGGAACCAGAGAACTCTGGCGGTCCGCAACCCAGAAAGGACTTGTAGGAACAACTTTTCCTATTTCCCGGAGCACCAACAATCCCGTGCTCCTCAGCTCTGACCCCTGCACCAGCAACTCCAGGACTCGCTACAATGTTTTCCACAACCGTCTCACTCCTCCGATTGTTTACATCGCGGTCCTCAATCACTTTCAGCAGAAACTCTTGCTGTTTTGCCATCTCTTCCCTCATTGCCAACATCATGCTGGCCATCATCTCAGACGGGGAACTAGCATCCCTGATGACTGGGTGGGACGAAGCCTCTACACGTGGAATGACCTCTGGCCCCCCACCTAGTATTTTTTGAACAGGTGGACGCACAACAACCTCAACTCCTTCCGGCTGGTCAGCGGTGGAGGCTGTCGTTTCCAAACCATCAACACGCGTACACGGTCTACCACGCGTATTCACCATCCCAAACTGCTTCACAGAACAGGAAAAAGATAAGAAAGAGTTGGAATAAACACAAAGGAAACGTACCGCCACATTACCAGTCGTCATAGCAATAGAAATTCAAGTACACTTACGTACGATATCCTCATAATAACATTAGCTATGTGAGATTATGAACATATAACACATAAAGGTTCTTGCCACGATCACCACAACACCTGATAAACGTACTTTCCGTTGACTCTAAGACTAACCCATCTTAGAAGCTCTACCCAATCTCACGGATCAATTCTTATCATACTCGGTCTAAGTCTAGACATCTTACATTCATGCCTAGTTCGCTTAAACTAGAGCTCTGATACCAACTTGTAACATCCTAAAATTTAGAGTAATTTAAAATTTCAACAATAAGGCAATATGACATCAGCATTGCTATAAACTTCTCAAAAAGTGTATCAGTCCTTAAGACTTTACAAAAACCTGTACAGACATAGAATTCATCAACAGACTAATCTAAACATAACTATCTAGATTTCATCAGTTGACAATCCAAAATTCATCAAAAGAATGGGACTTAACAATGCCCAACTATCAACACATTTTAGTCATCTCAAACATGCCTCGAGAATAAACTCGTCTCTCAAAACCCTGTGCATCCCACCGCTAAGGGAAACCTGTTATACATATCATTTGAGAAATAGTGTTAGGCTTAAAGCCTAATGAGAACATACAGTTCATAAATCTCAAGAGATATAATCAAATGCATCAAAGTAAATCTTTTCAAAGGTTTAGTTATGCAAAACACAGTTCTTTGATAATGTACGGACAACCGGTCCAAAACACATCTTCCGATGACGGGGATTATCCGATTTACCAAGGATAATAGTGGAACACAAAGTAAGCCACAAATCCTAGTTATGAGCTAAATACATGGAACCATGGCCACAAACGCTTCGGTCCGTACTGCGATGTGAGGGAGGCCCCCAAGGAACCAGTCATACTCTTCGTTAGACTACATTTGACCCATGGCTAGTAACAGGTCTCACATAACCGTACCAAGTACCCCCGAGGATTAAATGTATCTAACTGCAACAGAAGGGGCATATCCTTCTCAGCCAGAAGCCGACTCGATACCTAGGGATCCACTAGTATAGTCATGACTTGTCACAATATTTCATGTGACTAACAAAGCTAGAGAAATAGCTTTCAACACATTTATATTTCAAATGCCGTTTTCAAGATCAACTGTTGGTAAAAAAGAAAATCATAAAACCAGTTTATATACATTCTTTCAATAAGCCACAACATGGCAAGTAAAACATTATTTTACTTCTGATAAGGCGGAACCCGTCATTTTAGTCAATACTGATCGGGAACCCCAAAAATCATCAAAACTTCATTTATATCAAAATGTAGAGAACATAAAATCATACCGTAGAAATACTTCGGATTTCGCAAATAAGAGCTTTGACATGTATAAAGTTTGTAAAATGGTAGTAGGAACTCACCAGTAGGTTTTAGGATAAAACCCGGAAAACCAGATAACGATCACGACGTAGAGGTGAAGCTTAAAACACCGAAACCTCGGATCGAACACCAAATATTAACCACTAACTTCTAGAGAGAGAGAGAGAGAGAAACGATTTAGAGAGAGAGAGGAGAGAGTTTAGAGATAAAGTGATTGAGAGAATGAGATATTTTTGGAAACTGAACCCTTAAGTCGGCCAGGAAATTACACGGGTTATGCCGCGACTTCAACTCGCGGCATAACTCGCCCGTGTCCCAATGAACAGTGAGTTACGCGGGTTGTGCCGCGACCTCTTGTCGCGGTGAAATTCGCGAAGTTCCACGAATCTCATTTCAAACAGTGGGTTACGCGAGTTGTACCGCGACCTCTAGTCACGGTGCAACTCGCGTAGTTCACTGCTTGTCCCCCAAAATTCTCCAAATCTAACTCAACTTCAAACCAAACACGGTGCTAATGACAACAACTTAACACAAGGATATAACGATGAAATATAATGAAAATCCAGGGTGTTACAATAGCGACGCTTCGAAGATGGGATTAGGATATGTGTTGATGCAAAGAGGCAAAGTAATCGCTTTCGCCTCGAGTCAACTTAAGATACACGAGAAGAACTATCCTACTCATGTTTTGGAGTTAGCAGCGGTGGTGTTCGCCTTGAAGCTTTGGCGACATTATCTTTATGGAACGAAGTGTATGCTCTACACGGATTATAAGAGTCTAAAGTATGTGTTTGATCAAAAAGAGTTGAACATGAAGTAGAGGCGGTGGCTTGAGTTGCTCAAGGATTACGATTGTGAATTACTTTTCCATCCTGGTAAGGCTAACGTTGTAGCCGATGCGTTAAGTCGGAAGGACTATAGCGGAAGTATTCGGACTACCCATTTGAGAATTGAGTTAGTTTCTAGTCTTGTTGAAAAGATCAAGACATCGCAGGTTGAAGTTTTGTTGAAGAAAACCTCAAGGAGGAAGTCATGACGAAACAACGTTTGCTCTTAACGGAAGATAGCCGTGGGGTAAAACTGTTCAGCGGTCGTGTGTGGGTGCCCAAAGTTGGGGGTAACCGTGATCTATTGCTTGAGGATGCTCACAAGTCCAAGTATTACATTCATCCGGGAAGTACAAAGATGTAAAGGGACTTGAAGTTGCATTATTGGTGGCCAGTAATGAAGCTTGATGTGGCGCGTTATGTGGAGCGTTGTGTGACGTGCTCACAAGTTAAGGTTGAACATCAACGTCCGTATGGGAGTCTTCAATCCTTAGAGATTCTCGAGTGGAAGTGGGAACATATTACCATGGACTTCGTGACGAAGTTGCCTAAAACTCTTCGAGGTCACGATACCATCTAGGTAATAGTCGATAGATTGACTAAGAGCGCTCACTTCTTAGCTATGCGCGAGACTTTACCGATGGACAGGTTAGCAAAACTTTACATCGATGAAGTGGTCTCGAGTCATGGAATACCCTTGTCGATCGTGCCGGATCGCGACAGTCGGTTCACTTCGAACTTTTGGGATGGGTTTCAGAAAGAGCTTGGTACGCGAGTTAAGTTGAGTACGACTTATCATCCACAAACCGACGGGCAAAGCGAGAGAACGATCCAAACGTTGGAAGACATGTTGAGGTCTTGTGTCATCTAAGTTGAGTACGATTTGAGGTCACGGCACAACCCCGCGAAACCCACTGGATATTTTAGGTTTGAGGGACACGGGCGAGTTATGCCGCGAGTTGAAGTCGCGGCATAACCCGCAAGGTTGCCTGGCCGACTTAAAAGAGGTCTTCACAAATATCTCATTTGGTTGGTAAATCAAATATCGAAATCTCATTTCTCTCTCTCTCTCTCTCTCAAGTTTCTTTTTCTTGGTTTCCATGTTTGGTTTCTTCGGTTGCCGTTTGTTGCTAGTATTAAGTGCATCTAGCAAGGGTTCGGTATAGAAAGCTTCACCTCCTCGTCGTGGTCGATATCTAGTTTTTTCGGGTTTTCGTATAAACCTATTGGGTGAGTTCCTACTACCTTTTTTTTCTAAACTTTATACATGTCAAAACTTACATTTTGAACTTCTATATATCTCCATGGTTTCAGATCTAAGTTTATTACATTTTGATATAACTTGAGTTTTGGGAGATTTTAGGGTTCCTGATCATTTTCGATTAAAATGATGGGTTTCATCTTATTTGAAGTAAAAGGATGTTTTACTTGTACATTTATGTGGGTTACTTGAAAGAATGTTTAAAGTTCATTTTTGATGATTTTCATTCTTACCAGAAGTTAAACTTGAAAATGCATTTTGTTTATAAATGTTATTTTATACCATATGACTATCTATGGTTGGTCACATATGTTGTTGTGACGAGTCTGTACCATTACTAGTGGATCCCTAGGTATTGAGTCGACTTATATTTGGTATGTATTTTCCCCTCTTTGTAAATGGATGTATATGATCCTCGGGGGCCATTTGGTACGGTTATGTGAGACCGGTTACTAGCCATGGATCATATTTTTCCAAAATTGTAGCTATGGATGCATGTGATCCTCGGGGGCCATTTGGTATGGTTATGTGAGACCGGTTACTAGCCATGGGTCATAGTGTAGTCCTAGTGAACGAGTTTTGATTTGGTTTCCTCAGGGGCCCTCCCTCACATCGTAGTAAGGACCTTTAGTAAGGACCTTTGTAGTTTGTGGCCATGGATTCCAAGTGTTTCGACTCATAACTCGGATTGTGACCTACTTTGTGTTACACTACAATCCTTGGTAAAAACGGGTTATCTTTGTCATCGTATGATGAGTTTACATTTATAAGGCCTAGTTGTGGCAAATGTTTCATTTGAAAATTAAACCTTATTGAAAAGATTTCCTTATGATACAATTGTTTATATCTCTTGAAATTTATAAACTGTATGTTCTCACTAGGCTTTAAGCCTAACACTTTTTCTCAAATGATGTGTATAACAGGTTCCCGTTAGCGGTGGATTGCTAAGGGCTTGAGTGACGATCTTGGTCTCGGGGATTTTTGAGATGACTAGTATTGATGTTGGGCAATTGTTTAAGTCCCATTCTTTTGGTGATATTGGATTAACAACCGATGTAATCTAGTTAGGTTATGTTTAGATTAGTTTGTTGTTGAGTTCAATATCAGTATTCAGGTTTGTAAAGGTTAAGTACATTTCCCCTTTTTGGGAGGTTTATACCAAGTGTTGATGTTTATTTGTCCAGTTTCCGCGTTTCAAATTCACTCTGGTTTTTAGGGTGTTACAGGTCACATCGCTAAGGAAGGTAGAGTGAAGAAAGTTCGGGATTCGGTGTATTATCGAAAGAAAATGGAACTAGCCGAAAAGAGAGAGAATGGAACCTTTCTGCTACATTTGCATGACCAAGTTGATCCAGATCATCAAGGTCATGAGAGGGAGAAGTTAAGGAGAAGTTAAAGAGACAAAGAGTTCAAATGTTTAGCTGCTGCTCAAGATTCGATCAAGATTTTATTTTCCCAGCTATACTAGTTCTTTTGTTGTTCCAGCTCCGACCACCACAGTTCATTCAAGTAAATTTGAAAGAGTTGCATCGTCTAGAGCACAAGCTAATGAACCGATTGTTCTTTCAAGTTTATTACAAACAGAATCAGTCTTGTCAAGACAGCAAAGACAATATAAATTGAAAGATGCTGAGAAGAAAAAAAAATTAGTCAAGAAGCTTCGCTAAGTCTCTTAGATGGTCTGTGTTGATTTAGAAGATGGATATTGAAGACTACAACGCCAATGATTACTAAGGGGGAGATTGTTAAAACAGATTTTATAGTAATCATTGTATTTATAGGCTTGGTCTAATACTGTGTTTTAGGATGCTTATATGTTCTGTATTAGCCAAGGGTATTTAAGTCTCTTGTGGCTTTGTTGTTTGTAAGTCTTACACGCATATCTCAATACAAACTTACTTTTGCGCTTTCAACTCTCTCTCTACTTTCTCTCACTAGATTTAGAACGATCTTGCATTATCAAATGCATTAAGATGTAAATCATAAATTGGACTCCACATCGAGCCATTAAAACCGGACAAATGTCCTCAAGACTCTTTTAAGACAATACCGAGCTAAGCTGCTCAAAATCCATTTGACCAACAATTACCGGTCCCCCCAACTAATGAAATGTCTTTAAACAATGTTTACGACGACACATACTTCAAAGACGAGATTAACCCAAAACTCAACCCATAATGAGACTAAAGGTTTTCCACAGGGTTTATGAATACTATTACACCAAGATGCATGTAACATGAAATAGACTTCATTTGAGCAAAACCGTCAAAGATGCATAAATCATAAAATAGATCTTTCTTGTACAAAGTTACCAAGAATACGTAAATCATGCTATTTAATTGTTGAAATGTTCAAAACCCAATATAAGCATTTTAAGAGGTTAACACAACCTGTCAGGATCTGATTCTTAACAAGAATAATGAACTCAGAAACAATATTAAAGGAGTTTGCGGAATAACACTTTAATGAACAGGCTCACCAATACGAATTCTACTTCTCTAGAATTAGGATTATAAACCTTGAGGTTGATTCTCTCTATGAAAGCAAAAAAACTCAGAATATTGTCTAACTTCTCATTCTAAACTATTCACAATAATTCTATACATATACTAAAGATAAAAGATAATTACAAAATATAAAAGATCTTTAGTATAATCTTCCATAGTTATCTCCAAGCTTTCCATGATTATCTTCATTCTTGATCTGCACGTATCTTGATTATCTCTTAAGCAGCATTAAGTTGTAGCAGTATTAACACTCTGAGCAGTATTAATCTTCTCCAGCAGTAGTAACTGTGCTCAGCAGTATTAACTTTGATCTGGCAGTACTAACTTCATCAAGCAGTAGTAATCTTGGTTAGCAGTATTAATCATACTTATGCAATTCTGAATTCCCAACAATCTCCCCCTAACTTGACTTTTAGGAAGAGAAGTCAAGTTCTTCAGATGCTTCCAAAACTCCATTATTCATAGCCCTATATCAGCATTCAACCCAAACTTTGATTAATTGTTCTTTGGATCAAATACCTTGCCATTTCTGAATCTAGTGCACAACCAAGCTTTTTCTTCAACATGGCATGCAACTTCAATCTGTTGTGGTTGTAAACTCTATCCACTAGGAAGTATTCTATGTGATTTATATCCATAGTCAGTGCATATACTCCACTAGTTTCATATAGAGTCCAGTTGTTAACTGTTTTAAACACATTTCTGATAATATCCTTCACTTTTTCTGGCTTGAACAACATACATAGATACTCCATCACAAGTTTTGTGATTGATATCCCTGGAGCTTTCAGTTGATCAACATACAATTCCATTCCTACTTCAAACATCTCTTCTAGATCAGATCCGGAACATGTTCTGACAATCTTGGACCAAGTATGATATACTTCATACTTCTCATATTTCCTCTTGAGCCTGATATACTCTTTTCTATCAACTTCCAGTGTATCCCAGTGAATGATCTCTGGAGGCTTAACACCAACAGGTTCAGCTGATATAGGCTCAGGCACTTTATCCATCACTACCATGTATAGATTCACATCAACAGTACTTGATGGTTCTTCCTGAGTTTGAGCCTCCTGTTCAACAGATTTAGATGCTCCTTCTTCTTCAGCTTCTTTCTGTTCTTTCTCAGCTTCTTCCACTCTAGGTTTCTTGGCTGGTGTTCTTCTTTCCATCATTTTAGTTCTTTTCAACTTCCTCAAACTGTCACCTAGAGTAGCTTCCTTCCTTGGCGATTCTTGCTCATCAGGGAAAGGTTTTTGAATTTGAAGATCATGTCTTTCTTTCATCTTCTTTTCTGCTTCAACTCTTGCTCTGTCATTTCCTTGTAACTTGGTCATCTCAGCTTCATACAAACCTTTGATTTGTTCAAAAGACATCTTTGTGAACATTTCCTTTTTAACTCCCACAGCACCTTTGAGAAAAGTAATCATCTTGTTTCTCTCTTGAGTGCCAAGGAAGGTCTGTGAAGGTTGTCTCTTCTTTGCCCCCATTCTGATCATTCCATGCTTCTTTAGAGTTGTAGCTTTCTTCTTTGCTATTTCTGTTGCAAGACTCTTTTGATAAGCTTCATTAAGTTCTGTAGCCAGAGCTTTTGCCATCTCCCTGTCTTTTTCTTCTTGAACCTTTTCTTCTTGCTCAAGTTCAGCCTGAATCTTCTTGGCCAATGCTTCATCTGACTCAACCAACTTTTGCTTTTTAATTGGTTGATCAGATTCCACCATCTTAGCTTTGCCTTTGTCCTTGCTGTTTACTTTATCAGTACTAACTTTCTTGATAACTTCAACATTGTCTTTGATGACAACTCCTTTGGTCTTTGAAGTGACCTTAGGAGTATCATGTTTAGCTTTGATTAATGCTTCAGCTGTCTCAAGTTCTTCCACATTGCTGCTAAGAAGGTCTGTTAATACCTCTTGAACCATTTCTGCTGCTTCATTCAATTCAGCAGTATTAACAGTTTCTGCTGCTTTGCTTGTTTCGGCAGCATTAACTGTTACTGCTGCTTGTTCTGATTCAGCTGCTTGTACTGTTTCAGCTGCTTGTACCCCCTCGAAATCAAATTTCTCCCCCTTATCATTAGCATCTTCCATGTTTTCATCAGCTTCTGACTCCCCCTTTTTGGGAGCATCATCCACTGGTTTCCTTCTTCTGAGCACAAACTGTTTCCTTTTCTTTTTCTGAACCAATCTCTTCACCATTTTCTTCAAGTTGGTAATTTGTACTTGTTGAGACAGAATCACCATTTTCATCTCTTCTATGTCTTTGTTTTGCTTGATTACATCCAGATTGATGTTGCCCATAGTTTCCATCAATTCATTATAGTCATATCTGTCCTCACCTTCTCCAGGAGTGTTACCCCCTTTTGAAGGATCATGGGATCTTTTAGTAGTGGAAGTCTTCTGCCTAGCAGAAGCACCCTCCACCCCCTTGGTTTCTTGGCACCTGGGACCTTTGAATGATTGCTCATTCAAAGTTGCCATGGGGGAGGTCTTATTGATGTTACCACTTGTTGGGAACTGAAGAAAAACTCAAGTATGGTTAATGCTGCTGGTTCAGAGTTAATACTGCTAGAAGACTTTAAGGTTAATACTGCTGAGTATTACTACTGCTAGTACTATTAATACTGCTAGTCAAAGTTAGTGCTGCTTGAACAAAGTTAGTACTGCTTAGCTAGTTAGTACTGCTAGTAGTTAATGCTGCTAGAAGAAGTTAATGTTGTTGATCATGGTTAGTGCTGCTTAAGTGATTCGGATGGAAAGAATGACAGCTGGATAATCTGAAGATTATGGAAGCTTTGAGATATACATGGAAGATATACTGAAGATTTGTTTAATTATTGTAATTATCTTTTGACTAGTATATGTATAGAATGTATATAATAGATAGAAAGCAGAACTTTTGTTTTTCATTTTTTTAGAGAGAAAATCAACCTCAAGACATAGATCCTAATTCTAGAGAAGTAGAATTCGTATTGGTGAGCCTGTTCATCAATATTGAGGTTGAGTGTGTAATCTTGTAACTTCAAAGCATTCAATACAAGTTTACAATTTGTTCTTCATATTTTCTGTATTGATTTACTGTTTCATTGAATATCAAAGTGTTATTCCGCAAACTTCTTTGATATTGTTTCTGAGAACTTAATTCTTGTTGAGAATTCGATCCTGACAAGTGGTATCAGAGCCAAACTCTCTCAGAAACAACTTTTCATCATGGAAAATCTTACAGAATCAAGCAGTACTTTGGTTTCTAAGGTTCCAATGCTCAAACCAAGTGAGTTTGACATGTGGAAGATAAGAATCAGACAATATATTCTTCTCACTGACTACTCAATGTGGGATATCATTGAGAATGGTCCTTCTGAAGCTGGAAGGATAGGACCAGATGGGAAAAGACCTCCACCAAAGACAGATGGTGAGAGGAAGATCAGACAAACAGAGATGAAGGCCTTGAGCACTCTGCTCTTGGCCATTCCCAATGAATACCAGCATCAATTTTGCAACTGCACTGATGCTCAGATTCTCTGGAATGCTCTAGAGAAAAGATTTGCTGGAACTAAGAGCATTAAAAGAAATCAAAGAGATGTTCTAAAGCAGCAGTATGAGAACTTCACTTCCACAAAGAATGAGTCTATGACTCAAACTTTTGATAGGTTCAACAAACTCATAGGTGAACTGGATACTGTAGGAGTGAAGATAGAACAAGATGATATCAACAGAAAATTTCTCAGATCTCTTGGGGATGAATGGACTATGTACACTGTCTCATATAGACAGAGTGACAATCTGGAAGAGAAAGAACTTGATGATCTATACAATGATCTAAGAGTTTTTGAAACTGAGGTAGAAACCAAGAAGAAGCCCTCTGGTTATGTTCACAATGCTGCACTTCTTTCAGCATCCACTGATACTACTGCCAACCCTGAAGCAGTTAGTACTGCCAGTGGAGTAAGTTCAGAAAAAGGCACTGAAACTATCTTTGAAGCCTTTTTGTCCAGTCATAGCAGCAATTCTTTGGTTAATGATGATCTTGATCAAATTCACCCTGATGATCTGGAGGAGATGGATATTAAATGGCAGATGGCCATGTTATCCATGAGGGTGAAGAAGTTCATTAAAAGAACTGGAAGGAATAACTTCTCTCAAAGAAGAGAAGATGGAGCTGGTTTTGACAAGACCAAGGTGGAATGTTATAAGTGTCACAAGAAAGGACACTTTGCTAGAGAATGCAGGAGTGCTGTTCCAAACAACAACCATCAACAAGCTCAGAATGGAGGATACAATCAGAACAAGAATCCTGCTCAAGCCCTTGTTTCTCAACAAGGAATGGGATTTGACTGGAGTGATCAAGCTGAGGAAGCCATTCAGAACCAAGCTCTTATGGCAGAAGTGTCTGATCTCCCCTCTGAGGTAAGTTCTAATCTTTGCACTAAATCTTGCATTGACACTGTTACAAGATACAGGGATCACAATCAAAGTATGTGTGATGACCTCAAAAGATTAGAAAAGGACAGAAGAGATTATGTGTTGATAGTAGAGAGATTTGAAGAGCAAATCAAAGGCTTTCAAGCTAATGAACTTCAACACTCTTATGACACAAACTATTGGAAGTGGGAAAAGAATGAGTTAGAAACCAAACTGTCTAAGTCCTTAGAAGAGAATGATAGGCTGAAAGATGAACTGTCAAAAGTTAAGCTTGACATAGAAAAGTTTTCTTATGCTTCAAAAGCAATGGACTCTCTTCTAAAAGCTCAGATTCATGATAAGATGAAACCTGGTATTGGATACAACAATACACCCCCTCCTTACAATAACAACTATATCTCTCCTACATCAGACTTGTTAGAAACTAAGGAGAAAAAGGACTTGTCTGAAGAAGCTTTTAAGATAGATCCTTTGGATAAGGTAGTAGTTAAGGATTTGACTGAGAAAGAAGCCAGTGATAGCAGGAATAATACTGTGAGTAAAAAGATACCATTAGAAAACAATATTATCACCAATGAGGAATGTGGGAAAATCTGGGTCAAGTCCAAGGAGATAGAGAAGACTAAAGGAAAGGATAACAAGGTTCATTACAAACAAACCACAGTTGTGAATCCTGGATCTTGTAAACAGTGTGATTGCAATAAAGCCAAGAGCCTAAATTCTGGTTTAAAAAGAGGAAATCAAAGAAACTGGAATAATCAATGGGCTCAGAAACAAGGAGTTGATCTGAATAAAATCAATAGACCAAAACCTTGTTTTATATGTGGCAAGTTGAATCATTTGGCTAAGTATTGTTACTTTAACCCTATTAACCAACAGAGGAACTTTAAAAAATTTGTGCAAAAACCTGTTGGTTATAGGAAGGCTGGAAAGAAACATGTTATAAAGAAATCTGCTGAAAGTAAAGGCACTTTAAAGAAAAAGATTTTAAAAGAAAGTGTCAAAATGTGGGTACCTAGAAGTACTAACAGTGTTAGTACTGCTAACAATATTAGTACTGCTAACACAGTTACTACTGCTAACAGTGTTAGTACTGCTGAAAATATTAATGCTGCTAATACTGTTAATACCTCTTCAAAGGTTAATACTGCCAACACAGTTACTGTTGCTAACACAGTTACTACTGCTAACAAGGTTAGTACTGCTAAGCATGCAAGTGCTGCCAAGGCAGTTAGTACTTCTAAAACCAGTACTGATTCTAGCAAAAATATTTCCAAGCCTATTATTGTAACAATGTACTCCAAGAATGAGGAGTTAAAGTTCAAAAATCTTGTCAAGAAAGAATGCAAGTATTTTGATGAGAAAGGGGTACCCAAGACCACTTTGGCTTGGGTTCCTAATTCATACTAATTGATTTATCTAATGTGCAGGGCAACCAACAGCTCAAGGGAAAGAGCATTTGGCATGTTGATAGTGGTTGCTTTAGGCACATGACAGGCAACATGTCATGCCTTCAGGATTTCAAACATATCAATGGAGGACATGTTGCATTTGGAGATAATCTTACTGGTGGTAAGATAAGTGGAAAAGGAAATGTCACCAAAGGTAAGATGACATTTGAGGATGTCTACTATGTTGATCAATTAAAGTACAACCTGTTAAGTGTATCACAGGTCTGTGACAAACATCATAGTATATTATTTACTAATACTGAGTGTATGATCCTTGCTCCAGGGTTCAAGGTAGTTGATGAAAGCATGATACTACTTAGAACTCCAAGAAAGGACAATGTTTACTGTCTGGATATGGACAATGTTGATAGTGATTCATCTCTAAATTGTCTTGTTTCAAAAGCTTCTATAGATGAATCCTCTCTATGGCACAGAAGGATGTGTCACATGAATTTCAAGACTATGAACAATCTTGTTAAAAACAACCTTGTAAGAGGTTTACCTTCAAAAGTCTTTTCATGTGATGATCATTGTGTTGCTTGTCTTAAAGGCAAACAGCACAAAACTTCTCATAAAACCAAAGAGTTAAATTCTGTTTCTTCTTGTCTCCAGTTACTGCATATGGATCTGTTTGGTCCTACAAATGTTATGAGTATAGGCAAGAAATCTTACTGCTTGGTTATTGTTGATGATTACTCCAGATTTACTTGGGTATATTTTCTAAGGACTAAGGATGAAACAAGTGGTCTTATCAAATCCTTTATTCTAAGAATTGAAAACCAAACTAATCAAAGAGTAAAAGTCATTAGATCAGATAATGGAACTGAGTTTAAAAATCATGATCTAAACACCTTTTGTGAAGAAAAAGGTATTGAGAGGCAATATAGTGCTCCTAGGACTCCTCAACAGAATGGTGTTGCTGAAAGGAGAAATAGAACACTAATAGAGGCTGCTAGATCTCTGTTGGCTGATTCAAAATTGCCAATTACCTTCTGGGCTGAAGCAGTTAATACTGCTTGTTATGTCCAAAACAGAGTTCTAGTGGTCAAGCAAAAGAACAAGACTCCATATGAGCTTTTAAATCAAAGAAAACCCTTCATTGGTTTCTTCAAACCTTTTGGGTGTCCTTGTACAATTCTCAATACCAAATCTCACTTAGGTAAGTTTGATAGCAAAGCAGATGATGGATTTCTTGTTGGATATTCATCTCAGAGTAAGGCTTACAGAGTTTTTAACTCTTCTTCTAGAATAATTGAAGAAAGTGACAATGTCAAATGCAATGAGAACACACCAAATCCTGTTGGATCTGGACCTCAGTGGCTATTTGATATTGATTCACTAACTAACTCTTTTGGTTTCAGTAATGAGTATACAGGAACAGGAAATGGAGGATCAGGGATCACACAAGTTCAAGAAAGTATATCTAAATCTGTGATTTTTCCCATACCCACAGTCAATTCTGTTGAAGACTGTGAAAAGGAATCATTTACTGGACCAAGTCAGAGTGAAGAAGAAACTAGAGAAGAGGAGACTCAAGAAAATAATGAAGTGGCATCTGAAAACACTTCAGTTGAGTTGCATGAATCTAATCTGGAGGCTAGACTGAATGAAGAACCTAGTCATAACACCAGAGTTCAAAAGAATCATCCTCCACAGCTGGTAATAGGAGATATCTCTTCTCCTATGATGACTAGACATCAAAGCAGGCTTCAGGAAATGCAAAATCAACAGCATACAGTGCTTTCTTGTTTTCTATCACAGCTTGAGCCTAAAAAGGCACATGATGCTATGAAAGAATCTAGCTGGATAGAAGCAATGCAAGAAGAACTGTTACAATTCAAGCTACAAGATGTATGGGATCTAGTAGACCTTCCTAAAGGTCACAGAGCAATTGGCACAAAATGGATTTTCAGAAACAAGAGAGATGAAAGAGGTATTGTCATAAGAAACAAAGCAAGGTTGGTGGCTCAGGGATATACTCAAGAAGAGGGTATAGATTATGAAGAAGTTTTTGCACCTGTGGCTAGGATAGAAGCAATCAGACTATTCCTAGCCTATGCTTCTTACATGAACTTCAAAGTATATCAAATGGATGTAAAAAGTGCTTTTCTCTATGGGTCAATTGAAGAAGAAGTATACGTCTGTCAACCACCAGGGTTTGAAAACCCAAGCTATCCAGACAGGGTATACAAATTAAAGAAAGCACTTTATGGACTACATCAAGCTCCAAGAGCATGGTATGACACTTTGTCATCCTATCTCTTGGAAAATGACTTTGAAAGAGGAGTCATTGATAAGACTCTATTTATCAAGAGAAAGAAGAAGGATATCTTGCTGGTCCAAATCTATGTTGATGACATTATCTTTGGATCTACAAGAAACAACATGTGCAAGGAGTTTGAGGATTTAATGCATCAAAGGTTCAAAATGAGTTCCATGGGGGAACTTACTTTCTTTCTTGGACTCCAAGTTCAACAGAAGTCAGATGGAATCTTCATCTATCAATCCAAGTATGTGCAGGACATTCTAACCAAGTTTGGTTTCTCAGAGTCAAAACCTGCCAGCACACCTATGGAAACACACAAGCAAATAACAGCAGATCTTGAGGGGGAGGATATAGATGTGCATCATTACAGATCCATGATTGGCTCTCTCATGTATCTCACAGCATCAAGGCCAGATATAATGTTTCCAGTCTGTGTATGTGCAAGATACCAAGTTAGGCCAAAGCAATCTCACTTTCAAGCTGTTAAGAGGATATTCAGATATCTCAAAGGGCAACCCAGATTGGGACTTTGGTATCCTCATAACTCACCTTTTGACCTAATAGCATACTCAGACAGTGATCTAGGTGGGGCAAACTTGGACAGAAAATCTACTTCTGGAGGATGTCAGTTTTTGGGTGCTAGACTAGTCTCATGGCAGTGCAAGAAACAAACCACAGTATCCACATCTACAACAGAGGCAGAGTACATAGCAGTTGCAAGTTGCTGTTCTCAAGTATTATGGATTCAAAATCAAATGTTGGATTATGGGGTAACCTTTCTACACACTCCAATCTTTATTGACAACAGCAGTGCTATTAGCATTGTGAATAATCCAGTCAAGCACTCAAAAACAAAGCACATTGAGATCAGGTATCACTTTATAAGAAATTGTAATGAAAAGAAACTTATTCAAGTTGTCAAAGTTCACACTGATAATCAGTTTGCTGATCTATTCACTAAAGCTTTTGATGTGGGTAGATTCACTTTCTTGGTAACAAGTGTGGGAATGATCAACTCTGAATAATCCCCTTCTCAAAAAGTGGTTTTATGCCTGTATATTTTTCTTGGAGTTACTAATCTTCTTTTTCAGGATATGCATAGCAGTACTCAGTGTTTAGCAAGTTTAAAAGGAGTAAGTAGTTAATACTGCTAGTAGTTAATACTGCTTTTAGTAGTTAATACTGCTTTCAGTGGTTCATACTGCTAGTGGTTAATACTGCTTTCAGTGGTTAATACTGCTAGTGGTTAATACTGCTTTTAGTTAATACTGCTAGTAGTTAATACTGCTTGCAGTTAATACTGCTAGTAGTTAATACTGCTAGTAGTTAATACTGCTAGTGGTTAATACTGCTTTCAGTGGTTAATACTGCTAGTGGTTAATACTGCTTTTAGTTAATACTGCTAGTAGTTAATACTGCTTTCAGTTAATACTGCTAGTTAGTTAATACTGCTAGTTAGTTAATACTGCTCGTAGTTAATACTGCTAGTTAGTTAATACTGCTAGTAGTTAATACTGCTCGTAGTTAATATTGCTCGTAGTTAATACTGCTAGTTAGTTAATACTGCTCTAGGTTAATACTGCTTATGTTCCGAATACTATAAATACTCTTTGCCCGCCTAAAAGTTCATAACGACTCTTTGCATATTGTTCTCTTGCGCTCAAAACCTTTTCTCTCTCAAGTTCGAAGTTTTCAGGCAAGCTTTTCACTAAGATCAATGGCATCCATGACTTTCATCGACGAGCACAATGAGATTGCGATGCTACAAAAGCCAAAGCAAGCTGCAGGATTTCATCAGATTGTGGATTTCCTCAAGTCAAGCCACATTGCTCATGCTCTTATTGTATCCCCTACAATCTATATCGAGCATCAAAGGCAGTTCTGGGCTAATGCAACCATTGTTGTTGAGAATGGTGTGCAGATGATCAAGACAAGAATCTGTGATCAATCACTAACAGTTACTGAAGAGGTTATTCGCATCAGTCTACGTCTAGACGATGCCTCTGGTATAACCTCTATCCCAAACGATGAACTGTTTTCAAATCTTACAAGAATGGGGTATGGAGGCCCATTGGGACTTTTCAAATTCTCTAAAGCAAAATTTTCACCCAAATGGCGTTTCTTTGTCCATACTCTTATGCATTGTATCTCCAAAAAGACTACTGGATGGAGTGAGTTCAGCAGCACTATTGCTTATGCTTTGGTGTGCTTGGCCACTGCCAGAAAGTATAATTTTTCTAAAATGATTTTCAGTGATCTTGTCTCAAACATGGGAAACAAAAAGAGCTTCTTTATGTATCCCAGGTTTGTTCAAGAAGTTATTACTCATGAATTGACGGATATACCTCAACCTGTTGGGGTATATGTACCTAAACCCCCCAAAGGCAAGGTTTTCTCAAATATGAGAAGATCTGCTGGGGACTCTGAAGGAGTTGACACCCCATTGTTCTCTACAATGATGGTGGTGTCCCAAACCAATGAAGGTATGGCAGCAGGGTCAAGGCCCCCATTAGACCAACCCACTGCTAGTCAAGCCCAACCTTCCCTCTCAAAATCAATTCCCCAGTCCTTTCTTGAAAAACCAACCTCTCCTATCACCCAAACTTACAAGAGGAAACAGGTAAAGAAGGCTCCTTCCCTTCTTGTACCATTACCCACTCAGCCTTTAAGCCCTCTAAGGGAGAATTCTCCCCTAGAGAATATCCAAAGGGAAACCACAAGGGTGTCTCCCAACCCAAAGGAGGTGCTCTCTGAGGAGGAGGTAGAGCATATGGGTGATGAGGCTGCCACTACTCCTGCTAGCACAGAGGAGGAAAGTGGTAACATCAATAAGACCTCCCCCATGGCAACTTTGAATGAGCAATCATTTGAAGGTCCTTGGTGCCAAGAAACCACAGGGGTGGATAGTGCTTCTGCTAGGCAGAAGACTTCCACTACTAAAAGATCCAATGATCCTTCAATAGGGGGTAACACTCCTGGAGAAGGTGAGGACAGATATAACTATGATGAATTGATAGAGGCAATGGGTAACATCAACCTAGATGTTCTGAAACAAGGAAAAGAAATAGAGGAGATGAAGCTGGTGATCCTGTCACAACAAGTCCAGATTGAAAAATTAAAGAAGATGGTGACCAGGCTGGTTCAAAAGAAAAGAAGGAAACAGTTTGTACTCAAAAAGAGGGACAAAGTTCAAGATTCTTTCAACAAGGGGGAGAAGCATGAAGGGGAAACTGTTGAAAAGAAAGCTGAAGTTGAGGGGGAGACAGAGGAAGAGATGGAAACAGAAACAGTTACTGCTGCTGAAGTAAAAGTAGCAGCAAAAACTGAAGCAGCAGAAACAGGGCTCTCTGTGGAAGAAATGGAGATAGCAGAGACTTTAGTAAAAGCAAAGAATGACACTCCTAAGGCTACTCAAAAGGCCAAAGGAGTGGTCATCAATGAAGGAGAACCTCAAAAGAAGAAAATGAAGGAGGATATAAAAGGAAAAGGAAAGATGATTGAACCTGAACAACCTTCAAAGAAGAGGAGTCAGATTGAAATGGATGAGGAGATGGCAAAGAAGCTTCAAGAACAAATGGAAAAAGAGGAGAAATTTCAAACAGAAACTGATAGAGAGCTTGCAAGGATAATGGCCAAGAAGTTAAATGCAGAATACCAAAAGAGTTTGAAAGAAGCAGCTCAGACAGCAACTCAGGTTAAGAAACTCCAAGTTAAGAAGATGCCAATTCAGAAACAAAAGCAGAAAAGACAACCCTCCAAGACATTTTTGGCCAATCAGGAAAGAAGAAAAATGATAAACTTCCTGAAAGGTGCAATTGGTGTTAAGGGGGAGATGTTTACCCACATGGCATTCTCTCAGGTTGAATAGTTGTATAACAAGGAAATGGCCAAGCTTCAAGGGGATTCAGCACAAAGGGAAGAGGCTGAGAGAAGGATGAAAGAGAGACATGATCTCAACATCCAACAACCATTCCCTGAGGAAACCACACCTTCCAAAGAAGAAGCAGAAGAGAAGAAGGAAGAACCTGGAAATGTTGGTATAGAAGCCAAGTCTGGAAAAAGAATGAAATCAATTGCTCCAAAAAGGCAGTTGAAAAGGCCTAGGGTGGAAGAAACTGAAAAGGAAGCAGAATCTTCAGTCACATCTCCAACAGAGCCAGTACAGAGTCAAGAGCAGGTCACTAAGCAAACAGATGAAAGTATGGATCCGTACATGACAATAGTGGAACCTTTGAAAGCTGTTCCAATCTCTATGCAAGCTCCAGAGATCATCTTCTGGGATATTCTGAGAGACAATGGAAAGAATTTCTTCAGAATCAAGAGAGCTGATGGTTCATTTGAAGCTTATTCAACATGGGGGAAAGTCATCAGAAGTTGTTCAAGAGCTGATATAGAAGAACTATATAAAGTTGGGATGAAACTTTATGAACCTGTGTTGAAAGGTACTGAAGAGAATCTTCTCAAAGTGACATTGGAATACTTGTGCATGATGTTTGAGCCTGATAGAGTGCACCATAGGATTAAAGATCATATGCATGAGTTCATATTCAAGAAGATTGACAAATGGATACTGTTTGAAAACTGTGGTGTATACATGATTACTATTGACAATTGTTATCATGAATACTACCTGGTGGACAAAATTTATGAGCATAGCAAGGAGAAGTTATAAGGGATGCTTAAAGCTACACTGGTTTGTACAAAGGATTCAGAGATGGCCAAGATTGTGGTGAGAAGAACTGTAAATCAAAGTTTGGGCCTAGATCCAAATTTGAGAAATTGAATCAGAGGTGTTGAAAGCATCTTGAAAAATAATTCTGAAGAACTTGACTTCTCTTCCTAAAAGTCAAGTTAGGGGGAGATTGTTGGGAACTGAAGAAAAACTCAAGTATGGTTAATGCTGCTGGTTCAGAGTTAATACTGCTAGAAGACTTTAAGTTTAATACTGCTGAGTATTACTACTGCTAGTACTATTAATACTGCTAGTCAAAGTTAGTGCTGCTTGAACAAAGTTAGTACTGCTTAGCTAGTTAGTACTGCTAGTAGTTAGTGCTGCTTAGTAGTTAATACTGCTAGAAGAAGTTAATGCTGCTGATCATGGTTAGTGCTGCTTAAGTGATTCGGATGGAAAGAATGACAGCTGGATAATCTGAAGATTATGGAAGCTTTGAGATATACATGGAAGATATACTGAAGATTTGTTTAATTATTGTAATTATCTTTTGACTAGTATATGTATAGAATGTATAGAATAGATAGAAAGCAGAACTTTTGTTTTCATTTTTTTAGAGAGAAAATCAACCTCAAGACATAGATCCTAATTCTAGAGAAGTAGAATTCGTATTGGTGAGCCTGTTCATCAATATTGAGGTTGAGTGTGTAATCTTGTAACTTCAAAGCATTCAATACAAGTTTACAATTTGTTCTTCATATTTTCTGTATTGATTTACTGTTTCATTGAATATCAAAGTGTTATTCCGCAAACTTCTTTGATATTGTTTCTGAGAACTTAATTCTTGTTGAGAATTCGATCCTGACACCACTGTCCTCCTCTGTGCTAGCAGGAGTAGTGGCAGCCTGCTCACCCATATGCTCATACATCTCCTCATTGAGCACCTCCTTGGGGTTGGGAGACACCCCTGTGGTTTCCCTATAGATATTCTCTAATGGAGAATTCTCCATTAGAGGGCTTAAAGGCTATGTGGGTGAAGGTACAAGAAGGGAAGGAGCCTTCTTTACCTTTTTCCTGATGTAGGTATTGGTGATTGGAGAAGTTGGTTTTTGAATAAGGGACTGTGGGATTGATATGGTGATTGAAGGTTGGGATTGGCTTTCAGTGGGATGGTCTAATGAGAGCCTTGACCCTGAAGCCATACCTTCTTCATTGTGGGACACCACCATCATTGTAGAGAATAATGGGGTGTCAACTCCTTCCGAGTCCAATGGAGATCTCTTCATATTTGAAAAGACCTTGCCTTTGGGGATTTTGGGTACATATACCTCATCAAATTGAGGCATATCCGTCAATTCATTGGTTATAACTACCTGTACAAATCTTGGGTACATATAAAACTTCTTTTTGTTTCCCAAGTTTGACACAAGATCAGTAAAAATCATTTTTGAAAAATTGTACTTTCTGGCAGTGGCCAAGCGGACCAAAGCATAGGCAATAGTACTACTGAACTCACTCCAGCCAATAGTCTTTTTGGAAATACAATGCATAAGGGTATGAACAAGAAAACGCCATTGGGTATAAAATTTAGCTTTTGAGAATTTGAAAACACCCAATTGGCCTCCATACCCCCATTCTTGAAATATTGGAGAACAAGTCCTCATTAGGAATAGAGGTAATACCTGCAGCATCATCTAGTAGTAGACAGATGCGAATCACCTCTTCAGAAACTAACAAGGGTTTGTCACACACCCTTGTCTTGATAACTTGCACACCATTTTCAGTAACAATGGTGGCATTTGCCCATAATTGTCTCTGATGCTCTATGTAGATTGTTGGAGACGCTGTAAGAGCCTATGCAATATGGCTTGTCTTGAGAAAATCGACTATCTGGTGAAATCCATCAGCCTACTTCGGCTTTTGAAGCATCGCGATTTCGTTGTGCTCATCAATGAACGCCATGGATGCCATTGAGCTTGAGAGTTCTTGCCTGAAACTTACTATGACCTTGAGAGAAAAAGGGTTAGAGAGCAGATGAATAGTAATCAAAGAGTCGTTATGAAATTTTAGGCAGGCAAAAAGGGTATTTATACGATTCGGGACATAAGCAGTATTAACCACTAGCAGTATTAACTAACTAGCAGTATTAACTGGGAGCAGTATTAACTACTAGCAGTATTAACTAACTATCAGTATTAACTGAGAGCAGTATTAACTACTAGCAATATTAACTAACTAGCAGTATTAACTACTAGCAGTATTAACTAACTAGCAGTACTAACTAACTAGCAGTATTAACTAAGAGCAGTATTAACTACTAGCAGTATTAACTAAGAGCAGTATTAACCACTAGCAGTATTAAACCTGCACTGGCAGCATTAACTGCACTTACACTTTTTGAAGCTTGTGAAGGTCTGAACAAGGCAACATACTTCCTGAGAAAGATGATTAGTAACAACCAAAAACAACCAAATAACAGGTATACAATCACTTTTTAAACATGAGCTCATTCAGAATTGATCATGCCCACACTTGTGACCAAGAAAGTGAATCTACCCACATCAAAAGCTTTAGTGAATAGATCAACAAACTGGTTGTCAGTATGAACTTTAGCAACTTGAATAAGCTTCTTTTCATTACAATCTCTAATAAAGTGATATCTGATCTCATTGTGCTTTGTTTTGGAGTGCTTGACTGGATTGTTAACAATGCTTATAGCACTGCTATTGTCAATGAAGATTGGAGTGTGAAGAAAGGTTACCCCATAGTCCAGCATTTGATTTTGAATCCATAGAACCTGAGAGCAGCAACTTGCAGCAGCAATGTACTCAGCTTCTGTTGTTGATAAGGACACTGTGGTTTGTTTCTTACACTGCCAAGATACTAGTCTTGCACCCAAAAGCTGACATCCACCTGAAGTAGACTTTCTATCCATATTAGCACCACCCAAGTCACTGTCTGAATATGCAATCAAGTCAAAGTTGGATTCATAGGGATACCAAAGACCTAATCTAGGTTGCCCTCTCAAGTATCTGAAAATCCTCTTAACAGCTTGAAGATGTGATTGCTTTGGCTTGACTTGGAATCTGGCACAAACACACACTGGAAACATAATACCTGGTCTTGAGGCTGTGAGATACATGAGAGATCCAATCATTGATCTATAAAGATGGACATCAACATCCTCCCCCTCAAGATCAGCAGTGATTTGTTTGTGTGTTTCCATAGGTGTGCTTGTTGGCTTTGAGTCTGTTAAACCATATTTGTCCAGGATGTCTTTCACATATTTTGATTGGCTTATGAAGATTCCATCTTTCTGCTGTTTCACTTGAGGCCCAAGGAAGAAGGTAAGTTCACCCATTGAACTCATTTTAAAGCTCTTGTGCATCAACTTTTCAAAGTCTCTACACATCTGATCTTGTGTGGATCCAAAGATGATGTCATCCACATAGATCTGAACAAGTAGGATGTCCTTCTTACTCCTTTTAATGAAGAGGGTCTTGTCAATTATTCCCCTTTCAAACCCATTTTCTAAGAAATAGGTAGACAGAGTATCATACCATGCTCTTGGGGCTTCATGTAGACCATAAAGTGCTTTCTTCAGTTTGTATACTCTGTCCGGATATGATGGATTTTCAAATCCAGGGGGCTGACAGACATATACTTCTTCATCAATTGTACCATATAGAAAGGCACTCTTTACATCCATTTGATATACCTTGAACTTCATGTATGAGGCATAGGCTAGAAATAGCCTAATTGCCTCTACCCTTGCAACTGGAGCAAAAACTTCTTCATAATCTATGCCTTCTTCCTGAGTGTACCCTTGTGCCACAAGCCTTGCTTTGTTCCTGATCATAATTCCTCTCTCATCCTTTTTATTCCTGAAAATCCATTTGGTGCCAATAGCTCTATGACCTTTTGGAAGGTCTACCAAGTCCCAAACTTCTTGCAATTTGAACTACAGTAACTCTTCTTCCATAGCTTCTATCCAGCTGGAGTCTTTCATTGCATCAAAAACCTTCTTAGGCTCAATCTGAGATAGAAATCAAGAGAGTACTGTGTGTTGCTGATCCTGCAGCTCTTCAAGTCTGATTTGATTCCTTGTTATCATAGGAGAAGAGATGTCTCCTATGACCAGCTCTGGAGGATGGTTCTTTTGAGTTCTAGTCTGATGACTAGGTTCTTCATTGATTCCAACTTCTAAATTGGACTCATTTAAGTCAGCTGAGGTGATCTCATCAGCTGCTTCTGGCTCTTCCTGCACTTGATTCTCCTCATCTCTTCTTTCTTCTTCACTCTGAATTGGTTCAGTCATAGTCTCTTTTTCACAGAAATCAACAAGTTCCATTGTAGGTATGGGAAAGATCACAGACTGAGGAATAATGTCTTGTACTTGTACATCCCCTGATCCTCCACTTCCTGAACCTGCATGATCATCACTACTGAAACCCAAAGAGTTAGTTAGTGAATCAATGTCAAACAACCACAGAGGACCTGAACCAATAGGATTTGGTGTGTTCTCATTGCATTTGACATTGTCACTTTCCTCAATTATTCTAGAAGAAGAATTAAATACTCTGTAAGCCTTACTTTGAGATGAGTAACCAACAAGAAAACCATCATCTGCCTTGCTATCAAACTTTCCTAAGTGAGTTTTGGTATTGAGAATGGTACAAGGACACCCAAAAGGTTTGAAAAATCCAATAAATGGTTTTCTTTTATTTAAAAGCTCATATGGTGTCTTGTTTTTAGGCTTGACTACTAGAACTCTGTTCTGGACATAACAAGCAGTATTAACTGCTTCAGCCCAGAAAGTAATTGGAAGTTTTGAATCAGCTAACAGAGATCTAGCAGCCTCAATCAGTGTCCTATTCCTTCTCTCAGCAACACCATTTTGTTGTGGTGTCCTAGGAGCACTGTATTACCTCTCAATTCCTTTTTCCTCACAAAAGGTGTTTAGGTCATGATTTTTAAATTCAGTACCATTGTCTGACCTAATGACTTTTACCTTTTGATTTGTTTGGTTTTCAATTCTTAGAATAAAGGATTTGACCAGTCCACTTGTCTCATCCTTAGTCCTTAGAAAATATACCCAAGTAAATCTAGAGTAATCATCAACAATAACTAAGCAGTATGATTTCTTGCCTATACTCATAACATTTGTAGGACCAAACAGATCCATATGCAATAACTGAAGAGAATTAGAGATAGTGTTCAACTCTTTGGACTTATGAGAAGTTTTGTGTTGTTTGCCTTTGAGACAGGCAACACAATGATCATCACATGAAAAGACTTTTGAAGGCAAACCTCTTACAAGGTTGTTTTTAACAAGTTTATTCATAGTTTTAAAGTTCATGTGACACATCCTTCTGTGCCAAAGTGATGATTCATCCAAAGATGCTTTTGAAACAAGACAGTTTAGGGATGAATCAGTTGAAACATTTTCCATATCTAAGCAATAGACATTATCCTTTCTGGGAGTTCTTAGTAGTATCATCTTTTCATCAACTACCTTGAATCCAGGAGCAAGGATAATGCATTCAGAATCTGTAAATAATATACTATGCTTTTTGTCACAAACCTGTGATACACTTAACAGGTTGTACCTTAATTGCTCAACATAGAATACATCTTCAAAGGTCATTTTACCTTTGGTTACATCACCCTTACCACTGATCTTACCTCCATCTGGAGTATTACCAAAAGCAACATGCCCACCATCAATTTTCTTGAAATTCTTGAGGCAAGACATGTTTCCTGTCATGTGCCTAGAGCAACCACTATCAACATGCCAGATGCTCTTCCCCTTGAGCTGATGGTTGCCCTGCACATAAGATAAAACAATTAGTATTGATTGGGAACCCAAGCCAACGTGGTCTTGGGTCTCCCTTTCTCATCAAAGTATTTACATTCCTTTTTGATGAGATTTTTAAACTCAGAGCACTATTTACTAGAGTACTTTGTCAAGATGATTGGCTTAGCAGCACAAACATTAGAATTAGAAGCAGTACTAACCTTAGAAGTACTAACAGAGTTAGCAGCACTAACAGGTTTAGCAGTACTAACCTTGTTATAAGTATTAACAGAGTTAGCAGTATTAACATTAGAAGAAGTACTAACAATGTTAGTTTTAGCAGTACTAGTACTCTTAGCAGCACTAACATTGGTAGCAGTAGTATTGCTTCTAGCAGCACTATCATTGTCAGCAGTACTATTTGTGGTAGCAGTACTAACATTTTTAGTGCTTTTAGGAATCCACATCTTGACACTTTCCACAACAGTCTTTTTCTTCATGTGGCTTTTAGATTTAACAGATTTCTTAGCCACATGGTTCCTTTCATTCTTCCTATAACCAAAGGGTTTTTGCACAGATCTTTGAAAACTCATCCTTTGGTTTATAGGATTGAAATAACAGTATTTAGCAATATGATTGATCTTTCCACAAATAAAACAAGGTTTTGGTCTATTGATTTTACTCAGATCAACCCCTTGTTTTTGTCATGAATCTGAGTTTGTAGTAATGAGTCCATTGCTTTAGAAGCATTGGAAAACTTTTCTACATCTAGCTTAACTTTGACTAGCTCTCCTCTCAACTGTTCACTCTCCTCTTTAGACTTTGTCAGTTGGAGTTATAGATCCTTTTTCTCCCACTTCCGGTAATTTGTGTCATATGAGTGTTGAAGTTCATTGGCTTGGAAACCTTTAATTTGTTCCTCAAACCTCTCTACAATCCTCACATAGTCTTTTATATCTTTTGCTAACCTTTTAAGGTCATCACTCATATTCTGGTTGTGATCCCTGTACCTTTTAACAGTGTCTATGCAAGTTTTAGAACAGAGATTAGAACTTACCTCAGTTGGGAGATCAGATACCTCTGCCATGAGAGCTTGATTTTGAATGGCCTCTTCTGCTTGATCACTCCAGTCAAACCACATTCCTTGTTGAGAAACAAGGGCTTGAGCAGAGTTTCTGTTCTGGTTGAAGCTACCAGTCTGAACTTGTTGGTGGTTATTTTGAGGCACTCCACTTCCGCATTCCCTGGCAAAGTGTCCCTTCATATGACATTTATAGCATTCTACCTTTGACTTGTCAAAACCTGCTCCATCTTCTCTTCTTTGGGAGAAGTTATTCCTCCCAGTCCTCTTGATGAACTTCTTTACCCTCATGGAAAGCATGGCCATCTGCCATTTAATATCCATCTCTTCAAGATCATCAGGATGAAGTTGTTCCAAGTCATCATTGATTAAAGAAGAGTTTCCATGGCTGGACAGAAAGGCTTCAAAAACAGATTCAGTGCCTTTTTCTTGATTTGCTTCATTGGGCAGCATTAACTGATTCAAGGTTAGCAGTAGAATCAATTGATGCTGATAGGAGTGCAGCATTATGAACATATCCAGAAGGCTTCTTCTTTGCCTCCACCTCAGCTTCAAATACTCTAAGGTCATTGTACAGATCATCAAGTTCTTTTTCTTCCAATTGTTCATTCTGTCTGAATGAAACAGTATACATGGTCCATTCGTCTCCAAGGGACCTTAAAAACTTTCTGTTTACATCATCTTGATCAATTTGTACTCCCATAGTAGCTAGTTCACCAATCAGCTTGTTAAACCTGTCAAAAGTTTGAGTCATGGACTCATTCTTAGTTGACATCAAGTTTTCATACAATTGCTTCAGTATTGCCTTCTGATTTCTCTTGGTACTTTTGGTACCAGAGAATCTTTTCTTTAGAGCATTCCAAAGCATCTGTGCATCAGTGCAATTGCAGATTTGGTGTTGATATTCATTGGGAATAGCCAAGAGCAGCGTACTCAAAGCTTTCATCTCTGTCTGCCTTACCTTCTTTTCTGCATCTGTCTTTGGTGGAGTTCTTTTTCCATCTGCACCAATTTTTCCTTCATCAGATGGGCCATTCTGAATGATGTCCCACATGGAGTAATCTGTGAGGAGAATGTATTGCTTGATCCTTATCTTCCACATGTCATACTCATTAGATCTGAGCATTGGAACCTTTGAGACAAGAGTACTGTTTGATTCAACTGTGTTTTCCATGATGAATGAAGGTTTCTGAGAATACTAGCTCTGATACCACTTGTCAGGATCTGATTCTTAACAAGAATAATGAACTCAGAAACAATATTAAAGGAGTTTACGGAATAACACTTTAATATTCAAAGATCAATGAAACAGTGAATCAGAAATCTCAACTTGTAAACTTTATTGAATGATTCAAAGCTACAAGATTTCACAAAACAACCTCAATATTGATGAACAGGCTCACCAATACGAATTCTACTTCTCTAGAATTAGGATTATAAACCTTGAGGTTGATTCTCTCTATAAAGCAAAAAAACTCATAATATTGTCTAACTTCTCATTCTAAACTATTCACAATAATTCTATACATATACTAAAGATAAAAGATAATTACAAAATATAAAAGATCTTTAGTATAATCTTCCATAGTTATCTCCAGGCTTTCCATGATTATCTTCATTCTTGATCTGCACGTATCTTGATTATCTCTTAAGCAACATTAAGTTGTAGCAGTATTAACACTCTGAGCAGTATTAATCTTCTCCAGCAGTAGTAACTGTGCTCAGCAGTATTAACTATGATCTGGCAGTACTAACTTCATCAAGCAGTAGTAATTTTGGTTAGCAGTATTAATCATACTTGTGCAATTCTGAATTCCCAACACAACCCAAGTTTACCAAATATGAAAACTTATCAAAGTACTCACATTTTGACAAATAACCAAGTAAAACATATTTTACTTCAAAATACTCAAAACTTATCAGCAGTTAACCATTTCATGTAAAACACCTTAAAATAAACATTTTGGCATGTACACCGTTTTCACAAATCAACTTGAACTCACCTTGCTAGATTTAGGCTAAATCTAGATTTCACCCAATGAGCTCTTTTGAAGGCCGCTTGAATCCTCAATCCGAGAACTTCCAAAACCTAGATCCATACATACCGAACCATAAATATCCATAAACAACCACATAGAAACATTCCCCAACATTATATACCAAAATCCCTAAACGAGATCAAAAACCTAGTTTCTCCAAAACTAACAAATCCGAGATTTGATAAACCAAACACTAGGGAAACACCCAAAGAACATATATAACCTTAAATCAAATAAGCTTACCATTAAAGATGACGAGACTTTCCGAGAACACCCAATCCAACACTTCAACCCGATCTCCCAACCGTTGAACTTGATGAGGAAGATGAAGATGGAGGTTCTGTGACTCAAGCTCCCAACTAGCTAGATGGTGAGTAATCATGTGGTTTGGGGAGGAAAAACCCCCAAAATAGATTAGGGTTCGGTTTTGGGGTTTGGGAGAGAAAATGGGAGAAGATAGAAATGAGAAATGAGGGAAATGGGTGAAAAATCGCACATTTAACCAACTGGTACACGCAGGCTATAGTGTCAGGCGATTATGCCAGTGGCACAATCGCCAAGCATGTACCGTGAGCTCCTCAGCTTCGGCGATAGTGCCAGGCTATTGTGCCCTCTGGCACAATCGCTGGCATGGTCGCATGGGTGTCCTCGAACTCCAAAAATCCGACTTTTCAACGCCCAAACTCCCGATACTCTGAGGGACTTTAAACAATACATTCCCAACAAAACCCCGTTGTATACAAGTCACAGAAATGTCCGGGTGAAATTTACTTACTGAAAATTACGGGCGTTACAATCCTCCCAACCTTAGAATGATTTCGTCCTCGAAATCTAGATTCCCATGAAATCTTGCCCGCAGAAGGATTTCCCTGAACCCTTCTTCCGGCACCACTAAGATGACCCTTATACCGATACTCGCCAATTGTCCCTCATGGGCAAGTTACACCCATAGCCAAGCGAACACTCAATTCGCCAAAGTAACCTTTACCCACAAGGTTACGGTCGTCTCCCAACCTTGGATGACAATTACTACCTCCAAGTAATTTTTGTGATCCCAAATTTACACTGACCAATTCCCTTCGGATCTATACGGTTTCGAACTCAATCGTAACCAAACTTCCAAAATCCTCGGAGTTCAGCTTATCCATTCCTAATATCTACAAAGATAATCTTCCAAGGCGCACCAATGCGACTTTCAGGTAACTGTTTTGCCCGGATTCGGTCAACACTCACTCCGTTCCAACACCAACCTCATAGCATTCTCCAACATAAAGTCCTCATCACCATAGGAATGCTTAAACACATCGGTACTTGCTCATCCACACCTAATCTTCTTTCAAATTTCCATCACCGCAAGGTCATTATTTCCCATGCTCCAACCGGGATATTTCTGAATATCCCAAGATCTTTTGGCTTCAAGGACACAAGTCGACACCTAGGACTAAACGGTGACCTCGAACACGTGGGCATCCCGCCCAAAATTTCAATCCAGACGGATGGTCGCACTAAAGATAACACCAAACAGGGTGCTAAAAATCCCAAGTATTACATTTCTAACAAACGGACCGCAAAAATTTCCTTTGATTGTGAAGTCCACAAGGACGGTATACCATCACATAAACTATGATGTCATACCGAAGAGCATCCCACCAAAACGAACCCAATCTAATCGCAGACAATCACCTAAGACCTTATCCCGCATGATTACCGAAATATAATATCACCTCTTAACTAACTGGAAAAGCTTAAACATACCAACTCCATTAACCATGCGTACCCAGATTCAAAACTGAAACCCAAAATCCAAGACTGACCGCGAGTCGGATCATCCGACGCTTCAAATCCCAAGGACTCCCTCAGTCCCTAATCATAACTGCTCTCATGACAGGGTTTAAATCTACAGACCTAATGAGTTCAAGGTTTTCCAATTACTATGCCAATTTAATTTTATAAAACTTTCCAATACGTAAGCCTTTTAACGATCAAACGTGTGGTAAAGATACACTACCGTTCATTTGATAGAGTTTAAAATTGATCAACAACACAGCGTATAAGAAACCATTTCCAAAATTTGAATTGTTCAATGCTTACGTTTATAAAGTCAATAATAAAACATGCGCACAATTTACACTATATACATGAAGATAGGTTCTTGCACCACAACACGTGCAATAAATGTTTGTACATTCCAAAAGAGAGGTTCGCAATTTTAACTTTAAAAAATTCTTTCTCTTTAACCAAAAGACGTTGTGGCAAAAGAATTCTCAACAATCCCATAAGCAACAGTTTAATCTCCAAAGTTCGGTACAATGGTGGAAATACAAATAAAATTTCAAATAGAGTTTAAAGCTTTAGGTCGTAAAGATAAACACATTTGACCATAACAGAAATTACAACGGCATGGATGCCGCTAACTCGTTACAAGCATTGCGGAAATTACTTAGCAGTAAAAGTTGATGATTGAAATACGATCAGAACAAAACCATGTTTTAAAATAACATAAATCGTTTATGCAATCACTCACACCAACGTTACACTTAAATCCAATGCACATAGCATGCGACGATTGACGTTTGCATAAAGCCAAAGATAATTTACATGATAATGAAACCCCCAAAACAACATGTAGGATGACGTCAATTAACAATATTCATAAAATAACGCACACCATGATGCACAAGTACATGATCCCAAAATTATTTACGCGACGCAAAAGACGTAAGATGAGACATCATAAACTCAACTGAATTTTCGCAAAACTCATAAATGCTAAAATCAAGTGGTGTCAAAATTTCCATTTCTCAACAAAGTGTGCAAGACGGCAATATGGCTAGAATATTAAACTTTTAAGAGTTTCCTTTTTTGAATGCAATGAAAGATAAGTGACACTTTTGACAAAATTTACATGGGACACGACGCCGAATAAACTCACAAATTTATACGAAACAGAAATTAAAACTCACGCATCGAAATAGACATGCAAAACAATACTCCATGAAATTTAACAAAAATCGTACAAACTAAAATTCTCAAGAAATTCCGACGCCACACATGGGATTAACTTTTCCTTTAAAACCATTGACATACGTGGAGGAGATCCAATGTCTAGGTTAAAATCTCATAGTTGCTTGCCCAATACCCAAACGACATTAAAACATGGACATTTACAATATCCGGAAATAGCATTAAACATGAGGCGTGAAAGAAGAGAATTTAGATAACACTTTGCAATTACGTGCAACAAACAATTTCGTGCATGCTTAAGCTCACAGTTCAAAATATGATGAGGGCTAAATGTTTTACTAAAACTTTATAATTCAAAACACTTTAAGTTTGGCGAACATGAGAAACAATTTATGCAAACTTATTTTAGAAATAACTTTAGTGCATGAATTTGGTCGGCATTCACCCCTCCGGACTACGCTTCTCAACAACCCGACATACTAATGTCATCCGGGTGTATCAAACATCTTAGGGCAACAATCCCATTATTTAACTTACAATTTCTCCTCGAAATAGAAACGATATAACATACTTATAGTTCTAATCCAACCAATAAA
Source organism: Arctium minus (assembly GCA_954870635.1). Lineage (NCBI taxonomy): Eukaryota > Viridiplantae > Streptophyta > Magnoliopsida > Asterales > Asteraceae > Arctium > Arctium minus. The sequence goes on along the minus strand of OX941089.1, from coordinate 1,133,604 downwards.
TCTGACTCAAGATGATCAACTTAATACGTTCATCGCACTTAACTACCACTCCAAAGTGACATCGCTATAAACATCAATCCTCCCTTAGCTTACTCGCTTAGAAACTTTCTCACTACCCAACGGTCATCATACCAAGTATACACATGTAGCATGTAGGTTCACCATAGCACTGGCCAGGTGCCATTATGAACGTACCGAACATGATCATCCTTGCGACCCTCGACAAGTTTTCCCATTTCTAGCGACTCAAAGAACCTCAAAATATCTTATCTTAAGGTACCTAATGCGCACTTCACTTACAATCACTTATAAGAACTCTAGTTTGAGTCTAGGCATCCAAAAATCAATACCTAATTCTTTCAAACTTAAGCTCTGATACCAACTTGTAACTTAAGCTTTGATACCAACTTTCTCTCACTAGATTTAGAACGATCTTGCATTATCAAATGATTAAGATGTAAATCATAAATTGGACTCCACATCGAGCCATTAAAACCGGACAAATATTCTCAAGACTCTTTTAAGCCGATATCGAGCTAAGCTGCTCAAAATCCATTTGACCAACAATTACCGGTCCCCCCCCCCCCAACTAATGAAATGTCTTTAAACAATGTTTACGACGACACATACTTCAAAGACGAGATTAACCCAAAACTCAACCCATAATGAGACTAAAGGTTTTCCACAGGGTTTATGAATACTATTACACCAAGATGCATGTAACATGAAATAGACTTCATTTGAGCAAAACCGTCAAAGATGCATAAATCATAAAATAGATCTTTCTTGTACAAAGTTACCAAGAATACGTAAATCATGTTATTTAATTGTTGAAATGTTCAAAACCCAATATAAGCATTTTAAGAGGTTAACACAACCCAAGTTTACCAAATATGAAAACTTATCAAAGTACTCACATTTTGACAAATAACCAAGTAAAACATATTTTACTTCAAAATACTCAAAACTTATCAGCAGTTAACCATTTCATGTAAAACACCTTAAAATAAACATTTTGGCATGTACATCGTTTTCACAAATCAACTTGAACTCACCTTGCTAGATTTAGGCTAAATCTAGATTTCACCCAACGAGCTCTTTTGAAGGTCGCTTGAATCCTCAATCAGAGAACTTCTAAAACCTAGATCCATACATACCGAACCATAAATACCCATAAACAACCACATAAAAACATTCCCCAACATTATATACCAAAATCCCTAAACGAGATCAAAACCCTAGTTTCTCCAAAACTAACAAATCCGAGATTTGATAAACCAAACACTAGGGAAACACCCAAAGAACATATATAACCTTAAATCAAATAAGCTTACCATTAAAGATGACGAGACTTTCCGAGAACACCCAATCCAACACTTCAACCCGAGCTCCCAACCGTTGAACTTGATGAGGAAGATGAAGATGGAGGTTCTGTGACTCAAGCTCCTAACTAGATAGATGGTGAGTAATCATGTGGTTTGGGGAGGAAAAACCCCCAAAATAGGTTAGGGTTCGGTTTTGGGGTTTGGGAGAGAAAAGGGGAGAAGATAGAAATGAGAAATGAGGGAAATGGGTGAAAAATTGCACATTTAACCCACTGGTACACGCATGCTATAGTTCCAGGATATTATGCCAGTGGCATAATCGCCAAGCATGTACCGTGAGCTCCTCAGCTTCGGCGATAGTGTCAGGCTATTGTGCCCTCTGGCACAATCGCTGGCATGGTCGCCTGGGTGTCCCCGAACTCCAAAAATCCGACTTTTCAATGCCCAAACTCTCGATACTCTGAGGGACTTTAAACAATACATTTCCCAACAAAACCCCGCTGTATACAAGCCACAGAAATGTCCGGGTGACATTTACTTACCGAAAATTACGGGCGTTACATATTACATGTTCCTTATGGTTTTCACACTACAATTTTTTAGTTTGTAGATTCAAAAAAGTTCACTTTGTATGTTTTCTTTTGAGATTATGCTTATACATAGTGAACTTATGAAATACAATATGGATCTGGATGGTTGTTGCGATAAGTTTAAGGTACCAAACTTTACGAGTGACCTTGAGTTTTTAAAAGCACATAGATTTTTATGAGTTCAATAATAAGAAAATATTATTGCTTTCTTGGTTTTTTGCATAATGTTTTCTTTATGATCATATTCCATTATTACTATTCTTGGTGGATTTATTGGGAAAGTGGGAGGAGTCTGATACTCAGGCCAATCTGTCTGAGTTGGTTGTATTGCATACTAAGTTACCGTACCTTCAAGCTAAAACACCATTAGCTATTTATGTTCTTCTTGTTGTTCATCGGATGTGTTGGTTTTAGGGAGACCGCTGAACTCATCAACTTATTGCAAAGGTATGTTAATCTTCTCTTGTGTGTTTTGCACGTCTGATTAACTTTCAATATGATTTGTCAATTTTATGTCGTTTCATGTAGTTCGCCATACAATTTATGTTCACTTTGAATCCTCATTTCAAGATCATCAGATGATGTCAACACCGAAATCAAATGATTCATAGTTCGAGGAATGGTTACAGTTACTTAATTGGACAGGATTTACAATTGGTTCGATCGATTTGGATTTATATTTCTCTTTCGGTTTGTAAACATTGGAGAATGTACTCATTTATTGAATGTATTAATAAGATATCTATCCATAGCCTTCAATGTACAATAATTTTGGAGTCGGTATTCTACTTTCCCGCTTGTGTTCTTTGAAGTTTGACTTGGTTACCAAACACTTACATTACCTTACAAGTGATCATGAGTGGTACCAAGAATCTTGCTCGGTAAGAGGCATATCAAGGACAAATAATCTTGTTTGGTGAGGGAAAATACACTTGGTAAGCGCTTACCGGGTAGAATATGTTTACCAAAAAAATACATGTTGATTGTCGAAAATGTTACCAGATAAGATAATAGAGGTTGGCAACTATTGCCGGTAAACATGCTTTATAAGTGTTTGGTAAAATGACCCGAATTTTTGCCTCATTTAGTTTCTACATTGTACATTTATACTTGATTGCATCGCGTTGGTAAAATGCCCTAACCGGTGTTGGAAAATTTTAGTAAAAATGTGATTTTTTACTAACTTTGGACACAAATAAATACATATATATGTATTGTATATATCTAACTCTCTGTGGGTTTGTGTTCTCCTATATGAGATCTTCGAAACGATATATTATGTGTCCAAAACGGAATATGTGTGAATGAGATATCGACGCTCAAAGTTGAGGGTTTAGGATGAAATTGGAAAAACCAAGTAGGTGTGGGATTGTGTCCCACATAGGAAGGAGGACCAAAAATTTTAGTGGTTATAACTAAAATTGTGGGAGGGACTTACAAGTCCTTTGTTTGGTTTTACTCCATCACCTACCCGCGCGCAGGGGGGGTGCCGATTGCGACTGTCGTAGGCTAAAATCGGCGAACTTGTGCATGGGTGCGACCTGTGGACACGAATGCCACTCCGAAATCTTGTGCTCATGCAGCTTGGTTTTTGCAAAAATTTTGTTTTGATCCAGTGAACTACGCGGGTTAAGCCGCGGGCTTACCCGCGACATAAGTCGAGACATACACTGTTTGTAGACGAGAGACAGTGAACCACGCAGGTTGTGCTGCGACTTCACCCGCGTGGCAAGTCGCGAAACACACTGCTTCGTTTTTCTGTAACTCCCAATTGATACTCAATGAATACGAAGATAAATGTGCTTAATGGTCAGTTAATTATTCGTTAAATACTGATTAATATCATATTAATCTGTTGGTTTCATTCTTGAGTATAAATAGGGAGTTTGGCTCATTCCTATAGAACCCCCGATCTAACAATCGATACTTCTTCTCTCTAATTTTCTCTGCATACGATTTCTTCCTCAGCGAATTTTCAGGCAAGTAGAATTATCCGGCAGTACTTCTGCTCAAGCTGTTGTACCCTGGGAACAGACGGCAAATCTGTTTAAGGGAATCGTGTTCAACACGAGTCTCAGCATCGTTTGAATATACGGTTTATTCATTTACACTTATTTTCTGTCGATTCCCTTTGTATTTGAATTATACTAATCATTTGTTGATTGTTTTAGTTATTTTGTTGTATTTATATGTATTATTAAAATACATAAAGTGGATTATTACCAACAATCTTAAACAGATTTTTGCAATCGAGTTTATCTCGATACTTTGATTCTCTGTTTTTTCTAAACAGATTAATAAGTATCAATTTCTGTTTTTTGTAAACAGATTATTTCGTGATACTAATTATTCACGTGAAATTGTGAATTTTTCAGAATGGTAAACACAACCGGAACTACATCTACTGCAATACCGATTTCTGGTGTTGCTACTTTGCCTGTGCAATCCATGGCAACTACTACCACTCCAGCACCAAACATGATGGCCAATCACACTGAGAAACCGGAGAAATTTTCCGGTTTGAATTTCAAGAGATGGCAACAGAAAATGTTTTTCTATCTGACAACTTTGAACCTGGCGAGGTTCCTCACTGAAACCGCTCCTCAACTTAGTGGAGGAGAGGCCGACGTTCAATCTGTGAGCGCGGTCGAAGCGTGGAAGCATTCGGAATTTCTATGTCGCAACTATGTGTTGAATGGGCTAATCGATGCACTTTATAATGTATATTGTAAAGTAACCACGGCAAAGGAACTTTGGGAGTCCTTGGATCGCAAGTACAAGACGGAAGATGCAGGAACCAAGAAGCATGTTGTTGCTCGCTTCTTGGATTTCAAAATGATTGACTCAAAAACTGTGATGAGTCAAGTTCAAGATCTTCAAGTAATTATGCACGACATACTTGTCGAAGGAATGGTTGTCAGTGAAGCCTTCCAAGTTGCGGCCATGATTGAAAAGCTTCCTCCTGGTTGGGTAGACTTTAAAAACTACCTTAAACACAAGCGAAAGGAGATGTCCGTGGAGGATTTGGTGGTACGTCTTCGCATTGAAGAAGACAACCGAATAGCTTTGAAGGGTAGTTATGTCGGCTCTTCAAAAGCTAATGTGGTGGAAGTTGTTCAATCTTCCAAGGCCAAGGCGAAGAAGATTGACAAAGGCAAGGGGAAAGCGAAAAATCTTGCCCCTCGGAAAGGAACTTTCAAAAAGAAGTTCAACTGTTATAATTGTGGCCAACCGGGTCACAAGGCGGCTGATTGCAAGTTGCCCAAGAAGGAAAATCCGCGCCAAGCTCACATGATGAACGAAGACTTGGTGGCTATGATCACGGAGTTTTCGTCCATGGGACTTGCTACCATGGTTTCGGAGGCTAACGTGATAGGTTCGAACTCTATGGATTGATGGGTCGATACGGGAGCTACCCGTCATGTATGTCATGACAAAAGCAACTTCATCTCCTTCAAAGATGTTGATGATGGGCAAAATCTCTACATGGGAAATGCCGCTACTACCGATGTTAAGGGCATTGGAGATGTGCTTCTAAAAATGACTTCCGGAAAAGAGCTCAAGATTAGAGACGTTTTGTAGCATCGGAACTTCGGAAGAACCTTGTGTCGGATTGGTTACTTAATAAGTTTGGTTTTAAACTTGTGTTTGAGTCGGAAAATTTTGTTTTGTCCAAGAATGGTATGTATGTGGGAATGGGATATGCCTTAGATGGCATGTTCAAGCTGAATGTAACCGTTATCAATGGAATGAATAAAACTGGTACTAGTTCTGTTTATTTGCTTGAGTTTTCAAATGTTTGGCATGGCCGTTTAGGACATGTAAACTTTAATTCCATTCAATGTTTAATTAAACTAAATTACATACCTAAATTTGATATTGAATCGAATCACAAGTGTCCCACATGTGTAGAATCCAAACTTACTAGAACGTCTTTCAAATCGATTGAAAGAAAAACCGAAATCCTTGATTTAATTCACACTGATGTGTGTGATTTAAAATCGATTCCTACTAGAGGTGGGAACAAATACTTCATCACGTTTATCGATGATAGTACGAAATATTGCTACGTGTATTTACTTAAGAGTAAAGATGAAGCAATAGACAAGTTTGTCTTGTATAAAAATGAAGTTGAAAATCAACTTAACAAGAAAATCAAGGTTGTTAGAAGCGATGGGGGAGGTGAATATGTTTCACCGTTTGTTGAATTTTGTTCTAACAATGGAATTCGACATGAATTCACAGCACCCTATTCACCACAACAAAATGGTATTGCTGAAAGAAAGAACCGCACCTTGAAAGAAATGGTGAATGCCATGTTAATCAGTTCTGGCCTAAGTCAGAAATGTGGGGGGAAGCTATTTTGTCGGCTAATTATCTTTTAAATAAGATACCCCGCAAGAAAAAAGATACGACCCCGTATGAACTTTGGATGGGTAGAAAACCATCTTACAAGTACTTACGAGTGTGGGGGTGCCTAGCTAAAGTGGTTGTACCTCCTCCTAAGGTACAAAAGTTAGGACCTAAAACAGTGGATTGTGTATTAATTGGATATGCACAAAATAGTAGTGCTTATCGGTTTATTGTGTATGAATCTAAAAATCCCGAGATACACAAGAATACAATTATGGAGTCAAGAAATGCTTCATTCTTTGAAGACGTGTTTCCTTGTTTGAACAAGGAAGATCAAGCGTCATCTTCTAAAGATAAAGAAATTGTTCAAGAGGATGAACAAAGTCTATCTGAAGAAGAAGAAATGGAACCTAGAAGAAGTAAACGGGCTCGGGTTGAAAAATCGTTTGGTCCCGATTTTCTCACCTACGTGGTGGAAAGTGAACCTAAAACCTATCATGAGGCGGTCACGTCTTCGGAGGGACCTCAATGGAAAGAAGCCATCAATAGTGAGATTGAATCTATTTTACAAAATCATACATGGGAACTAGTGGACCTACCACTAGGTTGTAAGCCACTAGGTTACCGTTGGATTTTTAAAAGAAAGATGAAAGCTGATGGCAGTATTGAAAAATACAAGGCGAGATTAGTGATCAAAGGATATAGACAAAAGGAAGGTCTAGATTACTTTGATACTTATTCGCCCGTGACAAGAATAACATCCATTAGATTGGTGTTAGCTATTGCAGCTATTAGAAATCTGTATATTCACCAAATGGATGTGAAAAATGCTTTTCTAAACGGAGATTTAGAAGAAGAAATCTATATGGAGCAGCCTGAGGGATTCGTTGCCCCAGGAAAAGAGAACAAGGTTTGTAAACTTATTAAGTCCTTGTATGGTCTAAAGCAAACTCCAAAACAATGGCTTCAAAAGTTTGATCAAGCCATGTTAGAAAGCGGTTTTAAGATAAATGAGTGTGATAAATGTGTTTACATGAAAGACACCACTTATGGATATGTCATCTTGTGTTTATATGTTGATGATATGCTTATCATTGGCAGCGATGACAAAATGATAAAGTCCACAAAGGATATGTTGAAATCTAAATTTGACATTAAAGATTTGGGTTTAGCGGATGTGATTCTTGGGATAAAAATCACAAGAACCCAAAATGGTCTGGTGTTAAATCAGACACATTATGTGGACAAGATTCTTGAGAAATTCAATGAAGGAGATACTAGTATAGCTAGAACTCCAATTGATACTAGTCAACATCTATCTAAGAATAGAGGGGAAGGTGTTGAACAAGTAGAATACTCAAGAATAATTGGCAGTCTGATGTATCTTATGAGTTGTACTAGACCTGACTTAGCATATGCAGTGAGTAGGCTAAGTAGGTATACTAGTAATCCCAGTTTAGAACACTGGAAGAGTATTACTAGATTGTTAAGATATCTAAGAATAAGATACGCACGTGAATTTGGATTGCATTATGGAAAATATCCAATGGTAATCGAAGGTTACAGTGATGCAAATTGGATATCTGATATTAAGGATTCCAGATCGACAAGTGGATATGTGTTTACACTTGGAGGTGCGGCTATATCTTGGAAATCGTCCAACCAAACTGTTATAGCCAGGTCCACGATGGAATCTGAATTTATTGCCTTGGATAAATGTGGTGAAAAGGCAGAATGGCTACGTCAGTTCATGGAAGATATTCCCAAATGGCCTAAGCCGGTAACGGCCATATGTATACATTGTGATAGCCAATCGACGATTGGTAGAGCTCAAAGTACAATGTATAATGGGAAATCTAGACATATTAGACGTAGACATAATACGATTCGACAATTACTCTCTACTGGAGTTATCACAATTGACTATGTGAAGTCAAAGGATAACATTGTGGATCCACTTACAAAAGGCCTAAGTAGAGATTTGGTGTACAAATCGTCAAGAGGAATGGGACTAAAGCCCTTGAATGAGTAATTCATGCAAATGAAACCTTACCTAGAAGACTGGAGATCCCAAGATCTGGGTTCAAAAGGACAACCTAGTTGTATGAATAGAGGAGGTCACTGTGGGGAAGTTAATAGACTTCCAACTCCAATTCTGGAATCAGTGATAATGAGGCTAAGCCTATGGCTTTTAATGATTACTGAAAATCACCTATGTGAGAGAGAAGTGGGGTCGCTTCGAAGGGAATTGTGGGGGGCTCAATTCCTATCAGCTCTCGCTGAACCAGGCTAGTGTTCATGACCATAACGAACACGACTATGAGGATATGACCTTGTTAGGAAGAATTCTGTGTGAAATGTATTGTCGCCTACATAAATGGTAGTTCAGTTCAAGGACATCGAGTCTACTGACAGCTAGGAGGCTAAGTGTGTTTCACAAGGGAAGGTTTAAAGGATAACACCTACCTATCCTATGCAAGATTCGACCATTGAAAATTTCGTAGGGAAATTTTCGTATGCAAAGATCGATCTCCATTCATGTGGGGGATTGTTGGAAAATTTTAGTAAAAATGTGATTTTTTACTAACTTTGGACACAAATAAATACATATATATATATATAGATATGTATGTATGTATTGTATATATCTAACTCTTCGTGGGTTTGTGTTCTCCTATATGAGAGCTTCGAAACGATATATTATGTGTCCAAAACGGAATATGTGTGAATAAGATATCGACGCTCAAAGTTGAGGGTTTATGATGAAATTGGAAAAACCAAGTAGGTGTGGGATTGTGTCCCACATAGGAAGGAGGACCAAAAATTTTAGTGGTTTATAACTAAAATTGTGGGAGGGACTTACAAGTCCTTTGTTTGGCTTTACTCCATCACCTACCCGCGCGCAAGGGGGGTGCCGATTGCGACTGTCGTAGGCTAAAATCGGCGAACTTGTGCATGGGCGCGACCTGCGAGCACGAATGCCGCTCCGAAATCTTGTGCTCATGCAACTTGGTTTTTGCGAAAATTTTGTTTTTATCCAGTGCACTACGCGGGTTATGCTGCGGGTTTACCCGCGCAACTCACTGGAGTGTGAACGAACAGTGGATCACGCGGGCTTACCCGCGACATAAGTCGCGACATACACTGTTTGTAGACGAGAGACAGTGAACCACGCGGGTTGTGCTGGGACTTCACCCGCGTGGCAAGTCGCGAAACACACTGCTTCGTTTTTCTGTAACTCCCAATTGATACTCAATGAATACGAAGATAAATGTGCTTAATGGTCAGTTAATTATTCGTTAAATAATGATTAATATCATATTAATCTGTCGGTTTCATTCTTGAGTATAAATAGGGAGTTTGGCTCATTCCTATAGAACCCCCGATGTAACAATCGATACTTCTTCTCTCTATTTTTCTCTGCATACGATTTCTTCCTCAGCGAATTTTCAGGCAAGTAGAATTATCCGGCAGTACTTCTGCTCAAGCTGTTGTACCCTGGGAACAGACGGCAAATCTGTTTATGGGAATCGTGTTCAACACGAGCCTCAACATCGTTTGAATATACGGTTTATTCATTTACACTTATTTTCTGTCGATTCCCTTTGTATTTGAATTATACTAATCATTTGTTGATTGTTTTAGTTATTTCGTTGTATTTATATGTATTATTAAAATACATAAAGTGGATTATTACCAACAACCGGTATGTTTGCTTTTATATATATATATTCAGTTTTCACATCTTGCCGCATTTTCACATCTCGTCGCATTGCGCGGGCACACAACTAGTCTTATAAAAAGATGGATTTATAAGACATTTCTCAAAAAGTGTTTCTATAAAATAGTTAACAGGACTATTTATTTCAAAAAAAGTCCGAATTTTTTTGTTACAACGTCAAAAAATATTGTATAAACTTATTGTAACACTTTTAGATATGACATTTTACTTTTTAGTCCTATACTAAGACACTTGAACACTTTAAGCATCATATAAACATGATTTTATTGTAGTAACTGATAACGATGGTGATGGTTGTGATGGATTATGTTTTTGATCAATAATTTGGTAAAAGTTATACTCACAGTTTCGTCAAATTGACTACAGTTATTAAATTTATTCTATTAGATGATTGTTTGAATATGTATCCCATGACTTATTAAAACTTAATGGTCAAAATTACATATACTTTTTCTTTGTAAAATTGATTGTTTTTGCCACCTCCAGACGAAAGGATTGGGATTACAGAATCTCAAAGATTAGCTTGGAAAGTTCAGTCAATTGATATATTTTTTATTATTAAAATTAATATGGTTTCAGATTAAAGAATTCAATGTTTTATATATTATCTTATTAAAGTAATCTACTGTAAGGTGAAGTTGTAGTAACAATGCTCGATAAAACCAATTATAAATTTATAATTATAGTTTTATGATATTCTATAATTAAAATAATCAAATTTAAGCCAAACAAAAAACGAACTGCTACAAAAAAGTAAATTTTTTTTATCAATATAAGATGCTTAATTGTTTTCAACTTTAATAATTTGTTTTAGATTATAAATGTAATTTAAATTTTTTGAAAACTCTAAATATCATCAAATTTTTTTATTTTTGGAAAACAAGATAAAAGATTAAATTTGGTAGATATTTATTTTATTATAAAGCACATTAAAATAACAGAAGTAATATCATGAGATTTGGGGTGTTTGTTAATACATTACTATTTAGACATCGTTTGGCGAAAATAAGTTAGCTTATAAGTTAACTTATTTTCTGGGTACATGTTTGGATGGACATAAACTAACTTATAAGCAATCTTTTTGATAAGCTACTTGGAGTAGCTTATGAGTAGTTTTTTGTGATTATTCCAATTATGTCCTCATTAATATCCATTATTTTAATTGATTATTTTTTTCTATATATCCTTTTTGGTAATTTTACATGTTTATAAGTTAGTTTTTACCAAACATGAATTTTTCATCAGCTAGTTTATCAGCTACCAGCTAGCTTATCAGTCATCAGCTAGTTTGCCAAACATAGTTGTTGGGTTTTAATGCAATTTGTAACCGATAAAATGCAGCGGAAAAATAAATAAAGTTGGTTACAACAATTATATAGAAAACTTTTATAAATAAACTTAAAACCCAATCAGATCCAATGATGCATGTAATCAAAATAAAACCACATCATATGGTGTTTAGAATATGTACCTTTTGTAGATCAGCCGGGATTGGAATGGAGCACCAAGAAACCAAAGTAGGTTTTCTCTATTGGTAGTCCACACACGAACACGTTTCCCGTCTCCACCGTGTGCTAGCCCAAGAACCCTAGATCTATATGTATTTTATAGAAAAGAAAAGATTTCTTTTCTGTATTTATCTGATAGGCTAATTCTAATTATTTCAATCGTATGAAAAACGGTTTAGCCTAACGCTCTATGTATACCAGAAGAATTATAGTTATACTATAATTCAACTAAGGATTAAATAAAGTTTAGTAATTATTTGTAATAACAAATTCAAATATATATATATATATATATATAATTATCTTTTAAACTTTAAATATAATTATATATAATTACAGATAATACCCCGTAATTAACACATATTTTCATAATTATCTTTTAAGAATAATTATTTTCTTAATCAACTTGATTTAATCCGGGTTTCTAAAGATGGAAACAAACGCATTCTTTGTGTGCGGCTCTATAAGTTTACATATTCCTCAGCAGTATCTTTGTGTGACACGTGTCGTGGGCATATAATAACTTACAATAGCCTTAGTAGTAGTTTAATTATATATAAAGTGGCTTATTCATTAAGTTTATAGGGAATAATTTTATACAAAATACCAAGTTTTTCCAAGTTTGCCCTTAATTAAAAACATGTTCCTTTCATCTATGAAGAAAACGTTTACAAAAAAAAAAATCCTCCTTAATGCATAATAGATAAATTAATTCATACAAATATTTTTATCCACACACATGACAAAATCAAGTAAAGAGTACTGGGTCGTGTTAATAATTGGATTTGGTGGCATGTTCACATGATATTCAACTATTCAAGCCAATTCTGCGACAGATAACTGATTAATTTTAGTCAAAATAATAATGTTGACTAGACCAAGTCAAGAACAAAAAGTCAAAATAATTTATGCAATTCACATGCAATTCAGAATAAAAGTCAAAGTCAGGATTGACTGATCGACATACTCGAAATTAAAATTATTGATTTTAAATAATAATTCCTTTAAGTGTTTGATTAGTTCATTGGTGAATCTATTAACTTAGGTGATTGGATCAAATTTAAAAGTGTCAAAAAATAAAATAAAAAAATGGGATCGAATAATTTTCTTGAATTAAAATGGTTTCATGTTATTTGGTTTTCAAGTTAAACGGTTCATTTTTGGTTTTTCTTTGACTATTTTGGTAAAAACGAAAAGTAAATTATATCATAATTTTATATATTTTTATCTCTAGATAATCGGTTTGAGGTTTTGAGCATATAAAACAATTAAAATATGATAAGCCGGTGGCGGTTTATATTTAAAGCTAAAATAACAAGATATTGAGACAAATTTAAAAAAACAATACAGAAAAACTAGACATTGATACGTCTAATATAGTAATACTTAAACAGATTTAACAAAACAATACCCAATATATTGAGATGAATATATTTCTTTTGGTTTTGATAGAAAAAAATCAAATGCATGTAATTTTATAATAATTGAGTGGGTTCTTTAAGCATGAAACTAGCCATTTATGAAACGTAATTTTTTTTAAAGCAAAATCCATATATTTTTTCAAAATTTTGATTGGGGTCAAGAGACCGTTACTTTGCATGTGGCTCCACTGCATTGATGGTGTCAAAATTGATGTAATATAATAAACAATTATCCGACATTTGGCTAATGAAATATTTATTAACATAGGTAGCGTTTGGTATACAGACATGATTGGACGGGACTAGACATGACATAATTGGACAAGACAAGACAAAAGGCTAGGACTGGACAAGACAAATGTTTGTCTTGTGTTTGGTACGACTAGGACTGGATAAAACAAGATTGAACAAGTTTCCCTAAAAGTTGTTTGATAATTTTATATGTCATATAATGGTTATAAATGACACAAATAAAGTATATTATTAAACAATTTAATTAAAAATATTTTTATTTTTTTACACAATTTTCATACATATAAATATATTAAAAAACAATGATACGAAATATGAATGAAGAATCTGAAGTAATTGATGGTAGTTCGAAAAAATCTGATTCGTACAAAGAAAATATAATATTTAATTCAATTTGAAAGATCTTTATGAATTGGCGGAGGCATAGTTGCAGCGACAAGTAAAAAGATAAAGGCGATTGATGGCTGGTGAAAGACGGTAGTTGTGAAGGACATGAAAGATAGTAGATAATAGTGGTGCAGGAGGTAGTTGTGGCGGCAATGGGTGGTGGTGATCGGTGGAGTAGCGATGGGCGGTGTTTGTGAAGGTGGTGGAGGAAGTTGTTGTAGTGGAGGAAGAGGTGGAAGTAGTCAACGATGGATGACGGTGGCTACCGGTGGTCGTCGATGGTGGTGGTGATCGGTGTTAGTGGAGGTGGTCGACAATGGTAGTGGTGGTGGTGATGTCCGATGGTTGTGGAGGTGGTGGAGGAGGTTGTTATAATGGAGGAATGGGTAGGGGTGGCCGACAGTGGTTGGCGGTGGCTACTAGTGGCCGTCGATTATGGTAGTTGTAATAACCGGGTTAAAAGTTAGAAATCGCAAAGTTAGGGTGGAGAATGGTCAAAATCCATGTTTTGAGGGGGGCTAAGTGTAAATACTTATTATAAGGATTTAACCTAGGGTCTTATGATATTCTGGGGAGCGGCTGAGGAAGTTTTGGGGAGGAAGCAGAATCATTTTGTTTGAAGAGGAAAATCAGAGAAGAATTTGTTTAAGGATTTCTCTCAAGGTAACACTTCTTAATCCATCATCTCCTTCTCAATTTTCCTTTGTAGTTACTGTGTCCTTGTTTTTGGGTGAAATCTGTTAGAGTGATTTTAGACTGAGAAGTAGAAATTGGTTTCTCCAACACCTAATTTTTTATTCAAGGGAGATTTTAGTGTTGGGTTTGGGGGGATGATCGATTAAGGAAGCTATTCTTAATTACTAGCAATGTATGTAATCGATTTGAGGAGTGTTTAGTCGGAGGTCTGAGCATTCTGGGGTTCGAGAACCCATTATCGCCCCCGGGCGAATTCTCTTACCGGTCGAACCCAGTATCGGTCATGAGGAAGTCCCGGTTGAAAGCAGTATCGGTCATGAGGGAGTTCCGGTCGAGTTCTTTACCGGTCAAGGGAGAGTTCCGGTCGAGTTCTTTATCGGTCAAGGGAGAGTTCCGGTCGAGTTCTTTACCGGTCAAGGGGGGGATTCCGGTCGAGTTCCTTATCGGTCAAAAGGGGGAGACCCGATCACTGTACTCATACCGGGCGGCCAAAGGGTCGGGCCTGGGTTAGTTTTTGGACCGAAGCCCATGTGTTTTTGGGACTGTAGTATTGAGTTCCAACTTGTCAGATGTATCGCCCCACCTTTGGAATTCTAGGATATCTTGATCTCGAGTCGTTAGGTGTGAGAGTCGATAATGCTTTTATTTTGGTTTACCGATCAATGCTTCCTTTATAGGTTTTGGTTCGGAGTTTTAAAGATAGACGAAAGCTTTGTGTTAAGGGATGTCAGGTGAGTTTTTCTAAACTATACCTTGAGATGATGAAAGCATGTGAAGTTTATTTTTAAACTTTGATTTATTATGATGGCATGATTTTATTAACTGTTCAAGTGTGTTATAAATTGTTGTTGATTATATGTATGCATACATTAATTGTGGGTTACGTGACCTAAGTCGGGGAGCGTGGCCCGCCTACTCGTGCCGGGGAGTGTGGCCCGTTTATGTCGTTGGGGGTGTGTCCCAACATTAAGGCAGCGCGAGTTAGACACATCGTCTTGGACGGTCGTGTGGTCCGTAACGTGTTTTATTTAAATGTCATTATTAAATGATGTTTCAAATTCTGGAAAGTATATTTTGTTGCTGAACTGTTTGAGGGAACTCACTAGACCTATGGTCTAACCCTCGCTCTTTCAAAACTAAAAATCTTTTCAGCCGTCGTGAATTAGGCTGTGCGGCTAAAGGCAAGGAGAAGGTCTAGCGGGGGCGGATAGAAGACCGTCATTTAGCTTTTAGTTATTCATTGATCTCAGTTGTGTATAGGTTGTTGTTATGACAAACCTTGATTTTATTATTGTAAGTTTGGGACCGTTATGACATGGATTATTATTCGATCGTTGAGAATTTTATTTTTATGAGCTGCTATTTTGGTTGGGTCGTTACAGTAGTGGCAATGATGGTTAATGGTGACCCTTAAGACTAATACCATATTAGAATTATATATAAAACGACGGTAGATCAATAATTTTTAGTTTATGTCTCACTTTTGTCCCATGTTGTTCCACCTATTTTGGTGAAACAAGAAAATACCATTTTTTTGTCCCATCTTGTCCCACTCTGTCCAATTCTTGTCCCTGTCCCATGTCGCACCAAACGTGGGACAGTGAGTTTTGTCCCGTTCTGTTCTTTCATGTCTCATATACCAAACGCAACCTTAAGGAATAAAACTCATTCATTTTTATTTATCATCATTTTCATTATTATTTACAATTCTATTTTAATAAAATTAATCAAACGAGCCTAATGTTTGATTTTCCATTTATATTAACTAAACTTTATAAGGATATAAACTTGCATCTTAGTTCTGTCTAAATTATGTTCGAGTTTAAGAACCTGATATTTTATCCACCTTCATATCAAGTCATACAGATATAAATGTACAACTCAATATATACATATATTACATTGTCGTCTCTAGCCATTATGGATATCATATGAATAACTTGACCATCAGATTTTTGGTCAGACCTCGATGCCTGTTGTTGGCTTTTGGATGAACCCTAACTAATTATGATAAATGGTTTAAGTTTGAATGATGGCCATTAGCTAAAGCACAAATTACTAATGAAAAAATTGGTCTTTGAGGAAAACCTAACGTCTTTTTAATGGGTCCCAACTAAGACCAATTGCATACTTGAAAACGAAAGGGGGGGGGGGGTTGAGTTATAACAAGTATACCAGATGATGGTTACGAAACACTGAAATATCGATTTTAAAATATTCTTAGGCTTTTATTCAATATACTTGTGAAAAAGAATTATTGAAAAGACATAATTTAATTCCATATCCTTCACATATAATGCGAGCATGGTTTCATAAATCATGTAACAATAATTGTGCATTCGTTGCATTCAACATGATTTATACCCACATCCGTAAAAATAAAATAAAAATAACTCAAATTTCTACTCTTTATCAAGAGAACAAGATTAAAAAAAGCCAAAATACTTAAACTACATTTAATTGAGACGTTTTGAAAAGTAGACTAATGAACTTTTTATTTAGTAAGTATGAAGATCACACCAACTTTTATAATCCACCTCAAGTTCAGGGGCGGACCTATTCATGCTCAGACACTTGCTCAACTGAATTTTGCAAATGAAATTGTTTTTAAGATATGAAATGTGCATCTGTTAAACCATGGGCGGTGCATTGGGATATTTAAAAATACAAGGATTATCAACCAAAATATTAAAACATCTATCGAAACTGCCAAATTCGATTAAAACATATTGAACGACTTTACAGATCTTTAATCTACTTAAAGGTATATTCATTCAACAAAAATCCTAAGTTCGTCGGTGCACTTATTTATTTTCATCTTAATAAAAAATAATCAACAAACTATAACTAGTACCTCGTTAATAATTTGTACTTAATGTTTCATATATTATACCTGACAATTTAACAACAAATTCTCAACAAAGCATTAGCTAGTATTAATTAAAGTTTGAAATCAGAATACTTAGGCATTGTTTGACAAAAATAAGTTAGTTTATTTTCTGGGTACATGTTTGGATGACCATAAGTTAGCTTATAAATTAGCTTTTTGATAAGCTATTTGGAGTAGCTTATGAGAAGCTTTTTGTGATTATTCTAATTATATCTCTCATTAATATTCATAATTATATATTAACTTTTAATTATAAATAAATAATTAATGTTTTTTTTGGTAATTTAAATGCTTGTAAGCTATTTTTGTCAAATGTGACTTTTTCATAAGCTAGTTTATTAGCTACCAACTAGTTTATCAGTCATAAGCTAGCTTATCAGCTAGTTTAGCCTTAAAGGACAAGATTAAAGTGTTATTTCATGTCAAATAAGACGAACGAAATTCAGTTTCATAGAACAAACACCTCCCATACATGCTGCTAACTTCAAATTTGCATGCCCTAAATAACTTCCACACCGGCGACGGTCGACGGAGGAGGAACACCGCTACACAACAGCTCCGATTAACTTCCCGACGGTCATCCGTCGCCGACGACGGCGTCACTGGATCATCCACCGCCGTTTATATCCACAACAACCTAATTCCTCTCCGTCTCCATTTTCTCATCTCTTCTGAAACTTCGCGACCTCAAGCGGAAAATTCAAAATCGCTTTACTACCTCGCATCGCAAACGCAGTTCTATCGTACGCCTCCGCAGCTTCAATCGCAGTATCAAACGTACCTAACCACACTCTAGATCCACGGCGTTTCGGATCTCGGATCTCCGCCGCGTACTTCCCCCACGGCCTCTGCCGTACGCCTCTGTACTTCCTCTCGTCTCTCCTCGAATCTAATCGTTCAGCAAACTCGGTCAACTCCTTCCGCGCGTTTCTGGATCTAATTTCAGCCGGATTTGAGGATATCAGATCGATGATTTCATGTTTTGTGACTTCGATTTCGGAAAAATTGCAGGTGTTAGGGTTTTGATCGTGATTAGTGGAGTGATTTGTGAAATCTGAAGAATCACTTGAAATGGAGCTGCAACTGGTGGAAGTTTCGGTGATGATTTGATGGATTGGAGATGATTCGAATTCGTCGAGAAGGTGTTGTCTGATGAATTCGAGAGCTGCAGCTTCATCAGGTGTCGCCATGGTTATGGTTGGATTAGCAGAAAGTGAAAGATGTATGGAGTGAAATATTGTGGAATGGAGTAGAAAGGGGAGTGGAAAGAAGTATTTATAGGGAAGGAGTAGAGAAGATCAAATGGTAGGAAGGTTCCAAAGGTACCACTTCTTTTTTTTTTTATCAAGAGGGAAATCGGTACAAATGGCCAAATTACATTAAGGATTGTACCTCTTAGCCAAGTCTTTCTGGTTTTGAAAATTTAGCCATAGGTCCGCATTTGAGGACCTTTGAGGAGCCAGGTTCTCCTATAAACTTGCATATTGGGGAACCGTGTATACATTAAATAACAAATTGCCGCATGCATTGCGGACCTAGGTTAGTGGTTGTTAGGATCGTGCCACGTGTCGGGTATTGCGGATTGCGGACCTGGGTGACCCGACCCATTGCGGACCTGCCGCAATCCGCGACCTTTTTTTTGTCTTTTAGCTGTCGGGTTGTGGTCCTGTAGGTCCCCAATTGCGGACCTATGGCTAAATTTGCAAAAATCAAGGAGACTTAGCTAGGAGGTGCAATTCTTAATGTAATTTGTAGGGATGAGAATGAGACCCGCCCCATTGGGGAACCCGGTGTACCCGCCCCGGCGGGGACGGGGATTCCCCGCAAAACCGGGGATCGAGGATGGGGACGGAGATCCCCGAAAGTTAGAAACCAGGGACGGGAACGGGTAACGTGATCCCCGACCCGCCCCGTCCCCGCATATTAAATATATTATATAATTATCACTAAATATTATGTATATTTATTACTAAATATATTGTATGTCTATTTCTAAATATATTATTTATAAAGATTTAGATATAACTTTCATATTTAGAATGGTATTTTGATATTTTTTTTTTTACTTGTGTTACTTTTTTAGATAAAAAAATGGAGACTCGAAAGCGTTTGATTAAATAATTACGTATGACGTTGTGACTTTGTTCACATCAATATTTTGTAGTACGTAGAAACATATTTTGGAAATATGTGAGATTTAGACATCGACCATTATCGATGCTCAATACATTTCATTTAAAATATATCAAATAAGGGGGAAAATCCCCGATTACCTGTTGGGGATGGGGATGGGGATGTATTCATATTCCCCGGCGGGGACGGGGATGGGGATAGAAATTAGGATCGGGGACGGGGATTGGGGTCCCCGCCCCATTACCATCCCTAGTAATTTGGCCATTTGTGTCAATTTCCATTTTCTTAATTCATGTGATATACATGTGTTGCATTCCCGAGTTTACCCTTTGAAATTTGACTATTGCAAATATGGGTCGTGTACCTGGTAAATGTTTATCAATAAAACTTAACGGACTGTTGCATGTTTGGTTTATGGAATTGGAAGGAACTTAAAAGAATTGAAATGACTAATTCCATCGTCCAAATTTCAAACTCATGTTTGGTTCACAGAATGAAAGCGATTGAATCCTTTCAATTCATTTGAAATCCACAATTTAAGGAATTAATCATTCTTCGACTCAAGTGAATGAATTGAATTCCTACCAACCAAACGCGTGGTCAAATTACATTCCAATTCCTTCAATAGATTCCAATTCCATCAAATTCCATTATGCGAATCAGACACCCCTAAGATTTTCACTAATTTTATTAGGTAAAATTTTAGTCTATTATAATGGCATCGTAAGCAATCAGTTGTCCAATGATAATCGGGTAAAATTCGTCACACTCAATTATTGGGTAAGATTTTTGATCCTACTCATCGCTCTTACCAGGTAGGATTTTCAATCTTTGACACGTACATCTAGTAAGGTAAGAGACCAAGCGAGCATTTACCGAGCAAGCGTTTGATAAACAACCTCTTAGAAATGCTTATTAGATCAACTACCTTACCAGATGAACATAGAAAGCACAAAGAATCTTACCAGATGAACATAACAAGCACCAAGAATCTTATCTGGTAAGAGACATGGCAACAACCGACTTTTTTACCTGATAAACGAGTAAGAAAACTCTTAGCCAATCAACATTTACCGGGTAAGAATGATTACAACCAATTCATTTTGATAACTAAGAATGTTAACTAGTGATACAATATTTTAAAATTCTATTTTAAATAAAATAATATTTGTTTTAATAATAATTCTTTTGATTGTATGAACTCGAATTTTTTAAAGAAAATTAATGGGCCAACATGAAATAAGACACACCATGGGCCAACTTGAGCCCAATAGTAGATCATAAATCTATGGGCCTTATATGGGCCTCATATTGATATCCCTTTTAACTGCTCATTTTTCGTAATGGAGCTGGGGCCCAATATGGATATTACGTACTTCGATCATTTCATTTTCACCACATTTTTGTATTAGTTTTTTGTTATTGTTATTAATTTTGTAATTTCTAGGATGTATTATAAGTAGAAATACACTGAAGCCCAAATCCGGA
This sequence comes from Arctium minus, assembly GCA_954870635.1. Lineage (NCBI taxonomy): Eukaryota > Viridiplantae > Streptophyta > Magnoliopsida > Asterales > Asteraceae > Arctium > Arctium minus. Next base: position 1,112,819 of record OX941089.1, on the reverse strand, counting down.
CAAGTCTAGTCCAAGCCCGGTCTAAAATAGCTCTGGCCAAATGAGCCCAAAACTCGATCCAGGTCAGGTCTCAAAGCCTGGTTAGATTGAATTCTTGGGGTTAAACCCGAGACTAGGCCCAACCGGAAAAATCTAGATTGAAAAAGCTTGAGAAAACACGACAAAACCTGACTAGAAAAGCCCGAACATGCACGTTTTCAACCCATATCCCAACACTTGTTCTAAAAAGCCCGAGGTCCCAAACCTTTTTTTTCGTTCACTGAAACGGATTCTATAGAACTAAGCCCAAGCTAGAAAAAACATAGTCTTTTTGCATCTCTAAATGTATTCATCATCGTGGTTGTAAGATCCCACGTTGGTTGGGGAGGGGAACTAAAGTTGTCTTATAAGGGACTGGATACCTTCTCTACCAGACGCGTTTTAAAACCGTGAGTCTGGATGTGTGGACAAAGCGGAAAATATTTGGTACGGTTGGCCTGGGATGTTACAGTGGTGATATTATATACCTAACTTTATGGTTTCACAATGAACATGAAAAACGAAAAATATTGGTAAACGAAAAATGATCGGTATGAAAGAAATTAGTTTATACAAACTTATGCGTATTTTATTGATTTAATATCATAAATGTTTCATATGAAAATTTAAAACGGATTTCTTCGAAATTTTTTGACTTCTGTAGATGATGACACTGTCGCATCTTATTTTATTTTCGCTGATAGAACTAACAGAACATTTTTTATATCATTTTATTTTTGTAATGATTTACATTTATGAATGCAAATGCATACATAATGTGTTTCATTTCATGTATAATTGGATAATTATTTGTTTTAAATGTTAATCCTTAAGATAGCTCAATTGTGACACCTTAAGTTTAGTTCATAAAAAGTCACTTTCAAGCCATTTAGAACCATTAGAGATTTATGTTAACCGTTAACTTCAGGGTCCTATAAAACTAAACGATACTATACATACTGGAAGGTTTGCGTCAATTAAAAAAACTCTGAAAAAGTATACACACATATTTAATTTTAAAAAAAAACTAATTATGTCAAAATAAATAATTTTAATCATATTTATAAAAAAAATTTAATTCTTTCTCCAAATGTTAATAAAAATCCATTAATTTTCAAACGAAATTACACACACAATTCACCGAAGTTATATGTTTGAACATTATTTTTTCTAATTCATATTTCTTCTCACGTAAGTACAACCAAATCAGCACAAAGTACAACCCCAAACCCAACCTTAAAACCGATGACGTCAGCCGTCCCCACCAGTATTACAACTTGCAACATAAACTCACGTGCGTAAAAACCCTCCACCATTGATGACCTTCCAAGAAACCTCCATTTTTCTTCATGTCAAACAAAGTTATTAGAAACAAGAAATTTAATTTATAAATTATTATTTTAAAACAATTATCCAATCCAAATGCATGAACCTTCCCCAATTTCTCACACCTATATATATATATATAAATCTTTTCATTTCTTCAACTGAAAAAACGTCTCCGATTTTGCTCAAAAATTCACATAATCTTCAAACAATTTGATTCGATTTCATCAGTGATTCTTGTGATAAAAATGATGGGAAATAATGGGTTCGATTCAGATTTTGCTCTCCTTGAGTCAATTAGCCGATTTTTACTAGACGATTCCGCCATTAATTCCGGCAATGGAGCTCCGCCGCCGATGTATTGCCGGAGCACCACCGTGTTTCCATGCTTGTCGGAATCTTGGGGTGAATTACCGTTAAAAGAGAATGATTCAGAAGACATGTTGATCGCTAAATTTCTTCACGAAGCGTTTGATTTCGAATGTCTGCCGACGCCGTCGCAATCGCCGCCGTGCACGGCGGCGATTAAAGCCGCTGTCAGTGTTAAGTCCGAGCCGGAGATTTTGGTGGGTTCGCCGGAAATTTCTAGCTACCAAGTGGAATCGCCGGCGCAGATGGCGGCAGTGGATGGGGTGGCGCCATCGCAGAGAGGGAAGCATTACAGAGGTGTGCGGCGGCGGCCGTGGGGAAAGTTCGCGGCGGAGATTAGGGATCCGGCGAAGAATGGCGCTCGGGTGTGGTTGGGGACGTTTGAGACGGCGGAGGATGCGGCGTTTGCGTACGATACGGCGGCGTATAGGATGCGTGGTTCACGTGCTTTATTGAATTTTCCACTGAGAATTAATTCCGGTGAACCGGAGCCGGTTCGGGTGACTTCGAAGAGGAGGGCGACGTCGCCGGCGAGTTCGTCGGAGAATCGGTCGGCGAAGAGGGGAAAGGTGGTGGAAAGTGAGGCCCACTTGGGTTTGGTTACACGTGGCGAATAGGCATTGGTTTAAGGAGACTGTTGGCGAAACATTTTGTTCAATTTGTCTCATGTCATGGTTGTTTTTGTGCATAAATCACAAATTTGTTTGTTTTTTGTTTTCTTTCTAAATACATTGTTTTTGGGATTGTACATAAAGAGTTTATAATTAATTTTAACGATGATAAATGTAACATCTACGGTCAACTGTATTAGATATTTTGTTCATAATTTGATTCATGATTTTAAAACACGTTTGATACAGGAGGTACCCATTCCTTTATAAAGGAGCACTCGTTGGCACAAATGCCTGGTTCTCGGCTCTAGGGATGAGCATTGGAACTTGGTACCCGCTTTTGGAATCGGAACCGTTTCGAAACTGTCGGTTTCGAAACCAGAACCGATGCAATTGGTTCTGGTTCCGGTTCCCAAAATACGGAACCGATTAAAACTGGTTCTAATTCTGGTTCTCATATTTTTGGAACCGATACCCGCTGGGTACCCGCCGGGACAGGTCCCGTTGGGTACCCAGAACCGGAAGCGACGGGTCCCCACTGTTTTTTATTAATAATTATTTTATATATTTAAAAAACTATTGGCATTTAGAGTTCTTTCCTTTCACGATTACAATTCACACACTTTCAATTTTACACGCCGCCTCCCTTACTCAGAACCATCGACTCGAGAGTGTCATTTGTTTATTACAGTCAAGACTCAAAGGTGTCATTTGTTTATGTAATAGTTAGCTTTATCGGATTCGTTCCCAACGGTTCCAGGACCGGTTCCAAAAAGTAGAGAACCAATGCATCCGGTTCCGGTTCCGATTCCAGGAAATATAGGCGGGTACCCAGTTATGCCCACCCTACTCGGCTCTGATACCATTTATAATATCTCACCAAACCATATTACATATTGTCCGTTTTATCTATATCTGGATTTATAGTTTTAAAATGTGTTTCATATATGGGGTATCAAGTTCCTTATGGATGCGTTGGTACGCAGAAATGGGTGGAACAGGACAGAACAGGACAGACTTGTCCCACGTTTGGCGTGTCCTAATGTGGAACACACTTGAACACGCTAGAACAAGCATGGGACACGTGAGTTCACCCTTCCCCCGGAACTAGATGGAACAAGGTTGTTTTTTATCATTTTACCCCTGAAAATTAAACCTAGACGCACGCCTCCAACTTTCTCATCCCTCATCGTGAAATTGTTGTTTGGCGGCTCCATCCCTCTCATCTTCTCGTGAAATTGCTATTTATTCGATCGAAATCACAGGTTCGAATCAAGGTAATCATCTTCTCGATCGAAATCACATCTTTCTTTCTCATCTATTTGAAATCACATCTTTCTTTCTCGATCGAAATCACAGGTTCTGTTGAAACTCATCTGTTCGATCGAAATCAGAGGTTCGAAATCAAGGTAAACATCTTTCTTCTCATCGTTTTCTTAAACAGGTTCTGTTGATTTTCGATTTCTCGCACATAGCTATGATTTTCGTTTTCTTAAACATCGTTTTCTGGTTTGACATCGCAGTACACTGATTCAATATAATTGTTTGTTTTATTTGTGTAGACATGGATGATAACCCACTGGATCGTCTTCTCCATGCCTCCCAACTGTATCATCTTCTCCACCAGGTTTTGCTCTTGTCGATTTCTCGCACAAAGTTATGATTTTCTGCCATAAAACGATTTTCCTAAACTGGATCGTCTCCTCCACAGGTTCTGCTCCTGGAAGTACATTAGTTTTATGTATATATTTAAAAACTATTTTTTTTATTTTAAAATTACAAAGACAATTTTTTGATTATTTACGATATATGAATTACCTTCTAATCTTTGAAAGACTTTAATTTATGAATTTGAGTTTTTTAATCAATGTTTATGTTAGATGTTTTTTGCATTTTTAAATAATATTTTGTAGTTTTCATTTAGATTGATTATGTGGTAAAAAGTAATAAATAGATCAACAGGGGTAAATTGGTCATTAATCAGTCATGTCCCGTCCTGTTATGTCTTACCAAACGTTGGACAGTTGTTCTGTTCTGTCCTGTCTGTGTACCAAACGCACCCTATAAGACAACATTTGTTCCACTTTCCAACCAATGTGTAATCTTACGATAAATATTATTTGAAGCATTTGAACAAACAAGATTACGCAATACTAATAATTGAAATAAAAATAAAAATGTTTTGTTTTATCACATTATCATCACGGTTACAAAAATATTAATAGTTGAAAGTTGAATGTTTGTTTCGTGTTGAATTAATAATACTTAGAAATATTTATTTTACGAGACATTTTCGAATTAAATTGAGACATAGTTTGTATTTTTTTCACACCTCCTTTTTCTCAATCCATAGTATTAATATTAATGGAAACACCTTTGTTCATTAAGACAGATAAAAAGTGTATATACATCTTAGGGTCAGGTTCAGGAGAAAACTCTAAATAAATGGAAAACCGAAAAACCACGAAAAAACAAATGAAAAAGTATATGAATATTGATGTCAAATTAACGAGAAAAATATGATCGTTTATTTGGTGTAATTTATTTCGCTCGAATTTTGTTTATTTTTCGTATTTTTTCGAATAAAAAATAGAGGATGGAGGTTTTTTTAATTTAAAAAATATTATTGTAACCGTCTGTTTAATCATATCTATCAAATCATCTAATCTAACGGTTGATAAAGTGTTTTTTAGTTTTTCATTTATTTGAGGTTTTCCCTTGAACCTCCGTCATACATCTTAATATGGTCAAATTATAGTCCTACTGGCCTTTACAATATTGTTGTTTGATTTGGTTTGGTTTGGTTTATTTTTATGAAAAGAAATAATTATAGTAATATTTTTTGTTTACAAAGTCATAATACATTTCTATTTTTTGTCTAAAGGATAACATGTTTCATTAATTACATCCAAAACATAGGTCATGTTTTGCAACCACGAGCTATCTTATTGCTTTTTAAAAAGTTATTTCAAGTAGCATTTCAAAAATTAAATAAAATACATTTTGTTATTATACATATATCATATTACAAAAATAATTACAACAACATTCAATAAATCGATACACCCGAGTCGTGCATTAAACTAAGAAATTGCTTTTGTGGCTCATAATGAAGAATATAATTTCCAACCAAACAAAAATGTTGTTCTATCGGTTTAGATTTTAGAGATTTTCCAGTTATATTTGTTATTAATAAAATATGCTTCTAATCCAATGCTCCTTAAAGTTTAATGAACATTGCTAAGGTTTCTAGAACACAACCAAGATTCGATTAAATTTAATAATTAGAAAAATGGTTTTATTTAATTTTATATTAAAAAAAATTGAAAAAAGAATTGGCGACTTGTACACACACGTGCAAGTGGTAAATGCATGACTTAGATGGATGCACACGAATGGAAATGGAGACAATAGTATGGTCTCCTATAAGAGCTTTTTGACTTTGACTTCAATTTTTATTTTTCTGGATTAAGAAAATAAAATAAAAAATACTTAATATTATTTGAGTTCACATTTAACGCTAGAAATTCTTATTTATTAATTAAATATTAAAATGATTCTTATTCAGTTTGTTTCATTAGTCATAAATTAATAGAGTTATTCATGAGTTAACACAAGTAGTTCAATTATCTTCTTGTTCTATTTTGTACTTTCATCATTTTAAAAACTAGAGGCGTACTCACGCAATGCAGCGAGATAAATCACGATTTTAATGTTTTTTTTTGTCGATTTATAGTACGATTTTGAATGGTTTTGAGAAAGTTATAATGTTTTTTTATAAATTTGTTTAATTTAGCCTTAATAATATAACGTTTTTTATATAAAAAATTTAAGTATTTTGTTAAAATTCAATGATTATCTTATATATTTTAATGACATTTAGAAAAAATAATCAATTACATATTTAATAATATAATTAAAACAAAATTATAGTAATATAATATACTAATTAATATTGATACATGGAAATGTCTGTATAAAAGGAAGACCCTGCACATACCAAATTGGTGGGTGTTAAAAGTCTGCAATAGTAATATGTATCTTGTGCTTTGATACTTGTAAATTAAGAGATTTTAAAAATCTTGCATAAAATTATAGTATCTTGTACCTAATAATTTGTATTTAATAGTTTTTTATCTGTGTATAATATAGTATAAATAATGTATCTCCTTTAGATGCTCATTAATATAAGCTTTAGTTTAATCACAAGTTTTAAGACAACCGGATAACATTTAAACATATATTTTTTTTAAAGAAATCAAACATTAAAAATTATAATAATATCACCAGCTTCTTTTGGTTTGCACGAGCTTTTCTCTTCTTCAAGATGCGGGGTTTAATCAAATATGTATCATTTTTTTAGTTTTTTACTTTTATTTCAGGTTTATTATGTTTCTAAAAGAAATTCAGATAAAACACTAGGATACAAAACTTCACATACAAAAAGCAAGAAACTAACTAACATACCAATCATGATTTTATTTTAAATGTCCATAGTTCTGTTTTTATAGTCAAATGATGTTATCATTTGAAAAAATTTCTAGACCCGTCTCTTGATGTCATTTGCTTTATTATGTTATTTATTATTCCCTCCGTCCCAAAATAAATGTCTACAATTAAAAAAAAACACACACACCGTTTTAAGAATATGTAATAATTACATTTTTTGATTAACAAAACAACAAATTTACCCTTAATTATAGACAAACTAGAAGCGTACTCGCGCAATGCAGCGAGATACATCACGATTTTAATATTTCATTTTATTTTTTGTTTTTTTGTTGATTTACAATACGATTTTGGATGATTTTGAGAAAATGATAATGTTTTTTTTATAAATTTTTTTAATTTAGCCTTAATAATATAATATTTTTTATATAAAAAATTAAGTATTTTGTTATAATTCAATGATTATCTTATATATTACTAGTGTTGGGCCCGTGCATTGCACGAAAGAATAAATTTTTTGTTGAAATATTGAACCGAGTTAAAATGAAACGTAATTTCTCTGTTAACAGTTAATGAAATACAATGTGAAAAACGAATGTATTTTCATAAATGGTTAATTTGCATATATTCTTTATCGTTTGTTGTTATGAGTTTGTGCAATAATATTGGTAATAGTTTTGTATTATATTATTTAAAACTCAAACGACATGTCTCACAACATATTTATCTGACTATTGACTTCAAGACTTCATAGTATTAGTCGATAAAAATAAAGATATGTATATATATCTTATTCCCCTACTTCGAAAAACATGATTGTGGGTTTTGAAAAATATAAACAAATCATCAGTAAATAAAATAAAATATAAAAAAGTAGTTTTTCAAAGAACCAAAAATATAGTGGAATACCTTTTGTTCAGTTGCAGATTCCGCCATTGACACCCGACCGTTCGTCTTCTTCTTGTACTCGGATGATACATAGAGAAACTATATATATTTATAGTGAATGTAGAGAATATTTTAAAATCTTTTATTTTCATTTTCGATTTTACATTTAAATGTAAATATATTAAAAATATGGAAGAATATTTTTATATCTACATCGTTTCTATTTTATTTTCTTTACACTTGGTTAATTTGGAAAGTATTGCGGAATATTTTTATTTTAAAGAATACGATAATTTATTAGTGTATCTCGTTATTTTTTATTCATATCAACCTTCTTTTTTCTTCTTTTAATGCTCGTGAAAAAAAAAATACGTGTAGATTTTATATTATCAAAAAAAATACGTGTAGATTTTATATTATGCTAATATAAAATACGTGTATATTTTATAAAATAAAATAGATTTTATATTAGCAAAAAAAATACGGAATAAAAAAGAGTTTATATTACATCTCATTATGTAAAATGATTTTATAAAATAAAATATGGAAAAATCATTATGAGATGTAATATAAAAAAATACGGAAAAAAAAAGATTTTATATTACATCTCATTAATATAGATTTAAATGTAAAATCTACATTTAAAATAGATTATATGCTAATATAAAATCTATTTTATAAAATTCTCCAAAAAAAAAAAACAAATAGTTATATTAATAAATGAGTATCCATTCCACAAATAGATGATTATGTGAGATACTGTGCTTGAAAATGTTGTACCAAAACATTAAGAAATTGTAAATTAAGTAATTGACTTTAATTAGTTGTAACTTGTGCTTAAAATGTTGTAATTAAGAGTTTTTTATGTCGTTTTTATAATATAGTATAGATAATGACATCTAGAAAAAATAACCAAACAAATTTATAGTAATATAATATATTAATTAATAGTGATACATGGAAATGTCTGCATAAAAGGAAGACCCTTCACATACCAAATTGGTGGGTGTTAGAAGTCTGCAGTAGTAATATGTATCTTGTGTTTTGATACTTGTAAATTAAGAGATTTTTAAAATCTTGCATAAAATGATGGTACTTTGTGCCTAATAATTTGTATTTAAGAGTTTTTTATCCCTGATTTATAATATAGTAATAGATAAATTTTACCTGTCTAATAACTAAACGTATAATAGGAAAATATACATTACTTTTAAAAATGAACATTTATTCTGAAACAAACAAAAAAAATAATATAACACTTATTGTAGAACAAAATAAGTATATTGTAATTATTAATTTGATGAAAACAATTTATAAAAGAAATCATATTTTTTATGAAAATAAACGTAACGACGGTCCAAATGTTTGCGTGCGACAAGACTTGAACAGGAAAGGTTGTAGGCATGGTCAATTGGTCAACCAATATGCCCCTCACGACGAACCATCCTTTTTTCTTTTTCTCCAATTCGATTTGACATATTTTTTTCCTTTTCAAAATAAATTTTAGAGGATGACTAATATATATATATTTTTAAATGAAGATTTTCGGTATTTTTTTTTCCAACAGATTTTCTTAAAATCTCTTTTGAAATAGAGGAAGTAGCAGAAAGAATGTGAAATTATACAAATTTAAAGAACTCTTGAAAAACAATTACTTATGAAATAAATAAAACGAGTCTATTGTGTAACGACCCAAAATCCAAACAATGTGTGACATTAAAAATACCCCAAGCGGGTCCTAGTACAATTTAAACAATTAAAAGAAATTGAGATATTCATAACTAATAACGGAAACACACTTCAACAGCCGAGGTTGTCTATGAAAAAAAAAAACTAAAAAGGGAAAAGCTATGTCGCTCGAAACTTCCAACTTAACTCTTTGGGCTCTAGCTCAGATCTTCTTTTTTTTTGCCCTTAGAGGATATGTCACACCTATTCTTACCTGAAAATGGTTTTAAATTGAAAAACGAGGGTTAGGCCACAACGTCTAGTGAGTTCCCTCTCGAAAACAGAGTTAAGCATCATGCCGAACACAACAATTAATTAAATATATAAACATTAAGTCACACCTTAGCAACCATGGGTAATGCAAAGTGGTAACCTACCGAACCCACGACTGTCGCCGAACCACGATCGGGGCCCAAACAGGTTTTGGCGGTAAAAAAAATAAAATGGACTCAAGTAGGGTTACACCCGTATTTGAACTAGGGAAAAAGGATTTGCATATCTAAAATTTCTAATTTTGTCTTTATAGCAAGCCAATCTCTAATATTAGAAAAAAGTTTCCACTCGGCACCGTCGGATCACTAAGGCCGACTTTCGTGCCTGCTCGACGGGTGGGTCTATTAATGTTCCAATATCTTCTTGACATTTCTCCCCACACTGCCTCCCAGGCTACTATGAAATATTTACTCATGGGTGGGGCAAGTTCTTCTATTATGTTTCATGGTTTCTCTTGGCTATATGGTTCATCCTTGAAATAAAAACTTTAAGAAAAATTCCCGATTAATGACTCATTTTGATCCTTGTGTCACCGGTTCAAATTTGGTTACTGACACATGATTAATTTGTATGAGATACATGTCCTACCGAGACAAAATTTGTAAGAATATAATTATAATTAGGGAAAATTGCATCAAAATGGAATCAACTTTCACCATATTCCTATTTTGGGGAACCAACTTTAAAAGTTATCATTTTGGGGTCTCAACCAAACTTTACACATATTTAAGGGTTTGGTTTACCTGATGACCTACTAGTAATGATCTGACTTCAGGTAAATGCCAATAGAATCATTAATTAAAAAAGAATTATTCTAAACCAGGAATTTTAAAGAAAGTAGGTGTATAAGAGGAGAGAAGGAAGTTACCGAGGAAGAGGACGACATTGTGTTGATAAATGGGGTGTCGAGGGTGGTATTGAGAGTGGCAGCAGTTGCAGACATATGGAAGGAGGACTTGAGAGGATGGTGGGAAGATTGAATCGGAGAGATAGGTATTGAAGGCTGAGTTCGATAGAGATTGGGATATGGAAATGGGTGTGGGATTTAGGGTTCTATGGTGGATTGCCATGAGTTTGGTGCCAACCACAACCACACCCATACCCACCATCTGTGGTTTTCCTTTTAGAATAGAGGTTTATTGATTTGTTTGATTGTATATAAGAAACTGTGGTTGAAATTTCGATTCTTAGTGGCGGCCATCTAAAAAATTTAACTGTCAATTACTTTTGGATTTTAAGGTGGAGTTTTGCAGGGGATTCCAATGAAGAAGATGAAGATATTATGGTGGAGTGGGTTTTTGTTTTTTAAAGCTTCAAGACTTGTACCTATGCTTTGTTATTTGTACTAGATAATGTAACACCCTAAAATTCAGATTAAATTAAAACCTGGAAAACTTGGCAACATGACATTCGTATTGATATAATCCTCCCATGAAGAGGATCAGTCCTTAAGACTTTACAAAACCTGTACAGATATAGGATTCATCAACAAACTAATCTAGACACCTATATCAAGATTACATCAGTTGACAATCCATAATTCACCAAAAGAATGAGACTTAACAAATGCCCAGATACAATACTAGTCATCTCAAAATGCCTCGAGACTAAACCCGCCTCTCAAAACCCCGACAACCCATCGCTAAGGGAAACCTGTTATACACATCATTTGAGAAAAAGTGTTAGACTTAAAGCCTAGTGAGAACATACAGTTCATAAATCTCAAGATATATAATCAAGTGCATCAAAGTAAATCCTTCCAAAGGTTTAGTTATGCAAAATACAGTTCTTTGATAAAATACGGACAACCGGTCCAAAATACATCTTCCGATGACGGGGATTGCCCGATTTACCAAGGATTATAGTGGAACACAAAGTAAGCCACAAATCCGAGTTATGAGCTAAATACATGGAACCATGGCCACGAACGCTTCGGTCCGTACTACGATGTGAGGGAGGCCCCCAAGGAACCAGTCATACTCTTTCGTTAGACTACATTTGACCCATGGCTAGTAACCGGTCTCACATAACCGTACCAAGTGCCCCCGAAGATCAAATGTATCTAACTACAACATAAGGGGTATAACCTTCATAAGGGGTATAACCTTCCCAACCATAAGCCGACTCGATACCTAGGGATCCACTAGTATAGTCATGAATTGTCACAATATTTCATGTGACCATCAAAGCTAGATAAATAGCTATCAACACATTTATATCTCAAAATGTCGTTTTCCAGACCAACTGCTGGTAAGAAAGATAATCATAAAATCAGTTTATAAACATTCTTTCAATAAACCACAAACATGGGCAAGTAAAACATCATTTTACTTCTAATAAGGCGGAACCCGTCATTTTAGTCAATACTGATCGGGAACCCCGAAAATCACCAAAAACTTCATTTATATCAAAATGTAGAGAACATAAAATCATACCGTAGAAATACTTCGGATTTTGCAAATAAGAGTTTTGACATGTATAAAGTTTGTAAAAAGGTAGTAGGAACTCACCAGTAGGTTTTTAGAATAAAACCCGGAAAACTAGATAACGATCACGACGTAGATGTGAAGCTTAAAACACCGACCCCTTGCTAGAAACACCGCAAACTAGCAACCAAACGAGACTCGAAGATCGAAAGAAGAAAAGAGAGAAAAGGAAGAGAGAGACTGAGATTTTGAGATATTAAGAAATATCAAAGAAGGAAATGTGCACGGCCCGTGCGCAAGCCCACTGCCTCGCCGCTGGATCATACGCACGACCCGTGCGTTTTCTCTGAAGAAGTCGTGCGCCCTGTAGACAGACGCAGAAACCTCCTTTTTCCTCTATACATCTTCGCAAAACGGCCAAACGAAATTCGGGGTATTACAGATAACTTCTTTATTTCTTATTTGATTAATGTATTTTTTTATTGTTGATGATGTGGCCTCTATAATAACCATTTAATATTTTTTTTAAGTAATAATATTACCATATTATATTAAAGTAACCTGTTACCTGTTAAACAGGTAAACCAAACCCTTAAATATGTGTAAAGTTTGGTTGCGACCCCAAAATGATAACTTTTAAAGTTGGTTCCCCAAAATAAAAATATGGTGAAAGTTGGTTCCATTTTGATTCAATTTTCCCTTATAATTATTATAATAAAGAATATAATTATTATAATATAGTAGCATTCATGTAAGTACAAAATTGACCTCAATATTAGAACATCAGACTCCCTGAACCCTTGTATACGGAAAACGAATTTCGCACACATGAGGTTATCAATTTAATTCCAAAGGACCGTGGTAATTCCAAGATACATCGTACCTACTGTGCAACCCGACTCCATGTAAACACAACCAACATATAAACCAACTTATTCAATATGAAGTAACACATAACGCACCAGGCCAAAGTCCACAAGAGTTTTGAATTATAAAATAGAGTTTATGTTGTCTTTTTGTATAAAAAGTTAATGTACGTACAACCATAATCAGTTTGTAAAAAAAAGGCAAATCAACATGTTACACGTAAAATAGTTTGAATTGAAGAGAACTCACCTGGTTGAGTGAAACTCGCCACACGACAATACTCACTCCCGCACAATGTAACACTCTATACATTTTTGACAAATAAAAATTCGAAAATTCGGCAATATAACGTCTAAAATACAAAGGTCCAAAAACCCTGTAGATATAAACTTCCAACCATATAAACCCAAAATATGAACAACTAAAGATTCACTTGAAGATGGGTTGGTTTGCAACATAAAGTTTGCTAGACAATGGGACAGTAAAGTTACAACAACCTAATTAATCTAGAATAAGTTTTAAACTAGATTAAAATGGGTGTTGCAATCTGGCTATAATCTCTCTTCATAAAAATCCCCAAAAGACCGGCACTTCGAGAACTTCTACGTGCCCAGTTGACAAGCCTGACAACCTAATTTCCACCACGAGGAGGATCTGTGAGGAACAACAACCACAATAAGTGTTAGGACGAAGCCTAGTGAGATCTCATAAGATACGCAAATCACAAACGTTAGTATCATAATTTGATAAAGCCAGATTTGAGTTATCGAACTCCATCGCCCCACAGTTATTGTTTCCACCGCAACCATAAACTCGTACCTGAATGCACATATACAAGAGATACCTTTTCGAAATACGGGGGAGACCCGTTTACATCGGGGTGACGTTTACACGAAAGTGGGGTCACCCACGATGTTAATGGATTACACCTCATGCCCCGATCTTAGTTCCCATGCCATAACGACATCACAACCTCAGACCGTATTTACTGCCTTTATTGCCTACTCTGTCGAGTTACACCTCAAGGTCTTACGGACATTATTACCTATCCATATCTAGACGAGTTACACCTCAAGGATCCATGACCCCTTATTGCCTACTCTCTAGTAACACATCATGATCATTTCAAGGTCCATAGATTAAGCAACTACCTATAACAACCCAACCAAAGGCAACAAGATGACAATTAAATCTTAATAATACTCCATACCAAAACGGCCCCAAGCGTACAATAAGATTTCAAGGTTTGCAAAGGCAATCTATTCACAACTGAGATATTAATATAAAGGAACTAAGATGACGGTCTTCTATCTGATCTCGCTACATCTTTTCTTTTCCCTTGAACCGCCCTTCCTAATTCACGCCTTCCTGAAAAGATTTTTAGTTTTGAAAGAGCGAGGGTTAGACCATAGGTCTAGTGAGTCCCCTCTAACAGATAAGCAATAATATAACTTTCCAGAAATTTAAATCGACATTTAATAAATGCACATAGATAAAACACGCTACGGACCACACGACCGTCAAAGACGATGTGTCTAACTCGCGCTGCCTTAATGCTGGGACACACCCCCAACGACATAAACGGGCCACACTCCCCCGCACGAGTAGGCGGGCCACACTCCCCGACTTAGGTCACATATTCCACAAATAATGTATGCATACATTTATAAATTTCAACATCTTAAACACACTTGAACAATTCATAAATCATGCCATCATAAATAAATCACAGTTTAAAAATAAACTTTACATGCTTTCGTTATCAACAAAATTAGTTCAGAAAAACTCACTTGGGTCCCGCTTTAAAATCCGAGCAACGAAATAATTACTTAACCTGAACAAATCGATAGACGAACGACATGAGCATCATAACGCTGGAACAACTATTCTAACAATCCCAAGAGAAACCTAAATACAACCCATTGATAAACGACTGCTATTTTGAACTAGCACTCGATAAACAACAACACTGTGGTTGCTGCTATGCATTTCGAAATCGGGACATGAGTTGTCCCTTCCATCGATGAAACATTAGTTGTAAACCACCCACTACACAAAAACCCTTAATCCAAAAAGCCACTACAAAACCCATTTGCCATTTTGAGAATTCATCTCAAACCGTGGGTGGTGGTAGACTTAGTTCTACCAACAAAAGTCTACACATAGGATTCCACTAACAATTATAAAATTCCATTTGACTCCAATGGACTACCTCACATAAATCTTGAATAGGAATGGTGGATAAACACCTATGGTTTCCTAGATTTACACAACACCACCATTCATTTCAGATTTAACCCTCCGAGCCAAATTGATACCATTTACTCAACCAAAACAATATTCTTCTAAAATCCCCAAATTAAACAAGAAACATGGAATCCCAAACAAACAAGTAATAAAAATTATGAACATACCTTATCTGCAGTTACCCAATCAGCACTTGATTTCTTCACCCATCTCTCGCTCTTGATTTCAATCTCTTAGAGAGCGCCTCTCACTCACCCTCAATAAAACACCTGAAATGCGTCAAAAGAAATTGAGCCGATTCCTAAAACCCCTACTTTCCTTTCCTTCCAAATTACACAAACAACCCTTGAGAAAAAAATATAAAACCAAACAAATCCTTGACCTAAAACTTAAGATAATTAAACTATTACCTGTTATTACACTACCTCCTCGTACACGAGGGGTAGCATTCACATTCTTATCAGGTGATCAACAGTTAATAAGCATTTATAATCACTTATACTCCTCTTTTCTACATGCAAGTATCCATTCACCTTTAGCCTCTCATGGTACAACATTCCCCATAATCTCGTACATATAACTACCAAGGTTTATTTTACTCATACTAAAATCTCATAAAGTTATCAGAGTTAAAAGATAAAATAGATAGATATTGAAAGGATTCTTGTTATTCTCAAAGAAGGTGTGAATACCCTATATATACAGAGAGGTAATAGCCCTATTTCAAACAATGTACAAATCACAACACTGATAATCAGCACATACTAAAATACAACCAAGGTACAATTGGAAAATACTATTCATTCATTTTCTGTATTTGGAAAAGACTATTCATTCCTTTTCTGTATTTGTCTTAACATCCCCCCGCAAGCGCACAGGTCGTGGAAGGACCGTAAGCTTGGTACGTAATGAAAGAAATTGGTTGGTAGGAAGAGGCTTAGTTAGACAATCTGCAAGTTGTTCCTTTGCAGGAATATATCTAACAGTTAGATCGCCGGAAGCAACTCGTTCTCGTACGAAATGATAGTCAATCTCAACATGTTTAGCGCGAGAATGCATAACTGGATTAGAGCTCAGGTAAGTGGCACCAATGTTATCACACAATAACAAAGGAGATCGAGTCATAGGCAGCTGTAAATCTCGAAGAATGTGTTGCACCCACATAATTTCAGATGTGCCATTGGCAAGGCTACGATACTCTGATTCGGTGCTACAGCGAGAAACAACTCGTTGTTTAGAGGAGGACCAAGAGATTATGTTGTAACCCAGAAATATGCAGTAACCACTAGTGCTCCGGCGATCATCTGGACAGGAGGCCCAGTCGGCATCGGTGTAGCATAGTAACGAAGAATCGGGCACCGCATGATAGAAAAGGACATGATGACTTGTACCGGATAAATATCGTAAAGTCCGTTTAACCAATTGCCAATGATAATCAGATGGAGCATGCATAAATTGGCATACTTTATTTACACTGAATGCAATATCAGGTCTGGTGAGAGTGCAATATTGCAAAGCGCCCACTATTGACCGATACTCAGAACCATCGGGTAAGGGCATGCCATCATTAATAGAAAGAGAATTGTAGCAGCCATTGGAGTTGCCTGAGGCTTTGGATTTATTAACGAAGCTTTTTACAAGAGATATGCAATGTATTTAGTCTGACTGAGATGTAAGCCATGAGAGGTACCGTGAATTTCAATGCCCAAGAAATAGTGTAAATCTCCCATATCTTTGACAGCAAACTCAGAACTGAGATCATTGATAAGGCACTGAATTGGTTTTAATTTAGGACCTGCAATCACAATGTCATTGACATAAACGAGGACCACAATGTATACATCAGTAGTGGAGAGAACAAACATAGAATGGTCAGCTCGAGAACCAATGAAACCTCGGTTGAGTAAAGAGGAGCTCAAATTCTGAAACCATGCACGGGGAGACTATTTAAGGCCATATAACGACTTGTTTAGGCGGCACACGAGGTTGGGATTTGAAGGGTCAACGAAACCCGGAGGTTGGCTCATGTACACTTCTTCGGACAAGTCACCATGTAAGAAAGCGTTTTGCACATCAAGCTGCCGAATAAACCAGTTATGAGTTGTGGCAAGTGAGAGCACAGTACGAATAGTTGTTGGTTTCACAACCGGGCTAAAAGTTTCAAAATAGTCTAAGCCCTCGGTTTGACTGTACCCTTTTGCTACTAGACGAGCCTTGTACCTCTCAATGTCACCATTTGGTTTCAACTTTAATTTGTAAACCCATTTGCAGCCTACTATATTAGCATTTGTAGGCTTAGGAACCAATGTCCATGTGTGGTTTTGATGGAGGGCAGAAATTTCACACTCCATGGCTTTGGTCCAATTTGGATCGGTTGAGGCTTGCTTAAAAGTAGATGGAATAGGGAAGGTGGGGGTAGTTGTGAGAAGTCTTTTTGGTTTGAAAATCCCGTCCTTAGCTCTTGTAACCATGGGGTGAGTATTACTAGGTGGTGGAGGATCAACAACACCAATGGAATATGTTGGATTTGTCATAGATGGTAGAGATGGGGAAGGAGACGAGTGAGCTGGTGCAACAGAGGGAGAAGTCTCGTGTGAACCAGTAGGTGGATTTACTGTTGAAACAGATGTTGGTAAGGAGTGTTCGGATGACGGAACGGTTGAAGTAGTAGGAAACTCAGGAATAGGTAGAGAAGTAGGTACAGAAATAGAAGAAAGAGGACGTAAAGGGAAACTAAAGTCAGAAGGTGTAGTTGTTGATGTAGAAGTATGGGAGAAGGGAAAAGAATGTTCATTAAACATGACATGTCGGGAGATATAAAATCGACCAGTGTCTTTATTGAGACAAAGGTATCCTTTGTGTGTAGAACTAGGGCCGAGATAGACACGTTCCATGGAACGAAAAAGGAGTTTACGGTTATTGTAGGGACGAAGCAGCGGAAAACAGGCACAACCAAAAACCCGTAGGTGATTGTAGTCGGGGTTCTTTTTGTAAAGTATTGAGAAAGGAGAATGGTTATTTAACACAACTGTGGGAAGTCGATTAATAATATGGACAACTGTACGAAAAGCATAAGACCAATACGAAAGGGGCATAGATGATTGAGCTAAGAGAGCAAGGCCAACTTCGACAACATGTCTATGCTTTCGTTCAACTCTGCCATTTTGAGCAGAAGTGTAAGGACAAGAAAAACGGTGTATGGTTCCTTGAGATTTCAGAATAGGAGATAAGGGTTTAAATTCCCCACCCCCATCGGTTTGGACAACTTTTATTATGGAGTTATATTGAGTATGTACTAGAGACTGGAAATATGTAAAATGAGAAACAACTTCATCTTTAGATTTTAAACAAAAAATCCAAGAAAAACGGGAGTAATCATCAACAATAAGTAAGAAATAGCGAAAACCATCTATAGAAAAAGTGGGAGAGGGTCCCCATACATCCATATAAACAAAAGCAAAAGGAGCAGTAGCTCTAGACAAAGAAACTGAGAAAGGTAACTTATGAGCCTTAGCTAGTTGACAAGGATTGCAAAAATGTGAACTACTAGGTTTTTTTGCTGATATGTTGCAAACACGCATAACATGATTGACAACAGGCACGACAGAATGGCCTAGTCGTTGGTGCCAGATTATTGGATCGGAAATACGAGTAAGATAAGTACGTGGAGACGGCGGAACGATGGTTGAGGCAGACAATGGTGAGGAGACTTTGTACAAGCCACGATCAAGGAGCCCTTGGAGAAGAGTCTTTTTGGTGAGAAGATCCTTGACAAAGAAAGAGTCATCATAAAATTCAACAAACGCGTTATTATCACGACATAATTTAGTAACAGAAATTAGATTATGAAACAAGGAAGGAGAATGAAGGATATTATTTAAGAGAACATAAGAGGAAGATGAATTGGTGGATAAACATTTCCTACCAATGTTAGAAATTGTATGTTGCTTACCATCACCAACAGTAACTTTTTCACGCCCATGATATGGAGAAGCTAAGTCCATGGCATTGAAGTCAGGGGTAAAATGGTGTGTAGCACCAGAGTCCATAAACCAATCAGATCCAGAGGTATTCGGAGAGAAATCTGGTGAAACTGTATAGGTGTTGAGATTTTTTGGGCTAGAATTTGGTTGGTAATTGAGATTTGCACGGTGAAAACAGTTTAAGGCTGTGTGTCCAGACTTGTTGCAAATTTGGCATTGAGGTTTTGGAATGAAAGGAGATTTCCATGGTTGGGTATTTGGTCGATGTGGAGGTTTTCCAAGTATACTAGGTACTGGAGATTGAGGGCGATACGAGGTAGGAGATCTCATTTGAAATTGTGAGTTATGTTTAAAAGATTTTTTGAACATTGATGTTTGAGGAGAGTGAGTGAGATTCGCTTGTGCCATATCGATTTGATCAATGGCATTTTGGGTTTCAAGCCTATAATCAAAACTCATGAGAAGGCTGTGTACCTCTTCAATAGTGGGTTTATCTGATCTGTTATGAACGGATGCAACAAAAGCATTATACTCACGACCAA
The DNA here is from genome assembly GCA_954870635.1 of Arctium minus. Lineage (NCBI taxonomy): Eukaryota > Viridiplantae > Streptophyta > Magnoliopsida > Asterales > Asteraceae > Arctium > Arctium minus. The sequence goes on along the minus strand of OX941089.1, from coordinate 1,093,092 downwards.
GTCCTCCCAGAAGGTAGATAAGATGGTCTTCTCGGGTTACAGGTTCACCAATAGCTGCAAGATTGTTACAAATGCCTTTTAATTTCTGGATATATGCAGAAATCGAGAGTCCCTGTTTTTTTAGGGTTTGAAGAGAGGTGCGTAGCTCTGTAACTCGAGCTAGTGAAGATGCTGAGTAGATTTGAGCAAGAGAACTCCAGATTTCACGGGCAGTGGTGTAGACAACAATTTGGGTAAGCATCGACTCTGAGAGAGAAGAGTAAATCCAACTCATAATAAGTCGATTGTATCGATCCCATATGATATACTCTTGATTGATTTGAGTTGTATCGGATGGAAGGAATTTTGGAGGTTGGGGCTTGGTTCCATTGAGATAGCCTTCCAAGCCTTGAGAGATAGCCACGTTCAACAATTGGTTTTTCCATATGAGGTAGTTGTTGGAATCCAATTTCACAGAGAAAACTTGATTCAGATTCAGAGATGGGTATGAAATCGTTTGGGAAGAGGAGCTATTTTCAGAAGAAGAAGAAGAAGAAGAAGAAGAAGAAGAGAGAGATGGTTGAGACGCCATTGTAGCTCTGATACCAAGTTAAAAGAGAAAATAGATAGATATTGAAAGGATTCTTGTTATTCTCAAAGAAGGTGTGAATACCCTATATATACAGAGAGGTAACAGCCCTATTTCAAACAATGTACAAATCACAGCACTGATAATCAGCACATACTAAAATATAACCAAGGTACAATTGGAAAAGACTATTCATTCCTTTTCTGTATTTGTCTTAACAATCAACAGTTAAATCAAAACCATGGAAATAAGGGTTTCCTTATGAACTCATTATACAAGCATCAAATCAAAGATCCATATTCATTTAGAACTCATAAAAGTGATTATTAGGGTTTTACTTGACATGCTCACACATTTAGGGTTTGTGAAGTTGCTACTCTACAATTTAGGTCACAAGTCACAAATGGGCAACACTTATGTATAATGTAGATTCAATGCAAGAAACATTTAAGAAATAGAGTATGCAAGGAGTAGAGACTCACATTCTTGGGTTTGCAAACAAAACCCTAAAAGAAGGTTGAACTTGGAAGAGGTCTTGAAGCTTTAATGGACACAAAGGATCTCCTATACTCACCAACCACCACTTGGAAATGTAGTAAATGCTAGGGTTTGGTTTGGGTCATTAATGGAGGAGGGAGGAGGAAAGTTTAGGTGAAAATCGCCCATAGCTTGAGAGATGTCGTAGACTTGAATGCAAAAGAAATAATGGTCTAAAAGCTCCTCAAAACGACTTAAGTGCTCAGCCCCTGACCCCCTTTCGGCGACCTTGACATCGGGCAATGTCGCACCCAGACACCCCCCTTCTGGCAATTTGGTCGAAAACTCAGTGACCATCACCCTTTCTGCGACATTGACCATGCAACTTTTCCCAGGGCATTGTCGCATGGCAATGTCGCCCCAGGCCCCCTTCAGGCTGCGTGATCGAAGCTCAACGTCCCAAAGTCCAAGTTCAATAAGTCTAAGTCTGTTACGGTAACATATGCTCACAAGGTTCTACGGTTAAACTCGTTTACGTCGCTCAACCAAGTATATACAAGGAATCTTTGACTTACACACACACACACACATATATATATATATACACACATTTATAAACACATAACTATGTACGCCTGTATACTTCTTCACAGATACCAATAATTTAATTGAACTTGTAAACCACGTTTAGACAATAAATAATAGGCACGAAATGCAACGCATACGATTAATCGACCCGGAAAGAGAGGACTAGACACGATGTCTCCTAACGGATCAAAATACACGAGTAGAGATTTGAGAATATTTACTTGAAGATTTTTGGGGTGTTACACACAACACGAGCTCCTACAAAAGGGTCGAACCGCTCATAAGAAAACCGACCCGCTTCCTAATTACACTTTCTATCGTTCGGGTTGATAACTCCCAATACTCGATCATACCAAATGATATATCTGGAAAAAAATTCATAATTTTAACATTCGAATCCAACTGAGATTAATGTAGGGTATTTATGTTGTAGTATTGTATAAATACAACCCTTCCCACCTCCGCCTTTGCATCACAGAGAAATATATGATGACAATTGTTTTAATAGTATTAAGTGTTTAAATACAATTTTTTATTTCAGTTTATAATCTTTCATTCGGTTTCAATATCCCTTTTGACGGATAAAGTGGAGCCATGTTAATTCACAAGTGCTATTGTCTTGATTTGTTTATCACAAATTATGTGTCTATCATAGTATTGTTTATTTCAATTTGTTCTATTTTGCATTCGATTGTTGGTTCATATCAGATGTTATACTGTTCAGTATAAAACAACTTTATTTACTTTAAGTGCTTCTGATTTTAAATTCTAACAAGATATATTAAACAATTGATTTAATTTTAATTAACAATCAATCATATAGGATAACTAAAATAAAGAGTTAAATGCAAGAGAGTTCATCCTACTAACATTGTCAATAAAAGGGCATTTTGTCCATTAACTTTAACACTCCTCTTTTCAACTTTTGTTTTTTATAACATATATACTTCATCCAACAACTTTTCATTTCATAATAGAATTGGTCCCTCCAATTATTTTTCATTCTTATAACGTATTTGTTTTTCCAACTATTTTTTTATTTTTATAACACAATTGGTTCCTCTAACTACGTTTTATTTTTATAATAGATTTGGTCATTCCAAATGTTTTTTTATAACGAATTTGGTCCCTCCAACTACTTTTTATTTTTATAACAGATTTGATCTCTCCCTTCCACCTTCATTTCAAGAATTTGGTTTCTCCCTTCAACCTTCATTTCCAGAATTTGGTCCCTCCCCTCAACCTTAATTTTCAGAATATGACCTTCATTTTCAGAAGAGTAAACTACGTTTTTCATCCCCATGATTTGTTAAAAATTGTGGATTTCGTTCCTGTGGTTTCGAAATTTCGATTTTCATACCTGTGTTTTGTAATTCATTTCTATTTTCGTCCCTGGGGCCAAAACACTGCTTTTAAGTATGAAGGAATAAAATAGTAATAAATTGTAGACCATAGGGATAAAAAATGCAATAAAATTTAAATTATAAGGATGAAAAATGTAATGAATTATAAATATAGGGATGAAAATTGTAATTTCAAAACCATAAAGACAAAAAATGCAATGCATTATAAAGCATAGGAATGAAAATTGTAATTTCAAAACTATATGAACGAAAATAAAAATTTTCAACAAACCAAAGGGACCAAAAACGTAATTTACTCTTTTCAGAATTTGGTCCCTCTGCTACGGCTATGTTACTGGTATATATTTGGATGACCATAACCTAATTTATTGAAAAACTGCCAAAACCTACATTCTGATGATGAACTCGTAGTTTGACTCATTTTGACTCGGAACGTTTCCTTTGCTACTCATCCCTCTGATCTGTGATCAATCTTCATACGCATGTAATCGAAACCAAAAATGATTGTGTTTGCCAATCAAGCCCTCAATGATTCAAAGGCCTTATTGTTGCCGTCTCGATTGCAATTCCAGAGTATCCGGACACTCCTCCTTCAGTCCGCTTCTGAATCCGTCCAAATTCATAGACATTCCGATGCTGATTCCGGTAATTCACACTATAATCTGCTATTTATGAACATATATCTGTTAGTTTTTGCTTGAAGATGTCGGAAAACCACCGCGAGATGCTTTTACCCCCAAATTAGTCGGAGCGTGAGGTTTTCGTTTTATTAGGGTTGATGTTTTAGCTAAATATGTTGAATTCCTGTTGAAAGTAAAGTGAAAACGGTCTTCTGATTATCTGTAATGATCTCATTTGTAATTAGGCAAAACATTCATGTTATGATTAATACTGAATTGCAAGCTGTCAAGTATTATTAAAGAGAAGTTATGATACCTAAGATTTAGAACTGGAGTGGTGCATGAAATGCACTTCTAAAGTAGCGATTTGAAATTTAGGGCCAGATTGTTAGCAACTTCACGAGCTTAATATGACTTATAGCTTATTCGGTTAGCTGTACTGCTTGTAATGATATAGAAAGTGGTTTATTCGGTAAGCTTTCTTAGGAGGGAGCTTTATGCAGAGAGCCTAAGTTTTGTCCAAACCTGTCTCTCCCAATTGAAAAATACACTCCTTCCATATGTGAAAAAACCCTCCCAAACAAAAACCTTTCCAATCTATACAGACATATTAATTCACATAGACAACTTTATTCATACAGGACTTAATGGAAAATCAACAAAACAACCCCTTAGTTGTTTGTATAAAGTGTATGGGGTTGCTGTAACCTGTCCTACGAAAATGGATTAACTAAAAGAGACGGTTGCCCTGCCTAAATCACAAACGACGTCATTTACTATGATTTTACAACGATGGCAATCCTATATTATTTCTCATTGTCTCAATGAAACTTTGGTACAAATTGAAATAGTTGTTACTGTTCCTTTGACAGGAATTATTCAAATTAACATGGATAGACCTGAAGTGAAAAATGCCCTTGGGAGGGATTTGCTGAAGGGATTACAGAGTAGCTTTGAAGCTATAAGTGCAGAGTCGGCTGCAAATGTGTTGATGATATGCAGCTCAGTCTCTAGGGTATTCTGTGCCGGTGCTGATTTGAAGGTAGAGTTTAGACCTGCTATTCGAAATTTGTTAATTTTTCAAGGGATAAAGTATGATTTAACTCCTAGATCATAAATACTAACTGAAGCAAGAGAAAGAACAGGCCAGTGATAGAAATAATTAGATTTCTCAACCTAATCATGTCAAAACAGGTGTTGGATTGAAAAACTTTGGGACAACCAAACTGGGAAAATAGCAGGTGTTTTAAAGATACATACTACCAAGATACATCATCTGCTATCAGGAATATGACTACCATTGATCAGTTGAGGAAACAAATTTAGAAGGAAACTTCTATTGCCATGACAGAGAATGGTATCAAGTTAGACAATCTGTGTTGTAAGCTACTACATAAAACTTTTCATACAACAAACCTTTTATCCAAATTAATTGGGGAGGTCCGAAATGAAGCTTTCGAACCCCAATACAACTTAATTAGTAGTATCCCTAATGCTTTACCCGCTTTCATCTTTCTTAGGACTTCCGTAACACGTGGTTTAATGAAAATATCCCTCTATTTTGTATCATCAAAATTATCAAAGAGTTCTTTATACCCCTCAAATTTCCATAGAATGGAAATAGTTTAAGATATCAATCCCGTAAATTGGAATTCCTTAAGGGGGAACGCAAAGAAGTAAGTTGACTTTTGTCATTCCTTCTATCACGCTATATTACCCTTGTATTTGTTAATCGAGACAAAAGGATTGACTTGGGAATTTAGTATTGGGATGGTCAAACCTAAAACAAAAGGGAAAAGCGAAACAAATGAGATAATTATTGTGCTTTAAGGATCGACCGTCCTGTTATCTCACCAAATATTCTCAGTTAACTTGTTTGTTAAAGTTCTTCTCTTGTAGCCATTAGATATCGATTTTAAGTTGGGATTATCTATCTCTTGGCACCATGCCTCTGCAACAACCTTTTCATGTCCATAACAGTTAACAGAGTGCCTTTGTTTGGTTGGTAGGAAAGGAGGACCATGAGTACGTCTGAGGCTCGAGCTTTTGTTAACTCGCTGAGGTCAACATTTTCTTTCTTAGAGGTGTGTCTCATCATTCTTTAATAGGTTGGTTTGTTTTAATTTTGTTCGATGTCACTTTTACATAAATACTGCTAAGTATACCTTTGTGGGTATGATCTTTCCGTTGAATCCCTAGTTCTGTTTATATACTTCATCCAGTGGTAGATATATTCCTTAAAATTACTGCCTTCTTTCACAAAATATTTCTAAAATCTTACATCTGCAGTTGGTAAAATTACCATTACACCATTTATTTCCTACTTGGTACTATAATTTCAACTACAGGTGACTCTTGTGTATTCTATCTCCTTTCATCTACACTTACGTGTTCTCATTGTTTTTCATTCTTCAGTTAAAAAAATCAGGGTTTATATGAATGTTCCATTTTCAGGCACTTCAAATCCCAACTATTGCAGTTATTGAAGGTGCAGCATTGGGTGGGGGTCTGGAGATGGCTTTATCTTGCGATCTTCGGATATGTGGTAATAACAAGTACATGCATAATTATGTAGATATTACTTCAACTTCCTTTACCGTGTAATGCAAAATTTCACTTTTGAAAAAGGATAATTTGTTGTCTATTCAGGAGAAGATGCCAAGCTGGCCTTGCCAGAAACCGGGCTTGCTATAATACCAGCGTATGTCTCACTTAATGGAAAACCTACCGAAAACTTCTTTATAAAAAATTAAGTACCAATATATCACAACAACTTTGTAATGACTATATTGTGTATATAGCTTTTTATGCATACATACTCCAAATGGGATTCAAGGGTTGGTTTAAGCCTCAATATCATAGTATATTTTGTCACTTGAATTCAAAAGATAATTCACGGTGAATGACTTGTTAACTTAAGAAGATATTATAAGCAGAATATTTTGCATATAAAATCATCGTCATATCGATCTCTGGCTATTTACAGGGCAGGAGGGACACAACGACTTCCTAGGTTGATTGGAAAATCAATAGCCAAAGAACTTATTTACACTGGCCGGAAGATCAGTGCCAGAGAGGCAATGTCAATTGGTATTTTGTTCAAACGACTGTCCTTTATCTATCTCGATTGTTTTTTAAAACCGCAAGAAATTTTCATGCAGGTCTCATCAACCACTGTGTTCCTGCTGGTGAAGCTTATTCAAAGGCGCTTGAAGTTGCTCGTGAAATAAATCAAAAGGTACGTTATAATATGCAGTTGCTCAATGAGATGCAAATTTACTGAAGATGACAGCATTCCTGCTGTAAGATTGTCCTTTAATCATACATGATTGTACACAGATGCTATGATTCTTTATTCTTCTTGATGAAATAGCCTGAATGACATGATGCGGGAGTAAGGCAAAATCAGCCCATATTCTAGATAAAGGGTAGTTTGGGTATTTTATATTTTGTTATTTTGTTAAGTTTTCTGTTATTGTTTTAGCTAGTTGTTTTTAGTTTGTTTGTTGTACTATATATAGAGGTCTGTTCTCTGGAATGAATTGAATAACTAAAAACAACTAGCTAAAACAAAACAATAACAGAAAACTTAACAAAATAACAAAATATAAAATACCCAAACTACCCTTTATCTGTAATAGCCCACTTAAGCCATGTTTGGCAACCATAAGCTAGCTTATTTTTTGAACTTATTGAAAAAGCACCATTTGGTTTGCCGTAAGCTATAAGTAGGATTTCAATAAGCCCCAGGAGCTCTTTTACCATTTTTTTCAGCCAACGGCTAGCTTATCAGCTAATTTGCCAAACATAGCCTTAATAAATTTCCCAATTTACCTGTTAAGTTCTAGAAGAAGGATTGTTATGGAAGTTGAAACAGAAAAAAAGGAGAGAAAAAAGGGTGTTGGATCCAATAGGTTAATACAACCTGACCCTACCCATTTTGACATAGAAGAAATGCAATTTGACAACATCCATTTCACCAATTACCCATTTTCACTTGTTTTTCTTTCTGCTCTGGTAGTTGTTTGTACTTCTCTTTGTGATTCCCTGTTTTTACACCCCTCAGTCTGTGATTGTGTCCCTGCTTCCATTTTTGTTCACTGTATTTTTTGCAAGTTTACACACACACTCGCGTTTCTATGCTACTTTTCTCAATTGTCTCATTGTATATTTGTTTTTCAAGCTAAGGGCCTTCACGGAAAAACCTCCCTACCCTTTGTGGTAGAGGCAACGTCTTTGTACATCCTATCCTATCCTCCTGGCCCTAGGCACCCCCAACTTATTACTAAATTATTCGTTGGATATACTAAATTCGTTTGGTATGGTTTGGCATCCACTTTGATGCAGCCCTTCATTTTGCCTACCCCAAGGGTGAGCTCAATCGACCTGTCACAATAGAATTTTTTTAGGGGCCTTAATGGTGCACCCACTTTAAATTGCAGGGCCGTTTTTTTAGCATGTAAAATGTGTGATTTTGACAGGGCCCCCAAAATTTTGGGCCGCAATGACACACTTGTTTAGGGTCTTTAATCAACGAATGTAAAACTATAGCCCATCTTAGTGCCTCACTAATTTCTATCAGTAGACAAAAATAATACGCCGCATCATCACCTTGGCAATTTGTATATATTTATCTTTGTTATCTCAGTTTGCATTGTAATGTAAAGGTTTAGGTGTAACAGGGCCTCCAAAAAGATTGGAACGTCCATGTTAAATTGACGTGTGTTTTCTTAAGTTAACAAAAAGCGGTTGTAGCCTACTGATAATGTCATTAGATGTGGTATTATAGACCTATAGGTCACAAGTTCAAATCCCTTTGGCTATTTTTTAACTTTTTTGGTAACGGTAGTAAAAAAGAAGGAAAAAAACCCACTTGGATGTTGCAAAAAACGCCTTACATATTATTGTTTAATGAAACCATAGTTTTTACTATTAATATTTATTTTATTTTATATAATGTCAATTATTTTGTATCCCTGCTTGACAAAAGTCAAATCATAAATCTTTTGAGAAGAAAACTGATGTAGATGTGTATTTGTGTTATTAGGGTCCTGTAGCCATCAGGATGGCGAAGCGAGCCATTAACCAGGGTCTGGATCTAGACATGGCTTCGGCATTGGCTCTCGAGGAAGACTGCTATGAACAGATCTTGAACACAAACGATCGGTTAGAAGGGTTGGCGGCATTTGCGGAAAAGCGAAAACCTTTGTACAAAGGTGAATGAAATCAGCAAAATTCGGGTTTAGCTGTAGGCCGAGGGTTTTTAATGGTTTCCATGCACAAACCGGGGGTTTTAATGGAAACAACTGCTCTGTCATTTGGGATGGAGGACATGTATGCGAACATTCTACCCTAAATCCTACTTCCGAGCTGGATATATTGGGCTCGTTTATATTGAATAAAGTGTATTATTTGAGAGAGGTTTTACAACCTTCATTATATGATATCTCATATGATTCTGAAATTATAAATTATGTTGGTTGTGATTATGATTTCTTTCTTATTTTTTTGAGTAAATTACGTTTTTAGTCCCTACGGTTTGTTGAAAATTTCTAGTTTCATCCTTATGGTTTTGAAATTACAGTTTTCATCCCTATGGTTTATAATCTTTATCTATTTCGTCCTTATAATTTAAATTTTATTGCTTTTTTCATCCCTATGGTTTACAATTCATTTTCATTTTAGTCCTTCATACATAAAACTAGTGTTTTGGCCTCAGGGACGAAAATAGAAATAAATTGCAAACCATAGGGACGAAAACCGAAATTTGAAACCACATGGATGAAATCTGAAATTTTTAACAAACCACAGGGACGAAAAATGTAATTTACTCTATTTTTTTTTATGATATTTAATCTTCTTGTTTGAACCTCCCACTATATGAATATTTACATATAAAAACATATCTAATACAATAATATGATTTAGAAGGCAACTAATTAAAATTCAGTGTACAAATTAGGCTTAATCTTTGGTCACCTTATACAAAAGAGTAAAATACATTTTTTGCCCCTATGGTTTGTTAAAAGTGCAATTTTTGTTCTTTGTGTTTTTTAAATTATGATTTTCATTCTTATGGTTTATGATTCATTATCATTTTCGTCTTATGGTTTACAATTCTTTTTGCTTTAGTCCCTCGTACTTAAAAGCAAGATATAAGCTTAGAGACGAAAAACAACAATGAATTGCAAACTATAGGAACGAAAACCAAAATTTCAAACATAGGGACAAAAGTCGCAACTTTTAATAAACTACAGGGACTAAAACGTAATTTACTTTGTACAAAAAGCTTCAAGATTGATGAAGATGCATCTTTTTCTATCATTAACCACAAGTTTGACAATTGACATGATTTGATATATATATATATATATATATATATATATATATATATATATATATATATATATATATATATGTGTGTGAGAAGTTGATTTGAACTGTTGATCTTTTTTAATCTCAAACTCTTCCATGAATTACGGCTTAGAAGGGAATTAATCAAGTGCATCTCATTGCATTTTATCTCTGTGCATCTCATCCTAATGTGCGTCCATTTCTCATCCAACGGTCGATAACCACTTCTCACGCTTCTCACCATTAGCTCATCTTCTCATCGGAACCCAACCTTATGTATATACGTATGTATGTATGACTTGATATATAATCCAATTCAATCGATTATACGATTAGATTGGATCAACTCTATTCATTTTATATTTTAGTGGTTAATAATTGGAGAATAAACTTGATAAAACATCGTAGATTAAGAACACCAAACGTCTTTATTATATGAAAAAGAAATATCCATAACGGGGCCAAACATTGTAGTCGTACGTAGTTATGGATTTGTGACCACATACCACGTTCATCGTGGATCACTCTAAATACTGCTTTTTTGAAAAGACTGTACGTTACATTTCTTTCTTTATTCCTTTAATCAAATTTCGACACGTTCAAGGTATGAAGTCGATGTGAATTGTAGGGTGCTCGTTAAGTAAATAAAGGGAATGGTTATATATATGTAACAAGTATTAATAAAAAAATATAAGGCAGAACAAAGGTCCGTAAAGCTGTCCACCAATCATATGAGTACATATCAGGGAAATTGACTTAAATAGTCAAAGTAAATAAAAAAAATTGGTCTCTTAGTCATTTCTCTTCCGATTTTGCACAAATATCACTACATCCACAATAACTTGCGGACCTAGCTAAACGACAAAGAAAAATAGGAATATACTCATTTTTGGCTTAAAAAAATAACGGACCTAGATCCACAATTGTGGACCCCACATTCGCAATTCTAGACCTAGATAACTTTAAAAAAAAACTCTAAAAAATTACATTTTCTACCCAGCTCCGCAATTGTGGACCTGAATATTACGGATATAACAATATTTATACAAAATAAGGAGAAAAATGGTTAAGAGCATCTCCTATAGCTTCTCCATTTTTTAGAAAATGGAGAAAATGAGGATTTTAGGTCTAAATTGTGTTCCAACAACTTCCCCAAAACTATCTATAAAATGAAGAAAATAAGAGAGAGAATGGTTTTTTCTCCAAATATGGAGATTGCGCCAAACATGATTATCAAGTGGGATGACCAATAGAAAACTTTGAAAATAAATATGTGGAGAGAGAAATAATATTTTTATAATTGAATGAATTATTTTAATATTATAATTAATCTTTGATTCTTTAAAATGAAAAATCCGTTGAAGATTAATATATATATATATATATATAGTTTTAGATTTTGACTTTTTGTTTCTACATTTTAAATTTTTTTTGTAAAGCTAACCAAATAACTATCACAAATTAACCACCACTGAGTACATTCCACGTGGATCACTCCCAATCTTTCCTTGAGTTCCATGCAAATTCCCTGCTACAAAATCACCATTTTCACGTGATTTCTCTCGCCGATCACGTGCAACTCACAACCACCACCACCACACCGTACTCCGCCACCACCAACTATATACACCACCCCCACCCCCCTTCTCTCAACTCACCCAAAAATCCCCCACTCTCCAAAATGGCCGAAAACAACCCCTCAAACTCCGACCACCAACTTTCCGACAAACTCACGAAAGCCGCCAAAACCGTCACCGTCGGCGGCCTCCTCCTCATGTTCAGTCCGGTGTTGATCATGTTCAGTCCGATGTTGGTCCCAGCCTACATCGTCTACTGGCTATACCGTTACGTCACCGGAAAACACCCCGCCGGTTCCGACAAGGTGGCGAAGGCTCAGGGGAAGATTTCCGATGCGGCGGCAGACGTGAAGAACAAGGTGGTTCAGGCCGGCGAGAAGGTTTTGGACACGGCGGAGGACGTGAAGAACAAGGTGGCGGAGACTGGTCAGAAGATCGTCGACGCGGCGGAGGATCTGGCGAAGAATAATGTTGTGACGAAGGCCGGCGAGAAGGTTGTTGAGACGGCGGAGGATCTGGTGAAGGACGGTGTGAGTACGGCGGCGGAGGTGGCGGAGGGCGCGAAGAACGCGGTGGAGAAGTTGGGACAGGATATTTTTAAGTTGGGTGGCGGCGGCGGAAAATTGGGTTAGTTATGTTTATAGAATTTTCCGGCCGCCGTTGTTTTTATATTTACCACCACCGCACGCCACCATACTATTCCGCATGTTTTAATCGTGTTTTCTTAATGGAAAATAAGGATCTTTTTTAATTAATTGTTTTCGGGGTTTTTTTTATCGATGATTTGTTTATTTTTAATCCAACGGGTTTGAATAATTTATTTATTTTAAAAAAAAAGTAATGGTTATGTTCGAATCTAGGTCATATGTTTTTCGGATTCCGATGGATAAGGGTTATGTTGTTTTCTTTTAGTTTTTTTCGGGGTTTTCTTTTGAACCTCTATGTATGTATGTTTAAAGATAATGGGTTTTTGGAGTTTGATCAAAAAACAATTGGCGGAGCTCTCGTCTCCGACAAATTTTATGTTTTAATCGTATTTTGTAGTGATAGTAAGGATCTTGTTTAATCGTTTTCAGGTTTTTATCGATTATTCATGTATTTTAATGCAATGGTTTTGAATAACAAATATCAGGGTCATATTTTATTAAAGTTATAAATGTTACATTCAAGTTTGTGTTTGTTTTCCGGATTCCGGTTGATAAGGGTTTGGTTGTTTTCTTTTAGTTTTTTGAGTAAATTACATTCTTGGTCCATGTGGTTTGCTGATATTTTGGATATAGTCCCTAAAATACATTTATTACACTAGACGTCCCTGTGGTATGCAAAAGTGCACGTAGAAGGTCTTTTCATCTAACGAAGTCTGTTAACACAGTTAACTCAAGGGGTATTTTTGTCTTTCTACACCTACTTTTGTCCTTTTCCTAACAACAAATAAATCAAAAATTAATTAAAGACCCCCATCCCCACCCTCACTCTCACCCTTTCTTCTTATCCTTCTTCACTGAAAACCACCAAATCCACGCCCCAAAACCTCTTTTCTCTATTCCCCCTTTCTCGATCCACTCCTCCATGATTTCTGGTGAAAACAAATCGAAAAGCAAATCATGAGCAGCACCGTCGAATGGCAGAAGACGAGTAGCCCGAGCAGCATCGTCGAATCGACAAGAAGCCCATGGTCGGCGCCGACGCCGACGCCATCGTCGAATTCCGTTAGAACAACCCACCAACGATTAAAACCGCAACCAAGTAGCCTGAGATCAAAGATATCTATCAAAACGACGAGTTCGATTCGAAACAGTAAATAACTCGAAAATACATGTTGGATCAATTAGCTAGATGTTGGTAACCGAAAAGCTAGCTAAACGTGAAGATGATGAAATGGGAGACTAGTAGTCCACCTCCATCCCTTTGATACAACGATGACGTATGATACTATGGTTTGCACACACACACACACACACACACATAGATGTGTGAGGGACCTTTTGTGTGCTCTTATGCATACCATAGGGACGCTCAGTGTAATAAACACGAATTAGGGACTATATCCAAAATATCAGCAAACCACAGGAATCGGGAATGTAATTTACTCTATTTTTTTGGTTTTGTTTTGAACCTGTATGTATGTTTGTATGTATGTATGTATGTATGTATGTATGTATGTATGTATGTATGTATGTTAGGGGTGAGCATCGGAAGCGGGTACCCGCCTTTGGAACCGGAACAACTTCGAAACTGCCGGTTCCGGAAGCGGAACAGATGTGATTGGTTTCGGTTCTGGTTCCTAAAATATGGAACCGATCGGGACCGGTTCCGGTTCTCTTTTTTTTGGAACCGTTACCTGTTGGGTACCCGGTCCTGCTGGGTACCCAGAACTGGAACCAGCGGGTACCCGCTATTTTTTTTAATAAAATATATTTTGTTTATTTATGAAAATATAATAAACCATCTTTTAGTGAAGCATCGTTTGTAGTATTTATCAGCATCGACTAATTTTAATGACGTGAAGTGTTTCGGAAGCACCGTTTGTAGTATTTTTTTGTTTTATAAGCACCGTTTACAATATTTATTTGTTTTGTAAACATCGTTTGTAGCATTTATTAGTTTTAATTTTTATCTTATTAGTTTTCAGGTTTGTGATACTTATTTCTTTACGTTTGGACTTTATAATATAACTAGACATATACCCGTGCGATGCAGCGGAATGTAAGTAAATAACGAACAATTAATATTACTTCCTTATAGACATGTCATCAACAATCCAACCATGACCTATGAATCACAATTTATAAAACCCTAAACCCATAAATATATTCAATAATTAGTTTATATTACAATTATTGACAGAAAAAATTATAATGATATAATTTATAATAAAAATGAAACGTATTTTACGATTATGTATTTTTAATGTGTTAACGGTGAAAAAAAATAAAACGTATGGATAGAAAACAAATTAGTTCGTAGATATTCATGATATTTAATAGTACGGTTAAATTAAAAAAATATTCAATATTGGGCTCGTTTTGAAGATATTGACGAGACGATTGTAATAGTATAATTTGTAGAAAAGGAAACATATTTTTTCATTGCATTTTTGTTCATATACGATTATTTGTGTTAATATGATAATGGTGTAAAATGAAAAATGAAAAAATAAGGGATATAAAATGAATTAAATAAGTAATTGTAAGGGTGACAAATGTAACATTACAAGGGTGATAAGTGTTATTGTATAAAAGCTTAGGGTAATAAGTGTTATTGTATAAAAGCTTAGGGTGATAAGTGTTATTGTACAAAAGTTTGTACAATAACTGTATTAGTTTTTTTATATAGTAGTAGAGATTTAATTCGTAGATATTCATGATATTTAATAGTATGGTTAAATTTAAAAATATTCAATATTTGGCTCGTTTTGAAGATATTGACGAGACGATTATAATGGTATAATTTGTAAAAAAAGAAACGTATTTTTTTCATTGCATTTTTATTTATATACGATTATTTGTGTTAAAATAATAAGGGTGTAAAATGAAAAATGAAAAAACAAGGGATAGAAAGTAAATTAAATAATTAATTGTAAGGGTGATAAATGTAAAATTTAATTTTCCAAAAACCGTTTTCCAATAACTACTTTTTTCAATAACCGTTTAAGAATTTTAATATATAGTATAGATTAATATTTACCTTTTTTATAATATGAATGATAAAAAAAATTTAAAAATTAGACGGTGGGTACCCAGTACCAAAACCGGAACCTCCGGTTCCTTCATTTCAAGAACCGCCGATTCCGGTTCCAGGAATTTTAGGCGGGTACCCGCCTTTGCTCACCCTAGTCTATGTAGAGGATAAATCAAATAGAAACCATACAAACAATCAATCAAAATGTTTATGGAAATGATGAAAGTTCATTTATTATGATTTGAATATTTATGGATGATGCTTACAGTGCATTGATTATGATTGACGTTTTATATTAAGAAACAATCAATATGTATATAAAACCAAATATTCGTTAAACGATAAAGATTGGTTTGCATAGTTTGTATTTGATTATGTCTCTATGATTAATCATATAAAACACCAGATAGATAACTATTTCTGTCTCGTTCAATTCAATCCAAATCCTTTTTTTAATCAAGAAAATCATATGTGATTTTAAAGAAAAAAAAAAAATAACATTATGCAAAAATGGAATTCATCAAATTGTGTCATTGATAGCATCAACCTTAAAAAAGCATAAACCCCACACTTGGAAACATAGTAACAAAAATACCTTATCATTATATATCATTTATATAAATTCTATATATTTTGTTACTAACCATTTTTTTCCATCTATTTTCAATAAACAAAGAATCATAGTCTAAGTCCATCATTGAACACCCATTTTCGAGTTCACGAAGAACGATAGCAGTGGTGATCATTCGACTTTCCTGATGCGAAAAGGGTATAACGGGAAGGCTTTAAGGTTTACGAATCGAAGCCCGGCCAAGAAACGAGCTTCGGGTCGAAAATCGTCAGATAGAAAACGTAGGGTCGATGGTCGTTTAGCAACGACCAATGGAGGAACGAGCTCATCGAAATCACAAAGAATCACCACTCGTAGAAGCAAGAGGCTCGAGATCCGTAACACTAACGAAACACGGAAAAGTGGGACGATTTTTTCGTGGCTCATAGATTCCGAAATAGTCCCCGAGGGTGGGACCGTCTACTACACTGGTCCCACCACTCAAGCGGGTTTCAAGAAAGGGACGTTAGAACGAAACGGGATTTTCTGCACTTGTTGTCGATGCATTTTCACGATTCGTGATTTCCAATCGCACACGGGCGGGCGAGTTTATGACGATCCGTACGACGCGATCGGAGTTGACGGAATCCGAGGCGACGGTAGCATCACTCCGCTTTCGAAATGTATGGAATCCGCTTTGCGGAATCGAAATGAACCGGAACACCACGGGGTCAAACACGTTAAGACCAAAGGGTCTGATGGTGATATTTACGACGACGCTTGTATTCTGTGTGCTGATGGCGGCAATTTGATTTGTTGTGAACAATGTAATTCGACGTTTCATGCGAAATGCTTAGGTATGCAGGTAAATAAATCGAACTTATATCTTTTCGTTCGAATATATAATTATTTTCAGAAAATTTAATTTAAAAAAAATACATTTTCAATGTGAAATTTGACACTTATAATGTGCAGGTGGTACCTGATGAACCATATTATTGTGCTTATTGTGCTTGTAGATTATGTGGGATGCCTGTTACCAAGAGGGATTCTTCTTGTCTCACTTGCTCTTTATGTGAAAAACAATGTATGGAAATTATTGTTTTTTATTAAATTTTATGAAAAATACTAATATCCCACATCAGCTAGACATGAACCAATCATATTTTATTTTAAGTTCATAATGTCACCAGCTGTGTGTCTGATCTTAATATGTTACAGTATGTTGTTTTGACGAAGTTAGGTGACCTAATAAGTTTTATCGATGAAATTGGGAATCTAGTAAAATACAAAAGGTAAATCCTCCTACTAGTATTTTTATATGTTTTAAAAGTGTTATATTACTTTTTTTTTAATACATAGGATATGTTTCAAAAGTGAATATAAAAGACTAATTATAGTACGATTTGCTTTTGTGTCCTATTAGGTTGTCCAACTTTGTCGATAGAACTTGTTAAGTCGTCTATCTTCGTCCTATCAACTTATCGTAACATTTTTAGATAGGATGCCCTCTCGAAAAAGTTTAGAAAAACCCAACAAATTTTCTAATTTTAAATGATCAAATCGTGAACTTATTTTAAACAAATAAATTCCTAATTGTAAATTAGTTTTTTTATATATAAAAATGGAACTTAAATCGCTTAAAAGGTAAAAGGATGGAAACAACTTTTGTATGCTTTAAAATGACTAATTCAAATGATATATTTCTTTTGTTTAATTGGTTCATCATACATTGTTGCTTATATGTTGATACATCAAGAGAAATTGTCTATTTCTTTCATTTTGTAAGTGTAAAGATTTATTTGTTAATTAAAAAAAAGTTCAGAGACTTAATTGCTCAAAATACGAAAGTAGGGGTTTTCGGACTTTTCCCATGATTTTACCACATTAACCGGTTTTAATGGTCACAAGAATGAATTTAATCAGTTTTAAAAAAGTTTAGAGATTTATTTGTTCAAAAAAAAGAGTACAGGGACTTAGACGATCAAAATATGAAAATACGTTGGGTTTCTTTTTTCAAAATTTTCCCAAACTTAAATCTCATCAAGTACTTTATTACGTCTCTCAAGTACGTTGGACGTCCTAAAAGACCAATTTTGTTGTACCGATCTCACAAAATAGATAAGAATTAACTATTTATGTGAATACAGATCATGTGAAGTGCTCGAAGGAGTCGGTAAGAATCAATGTCAATCGCTTTCCAAGAGCGTTTTGTGAGAAAAGTTGCAGAAGGATTCATGAGAAGTTGGAAAGCAAGATCGGGTTGAGAAGAGAGCTCGAAGATGGCTTATCGTGGACTCTCCTACATAGATTCGATAAAGAATACAGTTCTTATGAAGTTGGTGCATCCAAAAGACTCGAGTCATACTGCAAGCTTGCAGTCGCTTTCAGAATATTGACCGCTTGTTTCGAGCCTATAAAAGATCGACACACAAGGATTAACATGATTCGAAACGTAGTGTACAATTGCGGGTGAGTGAAATTTGAAAGGTATATGTATCCTACCAAAGGGCCATTGGCCTATTCAGGTTATCAGTAAAGCCCAGTCTCCCATTAGGTCCAAGGGTTTAAACCTGGTCAACAGTGATGAGGGTGTCTGAGTATTTACCGTATATAGATATTATATACTTCAATTAAAAGGTATATGTTCAAAGTTTTAGGACTTGATCGTTTTAAACGGTTATGTAGGTCGCATTACCGACGGATAAATTTTTGCGGGTTCTTCACTGCGATACTTGAAAAGGGGGATGAAATTATCGCAGTGGCATCGATAAGGTAAGTTTTTCTACAAGCATATAAAATTCAGAAAGAAAAAATCAATTAGACCAAAATAGCCAAGATTTCGTATGGGGTCCGCTTGCGAAATAGCCACCAGAATCATATTTTAATATAAAAAGTACATTTCGCAAGTTGCAAAAGATTGGCTATTTTGAGATAAGTTGGTAAAAAGTAGGATAGGAAGTAGATAAGGGGGAGTCATTTGGCTATTTTGGCCAATTTCTATTATATTTATATACGATAAATATGCATTTACAGTCTTCTTCATTGATGAAGTTTGAATCATTGACCTTTTAAGACTAAGGGGCTCTTTGTTTACCTCTTAATGGTTCCATTAAGAGTCAACCTCTAAATCGCTAAGAGGTAAATCTTGTTTGGCAAAAAAAAAGGTTGCCCCTTTTAATGGTTCCAAAATCCTCTTAATGATTTTGTATCCTGACCCTCCCTTAACCATTAAGAGCCATGATCTCATTATGAACAATTAGCAAACAACCATATTTCATTTTACATTATATCATAAAAATCTCTTAATCATTCAGACCACTTAATCATTATGCACTAAACTATTCAACAACTACCAAACAGCCTCTAAGTTCTACTGGTATCCAGTAATAGTAGTGGGCCATGACCTTTTAGAAATTTCATTTCTAAGATTTGTGTCCCTTAATTGGTTAGTTGTCTTGAAATGTTTTATCTCATTTTGTGTTCAGAGTTCATGGAAGTAATGTAGCAGAGATACCATTTATAGCAACTGCTGAACCACATAGAAACAAGGGAATGTGTGGCAAACTCTTGAATGGGATTGAATCTGTAAGTCTTAATTGGTTTAAGATTACAATACCTTTTTTCTGGTTTCTTGATACATACATCTATCTCTATATATACATATATATATATATATATATATATATATATATATATATATGAGTCGGTTTAAACAAGAATACTGAATATTGTGAAAAACGCAAGAAGGGTAGGTTCATATGTGAATCATTAAGAAATTCGGAAAAAAATTATTTAAATATGCATATGTGAACCGACGTACAGATTGTTCATATGGGTTCACATATGCATTCGAAATAGTCTATTTGCATATTGAACCCATATGAATAATCTATAAAGTCAGTCCACGTATGCATGCATCTTCATATAAATGTTTTTGGCCTGGTGGTCAGCTCTACTCCGTAAATGTCTCCTACATGTGAAGAGGCCTAGTGTTCGAATCATGGGGGGACAGGAGAACTTTTCCGGTGCATACCTAAGGGGCTAGGGTATGTAGGGTCCACAAAAGTGGACCACAGGGCCTTGGGTCCCTGCCATTAAACCTTTTTTTTCTTCATATAAATGTTTTCTAGATATTTCCAATTATTCACATATGAATATTCTTTTCTTACCTTTTCAGAACATTTTGGTGCCGTTTGTTTTTTAAGAGGTCTAAAGTCTGAAGTCTTAATTTAGTTATGATTAATAAGAGGTGGTGTGTAAAAAGGTCTGAACGATTTAGACTTAAGAGAGATTAAAAGATTTTAAAAAAAAAAACAAACAACCCCTTAGTCTTCTTATTTGAATCTCTCTCTCTCTCTCTATATATATATATATATATATATATACTATATTATAAAGCACAGATAAAAAACTCTTAAATACAAATTATTAGGCACAAGGTACTATCATTTTATGCAAGTTTTTAAAAATTTCTTAATTTACAAGTATTAAAGCACAAGATACATATTATTACTGTAGGCTTCTAACACCCACCAATTTGGTATGTGCAAGACATTCCTTATATGCAGACATTTCCATATATCACTGTTAATTAATATATTATATTATTATAAATTTGTTTTAATTATTTTATTAAATATGTAATTGGTTATTTTTTCTAGATGTCATTAAAATATATAAGATAATCATTGAAATCTAACAAATACTTAATTTTTTTTATATAAAAAACGTTATCACTTTCTTAAAACCATCCAAAATCGTACTATGAATCGACAAAAAAATAAAAAATAAAATGAAACATTAAAATCGTGATGTATCTCGTTGCATTGCGCGGGTACACTTCTAGTATATATATATATATATACACACACACACAATGGCGTTATTATAAGTTGTTAAAACAAAATTAATCAAACTAACAAGTTATATCAACGAAGTTGGACAATTTAACATAACACAACAAAATAGATATATTATCTTGTTAGCTTTTATAAAACACATTTGAAAAGTGTTTGGTAAAAAAACAACTAATATGACATTGACATTTGAAAAGTCTTATAAAAATGCTATTATGCCAATAAAAATATCTATTTCTTGTGTCCTATTTGATTGCCTAACTTGGTCTTAATAACTTACTCTAACATCATATAGCATAGTTGGTGTTCTTAAAACTTTAAGTCCAGTTAAGCACTCTATTAAGACACCCAAAAATACAAGAACAATTGCACATTCTAACACACCCATTTTGTTCAAATTTCATTTAACGTATTTATACAACATTACTTTTCAGGATCTTGAAGATTTTGGAGTGAGTAATGTGGTTATCCCTTCATCCTCCGAGACGATTAAGGTCTGGAATGAAAAATATGGTTTTAATCTCGTAAAAGATGAAACAAAGAAAGAAATCATGAAACTGAACACACTAATGTTCCATGATTGTTTAAGAATGCAGAAGACCATCGTACTCCCAGGTTATAGTTACTTTTTACAAATTACTTTTTTTATTTCAACCGTCACCGAGTTTAGTTTTAACTTTTATGGTCATATATTAACTAATGGACCATAAAACAAAGTTGTTATTTATAACAAATTTAATTAATACTCATTTGTGTGTAACAAATTGTTTCCTCCATGCAGAAAGAATTGATTTAAACGCCGAGCCACCTCACTAATACGATGAAATAATATCAACATGTTGATTTGACATTTTTCTATAGGAGGACGCTTTTTTTATTTTATTATTATTATCTTACTAAGTGTAATTAATCCTATAAAATTAATTTATACATTTTCATACTTGGTTTGGGGTGGTGTTGTTGATTATGATATAGTTAAGCTATATACATGTATGTAGTTTATGTTTATATACCAAAATTTGGTTCAACTTCAAAGCTATATATTGTGTAGTTTAGTATTATGCAATGTCTACTGTAACTTTTATCGTAAAAAATATGAAGGATAACTTATTATCAACAATTATCTCGAGTCTCAAACATCTCGATTAATTGAATCACTATCTTGATCATTTGATGCTTTAAATTTCACTCTGTGTGTGAGAGAGAGAAATTGTGTGTGTATGTGTGTGTGCGTGCGTCCATGCTTGCGTATGCATACACGTTTTAGGAAGATTTTGACATCAATGGCGGTTTTACTAAGTCTATATAGTGATGCTTATAAAATAATAAAATTGAACATAAATACATTTGTTACAAGATAAACCAATGAGATAATCCCTTTTTGTCTCCTCTTCCTTTCAATTTTCTATGTTATACGTGCAGATGAAAATAACTATTTAAAATTATGTGTTGCTTTCCATAACGTGTCATCTAATTGTACAAAATAACTTTATTTCACCAAATTTATGGTCTTTTCTAAAGTTTTAATTATAAAAAATAGATTTTGAATAACCGTATTGTTGAATTAGAGTTTAAACATTGCAGTTGGACATCTCTTGCTAAAAGGTCATCATCTCAATGAAAACATGGTGGTGGTGGTGGCGACGGCGGCGGTGAGGACGGTGATGGCGCCATGACGATCATTGTTGTAATAACAATAGTTGGTACCAATAATAAATTAACTCAATTATCAACAAATGGACCACTTGTATATAATTAACTAAATTGCATAAGAATGAATGATTTAAAACGATTTTACTCGTTATATTGTTAATAAATTACATAATTCATTGGTTTGAGTTTTTTAAAACTACTTATAATTTTTCTGGTTATTTTTTAGGATATGTGGAATTAGTCAAAATGCGTGTAATTTGGTCTAGATACCTATAATTAAAAAAAAATACATACATATAAGTGACGTGATTAAAATTGTAGACGTAACAAATATTATTGTACCTTTTTTATACTATAGTACCTTTTTTATACTATATCACATATCTATATCTATCTATATCTATACTATATTATAAAGCACGGATAAAAAACTCTTAAATACAAATTATTAGACACAAGGTACCATCATTTTATGCAAGATTTTAAAAATATCTTAATTTACAAGTTTCAAAGCACAAGATACATGTTACTACTGCAGACTTCTAACACCCACCAATTTGGTATGTGCAGTACTTTCCTTTTATACAGACATTTCCATGTATCACTATTAATTAATATATTATATTACTATAAATTTGTTTTCATTATCTATAATATATTATAAAAACGACATAAAAAACTCTTAATTGCAACATTTTAAGCACAAGTTACAATTAATTAAAGTCAATTACTTAATTTACAATTTCTTAATGTTTTGGTACAACATTTCCAAGCACAGTATCTCACATAATCATCTATTTGTGAAATTGATACTCATTTATTAATTTATTAATATAAATATTTGTTTTTTTTTGTGGAATGGATACTCATTTATTAATTTATTAATATGAATATTTGTTTTTTTGTGGATGATTTTATAAAATAGATTTTATATTAGCATAATTTATTTTAAATGTAGATTTTACATTTAAATCTATATTAATGAGATGTAATATAAAATCTTTTTACTTCCGTATTTTTTTATATTACATCTCATAATGATTTTTCCATATTTTATTTTATAAAATCTTTTTACGTAATGAGATGTAATATAAACTCTTTTTTCTTCCGTATTTTTTTGCTAATATAAAATCTATTTTATTTTATAAAATCTACACGTTTTTTATATTAGCATAATATAAAATCTACACGTATTTTTTTTCCTAATATAAAATCTACGTGTATATTTTTTTTCACGAGCATTAAAAGAAGAAAAAAGAAGGTTGATATGAATAAAAAAATAACGAGATACACTGATAAATTATCGTATTCTTTAAAATAAAAATATTCCGCAATAACTTCCAAATTAACCAAGTGCAAAGAAAATAAAATAAAAACGATGTAAATATAAAAATATTCTTCCATATTTTTAATATATTTACATTTAAATATAAAATCGAAAATGAAAATAAAAGATTTTAAAATATTCTCTACATTCACTATAAATATATATAGTTTCTCTATGTATCATCCGAGTACAAGAAGAAGACGAACGATCGGGTGTCAATAGCGGAACCTGTAACTAAACAAAAGATTTTCCACTATATTTTTGTTTCTTTGAAAAACTACTTTTTTTATATTTTATTTTATTTACTGAGGATTTGTTTATATTTTTCAAAACCCACAATCATATTTTTCGAAGTAGAGAAATAAGATATATATACATATCTTTATTTTTATCGACTAATACTATGAGGTCTTGAAGTCAATAGTCAGATAAATTTTCAAGTGGTACTGAGTGAATTTGAACTATACCAGTTGAGTTGTCGGTTACAAAAGATAGAAATCATTTATTTTCTTTGTCATATTTGATGTGGGTTGAATTTGTTAATTAATCTACAGATTTATACGTTCAAAGTGATTGTCAAGTGTTGTCGAGGAGGTTTCAGAAAAATTGCAAAATCTGTAAAAACGTATGTTCATATTTATAATTATTTCAATAATAGTGATATGTTGTGAGACATGTCGTTTGAGTTTTAAATAATATAGTACAAAACTATTATCAATATTATTGCACAAACTCATAACAAACGATTAAGAATATATGCAAGTTAACCACTTATGAAAATACATTCGTTTTTCACATTGTATTTCATTAACTGTTAACAGAGAAATTACGTTTCATTTTAACTCGGTTCAATATTCCAACAAAAAATTTATCCTCTCGTGCAATGCACGGGCCCAACACTAGTATTATTAAATATGTAATTGGTTATTTTTCTAGATGTCATTAAAATAAATAAGATAATCATTTAATTCTAACAAAATACTTAATTTTTTTTATATAAAAAACATTATATTATTAATTCTAAAGTAAACAAATTTATTAAAAAAAACATTATTACTTTCTCAAAATCATCCAAAATCGTACTGTAAATCAACAAAAAAACAAAAAATAAAATGAAACATTAAAGACGTGATATATCTCGCTGTATTGTGCGAGTACGCTTCTAGTAATTTATAAGAAAGCGACAATCATGATAATTAAACAATTTTGTCTTTTTCTCCTTGTGGTATGATGTTGAAGTTTAAAAAATTATTATTTAATATTTATTTCATAACTCTCCTCAAAAGTGGATTCGAATTATTTACAAGCTAATGAAAACATTATGTGTGTTTTAATAAATCACATGGTGTATTAAATTATGATATTTCTTTAACAAAACCTCACCAACAATTTTTTTTCATTTTCATGTTTAGTTGTTGATCGATTAATTTTAAAAACTTAAATTTACCGTCATATGCGATTGAAATACATAAAGTTATATTTAATAAGAAAGTTAATATAGTTTATAACAATAAAATTATTTTTTCTTAGTTTACCGAAGGATTTATCTAATTATTAAATTTAAGACGCTACAATATTAGTTAATCTATACGATATTATAAAAACGACATAAAAACTCTAAATTACAACATTTTAAGCACAACTTACAATTAATTAAAGTCAATTACTTAATTTACAATTTCTTAATGCTTTGGTACAACTTTTCCAAGCACAATATCTCACATAATCATCTATTTGTGGAATGGATACTCATTTATTAATATAACTATTTGTTTTTTTGGTGGAGAATTTTATAAAATAGATTTTATATTAGCATAATTTATTTTAAATGTAGATTTTACATTTAAATTTATATTAATGAGATGTAATATAAAATCTTTTTTCTTCAGTATATTTTTATATTACATCTCATAATGATTTTTCCATATTTTATCTTATAAAATCTTTTTCCATATTTTATTTTATAAAATCTTTTTACATAATGAGATGTAATATAAACTCTTTTTTCTTCCATATTTTTAATATATTTACATTTAAATGTAAAATCAAAAATGAAAATAAAATATTTTAAAATATTCTCTACATTCACTATAAATATATATAGTTTCTCTATGTATTATCCGAGTACAAGAAGAAGACGAATGGTCGGGTGTCAATGGCGGAACCTGCAACTGAACAAAAAGGTTTTCCACTATATTTTTGTTCTTTGAAAAACTACTTTTTTATATATTATTTTATTTACTGAGAATTTGTTTATATTTTTCAAAACCCACAATCATATTTTTCGAAGTAGGGGAATAAGATATATATATATATATACATATCTTTATTTTTATCGACTAATACTATGAGGTCTTGAAGTCAATAGTCAGATAAATTTTCAAGTGATACTGAGTGAATTTGAACTATACCAGTTGAGTTGCCGGTTACAAAAGATAGAAATCATTTATTTTCTTTGTCATATTTGATGTGGGTTGAATGTTGTTAATTAATCTACAGATTTATACGTTCAAAGTGATTGTCAAGTGTTGTCGAGGAGGTTTCAGAAAAATTGCAAAATCTGTAAAAACGTATGTTCATATTTATAATTATTTCAATAATAGTGATGTGTTATGAGACATGTCGTTTGAGTTTTAATTAATATAATACAAAACTATTACCAATATTATTGCACAAACTCATAACAAACGATTAAGAATATATGCAAGTTAACCACTTATGAAAATACATTCGTTTTTCACATTGTATTTCATTAACTGTTAACAGAGAAATTACGTTTCATTTTAACTCGGTTCAATATTCCAACAAAAAATTTATCCTCCCATGCAATGCACGGGCCCAACACTAGTATATACTTAAAATGATTCGGCTGCTAGTGAATACCAAAAATAAAACATTAAAATGTTTTTACGGTAAAAAGGTGTTGTTATATGCACAGGGGCGAACCTACCGTGCACCCGCTCAAGTTCGTTTCGTAATGGCGAAATTTTTTTCGGTACGTAAGGTGTACCCGCTCAATTACAGAGGGTGTTCCGTGATATATACGTTTTTGAGGGATGAAAGGTGCACAAGTCCCAAAAAAACCAAAATTTACTCTCAAAATCAACCAAAAAATTGAATTTTTTTTTAAAATCAATCAAAAAAACCCAAAAAATCCTCGAATCAACACAAAAAACCAAAAAAACTCATCGAATCAACACAGAAGTTTAAAAAATCCTTCGAAATCAACCAAAAATATAAAAAGTCCCCCAATAGGGGAATTCGGGTAAAAACACATCGACAACAATTTTCTTAAGTTTTCGTTTGTGCACCCGCTCACCTAAAATTATGGGTCCACCACTGTATATGCACACTTATATATATCAAAATCAGGTCAAATGATACATTAAAAATGTAAAAAACAAATTTTAATATCGATATATATCAAAAAGATATAAATATAGAATAGATATTGATAACCCTCATTTTTTAGTGTTATTTGTTACTATTTCCTTCATTTTATTTAGTTTTCTTGCCACTTTTGTTTCCATTTCTTTCCTTTGGTCCTTAAAGTTTGCAAATATGATGAAAACACCAAATGATGCAGTTTTGTCAAGAAAATATCGTTTTTGTGGGACTGTGGGCATGTAACACCCTAAAAATAGGGATAACAAAAATCCGAAAACGGACATGAGGTATACAAAAATTGCCATAGCAAGAGCCTCCCAAAAATGGGGAATATATAACTAATCTGTTTAATTACAGTTGTAATTTAACGGACAATAAATAACAACCAACTAATCTAATTTCTACAACTAAAAAAGAGATTACAAAAGGGTTGTCATCTATAAACCCAACGGTTCATTCCAAAGTATAAAATGTCCATGTGCAAAATCCCCAAGCTCTCACCCCAAAGCAACTAAGCCTAATTAGGACCGGCGCCGCCAGAACCTGAGATACACATCGACACCAACAAGTGTTAGGCCAAAAAGCCTAGTGAGTTGAACAATAATAAACATGCATGAGCAGTTACAAATCTTATCAGCAATTAACCAGAGTTCAACAATATGTGGAGTCAACAGGGGATACCCGTAGCACCAATCAGTTCCACCCAAGAGAGAATGTACCTTAGTGCCACTACCAAGAGTGACACCCAAAGGCCCGGCCCATCCGACAACTATAACCATGGCAATACCCCGAATGGCGGAGGTCTAGGCACATACCCACACGGTGGTGCCCAAGACTACATCCTCCTAGTGTCTACCGATTTGGTTCGTCCAACATAATACATATAGGAGGTCTTGAGGTATATATCTACCAATGCATTTCGATACCAACCATGGGTACTATGCTACCATCCTATCGCATGAGTCTATCATGAGACCCAAATACCACCAAAATTAATGTTTAGATATTAAATTGCCAAAAGGCATTCCATGTAGAGTTTATCATCTACATTCATGTCATGCCAAAATGCCATCAATGTACATTCATGGAGCAAATCCCAAATATTCAACCAATAGAGTAAAGCATGGCAAATGCTCATAGAAGATAATACAACATATTGTACATAATGCTATCATCAAGTATTTGAACACATAAAGGTAACCAACATGAAAAATGTTACAATAATACCAATAGAAGATTATGATGTGTATCTAGTTTTAATAAAAGGTTTAGTAAACTCACAATCTAGATTTTGATCCCAAAACCTAGAAAAGATGAAACCCTAGAAGAAGATGAGACTTGGAGGTGAAGCTTAAAGACTTGAGAAGAGTTAATACAAGATTCCAATGATCCAACCACCAATGTAGGTTGTATTTATGAGGGTTAGGGTTTGGTGAGAAAAGGAACTGATGTAAGAACTCCAAAAATCGCCAAGGGAGAGAGATGTGAGAAAAATATGGAAGAAAATCGGACAAAGAGAGGTTTTGGGGAATGCAGGTCGATCGCGACTTGTGTCGCGACTTACACCCGCGGCATAAGTCGCCCGTGTGCTCAACTGTGAAGACTCCAGTGGATTACGCGGCTTGTGCCGTGACTTCCACCCGCGACTAAGTCGCGTAACTCACTGCCCAACAAATGCTCGTCCAAAACTTCCAATCCGACACCAAGCAACTAACATAGACGGAAATGGAAATTAAGCATATAATTTCTACTTTGATAAACACATAAACATAAGATTAACAAGGCCTCATACTTACCTGAAATTCCGGATGTTACAGGGCACCCCGAGGACGCATACGGTATTAAAGCTACGTATTTGTATTCTGTGGGTATTGCAGCAAAAGGGATGGAAATTAGCTGAAAAATAGAAGATGGATGCTAATTGGAGTTCACCTTAGAAAAATCTTTGCAATCATTGTACTCTTTTACCCATTGGTTATTATCCTTAAAATTTTGGGTATTATCCATTGGGTAAAAGCTTGAGTTTTCCTTATAAATAGAAGGGTCTCATGACATTTAATATCATCAATATTCTCCAGCTCCAAGAACTCTCTCTTTGGAAGAGTTAAAGAGTTAAGAAAGTTGTCTTTACTTTTAAGCATTTAATTTCTCGTATTTTAAATTATGTCCATGGTTTCCCACTGTTAGCATGTCTGTAGCTTAACTTTAATTTTATACAAGTAGAGTAACAAGTATTTCCTTTCTTACTTTACGTCTTTTATTATTTTCAAGTCTTTTATTATTTATATGCCCTTTATTGTTATGCATTTTATTATTTTGTCTTTTATTATTATGAACTAACCATCTTTTGGGTAAGGGTGTGAGTCAACTTGAGACTAGTAGACAACACTTGTGTGTGACCATCGTTATTAGCTCTTAAGCTTTGTCACTTAAGTCGAGACTTAAACTCAACGTTGATAAGTCGATCACTTTGAAATGTTAATATTAAATCTAGACCTCGAGAGGGGCGTATTCGAAATACGGCTTAAGGGATGCACAAATATTTGAGAGAGTATTTGATAATCACGTAGAGATATGGATTTTGCATGATTTATTATGGTTCAAACGTCGGAGGAGATTTATATCACAAAGAGATTTGGGTGTAAATCTTCGTACGTGTAGAACTTGATTTATTTCAACGTAATATAGACATTTTGTAGGCATTTTGTAACGATTGACACTTTATGGGCATTTTGTAGGACCGGTATTTAAAAATCCATTTTCGAGAGATCGGACTTTTTATAGACATTTCGTACTACAAAATGCATAACCATTTGTCACTATGTCCATCTCAAGAAACACTTACACCCGTACTCATTCTTTAATTATAAATTTTATTCCGTACTCTTAGCATTAATCAACCACCAAACAAATATTTTTCTCACACACGAAACTTGTGCAAGAAGTTCATGAAAATCTTTGTTGCTAAGTAAGTCAGTCCCTGTGGATACGATACTCGGTACCTGTACCATTATATTAGTTTTAGCGATCCCAGTGGTGGTATATACTTTTGCCCTCACTAGGAAGTACTGTGCCCACGCTATACAGTACACGATAAATAGCTACCAAATATACATTTAACTTACTCCATAATAAAAATATCAAAAAATGTTCTTATTAATTTGATTGAAGATTGATAAAACAAAGTATGAGTAGCTGGGTTGAGGGAGTGGTTATTTTGTCCTTTTCCCTTTCATTTTCCTCATAAAGTCAATGATACTTATATAATCTATATCTATATTATATTATAAAACAGACATAAAAAACTCTTAAAAACAAGTCTTAAAGTTTAATGTATCGCTATTTAATGATAATTACTTAAAAAACAATCATTAAAGTTGTATATACTACATTTAATGTTATTTATTAATTTTCAATCATTTTTCCTAACCATTTTAACTCCTCTAAAATCATTTCTCACTTTAACTCCCCTAAAATAACTCTCAGCATAATTAAATATAGAATAAAAATCAAATTTTAAATATAAAAAATCTAAAATATAATTAAAAAAATATAACAGAATATTTTATAAAAAAAATTATATTATTAAACCAAAATAAATTAAACAAATTTATATAAAAATCATTATCACTCTCTCACAACCATCCAAAATCGTAATGTAAATCGACAAAAAACAGAAAATAAAATGAAACATTAAAATCGTGATGTATCTAGCTGCATTGCACGATTACACTTCTAGTATATATATTAAAGTAAAACTCATGCTTGATGAGGTGACATCTTCTGGAGGCTAAGATCTCCTTTATCTTTTTTCTCATTTTTTAAATTTTTTTATAATGTCAATGAAGTTAAAGATTTTTGTGCCCTTCAATGAAAGTTGTAGTTTTTCATAGCAACCCGATTACTTTCGTAATTTTGTCATTATTTTAATTAACTTTTAATATCCCAACCATCCATATTCCTACAAGTTTTTTACTTCCCCAACTCTTAAGCCATCCATGTTTATAAATTAATTACTCTCAATTTCTTCCTAGGTAGATGTTCCTTTTACTCTCCATTTTATGTCACTTTGTACTTTAAATATGCAATCATTAACACTACTACAAATTATGCTTTTATAAACGGTTGTTTTGGGCTTTTATACGCGGTTTTGGAACCGCGTATATCGCGGATGTTTGTAAAAGTATCAGGCTTTTATACGCGGTTCCAAAACCGCGTATAAAACTCAACTTTTATACACGGTTTCAAAACCGTTTAGAAAAGTAATATTAACCGCGTATAAAAGTGACCATCGTTAAAAAATCCCTGCTAACCGTTTATAAAAGTATTTATCTTACACGGTTTTTAGATGAAACCGTTTTAAAAGGTCATACTAACCGTTTATAAAAGTCTATATCTTACACGGTTTTTTGCTAAAACCGTTTACAATTGTATTAATTTTTCACACATTTGTACACAGTTCTTTTACTAAAACCTCGTATAATGAGTTATATTTATATTTTTAATATTTTCTTCGATTTTATTACCATCCATTATTCCAAATGTTGGTGAAGCTGTATTATATCGATATGCTAAATTTCCAAATACGATTCATATTCGAATAATGGAACATTTCAAACACAATTCCAAATACAAAAATAAGCTAGACGCATAAATGTAGCATCTCGAAGTAACCATTAAACTTTAAAAATCATCAGCGTAAATGTAATATCTCAAAGTAACCAAACATTTTAATATTTTTCATCGTATAATAAGTCTAATAATTCTTAAAACAACCCCCCCCCCCCCCAATTCATTACCACATTTTACTCTTTTTCATACGCTTCAAAGTGAACGATCTCGCAATATTGCAAGCAATCTCCTCTACTTGTGTAATTGTGAAAGGATCCGTGGTTGTCCATGTGTCCTATAAATAAATTTGAAAGTAGGTGTTATTATAAATAAAAATAAAGTGTTTTTTTCAATATATAAATAAAATGAAAGAAATTTAAGAAACACATACCTTGAGAGAGGAGGCATATTGTTCATACATCACAAATTGGAATATTTGCTTCACTACATAGTAACCACACTCCCAACCATCTTGTTGTTGATTACACTAAAGTGTAA
This sequence comes from Arctium minus, assembly GCA_954870635.1. NCBI lineage: Eukaryota > Viridiplantae > Streptophyta > Magnoliopsida > Asterales > Asteraceae > Arctium > Arctium minus. The sequence continues at coordinate 1,060,978 of OX941089.1, read as the reverse complement.
AAAAATTAGTGATTAAACATATTAAAGTACGAAATAAATTGTTGAGATATATAAGTTATACCTTGTTTAATCTCCATGTAACTGAAGTGTTGGCTTGAGAAGACCCTGTGGCATGATTGTCACTACAAAAAAAACAGAAATTTTCGACGGCCCGATCCGTCCGTATCCGTAAGACATATAAAGAAACCTCCACTTTGACTAAGATCATATGGATATGTAAAAAGATCCAGTTTTAGACATAAAGAAACCTCCATTTTCACTAAGATCATATGGGTATGTAAAAAGATCCAATTTAAGACATAAAGAAACCTCCATTTTCACTAAGATCATATGGGTATATATGTAAAAAGATCCAAATTAAGACGTAAAGAAACCTCCATTTTCACTAAGATCATATGGGTATGTAAAAGATCCAATCTTAGACATAAAGAAACTTCCATTTTCTCTAAGATAATATGGGTATATATGTAAAAATATCCATTTTAAGGCATAAAGAAACGCTCCATTTTCACTAAGATCATATGGGTTTGTAAAAAAGATTCAATTTAAGACATAGAGAAACCTCCTTTTTCACTAAGATCATATAAAAAGATTCAATTTTAGACATACAGAAACTTGCTATTACATTAAGATCATATGGGGTATGTAAAAAGATCCAATTTTAAGCATAAAGAATCTTCCATTTTCACTAATTGATAATCACGTTTCGTATTTGGCATCTCGATCTTACCCTTATGGACCGGATTTGCCTCAGTGTTGAGTCAAGTTGGCGCTCGAGTTGCTCAAGTTCTTTTAAATTCAGTGGCCCCAAATCTTCCCCAAAAAGTTGCCTGTGAAATGATCATGATTCAAGGTTTAGTAGATACAAATCTTGTTTAGCCTCATTAGATTCATAAAAAATGTATCTTTTTTACACACACGCAAACTACTTGCCTTTAGTATTGTTGTAGAGACTCATATTTAGCTTTCAGTTTCATGTACTCCTTGTAGCTGCTTTACTATAAACAATCGAAATTAACAAGAAACAACACTTAATACGAAGAATGTAGAAAGAAAAGGTTTTTTATATGCATGAAAACCCTTGAACACCATATCTTAATACACCATGTAAGTGCAAATATCCGGTACTAGTCCATATACATACAAAAACACAATTAATTGCCGGATCTTGTGACCATCATAATCCCGATTTACTAAACCAAAAAACACCCAAAAATTTCACACCTGTCGTAAAAAATCTATCTGGACCTACATTGCATAAAATATCCTAGATAAATGGCTACATGTACTCGTTAATGGACCAGTAGAGCATGCTGCTTCACTTCGCAATTGGTTCTCACACGTATACAAACACAAATCCATATAAAATACGATAGATGTGATCAAATCACGGATGCTTACATGCTTATCTAACTATACTACTTCAAATTTTCAAAATTCAGTTTACTTTACTACTTCAAATTTCAAAATCCGGTTTAATTTACAGAAAACACCACTCCTTAACGCAAGTCACGGATTCTGTAGCAAAAGCGTAAGGGATAGAAGCCGACACAAATCTCAAAAAGTCCAAATCGAACTCAATACCACCCGTAAAAGGATCGAGTGACCGGCAGACAGGGGCGTACCTGTAAAACGGTAGTGGAAACGGAAGTTTACGAATGAAAATGAGTCCCGGTGGAGACCTGTTCTATCGTTCTTCCGGTGATAAAAGGAGGGAAGAATGGTTGACACGAATCGGAATGGATGGAGAATGGGGTTATTTTTTCTAATCAGAAGAGCTTAACCTACATTACACACCTCACACCTTTTGAGTTTTGACTTGCCACATACGATGAAAGTCGATAAAAAAAAACCTAAATCGAACCCAACGATTGAAACAAACCCAATATCTGAAAAACCAAGAAAAACCCTAAGTCGAACCCAAAGGATGCACACACTCTGATGGCAAAGGATGGTACCTTAATTCTAGCTTCTAATCGCTTAAACATAGGAGCATTCTTAAGCATATCTGGTATGATCATGAACCTGCAGGGATTGTTAGGTTCAGTTCGTTTTGGCGAAAATAACATTTCCATTATATGGTGTAAGAAAAAAAATACAGATGTGATTGCAAATATACCATATGGGGACGATGGTTGAACGAGGACGACCATGGGAATCGCCGGTCGCCGGTCGGCTTGATGGTTGCTGCTGCCGCTAGTTGGACGACGGCGGTCAGGCGATAAGAATTCAGATGGTAACTATGAATCGCCGGCTCTGGGTCACCACAAATTTTGAACGGGGGGATGGATGTTGAGGAAGGATGATAGAAAGGATTGAATTGGGGATCTGGTAACGTTTGAGAAGACGATGTGGAGAAAATAAAATTTAGGTTCAAAAAGGGGCGGGGTGGGAGGGAGTCGTGAATTAATTGGGGGGAAATTGGGGGGAAATAAGTTAGAATAAAATTTTAGGGGGAAAGGAAAAATAGGAGAAACTTAATTTTCATATAAGTTTTAATAATAATCTTTTTAGATTTGGGATAATTTATCCAAGGTTTATCCGGTAAGTTTTTATCACTTTTATTTAACTTACCAGGTAAATTTTAGTCAATTAAAAAGACATCATATATGCAGCAAAATTAATATAATTAATGTATAGTATAGTATAATACCTTATCAGTGTTGTCGGTAATTGATCAGTTCAGTCTAATCGGTACGCACGCCTGTACAAAAAGCAAAGTTGCTAAGATCACATATATATAATTAAGATTACTTAAAAACATGATGTTAATGCATATAAAAGTAGTAATTAATGAACTATATGTTTAAGATTATCATCATACCTTAGTTTTTGTGAAGAATAATGCCAAACACCATAAAAAACGCTCAAAAATCGTCAAAATAGTGTTTTTTTTCGAGCATGAGCAATAATGGGTCAAAAAACGGCGCCTCCTTATGTTATATATAGGTAAACCTAGTAGGGCCTTTTATACGCGGTTTTTAATAAACAACCGCGTATAAAATGGTTACTTTTATACGCGGTTGTTTGTACTTTTATACGCGGTTTTAAATAAACAACCGTGTATAAAAGGGTATGACATTGTTGTACTTTTATACGCGGTTTTTAATAAACAACCGCGCATAAAAGGTTTACATTTTTACGCTGTAGTTTGTACTTTTAAACGCGGTTGTTTGTACTTTTATACACGGTTGTGTATTAAAAACCACGTATAAAGGTTACCTTTTATACGCGGTTATTTATTAAAAACTGCGTACAAAAGTGTTACTTTTATACGCGGTTTATTGCTAAAAAACGTGTAAATGTAGCTTTTACGCACGGTTTTGTTAACAATAACCGCGTACAAAAGTGACCCTTTCGTACGCGGCTTGTAATAAATAACCGCGTATAAAAGGTAACTTTTATACGCGGTTTTATCGATGCAACCGTTTGTAATTGTCGAGTACCCTTTTTATACGGTTTTTAATTTGGAACCGTGTATAAAACCATATTTTTAGCAACGGTTCAAATTGAACCGTGTAAAAAGGTTCCGGATTCGTCCTTTATACGCGGTTTTTGTAAAAACAACAAAAACCGTGTATAATTATGCGCGTATAAAAGTCATTTATGTAGTAGTGTAACTTCTTTAACTTGTATTCACCGGTTATAATCACCTCCAAGGGTAGAGTGGAGTTCTACTCTCATTTACCCCACGACGACAAGGTATTTTGAGGTTTTCCTTTTCCAGAGTGTATTGGGATGAATTACTTTTGTTTCTTGGTCTATCAACTTTTATCCACAATTGATATCAAATTTCGGTGAATAACTACTCATTTTCTACAACCATACTTCAGAGGAAAATCAAGAAGTGTGCTTTGATTTGTTTCTTCTATATTAGTTATACATAAAATTCTTTTTTTTTCATTCAATTGTTAATATTAGAGTGTTGGGTATTACCGACTTTTCAAGTTGTCATCGCTATCAATGTTATTGGCTACATGAGATTTATTCATAATTAGTTGGATATTATTCTTACGCTATTTCTTCATATTCTTCGAGTGATTGTTTTTCTTATTTTTTTGGTATTTAAAACTCATTGAGGAGCCAACATGTAGCTTATTTAATCTTATAATTCTAAGCATTACATCAATTTAAATTATAACTTTAGTGCTCTTTATTATAATAATTGTATTGAGATTTAAAGATGGATGTTTTTGCACTCTTAAATCTTAATGAACTATAACTTTTGATATCAATATTTACAAGGGGTTTCATCCCCTTTTACCAATCCTTCTTTTCTTTTTCATACTTCATATCGAAGATAATTTTGAATATGGAAGATAGTTTTTTTAATCTCATGTGTTAAAATGTGAAATGTATCTTTTTATTAATTTTCAATATATATGAACATCAACATATACTCTTTTGCTAACCACAAGGCTTGTGGTGTAGCGGTAATCACCTGGGGAGTTCATAGCGCTTAACCCGGGTTCGATTCCCTGCATTCGCAATTTTGTGGCCACTGGTATAACCTCAGGGCTGCATGCTTTAGCAGTCGGTTTCATTGTCAATAAATTAGTCTGGCCAAAGGCCAGGACACCTTTTTCCAAAAAACATATACTCTTTTGCTATTTGTGATAACCTTTTTCAATTTTGTATAAGTGTGGACATAAATAAACCATAACAAAAGTCTATTATCTTTCGAAAAGTATAAACTTAATTAGGAAGGAAGACTTGGAGAATATATAGAGCATATCTAAGGTAGTGATGGCCAAAAATCGGGCTCGGGCCGAGCTGGGCCCGGTCAAAACGGGCTTCGGGCCTCTACAGTGAAACCCAAAACCGGTTCAAACGGGCTTCGGGCCGGGCCGGGTTTCATCCGAAAATGGGTGGCCCGATTAGGCTTGGGTTAAACCGATCCACGAAAAACCGGACTGGGTCGGGCCCAAAACCGGGCCGAGATCGGGCTACGTATTTTTTTTAATAGTTTTCTTTATATAATAATTAATTACTAAACTTTAAAAAATAAAAATTGGATTGGATCACTAAAATACACTTTAAAAATACGTTTTATTTATAATAAATCTCTAAAATACACTTTAAAAATACATTTTATTTTTAATTTTAAGTTACAAACTTACAATACAAACTTACAATACACTTTAAAAATACATTGGATTGCGTTTTTTGCGTTTTGTAAGTTGGTGTCACTATCCATAACCAACACAAGTATTTATATGGGTTTGGAGGGGTAAAAAACACAAAAAAAGTTCAAAAAATGCTCCCTAACGGCTATATTTTTGAAATTGTGAAAATCGGGCTGGGCCGGGCCAAAAACCGGGTCGTGAACCGGTTTCGGGCCGAGCCGGGCCGGGCCGCCAAAAGCGCTAAAAACCCAAACCGGTTCATGATTTCGGGCTTCAAACCGGTTTGGCATCGGGCCGGGTTTTGAGTCGGGTCGGGTTCGGTTAATTGATCAATCCGGGTCGGTTCGGACCGAGATGACCATCACTAATCTAAGGATATGGTCATGGTACAACTAAAAGAGCTTAAAACTTTGAAAATACACATAAAAATTTAATATATTTATTTCATCTATAGTAAGTCTCTTGAAAGTGGGTTTCATGTACCAAATTTCCAAGTTAGTTTACATAATATTCGACATGTCTAAATAGTATATGGTTTCATGTTAACATAGTGACGTAATTAGTGTAATATTATATTTGTTAAACTGAAATACTCATTAATTGTTTTTAAGATAAAACTTTTATATATCTAACCGACCATCTAATGAATATACGAGAGTGCTTCATTTTTCTATTTTCTTCACTTTGAAGTTATTTTTGAATTAAAATACAACCTTCTTATCATATGACTTTGTTGGGCTTATAATGTCTACAATAATTTGAGGATATAGGTTATGGGGGTCACTAAATAGAAAGAGAAATAGAAAGTTGGTTAAATTGAATTTGGTTATGATTGATGAAGAAATATGTCATTTCTCATGTTATGCTTTATGTTTTTATAATTATGTAAATACTTTGTCCGTACACATGTAATTAATTTATTTTTTCCATTATGTAGCAAATTCGAATTACATGTATTTACAAGAATATCATTCCATTTAACTTTCACATTATAATTAATTATCAATACTTATTACAAGCATGTCTTTATCATGTGATGTGTCATGTCGTGTGCTTAATGCTGACAAAGACACGAAAGACTCATACCACAAACCACAAAACTTTTAGCAACATCATTAATTCTCACATTTGACTCAAGATGACATGACTTAGATGTCCGTTTGTTTTTTAAAAGTTGTTGAAGTCTGAAGTCTGATTTCGTTTTTTATTTTTAAGAGGTGGTGATAAAATCTGAAATCTGAATAAATAAGACTGTTTGCTTTTGCAAACTGACAACGTATGAATATGTATAATTATCTATTTTATCCCTAAAAAATTCAACTTAAATACGTCAATTGAAGTGAGCATCGATGTTCGAAATCATCAAAGCCCTTGTAGCCCAACAGTCGGTAACATCCTTGGGGGGGGGGGGGGGGGACAGTGGATGGCATCCCTGTCTACCGGGTTCTATTCCTAGGGGGAACGGGTGGCGATACCCCAGTCCATGGGTCGGGCATGGGCGAGGCTATGGATCGGTAACGGTCCATGGTCGCGAGGATTAGTCGGGTGTCCGTATGGATCCCGGATACCTCGTCGACTTCGGTCGGGGAGGGTGTGTGCGTTTAAGCTGTCGTTCAAAAAAAATCGATGTTCGAAATCATAGAACGAAAAAAGAAACAAAAAATTAATGCTGGCAGATTTGCGAGACTATGGAGTTTTAATCATATCTCACACACCGAAACCCCGATTTCAGCGATTCAAGATATTCTAGAAATCCAACACATAGTTCTACAATCTTCATGTTTTGCGTTTTTGCAAATTCGGGGTGCATTTGGTCCAAAACTGATGTTGAAATCGAAAAAAATCGTGTTGGACGAAAATAAGAGAAGATTTAAGAAATAGGGTTACCAAGTTTTTGTCCAGACCATATTAAGAGATAATAGACTCTGAATATATTTTTTAAAAACAAATGGTCTCAATTATAAAACGCCTGACCAAATCAGACATAAGTGATGATTAAAAACTTAAAATTAAAAAAACAAACAATGCCTCAATATTCTATGGTATGTGCTTATAACAATGAATTTACTAAGTATTTTACATTCTCATTTACAATGTCTTTTACAAACAACAAGAAGATATGTATCAGATTCCCGCTTTTACTGTTAAGAGACATAATATCAATAAAAATAATTTACACCCAAGAAGATACGTACCAGAGTTACTCATGCTTCCGCGCAACGTGCGGTTCCGACACTAGTAGAGTTAAATGCAAATTTATTTCATGTAATTTACATAAATTAATAAGGTTTTTAAAAGGAATTGTTAACAATAAATATTTTTATGGTTTTATTTTTATAATAGATATCGTCTTTCTTAATAATATCGGTAGTTAGAGCACTGCTAGTGAGAGGTATTTTCGTCCATTAGTCTTTCCCCTCCTACTTTTTTTATCGGATTCGGTCCTCTCATCTACTTTAATTTTCATAATATATTTGGTATTTCTCTCTACTTTCACTTTTATAACATATTTGATCCCTTATTTTAATCAATTAAAAATTGATGAGACAAATATATATCTTCTAAATATAATAGACAGTGGCGGACCCAGAATTTTAGGTGAGCGGGTGCATAAGCGAAAAACTTAAGAAATTGTCATCGATGTGTTTTTAGCTGAATTCCCCTATTGGGGGACTTTTTATATTTTTGGTTGATTTCAAGGGATTTTTTAAGCTTCTGTGTTGATTCGATATTTTTTTGGTGTTGATTCGAGAGATTTTTGGGTTTTTTTGATTGATTTCAAAAGATTTTTTCGATTTTTTGGTTGATTCCGAGAGTAAATTTTGGTTTTTTGGGACTTATGCACCTTTCACCCCTCAAAAACGTATATATCACGGAGCACCCCCTGTAGTTAAACAGATGCACCTTACGTACCGAAAAAAAAAATTGTCCTTAAGAAACGAACTTGAACGGGTACACAGGACCTCCCTTGGAAAGGATAGGTCCACCCTGATGATTAAACAAACCCACATCAATTTGTATTAAAACAACCAAATTAATTTGTTAATATGTGGAAAATATAGAAGTGTTGAAGTAATAATACAATTAAAAAAAAAATATTTCGTGGAAATAGAGTCGAATATTTCATTTTACTTATTTTTTATAGTCTATTTTTTTTTTTTTTTTTGAAAGAAAGAAATTATAGTCTATTTATTGTTCCCTATTTTATATCCCATGAATGGATTAAAAAAAGTCAAACCTAAAAGTCAAGAATTGGATGGTTGGATTATTTGGCTTTGATTATTTTTAATTTGGTCAATTTACGCGGAGTTGTTCCTTACCCTTTAAAACTCCATATTATTTCAATTTTGCCATTTGACTCTTCAATACTTCAATTTGGTCTTCATTCACCCAACTTTCCTTTACTTCTCATTTACCCCCTCCTTGATATCGGTTATGACAAATATAACCCCTATTATTTCTTATATTTTATAAAGATTACCACGGGAGTTTCTTTTTTAACAATTAACCCCTTTAGGTTTTAGAGTTTACAGTAATTTCCTTTTTACAACATTTGTACCTTCCTCAATGTTTATAATACTCCATGTGTTTACACAACATTTGAATTGTATACATACATGCATGCATACAGAAAAGTTCAATTGTAAAACTTTTTTTTGTTGTGAACCGAAAGACAAAGGAGAGCGTGGAACGTGTCCCTGATTGTCCACGTTTATCATGAATCATGAACGTAAACATTTGCGACTATTCATGATGAATAACACATGATGAATTGATACACCATTAATGATAAATATAATGATGCATAACCCGTGAATGTATGAGACACGTGATGCACTCTCATTTTTTCTGGTTCACGAAGAAATTTAGGTTTTCAATTGAACGTACCCATAAATCTGTTTCGTTGTTATTTATTTGTAGTTAATTTATTATTGGAATAACTTATTTGATCATTATAATTTATGTCCACAAACTATATTTGACACTTTATTGTGAAACAAATGCTTATTGAGTTGTATTACATTGTGGACCAAAATTATAAAAACATGGGTGATTTTAGATTTCTTTATTTTAGTGGATAATGATGAAATCAAGATTTCTATATTCATATCAAGGAAACTACCACCATGTTGCTAGAATGTACATTCAAACCCTTTGAAAATAAGCAATTGACACTTCACCCCCCTCAATCTATTATATATATATACACCTTATTAATCTTCGAAGTATACTATTTGTTCAAACTAACACTTCCACACCCACTTTCTAACATCTCACATCTGACTTTTCTCTCTAAACCCCACCATTTTCATCTCTCAAAAACCATGATGCAGATCGGTGCAACGCTTCCGGCGAACAATCTTCACGTATTTCCGGCGAGACACCTCTCCGGAGGTTGTAATTATGGGTCTCCGTTGAACCCTTTAGGAAGAACTTATTCAACTAAGAGCATGATTAAATCCACCACCTTGTTGACCACCGGAACCACCGGCCAGAAACACCTCTCTAACCTCGAAAAACTGCTCGGTACCGGGCCTCGGGTGATCCTGTCGGAGCCGGAAGTGGTTCGGGATCCGAGTTCCGATCACGGGTCGTCGTCGGAATCGGAGAATAGAGGAAAAGGTCTCTTGGAAGGGCTGAATTTGGATCGGATTTGGCCGGAGAACGCGGCGGCGGAGGAGATGTCTCCGCGGCATCTCAACCAGTTGCGGCGGTTGTTGTCGAAGAACGGGATCGAGTATTCTCCGAGGAACAGTTTAGCTTCCCGGTGGAGGGAGTATCACGGGAGCGATAATTGGACCGGTTTACTCGACCCGCTCGACGAGAATCTCCGGCGAGAGATGATCCGTTACGGCGAGTTTATTCAGGCGGCGTACCATTGTTTTCATTCGGATCCTGCCACGTCCGCGGACGAAGCTCCGTCGCCACGCCACGTGGCTTTGCCCGATAAGTCTTACCGGGTGACCAAGAACCTTTACGCGATCGCGTCGGTCGGGTTGCCGAAGTGGGTGGATAAACTCGCACCGAGGCTCGATTGGATGAGCCAACGGACTAGTTGTGTCGGGTACGTGGCGGTTTGTGATGATCATAGAGAGATATCACGTATGGGACGGAGGGATATAGTGATATCCCTCCGTGGGACCGCCACGTGTCTTGAATGGGTTGAAAATATGCGGGACCTGCTAGTTCAGGTCCCTGGACCTAAACATCCGAACTACGGTCAACCAAAAGTCGAGTGCGGGTTCTTAAGCCTGTACAAAACCGCGGGAGCCCATGTCCCGAGCCTGGCAGAGTCGGTGACCGAAGAAATCAAACGATTAACGAAGTTATACGAAGGTGAAACCCTTAGTATTACCGTAACCGGGCATAGCCTTGGTGCAGCGTTAGCATTATTGGTGGCCGACGACTTAAGCACTTGTGCAAAAGACATGCCACCAATAGCTGCCTACACCTTTGGTGGGCCCCGTGTTGGAAACCGTGGCTTCGCTAAACGTCTAAGCTCGCAAAACGTGAAAGTACTACGAATTGTGAACTCCCAAGACTTGATTACACGAGTCCCGGGTATGTTTGTTAGCGAACAATTGGATAAAAAGCTAAGAGAGTCGAGTGTGGCAAACAAGATACTGAACATGCTCGACAACAACATGCCATGGGCGTACGCACACGTTGGGACGGAATTAAAAGTCGACACGAAAAGTTCTCCCTACTTGAAACCAGACGCGGATATGGCATGTTGTCATGATTTGGAAGCGTATTTACATTTGGTCGATGGTTTTTTGGCGTCGAATTGCCCTTTTAGGGCAAATGCGAAAAGAAGTTTGGTGAAACTGGTCCACGAGCAAAACTCGAATATGAAGAAGTTGTATATAAGCAAGGCACCGGGTTTGAAGTTAAATCTCGAAAGCAAGGTGCAAATGTCCAGTTGTTTGCCAAGTCCGTCTCAGTAAAACTGTATAATTAAATTTGTAGATTATAGTGTTATTTTTTCCAAGTATGATACGGCCTTCTTGATTTTGTGCATATCGATCTTGTTGGATTATTTAACAACAAATTAAACGTTACATTTGTTTAAATTCATACTTATTAGTGAAATTCTTGATCAATGAAGGAACATTTCACCATTTTGTTCAATAAGATACAAAAGTGGATGATTGACTCGTTCCATACTAGAAATAATCGCAGGAAATCCTTTGATAACACGTATTCCTATTTCGCAATGATATTTCACGGTCAATACAATTGGTTGAATCCCGTTAAATCATCTCATAGAAGTTCATTAAGATCTTTTTATAAATCAAATCAGCTTAGATTCTTGAATAATTCATATCACTTATGCTTCTACTGTGACAAAAGATTCCCCTTTTATGTGAAAAAAAACCCATTAAGATATTACGTATGGACAATTAATTAATATTTTATTCATTGCAACAAAATATTTAATTTCTTCCTGTGTCGGTAAAAGAACATGTTTTTTGAAGGAGAGATACTTTTTCAACGATCGAGTCACATAAATCTACATATTTATACCTAAGGCTTTTTCCACAAAATGGTAATGAAACGTATAAATTGAATCGTTTTTCTTTATTTATTTATCTATATAAAAATATTCTTTATATATGTTGGTTGTATACGCGTGCAATCTTTCGAGGTGTAAAAGGTAAACTAATGTAATTTATCATTAATACCAAATATTTGACTCACCTTTTACACTATACTAGAAGCGTACCCCAACAATGCAGTAAGATACATCACGATTTTAATGTTTCCTTTTATTTTTTGTTTTTTATCGATTTACAATACGATTTTGGATGATTTTGAGAGAATGATAATGGTTTTCTTTTATAAATTTGTTTAATTTAGGCTTAATAATATATTGTTTTTTATATAATATTTTTAAGTATTTCGTTAGAATTCAATGATTATCTTATATATTTTAAATTCTTTATATTTAAATTAAAATGTTTGTCTTTTTTAATTATGTTTATCAGTTAGTTATGAATTCAAACATATAGTTTTAGAAATTTGTATTCATGCATCATGATTTATAATCTTGAATTCTAAGTAATATGTATCAATAAAAAATACTTAATGCATAAAAACTTGTTTTTCGATAGTTTAATTATAATGTAATTTATTTTAGGTTTTAATAATATAATGTTTTTTTTTATAAAATAAACATTAAATATTCGGTTAGATTTTCTTAATTATATTTTAGATTTTTTATATTTAAAATTTGATTTTTATCATGTATTTAGTTATGTGTGAGTGGTTTTAGGGGAGTTGAAGTGTAAAGTGATTTTAGGGGAGTTAAAATGGTTAGAGATAAGGATTAAAAGTTAATGAATAACATTAAATGTAGTACATAAAGTTTTAATGATTGTTTATAAAAAAAACATTATCATTTTCTCAAAATCATCCAAGATCGTACTGTAAATCAACAAAAAAACAAAAAAAAAATTAAAATTGTAATATATCTCGTTGTATATAAAACCGTATCCTTTTAAAATCATTGGTTTTTAAAAAACAAAAACTTAAAATGTTTTATAAATAATATAGACACTCTATATAAATAAGCTAAATCATTTTTATTTTCTTTTTAAAAACACAAGTTTCTAAAAAGAAAATTCACTATGTGAACACCATGCTTTTAAAATTTTAACTTATATTTTCATATTTTATAACAAAAAAACAAGAAAGAAAAATATATTGAATTTTATCAAGACTTTAAGACCAAATATTTGGACTAATACCCTAAACATAGAGCTCAATCCATATTTTGTTGTTTCTCTTATATATGACATATTTTAGGTCAACATTATCAACAAATTATAACTTTTAATATACTAATGATTAGTTAATAATTTACAAAATTACAATTTTAATATTTTAAATAATTTTACTTAAATAGTTTATAAGAGAAAATTTCAGTTATAAATTTGTTTTGTAGTTGTGAATTAGGTGATAAAGTAGGAAAAGGAGGACACATGTTCCCAATTTGTTTCCATTCCTCATTAACAATAAATGTGATTTTTTTTTATGATAATCATAATGAATGATACACCATTCGTTATGCATATATGGGGCACGTGAAACATTTTCCTTTATTCTCTAATTTACAATGGAACTTAAGTCTGCATCATGAAAATACATAGATAGGTTTAGTTGATTTTCCATTAAGTCATGTATAAATAAAGTTGTTTGTGTGAATTAATATGTTTGTATAGGTTTGAAAGGTTTTTTGTTTCTGAGAGTTTTTACATAGATGAAAGTAGGGGTGCCCGTGGGTTGGGTTGATCGGGTTGAAGACATTTAAACAACTCAACCCAATGTTGGCAGTTTGAAAATTTTTAACTCAACACAACCCAAACAAAAGTGCAACCCAACCCAACCTGTTCGGGTTGGTCGGTTTGGGCTGATTGTGTTTAAACTAAGTAAAATCAACATCGGAAACATAGAAATAAAAGTAACCTTGATTTGAAATACGATAAATCATTCAAGAGAATATACGAGTTTATCAAATATTTAGGTATTTAATGTAACTTTCCAGTAAAATGTCATCTTACAAGTTTCATTGCTTGTTGTTGCCCAGTCGTTTTTTGTAACCTATACATCTTAAAGATAAATACAAATAATTTTAGAGAACACACTAAAACTTTCATCCGTTATCGGTTTAGCCGGGTTACTTTGGGCCTAACCCAATTTCAACTAAATAGATTCGGTTTGCCCTAATTTATATCGATTATATGTTGGGTTACATCAGGTTGATTTTTTTAGGGTTTTCGGGTGGGGATGGTCGGTTTTTTGAGCACCCCTAAATCTCTTCCTAAAACCTTATTGAATAAGTTATTTTCTATATCATTAAACCACTATCAAACAGTCAATTATAATTAACCGAATAAACTGTAAATTCCATTAAAATTAGTGGTCGTAGTCTAAAAATACATTATAAAATCAACTATAACATGACCGTAGTCTAAAAAAAAGAGTTCCAATATATCTGATCCCAAATACATATTGCACAATTAAAATTAGTCTAACAAGTAAAAAAATAACAAGTAAAAAAAAAATAAACTTTAAACTAAATTAGACGTGTGTAAGCAGTTGAGATTATAATTCTCAAGAATTTTCATATGATGATTTGTATATGTAATACCTTTCATGGTTTTCAATTGTCAAGTTTCATATTGGATCAAACTCAAAAGTCTACAACATAAAGTCCAAAAATATTACATGAATAATATATATATATATATATATATATATATATATATATATATATTCAAACGAGACACTAACTATTTAAAAAAACAATAAAACAACTGTTGATCCAAACTCTCTCAGTGATTTGATAACGACCCTCTTCTATACTTAGTGAAAATTACGTTTTAATATGTATTAGTGTTTCACCATCAGCGATCAGACTGAGTCTGTTCAGTTATCGCTGATAGTCTTTCTTATAAACAATTCTATGTATTAGTGTTTCACTATCAGTGATTAGACTGAGTATGTTCAGTTATCACTGATAGTTTCTGATGTAAACAGTAACGTAATCCCTGAAGACAAGTCTCGCGTCAACATATGTTCATAGCTGAATCGAAGACGAAGCTGCTGAACAAAGAGAAGTCTACTAGTGATCTGATGCGGATATCAGTGAATCAAAGACAACTCTACATATACGGGAAGGAACATGAGGAAAAGCTTCAGCGATAGTTGAACCTCTTTTATCTCTGAAAGAAAAGATATTCAGCGATCAAAAGATCACAAAGCTTATGTCTCAAGTTTCCTTTTGTCTATCCTTGCACAAACTAGTACTATGTGTCAGAACGGACATGTCTCTGCCACCATACGTACAACAACTCTGTCAACTACACTGTTCATGACCCGGACGAAAGCATGTCTCCCAAAAGTCAGACTCCCAAAGCCAATCTGTGAACGCCACGTGTAAAGTGCCCTGCCATGCATTTAATGCATAGGGTATAAATAGGAAGTTCACCCCTCCATCTGTGGGTGTGCTCAATCCTTGAACTCCATATAGAAACCCTTGTTTTCTATCTCTCTTAATCCCCCATTCTCTGAATTTCTTGTGCAATCATCTTAGTGTTTCTTAAGTTTGTTTAGATTGAGTCTGTCTTAATCTTATTCCGCAACAAACTTGTAAATTGTATTTTGATTTATCAATAAACAATTTATTAAACTTTAATTTCTGTGTTTGTATTCACCCCCCCCCTTCTACAAACTTGTTAAGCACCTTCGGGACCAACAACAACGAAAACAACAGATCATGTACAAAATCATATATGTGATTTTACATTAACCCGAAAAAAAACGGACGCAAACGACTTTGAGTGCGACCTAATGTCACGTGAATCGTATATGATTTAGCATGTACTCGGCTATTATTGTGTTTTCTTAAATATATCATGTTTTTGTATGAACCCATATCTCTCTCTCTCTATATATATATATATATATAATTAAAAAAAATGATGTGCAGTGTGGTTTGATAACTCAAAACTGCAAACCGTACCGCATAGTACGATTTGGTAAAAATGCAAACCACAAATCGCACCTTAAACCGCATTTTCTGGTGCGACACAGTTTGACGAATTGGATGAACACCCGTAGTTTGTATAGATTTGGAAGATTTTTGTTTGAGATGATTTTTTTCATAGATGGAAGGAATGTGTTTTTAATTGAGTAGGACATGTTTGGAATTTTTTTGCCTTTCTACATAAATCTTGTCCTAAAACCTTATTGAATAAACCATTTTTTATATTATCAAGTCATAATAACCAAGAGTTGGGTTTCGGTGAGAAGTTGATGTTAATTTGAAAAGCGTAAGAAGTGGTTATCAATCGTTGGATGATAAATAAATGCACATTAAAATGAGGTGCACCGAGATGCATCAGATCAATCCCCTTTTAAGGTGCAATTCATGGAAGAGATCGAGATTAAAATTGATCAATGGTTCAAATTCACTTCTCACACTTCTTACGTTAAACTCAACTTCTCACACAATCTTTCGTCTAATAACGAAACAATCATATATAATTAACCGAAAAGGCGAAAGATCGTGTGAGAAGTTGAGTTAATGGTGAGAAACGTGATAAATGGATCTGAACCGTTGATCTCTTTTAATCTCAAACCCTCTCATGAATTGCAACTTAGAAGAGAATTAATCCGGTGCATCTCAACCTAATGTGCGTCAATTTCCCATCCAACGGTTGATAATCACTTCTCACGCTTCTCATTGATAACTCAACTTTTTATTAGAACCCAACCTTAAACTATAAGGATGCGTTTTATATACAGAACAGAGTGGAACAAGACAGAACATAACAAACTTGTCCCATGTTTGACGTGACCATATGTGGAACACGCTATAACTAAGTGGAACAAACATGGGACACACTTGTTCCACTCCAACCCCCTGGAACTAAGTAGAACAACAATATTTTGATTAATATATCATTTGTTAAAAACAAAAACATAAAATATGTCTTCTCATCATCCACGTCTCCAAGCTAGGGGTGTGCAAAACCCGAATAGTCTGAAATTTGAATCCGCATCTGAACCGAAAATAAGGTGTTTTTGCAAAACCCGAATACCCCGAAATCTGATAATCCGAAACCCGACCCGTTCGAAAACCTGAAATAACATAAATCTAAATTTTAAATACTATATATATATATATCTAATTATTTTTTGAAAATCGTAAATTATAGTATGTTGAAATATTTTCTAAATTTTAAACTTGCTATCGATTCCATCAATCTTTCAATCGATTGTATTAATCTTAAAAAAATGATTGAATTTAAGTATAACTTTTGCATTATATAATACCCGAACCCGACCAACATCAACCCGAAACCCGACCAACCCAAACCCGAAACAACCTAAAATCTGAAACTTAAAATTTGAGTTTTGATTTCTATATCCAAAATCTAATCGTGATAAATTAGTTTTATGTTTTTTATAATACATTGACTATGCATTAGTGATGTAAGTAAATTAGTTTTATGTAATGTAATCTATGATTTTTCATCAGGGGTAAATTCGTCATTCAACTAGTCTAGTCATGTCTTACCAAATGTTGGACAACTGTACTGTTCCATCTTATCCTGTTCCGTCTGCACACATCGCACCCTAAATCTTATTAAACTGCTAACAAACAGGCCGGACAGCTGACAAAAACATTACGGTGAGGTGAAGCCCACCCACGTGTTAACAAGAAAAAGACGAGGGAAGGGATTTGAAGATTAGGTTAACGCCGCTTCTCAAATATATTTATTATTATTATGCCGCTTTGGTAGGGTTTTTCTACCGCCTCTCCTCTCCTCTCCTCACCCCCAATTTACACACACACTCTCATTCTCTCTCACTTCTTTCTGTTACTTCTATCCATTAATGGCCGCAATAATCAACAATTTCTAAGGTTTTATTGCTTTTTCCTAATCGAATTCTGCATCTAAAGCTTTTGGATTTTTGTTTTTGTGTTGAAAGAAATGGCATCAACGAATCCTTTTGATCTTTTGGGCGATGATGATAACGATGATCCGTCTCAGCTCATAGCAAAGCTTCCGGTGGCTGTTGCAACCGCCAAGAAATCTCCGGTTGGTGGCGTCGCTGCTAAGCCGGCAGCCAAGCTTCCTTCCAAGCCGCTTCCTCCGTCTCAAGCTGGTACGGTTACTGTCGCTTTTTTTCGCTCTCGAGTTTTTATTTGGTTGAAGGTGTTATTTGAATTAGATCTGTTTGTGTTATTGGAATTGATGGATTTTTGATGATTACGAATGGTTGTGATTATGTGTGGTTGACGTGAATTTGGAATGTGATGTTTGCTAATTGTGGAGGATGTGTTTTAGCGATATGATTGTGTATTTGTGTTTTTGCTTTCAGCTTCTGGTTTTCATATGTTTAAATTGAATTATTGATGTTTGAGTTGGACCTGGTTAGCAATGGTGGAAATCATATGAAAAGGTTTGTAGTTTGATTTGATTTGATTCATAGTGGAAGAAATTTTATCAGGAATCAAATACAGAGGATTTTCTAAACTAGATTAACAGAACTTGCAAGCCAAAATCATTGTTAATTGATATCTTGATTATTGGATTAGAGTATTATCAAGAAGAAAAAGAAACATTGCAATTTTGTCTTACAACTCAATATAGAAATTGTTGCATTTTTTTGGAACAAGGAGTAAATGTTTATCCAACATGATTAAATTCTTTGTTAGTTATTCGCATGTTAGGTACATTCGCCTCATATATATGTATATAGGTACACACACATATATATATGTACCCACAATTGATACTTTTTGAATGAAATAGGATGTAGAAATGTTGCTTGATTGTGCAAACATGATGGTCATCTATTTTTGAGGGTTTTTCATCACTTTGGTGTTTGGAAGCTCGACTTGAATAACTAGGACCATTATAGAGGGATTTTTTCTAGTATAATTAGTTTTGAATTCAGTGGTATGATCAATAGCTAAATTATTTAACATTCTTATTATAATATATAGGACATGTTTTTGAAAATCTTGCAGGGGTTGTTTGCTAATATGTGGTGCTTTAAAGCTTTTCATTTTCCTCTCATGGTTATGTAGCATTGGTCTTTTTTTATAACTGAAAATGATTTTATAATGTCGGTGTGTTGTTGAAAAATGTTGGTTTGATTAATCATTCTGCCGCTGAGTTCTTTAATGTAATTCTGGTGTTAACACTGTGAAACATCATTTTCTTGATATAGTGCGAGAGGCAAGGACTGATGGTCAGCGTGGAGGAGGGCGATTTGGTGGAAATGGAACAGGGAGAGGTGGTCGCGGTGGACGTGGTTTCAATCGTGATTCAGTTGATACTGAGAATTCATATGGAAATAACAATGGGTTTTCTGGAGGGTACAACAGACCTTTGGAAAATGGAGACGGTGAGAAAGCATCTGAAAGACGTGGACCCCGTTTGGGAAACCGTGGTGGCCGGCGAGGTGGCTACAGTAACGGAGATGGCGCAGAAGGTGAACGTCCTAGGAGGGTGTTTGAACGCCGCAGTGGAACTGGTCGTGGGTTAGTACTCGTGTACATTTTAAAGTTAACTTCATGACAACATATTTATGATGAATAATATTCATGAATCATTGATTATGCAGGGTTATTCATCATGAATAATACATGAAATAGTTGGTTCTCAAGATATTCATAGTTCTCATTTGAACTTTCCTCTAGTTATATTATTTTAATTATGTCTTTTTGTGCAGAAACGAGTTTAAGCGTGAAGGTGCAGGTCGTGGCAACTGGGGAACTGCTACCGAAGAGGTTCCCACGTAAGTACTCTAATAGTCTAATTTGTAGCTTAGTTTTTGCTTATTATCTTTAAAAGCTCTCTCTTTTGTGAAGTAAAGTTACCGTAAAAGCTTCAACAAGTTGATAATTGGTTGAATGATTCTTTGTATGTAGGGAGACTGAAGAACCCGTCACTGAAACCGAAAAGATTGTGGAGTCTGATAAACAAGCAGGACAAGAAGAGGCAGGTGATGCCAACAAGGAGAATACTGTAGATGTGGCAGAGGAGAAAGAGCCAGAGGAGAAGGTGAGCTTGTTTTTCAACCTCATTTTAGATTTTTTCTTTGGGGACAGGTTTAATGAAAACCATAAACAATTTGAGAACATGAGAACCAAACTATTCATGCTTTATTCATAATGAATGCTGTGATATTCATGATGAATATTATTCAGAGTTTTTAATCAAGAAAAATACATGAAATAGTTGGTTCTTGGGCCTTCGAGACATTTATGTTTCTTATTTGAACTTTCTTGGATCCCATTTGAACATAAATAAAAAGATTGTGTTTTGATGGTTATGAACTTTTTTTTTTGATCGTTATGAACTTCATTTTGAGGTGTTGTGTTTTTATGGCAGGAAATGACCCTGGAGGAGTATGAGAAAGTGCTAGAAGAGAAGAGGAAAGCATTGATAGGTCTGAAGAATGAGGAAAGAAAGGTGAGCTTAGACAAAGATTTGGCAAAAATGCAGCTGCTTTCCAACAAAAAGAGTGGTGAAGAAGACATCTTTGTTAAGCTGGTATAGTTTTCATTAAACTAAGGCCGTTGTTGGTATACGTCGATATGTTTCTATTATGTATGTATATATATATATATATATTTATAATCGCTTCTGCAAACAGGGTTCTGAGAAGGACAAGCGTAAAGAGGCTGCTGACAAAGAAGAAAAGGCAAAGAAGGTGAGGCATAACGTCATATAGCTGCTTGATACGTAGTCTAGGACCATGTTTGGTAATCATAAGCTGACTTGTTTTTTAAGCTTGTTGAAAAAGCCCCATTCGATTAGGCCATAAGTTAGCTTCGGCCATAAGTTAGCTTCTGAAAAACTACTTCAAGTGGTGTTTCAATAAGCTTGCGGGGCCTTTTTTCACTTTTTCCATTCATGCCCCTACATATTTTTTCAATTAATTTTTCCAACATGTTCTTTTAGATGATTTTACACTGTCATCTAAGCTTATCTGCCAGTTTTACCAAAACATGACTAGTTTATCGACCACTAACTAACTTATCAGCTAACAACTATAGTTTATCAGCTAGTTTGCTCATATTGAAAAAGCCCCGTTTTGTTAGCCATAAGCTAACTTTTGAAAAACTACTTCAAGTGGTGTTTCAATAAGCTCAATTTTTTCCCCAATTATGCCCCTTGTATTTTTACAATTAATTTTCAACACGTCTTTTTAGGTGGTTATTAATTGCCATCAATCTTATGTGCTAGTTTTTACCAAGCATGACTAGTTTATCGACCACTAATTAACTTATCAGGTAACAACTAGCTTATCTGCTAGTTTGCTTAGGTTAAATATCGGTTCTCTTACTAGTTTGTGTATGATTTTGCAGTCTGTAAGCATCGACGAGTTTCTGAAGCCTGCTGAGGGAGAAAGGTACAATAACGGTGGTGGACGTGGTGGTAGGGGTCGTGGGCGTGGTTTTAGAGGAGGATACGGAGGTGGAAACAGAATGAACAATGTGGTTGCACCGTCTATCGAGGATGTCGGTCAGTTCCCGTCGTTGAGTGTCAAGTGAGTTGAGGGTCTTTTTGGTTAGTAATCCATCAAAATCTTGAAAGACTTTTTTTAGTATTTTGATTAAAACTATTTTCAATGGTCTTGGTCTTGTAAGAGTGTAAATCATTAAGATACCTTGTATGGCCAAGCTTACATGCCCTTGGGGCTTGGCTTTCTTTGAATTATGATTCAGCATTCAGAAGCCATTTTGGTTAGTCTTAAAAAGTCCAAACTTTTTTACCCTTTTAACCTTTTTGTTTGGTGTTATTGAGGACTTGTTTGTTAGTATAGCATAATGAGTCCCCGTAGCTTATTTAGTCAGATATATATTTGGTAGTGGTTTAATGATATAGAAAGTGGCTTATTCAGTAAGCTTTTAGGGGGAAAGCTTTGTATAGAAAGACAAGTTTTATCAAATCTGTTTCTCCCGGTTAAAAAAACACATTTTCTCCATCTATGAATAAATCCTTCCAGACAAAAAACGTAGACATCTTTGTCCATACAAAGCCTGTTTTTTGTTGGAAAGCGGGTTTGATTAAATTGATTAAATTTTTTATATAATTAATATTTTTATAATTGATTAAATTTTTATATAATTAATATATTTTTATTAGAACTTTAGAAACCCACTTGTACTCTCCCTACTTTAGAGGCTGTTTACCAAAGACTTGTCAATTCACTTACCTTCCCTAATTAATATGGCATTGGCAAGGCTGAGGATTTTATCCAGAAAATAGATAGACAATAACGCTTGGGATTAACTCATTAATTGGGTATGGTTTTGGGTCTTTTTACCACCTAAAACTTTAAGGGTAGTTTGGTTCACATAATGAAATTTGATGGAATTGAAATTCATTGCAGGAATTTGACTTTGTAGGAATTGGAATGAAATTTAATGGAATTTGACCACATGTTTGGTTGGTTGTAATTCAATTCCTTCACTAAAGCCAAGAAATGATGAATTCCTTAGATTGTGGAATTCAATGGAATTGGAAAGATTCTATCGCTTTTATTCCGTGAACCAAACATGGGCTTGGAATTTGGTCAATGGAATTGGTCATTCCAATTCTTTCTAGTTCCTTCCAATTCCATGAACCAAACAACCTCTAATGGTTGGGATTAGTTCAGCTGACAATAACGCTCGGGGTTGAGGATCTTTCTCAGAGATCACCAGTTTGAGTACTACAAAGCCACTGAAGATTTTCCTGACCGTTCTCCAGGTTCGAGTCCTGCAAGATCATTTGGATTTTCCGGACTATTATTAGTGGGATTTTCCTGACTATTCTCCAGAGCTCCTAGAATTAGTTGAGGTGCATACAAGCTGACCTGTATTAAAAAAAAAAGAACACTTTGGAAGGCACATCATAAAGATTTAACTTGCAAGAAAACAGAACTTCAATGAAGGGCCACAAAGGATCTTGTTATAAGAGAAAAAGTAGGTAAATTTTTTAACAAATTATAGATCACAAGAGGATGCAAACTGTGAAACAGAAGTATAATATAGTCATCATTCAACAATCTTTATCCTACTTTTTTGTACAAGAGGTTCCCTGAATTCAGTTTAGGTTCAAAAGAATGGAAGTTCAACCAAGAGATACGATTGATCATCAACAGCTTCAAAAAGTATCGCACCAAAAGCGCTCATAAAACATGCAGATCGTGAAGCCATTGACCACCGAAATGCTTCAAGAAGAGCAGCAACCTGACTTCTGGTTCACGGGTTGTCCTCGGATCTGAACGGTTGGAGGTCTAGCATTGTTCATTGCTGGCTGGCTTGCCATCCTGGATAACCCAACAAATTAGTCATCATTGATAACCTAATCATATGTCATACATCTTCTTTAAGATGTTTTCTTTCTGCAGATTTCAAGTTTTTACATGTTCTATGAGTTCTGAGTCATCTAGGGTGCATTTGGAAGCTTGACGGGACTAGACAGGCGTGAGTGAGGTCGACAGGTGAAAGAATGGTGTTTAATTTGAAATGGGTAGTTTAGTAATTTACCAATCTTATTCCAACTCCTTTATTTTTGTTTACCAATTTTTGATGGGACAGAAGAAAAAAAATGTATTTTTGTCACATTGGGGTCCTGGTCCAATGTTGTGTCAAACGTAGGACAAGAAGTTTTTGTAGTGTAATGTCCCGCATAGCAAACGCACCCCTAAAAAAGTGTTTAGTTTTTCAAAGTGCATACAATACAGTTTCAGCTATGTGTTGCATATAATGACCTGCATCATGATTTACTACTCCATAGAGGTAAATCACAAACACAAAGATGTTTATGACTTCAATCTATCAAAAAGGAAGTGAACAACGAAAACCTGTTTTTAATTTCAGCAGCCATAGCCATAAAAGCCTCTTCCACATTGGTGGCACTCTTAGCACTTGTTTCTAGAAATGGAATCCCGATCTCATCAGCAAATGCCTGCACAGGGAAAGCAACTCTTAGGGCCTGTTTGTTAGCAGCTTAATGAGCTTAAATGAGACTTGCAGTTTATTCGGTCAGTTATATATGACGGATTGGTAGTGGCTTAATGATATTGAAAGTGACTTATTAGTAAGCTTCTAGGGGGAGCTTTATGCAGAAAAACAAGTTTTTTCCAAACCTGCCCCTCCCAATTAAAAAACATGCTCCTTCCATCTATGAGAAAACCCTCCCAAACAAAAACCTTCTGAATCTATACAGACATATTAAACCACACAAACAGCTTTATCCGTATAGGAGTTAATGAAAACCAACCAAACATTTTTCTGAAGCTCTAAGAACAACATGATCATATGAAGTCCATGAAATAGGTACTCCCTCCCATGAAAACTACAAACAATTTGGGCTATGTTTGGCAAATTAATTGATAAGCTAATCGTAGGCTAATAAGCTAAGCTTATAAACTAGTCATGTTTGATAAATAAATAAAAAAGAAACTAGATGATAGCTAGATTACAATGTAAAATGACATAAAAGTACATGTTGAAATATTAATTGGATAAATATAGCATAATTGGAAAGAAGTGGAAGACCGCCCCTGCAGTTTATTGAAACATCAATTGAAGTAGTTTTTCAAAAAGTTGGCTTTACGGCTAACCAAAGGAGGCTTCAATAAGCACAAAAAATGAGAGAGCTTATGGTTGACAAACATGGTCTTCACTTTTTTTTTGGGATGTCCCATGAGAATTGAAAAGTTCCATTTTCTAAAAGTATTTCATGTTCAAAATTACCTAATTGGCCATGATCATCATTACAAATAATTGATTTTTTTCTTTTACTTGAACTATCTATCAAGTCGAAAATGTTGCAATTTTCATTGGAGAAATGACCTATAGCACAAGAAGTTTGATTTATTACCTTTCCGGTTTCATACGACACGACCTTCTGCGCCGTAAGATCACACTTGTTTCCAACAAGAAGCTTGTTCACATTCTCACTAGCATAACGATCAATTTCGCTCAGCCATTGCTTGACGTTGTTGAAACTCTCTTGATCTGTCACGTCGTAAACGACCTGCAGGAAAAAGTCCAAGGGAAAAGAGTTGCTAAAGAATTCCCATAGCTTCTATCCTTCAAGCAAAAATGATAGTAAGAATACAAGATATGAATTATTTACAATAATGCCATGAGCTCCACGATAGTAGCTGCTGGTGATTGTCCTGAAGCGTTCTTGCCCAGCAGTATCCCACTGTATGCAGAAGAATGGTGAGAAAAAAATAACAGCCAAATATATATCTTGGCTGCTAGCATGAAAATAATGCTAGTTTTGCGAACCACAACAAGGTCAATGAAATATGAGAAGATTATAAAATTTTTCATGAATAATGCAATATAACAAAACATATACTATCTAGAGCCAACATTTACACCACTATCTAAAGTTGTCCATTGAGGGTGCGTCTGGTACGTGGATTGGACTGAACTGGACGGACGAAAGTGATGTAGGCGTGTGAAAGAATTATGGAAGGTTTTATTTTGACATGGGTAGTTAAGTAATTTACTAATCTTGTCTCATCTCCATGATTTTTGTTCCACCTATTTTAGTGGACAAAAGAAACGCATTTTCGTCACACTCTGGTCCTGTCTAGTCCCAGTCTAATGTCGTGCCAAACGTGGGACAACAAGTTTTTGAACCGTCATGTTCTGTCCTATCACAATGTACCAAACAGACTCGAAGGATGAGAAGAGCAAGAGCAAGAAATAATGAGTGGGTTCATCGGGTTAAGGGAGGATGTGATTTGGCATATTGTATCAATTTCCATTTTTGTGTCTTTATCTTTTATGATTGCAGGTTGCAGCTAATATATATAAATCTTGTAGTAGAGTTGATGATTTGCAATCACTATTAAAGGAACAAAAAAAGGAAAAAGAAGGAACACAAAATAAAGTAATGTCTCCATTTGGAGCTTAAAGATTTAACATGCCATATGAGTGAGAGTTAAGAGCTTACGATTTGGAGCTTAATTGTTTTGCCATCCTGTTCCACGGTGCGAATTTTCTATAGAAAAGACATCATAATTAGTAAAAAGAATACTTACTGAAATAATAATCACATAAAAATGGAAGCTTGATCGAGAATTGCTTACGAAGTCCACACCGATGGTGCTGATGTAACTTTCCAAGTATGAATCATCCTGCAGTACAAGAATTAAAAAAGATGAGCAAAAAAACACAAACAAATTGTATGACAACCATGCATGTCTATTCGATTATGTGAAAGATCAAGATACTTATTGTAGTTAGTTTTTTTATGTAAATCTAAATCATCAACTTTTTTGTTGGGATATACTTTTTGTTTCGAATTTCAATCACCGACTGGCATGCAAACTCTTTCTTTAAGCAAGAATGACAAATATGGAAAATGTGCAACTACCAGAAGTTGTATATATAATTTTACCAGACAGCATATATGCTATTAGACGCGTCAATTATCCGTTCAACAGATGCCTTAAAACGACAAAAGAGGTAATGGCAGATATGTTGACATATGTATTATAAGCATCTATGTTTTTGTGAATTCACTTTATGCTTTTATCCGAAATACAAGTAACATTGCTTTTAACCAGTGTATGCAGATGGAAATCAAAAAAAGCAAACTGCTTGACCATAAGAGAAAAGAAAGATGAAGAACTTACAGCAAAACGCAATAGGAGACATGATTTTCCAACTCCTGAATCTCCAATGAGCAATAGCTTGAACAGGTAGTCACTACAAGAGCAAGTGAACTATGAATCTTAACAAACCAAAAACCACTACAATGCATCAAGATCTTATAAGCACAATATTTACACTGTTCCTCAGGTTATAATAATATCAACATATGTCATAAACCTCCTGCAACCCATAAAAATACCAAATATGGTTTCACTTCACTTTCGGCCTGAACCACTAAAAAGAAGACAAGCATTATAGCTATCATCTCAATCTTACATATTTTGATGTAAAGATCTACAAGTTCAAAAGCATCCCATAAACTTAAAACTATAACAGTTCAGATACTACTAGATTGTGACTCAATCATTCAAAACATAAAATATTGGTTTAAAGTAGATCTCTTTTAAACCTAACCAGTAATTAGTCACACAAGCCAAGATTACAGCACCCTGCACTAGCCCCATTTGAGGTTAGAATTCATCCAAGTCCATCTAGCTCTCAAACTTTCAACACATTTTCATGCTCATACAAACAAAATTTCTAGCTCTAGCCAAACGCCAATAAAGGCATGTAAACCCGTACAAATCCTTGAATTTAACCCAATTCAGTAATTGAAAAAAAAAAGTACCGGCGAAATCAACGGACAAACTTTTAAAGTCCAAATATCAAAATCCATACTTTAACAATAAGACTCCTGATAAAATTCAGAATAAAGCAAGTTAAACTTCCTTAAAATATCTAATTACAAAAAACAAAATTCAACAATTCAACAGAACTCATTTCATTTCTCGAAATCAATCAATAGATCGCACGAGAAACAACCTGATTTGATCTAAAAATCCCAAATCTAATATAACAATAGAACCCTAAATCAACATCACGATACCGATAAGTAAACAACAAATAAAAAAATACATATTTAAGCACCTTAACTAGTCAAACAAACATAGATCTAG
Source organism: Arctium minus (assembly GCA_954870635.1). Classification (NCBI taxonomy): domain Eukaryota; kingdom Viridiplantae; phylum Streptophyta; class Magnoliopsida; order Asterales; family Asteraceae; genus Arctium; species Arctium minus. Next base: position 1,033,694 of record OX941089.1, on the reverse strand, counting down.
CAGAATCACATAAGATATAAACCTCAAACGCGAAATTTGAGTCAAATTTTAGAATATATGTGGTTTAACTAGAAGAAAGACGTACTATTCGGGATTCATTTCCGTGTATAGAGTTGAGATCGAGTGATCAGAGATACGCCGAGATTATTGAAACCGGCCGCCGGAAAATCGGAATCTTCACCGGAGATTTATATATAAGTTTGAAAGTAAACGATTTCGTTGAAGATATCTCGAAGATGCCTGTAATGTCGGAGTTTTAAGCATGAAAAGGTAAGGTGGGGGGGGGGGGGGTGACGTATTGAATAGAAACAACATTTGACACGCGTTTTTTTTTTGTAGCAGTGTAATTACGTTTATGCCCTTTGCATTATTGCTTTCCTTTTGAATGAAGGGAGGTTGATTTAGAAATCTTAAATACTTCTTTCGTATTAAAATAAATATCTATATTATTATTTTAGGGGTTGTTTATTAAAAAGTTACTTTGGTGAAAGCTCATCGGTTCAATTATCTTATTGGATGAACATAACAAAGACCGAAAATCTTACCCAGTAAAAAAGAAGACAAGAATCGAGAGTCTTACCCGATAAGTGGGGGTGATGATTCTTATCCGACAAGCGCTTATCGGGATGCAAATGTTTCACATCAATCTAATTTGATGGTCGGGAATGTTATCCCATAAGGTAAATGAGAGTAGTGGCTCTTGCCGGTAAGTGTTTGGTGAATGGCTATTTAGTTTGTCCTAAAATAAATGTTCACTTTCAAAAGTAAATGTCTACCTTTACATTATACCCTTAATTATGAGATGTAGAAAATCTCTCTAAGGTGGTGTTTGGTTCATAGATTCTGAAGGAATCTGATGGAATTGGAATGTTGAATTCCATTGACCAAATTTCATTCTTTTGTTTGGTTCATTCTTTTTCACGAAAGAAATCTCTAAATACCATCAAATTCCACAAATGGGGGAATTTTACATTCCTTAGTAACTACAAGGTACTTTGATAGAATTGAATTCTTATTTTTCTTAATACCACATATGCCCTCAATCCAATATAACCTAATCACCGTCGACCATCATTGATTTGAACCACCGCCGACCACCGACCACCACCGATTTGAACCATCCTCGATCTGAACCACTACCGACCACCGACGTTCTAAACCATCGCCGCTTTGAACCACCGCCATTCTGAACCATCGCCAATCTGAACCACCGTCGACTACCACTAACCACCATCGACCACCGTCGATTTGAACCATCCTCGATCTGAACCACCACCGACCACCGACGTTCTAAACCATCGCCGATCTGAACCACCGCCGTTCTGAACCATCGCCAATCTAAACCACCGCCGACTGCCACTAACCACCGTCAACCACCGACCACCACTAACCACCGATGACCACCACTGACCATCGTCGATCTGAACCACCACCGACCATCGTCGACCACCGATTTGAACCACCGTCGACCATCGCCGTTCTGAACCACCGCCGACCATCGATCACCGTCAATCTGAACTAGGCATGGGAATGGGGCGGGGATGGGGCGGGTTTTACAATCCCCGACCCCGGTTTGTAGAAGAGATCCCCGACCCCGGGCGGGTACGAAGATTTATCCCCATCCCCGGTCAACAACCCCGATCAAACCCCGGTAAATACCCGGTCAAACCCCGTCCCCGGTCCCCGGACCCGACCCGTCATACCTGCAGATTTTTTTAAAGCAATTTTCTGAAATTTTTTAAAAATAATTTTCCACATAATCATAACCATACTCCTTGCTTAATAATAGATTAAAAAAACACCATATCACCATACACAACAAAATCTTCCCATTATCCATATATTGGCCTAACAAGAAGCACTGGTGAGTGATGACGTGCACTGTAGAAGGCGACGATAAGATGGCATTGTTTATTGAAGAGTGGATTTTGGAAAAAGTAAGGGGTTGTTTGTAACACCCGTAATTTTCGGTAAGTAAATGTCACCCGAACATTTCTGTGACTTGTGAACAGTGGGGTTCTGTTGGGAAATGTATTGTTTAAAGTCCCTCGGAGTATCGGGAGTTCGGGCATTGAAAAAGTCGGATTTTTGGAGTTCGGGGGCACCCGGGCGACTATGCCAGCGATTGTGCCAGAGGACACAATAGCCTGGCACAATCGCCAAAGCTTGAACACCCATGGTACATTTCTGGCGATGCCTGGCACAATAGCCTACGTGTACCAGTGGGTTAAATGTTGCGATTTTCACCATTTCTTCTCATTTTCTCATTTCTATCTTCTTCCCTTTTCTCTCCCAAACCCTAAAACCGAACCCTAACCCATTTTGATGGTTTTCCCCCTTGAACCACATGATTCTTCATCATCTAACTAATTGGAACCTTGAACCACAAAACCTCCATCTTCATCTTCCTCATCAAGTTCTTCGGTTGGGAGCTCGGATTGAAGTGTTGGATTGGGTGTTCTCGGAAAGTCTCGTCATCTTTTATGATAAGCTTCTTTGATTTAAGGTTATATATGTGCTTTGGGTGTTTCCCTAGTGTTTGGTTTATCAAATCTCGGATTTGTTAGTTTTGGAGAAACTAGGGTTTTGACCTCGTTGTGGGATTTTAGTATATTATGTTGGGGAATGTTTCTATGTGGTTGGTTATGGATACTTATGGGTTGAAATGTTTGGATCTAGGTTTTGGAAGATTTCGGCTTGAGGATTCAAGTGGTCTTCAAAAGAGCTCGTTGGGTGAAATCTAGATTTAGCCTAAATCTAGCAAGGTGAGTTCAAGATGATTTACGAAAACGGTGTACATACCAAAATGGTTATTTTAAAGTATTTATGTTTTGCATCAAATTGTTCACTACTAACAAATGTTGGGCATTTGGTTATATCTCACCTTATAAACTTGTGTCACATGCGTATTTGTGAGTTTGGGCATTCGTCAAATAAATCATGTTTGAGAAGCTTCATTTATGCATATTTTATAAATGGAGTCCATTTGAGATAAATGTCATTTATATGGTTATGTACTCACAACTATTTGGGAAAATGCATATTAATGTGTCAAGAGGTATTTTGGAAATGTAAGGGTAAAATGGTCCTTTTTGGAAGATGGTTTGCCTCAACCAATATTGATTTGGAGTTGTTTACACTTTTGGGATCGTTGTGTCTTTGTCAATCGGCTAAACGTGTTTTTAATGTACAAAGGATTTCGTTGGAGATTTACGTAAAGTGTTGGGCCTTTGGCTCGGTTTTGATTTAAATGAGTCGTGTGGACATTTGTCCGGAATTATAACCAGCGGGGGTTTTGACTGAGATGACGATTAATTTCGTATCATTGGTGAGTTACATGTTTTGGGTGCGTTGGTCATTCAATTGGAGTCATGTAACGTTAGACGGTGTTGTAATAGATCCATAGACACGTAAGTTCTGTCAGCCTTGTAAGGCCGGAGGTTTTGGTTACTTATGGTGACCGCTCGGGTTTGCTAGCGAGTAGGCAATAAGCGGCACGAGTCGTTGAGGTGTAACTCGTCTAGGTTGGATAGGCACCAGTGTCCGTAAGTCCTTGGGGTGGAACTCGACGGAGTAGGGCTAGAGGCAGTAAAACGGATTGAGGTTGTGATGTCTGGTATGGCATGGGAACTAAGTCCGGGATACGTGGTGAACTCCAACAACATCAAGGGTGACCCCATTCACGTGTTCTCGCCACCCAAGATGGAAACGTTTAGAGGACATGCAAGGAAGTCGCGTGAATGACCTACTTACGTGTTTTCTATTCTCGGTGTTTACGGATCTCCTCATCGTTGATTCGTGGTATTTTATTTGGTAATGTGGTATTTTTACCAAAAGGAGTTTTTTAAGTGGTTGACGGCAAATGATGACTTTAATATTGGGTTTTTCCCACGTATATTAAGGTTCGCATGGACCGCGTCATTTCCACGTGTCGATATTCATTCTCGTCCATTTTATGGTCGTGTGAGTTTTGGGTTTAAAGCCGTGTTCATGGCGATATTTAATTGTATAGATCTTCATCTATGATTTATGTGTTGTGTGTCACGTTTCACCCGTGTTGGGTATTTCAAGTTGTAATGTGTTAACCGTTTATTATAAAATTGGGAGTCCGCCCTCTATTTTACTTCTAGCAAGTTCCGGTTTACTTTACATAATTACGTCTCATAGTGAGATCCTCGTCTTTAAAGCAGTTTGGTTTGGTTAACAGTTAACTCGGTGTCTATTTCGCACAAAGCGCATCGTTATTGATAAGCGAGTCGTTTTCATAAGTGAAGCATATCATTTTGAAAGATTATGGTTTTATTTGCATTCTTCCTTGCGTTAAGCCTAACCCTTTTTATTTGTCGGCATGTGCATCAGGTTCCGGTTGAGAGATGGGTTCTAGCAGTCCTATGAAGAGTAGAGCCTTAGCTAGACGCGAAAGTAAGTATTGGGTGAAGTCTTCCGTAAGTTGGAGATAGTGACTATGCATGAGTATGAGTAGCACCCGCCCTTTATGGTCCGTTTGTATAGATTGTTTATGTGTATTGCAGTTGAATCTAAATTTGGGGTTGTAGATGATTCATTTATTGATGTATCTAGAAAATTTTAATAAGTTGATATTTCCATATTTGAGAGTGTTACACTGTTTACCAAATTTTTGATTAAGTCCTGTATGGATAAATCCGTCTGTGTGGATAAATTTGTCTGTTTGGGTAAAAATGTGGTGTTGTTTACTTTTTTTACCTGAATCAACCGTCTGAATGACAAAAATGACTGATCTACCCCTCAAACAAAAATGTGTTGTTGTTTACCTTTTCGTGAACATGTTTGAACCAATTTTTGTTTACACCACTTCAATCAAAATCAAACCAAAAAAACCAATACAAACACATAATCGAATCAAATACAAACCGATACAAACACATAATCAAAATAAATACAAACCAATACAAACACAGGTAATCATTTCCACACCAAGTGTACTCGTTGTTATCTTCTTCTGAAATTAAATGCTCTGAGCATTCACTACTGCTTCCTGTTCCACTTTGTGGAGGTTCCTATTTGGTGTGTATCACAACTATCTATTTGGTTTGTGGTGTTAATCGCCGGAGACAGGGAAGATGTGGCTTTCAGTTGCCAATCCGTCGGGAAGGAGACGCATGGTCTTTGGGGAAAAGAGGGAGGCACCGATGAGGAAGAACATTGGTGTAGGCTCTGGCACGTCGTTCACGAGACTGAAGGTTGTCGATCACAGACCACGGTACAGGGGTGTCTCACGTACCTATCTGAACAGAGTCTGGAAGAGGACATCGATGAGGAAGGATGCCGGAATGAAGGTCACTAGGGTTTTGGATAGAATCTGGAAGATGAGGCATGTTTGTAAGGAAAGAGGCGTGTTTTTTTTTTGTCCAGGCGTGTTTATTGAAAATCAGGAGTAGTGGTGTCTTTTTTGTGGTTGAATGGGGACAACACATGATACCCATATGTGCGAATAAGTCATGTGTCGTGCGAATAAGCCGTAAGTAAACGACCCAAAAGAGTTGTGTGAATAAGCCAGATAAACTATTAAGCCCCATTAAGCCATAAGTAAACAACCCCTAAGCCTAATTAGGAAAAAGAAAAAAAAAGAATCTTATTTTTATATAAATAAAAATTAATTTAAAACTATTTTTAAATATACCGGGTACGGGGAGGGTCGGGGGTGTGATACCCGGCCCCGTCCCCGGTTTTAGTCAAATGGGGATCCCCGGCCCCGGTACCCGTTTAAGCGGGGAATCACCGGCCCCGGTCGGGTCGGGTGAACCGGGTTCCCCACCGGGTCAGGCCAAATTCCCATCCCTAATCTGAACCACCGCCGATAATCGCCGATTTAAACCACCTCCGATCTGAACCACCGTCGACCACCGATCATCGTCGTTCTGAACCATCGCCGATATGAACCACCGTCGACCACCGATCATCGTCGTTCTGAACCATCGCCGATATGAACCACCGCCGATTTGAACCACCACTGACCACCGTCATTCTGAACCACTGCCGACACCACCGATCTGAACCACCACCAATCACCGACGTTCTGAACCATCTCTGATCCGAACCATCGTCGACCACCACCGATTTGAACCACTACCAACCACCGCCAATCTGAACCACTGCCTACCACATCCGATCTGAACCATCGTTCTAAATCACCATTGACCATCACCAATCTAAACCACCGTCACAAATAAAGTATTTTTAATGGCTATTTTATTAAAGCATGTTTTGTTTATAAATATTGAAATTATCAAAAAGAGTATTTTGGTCATTTGTCAACATTTCATTCAAATTCCAAAGCAACATTATGTGAACCAAACAGACAGATTCCAATTCCTTACATATTTCATTCCAATTCTGTCAACCAAACAGGTGGTCAAACATGACAACATTCCATTCTAATTTATTCAAAGTCAAATTCCTTTGACATATTTCATTTCATCAAAAAACATTATGTGAACCAAACGCCACCTAAGGGGTGAAATTGTTTGTTTGTAAATTAAAAAGTGTAATTATTACGCATATTTGACACCGTTTGTCTTTTTCATTGTGAGCAGTTATTTTGGGACGGGTGGAGTATTTTAGAACCCATGAACCATATTTTTTTGTAAGTATTCATGATAAAATATTAATCATTAATATTTACAAAAATATGTTGTTTTATGAGTCTATAAAATATTTAAGGTTCCTAAATGAATATGTCCCTTTTTCCTAAATAACAAAAAGCGATACTTTAATTCTTAATGAAATGTTGTTACTTATGATTATCTTGTTATTTATAGGAGATGAATAGTAACAAAATTAACTGTTAAATGATAGAATAAAATGACTTATCAGTTATAGTTAATTTAGTTTGGTTTAGTTTGCAGAATAAAATTGACTTGTGGACCTCACAAAGGATACCCTCCTAACATTCTGGATTGTACCCATACCCATGAACAATTTTACTAGCAATCTCAGAACAATTAACAATTAACCATCCTGAACGTCTGGTGGACATGTTTTGAGTTGATAATGTGTGAGACTTATTCCACAAACTAGCTAATTGCATGATTTAATGATTTGAGTCTGACCTTAGTGCCAAAGCAAAGAATTATTGATGTCAATGGTGTCGACACATGGTTCATCGAATTAACAACTAACCTGAGCAAGTCCTTAATGCTAGATCGGTGACAGAGTTGAAGACGAGTTTATAGGTTGGTTTGTTGATGCCTGGTAATTTGAGGCGGGTTTTTAGGAAATGGTGATTGAAAATGAGAGATTGCCATTGTTTGTAGACACTGGCACCAAAGGATGGGTTTCGGCAAGAGTTGGAAGATGACCTTGATGGGTAAGAGTGAGTTTAATTGTGGTTTGATTGTCATTTTGATTTAACCCTGACTTGTGGACCATACGTGGTTTTCGAAACATTAATCTTAATGGAGATGTAAGGATAACATCATAATTATAGTTCGAATTCAACAAGTTCATTTCGTATCTCCAAAAATAAATATGAAATGTTTTATTTAAATTAAATAATTAAATATATGTTTGTTAAATAAATTGTCATGTAACATTTCAGCTACACTTTCAATTTTTGAAAGTGTCACCGATACCATATAGATATGCAATCCATTTACAAAGGGAGTTGTTGATAGTCTTAGGTTCATGAATAAAACTCGATTAGATATTGATTTGATCAAAAGACTGTTCATTTTATAAATTAATGTGCGGGTAGGAACTTACCCGACAAGGAGTTTTGCTACCTTATAATCGTTATAGTTACAGCCGCCAAATAATTATAACCTTTTTATTTATTTATTTAAAGAAGAGATGATAAAATATCCTAGGTATTCCTTATTATTCTTCCATATGAAAGATCAATTTGAGTGTACATTACTCCTTTAATTTGTTGCTATTGAAACTAACAAACCATCAAATTTTGTTCTTAAATTATATATTAAATTAGATGTATACCATAATTCTGATATTAACATATGATCAATCATTAAACTAACGATTGGTGCACACACATAAATACATGCATAGGGGTAGGTTATTATGCAATCTTTTACATGATGCAACCTATGCAACCCCTCTATCCATCACTCATTTTATTTTCACATTTTTAATTAAAAAAGTGAAAATAAAATGAGTGGTGGATAGAGGGGTTGCATGAGTTGCACAATGTAAAGGGGTTGTATTTGAACACCCCTCTACATGGATATATAATCACAAAAAAAGAACACAACATCATCGTTTCAAACTTTGCAATATATCTTTTGAAATCGATCCCCTTAGTTAAAGAAGTGTGTTTGAGTATTGTAACAAGTGAAACAAAAGATAAGATAGAGCGAGGACAATTATTGTGTGAGGTCTACCCAATGTTAGATGCAGAGGCATGGTAGCCGAAAGCTTGCATTTGTTAATGATATAGGCTGTGGAAAAAGGACTATTCAAAGGTATTTCGGTGGGTCGTGACGAAGTCCTTATATCACATCTCTAATATGCCGACGATGTTATCTTTTTCGGTGAATGGAGTTTGGATAACATCAAGAATCTATTGAAAATTCTTAAGTGTTTCCAACTTGTTTCGGGGCTGAAAATAAATACGAGGAAAAGCAAAATCTTTGGTGTGGGAGTATCGGAAACCGAAGTCCAATCTTGGGCTAGTTCATTGGGTTGTGGAAGTGCTTTACTACCGTTTGATTACCTCGGTATTCCGGTCGGGGCACCTATGTGGAAACATGATTATTGGAAACCGGTAATTGAGAAGATGGGGAAAAAGCTTGCTTCGTGGAAATCAAAGACGATGTCGATTGGAGGAAGACTAACATTGGTAAAATCGGTCCTAGGTATCACATCGTTATATTTTTTATCCTTATTTCGAGCACCACTTGGAGTGTTAAATATACTTGAGCGCTTGAGAAAGAATTTCTTTTTTTTAGGGGGGGGGGGGGTGGTGAGGAAGCAACAAGAAAAAAGAAGTCAATTGCGTGGGTCAAGTGGGAGTCCGTGTTGGGGGGTTTCAACAAAGGGGGTCTAAATGTAGGGGGGTTGAAGGAAATGAATTGGGCTCTTCTTTGCAAGTGGTGGTGGAGATTTTATACGGAAAAATAGTCATTGTGGGTAAGAGTAGTCAAAAGTCTATACGGGTGGGATGGGGGTCTTGGGGTGGAAAACCATAATGGTGACATTGGGAAGGGTGTTTGGAGAGACATAGTGAAGGTGGGAAGGGAGTTAGAAAGGGTCGGCCTAAATTTTGCGGGATCTTTAGTTAAGGAAATAGGGGATGGTGCGGACACAAAATTTTGGGGGGAGAAATGGGTGTCAGATAGATCTTTAAAAGAGAGGTATCATAGACTCTACCAATTGGAAACTAGAAAAGATGTCTCGGTTAAGGGTAGAGGGGAGTGGGTAGGGGAAGATTGGAGATGGAATTGGGAATGGAGGAGGGATCCGAGGGGTAGGGAAGTAGGCGAATTAGAATCGTTTGAGGGGGAGCTCCTTTCAAGTAATCCTAGAAGGGATACTAAGGATATGATATCTTGGTTGTGGGATAGTCAAGAGGGCTATACGGTGAAGAAAATGAGGGAGATATTGGAGGATAATCGATCGGGTGGAGTAAATGTTGGGACGGAAACAAAGTGGGTAACAAGTATCCCTAAAAAGGTAAGTGTTTTCCTATGGAGAGTAAGGTTAGGAAGGATACCAACTAGGGAATTATTGGATAAAATGGGAATAGAGTTGGATAATACCTTATGTCCAAGATGTGGAACAACAATAGAGACGATCGACCACATCCACCTATCCGCCACCACCACTACCATCGTCAGCCACCTATACCTCCACCACATCAACCACCTGCACCACCACCCATCCACTATCTTTCACGTTCTTCACAACTACCGTCCTTCACGGGCCACCCATCGCATTTATCTTTACCTGTCGCTGCAACTATGCATCCGCTAATTCATTAAAATCTTCCAAATTGAATCAAATATTATATTTTATTTATATGAATCAGATTTTTTCGAACTACCAACAATTATTTCAGATTATTCATTCAAATTTCCTACCCTTGTTTTTTATGTATTTATATGTATGAAAATCGTTTAAAAAATAAAAAAATATTTTTTAATTAAATTATTTAAAGATATATTTTATTTGTGTTATTTATAACTATTGTATGATATATAAAATCATCAAAAAACTTTTAGGGAAATTTGTCCAGTCCTGTCCTATCCAGTCCTAGTCATACCAAACACAAGACAGACATTTGTCTTGTCCTGTCCTGTCCAGTCCTGTCCTAGCCTCTTGTTCTGTACTGTCCAGTCCCATCCAATCATATATGCGTACCAAACGCTACCTAAGGGACCAAATCCAAGTTTCGATAATTTAGGGACTAAAAATGTTAAAAATTACAAACGTTAGGAACCAAAAAGTGAAGTTTACTATCTTTTCATGCCTTTAAAGCGACGCATACTGCCACGTCATAATTCCAGCCTCCAGCTTTATCGTTCTTAAAAAAGTGCCTTTTTCAATATTTATAGTTGGACCCTAAACTATGTACCTATCATCAGATGTAGTCCTTCAACTATTTACATCTAGACTTTGTTCCAAATACAACTCCTAATTACCAAAACGCCTTTGATGTTTCGGTTAAAGTCCGACAACTAGAAACTCATGAATTTAAGTATCATAAGAGCATCTCTAACAACATTGTTATAATTTCTCTAAAATAGAGAACCAAAAATGAAAATCTCTAAAAAATATTAAATTCATCTCCAACAGATTTGCTATTTTAGAGATTTAAAAAAAACTTATATTATTATAATATTCTATAATTTATCATCCCAATACATTAAAAAAAATCTTAATATAAAATAATAATATTTGAATTTCATTGGTGAGATTGAATAAAATAATCATTTATCTCTCCTACCATCAAGTTTTAGATAATTCTCTAAACTTGGAAAATTTTCAACTTTTCTCTATTATAGCAAACAAGATAGCAAAATTGTTGGAGAGGTTTAGAAAACAAAAACCCATTTTTTTTCTATTTTATCAATGCTGTTAGAGATGCTCTAAGAGACATGTGTATATGTGGTTTGAGCCATAGAGGTTTTAATCATCAGGGGACATAAAAAGTTCGCCTAGCTATTAGCCAAGACAATTTAGGTCTTAATCATCACTGATGTACTATTAGGTTCTTTAAAAACAATTGCTCATATATTAATTATATTAATACTATTAATGATTTGTTTTAATTATGTAGTGTTAAAGTGGACTAAATTTTTGTAACATGTTCTTATTGATCATTTTTAATTTCTTAACTAACTTATCAACTAGTTTTTGTTAAATATGATTAATTTTTCTTAACTAATTTTTCAGCTAACAACTAGTTTATCAGTTATTTTATCAAACATAACTTTAAGCTAACATCATCAAGCTTCTATCAAACACCATCCAACACAATCAAGCTCCAACCATTACAAATCATGTAACATGAGAAATATTATAATGACCAAGATTGCATAAAATGGAAAGTTAAGGGACATAAGGATACCAAATACATAGTATAGGGACTATTCTTGTAAATTACTATCTTATGTTTAGTACCTTCCGATCCCCTGAAGTACAAAATTGTCAGATAGATGCACGCTTTCACGTACGCACATTGTGACCGGAGGAGAGAGAGGCCGTTTCCGACGGTTGCGCACCGTTTTATCCACCACCACCGGCCACCGCACCATTTGTTCGTACCAAATTCAATCCATAATTTCATCCTCATTTCTCGTGTTCTCTTGCCATTGTAACAGCTTGATCATTTTGAAGAGAGTAAAAATATTTCAATTCGTTTCTTTCTCGGATCTAGGGTACTGTTTGTTTGCGATCGTCGATTCATGATAGATTGTGGTGTTTCATATTGACCGCAGCCGTAATATAACGGAAGAGAAGATTATATTATTTTTTGTTCATCTTTGATTCGTCGATCTCAGCGACCATGACGAGTGGTGGCGGTAACAAGTTAATCTCCGTTGATCCTGACGAACTCAGGTTTCAATGTAAGCATGATTGTAATTGTTAATGTATTTGATTTCTTCTTTGCGTTATTTGTTACTCCGTTGAGTTTTTTTTTTTTTTATAAATTTAATTCATCATATGTTTTGTTGTTGGTCTAAGTAAATCTAAAAATTTGATTCGGATTGCGTTGAATCAAGTGGTTTTAATTTAGGTTCGAGTGACTTGTAATTATCTGCCACAACATGTTGCCAAATGTTTTTTTCTTAATTAGCGACAGTAGATTTGAATCTGAAGATCCTAGTGAACGAAACGTGTTGAATCTGTCTCTTAGCTGAGTTGCTGAGCTGCGGAATTCTGCCGCTAATGATGATTGTTTTTAGGGAAATTAATTTTTGAGCAGTGTAGGAGAGAATTAGTGGAAAAAGCATCACCTTCTGTTGAATCTTGTGGAGATCTACAGTGGTGATGAGCATTTGTGTGAGCATGCTTATCTAGCCGTGTCGGTCTTGTAACTTAAAAACATGCTTCAAGGAGCTGGCAGTGGTAGGCTATTATATATTGCGTAACATTACGTTTGGGATGTTAGATCATACATGGGAACTCTCTGTTTCTGTATGGACATATGGTTCTCAGCTGAGTTGCTGTACATGACTCTACATCTAATGGATGATTTATAGTGAAATGTGTGCAGAGGAATATGAATAGAAAGATTAACTATAATAAGAACATCTTCCCCGACATTTAGATGATACTTAGAATGTGCTGAGTTTATGCACCCACCTGTACGGTGTACCGGGATGAAGAAAAATGTTGAGCGCTCTTTTAGGGATGGAGCAGCTGTGCGAGTACTATATGTACTTGTCAATTGTCATACCAGAGTTATAAGGGGATGTCAAGGTGGAGTGGAAATACCCGCAGCATTATGAGCAAGATTTTGAGTCTTTATGTTTGCAGAGACACTGTCAAAGCGAGGATGCTATTCCATCCTCTTTATAGCGCACGATAGCTTGCATCGTTTTTTCAAAAGGAAAAGAGGTGCATAACTATCTTAAGTTTAATACGACCGATGGTGAAAGATGCGCTCCACATAACATACACCATGTTCTCTTTTAATGACACATGTTTTTTTTAACGTACTTCTATAGTTTCTTATGGCCTAAGTATCAGTTTCATCTTATCGAGCTGGATGGGATAGACTATAAAAGCTTTTGTTGGGATACCGTGTATTAGATCCCTAAATGACATGTCCCTCATGCTCTTCTTGGTGTTTCATGACAATACATATGCTTTTGTAAAACTAAAGCATTAATAATCTCTATTACATATATACAGGAGGATATAAGATACTTTCATGTTACATTGGTTGGTCCAAATGTCAAATGCTTTATTTGTATCTACTTATCTGAAATCTGTTTAGCCAATAGTGAGGATGACACATTGATGTTTATGTTCATTACCACAAACAGAAGTAATGTGTTAAAAGTTAAGCATATAGTCATGTTACTGTTTATACTTTTGGCTGAAAAGCTATTGGCTGCACATCTTTCTGTGTTGCATATGCTTGGCTTATTAAATATCCCGTTCTGATTCCTTGAGTGTTTATTCAACAGTTGAACTGGAGAAACCAATGCATTGTGATATCAAGGTTACTAACACCACAGACAAGCATGTTGCCTTTAAGGTATGCTTTTTGCCCTAGATTACTTAAAATTATTTTGGCAGCGTGTTATTTCTGTTTGCTTTGTTTATGTTATTCTTTTCCTTGTTTTTTACCAGGTCAAAACTACTTCACCCAAGAAATACTTTGTGCGGCCAAATACTGGTGTTATACAGCCTTGGGATACATGTACCATAAGAGGTGCTATCTGAACTTTTCAGTGGAAATGCAACAAATTGACATCACCATATACCTTATATTAGTCAACTTACTGAGTTAGAACTATAACTAAACAATCATACACACAAAGGGGTATTGTGCACCTATCCCATATAAGTGTATAACACAATACATTGGCGTTGCAAGGGAGTGATACAGAGTAGAATTATACAATGGCATAATGAGATCATACACAATAGTATCATGGATGTTTGGGAACTCTTACATCACTATCTGTGTTTAGCCATTGCCTGGGAACTCTTGCACCATAATTTTCGCAACATGCTATGAGAGAATCTATCCCCTAGATTTTATTATCCTAAAATTTAATATCTTTTGGAGGTGGAGTTTCGTTGAGTTGTGTGCATACTTTAAACGTCACCCTGTATTTGCCTTCTGCATTTACATTTTAATTGAGAAGCAATTGCAGGTTATTAAAGCTTTTTAGGCATGTCAAAAACACAACATCTTTGTGGCATGACTTGCACAACTATTTAGGGATGATTAATATCAGGTGGTTGGTTTATTATCACTATTGTGTATGTTGGATATAGAGTTTGATTTGGACCATATATTTGAGTACAACTTCGATTTGATTTCTCAGGCAATAGCCCATGGTCCAAATTTTGTGAGAGAGCAGTCATGATGACAGTTTCTTCTCTTGCCCATTTTCTATTTAGGCATTTGATATACTCAAACAGATCCGTCAGAATCGAAATGCAAAGGCGATAAGTATTCACTGTTTCTAGAAATTACAAGGGTTTTTCCAGCTTTCGAGAGGCTGGAGCTCTCCCGGCTAAGGCCAATGGATTTAGAGAATAACAAAACAGAATACTTTTTCTCTCACTTCCACAGGCTAATTAATTCCCTCCACTAACAACCACAAAAGTACTTGGTCCCCCCACCCCACCAACGTGGACAGGAGGCCATTATTTTTACTAAAACTCTTACCCTTTTATTTACGAGCTACCAACTATTTCTTACTGTTTCAACGGCCGTAAGTGAACCGGATGATGGGTTTATCAGCATTCTTTCTTCTCCGCAATGTATCATTAAAGTTCACAAGAATAATAAAATCTGTGCAACTTCTATGGATGTAGATAAATTGTTTAACCACTTAAATTATCGTGCCTTCAGTTTTTCATTACATGCAATTTACTAATGCAATTGAGATTGTCGATGGCAAGGTATATTTTAATAGAAGATATCAAGTCTGACAATACTCGTCTAAACTGTTCATTTATCTGATGTCGAATCCAACTTTATGTTTGATTTAATTACTTGCCTTCTAACTTAAACTTGTTGATATACATTTAGTTACCCTTCAAGCTCAAGTTGAGTACCCTCCAGATATGCAATGCAAAGATAAATTTCTTCTACAAAGCACCCTGGTGCCTGCAAATACTGATACTGAAGAGCTTCCACAAAACACTGTAAGAATACTTTCTTGGAGATTATTTGCATTCCATTCAATTCAAGTTTCATTGAAATGATGACTAACAAGACAGGTGTTGTACTTTTTGCATCCAGTTTAGTAAGGAAGCTGGTAAACAATTAGAGGAATGCAAGCTTAAGGTCTGTTACGTCGCTCGCACTGATCAGGGAAATTCAGATGATAATCCCAAACAAAATTCTGATCCAAGCTCTGTGAGTTCAATAACGTTTCTTTTTCCACTTCAGTGTTTTTTAAATTTGAATTGTATCTTTTCTGAGTTCAAATTTGGCAAGGCATAACTTATTTCAATAGATGAATGAACTTAAACTTCATATATTAGGAGAATCTATGATTGCATTTCTGCAAATACATTGGAACTCTATTGCATTCATCAGACTTGCCTTCTGGATGTTGACATTGCTTCCACAATTATTTCCTGTCCATCTTGAAACACTTTTATTACATTTCTTTCAAGGACAGGTTTCTCGATTCTAGTTTCTTGCTATACATATGTAAACATGCCTATATATATCTCCATTATACCGTCAATGCTAAAAAAAATTACACAAGCGACTCTCAAATGACAAATATCTCATAAGGGGCAGGTTCATTTAAGAACTGTAGGAAACAACTATTCATGATGAATATCATTATAGATATTCATGGACATTTAGCTATATTCATCATGAATAGTTGGTTCTCATGGTGCTCAAACTATTTACAGTTCCTAAATAAACATTCCCCTATCTCATAATCCCCATAAACAAGGTATTCATTATATGCATGGTTAGAATGGAAAATAAATAAGACATTTACATGATCTAAGAGCTAGCTTATGTAGATAATTTTTACGACGATAGTCTATAGAAACTGGAATAACTTGCTTACATTCTTTCTTTAAATGCAGAATCAGGCTATTCAGACCGCAAGAGCCGCTAGGGATTCAGCTGTGAGAGAGGCAAGTCAGCTGCAACAGGAACTGGTACGTTTACTTCTTTAATTACCCTCACACGGTAGCTGGTTATTTAGTAAAATGTATGTTACTCCCTCCAGCCCAAGAAAAGTCTACATTTGAATTAATTTCAAGTGTCAAATGGCTTGTACCATTTTCATATCAAAACTAAAACTAATTGCTTTGGCTTTAGACAGAAATTTGAGTATTACATTAAATTGTGACAACATATATAAAACGTTTTTGGAATGAAAAGAGCTGAAAGCAATTTAACCCACAATCATTTCTTTCTGAAACTAAAAAGGTAATCAATGATGATATTCATTTAAACGATTTAACATTTCAAGACTTCCTATTTTCTTGTGACAAGAGTTGATAATGTAACTCAATATCCCGCAAAATATGATTGATGTCTTGTTTACTTGATGAAAATTTTTTATTGTCATTATGGAGTATATGTTTAGGAGCAATTTACCAAACTCTTATCGGGTAAGAGGTTACCGGGTGTCTCTTACATTACAGGGTGAGCATGACCAAAAATCTTACCCTGTAAGTGATACAAGACTCTTACTTGTAAGCACTTATCGGGTAAAAAACGCTTACAAAAAATCCATTTTGATGGGCAAGAACGTTACTCGATAAAGTAAGGGTGGTGACTCTTGCCTGTAAGCGCTTCCTTGGTAAGTGTTTGGTAAACGACCCATTAGTTGCAAAAATGACTATGGGAGCTATTTAGTATTTTCTACCTGTTGACCGCTCTTGCTGAGTAAGAGTGCTTACCCGGTAAGAAGGGGCATGGTGGCGGATCCTGGAATGTTTGCTTAGTGGGGGCACCTTTAAGGTAGATTAAAGGCCCGCAAAATCGCCCGATGTGCTTTTAGCCTAATTACACCGTTTCGAGGGATTTTTAAAGTTTTTTTGGTTGATTTCAAGATACTTCTTTTGGTTGGTAGGGGCACAAGTAGGAATTACTGGGGAACCATGGTAGAAATTCAAAAAAGAATTTGTTTTTAATAGGTAAAAGAGAATTTTTTTTAATGGGGCCCATCCCCCCACCTTTAACTATTAGCATACTAGAATCGCCCCTGCTAACACACATGACCCACAAAAATGCTGACTGAGATGTTTACCCAATAAGGAAGGGGTTGCTTTCTTACTGGGTTGGTGCTTCAGTCGGTGCTTATCCGACATTTGGTGAACAACCATTTTCGGTCGGCACTTACCCAGAAGGGCCAGAACGCACTCTTACTCTATTAGCGCTTACCCAATTTGTGTCGGTAAACGGCCTACAAGATAACTTTACAATTACATGTTGTGTGAAATCTCATCTCTCTCATTCCCTCTCTCTTCTGTGCATAAGTTCCTGATATTTTGTTTCTTGAATTTACTAGTAATAGAACTAAACATTCCAATGTATTTGGCCTCCTCTTAGGAAATGCTAAAGAAAAAGAGCCAACCATCTAAGGCCAGTCCTGGATTCTCGTTAAAACTCGCAATAGCTGCTGGACTCATCGGGATAATGGTCGGTTTTCTCTTAAAGCTGGCTCTGTCTTCACCACCACCACCACCACTGCCACCGACACCGCCGCCAGCAGCAACCGGGGCAGAATAATTTCCCTCGCTATTTCTATCGAAATCAACAAACGGGATGATAATGATGATGATGATTCTTTTGTTCATTCTTGAACAACTTTGTTGTCCAAAGCTGATGATATAGCTTTACGTGTTGTTTGTCTTGTTTTTTCTCTTTGTACACGGACCTTTATTGCAAATTGCAACATTAATTGTTTGTTGGTACTTTTTCTCAATACGTAAATGAACTTTCAACTAATCTATATATATATATTCGCAGCTCTGCTTTGCTGCCATTATCATTTTAAATTAGCCTATATACTTGAAGGTTCATGTTTGCATATATGTATGGAAATTGTTTGGAGTATTTGTATGTATAATTGTATCATATTATTGTTTAGATATGTGAAACATTTTGAAATTTATCAACTCTTATAAAGAGAGAAGGGTGGGTCTACATAAATATAATGGTTTGTTTATGGCTGATATTGGACGACCCGATCCTCAAATGGAGGCTAGACAGTGCTTCATAGCGTAACGGGGGCGAAAGAGTGTGTTGAGCCATGTGCTAGAAGCTAGTACTGATATCATATTAGGAACTCTTTTAAATCCATTTTCTGAAAGAGCCCTCTAGAAAAAATAGAGGATCCTAGATATGTACATGTTTGATAGTCTATCTTTAGAGATGGCAACTGGGGTGGGGTACCACGGATCGCAATCCCTATCCCCGTTCCCATCCCCGTCGGAGAATGAGATTTCATCCCTGTGTACCCGGTTTAATTTTTTTACGTAGTATTTCTATATATTATGTTATATAAAGGCAATGTTTTAAAAACCGGTTTTTTGGTTGACCCGCTGTGGTGACCGGGTCACGGTTCAACCGATTCAACCGGGTGGTTAACCCGGTTTCAAAACTTTTACGTATTTTTCATTTTCTTGCATATATATATATATATATAGGGGCATAATCAAATGAGAACTGTGTATTTTGTGATAACCATGAGATCTAATATAAACCAATCATTTAAGATAATTATTGTTATTTACTAAGATAGAATAAAGGGTAAAATAGTAAATTAAGTTGGGCTGATAACTCATACAACCCTAAAATATTTGTCGGGCGCTGCACTGGTTTACATCCATTTTCTTTTTTCTTTTCCACAAACCACAACCACATTCCAGTAAATTTAGAAGATGGAGCAGCAACAAGAAGAACCAATTAAGTTCATAGGATATACTAGTCCAAAAGATGAGGACAATACACTTGATGAGAGAGGAGTGGTGAAGAGATTAAAGGAGTGGAGTGCGGTGGAAGGACCTCGCCTGAATCTGGGCATCTGTTCGCCTGAATCTTCACATCCAATCACGGATCTGAAAGAAATCAAACACGACGAAAAGGTATTTTCATTGAATCAAATCTTCACAATGAATCACGGCTCTGAAAGAAATTGAAGACAACGAAAAGGAATTTTCAATTTTCATCAATTACGGAGTCAAAACGAGGTCGTACCTGAGAAATTATTGATACGCACCTTGGCTAACCGGGTCAGATACTGTCCGCTTTGGGGTTAACCCGCACGGCTTTACAAAACGCGTTTTACCAGTTAGGCCAATGAGTACTATATGAACCCAACATCTCCTCTGCTTGGTGACGATGTGGGACAAGGAGTACCAATACACCCCCCATAAGGATGTATCAATACTCCCTCCTCGGAGACCATTTGACCCCGAATGGTGGTCTAGAGAATTGTCTCCCACAACGAGACGAGCAAGAGGCCGCTCTGATACCGCTGGTACGCACCTTGGAAAAACCGGGTCAGATACTGTCCGCTTTGGGGTTAACCCGCACGTCTTTACAAAACGCGTCTTACCAATTAGGCCAAGGAGTACTATATGAACCCAACATCTCCTCTGCTTGGTGACGATGTGGGACAAGGAGTACCAATACACCCCAACATCTCCTCTGCTTGATACATCCTTATGGGGGGTGTATTGGTACTCCTTGTCCCACATCGTCACCAAGCAGAGGAGATGTTGGGTTCATATAGTACTCCTTGGCCTAACTGGTAAGACGTGTTTTGTAAAGCCGTGCGGGTTAACCCCAAAGCGAACAATATTTGACCCGGTTGGCCAAGGTGCGTATCAGTGGTATCAGAGCGGTCTCTTGCTCGTCTCGTTGTGGGAGACAATTCTCTGGACCACCATTCGGGGTCCAATGGTCTCCGAGGAGGGAGTATTGATACATCCTTATGGGGGGTGTATTGGTACTCCTTGTTAACATCGTCACCAAGCAGAGGAGATGCTGGGTTCATATAGTACTCCTTGGCCTAACTGGTAAGACGCGTTTTGTAAAGTCGTGCGGGTTAACCCCAAAGCGGACAATATCTGACCCGGTTGGCCAAGGTGCGTATCAATTATCTCCGACATGGTCGTTCTGGAGTAGATTTCTTTTTAAGAAAGCTGAAACGAGCAGCATCCATGTCGATGACGTGAGCAACAACAGTAGCAGAAGGATAACATGTTTCTTGGTTTTGTAGGTGTCGTCCTGGACTCCGCCAAGATTGATTATGAGTCCGATAAAAACAACCAAATGCCACAGCAAGAACCGGTAAAGTTCTGAAGATGAAGCTTAGATAAATGGCAGTTTCGTTCTCATCATATCTGAAACCATGGATTTAAAAACACAAAAGACATCGTTTTTGCGAGTCTAGATGTATGTACTTTGGGTATCACACTGTCACACAGTGGTATTATAGTTGCATCACAGTGGTATCACACTGTCACACAGTGGTATTATAGTTGCATCACAGTGGTGTCACATTGAATATCACTGTGGTATCATACATGGAATTTGGGTATCACACTGTCACAAAGTGGTATAATAGTTGTATCACATTGAATATCATAATGAGTCATGTGTCCTTTGGGTATCACACTATCACACAGTGGTATTATAGTTGTATCACAGTGGTATCACACCGATGAATGTTTAGGTATCACACCGAGAAATATTTGTATGTGCGACCTGGAGGTCAGAGCTCTTTGCTTAAAGAGAGGGCAGAGAAAATATTTATAATACCTAAAATGCTCTTTAATTAAAATTTTAAGTCAAATTACCAAAATTATTAATTTCCTAATTTATCATTTGATGTGTGGTTGAGATTGGATCTCACGATTATCACAAATAACCGAGTTCTCCCTTGAATGACCCCCTATATATATATACATGTATATGTAGGGGTAGGTTCAAACGAGAAGCTAAACATTTTGCGAGAAGACGATAAATGTTTAATCATATATGATACACAAGCTTAATCATATATGATTAAACACATGTTATATTGGCAATACATAAACGTTTAATCATACATGATTAAACACACTTACAAGTCGTGTAATCATATATGATTAAACACTTCTACCCTTCTCGCAAAAATGTTTAACTTCTCGCATGATCCTCCCTCTCTCTCTCTCTCACTCTCTCTCTCTATATATAAAACTAAGAATTTGATGTCCACAAATTAAAACATTAAAGTTACACATAACAAAAAGTTTACATCAATCAAAAAACATTAAAAAAAACACATAACAACAAGTTTTATATCAATCTAAAAACACAAATATAAAAAAATTATTTTTTTAACCGGTGCAACCCGGGTTTTTGCCGGTTCAATTATACCGGTTCAACCGGTTTTCTCAAAAACCCGGCGGTTCGATCCGGTCCATAAATCCCCAAAAACCCGGTGATAGTTGACCCGGTCTCTCGACCGGTTCCTGGTTCAACCGGTTGGTCGACCCAGGTAAACATTGTATAAAGGTCAATTGTAAGCTTAAGCGACACATAATTCTAATTAATCACCAAAATTTTAATTGTTGCATTTGTATAAGATTAACACAAAAAACGTAGTTCAAACACAAATACATCAATTACAATACTTAATAATTAAATTTTTATATAACTAAACCACGTTGTTATATCAATAAAGTTTCTCTAGAACAGTCAAATCAATGAAATACATTTTTACGCAATGTCATAAGAGGAACATAAAAATTAAAAAACGTGGTTCAAACTCAAATATATCAATTACAATACTTAATAATTAAAATTTTTTAATGGGAAAAAGACAAAAAAGGGGCAAAAAGACTAAATAACCATTGATTTAACTGAGTTAATACATTTATTTTAATGGTGTTAGTAAGACTGATCATGACCGTCACACATTAAATACAATAGCTACCAAAATCCAAAATAAAAAAAAGTTAAAGGACTCAAGTTATAAAACATCAAAACAAAGGGACTAAATCCATAATTCATTCTTCTTTATTTCATCAAGATGAGATCGAATTATTACTATTTGTTATAAAGTTTTTTTTTTTAAAAAGTTTATAGTAATAATAAAATAATAAAATGTTTTAATAACATATTTAATATCGAAATCTTCAAAATAAATTTTTTTGTATAATGGGCTATTTGGCAGTTGCTGAATAGTTAGGTACAGAATGATTAAGTGATCAGAATGATTAAAAGACTCTATGATATAATGTGAAATTAAATATGGTTGTTTGTTACTTGTTCAGAATGAAATTAAGACTCTGAATGGTTAAGGCAGAGTCAAGACACTAAATCATTCAGAAGATTTTGGAACCATTAAGAGACATAAATTTTTTTTACCAAACAAGATTTACCTCTTAACGATTCAGAGATTGCATTTTAATGGAACCATTAAGAGGTAAACAAACAAACCCTAAGTTGAATATAATTTTTTTTACTTCTATTTTATTTTAGAGAGATTAAAATTAAATACATGTAAAAAATTCAAGGGAGCATTTTTTGAGAAAAGAGAATCAAGGAGGCAATGTGTAAAAATGAAAATTCGAGCAAATGGGCGGGAAAACATGACCAACCAAAGTTCTCAAAACCCTAACTCCAAATCCATTTTCGCGCCTCACCCACCACCACCACCGGACCACCCTCACATTTCTGCAAATTGCTTTCAGATCGGAGATCATGAAGAAGAATTTCCACCATTTCTACATCTGAATCACCTTCGTTACTCCTTCACAATCATCAAACCCTAATTTTCTGACGCGCTGAAGTGTAGATTTGAACAGTTTCAATGGAAAATCAGCTGCTGCTATCAAACGCATCTGATGAAGTTATCACTGAGATTAGCATCGCCAACACCGAGTTAGAAAATAGATCATGGAGCTTGTTTGCTATTCTGCTTTCCATAGGGCATCCAGTTACTCCGATTCAGCTGGCATCTCGATGCACTTCTTTTGAAGCGTCTATGGAATTCGTTGAATTCGTTTGCTCTATGCCTAACTCGCCTCTATCGTTGACGATTGATGGATTGGTTACGGTTTCTTCCGCCGTTTGTATAGGTTTAAAGCGCTTTCTGTGGAATTCAACTCGAGGTTTGAAAATTTTGGCTCCTCGGGGGATAAAGACGGGAGAGTGTTGGCGTAAGAGGGCATCGGAAGAGGTTGAGATAACGTATTACCGAAAGCGAAGGAGATTGTTGCCTGATGATGCAACGGAGAAGGTTGATCAAACGGATTTGGCTATGCCTTTTAGGATCTCAAATGTTTGTGGAAAGGTACTTCGTTTTCTTTTTTCTCGATCAGCTTTAATTTTGTCTGCTCAAGCTAACAATTGGTCTTTGAGTGATTTTAATTACATCCAGAACTTGCTGCAAATATATGTATTTATTTATCATGACAAGGTCTAAAATACTTCCTTTTGATGTAACTCATTACAATTTGATCATAGATCCTATTGCATGCTCTTGTAGTTTCACACTTTGGACCCTTTTAATGTAAAATCAAACTTTCTATTTGCTTATTTTTAATGGAATAGGTTAGGGGTGTAAACGAGTTGAGCTTTTAACGAGCTACTCGAGCTTGAGCTCGTTTATCTCGAGCTCGAGCTTAATTATTCTCGAGCTCGAGTCGATCTCGAACACAAAATAGAACTCGTTTAACTTAACGAGCCGGGCTTTATAACACCACTATTCAACAGGTTGCCATTTCATTGATTGTACCCCACTTGAACTCTTTTATTTGTTCAAAGACTTGACTTCGTCAGTATTGAATGGTTATAAAATTTTCAATTGATAGGTCTACATTCATGTTGATGATGACACGGTAAGGAGTGTGATCATGAATGCAAGAAAGCAGTCAGTTGGTATATCTAATGACAATAGACCAGATGAAGTGGCAGTTAAGATGCCCTCACTCCTCAACTTTGATGCTCAACCCTTAAATTATGGATTGAAAGGTAAACATGAAGGTGAAAGGGAGATGGGTACCATTTTGAGCACGAAAGAGCTTGGAAGCAATAATAGATTTCTCGTTAATGATAGTTACATTCGTTTCCCTAGTCCTAGTACATCAATATCAGGAGGGGATTATTTTCAGTTTCAATCATCTTCTCATCTAACTGCAAGTTCAATTGTGCGGATAGAAGATATAGAGCGCGAAAAGTGTTCATTGAGCAAAAAGTGTAGTACAGCATCTTGCCAAACAGATGATAACAAGAAGGTACTTTCACTGGTGAAGGCTTGGATCGACAAATGTTCTTCTAGGGCCAATAACAACTCACTTGAAAGACAGAGACTTGTGGAGGGAAGAGAAGATCAGCGTATCTTAGATTCTGCAAGCCATAGAGGTGATGTTGAAATTCTGTCAAATAACACTGTTTATGGGGAGATGACACCTGAACCTAATTATGGAAACTGGAACGCTTTGAGCTGCAATGACATGACACCTTGTTCTGTCAATGGAGAAAAGGCATTTTGCCAAGAAGTTGGCGAACAGAGCATAGTTACACCGAGAGACACTGAAAATCTAAGCACCAAAGAAGCTCATATGGACGATTTAAAAGAGGAAGAGAAAGCAATTTGTGGAAGTGGAGAGTTACCTTGTTCACAACGTAATGAAGGAGATGCTGAAAATCTGTCATTGAGTAAAGAAATGGCTTGTAAAGATGACTATAAAAAGAAGAGCAGTATCAGAGGCAAACACACCAGTCTAGCTACTGAGCTGAATTTGAGGACTTCTACAAAAGAGCTCAACTCTCTTGAGCGGAAGCATCAGCCAGAATCCAATGTGGAACTGGAAGTTGATCCAAAGGATGAAAAAACTTATACAGTGCAAACAGCCTCCATAACAACAAACAAGGGAATTGATATTGGTGCCCATATGGAACAGAAGGATGGTAGAGAAGACAAGAGGTCAGTTTTTGTGAAGCAGAAGTCAAAGCCAACTTGTGACCAGAAGATGCACACTATCGAAAAAACGGAAAGAATAAAAGAAAACAAGCAAAAGCCTACCTCCATCTCTGTGAAGGTGAGCTTCAATAGTGTAGGAGTGTCAGATATTGGCTAATCACGGTTTTAGCCTGATATACATATAATTTCCCAGCTTATTAGTTAACTGTCATAACACTTAAAAGCTTTGGATGCTTCATTTGCAGGATCATTCAGAACCAAAAGTACTGCCAATGTTTGATTCTTATATTGTAGAGGAAGAAGAAGGTTCAGGTAACTTGAGCAAATATGAATTCTGAATTCAAAGATACAAGCTTAAAAGACCTAATTTCATGACAGAATTTATAACAGTTTTTTTTGTTGTTTTTTACATATGAAATACATAGGTGGTTATGGCACAGTGTATAAGGCACGAAGGAAAAAAGACGGAACAACATTTGCTGTAAAATGTAAGCAGCTGAATATCTCGCTCATGCCATGCCTTTGTGGTTCAACAATGTCAATTGAAGAAGTGTTATTTCTGATGCAACTGCATTAAATTTATAACAACTAGGCCTTCTTGGGGCCCAACATTTTATCAGGTCAATAGCTTGTGGTTTAAATATATACATAATATAACCAAACTGGGACTGCTTTATGATAAATGATAAGTACTTTTTGTAGTATTCAACAGTGTTAATACTGATATCAACAATGATCCTTCTAGGATTTGCTGTAAATGTTATTTATCTGCTTAATCTGTTAGCATCATCATTGCTGATAGTGTCCACTGCAGTTTGTTCTGTTTACTTATTATAATATCATGATAAGTATCTATGGAAGCCATGCTCACTTGCATTGGTGCATTATGGTTTTGCAGATCCTCATGCAAATGCAAACAAACATCATGTGCATAATGAATTAAAAATGCTGGAGAGATTCGGGTAAGGATGATGAAAGATAGTACTTGAAACAATCCTCTGTTATGATACTGATACAGAATGCTATTATGCTTCAGGGGTAAGAACTTCGTGATTAAATACGAAGGCTCGTTTAAAAGTGGCAATTCTCATTGCATTGTTCTTCAGCATTTTCCGCATGACAGGCCTGAGGTGATTTTCTAATCATCTGTTTCAAATGACCAAGTAGTTGAATGGCGCTGTTATTAATATGCTTTCGTTTTGCTTTTACTTTAGGTATTGAAGAGAGAAATAGATGTTTATCAGCTCCGGTGGTATGGCTACTGTTTGTTCAGAGCACTTGCTAGTCTTCATAAACAGGTAAATATTTCATGCAAAGAAATTTCAACTTACATGGGTACCCAGATCAAAAATCAGTATTTTGATTTTGTGCTTCAGGGAGTAGTTCACAGAGATGTTAAGCCTGGAAATTTTCTTTATTCCTGCAAGGCAGCTAAGGGATATCTCATAGATTTCAACCTTGCGACTGTAAGTAATGCTTATCTGAGCTTTGATCAAATTTTCGTTGATAATATGATATTTACCAAGACACATCAAGTATTTATTTACCAAGACATCAAATATCTTTTACACAGGATTTGCATCAGAAGTTTGGATCAACTGGTGAGCTCCAATTAGTGTCTTTCTACCTTATTTTTATACAAATTTGGTTGTAAGCAGGGGTGTGAATCTGCTGTTTTCGTCTATTTCATTTTAGAAAGTTTATCTTCCTCGGTTAGGAAAAAGCTGAATATCTATCTTTTTTCACAGAAAAATCTAAGTCGTATCATGCTGCAAGTTTTGGTCTTGTCCCTCCATCTCATCCGCAATCCCTTCCTCCTAACAAAAGTAGGAAATATACAAGTTCCAAAGCTTTAGAAGCAGGGGCACACTCTAAATCTCTTTTGCTCCACAAGAACTTGAAAAGGAAGGCCGACCAATTAAAAGACCACAAGGACATGAATATGCATAGTGTGATGAAAAGCCAAGGTGCTGATGGTTCTGGAATAACCTCAACAAAGGACGCAACTAGCACCAGAGTTCCTTCGGCAGAACGGTTAAGGGAGCCTATTCCCTGCAAAGGTAGAAAAGAACTGCTCAACCTGGTACATGAAGCAATGCAGGCTCCTGATCATGAAGCAACAAACACTCCAACTTCAAAGAGAAAGAGGGTTGCTGCTCCTCCAGCAAAATCAGATAAGAAGTTTATCTATCTCACGCCAATGCCTCTGCAATGCACTGGAGTTGCTGTAGCTGGTGCTGGTTTACTTAAGAACAAAGGTGTATTATCTATTTTGTGTTTGCATCGAGTTAAGCCTACTTAATTGAATGACTCTATTCTAAATTTCTATTATTTGGACTAATTGTGATTTCTTGTTTCCTAAGGGGAAGGGAAACAAAGGAAGGAAGGACCTTGTGTTGGTACAAAGGGTTTCAGGGCTCCAGAGGTAGGTTCTTGTGCAATGATTTAATAGCATTTTGTTTCTTTTGTTAGAAGGTAAGCTATAGATACACTCACACATACAATTGATGGATGAATGGTATGCATTAGAGCTAATGAAATACCAACGAATATAAAGGGTTATCGCTTGACGGGTAACATGCATTTTAGATCTCCTGGGCAATTGGATGATCTGATCTCAATTCATAGTAGTTGGGGGC
Source organism: Arctium minus (assembly GCA_954870635.1). Lineage (NCBI taxonomy): Eukaryota > Viridiplantae > Streptophyta > Magnoliopsida > Asterales > Asteraceae > Arctium > Arctium minus. Next base: position 1,005,964 of record OX941089.1, on the reverse strand, counting down.
AGTTAATTTCACCACTAGCTCTTTGAAGTCCTGCATGATACGTTTGGCACGTGGGACATGATGGGACAAGACTTGATGACCCATGTTTGATGTGACATTAGACTGGGACATGACTTGATTGAATGGGACAATAAAGCATTTTTTTGTCTCACCAAAATAGATGGAACAAAAATTAGGAGATGAGAATTAGATCGGTAAATTACTAAGCTACCTATGTCAAATTGAAACCCTAAAACCTTGCACACACTACCTCATTCTCGCCCGTCCAATCCTTTCCCATCTTGTTTGTGTACCAAATGCACCCAATGATCCATCTTGTTTGCGTACCAATGATCCATCCCTAATGATCATTGCTGACTATCGTACGAATAAGACATGCTGCATCTTTTTAGCAATCTCTTTTCATGTTCTAGTTATTGATGAAGAAAAACTTGACAAAAGCTTCTACATATGTTCAGGTATTGTTCAAATCTACACACCAAGGCCCCAAAGTTGATGTGTGGTCTGCTGGGGTCACTTTACTCTACTTCATCATTGGAAGAACCCCCTTTGTTGGAGACCCTGATCAGTGAGTATCCTAATTCCCTACAGAAAAATTCCCAAGCGGGGACACAAACTAATTAACATAATATACAGTTTAATAAAAAAATGACGTACACATGGTTTTTTTCATCTTGTTTTTTTTTCTATATTTTTTGCTACTGTTACCAAAAATTAAAGAGAGCCAAAGGGATTCGAACTTGTAATGCCACATGCAATCACATTACTGGTAGGCAGCAACAAGTTTTTGTTCACTTAGGGGAGTACAAATCAAATTAAAACGGATAATCTTAAAAAAGATATTCCACTACGTTACGTCAACACTATAGAATGATAGCATGGGATCCCCTCCCTCCTTAAATCTGTCCCTCCCAATCCAGCATCTTGCAAAATGAAAAGATTGATTAATTTTCTGAATTTGAAAATTGTATTAACAGGAACATAAAAGAGATTGCAAAGTTAAGGGGCAGTGAAGATCTATGGGAAGTGGCAAAATTGCATGACCGTGAGTCATCATTCCCACCGGTATGCTATTAATCTCCCTAGTATTGATTCCATATATAGAGAGAGTCCCGTCCTTTTACAAACCGAGTAATTCGTAAAAACTTGCAAACCATATTTCATGTGAAAATACAGTGTTTATACAATGTTGTTTCATATGTGAAACACTTAGGACTTTTTTTCCACACAAAATAGTTCTAAAGGACGGTACGCACATGTGCATAGAAATATTGAAGTTGTTTTTTGGTTTTTATGCATGTGTGCATGTTATGCACATGTGCGCACCGGACAAATTGCTTACAAATACTTGTATGCACAAGTGTATACTGTTCACATGAAGGGTTACCAGAATGTTCCTTAGCTTTTCATTTTTTGCGGTTTTCTCTTGAACTTGAACCTGATCCTAAATATATTTATCCCTTGAATATTTTGTGGTATAGATGTAAATGGAAGTAGCATATGTATTTTATGTTGCAGGAACTTTTCCAAATACAGTCGTTGCCATCTACTGAGCTACAAGAATGGTGTAAACAGAATACAAGAAGGCCGGATTTTCTTGAGGTCATCCCGAGATCACTTATTGATCTTGTGGACAAGTGCTTGATGGTGAACCCACGATCAAGGATAAGCGCAGAGGATGCTTTCCGGCATGAATTTTTCATGCCATGCTTCAGGGACATAGAGAAGCATAGGCTACTGAGGCAAAAGCTTAGCTTGGACAAATGTGAAGGTCTTCAATGAGTAACTTAATGTAGTATTATGAATTAGAGTTGGGGATGATTTTGAGCTTGAATTTCATTCTCGAGATGCGATAACCAACAGGGTAAGAGGTTTGGCATGGGTAAGCGATGATCGACCCATTAAGAATGGGTAGGTGCTCTGTCAACACCATTAGTCAGACCGGTCTTTAGGTAAACATGTTGATGTTAGTCGTGTTGTTAACCGAATCAACATTGATGAGGTATAAAATGTTGGAAGCATGTTAGTTTCCTATTTGGTATAACATGGTGGAACTTATTGAGGTTTCTGCTCAAATTGGTTGATGACATGATACTTTGACATAAGAGGTTGTTTGGTTGGTTTTTCATCAAGTCTTCTGTGGATTAAAATGTTTGTGAATTAATCTGTTTGTATAAATTGAAAAGATTTTTGCTTAGGTGGATTTTTTAATTGGGAGGGTATGTTTGGAAAAAAACTTGGATATCTGCATAAAGCTTATTTTTTAACAAACAGACCTATAGTTAATGATAAATAATAGACAAAATATTATGTTATAAATAATGTTATTATATTTAAAATAGAGTAGTTTTTGATGATAAGTATAGTTTTTTTTAGAAAAAAATTATATTTTAATAATCTATTTTAAAAAACTTCTGAAGAAAATATTATAATGTTATTATATATGACTAGAAACGTATTTGTATATTGCAGCGAGATACATCACGATTTTAATGTTTCATTTTATTTTTTTTTCGATTTACAGTACGATTTTGGATGGTCTTGAGAAAGTGATAATGTTTTTTTTATTTATAAATTTGTTTAATTTAGGCTTAATAATATAATATTTTTATATAAAAAATTAAGTATTTTGTTAGAATTCAATGATTATCTTATATATTTTAATAACATCTAGAAAAAATAACCAATTACATATTTAATAATATAATTAAAACAAAATTATAGTAATTAACAGTGATACATGGAAATGTCTGCATAAAAGGAAGACACTGCACATACCAAATTGATGGGTGTTAGAAACCTGCAGTAGTAATATGTATCTTGTGTTTTGATACTTGTAAATTAAGATATTTTTTAAAATATTGCATAAAATGATGGTACCTTGTGCCTAATAATTTATATTTAAGAGTTTTTTATCCGTGCTTTATAATATAGTATAGATATAGATATAGATTATTAAAGAATAATGTATAACCGACTAAATAAGGTGTGAGTTCTATTAAATCGTTAACAAAGAGACCCATAGTTAACGAAAAATAATAGACAAAATATTATGTTATAAATAATGTCATTATATTTAACATAGAGAAGTTTTTGATGGTAAATGTATATTTTTTTAAAAATTTTAAATCTTAATTATCCATTTAAAGATAATGAGATATAACTATTTAAACCTGATGTTTATTATAGCAGTAAATTACTAGGAACAGGTCAAGATAAAAGTTGGAAAGTTCTAGACTAAATAATTTTAAGGTATTTAAAAAATAAACGAGTTGTGAAAGGTTGACAATTCCGTCTTGGTTCGTGACTTCGCGAAACTGCGAGATAACTTCAACGTCTGGAGATCGACTTGTATATAAATAGGGCACCTTGTTTTCCTCCTAACAAAAAACTTGTAAACAAATTCATCATCAAAACTTCTTCGAAATACCATGGAATCATTCTCGTCGTTCTTTGGCTCGCAATCGCAATCGCCTTCTCGAGGCAGTTGGACTTACGATTCTCTTAAGAATTTCCGTCAAATCTCTCCTGTAGTTCAGACTCATCTCAAACAGGTTCCTCTATTTTGCCCTAATTTCTTTCAATTTTACTCTTCTGTTTGTGATATCTGATATAGTTTTCGTGTTTTTTGTTTTTGTTTATGTGTTTGATGTTTTGGTTTGATTCTGGAATATATGATCCGATTGGTTTCGTGTTCACTTTTTTGGTGTTAGGGCATACATGTGACACACGAAGGATGTTTTTTTTAGTATTTGATCCGTAGAGTTTATATGTTTTTTAGGTTTACCTATTCCTTTGCGAAAATTGGAGATCATTTGTTTGTTTTTATAATGTATTTCGTGGTTTAATTTGGGGGCTTGGAATAATACGATGACGATCAAACCACAGCTTACACGACATTTGACCTTGGGAATTACTTGTACGAGACCTATTTTGTTAGGTGCTTGATCTGTATGATACTCTTTTTTTTGGAGGGGGAGGGAATTTACTATTTCGTTTGCAGAGTCTCGTATGTATTTCGTTGTCTTCTTCCTTTGAACGTGAATTAGTTTGGTATGTAGAATCGATATAGGGTTGAGGAAGGGATGAAGAAAGCTTGACGAAAATGATTGATGGTGACAAAGTGAAAGCTGCGATTATCATGAATTAGTATTAAATAAATGTATTGACATTGATTACGATGACCCAAACTTTAAGAAGTTTGTATGCAGGAGGAATAACATGAGTGGTTTCGTGATTTATCATAGGGATAGTAGATAAGGTTACTTCACCCTAGAAGCATTCAGGACGTTAAGTAAGCATATGTAACGTGGATGGTATAAAAAATGTGCCTGTGTTTTCTTGTGGCATGAACAGGGCTGTAAATGAACCTTGCAACAGGAAGTTTGTTTATTTAATAAGTTAACGAACATGAATAGCTTTTTGGTTTGTTTAATTAAACTAACAAACACGAACAAAGGTTTCGTCCGCGAAGCTTCATTTATGTTCGTTCTTTGATGTTCATTTATTTATGTTCGATAGTGTTTGCTATGCAAATATATTACGTAACTAATAATAAGATTATGTGAGCTCTCTTGGGATAAGTTTGGCAGCGGATCACAAATCCGAGTCTGCGTCAAAATCGGCATTTCTCTCTTGCATATTTATGGAGTTTTGAAAAATCCAATCATAGATAGAGAGGTAGGGATTTATCAAACAAACCACACTCCTTCGTATAGGCAGGAGTCCATTTGAAGCTATACTATAGCACCAATTAATTAATTTTAATAATTAGTAATAGATTTATTACTTAATTTAATATGTATTTAGTTTTTTTACTTTACTTTCCTTTTTAGTTGAGATGTCCAAGATTTTCAAGTTTCAAGTAACATATTATCACATCATGTTTTTCGAGAAGAACGGGATTATGAGTAACGGTGGCTGTTTTTGGTTTATTTACGCAGTTTTATCTATGTAAATTTAACATCTCAACGTACGAACATGAACAAAAAAAATGTGAAGTTATGTGTACGTTGTGTTCTTTTTGTTCATTTGCAGCCCTAGGCATGAGTACATGACTGTTTTGTCAGGAAGTGTCGGCAAAAATATTATGAGACATTTCCCCTTTGGTTAAGAAATTGGGGAAAAACGTATCTTTGTATTCCGTGACATTGTCAGCACGAAAAAACTTACAGTTTTAGAAAAATTGGTATCAATCATGCAAACAAAATTCGTGTATATCTTAAGAAGTTTAGATGTGTGTTTCATCAATAAATCTACCCGTGTGTGATTATCAATGATCCCTCCCATAGTCGAATTTGGTAAAGGACATGTGACCTAATTGAGACGCAAGGAGTCCTGATCCCTCCCATAGATCTACCAAATGCAAATTTAGATTTGGCAGGCCCTGATCTACGAACTGCAATTAGTAGTTTAGTCTATCAGCTGACATGTGACCTAATTGAGATGCAAGGAGTCCATAGATGAAACACCCGAGACATGACATATGGCAGCAAAACTAGAATGGGGCACACTAGAAGGATGAGGTAGAGAAGGGCTGAGATAAACAAGCTTGAGCATTTAACCTTTATTTTCCCAATAGTCTGCCTCTGCCCACTCTTGTGGTGTTGCACAACACAACCAGGCGAAGAAAATGTAACAGCAAGGCCTGTCACATAATTGGCTGATAGAACTAAGACTAAGAGGTCATTTTAGGAATATAGACTGTATTGGGTAGAGAGGGGAGTGGAAAGTGGACAGGTAATCACGGAATTTGATCTGTAGGCGTGTATCATCAGGTCTAGATGCTGAAGAGAGGTGCTTTGGGGGTTGTTCAGTCACAACTATATTGTAATTAAGTGTATATGATTTAGACAATCCGAGCCAAATAGCCCTGTGTTAGGAGAAGTAGGCATCACGTGTCTATTGTTGTATAGAGTTAAACAGTTGTAGATGTGGATATGTGCGAGGCTGGATGATTAAAACACCGTATATGGTTGAATGTATGGAACAATTAAAATACAAAGAGGAAAAGGAAAGCTATTTTATACCATTAGGTATTTTCAAAATAGAGCCTACACGATGCATAATGACAAAAAAGACAGATATGACATATTCTAACGTAGAGAGATTTATTTCTGACTGAGTTGATCAAGTCACGTCAAGTCCAGTCTTTGGCCTTGGGGATTACTTGACACTGTCAACTTCTTTATTTAGTGGTTGATACGATAACATGATGCATGTTTTCCCTTAGATCCAGAAGTATTTCTCTGTTGTTCGTTTTGAGTTAAAATGTTTGGAAGTTGATCATAATAAAACGGTCATTTGAAATGTTGCTTAAAGATTTAGGTTTCACATAATTTGTGGATTTCTATGACAGGCATGCATAATGTCCTAGTGTTTTATCTGTTAATTCGATGTTTTTTCTGCAAGTGGGTTTTGTTTTACGACATTGGATGCTTGTTCATCTAGATCGTTGGTTGTTTTTGGCTGTTTTTTGTGTACAAAATTGATTTCCGATATTTTTTGGAACTTAGTGTTGGGGAATATAATTTTGTATGGGTAGATATTTGTATATTCACAAGACTACATTGCTCAACAATGTTAAAAGGTAATTTTATGTGCAACTTGTTTCTTGAGAAAGAAGTACCATGTAAAATAAAGTTCTTTTTGTTATCCCTTCTATCAGAGTTTATTTTGCCTTCCGTGGGGTCTCTATTAATTTTTAAATGTTAATAGATGGCGTTCCATAATGTAAATGCAGGTATATCTGTCACTATGTTGTGCACTCGTAGCATCTGCTGTCGGGGCTTATCTTCACATCTTATGGAACATCGGAGGTCTCTTGACCACCTTTGCAACCTTGGGATGCATGTCTTGGTTACTTGGCACTTCTCCATATGAAGAGGTAGATTCAGTTGTTGATTATTCTCGTCGAATTTTGTTTGATCTTGGTTGGTGGGATACTGAATTATTTTGTGTTCACTTAAATGACCAGCAAAAGAGGGTTTCGCTTTTGATGGCATCTGCCCTGTTCCAAGGAGCCTCCATTGGTCCTTTAATCGAGTTGGCCATTAATTTTGAACCAAGGTACATCCGTTGATTGCGATGATGAACTTACGATACATTCATCTTTATTCATTTGCATTCTGCTATTAGATGGTCTCTTACAATTTATTTTTTCTGCAGCATTTTGGTGAGCGCATTCGTGGGAACTGCGATTGCGTTTGCTTGCTTCTCAGGAGCAGCCATGTTGGCAAGACGTAGGGAGTACCTTTACCTTGGAGGGTTTCTGTCCTCTGGTGTGTCGATCCTTTTCTGGTTGCATTTTGCTTCATCCATCTTTGGAGGTTCCGTTGCAATGTTCCAGTTTGAGGTAAGGTTCCCGAGTTCCGAGTTCCCCTTTAACAACCCGTCCCACAGCATTAAAAAGTAGATCTGTGAGTTTCTTAGGTTCGAAGTTGTAGGCTACCAATAACTTTCACCATGATTTTGTTGGACTTGAAAAGTCTGTTGATGATGAGTTTTGATGCATACAGCTGTATTTTGGGCTGCTGGTATTTGTTGGGTACATGGTGGTTGATACCCAAGAGATTATCGAGAAGGCTCATCTTGGAGATCTGGATTACGTGAAGCACGCACTCACCCTTTTTACCGACTTCGTTGCAGTCTTTGTTCGCATCCTTATCATCATGGTGAGTAATTGTGAATTTCACATCCTTGGTTGTATATCTCTTTTACGTTATATACATATAATAAAATGTATTGTGTATGTAATGCAGTTGAAGAACTCGGCCGAAAAGGAAGAGAGGAAGAAAAGGAGGAGGGATTAGAGACATATATTTGACATAAAAACTAGAAATAAATGGGGAATGTAAGTTGATAACCATCATTTACAGTTGCTGGTAATTCTTCTGATTAAATATGATTTTGGACTAATTTTTGAATATGTAATGAATGGCAAATGCTATGTTTAGAATTTCTGTGAAAATGTTGCATCTTTTTGATTCTGCCAAATGCTACTTTTTTTTTGATTAATGTCCTTTAAGTTTAGTGGATGGTGTCAATCAATATTGATACTGATCATTGAATCATTGGTTTTTAACTTACAAGTAAAATGCAATAGTGTTATTTTTATCTGTGGAAATTGCCCAAAATATTTCTGTTGTATTCACTTTTTACCCTGGTCAAAATTTCTTTTATGAACATATTTTGTAAATATGTGAATTTTTCTTCCTGAATTAAAATAACCCTGTAAGGTTGGTGTCTTTGACTTGATATGAAAAGTATATATTTTAAGTTGCAAAATTGATATTTCATCTTGATAAAAATAAAAAACACAAAATACAATATAAAAACACGAAATTTGTAACATATCTTAAATGATATATAAAGAAAAAATAGCAGGAAAAAATGCTTAGAATTTTCGGTATTAAGTTCTTATAAACTATATATAGTATTTGTTTTGAATAATGTAAGAAAATGGTTGATCATCAACCTTTGTAGCTTTTGATATTTTTTTTCCATGTTTTCATAGTTGTTTACGTAAATCATTGTGTCCATCATTTCTTAACTATTAGCTTAAAACATGGGCTCCATGTTCACAAAATTTGTAATAGTAATTTTATTTTATTCATCAATTATACCTATACTAGGTTACCTTTTGTCACATAGAGTTATGACTTAAAGTAAAAAATAAAACAAAAATTCTATGTCTATGTATATCCTTTTGTTATCTCATTATCTTAAAAGGAAAAAAACAAACAAGGTGGCAATTGGTTGATGACGTAAATAAATCATATATACTTAATTTTTGTATCAGACTTATCAATGACGTGATCTTCGTTCTAAAGTTCATATTAACTGATCATAGGTTTAAAATGGAGTTTCATGGCAAAAGTTATAAATGTCTAAGCGCGACAGGTATTTTTGTTCGATACACCAAAGAGTCGACCTTTGGGGTTTCTCGTCTAGACTGACTGTCGCGTTTCTATGGAAATTTTCATGAGACATCTACAATTTTAATGAGGAAATTGCAGAGCCATGCACTGATCAAAGCGTACAAACGTATTTGTGTACTTTATCGAAATACACTTAAATTATGGTGTATTGCTAGAAGACGACATACACATGCAATGGTCCTCGTTACAAGGGCCGTTTTGACTGGTCATTGGTCAAAAAAGGAGTCCTGTAACAATAGTAATGGACTTTTAAACGCGACACCCATTCCACCAAAGAAGCCCTTTGAGTTTTCTGGCCTCGATAGACCGGGCAGGATTTCCATGAACCATCTATAATTTTAATGAGAAGGTTTTTACAAGAAAATACATGAAAAAACCGCTCTCGTGCCTGAAATTCTCGGAGGCAGACATTGACCAAACTGAACGAACGCACTCGTGCAGTTTATCGAAACCTACTCAAGTTTCGGTGTATTGCAAGAAAACAACATACGTATGCATAATACTTGTTCCAAGGTTCATTTTTGACTAGTCATTGGTCTAAAACGGAGTCTCGTAACAAAAGTTATGGTTATGGACGTTTAAGCACATGGGTGTTGGCCGATACATCAAAAGGGGTACTATTTGGGTTATCTTGCTCGTATCAACAGTGTCAGATTTTCATGAAAATCTACATGAGATATAAACAATGTTAGTAAGAAGACAAGAAAGTACTTGAAAAAACCCCGCTCTCGTGCTGGAAATTGTTGGAACAACACATTGGCCAAACCGAATGAACGCACTCGTGCAGTTTGTTGAAACCCACTCAAGTCATGGTGTATTGCTATAAAACAACCTACGCATGGCGTGTTCCTCATTCCAAGGTTCATTTTGACTGTTCATTGACCTAAAACGGAGTCCTATAGCAAAAGTTATGGACGTTTAAGCGCGACACCCATTTTTGGCCGATACACCAAAGAAGATATCTTTTGTGTTTTCACGCCCGGACGAGCGTGTTGGATTTACAAGAAAATTTACATGAACTATATACAATGTTAATGAGAAGATTTTTACAAGAAAGTACATGAAAAAACCGCTCTCGTGTCGAAAATTGCCGGAGCCATGCATAGGCCAAACTGAAAGAACGCACTCGTGCAATTTATCGAAACTCACTCAAGTCTTGTTGTATTTCTAGAAACTTACCTACGCATAATTAGAAGGTTTTCACAAGAAATAATTTGAAAAAACCCCGCTCTCGTGCAGGAAATTTCCAAAGCCATGCATTGGCCAAACCGAATGAACGTACGTCGTGCAGTTTAAACGTGACACTCATTTTTTGCCGATTCAGCAAAGCGGGTACCCTTTGTGTTTTTTCGTCCGGATCGACCTCGTCGTATTTTCGAGAAATTACACATGCTATATATACAATGTAAATGAGGAGGTTTTCACAAGAAATAATTAGCAAAAAACCAACTCTGGTGCAGGAAATTGCCGAAGCCACGCATTGGCCAAACCGAACGAACGTACGTCGTGCAACTTATCGAAACCCACTTCTTAGATCATGGTGTATTAGCAGAATGTGACCAAGACATGGTGTTCTCATCGTTCTAAGATTCGTTTTGACGGGTCATGGGATTAAACCGGATCCCCGAAGCAAAAGTTATTGACGTTTAAACACGACACCCATTTTTGGCCGATTCACCAAAGGGGGTACCCTTTGTGTTTTCTTGTCCAGACCAACCTCGTCGGAATTCCACGAAACTATACATGGTCCATCTACAATGTAAATGATAAGGTTTTCATAAGAAATAACTTGCAAAAAAAACCAGCTCTGGTGTAGGGAATTGCCGAAGCCACGCATTGGCCAAACCAAACGAACGTACGTCGTGCAGTTTATCGGAACCCACTCAGATCATGGTGTATTGCCAGAAATAGACCAAGCCATGGAGTGCTCCTCGTTCTAAGGTTCGTTTTTACAGTTCATGGGATTTAAACAGATCCCTGTAGCAAAAGTTATGGACGTTTAAACACGACACCCATTTTTGGCCGATTCGGCAAATGGGGTACCCTTTGTGTTTTCTCGTCCGGATTGATCTCGTCGGATATCCACGAAAATGTACATGGTTGATCTACAAGGTAAATGAGAAGGTTTTCATAAGAAATTACTTGCAAACAACCAGCTCTGGTGCAGGAAATTGTCGAAGCCACGCATTGGCGAAACCGAAAGAACGTACATCGTGAAGTTTATCGTAACCCACTCAAAGCATGGTGTATTTCCATAAAGAGAACAAGCTATGACATGCTCCTTGTTCTAAGGTCCGTTTTGACGGGTCATGGTTTAAAACGGAGCCCCGTAGCAAAATTGATAGAGGTTTAAGCGCGACACCCATTTTTGGCCGATTCAGCAAAGGGGGTACCCTTTGTGTTTTGTCGTTTGGACCGATCTCGTCGGCTTTCCACGAAACTGTACATGGTCCATTTACAAGGTAAATTAGAATGTTTTCACAACAAATAAATTGAAAAAACCCCGCTCTCGTGCAGGAAATTACCGAAGCCACGCATTGGCGAAACCGAATTAACGTACGTCGTGCAATTTATTGAAACAGACTCAGATCATGGTGTATTGCCAGAAAGAAACCAATCCAAGGCATGATCCTCGTTCTAAGGTTTATTTTGATGGGTCATGGACTTAAAACGGATCCCCGTAGCAAAAGTTATAAGTGAAAAACGCATCCCCATAGCAAAAGTTATGGACGTTTAAGTGCGACACCCATTTTTGGTCGATTCAACAAAGGGGGTACCCTTTGTGTTTTCTCGTCCGGACCGACCTAGTCGGATTTCCACGAATATTTACATTGTACATCTACAATATAAATGATATGGTTTTCAAGGGAAATAACTTGCAAAAAACCCATCCTCGTGCAGGATAATGCCGAAACCACGCAATGGCCAAACCGAAAGAACGTACATCATGCAGTTTATCGATACCCACTCAAATCATGGTGTATTGCCAGAAATCTACCAAGCCATGACATGCTTCTTGTTCTAAGGTTCTTTTTGACGGGTCATGGGCTTAAAACGGATTTCCGTAGCAAAAGTTATGGACGTTTAAGCGCGACACCCATTTTTGGCCGATTCGGCAAAGGGGGTACCCTTTGTGTTTTCTCGTCCGGCGGATTTATATGAATCTTTACATTGTTCATATACAATGTAAATGATAAGGTTTTCAAGGGAAATAACTTGCAAAAAACCCACTCTCGTGCAGGATAGTGCTGAAGCCACGCATTTACCAAACCGAAATAACGTACATCATGTAGTTTATCGATACCCACTCAAATCATGGTGTATTGCTTGAAAGAAACCAAGCGATGGCATGCTTCTCGTTCTCAGGTTCATTTTGACGGGTCATGGGCTTAAAACGGATCCCTGTAGCAAAAGTTATGGACGTTTAAGTGCGACACCCATTTTTGGTCGATTCAGCAAAGGGGGTACCCTTTGTGTTTTCTCGTCGGGACCGACCCCATCGGATTTCCACGAAACTGTACATGGTCTATCTACAATGTAAATGAGAAGGTTTTTACAAGAAATAAATTGAAAAAAACCCGTTCTGGTGCAGGAAATTACCGAAGCCATGCATTGGCCAAACCATACGAACGTACATCGTGCAGATTATCGAAACCCACTCAGATCATGGTGTATTAGCAGAATGAGACCAAGCCATGGAATGTCCATCGTTCTAAGGTTAGTTTTGATGGGTCATGGGCATAAGACGGATCCCCGTAGTAAAATTTATGGACGTTTACGCGTGTCACCCATTTTTGGCCGATTCAGCAAAGGGGGTACCCTTTGTGTTTTATCGTCAGAACCGACCTCGTCAGATTTCCACGAAACTGTACATGGTCCATCTACAATGTAAATGAGAAGGTTTTCACAAGAAATAAATTGAAAAAAACCCACTCTCGTGTAGGAAATTGCCGAAGCCATGCATTGGCGAAACCGAACAAACGTACGTCATATAATTTATCGAAACCCACTCACTACATGGTGTATTTGTCAGGATCTTAATTCTAAACAAGACTAAACACTCAGAAACAATATTAAAGGAGTTTGCGGAATAACACTTTAATATTCAATGGAACAGTGAAAACAGTAAATCTGAATAACAACTTGTAAACTTTATTGAATGATTATAAAACTACAAGATTCAACACTCAACCTCAATATTGATGAACAGGCTCACCAATACGAATTCTACTTCTCTAGAATTAGGATTACAAACCTTGAGGTTGATTCTCTCTATGAAAATTAAAATTCAGAATTCTAAAAGTTATTTTCTATCAATTACAAACTATTCTATATATACTGAAGATAAAAGATAATTAAAAATAATAAAAGATCTTCAAAATAATCTTCCATCTTTATCTCCAAGCTTTCCATAATCTTCAAACTTGATCTGCACGAATCTTGATAATCTCTTAAGCAGCACTAAGTCTTCAGCAACATTAATACTTCAAGCAATATTAATGTTCAGCAGTACTAACTACTAGTAGTACTAAAATTGTTTAGCAGTAGTAACTTCATCCAACAGTACTAACCTTTGACTTAGCAGCATTAATCTTGTTCAGCAGCATTAACTTCAGAAGTAGTAATCAAGTTCTTCTAGCAGTATTAACTGTACTTGTGCATTTCTGAATTTCCCAACAATCTCCCCCTAACTTGACTTTTAGGAAGAGAAGTCAAGTTCTTCAGATGATCTTCTAGATGCTCCCAAAACTTCATAGCTCATACACCTGTGTTAGCATCCAACCCCAAACTCTAATTGATTGTTCTTTGAATCAGATACTTTGCCATTTCTGAATCTGGAACACATCCAAGTTTCTTCTTCAACATTACATGAAGCTTCAGTTTACTGTGGTTGTACACTCTATCCACTAGGAAGTACTCTATGTGATTTATGTCCATAGTTAGTGCATATACTCCACTAGTTTCATATAGAGTCCAATTGTTGATAGATTGAAACACATTTCTGATCACATGCTCCACTTCTTCAGGCTTGAACATCATACACAGATACTCCATCACAAGTTTTGTGATTGAAATCTCTGAATCTTTCAATTTATCTGCATACAACTTCATTCCTATGTCAAACATCTCTTCTAGATCTGACCTTGAGCATGTTCTCACTATCTTTGCCCAAGTATTGTACACTTCATACTTTTCATCTTTTCTTTTGAGCCTGATGTATTCTTTTCCATCCACCTTCATTGTATCCCATAGAATAACTTCAGGTGGCTTAACTCCAACAGGTTCAGCTGAAATTGGTTCAGGCACTTTGTCCATTACTACCATGTATAGATTTACATCATCAGTACTTGATAGTTCTTTCTGTTCAACAGCCTTAGGTTCCCCTTCTTCTTCAGCAACCTTCTCAGCTTCTCCTTCAGCTACTCTGGGCTTCTTGACAGATTTTCTTCTAGCCATCATCTTAGTTCTTTTTAAAGTCCTCAGACTTTCACCTAGAGTGGCTTCTTTCTTAGGTGTTTCTTGCTCATCTGGAAAAGGCTTTTCTAGCAGAAAGTCATTGCTTTCTTTCATTCTCTTCTTCATTTCCACTATGGCAGTTTCATTCCCTTGAAGCTTGGTCATTTCTGAATTGTACAACTCCTTAATCTGTTCAAATGTCATTTTTGAGAACATCTCCTTTCTGACTCCTACAGCACCTTTGAGAAATGTAATCATCTTGTTTCTCTCTTGGGTACCAAGGAAGGTCTTTGAGGGTTGTCTCTTCTTTGTAGCACTTTTGAACACCATAGATTTCTTCAGAGTTGCAGCTTTCTTCTGTGCCATTTCAGTTGCCAGACTTTGTTGATAAACTTCATTTAATTCTGCAGCCAGTGCCTTAGCCATTTCCCTGTCTTTTTTAACTTGAACCCTTTCTTCTTGCTCAAGATCAGCCTGAATCTTCTTGGCCAAAGCTTCATCTGACTCAACCAACTTTTGCTTTTTGAGTGGTTGATCAGATTCCATCATTTTAGCTTTGCCTTTATCTTTGCTTGTCATCTTCTTAACACTTGTTTTCTTTACAGCCTCACCTCTTTCTTGGATGACAACTCCTTTGGCCTTTGAGGTGACATTGGGAGTATCATGTTTGGCTTTGATTAAGGTCTCAACTATCTCCAGATCTGTTAAAACCTCTTGTACTGTTTCTGCTGCTTCATTCAGTTCAGCATTATTAACAGTTTCTGCTGCTTTGCTTGATTCAGCATTAACTGTTACTGCTTCTTGTTCTGTTACTGTTGCTTTTTCTTTTTCTGCTTCTTGTAAAAACTCAGTTTCAGTTTCCACTGCTTGTTGCTCCCCCTCAAAATCAACTTTCTCTTGCTCCCCCTTATCTTTGGCATTTTCCATGTTGGCATCAGCTTCTGACTCCCCCTTTTTGGGAGCATCAGTCACTGGTTCCCTTCTTTTAAGCACATACCGTTTCTTCTTCTTTTTCTAAATCAATTTCTTCACCATATTTTTCAGGTTGACAATCTGTTCTTGTTGAGACAGAATGATCAGTTTTAGCTCTTCTATGTCCTTTCCCTGTTTGATCACATCCATGTTGATGTTTCCCATGGTTTCCATCAATTCAAAATAGTCATATCTGTCCTCACCTTCTCCAGGAGTGTTACCCCCTTTTGAAGGATCATGGGATCTTTTTGTAGTAGAGGTCTTCTGCCTAGCAGAAGCACCTGCTACCCCCATGGTTTCTTGGCACCTGGGACCTTTGGATGATTGCTCACCCAAAGTTTCCATGGGGAAGGTCTTATTTATGTTACCACTGACCTCCTCTGTGCTAGCAGGAGTAGTGGCAGCCTTTGCACCAATATGCTCATTCATCTCCTTGTTGAGCACCTCCTTGGGGTTGGGAGACACCCCTGTGGTTTCCCTGTAGATATTCTCTAATGGAGAATTCTCCATTAGAGGGCTTAAAGGCTCTGTGGGTGTAGGTACAAGAAGGGAAGGAGCCTTCTTTACCTTTTTCATGATATAAGTATTGGTTATTGGTGCAATTGGTTTTTGAACAAGGGACTGAGGGATTGATATGGTGATGAAAGGTTGGGATTGGCTTTCAGTGGGTTGGTCTAATGAGGGCCTTGACCCTGAAGCCATACCTTATTCAGTGTGGGACACCACCATCATTGTAGAGAACAATGGGGTGTCAACTCCTTCCGAGTCCAATGGAGATCTTTTCATGTTTGAAAAGACCTTACCTTTGGGGATTTTTGGTACATATACCTCATCAAAGTGAGGCATATCCGTCAATTCATGGGTTATAACTTCCTGTACAAACCTTGGGTACATGTAAAAACTCTTTTTGCTTCCCAAGTTTGATACAAGATCACTGAAAATCATTCTTGAGAAATTGTACTTTCTGGCAGTGGCCAAGCAGACCAAAGCATAAGCAATGGTACTGCTAAACTCACTCCATCCAGTAGTATTTTTGGAAATGCAGTGCATCAGGGTATGGGCAAGAAAACGCCATTGGGTATAAAATTTTGCCTTTGAGAATTTGAAACCACCCAATTGGCCTCCATACCCCATTCTTGACAAATTTGAGAACAATTCCTCATTTGGAATAGAAGTAATACCTGCAGCATCATCTAGACGTAGACAGATGCGTATCACCTCTTCAGAAACTGACAAGGGTTTGTCACACACCCTTGTCTTGATTATTTGCACACCATTCTCTGTGACTACGGTGGCATTCACCCAGAATTGTCTTTGATGCTCTATGTAAATAGTTGGCGACACAGTAAGAGAATGGGCAATGTGGCTGGACTTGAGAAAATCCACAATCTGGTGAAATCCAGCAGCTTGTTTCGGCTTCTGTAGCATCACAATCTCGTTGTGCTCATCAATGAATGCCATGGATGCCATTGTGCTTGAGTAATCTGGACTGCAACACTTGGTGCTTGAGAGAAAAGAGTTAGAGAGCAGATGAATAGAAAGCAAAGAGTCGTTATGAACTTTTGGGCGGGCAAAAAGGGTATTTATACGATTTGGGACATAAGCAATATTAACCACTAGCAGTATTAACTAACTAGCAGTATTAACTGAGAGCAATATTAACTCCTAGCAGTATTAACTAACTAGCAGTATTAACTGAGAGCAGTATTAACTCCTAGCAGTATTAACTAACTAGCAGTATTAACTGAGAGCAGTATTAACCACTAGCAGTATTAACTAACTAGCAGTATTAACTGAGAGCAGTATTAACCACTAGCAGTATTAACTAACTAGCAGTATTAACTGAGAGCAGTATTAACCACTAGCAGTATTAACTCACTAGCAGTATTAACTGTGCACTGGCAGTATTAAAACTGTACTGGCAACATTAACTATACTTACACTTTTTGAAGCTTGAGGTACTCTGAGCAAGGTAATAACTTCCTGAGAAAGATGTTAGTAGCACCAAAGAATAAACCAATAACAGGTATGAAAACACTTTTTAAGACATGAGATCATTCAGAGTTGATCATGCCCACACTTGTGACCAAGAATGTGAATCTACCCACATCCAAAGCTTTAGTGAATAGATCAGCAAACTGGTTGTCAGTATGAACTTTAGCAACTTGAATTAGCTTCTTTTCATTACAATCTCTAATAAAGTGATACCTGATCTCAATGTGCTTTGCTTTGGAGTGCTTGACTGGATTGTTAACAATGCTTATAGCACTGCTATTGTCAATGAAGATTGGAGTGTGAAGAAAGGTTACCCCATAGTCCAGCATCTGATTCTGAATCCATAGAACCTGAGAGCAGCAACTTGCAGCAGCAATATACTCAGCTTCTGTTGTTGATAAGGACACTGTGGTTTGTTTCTTACACTACCAAGATACTAGTCTTGCACCCAAAAGTTGACATCCACCTGAAGTAGACTGTCTGTCCATGTTAGCACCTCCCAAGTCACTATCTGAATAAGCAATCAAGTCAAAGTTGGATTCATACGGATACCAAAGACCCAATCTAGGTTGCCCTCTTAAGTATCTGAAAATCCTTTTAACAGCTTGAATATGTGATTTCTTTGGCTTGACTTGGAATCTGGCACACAAACACACTGGAAACATGATGTCTGGTCTTGAGGCTGTGAGATACATGAGAGATCCAATCATTGATCTATATAGATGGACATCAACATCCTCCCCCTTAAGATCAACAGTGATCTGTTTATGAGTCTCCATAGGTGTGCTTTCTGGCTTTGAGTCTGTTAAACCATATTTGTCCAGGATGTCTTTCACATATTTTGATTGGCTTATGAAGATCCCATCTTTCTTCTGTTTCACTTGAAGCCCAAGGAAGAAGGTAGGTTCACCCATTGAACTCATTTTAAATCTCTTGTGCATCAACTTTTCAAAGTCTCTACACATATGATCTTTTGTGGATCCAAATATGATATCATCCACATAAATCTGAACCAATAGAATGTCCTTCTTACTTCTTTTAATGAAGAGGGTCTTGTCAATTATTCCTCTTTCAAACCCATTCTCCAAGAGATAAGTAGACAATGTATCATACCATGCTCTTGGGGCTTGATGAAGATCATACAGTGCTTTCTTCAGTTTGTATACTTTGTCTGGATATGATGGATTTTCAAATCCAGGGGGCTGATAGACATATACTTCTTCATCAATTGTACCATAAAGAAAGGCACTCTTCACATCCATTTGGTATACCTTGAACTTCATGTATGAGGCATAGGCTAGAAATAGCCTAATTGCCTCTACCCTTGCCACTGGAGCAAACACTTCTTCATAGTCAATGCCTTCTTCTTGAGTGTACCCTTGTGCCACCAGCCTTGCTTTGTTTCTGATCACAATGCCTCTCTCATCCTTTTTATTCCTGAATATCCACTTGGTGCTAATAGCTCTATGACCTTTTGGAAGGTCCACCAAGTCCCAAACTTCTTGCAACTTGAATTGCAGTAACTCTTTTTGCATAGCTTCTATCCAACTAGAATCTTTCATTGCATCATAGACCTTCTTAGGCTCAATCTGAGATAGAAAGCAGGAGAGTACTGTGTGTTGCTGATCCTGCAGCTCTTGAAGTCTGCTTTGATTCCTTGTTATCATAGGAGAAGAGATGTCTCCTATGACCAGCTCTGGAGGATGGTTCTTTTGAGTTCTAGTCTGATGACTAGGTTCTTCATTGAGTCCCACATCTAGATTGGAATCATTTAAGTCAGCTGAGGGGATCTCATCAGCTGCTTCTAGCTCTTCATGCACTTGATTCTCCTTATCTCTTCTTTCTTCTTCACTCTGAATTGGTTCAGTAGCATTCTCCTTTTCACAGACCTCAACAAGCTCTATTGTAGGTATGGGAAAGATCACAGACTGAGGAATAATGTCTTGTACTTGTACTTGGTCATCCCCTGATCCTCCACTACCTGAACCTGCATGATAATCACTACTGAAACCCAAAGAGTTAGTTAGTGAATCAATGTCAAATAACAACTGAGGACCAGACCCAATAGGATTTGGTGTGTTCTCATTGCATTTGACATTGTCACTTTCCTCAATTATTCTAGAAGAAGTATTAAAAACTCTGTAAGCCTTACTCTGAGATGAGTAACCAACAAGAAAACCATCATCTGCCTTGCTATCAAACTTTCCTAAGTGAGTTTTAGTATTGAGAATGGTACAAGAACACCCAAAAGGTTTGAAAAATGCAATAAATGGTTTTCTTTTATTTAAAAGCTCATATGGTGTCTTGTTCTTAGGCTTAACTACTAGAACTCTGTTTTGGACATAGCAAGCAGTATTAACTGCTTCAGCCCAGAAAGTAATTGGAAGTTTTAAATCTGCCAACAGAGATCTAGCAGCCTCAATCAGTGTCCTATTCCTTCTCTCAGCAACACCATTTTGTTGTGGAGTCCTAGGAGCACTGTATTGCCTCTTAATTCCTTTTTCCTCACAAAAGGTGTTTAGGTCATGATTTTTAAATTCAGTACCATTGTCTGACCTAATGACTATTACCTTTTGATTTGTTTGGTTTTCAATTCTTAGAATAAAGGATTTGATCAGTCCACTTGTCTCATCCTTAGTCCTTAGAAAATATACCCAAGTAAATCTAGAGTAATCATCAACAATAACTAGGCAGTATGATTTCTTACCTATACTCATAACATTTGTAGGACCAAACAGATCCATATGCAACAATTGAAGAGAATTAGAGATTGTGTTCAACTCTTTGGACTTATGAGAAGTTTTGTGTTGTTTGCCTTTAAGACAGGCAACACAATGATCATCACATGAAAAGACTTTGGAAGGTAAACCTCTTACAAGGTTGTTTTTAACAAGTTTATTCATTGTTTTAAAGTTCATGTGACACATCCTTCTATGCCAAAGTGATGATTCATCCAAAGAAGCTTTTGAAACAAGACAATTTAGGGATGAATCAGTTGAAACACTTTCCATATCTAAGCAATATACATTATCCTTTCTGGGAGTTCTTAATAGTATCATCTTTTCATCAACTACCTTGAATCCAGGAGCAAGGATAATGCATTCAGAATCTATAAATAAATATACTATGCTGTTTGTTACAAACCTGTGATACACTTAACAGGTTGTACCTTAACTGTTCAACATAGAATACATCTTCAAAGGTCATTTTACCTTTGGTTACATCCCCCTTACCACTTATCTTACCTCCATCTGGAGTATTACCTAAGGCAACATGCCCACCATCAATTTTCTTGAAATTCTTGAGGCATGACATGTTCCCTGTCATGTGCCTTGAGCAACCACTATCAACATGCCAGATTCTCTTTCCCTTGAGCTGCTGGTTGCCCTGCACATAAGATTAGACAATTAGTATTGATTGGGGACCCAAGCCAAAGTGGTCTTGGGTCTCCCTTTCTCATCAAAGTAATTACATTCCTTTTTGATGAGGTTTTTAAAATCAGTACACTTTTTATTAGAGTACTTTGTCAATATGATTGGCTTAGCAGCACAAACACTAGAAGCAATACTAACTTTGGAAGTACTAACAGAGTTAGCAGTACTAACAGGTTTAACAGTACTAACCTTGTTAGCAGCACTAACAGAGTTAGCAGTATTAACTTTTGAAGAAGTACTAACAATGTCGGCAGTACTAACATTGTTAGCAGTAGTATTGCTTCCAGCAACACTAACATTGTCAACATCACTATTTGTGGTAGCAGTACTAACAGTTTTAGTGCTTTTAGGAACCCACATATTGACACTTTCTTTAACATTCTTTTTCTTCACGTGGCTTTTAGATTTAATAGATTTCTTAGCCACATGGCTCTTTTCAATCTTCCTATAACCAAAGGGTTTTTGCATAGACCTTTGAAAATTCATCCTTTGGTTTATAGGATTGAAATAACAATATTTGGCAAGATGATTCAATTTGCCACAGATAAAACAAGGTTTTGGTCTATTGATTTTACTCAGATCAACCCCTTGTTTTTGTGCCCACTGATTATTCCAGTTTCTTTGATTTTCTCTCTTTTTATCATGTTTTTGGGGTTCAGTCTTCTTACATGCACACTGTTTGCAAGGACCTGGATTCACAACTGTGGTCTGTTTGTAATGGACCTTACCAGACTTTCCCTCTGTCTTCTCTATGTCCTTTGATTTGATCCAATCCCTTCCACAGTCCTCATTGGTGACAATGTTATTCTCTAGAGGAATCTCACCACTCACATTGTTCTCCTTACTCTTACCAACCTCTTTCTCAGTCTTATCCTCAACAAGTAACTCATCTAAGGGATCTATCTCAGTGGCTTCCTCAGGCAAGTCCTTCCTATCTTTGGTTTCTAGTAAGTCTGAAGTAGGAGGAATGTAGTTGTTGTTGTATGGTGGAGGTGTGGCATTGTATCCAATTCCTCTTCTCAATTTGTCATTAATCTGAGTTTGTAGTAAAGAGTCCATTGCTTTAGAAGCATTGGAAAACTTTTCTACATCAAACTTAACCTTGGTTAGCCCATTTCTCAACTTTTCACTCTCCTCTTTAGATTTGGTCAGTTTAAGTTCTAGATCCTTTTTCTCCCACTTCCAGTAATTGGTGTCATATGAGTGTTGGACTTCATTGGCTTGAAAACCTTTAATCTGTTCCTCAAACATCTCAACAATTCTCACATAGTCTTTTATATCTTTTTCTAATCTCTTAAGGTCATCACTCATCTTCTGGTTGTGATCCCTGTACCTTTTAACAGTGTCTATGCAAGTTTTAGAACAGAGATTAGAACTTACCTCAGTTGGGAGATCAGATACTTCAGCCATAAGTGCTTGATTTTGGATAGCCTCTTCTGCTTGATCACTCCAGTCAAACCCCATTCCTTGTTGAGAAACAAGGGCTTGAGCAGAGTTTCTGTTATGGTTGAGGTTTCCAGACTGTGCTTGTTGGTGGTTGTTGTTGTGAGACACTCCACTTCTGCATTCTCTTGCAAAGTGTCCCTTCATATGACATTTATAGCACTCCACCTTTGATTTATCAAACCCTGCTCCATCTTCTCTTCTTTGGGAGAAGTTGTTCCTCCCAGTCCTCTTTATGAACTTCTTCACCCTCATGGAAAGCATGGCCATCTGCCATTTAATGTCCATCTCTTCAAGATCATCAGGATGAAGTTGTTCCAAATCATCATTGATTAGAGAAGAGTTTCCATGGCTGGAAAGAAAGGCTTCAAACACAGAATCAGTGCCTTTTTCTTGATTTGCTCCATTAGCAGCATTAACTGATTCAGGGATAGCAGTAGAATCAATTGATGCTGATAGGAGTGCAACATTATGAATGTATCCAGAAGGTTTCTTCTTTGCCTCCACCTCAACTTCAAATACTCTAAGATCATTGTACAGATTGTCAAGTTCTTTCTCTTCCAATTGTTCATTCTGTCTGAATGAAACAGTGTACATGGTCCATTCATCTCCAAGGGACCTTAAGAACTTTCTGTTTACATCATATTGATCAATCTGTACTCCCATGGTAGCTAATTCACCAATCAGTTTGTTAAACCTGTCAAAAGTTTGAGTCATGGACTCATTCTTAGTTGACATAAAGTTTTCATACTGTTGTTTCAATATGGCCTTCTGATTTCTCTTGGTACTTTTGGTACCAGAGAATCTCTTCTCTAGAGCATTCCAGAGCATCTGTGCATCAGTGCAATTACATAATTGGTGTTGATACTCATTGGGAATGGCCAAGAGCAGTGTGCTCAAGGCTTTCATCTTTGTTTGCCTTGTCTTTCTTTCTGCATCTGTCTTTGGTGGAGTTCTTTTTCCATCTTCACCAATTTTTCCTGCATCAGATGGGCCATTCTCAATGATGTCCCACATAGAGTAATCTGTGAGGAGAATGTATTGCTTGATTCTAATCTTCCACATGTCAAATTCATTGGATCTGAGCATTGGAACCTTTGAGACCAGAGTACTGTTTGATTCAACTGTATTTTCCATGATGAATAATATTTCTGAGAATACTTGCTCTGATACCACTTGTCAGGATCTTAATTCTAAACAAGACTAAACACTCAGAAACAATATTAAAGGAGTTTGCGGAATAACACTTTAATATTCAATGGAACAGTGAACACAATAAATCTGAATAACAACTTGTAAACTTTATTGAATGATTATAAAGCTACAAGATTCAACACTCAACCTCAATATTGATGAACAGGCTCACCAATACGAATTCTACTTCTCTAGAATTAGGATTACAAACCTTGAGGTTGATTCTCTCTATGAAAATTAAAATTCAGAATTCTAAAAGTTATTTTCTATCAATTACAAACTATTCTATATATACTGAAGATAAAAGATAATTACAAATAATAAAAGATCTTCAAAATAATCTTCCATCTTTATCTCCAAGCTTTCCATAATCTTCAAACTTGATCTGCACGAATCTTGATAATCTCTTAAGCAGCACTAAGTCTTCAGCAACATTAATACTTCAAGCAGTATTAATGTTCAGCAGTACTAACTACTAGCAGTACTAAAATTGCTTAGCAGTAGTAACTTCATCCAGCAGTACTAACCTTTGACTTAGCAGCATTAATCTTGTTTAACAGCATTAACTTCAGAAGTAGTAATCAAGTTCTTCTAGCAGTATTAACTGTACTTGTACATTTCTGAATTTCCCAACAGTATTGCTAGAAAGAGATTAAACAATGGAATGCTCCTCGTTCTAAGGTTCTTTTTGATGGGTCATGGGCTTTAAACGGATCCCCGTAGCAAAAGTTATGGACGTTTAAGCGCGACACCTATTTTTGGCCGATTCAGCAAAGGGTGCACCCTTTGTGTTTTCTCTTCCGGACCAACCTCGTTGGATTTGCTCGAAACTGTACATGGTCCATCTACAAGGTAAATGAAAAGGTTTTCACAAGAAATAACTTGCAAAAAACCCACTCTCGTGCAGGAAATTGCTGAAGCCATCCATTGGCCAGACGAAACGAACGTACGTCGTGCAGATTATCAAAACCCACTCAGTTCATGGTGTATTTCCAGAAAGCTACCAAGTCATGGAGTGTTCCTTGTTCTATGGTTCGTTTTGACTAGTCATGGGATTAAAATGGATCCCAGTAGCAAAAATTATGGACGTTTAAGCGCGACACCCAGTTTTGGCCGATTCAGCAAAGGGGGTACCCTTTGTGTTTTCTCGTTCGGACCGACCTCGTCGGATTTTCACGAAACTGTACATGCTCCATATATAATGTAAATAAGAAGGTTTTCATAAGAAATACCTTGAAAAATACCCGCTCTCGTGTAGGAAATTGCCGAAGCCGCGCATTGGCCAATCCAAACGAACGTACGTCGTGTAGTTTCTCGAAACCCACTCAGATCATGGTGTATTTACAGAAATAGACCAAGCCATAGAGTGTTCCTTGTTTTATGATCCGTTTTTAGGGGTCATGGGCTTAAAACGGATCCTCGTAGCAAAATTTAAGGACGTTTAAGCGCGACACCCTTTGTGTTTTCTCGTCGGGACCGACCTCGTCGGATTTTCACGAAACTGTACATGATCCATCTATAATTTAAATGAGAAGATTTTCACAAGAAATAACTTAAAAAAATCCCACTCTCGTGTAGGACATTGTCGAAGCCACGCATTGGCCAAACCGAACGAACGTATGTCATGTAGTTTATTGAAACCTACTTAACTCATGGTGTATTGCCAAAAAGCAACCGAGCAATGGCATGATTCTCGTTCTAAGGTTCATTTTGATGGGTCATGGGCTTAAAACGGAGCACCATAGCAAAAGTTATAAGTGAAAAACGCATCCCTGTAGCAAAAGTTATGGACGTTTAAGTGCGACACCCATTTTTGGTCGATTTAGCAAAGGGGGTACCCTTTGTGTTTTCTCGTCCGGATCGACCTAGTCGGATTTCCACGAATCTTTACATTGTACATCTACAATATAAATGATATGGTTTTCAAGGGAAATAACTTGCAAAAAACCCATCCTCGTGCAGGATAATGCCGAAACCACGCAATGGCCAACCCGAAAGAACGTACATCATGCAGTTTATCGATACCCACTCAAATCATGGTGTATTGCCAGAAATCTACCAATCCATGACGTGATTCTCGTTCTAAGGTTCTTTTTGACGAGTCATGGGCTTAAAACGGATTCCCATAGCAAAAGTTATGGACGTTTAAGCGCGACACCCATTTTTGGCCGATTCGGCAAAGGGGGTACTCTTTGTGTTTTCTCGTCCGAACTGACCTCGTCGGATTTCTATGAATATTTACATTGTTCATCTACAATGTAAATGATAAGGGTTTCAAGGGAAATAACTTGCAAAAAACCCACTCTCGTGCAGGATAGTGCCGAAGCCACGCATTGGCCAAACCGAAAGAACGTACATCATGCAGTTTATCGATACCCACTCAAATCATGTTGTATTGCCTGAAATAAACCAAACCAGGGCGTGCTTCTCGTTTTCAGGTTCGTTTTGACGGGTAATGGGCTTAAAACGGATCCCCGTAGCAAAAGTTATGGACGTTTAAGTGCGACACCCATTTTTGGTCGATTCAGCAAAGGGGGTACCCTATGTGTTTTCTCGTCCGGACTGACCGATTCAGATTTCTACGAATCTTTGCATTGTCCATCTATGATATAAATGATAATGTTTTCAAGGGAAATAACTTGCAAAAAACCCACTTTCGTGCAGGATAATGCCGAAACCACGCAATGGCCAAACCGAAAGAACGTACATCATGCAGTTTATCGATACCCACTCAAATCATGGTGTATTGCCAGAAAGAGACCAAGACATGACATGCTTCTCGTTCTAAGGTTCGTTTTAACGGGTGATGGGCTTAAGACGGATCCCCGTAGCAAAAGTTAGGGACGTTTAAGCGCGACACCCATTTTTGGCCGATTCGGCAAAGGGGCCCTTTGTGTTTTCTCGTCCGGACCGACCTCGTCGGATTTCTATGAATATTTACGTTGTTCATATACAATGTAAATGATAAGGTTTTCAAGGGAAATAACTTGCAAAAAACCCACTCTCGTGCAGGATATTGCCGAAGCCACGCATTGGCCAAACCGAAAGAACGTACATCATGCAGTTTGTCGATACCCACTTAAATCATGTTGTATTGCCAGAAAGAAATCAATCCATGGCGTGCTTCTCATTCTAAGGTTCGTTTTGACGGGTCATGGGCTTAAAACGGATTCCCATAGCAAAACTTATTGAAATTTAAGTGCGACATCCATTTTTGGTCGATTCAGCAAAGGGGGGGGGGTACTCTTTGTGTTTTCTCGTCCGGACCGACCTCGTCAGATTTCCACGAAACTTTACATTTTCCATCTACAATATAAATGATAAAGTTTTCAAGGGAAATAATTTGCGAAAAACACAGCCTCGTACAGGATATTGCCGAAGCTACGCATTGGCCAAACCGAAAGAACGTACATCATGAAGTTTATCGATACCCACTCAAATCATATAAACAAGATGAAGAATTTGTAATCACATGTCATTGATTTAGAAATCACAGATTACATTCACTCTCTCTACTTTCTCTCTCACACTAGGATGATACACACTTAGTCTCTTCTCTAATCTGCTTCACACACTCACTACTCAGATTACACACTTACTTACAAAGACATGGCAAAGACTATTTATACTAAACACATTACAAAGAAACAAAACAATTACTTTGACTTTTACTTTTATTACCTTTGACTTTGACATTCTTGCTTTGAGAGTTGACTTTGAGCTTTGACTTTAATCTTCAAACTACATGATCTTGTATCCAACAAATCTGTGCTCTAACATTCTCCCCCTTTGTATCAAGATCATCATTAAAAGATTTTGCATTTTAATCTTCTCTATTTAAGCTCAATTTGAATCTTCTCCCTTTGATGTAAAAATAATCTTCTCAATCAATCAACATTCTCCCTTTCTTTGATAAACTCTGTATCTTCAAAAACTTTCCGCAAACTTCCAAAAGTCTGTTCTTCAAAAGTAAAAGCATTCTCTCCCAAGGTTGATATAACCTTTTTCAGACACTTGGAAAGAAATTATATTCAGTTTCAGCTCAAACTGCTTCAGCAAAATATCTTCAAATAAAATTTCAGTAAAATCCTCATCAAATCAACAATTCTTGATCTTTTCTTTCATCTGTAACACTTCTTGAATATCTCTCTCCCATATCTGATACAAACATTTCTGTCAAGACATTTCTTTAACTTTGTCTTCTCCCCCTTTTTGATGATTGTGGCATCGAGATCATCAAAACTTTCAACAAGAAATGTCTTTTGATCTGATTTGATCTGACCACTGATCTTTCATAAGACCCGCTGATTATTTGTCGATCCAAAGAAATATTTATCCGAATCTTTGCAAATTTAGACAAATTAGGAATGTAACACCTGAATCAACAAATGAATCAGTTAAAATGCCTGTCAGTAACACGAAGTCACTGTGTGTAACAAATACACATTGGAAAGGAGCTTTTGTGATGTTCACTCCCCCAGGGATTCCATTCAATCATCGAAACACCACAAAGATATTTCTATGAACGTTATGACAAGAAAAACAAATTTCCTTGTGTGTCCGTGTAAGTGTTAGAAAGAATTAAGCACATGATGATTGCTTATATAAGGCTCAAAATTGTGTAAACCATTGAGACAACAATAGTTAAACACCGACTCAATTGTGCATGATCAAAGTGCGAAGGTGGGGCAAACTTCCTTCTTTTTCAATATCCAGATTTTTCAAATGAAAATCAGACAGCATATGTGCTGCGCCCCCTTAAAATATTGAAACATTTTCTTGTTGAGAAGAAAATGAGTAGTTGGTGGGGTTTTTATCAAGAGTTGGCATGGGCTAGTTGCCTATTTCTATAATGTTCACGAAGAATTGTGAAACACTAGTAATGTGGCTGCCCGACTCAGAAAGTAGTTGGTGCAGAGTTTGATATTCTTTTACTCTGTTCTCTCACCCTCTTTCTTTTTATCATTGAGCTCGCTTCTAACCAAACTCTCATTTACATTTTACCTCATCACTCAACCCACACTCAGTTATATTGACTCCTCACACATTTGATCACTCAAGGATTAACTTCTTGGGTAGGAAACACTGGTTAACGTGAATCCATAGAAGTTTCATTTAAGCTCACACAAAGAACCCATGTTTTCCTAAAAGAACATGTTGCTCAAAATGGTTTAACTTTTTCAGTTAAAGCACAAAATATATACAAGTCAGATATATGTATGCTCAAAGAGATAATCATGAAGATTTGAGCATTTTGAAAACTGAAGATATTTCAAACAAGTATATTGAAAGAATGAAATGAAAACAAGAAACTTGTTTGAAAATATGACATTGTATGAAAATGATCAGAATCAAATGATTTATCAATTAAGGCTTAGGTCAACAAAAATTGAATGCTGTCTATATGAACCAAAATATAGACAATCTTGAAAGAACGTTTCAAAATGAAATCACGCTAAAAATTCATTGAAGATCAAACGGGGTGTCTTACCATCGAAAATTTGATTCAATTTAGAGACATGGTAAGAACAAATTCAACAAAGATTAAACCGGTGTGTGTGAATACTTGATAGTATATGAAAAATATAATACGCAAGTATTAATCTTTGGAAACACACGGTTTATAAACATTTCAGCT
This sequence comes from Arctium minus, assembly GCA_954870635.1. Classification (NCBI taxonomy): domain Eukaryota; kingdom Viridiplantae; phylum Streptophyta; class Magnoliopsida; order Asterales; family Asteraceae; genus Arctium; species Arctium minus. Next base: position 976,892 of record OX941089.1, on the reverse strand, counting down.
CATCTAATAATGAAAAACATTTAAAATCACATTTCCAACTCATGAAATCTATTTAAGAATCGGGAAGTGGTTTGAACATTTAAGAACATGTTTTTCTATGATTGAAAGTTGTTCTTCTTTCAACCATATATGAGATTAAGAATAAAAATAAACCTTTTCGCCCATTCTTAAATCTCATGAAGTCAAGCTTTAAGTCATCTAAGATATGATCTTGGAAGCATTCTCTCAATCTGCAACAGTCATAAAGTCCGTCAAAGCAACTTTATTCACAAAATTTATTGAAAAATAAAATGACATAAAGCAGTAAAACATTGAATCTACGAGTTCTGGTCTGAAGTAATCAGAAGTCATAATCCTTACCCCCCCTGAAATTATGCATCATCAAATTTGTCAGTATAAAACATATGATAGAGATCTACAACTCCCCCTGAAATGTAGATCATCATATCTTTCTAATGCATATTTCAGTAAAAATATGTACTCCCCCTTGAAGGTTGATCTTCTCATTTAGATCTCGGAGTACAATCTTATAATAGCCCGGGAGTTTCATCTTTTTCAACGTTGAAGTACGAGTCCTAAACAGTTGTGTTTAGAAGTCAAACTTCTTAATCTTTGAAGAACGGGCCCTGAACTGTAGTATTCAGAAGCCTTGGTTCTCTTACTCCCCCTTGACTTGAGATGCCTGCAACATAGATTCATCTTTCGGTTTTGGTACCCACTGGTATTTGGGTCCATGTTAAGTCTGATTTTGTAGTAATCAATGTACTTATTACTTGTGGCCTTAACTGTTGTTTAGCTTGTCTTTTGTATCTATTTTGGCCAAGGGTATTTAAGGCCCTTTTGTCTTGTCTTGTTTAATAACTCTAGCGCTGAATATTGAATCATATGAAGCTTTTGCGTCTCATTCATTCTCTCTACTTTCTCTCTCTATAGTTTTTGATAGATCTTGGTTTATCAATTGGTATCAGAGCCAATCTAATTCTGAGAGATTTGAGAGAAACAATTTTCAATCTGAATTTGTTATTAATTCAGAGAATTTGATCGATTTTCTTGATCTTGATCAAGAAAATCTCATTCCCTGAATTTTTCACAAATTTGTATTGAAATTTGATTCGTTGGATTCGCATTATGTGGTAGATCATTTTTGTTTCACATCAAATTGCAAGAATTTCAGTGTTTGAAGATCAATTTGAGGATTTTCGTGTTTTTGGTCTGTTCGATAAAAGTCACTGTTCGATTATGCATTTCACGATTCTGCGAAAATTTGTTCGATTTGGTTGTTCTTTGTGGTTAGAAATCAGATTTCGATAAAATCTGAGTGTGCATAATTCATCAAATTCGATTTTGTGATCGAATTAGAAGTTTTTCTTGTTTTTGCGCTAGATCTACTTTTTGCGCCAACATCATCTGCTTGAGGTTTTCATCAGCATCAAAGTCATTCAGTTCTGCGCCAGATCATTATTCTGTTACGCCAGATTCATGTGTTAATAGTGTGTAGCGCAAAGTATCTTTTGCGTGTTCAGAGTTTTTCGCAAGATAGCTTTTGCGCCAGCTTCACTTAGCGCAAAGTATCTTTTGTGTGTTCTGAGTTTCTCGCCAGCTTCACTTAGCGCAAAGTAACTTTTGCGTGTTCAGAGTTTTTCGCAAGATAGCTTTTGCGCCATCTTCACTTAGCGCAAAGTATCTTTTGCGCTACTGCCTTTAGCGCATTTCTGGGTTTGCTCCAGTTTCAAACTTTGATTTTGGACTAACGATCATTTTCTTAACAGGATGAAGGCACCAATGCTGTACAAAGGAGAATATTAAAAGTGGAAAGTTAAAATTTTAAACTTTGTAGATAAACATGAGCTGAGTTACTATATCAAATTATCATTGACTGAAGGAGTAATGAAACCTCAAATTCCGACAGAAGCTTGTACGGAGGAACAGGAGAAAAGACAGAGAGCTGATAATATAGCTAGAAATTATATGTCAGACAGTATTTCTCATGAAATTTCTGGTCCAATGAATATTCCCAAAGCGTTAGGGAAAGAGATATGGAACTATCTTGAATGGATGATGTTAGGGCCAAAGGTTTTATTAAAAACAAGAGAATTGGAAGCTGAGAACTCTGAGCTAAAAGGAAAGATTTCTGCCTTGGAAGCTAAAATCCAGAAACAAGATTCTGTTGAAAACAATGAGAAGAAATTTGAGGATTTGAAGAGTGCAAATGCTGATCTCCATAAGAAGATTTCTGATCTGAAAGATGTTAATGCTAAGCTTCAAAAGAAAATATCTGATCTGGAGAAAAGGCTTGTCAAAGACAAATCTGATTTTGAAAAAGAAAGATCAAAGTTTGCACAAAAGTTCTCAGAATTTTCCAGAAAATGTGCTGATGAGAAGAAGACAGTTGAGCTGAAATGTTTAAAGCTTTCTCAACAAATTTCAGATTTTGAAAAAGTCATTATTTTGGAAAGGGAAAATTTTGCCAAAGAAAGAAAGACTATTGAACTGAAGAATGTGAGAATCTTCAAGGAAATATCTGATCAGAGAAAGAATGCTGAAAATGGTTTTGAGGAAGAAAGGAATATTTTTGAGGCTGAGATTAAAAAGCTGACTGACAAGTTATCTGAACTATCTGAGAGTGCACTGAAAGAGAAGAAAACAAAGTCTGAATTCGAAACGAAGATTGACCTTCTCGTCAAGGAAAGAGACAACTTTGTTTCAAAGATTAAAGAGCTTGAAAAGATTGTTTCAAAGGTGGTGGTGACTGAGCACACGACTCCAGAGTCACAAATCCACACACCTAGAAATAATTCAGCCGACTTCAAAAAGACAGCCTCAAGTTCACATCAGAAAACTGTTTCTAAAAGAAGGTCAGTTAAATCTTATGATCAGATTCGTAGTACTAACATTTTCTTTGATGAAAATGTAGATGGTTCAAATACATACAGAAGAAGAAGAAGATATCAAGAAGATAAGCTGGTCTGGAAGGTAAAACGAACTGATGATGAGAAAGATGGAGATAAGAAAGATGAAAAGAAAGCTGAGAAGAAAGGAAAGAAGTCATGTGTACATACACATACTGCCAAGAAGAACAATATGCGTAAAGGTAAACCTGATCATGTCTACACGAAAGATCAATTAATCAGGTTATCAGGTAAGAAATATTATTGTTCTTACTGTCGTACACATGATCATGTTCACAAAGCTAGTGATCATTACTGTTATGGTTCTTATTCCGTTACTCCCATTAGAACTGCAACTAACAAACATGGACCCAAATACCAGTGGGTACCAAAACCAAAGACTGATTCTGTGTTGTAGGCACCTACAGTCAAGGGGGATTAAGAGAACTAAGGCTTCTAAGTAAATCAGCTTAGAACCCGTACTTCAACGAAGTTTGACTTCCAAACACAACAGTTTAGGACTCGTACTTCAGTGATCAAAACACCTTACTTCTGTGCTGATAAAAGATTGTCCTCCAATACTCGAATGAGGAAATCAACCGTCAAGGGGGAGTACATACTTGTCTGAAATATTTTGCATCCGATAGATATGATGAACTACATTTCAAAATAGAATTGTAGATCTCTATCATGTGCTTTTTCACTGACATATTTTAGATGCATAATTTCAGGGGGAGTAAAGGTGTTGGCTTCTGATTATATCAGATCAGAACCCGGTCTTCATTGGTAACACTGATCATTACTATTCTCACCATAGAATAAGTAATTATGGTTTTGAATACTTAAATTCAAAACCCGTACTCAAATATTTTCTTCTGAAGGATGCTAATAAGATAATATCTTTTCTATAAGTTTTTGATTTGAGGGGGAGTTAGAAGTTTTGATTTTAGGGGGAGGAGATATAATTGCTTTATAATTTCATTGTTATATTCATCTAATGAATTGAATTTTTACAGGTATCGAGGGGGAGGGTATCTAAGTTTTTGTCAAGGATACTTCACTGAAAATATTCATTTCAGGGGGAGTTAAGGATGTTATTCTAAAGGTATACATTTCTAATCCTTATACTCTATCACTTGTTGAAAGATGAACAACTTTCACTTGTGAAAAATGGTTTCTTAAATGTTTAAACCACTTCCTATTCTTAAAAGATTTTCATGAATTGTGAAGTGTGATTTTAAATGATTTTGATTTTGGATACTTAATTGCATATCTGACCGTGTGTTCTTTAAAGAAAAATACTTGTGTATTTTCTTTTCATATACTTTGTCAAGTATTCATACACAACGGTTCAATACATTTTTCTTGAACTTTGTTATTACCATGTATCAAAAGTTACATCTTTCTATGGTAATAATCCCGGTTGTATTAAATGTTGTTTGAATCAAACGTCATTCATCATTACATGTGCTTTCATTGTTAAAATGTTTATATATTGTTCATATAAACAACATTCGTCTTTGATTTCCCAAAATTTTATTCTTCATGAATTTTGATCTGATCTTAATCATTGTCAGATTCTCAAAACATTTCTATTCTTTCATGATTATTCATTCATATAAAGTTTTGAGAAATCTTAAATGATTAAAATGCTCAAATTTCATTCTGATTTTTGTTGAGCATACATACACTGACATTGATTTAATTCTGATTTTTGATGTTTGTGAGTTGCAGTTCTATTAGGAGTAATTGAGTAAGAACCATACCAGTAATGATCACTCGTTTTATGAACATAATCATAAGTACGACAATAAGAACAATAATTTTTCTTTCTAGACAACTTGATTATTTGATCTCTTGAGTAAACAATATCAGGTTTACCTTTCCACGCATTGTTCTTCTTGACATTCGGTGCATGTACAGATGATTTCTTATCTTTCTTCTCATCCTTCTTCTCATCATCAACTGGTTTTACTTTCCAGACCAGCTTCTCTTCTCTAAACCTTTTTCTTCTTCTTCTTCTTCTATTGTATGTACCCGAACCATCTACATTTCGATCAAAGAAAATGTTAGTAGGACGAATATGATATTTCTGCTTAGACATACTATCATCTGAATCATCAAACAAAGGATTATTAGAAACATTTGTAAAATTTGAAATGAAGTTGTCTTTTCAGCTGAATCATCTCTAGGTGTGTGGATAAATGACTCTGGAGTCTTCTGCTCAGTCACCACCGTCTTAGAAATAATTTCTTCAAGTTCCTTTATCTTTGACGAAAAACTGTTCCTTTCTTCGATGAGTATGTCAATCCTTTCTTCAAATTCAGACTTCGCTTTTTGATCCTTCAACGCACATGTTGACAGTTCAGATAGCTTCTCGGTAAGATTTCTTATCTCTGCCTCAAAGATATGTCTTTCTTCTTCAAATTCCTTCTCTACATGCTTTCTCTGATCAGATATATCTTTAAAGAATCCAACATTCTTTTGCTCAACCAATTTCTTTTCCTTTGCAAATTTATCTGTGTGTCCCTATGATTCACGATTCAATCAAGCAAACAATTAAACACTACGATAATGCAAACCTGGTATTGATTAATTAAACGATTACAAGTGTTCTTGATGAAGAAATCAATCTCTCTCTCTGCTTTTATCTCTCTCACGCCTCTGCTCTCTCTTTTTCTCTGTGTACGGCGCAAACAAGTAGCTTACTCTCTAATCTCTTAATTTTCCAACTCAACCTAATTAACATAAAAACACCTAATTTATACTTAGGCCATATAAGCCTAATGGGCTTGGGCCCAACAGCTAATAACAAATAAAGAAAAAGACTAATAACGAAAATACGGAAACACACTTTGACTATTTATTACAAAAGACCCTAGACTATTTAATGAGAGTCGACTTTATCAGATAATGATGATCTTGAATCCAATAAAACTGTGCTTTAACAATCTCCCCCTTTGGATCAAGATCATTACTAAAAATATTTAGCAATTCAATCCTTCTCTGTAAGCTCAGAAAATGCAATCTTCCTCTTTGTCTTCAGAATGTAGCAATCTTCTCCGAACGATTAGAATATCTCTTGGAAAGAAATTATCTTCAGTTTCAGCTCAGAATGCTTCAGCAAATCATCTTCAAAGAAAATTTCTTCATTTCAGCATATCTTCAGAATATCTTCAGAAATTCTTTCATTCTTTCAAAAAGCTTTTGATCTCCCAATTTCTTGGTTGACGCTTCTCCCCCTTTTTGATGAAAAGAGCAAAGAGTTCATCAAAACTTTTCTTCAAGAAATGTCGTCCACCACTTATACGCAAACATAACCACTGATTATCCGTCAATTCATAAGGATGTGCATCCAGATCTTTGCAAATCCAGACAAAAAAGAAAGGTAACACCTGAATAAACAAATGAACCAGTTAAAATTGCCTGTCAGTAACACAAAGTCACTGTGTGTAATAAATACACAATATAAAGGAGCTTTTATGATGTTCACTCCCCCAGGGCTTCCATTCAATCATCAAAAAACCACAAAGATAATTTCTATGAACGTTATGACAAAGAAACAAATTCTTTGTGTGTTTGTGCAAGTGATAGAACAAAAATTAGCATATGATGATTGCTTAGAAGGCTCAAAATGTGTAAACCACTGAGACAATAGTTAGTTAAACACAGACCTAATGTGCATGAATGAAGTGTGAAGGTGGGGCAGACTTCCTTCTTTTCAATATCCAGATTTTCCAAATGAAAATCAGATAGCATATGTGCTGCGTCCCCTTTGAAAATGAAACATTTTCTTGTTGAGAAGAAAATGAGTGGCTGGTGGGGTAAGGTCAAGAGTTGGCATGGGCTAGTTGCCTGTTTCAATAATGTTCACCAAAGAAATGTGAAGCATTAGAAATGTGGTTGCCCGACTCAGAAAGTAGTTGGTGCAGAGTTTGATATTCTTTTACTCTGATCTCTCACCCTCTTTCTTTTAATATTTAAGCTCACAGCTAACCAAACTCTCTTTTACAAATTCTCTCATCACACATCCCACACTCATTTCTTTTGACTTCTCACATGCAATCACTAAGGATTTACTTCTTGGGTAGGAGACACTGGTTAACGTGAATCCATAGAAGTTCAGTTAAGTCCTAGCACACTGGTCCCGTGTTATCCTATAAAGCAAATGATGCTCAGATGGTTTAACTTTATCAGTTAAAGTGCATAGATGAAGCAGAAAACATTTAAAATCTCACTTCCAATTCAAGAAATCTGGTTGAGAATCGGGAAGTGGTTTGAACATTTAAGAACATGTTTTATTATGATTGAAAGTTGTCCTTCTTTCAACCATAGATGAGATGAAGATAAGGAATTATACCTTTTGAATGCAGTCTTACATCTTACGAAGTCAAGCTTAAAGTCATAAAGATATGATCGTGTAAGCATCTCTCAACCTGCGAAAGTCTAAAGGTCTAGTCAAAGTAACTTTATTCACTGAAAATAAAATGACAGAAAGCAGTAAAACAATTAATGTACGAGTTCTGATCAGAGACAATCAGAAGTCATAGCCATACTCCATTGACTTGGATGCTCCCCCTAAAATCATGCATCACAAATAAGTCATCAGTAAACACAATGCATTTAAATATGCTCCCCCACAAAGTAACATTGATCATCTATGAGGTACTTCTCACACCCCCCCTGAGATCATGAACAAACTATTAAATAGCAGATATCTTGCAGAAATAATGAGAAAGAAATGATGAAAAGATACAATAGGAAACTTTAATAGGTAACCATCGATTAGGTCTTAAGATTTAGCATACCAAGTCTAGAGACAAGAAAATTGAATCTCTTTTCGTCTAAAGGTTTGGTGAACAAATCTGCAAGCTGAAAGTCGGTTTTTACAAAGTAAAGTTCAATTGTTCCCTTTTCCACATTATCTTTTATAAAGTGATACCTGACATCTATGTGTTTAGTCTTAGTATGCTGAACAGGGTTAGCGGTAATTGCAATAGCGCTCTTCGAGTCACAATAGATCGGAATTCTATTGAAATGAAACCCATAGTCTCGCAGTTGTGTTCTCATCCACAAGACCTGAGAACAGCAGCTAACAGCAGCTACATATTCTGCTTCGGCCGTTGATGTGGAGACACATAATTGCTTTTTCGATGCCCAACTGACGAGTTTATCTCCGAGGAATTGTATATGACCCGAGGTGCTCTTCCTGTCTAACATGCAACCAACATGATTTGCGTCTGAATAAGCTGTTAGTTCAAAGCTTGTATCTTTAGGATACCACAGACCAAGATCTGCAGTCCCCTTCAGATACCTGAAAATCCACTTAAAAACAGACAAATGGGATTCTTTAGGATTGGCCTGATATCTAGCGCATAAGCATGTAGAAAACATTATATCCGGCCTACTGGAAGTAAGATACATTAAAAAACCTATCATCCCTCTATAAGTCCTAACATCAACAGACTTTCCCGAAAGATCGGTGCCAATCTTAGTACCAGGTGCCATCGGGGTACCAATCGGTTTACAATTTTCCATTTTGAATTTCCGAAGAATATGAAGAATGTATTTAGATTGATTGATAAAAATCCCCGTTAAAAATTGTTTGACTTGCAATCCGAGAAAAAAATTCATCTCTCCCATCATGCTCATCTGAAAACGTGACACCATGAGGTTTGCAAAATTCTTACAGTACTTAGGATTTGTAGAACCAAAAATAATATCATCTACATATATTTGAATAAGAATGATATCACCTTTATCGTTTTTAATGAAAAGAGTGGTATCGACCGTACCTTTTGTAAAACCTGACTTGACCAAGAACTGAGATAAGATATCATACCAGGCGCGAGGAGCTTGTTTCAGTCCATAAAGAGCTTTATCCAAGATGTAAACATGATTAGGCTTATCTGGATTTACAAACCCTTCTGGCTGCGAGACGTAGACTTCCTCCTTGAGTACTCCATTCAGAAAAGCTGTCTTCACGTCCATTTGATAAACGGTGAAGTTCTTGTGGGCTGCGTAGGCTAAGAACATCCGAATTGCCTTTATACGCGCCACTGGAGCATATGTCTCGTCGTAGTCAATCCCTTCCTCTTGCCTATATCCCTTGGCAACAAGTCGTGCTTTATTTATGATAACGATACCATCTTCATCTTTCTTGTTTTTGAACACCCATTTCGTACCAATGATGGTTTTACCTTGAGGTTTGGGTGCGAGTCTCCAAACTTTGAGTGCTTCAAAGTGATTCAGCTCATCTTGCATCGCAGTTACCCAATCTGAATCGGCAAGAGCCTCAGATACGCGAGTAGGCTCGATCTTGCTCAGAAAGGATTCATACATACATAGATTTGATGTTGCAGACTGTTAAAGCACATATTTATTGGATTCAAGATCATAATTATCTGAAGATGGAAATCTGAAGTCAAAGCTGATAAAGTCGTCTCAACAAATAGTCTAGGGTCCTTTTGTAATAAATAGTCCAAAGTGTGTTTTTCGTATTTTATTTATTTGGTTTAGTTTTAAGTTAATAGGTTGTTTTAGTTGTTGGGCCCAAGCAAGCCAAGCCCATTAGGCTTATGGCCTAAGTATAAATATGATTTGGTTAGTTGTAATTAGTGTTGAGGAGATTAATTAGAAAAATATCAATTATTGAGAGAGGTTAGTGTGGTGGTGGTGTGCGCCGTGAAGAACAAGAAACAGAGTGGTTTCGATTTCAAGCTTGTAATCCTTTGAATCAATTGAATAATCATATCAGGTTTGCATTATCGTTGTTGATTAATTGTTTACTTGTTTGAATGATTACATATTGGGACACACACAGACCTAGTTTGCACTGGTTTAGAAGGATCTCCAATAATTTGATGTACCGGGTGCTCTTTGGTCCACTTATGTTCATGAGGGAGTGGATTAGATGTAGATTGATCATTGTCAGCATCTAAGAATCCACTGTTATCTCCTTCAGATGGTTCAGACTGAATGGGGGTTTCAGTTGAAGTAGTAGTTGCAGAAGTTGCAGTAGGTACAACTTGGTCAATCTGTTGATCAGTCCTTACAGTACATCCTACTGAGTCAGCTATTTCTGTCTCATCGGTGTTGGTCACAACTTCAACTGTCGGAGTAGGTATTTGAACTGGAACTTCTTGCCGAATCGGGGAGTTGGATTCAGTAGAGATATCGGAAGTGGTTGGTTGAGTAGTCATCGAGTCTTCCATCCTGTCAACCACAACATATTTAGGCATACGGGATCCAAGAAATTCATCATAAAACAGTTCAAATAATAAATCCAAATCAGATAATTTAGAAGTAGATGATGAAGCGCCATCTGATTTGTTCTCTTGAGGTGCAGGTCCTGGACTGGTTGGCCCAGAAGCTAATACTCCGGTAATTACGGGTTCTGAACTGACGTGCTCAGAAGCCATATTCTCATTGAATGTAACGTTGACGCTCTCGATCACAGTCTTCGACTTCTTCAAATAAACCTGATATGCAGTAGATGTGGAGGAATAACCAACGAAGATGCCCTCATCCGCCTTAGCACTGAACTTGTTCAGATTCTCTCTGTCATTTAGAACATAACACTTACAGCCAAAAACATGAAAATATTTAATGGTTGGTGTTCGGTTGTTGATCAACGCATACGGAGTCTTCTGAAATCTGCGGTGTATCATGGAGCGATTCTGAGTGTGACACGCAGTCGACACAGCTTCAGCCCATAAAAATAGAGGTAATTCAGATTGGCTGAGCATTGTTCGAGCGGCCTCGACAAGTGTACGATTTCGCCTTTCGACGACTCCATTTTGTTGAGGCGTGCGAGCAGCAGAGTATTGATGTGATATCCCGACCGATTCGAGATATTCTTCAACTATCTGGTTCTTGAACTCTGTGCCGTTGTCAGTTCGGAGAATCTTGACTTGTTTCTGCAGATTGACTTGGGTTGTCTTCAGAAATGTAATGAGAACTTCGGGGGTCTCATCTTTAGACCGTAGAAACTTGACCCAAGTGTATCGCGTATAGTCATCCACGATAACCAGCACGTACTTCTTTCCGCCTAAGTTTTGCGTTCTTATAGGACCACATAAATCCATATGTAACAACTCTAATGGAGAGCTGGTACTTGGTTCAGGCTTTGGTTTGTGTGGGGCTCTCTTCATCTTTCCCTTTTCACACGCTGCACACAAGTGTTCTCTTTCATACTTCAGCTCTGGAAGTCCTTTCACTAGCTTTCCACTGACCAGCTTGTTGATGTACCGAAAGTTGAGGTGAGAAAGCCGTCGATGCCATAACCAGCTTTGTTGCATCGAGGCCTTTGATAGTAGACATATCTGATTGTCAGCCTGGACCTTTGACAAGTTGATGGTGTAGACGTTTGACTTGCGAGTGCCGACCAATAGTTCTTTCCCTTCTTCAGTGCGTACTGAACATGTCTTGGCCTTGAAATTAACCTCTAATTCTTTGTCGCAGAACTGTCCAATGCTGAAAAGGTTGTGTCCTAAGCCTTCAACGTAACTCACCTTCTTAATCGTGAGATTTTCGTGTACAACATCACCATATCCCAGAATTGGTGAAAACTGATCATTTCCAAAACGAACTGTGCCGCAGTATTTGTTTGTATAATTAGACAACATACTTTTCTGCCCGGTCATATGCTTGGAACACCCGCTATCCAAGTACCACATATGACGGGTCTGCACAAAACAAATCAGGAAAGAAGAGGTTTAGGTACCCATTTATAAATGGGTCCTTCATTGTCAGTACATGATTTTGGCACCCATTTAAATTTGGGCCCGCTTTTTCTTTGAAAATCATAAGCATGATGAGTAGAATGATGATGATAAGATGAAACATTATATGAACCAAACCAAACATCAGAATATTTACGAGAAGCATAATCCAATCCACCAAAATTTGAAAACTTTTTATTAGAAGGAGCTAACTGGAATAATTGCTTTATGGAATATTTCTTGCGAGAATCAACAAGATTAGATTTAAAAGTAGCAACATTCACAATCAATTCATCTTTACTAGAAGTCTTTTTATTCAAATTAAAACTAGAACTAGATTTAGCTTTCTCGTCTATCTTCTGTTTCGGTATCCATGCTGACTTAACCCCAAGCCTTTGCTTTCTCACATCTGAAACATTTGAAACTTTAGAGTTAGAATGATGAGAATCAAAAGAGTTCTTCTTCTTTGGCTTACCCGTGGTGATCGGTTTCTGTGAATGCTGAGATTTTCTTTTCTTACCTTTCGCATTCTTAGATTTCACAGAAACTGATTTATCAACTTTCGTTGATGTTTCACCTTTTTCAAACACACTAGGTAATCCGAAAGAGTTAACAACACAAGATGAATGATCAGGAAGTTTGGAAGTAAAATCAAACTGAGCAACACAATCACTTAGAACACCATCAGAGTTTAAGAAATTAAGCTCATTTTCAAGAGAACTAGATCTATCATCAGATTTTAAAGCCTTGGAAAGTTTCGAAAACTCAGTATTTTTGAACACTGTTGAAAATACAGTTTGTTCTAAGTCCATCAAAATTCTTTCTTCTGTAAGAGTATTCTCGAGTTCAGAAGTTTTACTTTCCAAAACTAGAGGAGGGACGTAAAGCTTTCCTTCTATGGGCTTAGCCTCCATTTCTTTTACAGAATAAATGTCAAAATAGTCATTTGAAAGAAATTTTGAGTTATCAGAACTATAACTATTATTCAACCTCTCATAACGAAACGGAAGTTGGACTTTAGTTGTGTTCTTTCTTTTAGCATATTCCTTGGCTTTATCTTCTTCAGACAGTTTAGTCCAGAAAACTTGAAGTTCAGGGTATTCAGGTGCTAGTGTCATAAATCGAAAATCATAAAGAGCAGACACTTCAGATATACCCTTTTTGAGACATTGTGGGTTCTCGTAACCAAGTCCCCACTTCTCTTTATCCTCTTTGGGTGTGATTAGATGAATAGTTTGTTCAGACTGACCCATAGAATATAATTTATCTTCCAAAGCATTCACCTTTTCAATTAAAGATTTCTTGTCTTTTGAAGTCGAAAAGTACTTTTTAGAAAGCTCTTTAGACTTAAACTCACATTCTCTATACTTAGAAACAGTTTCAGATAACTCTTTATGAATTATAGTCTTTTCTTTAGCGCTGGTGTCTATATTTTTGTGCAAAGTTTCAATTAATACATTTTTCTCAGCAATATCATTACTAAGTTTATGTATAGATTGATTTTTCTCATTAATGACACCTTTCTCACGCTTCAGTTTAGACTCTAATTCTTGGAGTTTAGACATCATGGCATGCATTTGGTTCAGAAAATCAGATTCAGTTAAGTCACATACCTCTTCATTATCTCCATCATCAGAATCAACTTCAGCTTCTGACTGCTTCTTCCCCATCAAGCACAGGTGTGCTGTCTCGTCCTTCCCTCCTTCTTCAGATTCTTGGTCCGAATGGTCGAGCCCGTATTCATCCTCGACCATTAATGCTTTTCCAGCCTCTTGTTTCTTGGCTAGAAGCATCTTATTCTTGTAATAGTTGGAGTTTCGGACTTTGGTTTGCGACAGTCCTTTGCAAAGTGACCGAGTCTGCCACAGTTGTAGCACTTTATCGGTTCTTCCTTCTTGGTCTCTTCGGCTCCATCCTTCTTCTTTTCTTCTGGTCTCTTTTCTTCAACTTTCTCCTTATGCTTGTAGTTATTCGGACCAGACGAGTACCTCTGACTGTTGGAGTTAGGCTTTTTATAGAACTTATTTTGGAAAGCCTTGGTTAACATTAGCATGGCTTCCTTCAGTTGTTCACAATCGTCAGAGTCAGACTTTGTCTCACTATCAACCTCTTCTGATTCAAATGCTATCACCTTATTCTTCTTAGACTTCTTCTTGACCACAAGTGCAACTGGATCAGCAACTGCTTTGTCAGCCTTTTTCATCTCAGCCTTGATCTCTTCCACCTCTTCCTCATTCTGTCTGAGGATTTCATAAACTTCATGAAGTGGAATGTCGTTCAGATCTTTCAATCGCCTCATCTGTCTGGTGAATCTCTTCCACTCAGGCTGAAGGTTGCTGAGAAATTTCACATTCAGCTCAACTTGAGATTTGCTGATCTTGTTCTTGCTGAGCTCGTTCAGCAATGTGACAAATCTGTCATAAGTGGCTTCGAGTGATTCTCCAGCTTTGGCTTTGAATTCTTCATAATTGTTCAAGCACTTAGAAACTTTGAGTTGGTTGCCGACTTTTGATCCAATCATCATCTTCTCCAACTGATCCCACATTTGCTTGCCGGTAGCGTTGTAGCTATCAATCTTGACATATATTTCATTCGGTATGCCTTGGAGAATAAATGATCTTGCCAGCTTGTCACCCTTGTGTCTCTTCTTCTATTCTTCCGAGTATTCACCAATCGGTAATTTATACTCTGTCTCTTCTTCTTCACCATTTTCTCCAGCTACAGTGAGAACCTTGGTTGGAGGTGTCATGATTCCTTCTTTTAGAGATTTTATGATGTAATATCCCAGTTCATTTCGATTGATGAAATCCAAGAATCTGTCCTTCCATTGCTCATACTCCCCCTTGAAGAGTACTGGTGGCTTAACGTCGGTTCCAATAGCAAGAGCTTCTTGAGATGACATTCTTACTGATATGATTAGAAATCAAACTTATCTGGTATGAAGACAATCAACTGGTTGAGATCGTTAGAATCAAGAGTTGGATAAAAACTGCACTAATAAATTTCCAAAAGATAATTTAATAGCAGTACTAGCACAGTAGAAATCACAGATAAAATAATCAGAGAAGCTTTAAGACAGTGGCACAAAAAGACAGTTCGCGCGAGAGATAGGTCGCGCAAAGTGAGGTTTGCGCTAGACACGGGTGACGCAAAGTAGAAGTTTTTGCAAGCAGTGTGTGGCGCAAAGAAAGAATTCGCGTGAGCTGCAGATAGCGCAAACAGAGGTTTGCGTGAGATGTGGGTCGCGCAAAGTAGGATTTGCGCGAGCCTTGGGTGGCACAAAGTTTCAGTTTGCGTGAGAGGCAGCTGGCGCAAAGAAGGATTTGCGCGATATGTGGGTCGCGCAAAGAGGACTTTGCGTGACAAGGCAGTGGCGCAAAGATGAGAGACCGGTACCTTGCTTCGACCGGTATTATGCTTGGACCGGTAAAAATGTCGACCGGTAAGATGTTGGACCGGTATAAAATCGACCGATAATATGTTTTGACCTGTATGATTCTTTGACCGGTATTGTCTTGGACCGGTAGAGTTCGACCGATAATTTGCTATGACCGATATCTTGTCGACCGGTAAGGTGTCTAGACCGATATAGAGTATATGACCGGTAAAGTGACGACCGATATAAGTGATACGATCGATAATTGCTTTTGACCGGTATATGACCGATATGGTGCGGTCGACCGGAGTAGAGCAAAGACCGATATGACGACCGATATTATGCGGTCGACCGATATGGTCTGTGTGTTTGCCGTGCGACCGGTATGTTCTTAATGCTTATCGACCTAGAAACCAAAATTCAACCCAGAAAACAATTGATAACACGAATTACACTACCAAACTTTGCCAAAACAATCGATTAAACAATTAGAACTGATTGCTATCAATTAATTTCAATAAAAACCACTCTGAGAGAGATTTGATTTATGAACCAGTGCGACTCGTGAACGAACCCAGAACAGCAAAAATCATCAAATTGATAATCGAAATCGATGCGATACTCAAAACAATCAATACCCAGTCAAGATAATATGCTAATCAACCACAATCCAAACAATAACAACTTGAATGAACAATCACACAATAATAAATTTTGAATCTTTACAGATAAGCAGAACCGAATTTTTTTTTTCAATTCAATCTGTTTGGCTCTGATACCAATTGTGTGTCCCTGTGATTCACGATTCAATCAAGCAAACAATTAAACACTACGATAATGCAAACCTGGTATTGATTAATCAAACGATTACAAGTGTTCTTGATGAAGAAATCAATCTCTCTCTGCTTTTATCTCTCTCACGCCTCTGCTCTCTCTTTTTCTCTGTGTACGGCGCAAACAAGCAGCTTACTCTCTAATCTCTTAATTTTCCAACTCAACCTAATTAACATAAAAACACCTAATTTATACTTAGGCCGTATAAGCCTAATGGGCTTGGGCCCAACAGCTAATAACAAATAAAGAAAAAGACTAATAACGAAAATACGGAAACATACTTTGACTATTTATTACAAAAGACCCTAGACTATTTAATGAGAGTCGACTTTATCAGCTTTGACTTCTGTAGATCCCAGATTCAACAACAATTCATGAATCATATAATGATAACAAGATGAGATTGGGAGAGATACCTTTTATTCACTTGAAATTGAAGAACATAACACAAACCTAGAGAGAGAAAGTGTTTCTCTCTCTAGAACACACAATCCCTCAAAACGCTACATTGTGGAATGAAAGACTTAACCCTAAAATCCTAAACACATAAACAATTTATATCTCCCTGTCTCTCACTTGTTTTAACCTAAAGCCCAAACCCATTTACATTTAAAGCCCAAATACAAATAATAAAAGTAGAACCCTTTACAAAACTTTCCAAACTTGGACATTTTATGTCCTAACAATCTCCCCCTAAAGTTTTGTAAAGGAATCATCGTCTTTGAAGCACCAACTTTTCTCCCCCTTGATTTCTTTGAAAAACTTTAGTGTTGCACATCTTCAAAATAGCTCAGGCTCCCCCTTGAATGAAGCTCTTATCCTTCAAAGTTTCAACTTTAAAACCAGATTCGATGTGTGCAGTAACCTCGACTGAGTGCACTCAAGACAACTTTTATCTCTAGAAACTCAACACATTCGTTACGCCCACAAGAAAGAAATATGTATGTTTTGCTTGACAACCACAGTGCATCTCCAGTTTATAACAACAAACCTGTCTTTGAACCGCGAGTTGAATAGGAGTTCAGCTTAAGAACTTGTACTGATTAGCTCGTAGACGAAGCATCTTGTAGCAAACACTCATCGGCAAGGGTAGAAGAACCAATCAATAATTGTTCAGCAACAATAACCGGTTCTCAAAAATTGCAAATATAAAATCCGGTAACAATCTTTAAAAAAATGGGACCGCATGATCACTTTGTGAAAAAAATTCACTTTAGTCCAACACATAATGGTATACGGCCCAAAAAATAGTTTCAATTAAGCCCAAAATCAGGTTGATATGGCCCAATAATCAAAATTCCGTTCCAATATAATATAAATTCGGATCATATGGGTTAAAAAATAAATGCCATTAAGTCTCGAAACCTAAAGGTTCAAGGCCCGGGTCCAATCCAACTCTCGGATTGTGACATTGAACACCCGCTGCACATCCGGTTGTAAGCATTCAAAATTGAAACTCACGGCCGACATTCACATATTTTGGATTCAATCCAACAGCGACCATCAACCATTAGTCTTCCACCGGCCCATGATGCTTTAAGCATCCAAGCAATAAAAAATTACACCACAGCCGACTAAATCAAAGTAGCAGCCGCCGAATAAAAATTAACACCACCGACCCACATGAAGTAAAACCAACTGATTCCAATAAACAGCCTCCATAAGTGTGATTTGTTCCACCGTCCACAAAATAAAAACAGCCGCCGTTTGATCAAATTGATATCCAACGAGAATTGATAATGCTATCACCGACCCACTATTGGATTATCCAATCAAAATTTTTGCAATTAAATTTAATCAAACTCACAATTGATACCAAATTAAGGATGACATGCTGTAATTCATGGATTTGCCACTGTCAACATATACACAGCCGCCGATCTCAATTTGATATCACCGACCATCAACAAACAGCCGCCAAACACAAATATGGATTCCTTCCACCGATCCATTATGTAAGCAGCAACTAAACAAATTAATTTCACCCTTCATTGATAATCATCCACCGGCCAAAATAATAAATCTCAGCAGTAAACTCACCGATTACTCCAAAATTAATGAAATCAAGAATTATAATCGATTCCAAAAAATTTATCAAGTAAGATTGAATCGATTTATGCAATTAAACTCACCGATTAGCTCCAACCTCAACAAATCAAATAAAAAACAATCTATAAAACACATAATCATAAAAAATCGGGATGTAGATCACGAACTGTTGAAAATCGATCGAATCAAAGATAAAATTTCTTTGATCCGACTCTGATACCACATGTAGATCCCAGATTCAACAACAATTCATGAATCATATAATGATAACAAGATGAGATTGGGAGAAATACCTTTTATTCACTTGAAATTGAAGAACATAACACAAACCTAGAGAGAGAAAGTGTTTCTCTCTCTAGAACACACAATCCCTCAAAACGGCTACATTGTAGAATGAAAGACTTAATCCTAAAATCCTAAACACATAAACAATTTATATCTCCCTGTCTCTCACTTGTTTTAACCTAAAGCCCAAACCCATTTACATTTAAAGCCCAAATACAAATAATAAAAGTAGAACCCTTTACAAAACTTTCCAAACTTGGACATTTTATGTCCTAACAACTTCAGATTTCCATCTTCAGATAATGATGATCTTGAATCCAATAAAACTATGCTTTAACATTATCCCTTTCCATTATGATTACTTTCTCAAAGTCAGTCACTTGTTGAGAAAGCTTTATACATTTGAGCTCAACCGCTTTCTTCTCTTCGAATGATTTTCTTGAAAACTCAGAGAACATTTGTGCAAATCCTCTTTCAAACTCTTCTATGTCTTTTGAATTCTTCTCTTCCAAATCAGAAATCTTCTTTTGTAGCTCAACATTTGCAATTTCCAACCTTTTAACTATCTCTTCATTCTTACCAACAAAATCTTGCTTCTGGATTTTGACAAGTTGAGTTTCCAGATCTGAAATCTTTCTCTCCAGCTCAATATTTTCACTTTCTATCTGAGGGATTTTCTTCTTCAGAACCTTATTTTCAGTCTCCAATTCTCTTTCTTTCTCTTCAACCAATCTGAGCTCATTCTTCAAATTCCTTTCAATCTCTTTCCTTTTATTTCTACCATTCATTATAATTTGATTAAGTCTATCAATTTTTGTTCTGAACCTCTCAATGACTCGCTGTTCTACTTTATGTTGTTCTTCAAGTTCTAAAATTTTCTGTTCCTGACTTTTCTCTTTACGCCTTTCAGTAGTATACTCTTCAACAAAGAAATAATCATCCATTAATCCTGTTTCATTGAGAACTTGACAAATGATCGTTAGAAATTCAGAAAAAGTAGATCACAATCAGAAATTTGTTCCCCCTTCGCAGACTTAGCACGGGGGTCCGGCTAAAATTTTGTCTAAGTATAGAAACTCGCAGATCAAAGGAATCAACTTCTCGCAAACAGTACTATGCACGTTTGAGGTTCGCGCACAACGAATGATGCGAGTTCTGTGGTTCACGCACACAAGGACATGCGCGTTCAAGCTTCGCTCAAGAGACTACGTGCGAGTTTTGAGCTTCTCGCAGGCAATATTGTGCAAGCTTTGAGTTCTCGCAAGACACAGGTTGCGCGTTTCTCCGAAACCACTTCGCGCAATGCGTCTGCGCGTTCGAGACTTAGAAAATTTTTCTGATTTTTTACTTCGCACTAAATGTAAACTCGCACACTATCCACTTCTCGCAGATCAACTTTGTGCAAACTCCACTTCTCGCACAACAAAGGAGCTGAACAGTAGAAACTCGCACAGTGTACCTTGCACGTTTCTACTTCTCGCACGACATTTCTTGCGAGTTCTTCATGTTTTTGCGAGTTTCTACCTTGTGCGTGTTCTTCAACCTCTGCGCGTTCTTGCCTTTGCGTATTCTTCAGATCTAGCGAGTTCTTCAGTTGTTCGATCAAAACCTTGATTTTCTCACTCAAATTTGATCCAATCCTTCACCAAATGATGTGAAACTTTGCAGGAACCTTCTAATTCATGTCACGAACAGGTTACAAACAAAGAATTTCAAACTAAATCACTAAAAAATACAGATTTGATTCATTGACAGTACGATTCAAAAACTCGAACTAAACTCAAGAAAATTCCAAAATTCGCACTAACTATTGTGAATTGGACTTTGTATGACAAATCAAATATGTTCTAGATACAAATTCGCATACAAAGTAAACAAATTTAGATCAAAAACATCAAAGAATTGCTAAAATCAAATTTCCACAGAAAATATGCGAGTTCTTTGAAATATCGACCAAAATCTTCAAATTGAATCTTGATTTCTGAATTTCTCTCTGCTCTGATACGAATTGTTAATTCCCAAACATCAAGTTCTAATCATATAAACAAGATGAAGAATTTGTAATCACATGTCACTGATTTAGAAATCACAAATTACATTCTGTAACACCCTAAAAATAGGGATAACAAAAATCCGAAAAACAAACATGAGGTATACAAGAATTGCCATAGCAAGAGCCTCCCAAAAATGGGGAATATATAACTAACCTGTTTAATTACAGTTGTAATTTAACGGACTGTTGGATCAAATAATTGTATTCAAGATTAAAGGGTCTAAACTGTATTTGTTTGATAGTTAAAGTTAGAGGGTTTATTGTGTAATAAGCTAATAGTTATTAGTTATTGGGCCTCAAGCCCGCTTAGCATTTAGAAAAGCCCATTAGGCATTAGACCTGGGTATTTAATGTTTTAATTAGTTTAGTTTTAGGGTTAACCTTTGATAATTATTGTTTAGAGATTAAAAGTAGCCGTACGTTTTCTCTGTATTCAAGGGTATCAAGAATACACAAGGTTTAACTGTTTATTCAAGGGATTGGTATGTTATTCTGATCTTTATATCTCTTGATATTATTGTGTTTGTGTGTTAATCATCAACTAGATTAAACTGGGATAACAAGTGGTATCAGATCCTAAAGAATCAATTTTTTTTGATATTACTGTTCATCGAATTACTATTCATTGAATTTACTGTTCATCGACTGTTATTCGGCTGAAAATCGATTTCTTGAATTAACATGCTTTTATGCTTAAAATCGATATGAATAGATGCGATTTATGCTAGTGAACATGATTTGATAGATTAATTGCATTAGAAAGCATCAAGTGATTGAATTCATTGAATTCTTGGTTTTCTGGGTTCATAACCAGTCGACACTGTGCTTATCAAATTGATGCTTAAAAGTTGATTTTAATCACTGTTTTTGATTGCATACTAATCATTATATGTTAGTGGGTTCGAAAGTCTATTTTTCGCATTCAATTTCTGTGTTTCTGTGTGATTTCTAGGTAAATTACTGGGCTGTTTATCGACATTCTGGGTTGTTTAAGAACATACCGGTCAAAGCATTCTATCGGTCGACCACATACACTATACCAGTTAAATACACTTTATCGGTCGAAGACCAATACCGGTCGCAAGGCATACCGGTCCGCACATCTTATCGGTCATACCCTATACCGGTCCATTGCTTTATCGGTCACCTTCTCACACTCCTTGCCGGTCGATTTACCTTAGACTTTAAGGGTCCAAACCAGTTCCCGGTCGCCCGGTACACACACAGATCACTACCGATCTAAGCACTTTTACCGGTCGAGCATAATACCGGTCTTTACATACTTCCCGGTCGTGCAACATACCGGTCGAACAAGTTCCCGGTCGAAGCAAGTTACAGGTCGAACTCAACTTTGCGTTAGTGTCTTCTCACGAGAACCACGGTTTGCGCGACCCAAGGCTCAAGAGAACCTCAGTTTGCGCCACTGCCTTGTCACGCAAATCCTACTTTGCGCGACCCACTACATACGCAAACTTTACTTTGCGCGACCCAAGGCTCACACAAACCTTCACTTTGCGCGACCCACTAGACACGCAAACCTCTTCTTTGCGCCATCCACTGCTCACGAGAACTACTACTTTGCGCCACGGTCATATCACGCAAACCTCACTTTGCGCGACCCGCTACTCGCGCATACCTCACTTTGCGCCACCCCCGGTTCGCGCAAATCACTGTTCGTGCAATTCACTATTCACTGTTCACTTTTGCGAATTTTTTTTCCGTCAGATTCTCACAGCTTGTTCAGTATTATTTGAGGCTTTATACTAATTGAGAGGACCGCATTTAATTATTTTTGGAAATTTATTTTTCTGAAAAATTTTGAGTGTGGTTTTTATTTTGATTCTAACGATCTCATCTAGTTGGTTGTCTTGGTACAGAAAAGTTTGATTACTAACTGTACAACTAAGATGTCGAATTAGCTTCTCTCAATGGGCTCTCAGTACAAACCTCCTGTCCTCATGGCTAATGAGTATCAGCAATGGAAGACCAGAATGATCCAGTTTCTGAATCACAAGAACAGAGACTTCATGGCAGCTATCATTAATGGTCCAGAAAATCCAACGATCACAGTAAAGGGTCAAGCTGCAACAGATACCTCTCCAGAAATCCCTGACAGACAGGTTCCTAAACCTTATCAGTTCTTTACTGAAAAGCAGGAAGCACAGTACAAGATAGAAGAAGAGGCTCTAATTTATCTGACTATGGCTATTCCAAACGACATCTACAATCGTGTAGACAGTCAGAGCTCTGCTAAAGCTATCTGGGATGAACTAGCAAGACAGTTTGAAGGAAGTAAAGCCTCCATCCAAGCTAAGCAGAATCTATGCATAAATGCATACGAGGGATTTCATGCAAAAGAAGGAGAGTTGCTACTAGATACCTACAACAGATATAACATCATTCTCAATGACTTGTGGAGAAACAATATCTCTAAATCTGCTTCTGAGATAAATTACAAGTTCATCAAGAATCTGAATCTAGAGTGGAAGAACTTTGCCATCAACCTCCAGATGTCCAAGAATATGGCTCAAGAAAATGTCAATGATATCTTCTCTACTCTTGATCAACATGAGGATGAGGTGAGATCTATTAATAACGAGTCTAATGAAGGACTTTGTGGCTCTCATAGCCGACAAAGATTCTGTATCCTCTGCAAGGTCAAAGAAAAAGGTGTCTAAGGCCCTAGTTACCAAAGCTACTGACTCTGAATCTGCCTCAAGTGATGAAGAACTGGAGATTGATTCTGATCCAGATATTCAGAAGTTCTCTGAGGACTTGGCTCTAATTACGCGACGATTCAAGAAGAGCTTTGGCAAGAAGAGCTTTGGCAAGAAGAGATTCTACTCAAAGCCAAAGTATGATGGATACAAGAAAGAGAAGTCTGAGGTGCGATGCAAGCCGAGGCATGGAAGAAGAGAGGAAGGACGAGAAGACAGGAAGGAAGATAGAAGAGAAGGAAAGAGAGAGGAGAAGCGAGAAGAATGAAAGGATGAACCAGGAAGATGTTACAACTGTGGCAAATTTGGGCATTTCTCAAGAGACTGCAAGTTCAAGAAGGTAAAGAACTCAGAGTATTACGCAAGAAAGTCACTCATTGCCAAGAAAGCTGAAGAAGGAAAAGTGCTAATGGCTGAAGAAGAAAACTGGTTGTACCAAAGTTCCGATGACGAGGAGCAAGCACACTTCACCCAAGTATCTTATATGGCAAAGCTGGATGGTGACGATGAAGATTCTGAGGCAAAATCCGAAGATGCAAACTCTGAGGTAAGTGATAATTCTGAACTTATTGAATCTTTAATGGCCCAAATACATGGTATGAAAGATGAATTTGCTTTACTGAAAGGTAAACTTAGCTCTGCACATCAATCTGCCTTAAGTTTTCGTGATGAAAATGCTTTATTAAAAGTTGTTGTGGAAGAAAAAGAAAAAGAAAAGGATGATTTAAAAGCTGAAAAAGATTCTTTACAAAGAAAAATATCTGGTTTAGAAACGGATCTTGTGAATCTTAATGCTGAAAAGGGTGAGTTTCAAATCAAATTTGAAGTTTGTTATAAAGAAAGAAATGAAGCGTTCACCAAAATCAAGCAATTGGAGGACATTAATATGAAACGAGGTCAGACTGAGCAGACATTAAATCTGGTGACCAATAAACTCCAAGACGAAAGGTTTTATAAACTTAAACCAGGTTTGGGTGTGCCAACCAATGAAATTTTGAAAAAGGCATCGGAGCACTTATATAATAATTTTGATAAATTTGGCTCCACAATCAGACCCATTCCTGACATTCGTGCATCCTTTGTTGAAGCAAGTTCTCCTAAACCTTCTAAAGAGACCAAATGTCAAGAAGAAATGGGAAAGAACAAGTCTGGTGACACTGATTCTCAAAATCTTTTTAAATCAGTTGGTTTTCAATATGGTGATTTGAACAAAAGCTATGAGACTCGAAAGATCGAATTTACTAAGTTTGAATCACTATTTACCACACCTTCCAAAGAATCAGTAAGCACCAACACAGTTCTACCTGCGACTGCATGCAAATATGATGAATATGAATTGGATGTTGATCCATCTACTATGCCATCAGTTTCAAATCCCATTGCTTCTAAACCTTTACTTGTTGAAGAGGTTGAAGAAGAAAATGCTATCACGAATGGATCTTGCTCTCAAAATGAAAAAAATGGAGTTTATTGAGTCTATGACTGAAGAGATATTTTCTGAAATGATGAATGCTTCAGATTCTGATCCTGTTTTTGATTTAAAGGAGTCAAATTCTGTGAATGATCATACATCTGAATTGATGAAGCAAATTGATATGTTGCAACAGTCTCTTGATGAGGTTGAAAATGAAAATCTTGATCTCAAATATAAACTTGAAAAATCTTTAAAAAAAAATCAAGAGCTTTGCACAGAGATCAATGAGTTGAAAACTACTTTATTTAAAAATGCTTCAAATGATAAACAGATGTTCAATGATCCAAGCTGGAAGGTAAGAACCAATCCAGAATTTGATGCTCCTGCAAAACCTTCAGTTGTTTAATCTGATTGTCCTGAATATCCTCTGAGTATTTTTGAGAAGGGGGAGACTTCAAATAACACTAGAAAAGAACCACCTTCTAAGTTAGAGACTAACAAGGTTCCTGTTTCTGTTTCAGATATAAAAGGAATTGGAGTTGGGAGGAGTAAGAAGAATAAAGATAGTAGTTTGAATAAGAATGATAGGTTATCTAGTGAAACTTTTGCTTCAAATAGTTATACTTCAGACAGTGTTATTTTGAAAAGTAATTCTTTTGATGAACATGAATGTAAGGTTTGTTCCGATAAATCTAAGTTTATGAATTTTGCTCGAAAGAATCTATACTGCAAACACTGCTGGGATAACTCATTCAAATACTACTCCCCTCCAAAGTCCAAACAGCGTAAGCGAAAAGCTAAACTGAACCTTAAGTCTAATTCTAATTCTAATTCATCCACACAACCCAAAGTGTTTCGAGCTAAGGTTGCCAATCCTACTTCTAAAAAGCACTTTCAGGATTTAAATGTTAAGATGGTTTGAAATTGGGTTCCAAAACCCCGTTATGAATGGCGTGTGAAAGTTAAACCTGATGATATTCCTGAATTGCTTGGTGCTAACCGCGAAGGACCCATCTTAATATGGGTACCTAAGCAAAACTAATTGTCTCTTTTGCAGGCCTGTCGATTGTGGGTAATAGATTCCGGATGTTCACGCCACATGACAGGATTCAAGCACCTCTTTCATAACTATGTGAAGGATCCTGTCGGAGCAGTTAGATTTGCCAATTCTGAAGCAGAAGGACACGTCAGAGGATATGGAATGCTCGATAATGGTGTTGTGAAGATTCAAAAAGTGCTATATGTTGAAGGACTTGATCACAATCTGTTTAGTACCAGTCACTTCTGTGACAAGTTTAATCCTCTAAGAATCCTCATCATTACTTTCATAATCATAATTTAGAGAGGAGTCATTTCTCTGTAATCAAATTCAAGGTATCAAGAACACACAAGGTTTTCATTGATTATTCAAGGGATTGTGGTATGTTATTCTGATCTTATTATCTCTTGATCTATATTGTGTTGTGTGTTAATTATCAACTAGAGTATCTGGGTTTAACAAGTGGTATCAGAGCCAAAGAATCAACTTTTTTTTGATTTTACTATTCATCGATTTTACTGTTCATCGATTTTACTGTTCGTCGATTTTACTGTTCATTGATTTTAATATTCATCGAATTTACTATTCATTGATTTTACTGTTCATCGATTTTACTGTGTGAATATCGATTTCTTGAATTAATGGGTGTTCATGCATAAAATTGAGTTGATTAGATGCGTGTTATGGTATTGAAAAACATCTGATTGTTTAATTGCGCTTTAATTCACTAATCATTTGGATTTTTGATGATTTTTGGAATCTGGGTTCTTGAAACTATCGACACCTGCTTCCTTCAAATTGAGTGATAAAAGGTGATTTTTAATCATTAATGTTGTTTGGGTTTTGATCGATACATGTTTATGAATTGAAAAGTATGATTTTTGCATTAAATTTGAGTGTTTGAAGTGTTTTCTGGGTTGATTATCGAGTTCTGGGTCGATCTTAAGAACATACCGATCACAAATATTGGTCGTTACATTGTCCGGTCGACCGCATCACATCGGTCAGTCCATACCGGTTATACTTTGATCCGGTCGATATTTTATCCGGTCGCTACAGTAACCCGGTCCCTACAATATCCCGGTCTCTACAGTACCCCCGGTCGCTACAGTAACCCCGGTCGCTACAGTATCCCGGTCGCTACAGTACCCGGTCGCTACAGTACCCCCCGGTCGAAAAAAAAAACTTCCCCGGTCGACCACATACTTCGGTCGTGCGAAGGGCACCGGTCGAAGCACATTACCAGTCGAGCAGGACCCCGGTCAAGCAAGACCCCGGTCACTCCTTTGCGCCAGTGCCTATTCACGCAAACCTTTCCTTGCGCCACCTGCGGTTCGAGCAAACCTCCCTTTGCGCGACCTGCATCTCGCGCGAAACATTTCTTTGCGCCACCCCCTAGTCGCGCAAAAATCCTTTTGCGCTACCCTTTGCTCGCGCAAAACTCCAGAGCTCGACCAAAATTTTTTTTGCGCCAGTTTTTCTGTGATTAATTTCTTTGAGATTAATACTGTTTGAGATATCTGACTTTTGCGCCAGACTTACTGTGTTTGATCTATTTGAGTTTTATATTGTTTGAGAATTCTGCATTTAATTATTTTTGGAAATTTATTTTTCTGAAAATCCTTGAGTGTAGTTTTTATCCGATACTTGATTCTAACGATCTCATCTAGTTGATTCCTTTGGTACAGACAAGTTTGATTTCAAACCATACAACTAAAGATGTCTGAAGGTTATAGCCTTGATTTTGACAAGATGACACTTTCTGAAGCAAAAGCAAATGCTAAACGTCTTGCTGGACAGTTGTCAAGATATACAAGCATTGCTTATGATTGTGAAAAGGAGAATAAAAATCTCAAATCCGAGATGTTACCTCTTAAAGCTGAGAACAAGGATTTAAAGATTCGAGACTCATCTCTTCTTACTCAGATCAATTCAAAAGATTCAAAGAAAGATTTAATCTGCATTACTGATTCTAAAATTGATTTTGCAGGAATAATTGAGTCGAAAGAGAAAGAGATCTTAAATCTTCAAGCTGAAGTAAAAAGTCTTAACTCAAGCTCTACATGGTCAAAGAAGGATGCAATGCAAAGAGAGCTTGAGGAGCTTAGAAGGAGAGCAAGTGTTGCAAGTGATACTAGTAATGGACTGAGAAAGATAAATTCTCAAGTTTGTGCGGAAAGAGATAAACTGAAAGATAAAGTTCTCAGTCTTGAGGTTGATATTAAAATGATGAAAGAAAAGGCAACCCAAGACAGAGACAATGCAATAGCTCAAGATGAAATGTTGAAGGTTGAGAAGGAAAGAAAAGAATTTGCTAAGAAATTCTCTGATTTCTCCAGAAAATCCTTTGAAGAGAAGAAATCATTAGAGCTTAGATGTGTTAAGCTTTCTCAACAAGTTTCAGACTTTGAGAAGGTTATCATTCTCTGATTTACAGGTATATCTTTCTAATCCTTACACTCTATCACTTGTTGAAAGATGAACAACTTTCACTTGTGAAAAATGGTTTCTTAAATGTTCAAACCACTTCCTATTCTTCAAAGATTTTCATGAATTGTGAAGTGTGATTTTAAATGATTTTTGGGGAGCTTAATTGCCAAAGAGCTTAAATGTCAACCATTTTTAGTTTGAGGGGGAGAATTGCATTGTCAAATATCTTATGTTTTGACTTCTCCAAATTTCTATTCTTCATGTAACTGTATTCCTTTGTGCTTTCATGTACAAAAGACTGTTGAACAACAAGTTCTTTTAGGAAAATACGAGGGATTCAGTGTGTGAGCTTAACAGAACTTCCATGGATTCACGATAACCAGTGTTTCCTACCCCGGAAGTATTCCCTGAGTGATTGAGGGGAGAGGGGTCAAAAGATTGAGAGTGGTGTGTGACGAGGTAAAATGAAAAAGAGAGATTGGTTAGACGTGAGCTTTAAAAGAAAGAGGGTGAGAGAACAGAGTAAAAGAATATTAAACTCTGCACCAAACATCTTTCTGAGCCGGGCAGCCACATTATCTGATTGGTTCACATTCTTCGGTGACCGTCATTGAAAAAGGCACCTAGCCCATGCCATCTCTTGCATACAACCCCACCAGCTACTCATTCTTTTCTCAAAAAGAGAATGTTTCACATTTTCTGGGGACGCAACACATATGCTATTGGTTCTTCATTTGGAAGATACTATTATTGAAAAAGAAGGAAAGTTGCCCCACCTTCGAACCCTTTCTCATGCACATTGAGTCTATGTATAATTTGTTGCTGTCTCAACAAGTTTACATACTTTGCGCCTATATTGAAAAGCAATCATCTATGCTTATTTCTTTCATATACATGCACGAGCACACTGAAATTTGTTTTCTGTCAGAACGTTCATAGATAACCATGTGTTATTCGATGATTGAATGGAAGTCCTGGGGAGCCAACATCAAACCAGCTCCTTATATAGTAACTTTGTGTTACTCAGTGACTTTGTGTCACTGACAGACATTCCAAACTGAGTCATTTGTTGATTCAGGGTTACACCTATTAAACTGTTTGAATTTGAAAAGATTCGAATGGTTACTACTTTTTATTTGAATCTGCATAGATTGAAATAATCACTCTTTCCATTTGGAGAGACTGCTCTTATTTCCACACAGGGATCCGTACATGAAGACAGTGCTAAATTGAAGTCTATAAAGACAAGGGGGAGATTGTTTTGATATGTTTTGATGATGATGATTCTCACCACTCATCAAAAAGGGGGAGAATAATCAAAAGGGAAAATTTACAAAGGGGGAGAATATAATCTAAAGACTGCTGAAGAATTTCAAAGATATCAAAGTGTCTGAGCTTATTTGAAGTTTATTTGAAGTCTGACTGAAGATGATCGTCAGAGACACTGCGACACTTTATTTGAAGATGATTTGAAGATGAAGACTATGTAAAGATACAGTTTTCAAACGTCATATCCAAAGATATTTGAAGTTTTCAAGAGAAGTGAAGACCCGAAGCAAATTGCCAAATTTTTTTAATCTTGAATCCAAAGGGGGAGATTGTTGGATCATAAATTGTATTCAAGATTAAAGTTAAAGTTAAGGGTTTAAATTGCAATCATGTTAAAGTTAATTAGAGGGTCTAATTTGTATTTAATTGATAGTTAGTTGTTATTGGGCCCAAGCCTATTAGGCATTAGGCCTAAATATATATAGATTTTAGTTATTAGGTTTTTAGTTTAATCCTCTAAGAATCCTCATTATTACTTTCATAATCATAATTTAGAGAGGAGTCGTTTCTCTGTAATCACATTCAAGGTATCAAGAACACACAAGGTTTTCATTGATTATTCAAGGGATTGTGGTATGTTATTCTGATCTTATTATCTCTTGATCTATATTGTGTTGTGTGTTAATTATCAACTAGAGTATATGGGTTTAACAGTATTGCCAAAAAGCGACCAATCCATGGTGTGCTTCTCGTTCTATGGTTCGTTTTGATGGGTCATGGGCTTAAATCGGATCTTCGTAGCAAAAGTTATGGACGTTTAAGTGCGACACCCATTTTTGGTCGATTCAGCAAAGGGGGCACCCTTTGTGTATTCTCGTCCGGACCAACCTCGTCGGATTTTCACGAATCTTTACATTGTCCATCTACAATATAAATGATAAGGTTTTCAAGGAAAATAATTTGCAAAAAACCCACTCTCGTGCACGATATTGCCGAAGCCACGCATTGGCCGAACCGAAAGAACATACATCATGCTGTTTATCGATACCCACTCAAATCATGGTGTATTGCCAAAAAGCGACCAAGACATGGTGTGACTCTTGTTCTATGGTTCATTTTGATGGGTCGTGATCTTAAATTGGATATTCGTTGCAAAAGTTATGGACGTTTAAGTGCGACACCCATTTTTGGTCGATTCAGCAAAGGGGGTACACTTTGTGTTTTCTCGTCCGGACCGACCTCGTCGGATTTCCATGAATCTTTACATTGTTCATCTAAAATGTAAATGATAAGGTTTTCAAGGGAAATAACTTGCAAAAAACCCACTCTCGTGCACGATATTGCCGAAGCCACGCATTGGCCAAACCGAAAGAACGTACATCATCCAGTATATCGATACCCACTCAAATCATGGTGTATTTCTAGAAAGCGACCAAACCATGGCGTGCTTCTTGTTCTAGGGTTCGTTTTGATGGGTTATGGGCTTAAAACGGATCTTCGTAGCAAAAGTTATGGACGTTTAAGTGCGACACCCATTTTTGGTCGATTCAGCAAAGGGGGTACCCTTTGTGTTTTCTCGTCCGGACCGACCTCGTCGCATTTTCACGAAACTTTAAATTGTCCATCTACAATATAAATGATAAGGTTTTCGAGGGAAATAACTTGCAAAAAACCCACTCTCGTGCAGGATATTGCCGAAGCCACATATTGGCCAAACCGAAAGAACGTACATCATGCAGTTTATCGATACCCACTGAAATCATGGTGTATTGACAGAAAGAGACCGAGCCATGTCATGCTTATAGTTCTAAGGTTCGTTTTGACGGGTCATGGGCTTAAAATGGATCACCGTAGAAAAGGTTATGGACGTTTAAGCGCGACACCAATTTTTGGCCGATTCGTCAAATGGGGTACCCTTTGTGTTTTCTCGTCCGGACTGACCTCGTCGGATTTCCACGAATATTTACAATGTAAATGATAAGGTTTTCTAGGGAAATAACTTGCAAAAGACCCACACTCGTGCCGTATATTGCCGAAGCCACGCATTGGCTAAACCGAAAGAACGTATATCATGCAGTATTTCGATACCCACTCAAATAATGCTGTATTTCCAGAAAGCGACCAAGCCATGGAGTGCTTCTTGTTTTAAGGATCATTTTTATGGGTCATGGGCTTAAAACGGATCCCCGTAGCAAAAGTTATGGACGTTTAAGCGCGACTCCCATTTTTGGCAGATTCGGCAAACGGGGTACCGTTTGTGTTTTCTCGTCCGGACCGACCTCGTCGGATTTCCACGAATCTTTACATTTTTCATGTACAATGTAAA
Organism: Arctium minus; assembly: GCA_954870635.1. Lineage (NCBI taxonomy): Eukaryota > Viridiplantae > Streptophyta > Magnoliopsida > Asterales > Asteraceae > Arctium > Arctium minus. The sequence continues at coordinate 945,489 of OX941089.1, read as the reverse complement.
TGATAAGGTTTTCAAGGGAAATAACTTGCAAAAAACTCACTCTCATGCAGGATATTGCCGAAGCCACGCATTGGCCAAACCGAAAGAACGTACATCATGCAGTTTATCGATACCCATTCAAATCATGGTGTATTGCCAGAAAGCGACCAATGCATGGCGTGCTTATCATTCTAAGGTTCGTTTTGACGGGTCATGGGCTTAAAACGGATCCCCGTAGCAAAAGTTATGGACGTTTAAGCGTGACACCCATTTTTGGCCGATTCGGCAAAGGCGGTACCCTTTGTGTTTTCTCGTCCGGACCGACCTCGTAGGATTTCCACGAATTTTTACATTGTTCATCCACAATGTAAATGATAAGGTTTTCAAGGGAAATAACTTGCAAAAAACCCACTCTCGTGCAGGATATTGCCGAAGCCACACATTGGCCAAACCGAAAGAACGTACATCATGCAGTTTATCGATACCCATTCAAATGATGGTGTATTTGTAGATCCCAGTACAGTGAAATCACGAACAGTTATATCAATGAAGAACAATAATATAGACACAACCTCTAGTCATATGATTAATATTCAATGAAAGGGTTTAGGTTTACAGAGAGAATATTTGATCAGTAAATGTAAACCTATTGACTAGAGAATTATGAATAATGAGACTCAACGGATAAAAGAACTAATAAAGCCTTTATATACTTAGGCTTACAAACATAATGGGCTTTATGAGCTTTGGGCCCATCTAACAAAACAACTATTAAAGAATTACATTATGTACCCTTATAAATGTTTTAATCAACTTTCAACGCACAGGACTTTCAGTCCTAACAATCTCCCCCTAAAGTTGAATAAGGCATTTATCTACTTGAAATCTTCATGCCTTGATCTTCTTTCCCTCTTGAATCTTTAAAAAAACTTTGGAAAAATCTTTTCACAGATTTTCTTTCTCCCCCTTTTTGATGATTGTGAACATCATGATCATCAAAACTTCTTCAATTTCAGCACTGTCTTTGATTTCCCCCTTTGTAAAGACAAACAATCTTCCCTTCATAATAATATGACATTCTCTGCCCTTTGATCTGATTATCCGTCAATTCATGAAATGTATATATCCGAATCTTTGCAAATTCAGACATAATGAATAATGTAACCCTGATTCAACAGATGAAACAGTTAGTATGCCTGTAAGTAGCACGGAGCCACTTTGTACAACAGATGTACTTTGGAAAGGAGCTTTTGTGATATTCACTCCGCCAGGGCTTCCATTCAATCATCGAAAAAACCACAAAGGAATTTTCTATGAATGTTCTGACAAGAAAACTTATTCCTTGTGTGCTCGTGCAAGTGTAGAAATGATTGAAGCTACTTAGCTTTCTCAAGCTCAAAAATGTGTAAACTGTTGAGACAGCAACAAATATGACATGGACTCAATGTGCATGAAAAATGTGCGAAGGTGGGGCAACTTTCCTTCTTTTTCAATATCTAAATCTTCCGAGAGAAGACTATATAGCAGATATGCTGCGTCCCCAAAGAAAATGAAACATTTCTTTGTTAAGAAAGAAACGAGTGGTTGGTGGGGTAAAAACAAGAGTTGGCATGGGCTCACTGCCTGCTTCAATGATGGTCACCAAAGAATGTGAACCAATCAGTAGATGTGGCTGCCCGGCTCAGAAAGTGTTTGGTGCAGAGTTTTCATATTCTTTTAACTCTGTTCTCACACCGTCTTTATTTTTAACATTAAAGCTCACTTCTAACCAAACTCTCTTTTCCATTTTTCCGCTCAGCACAATGAGAAAAACTCAACCGAATGAGTTATCTCCCCCACTCTTTGATTTATGACCCCTCACCCCTCAATCACTATAGGATAACTTCCGGGGTAGGAAACACTGGTTTACATGAATCCATGGAAGTTTGTTTAAGTTCTCACACAAATCCCATGTAAGTCCTAAAAAGAATAGTTGCTCAACATTTTAACTGAACAGTTAACTACAAAATGTATGATAACATTGTCAAAATGTATGCTCATGATATTTGAGCAATTTAACTTTGAAGATTTCTCAAAACAAAGATATTGAATGAATGAAATCAAGAGGATGTTTTGAGAATCTGACAATGTATCAATCAGATCAAATAAAATGGTTAGGGTATCAAAGAAGTGGATATTTTGTTTATATGAACGAATATAAACAATTTTGCAATGAAAGCACAAGATTAGAAATTATGATTGATGCTCAACAACATTGAATTTCAAATGGGGGTATTACCATCGAAAAATTGTTTCGTTATGAGACATGGTAATAACAAATTCAAACGAAGTATTGAACCGGTGTGTGTGAATACTTGACAGTATATGGACAAGGTAATACGTAAGTATTTATCTTTGGAAATACACGATCAGTTAAACATTAATGCTCAAAAATTGAAAAACATTTAAAAACACACTTCTAAATTCATAAAATCTTTTGAGAACCAGAAGTGGTTTGAACATTTCAGAAAACGTTTTTCCTGTTCGAAAGTTGTTCTTCTTTCAAACAATCAGAGATCTAGATCAGAAGATATTTACCTTTAAGCTCCCCCTCAAATCATGATAGAATGGTATAGATCAGATAAGCTCCATCTGTATATTTGCAAAATATCCAAGTCTGAACATTGAAGAACGGGTCCTGATCTGTTGTAATCAGAAGCCAAACTTCGTTGAAGTCCGGGTTCTAAGTTGATTTACTTAGAAGCCATAGTTCTTCTACTCCCCCTTGACAGTAGGAGCCTGCAACACAAAATCAATTTTAGGCTTTGGTACCCACTGGTATTTGGGTCCATGAATGTTAGTTGCAGTTCGAATGGGAGTAATGGAATAAGAACCATACCAGAAATGATCACTGGTTTTGTGAATAGGATCATGTGTACACTAATAAGAACAATAGTATTTCTTACCTGACAACCTGATTAATTGATCTCTCAAGTAGATATGATCAGGTTTACCTTTACGTGCATTGTTCTTCTTGGCTTTGTGTGTATGTACACATGATTTCTTTCCTTTCAGCTCATCTTTCTTCTCATCTTCAACTGGTTTCTTCTTCCAGACCAGTTCCTCTTCTTTATATCTTCTTCTTCTCCTTCTTTGTGCACCATTTTCATCAAAGAAAATGTTAGTACTGCGAATCTGATCATATGATTTAACTGACCTTTTTGATGAAACAGTTTTCAGATGTGAGCTTGAAGCTGTCTTTTTGAAGTCAGATGAATTATTTCTAGGTGTGTGGATTTGTGACTCTGGAGTCGTTTGCTCAGTCACCACTACCTTGGAAACAATCTTTTCAAGCTCTTTAATCTTTGCAGCAAAACTGTCTCTTTCTTTAACAAGCAGGTCAATCTTCTCCTTTAATTCGGACTTCGCTTTCTGCTCTTTCAGTGCATTCTCAGATAGTTCAGATAACTTGACAGTCAGCTTTTTAATCTTAGTCTCAAACATGCTTCTTTCTTCTTCAAATCCCTTCTCAACATTGTTTCTCTGGCTGGATATTTCTTTGAAGAATCCCACATTCTTTTGTTCAATGGCCTTTTTCTCTTTGGCAAACTTTTCCCTTTCCAGAATGATTACTTTCTCAAAATTAGAACCTTGTTGAGAAAGCTTTATACATTTCAGCTCAACTGCTTTCTTTTCTTCACAACTATTTCTAGAAAAATCTGAGAACTTCTTTACAAAAGATTTCTCTTTAGTCTCAAAATCGGATTTGTCTTTTGCAATCTTTTGCTCCAAATCAGAGATCTTTCTTTTAAGCTCAGAGTTCTTAGATTCCAATTCTCTTCCTTTTAAAATCACATTTGGCCCTAACATCAACCATTCAGTACAATCCCACAACTCTTTTCCTGTCATTTTGTAATAATTTATTTGATCAGAAATTTCACTAAAAATTTCACGAAAAAGGTCACAAGAAATACTTTTTGTCATAAAATATCGAGCTATATTATTAGCCCTCTGTCTTTTCTCCTGTTCCTCAGAAGAAGCTTCTTTTGGAATTTGGGATTGCATCTCTCCTTCAGTCAATGATAATCTGATATAATGACCCACCTCATGTTCATCCACAAAATTCAAAAAATGAACTTTCCACTCTTCATATTCTCCTTTGAGCAGCAGCCTTGGTGGGTTCATCCTTTTTGATTGAATAGACTTAATTCGATCCGGCTCTGAAAAGCTTGATATCCAGGGACTGAACTTGACAAGAGATGAAACTCTAAAGTGCAAGGACCAAAAGTGACACCGTGTGAAACTTGAAAGTTTAGGGTCACAAATGACAAACGACTGAAACTTTGAAGTACGGGGCCTGAAAGCGACACAAACAGAAACTTAAAACTAGAAGGATTAAGAATGACACAAACTAAAACTATTAACTAGAGGGACTAAAAGTGTAAAAGTTAAAACGTCTAACGGACTTAATTGAAAACTAACGAAAATGGACCAAAAATGAAATAAAACTAACCAAACTAACAAACTAACTGGACTAACGGATACTTAACGGAAAAGGACCAAAATGTTAAGCATTTAACGACAAACTAACGGAAACACTATTCATCATCTTCCTCGTTGAGCCAACCTGCAGTACTTTGAAATGGTTAGAAATTTTCAATGCAAAAACGATCGTTAAAGCTCCCTGATCAGTTCTTAACAGATTAAAACTCAACCGGTCAATCTACGATCACAAACGAACCAACCGAAAACTTTTCGAAAAACGATCGAAAACTTAAAAAATCAGTATGGGTTAAAACTTTTCGACCAAAAATGATCGTTTATGTTCCCTTAAGCTCCCTCGACTGATTAGAACTCGAAACGATCTCTCAAACTCTTGAACGAAGCAACCGAAGATTTTTCGGAAACCGAACGAGAATTTAAAAACTTGATATGGGTGAAAAATTTACGATAAAAAACGATCGTTTAAGCTTTGTAAACAACCCTTAAAGATTTAAACTCTGATACCAATTGTAGATCCCAGTACAGTGCAATCACGAACAATTATATCAATGAAGAACAATAATATAGCCACAACCTCTAGTCATATGATTAATATTCAATGAAAGGGTTTAGGTTTACAGAGAGAATATCTGATCAGTAAATGTAAACCTATTGACTAAAGAATTATGAATAACGAGACTCAACGGATTAAAAGACTAATAAAGCCTTTATATACTTAGGCTTACAAACATAATGGGCTTTATGGGCTTTGGGCCCAACTAACAAAACAACTATTAAAGAATTACATTATGCACCCTTATAAATGCTTTAATCCACTTTCAACACACAGGACTTTCAGCCCTAACAGTATTGCCAAAAAGCGACCAATGCATGGCGTGGTTCTCGTTCTAAGGTTCGTTTTGACGGGTCATGGGCTTAAAACGGATCCCCGTAGCAAAGTTTATGGACGTTTAAGCGTGACACCCATTTTTGGCCGATCCGGCAAAGAAGGTACCCTTTGTGTTTTCTCGTCCGGACCGAGCTCGTTAGATTTCCACGAATCTTTACATTGTTCATCTACAATGCAAATGATAAGGTTTTCAAGGGAAATAACTTGAAAAAAACCCACTCTCGTGCAGGATATTGCCGAAGCCACGCATTGGCCAAACCGAAAGAACGTACATGATGCAGTTTATCGATACCCATTCAATCATGGTGTATTACTAAAAAGTGACCAATCCATGGAGTGCTTCTCGTTCTAAGGTTCTTTTTGACGGGTCATGGGCTTAAAATGGATCCCCGTAGCAAAAGTTATGGACGTTTAAGCGTGACACCCATTTTTGGCCGATTCCGCAAAGGGGTACCCTTTGTGTTTTCTCGTCCGGAGCGACCTCGTCGGATTTCCACGAATCTGTACATTGTTCATCTACAATGTAAATGATAAGGTTTTCTAGGGAAATAACTTGCAAAAACCCCACTCTCGTGCCGGATATTGCCGAAGCCACGCCTTGGCCAAACAGAAAGAACGTACATCATGCAGTTTTTCGATACCCACTCAAATCATGTTGTATTGCCAGAAAGAGACCAAGCCATGGGGTGCTTATCGCTCTAAGGATCTTTTTGACGGGTCATGGGTTTAAAATAGATCTCCGTAGCAAAAGTTATGGACGTTTAAGCGTGACACTCAATTTTGGCAGATTCGGCAAAGGGGGTACCCTTTGTGTTTTCTCGTCCGGACCGACCTCGTAGGATTTCCACGAATCTTTACATTGTTCATCTAAAATGTAAATGATAAGGTTTCAAGAGAAATAACATGCAAAAAACCCACTCTCGTGCAGGATATTGCCGAAACCACGAATTGGCCAAACCGAAAGAGCGTACATCATGCAGTTTATCGATACCCATTCAAATCATGGTGTATTGCCAGAAAGAGACAAATTCATGGCGTGCTTCTCGTTCTAAGATTCGTTTTTACGGGTCATGGGCTTAAAACGGATCCCCGTAACAAAAGTTATGGACGTTTAAGCGCGACACTCATTTTTGGCCGATTCGGCAAAGGAGGTACCCTTTGTGTTTTCTCGACCGAACCGACCTCGTCGGATTTCCACGAATATTTACATTGTCCATCTACAATATAAATTATAAGGCTTTAAAGGGAAATAACTTGCCAAAAACCCACTCTCGTGCACGATATTTTCAAAACCACGCAATGGCCAAACCGAAAGAACGTACATCATGCAGTTTATCGATACCCACTTAAATCATGGTGTATTGCCAGAAAGAGACCAAGCTATGGGGTTCTTCTTGTTCTAAGGATCGTTTTGACGGGTCATGAGTTTAAAATAGATCCCCGTAGCAAAAGTTATGGACGTTTAAGCGTGACACCCATTTTTGGCAGATTCGGCAAAAGGGGTACCCTTTGTGTTTTCTCGTCCGGACCGACCTCGTCGGATTTCCACGAATCTTTACATTGTTCATCTACAATGTAAATGATAAGGTTTTTAAGGACGTACATCATGTACTTTATCTATACCCAATCAAAACATGGTGTATTTCCAGAAAGCGACCAGGCCATGGTGAGCTTCTCGTTCTAAGGTTCATTTTGACGGGTCATGGGCTTAAAACGGATGCCCGTAGCAAAAGTTATGGACGTTTAAGTGCGACACCTATTTTTGGTCGATTCCGCAAAGGGGGTACCTTTTGTGTTTTCTTGTCCGGACCGACCTCGTCGGATTTCCACCAATCTTTGCATTGTCCATCTAGAATATAAATGATAAGGTTTTCAAGGGAAATAACTAGCAAAAAACCCAATCTCTTGCAGGATATTGCCGAAACCACGCAATGGCCAAACCGAAAGAATGTACATCATGCAGTTTATCGATACCCACTCAAATCATGGTGTACTTAAATAAACACTCAGAAACTTTGTTAAAGAAGTTGCGGAATAACACTTTAACAATAAACTAATGAAACAGTATATCAAATCACAAGTTATATTGAATTAACTTAATGATTACAACCAAAGCCTCAATCTGTTGAACAGACTCAACAGACGTTCAATACTTCTCTAATGAAAGGATCACTAACAATCTTGAGGCTAATTCTCTCTTAAAACAAAAATACGTATGTATCTCTGTATATCTCCAATAATCTAAGACTTCTAGACTATATATACAAAACAGATTATAAGATAATTACTAAAGAAACGTTGATCTTCAGTATCCATTCCATAATTATCTTCATCTCCTTGTCTTTCGCATAAATCATCCTTATCAATATTAGCAGCATTAATCTTCCAGAAGTATCTTTATCTTCAGCAATACTAACATACTAGCAGTAGTTTCCATCTTGCAGTACTAACCTTTCAAGCAGTATTAATACTACTAGCAGTAGTAATTTCTTTAAGTAGCAGTACTAATTTCTTCAGCAGTAGTAATCTTCAATACTTAGCAGCACTATCCAAACTTAGCATATTTCAGACCCAACAATCTCCCCCTAACTTAACTTTTGTAAACAAGAAGTTAAGTTCTTCAGAATACGGTCTTCACGATGCTTTCAAAATTACTGCTCAGATTTCTAGATCAGGATTCAATCCCATACTTTGATTGATGGTTCTTTTAATCACAAATCTGGCCATTTCTGAACCTGTAGGGCAGACCAACTTAGCTTTCAGCATCCCTTGCAACTTTACTTTACTGTAGTCATACATCTTATCAACTAAGTAGTACTCATGAAAGCTTTTATCAATGGTTATGACATATACTCCTGATCTTTCAAAAAGCATCCAATGATCAATACTTTTAAATCCTTCTCTATGCACATCTTTGATAAGATATTCAACTTTGGCAGGGTCAAACATCATGCACAAATATTCCAGAGCCATTTTTGTTATACTCATCCAACCTTGTACATTTCTTCCAAATCAGATCTGGTACAACTTCTGATTATCTTACCCCAGGTTGAATAAACCTCAAACTTGTCACCCATTCTTTTGATTCTGAAGTATTCTTTGCCTTTATCCATCAAAGTATCCCAATGAATGATCTCTAGGGCTTTCACTGAGATAGGATCTGCTTTCAATGGTTCTTCATCTGTCACTATCATATACAAGTCAAACTGCTCATCTGATTGTCTTGACTGTTCTGAAGATTTTTGACTTGATTGCTCTTGACTCTGCTCTTTCTCACCTTCCTCAGTTCTTTGCCTTTTTGCCTTTGTCTTGGTGGCTATTGACTTCATTCTCTTGACAGCTCTAATCTTCTGAGCTAGTGTCTCTTCTTTCTTCACTTCTACCTTTTCTTTAGTAGGAGTGCATTCTTCACTGTCAGGAAAAGGCTGTTGAATATTCAGATCATGTCTTTCTTTCATCTTTCTTTCAAATTCAACCCTCTGATTGAAGTCTCCTTGAAGCTTGGACATCTCCTTGTTGTATAAATCTTCTATCCTACTGAAAGACATTTTTGTAAACATCCCTTCAGGAACTCCAACAAATCCTTTCAAGAAGTTTATCATTTTTCTTCTTTCTTGTGTAGCTTGAAATGTCTTTGAAGGATTCCTTTGTCTTGTGGCTTTCATTGTAACCCTCTTTACAACAGTCTTCAAGCTCTTCTGGTATTCTTCATTGAGCCTTTTTTCCAAATCTAATGCAAGCTTTCTGTCTTTGGCCTTTTGGATTTCATTCTCCTTTTCAAGTTCCTTCTCAAACTGTACATTTAACTCCTTTGCCAATTCTTCATCCATCTCAATTTGCTTCTTCTTCTTCAATGTTTTCACAGGCTCAACCATCTTCTATTTGCCTTTCTTCTTGGCATCTGACATACTGACCTCTTTCTTTTTCTTCTCTAAGACTCCTTCTTTGATCACCACTCCCTTAGCCTTTTGAGTGGCCTTAGGAGTGTCATTCTTTGCCTTCAACAGAGTCTCTGCAATCTCTATTTCTTCTCTAGACATTCCAGTTTCTGCTGCTGCTGTCTCTGATTCTACTGCTTTGGCAGTTTCTACTTCTGGTTCAGTAGTTACTGCTGCTTCTACATTTTCTGCTTCTTTCTCTGTTGTTTCTGCTGCTTTCACAAATGTTTCTGCTGCTTTTTTTGTTTCTGCTTCAACCTTCTTTTCAGCTTCACCACTAATCTCCCCCTCAAACTGAAATTCCATTCCAACTGAGCTTTCCTTCTCAACATCATTTTGATTCTCCCCCTTTTTGGAAGCATCATGAGCACTTCTCCTTTTCTTCAAGATAAACTGGTTTCTCTTCTTTTTGTGCACCAAATTCAACACCATCTTCTTGAGTTTGTCTATCTAGCTTTGTTGAGTAATGATCACCTTTTTCAGCTCCTTTATCTCCAAGCCCTGATTGATTACATCCAAGTTGACATTACCAATTGTTTCCATCAATTCATCATAGTTATATCTGTCCTCACCACCTTTAGGTGTGTTGAGCACCCTTGAAGGATCCTTGGATCTTTTAGTAGAGGCTTTCTGCCTAGCAGAAGCACCTACTACCCCCTTGGTTTCTTGGCACCTGGGATCCTTAGATGATTTCTCATCCAAAGTTGCCGTGGGGAAGGTCTTAGTGATGTTCACACTGTCCTGATCCACACCTTGTGCAGAGTCAGTAGTGTGAGCCTTACTGCCCACATGCTCATCCTTCTCCTTAGAGAGCACCTTCTTGGGGTTGAGAGACACCCCTGTGGATTCCCTTTGGATATTCTCTGATGGAGAATGCTCCATCAGAGGGCTTGTAGGCTTTTGGGGTGTAGATACATGAAGGGAAGGAACCTTCTATACCTTTTTCCTTACATAGGTTTGAGTGATTGGGGGAATTGGCTTATCAGCAAGGATCTGAGGAGGATCATTTGAAATGAATGGTGTGGGTAGGTCATCAGTGGGTTGGTCAGATATGGGCTGCGACCCTGATGCCTTACCATGGGAATGAGACATAACCATCATTGTAGAGAACAATGGTGTGTCTTGTCCAGAAAAGTCTTTACTAGGCCTTCTCATGTTGGAAAATACCTTCCCTTTGGGAGGTTTAGGTATATACACCTCTTCAAGAGAGGGTAAATCCGTCAATTCCTTATTTAGTACCTCTTGTACAAACCTTGGATACATATAGAATCTTTTGGTTTTGGTTTTGGTATCCAAGTTTGACATCAAATCATTTAGAATCATTTGAGAAAAATTGAACTTTCTGGAGGTAGCTAAGCAAACAAGAGCATACATTATTGTACTGCTAAACTCATTCCATCCAGTTGTCTTGCGAGATAAACAATGCTGAAGAGTATGAACAAAGAATCTCCACTGAGGTGAAAATTTTCTTTTGAAGAACTTGTAAACCTCAGTAGGACCTTCATACCCCATTCTGCCAATTTCTTGGAAGAGATCTTCCTTTGAAAGAGTAGTAATACCTGAGGCATCATCTAGAAGTAGATGAGTGCGAATGCAGTCTTCTGTGATTGTGATAGGTTTATCACAGACCCTTGATTGAATGACCTGATTGCCATCAACATTCTGAATGGATGCATTTGCCCAGAACTGTCGCATGTGCTCCACATAGATGGTAGGATTCACCGTTAGCGCATAGGAAATATGTGATTGTGATAAGAAATCCACAATTTCATGAAAACCCTCAGCTTGTTTGGGTTTTTGCAGCATTGCAAGTTCATTGTGACCATCAATGAAATCTAGTCCTGCCATCGTTTTGATCGAGTCTTGGGTTCAAATCAACACTAGGGTTTACGCACTGGGAAGCAAGAATTTTAGAGAGAGAGAGAGGATGAAAACTCGCTGGAAATTCAAAGAGCCATTTGGGTTTTGGCGGTCAGAGAGGGTATTTATAGGTTAAGGGTTTCAGTTAAAAGCAGTACTAAGTACCCTAGCAGCATTAACAAACCCGCAGTATTAACCCATATAAGCAGTAGTAACACATACCAGAAGTATTAACACAGACTAGCAGTATTAACACATACCAACAGTATTAACACTGTCTGGCAGTAGAAATAAGGCAAGAAGTAGTAACTTTGCACTGGCAGTATAAACCACCTAGCAGTAGTAACCATACTTAACCATATTTGAACTGTCAGCAGGAGTAATAGAGAGAGTAGTATTAACATAACCAGAAGTACCAAGTATCTAATCAGCAAAGCAATCTGAAACACTTAAACACAAATGGTTAGCAGCACCATGCACAATGAAATATGAGAAAGTAAGCATTAACGAATCTATACAAAAATGGTACATAAAGAAAATCAAAGGAGGCTTATTCAGTGTTTATCATGCCTACACTTGTGACCAAGAATGTGAATCTACCCACATCAAAAGCTTTGGTGAATAGATCAGCAAATTGTTTACTTGTGTGTACTTTCAAAACCTGAATTAACTTCTTTTCATTGCAATCTCTAATAAAATGGTACCTGATTTCTATATGTTTGGTTTTTGAGTGCTTCACTGGATTATTAACTATGCTTATAGCACTGTTGTTATCAATGAAGACGGGAGTGTGAAGAAAAGTAATGCCATAGTCCAACATCTTATTCTGAATCCATAGCACCTGTGAGCAGCAGCTTGCAGCAGCTATATACTCTGCTTCTGTTGTAGAGGTGGACACTGTGGTTTGCTTTTTACACTGCCATGAAACTAGTCTTGTACCCAAAAACTGACATCCTCCTGATGTAGACTTTCTATCCAAGTTTGCACCACCCAAATCACTATCAGAATATGCAAGCAGATCAAATGGTGAGTCATGAGGATACCAAAGGCCCAACCTAGGTTGTCCTTTGAGATATCTGAAGATCCTTTTGACTGCTTAAAAATGAGTTTGCTTAGGTCTCACTTGAAATCTGGCACACACACATACAACAAACATAATGTCTGGCCTTGAAGCTGTTAGATACATGAGGGAGCCTATCATAGATCTATAATGATGAACATCCACATCCTCCCCCTCAAGATATGTAGTGATCTGTTTGTGTGTTTCCATAGGTGTGTTTGCAGGCTTTGCTTCTGAAAAACTAAACTTTGTAAGTATATCCTGCACATACTTGGATTGACTTATGAAAATGCCATCTTTCTTCTGTTTAACCTGTAGCCCAAGGAAGAATGTGAGTTCACCCATATAGCTCATCTTGAGTCTTTTGTGTATCAGCTCCTCAAACTCCTTGCACATATAATCTTTTGTGGATCCAAAGATGATATCATCCACATAGATTTGAACAAGCAGGATGTCCTTCTTCTTCCTTTTAATGAAAAGAGTCTTGTCAATGATTCCCCTTTCAAAATCATTTTCCAAGAGATAGGTAGACAGAGTGTCATACCATGCTCTTGGTGCTTGATGTAGCTCATAGAGTGCCTTCTTTAACTTGTATACTTTGTCAGGAAAAATAGGATTCTCAAACCCTGGAGGCTGACAAACATACACTTCTTCATCGATTTTTCCATATAGAAATGCACTCTTAACATCCATCTGAAATACTCTGAACTTCATGAATGAAGCATAGGCTAGAAATAGCCTAACTGCCTCAATTCTGGCTACTGGTGCAAACACTTCTTCATAGTCTATCCCCTCTTCTTGTGTGTACCCTTGTGCCACAAGTCTGGCCTTATTCTTTAGTACTATTCCTCTCTCATCTTTCTTATTCCTGAAAACCCATTTAGTTCCAATTGCCCTTTGTCCTTGAGGAAGGTCAATCAGATCCCACACATTTTGCAGCAGCTCCTCTTGCATTGCTTCTATCCATCTTGGGTCTTTCATTGCATCATATGCCTTCTTGGGTTCAATCTGGGATAGAAAACAGGACAATAACCCTGACTGTAAGTCTTTCAATCCTCCTAACTTACTTTGATGTCTTGTGATTATGGGAGAATTGATATCACCAATCACCAACTAAGGAGGATGATTCTTCTGAGTTCTTGTTTGATGGGCAACCTCCTCATTAATATTTGCATCCAGATTAGAGTCATTCTTTTCAGGAGCGTTTCCACCAAATACTGAAGAATTTTCTTCATCAGTATCATCTTCTGACAATGTGGGCATTCAGGACCTGTGTTTCCTGAACCTGAAGGATAAACATCCTCTTTATCACCTTTATCCTCTTCATCACCTTTATCCTCTTCAGCCTGTTCTGGTTCAGAATCCTCTGTTTCTGAATTATCCTTCTTTTCTTGTTGACAAAATTCAACAGGATCAACTGTAGGTATAGGGAACAACACAAACTTTGGTTTCTGTGCTTGTACCTTTTCTGAACTTGTTCCTGAAATTTGTACATTACTAAAACCCAAAGAATTAGTTAGTGAATCAATGTCAAACATCCAATCAGGACCTGTACCAATCAGATTTGGTGTGTTCTCATTGCATTTGACATTGTCACTTTCCTCTATAATCCTGGAAGATTTGTTGAAAACTCTATATGCTTTGCTCTGAGAGGAGTATCCAACAAGAAATCCATCCTCAGATTTGCTTTCAAACTTGCCTGATTGAGATTTGGTGTTGAGAATTGTGCAAGAAATCCAATAAAAGGTTTCCTCTTTTTGAAAAGTTCATAAGGAGTCTTTCCTTGGGATTTGACTACTAGAACTCTGTTTTGGACATAACAAGTAGTATTAACTGCTTCTGCCCAAAAAGTAATTGGTAATTTTGAATCTGCCAACAGAGATCTAGCAGCCTCAATTAATGTCCTATTTCTCCTCTCAGCAACACCATTCTGTTGAGGAGTCCTAGGAGCACTGTATTGTCTCTCAATACCTTTAGTCTCACAAAAGCTGTTTAAGTCATTGTTTTTAAACTCAGTTCCATTATCAGATCTGATGACTTTAACTCTTAGATTTGTTTGATTTTCAATCCTAAGGACAAAGGATTTGATCAGTCCACTTGTCTCATCCTTAGTCCTCAGAAAATATACCCAAGTAAATCTAGAGAAATCATCAACAATGACCAAGCAATAGGATTTTTTACCAATACTCATCACATTTGTAGGACCAAAAAGATCCATATGCAATAACTGAAAGGGTGAAGAGATTGTGTTTATTTCTTTGGACTTATGAGAAGTTTTGTGCTGCTTGCCTTTAAGACATGCAACACAATGATCATCACATGAAAACACTTTTTGAGGCAAACCTCTCACAAGGTTGTTTTTCACAAGTTTATTCATAGTTTTAAAATTCATGTGACACATCCTTCTGTGCCAAAGAGATGATTCATCTAAAGAAGCTTTTGAAAACAGAAAATTAAGTGATGAATCAGATGAAACACTCTCTAAGTCCAAACAATAAACATTATCCTTTCTAGGAGTTCTAAGTAGTATCATATTTTCATCAACCACCTTGAATCCTGGAGCAAGGATAATACATTCAGTATCACTAAATAATATACTATGTTTCTTGTCACAAACCTGTGATACACTTAACAGGTTGTATCTCAATTGCTCAACATAGTAAACATCTTCAAAATTCATCTTACCTTTTGATACCATACCTTTACCACTTATCTTACCTCCTTCTGTATTGTCACCAAAAGCAACACGTCTTCCATCAAACCTTTTGAAGTTTTGAAGGCAATCCATGTTACCTGTCATGTGCCTAGAGCAACCACTATCTACATGCCAAATGCTCTTCCTCTTGAGCTGTTGGTTGCCCTGCACATAAAATAAATCAGTTAGTGTTTTGAGGGAACCCAAGCCAAAATGGTCTTGGGTTTCCCTTTCTCATCAACATACTCATAATCAGTAAGCTTAGTCTTGATGAGATGATCAGATTTAGGAATCTGATGGCTGGAATACTTTGTCAGAACTATAGGCTTGACAGTATTAACACTGGTAGCAGTACTATCTTTGTTAGCAGTACTAACTTGATCAGTAGTACTAACCTTGTTAGCAATACTAACTTCGTCAGCAGTACTAACCTTGTTCGTAGTACTAACTTGTTCAGCAGTACTAACTTTGTTAGCAGTACTAATTTGGTTAGCAGTAGTATTGCTATCAGGAACACTATTTCTGTTAGCAGTACTAACAGGTTTAATGCATTTTGGAACCCAAATTTTGACAAAGTTGTTTGCTTTTCTATTCTTTGTGTTACTCCTTGATTTGCTTGGAATATCTTCTTTTGTTTTAGCAAACTTATTCTGAATATGAGATTTTGCAGTACCAGTTTTCATTGGTGCTGTTCTCACATTCTCAGCCATGTGGTTCCTTGATCTTCTTGATTGCTTCCTATAACCAACAGAATTTTGTATTTTTCTTTGAAAAGTAATTCTTTGGTTAACAGGATTGAAATAACAGTGTTTAGCTAAATGATTCAACTTGCCATAAATAAAACAAGGTTTTGGTCTATTGATTTTGCTTAGATCAATACCTTGTTTTTGAGCCCACTAGTTATTTCTGTTTCTCTGATTTCCCCTTATTTTATCATGTTGATGGGGCTTGATCTGTTGACAAGTACAGGGATTTACAACAGTAGTTTGCATATAATGATCTCCCTGTACTTTTTCCTTCCCTTTCCTGGAGATCTCAGCTTTCTCACTCTTAACAGTCTCTTCCCCAATCTTAGACTTCTCCACTTTCTCACTCTTGACAAATGGTTTACCCCCCCCCCCTTCATTTGTAAGAATATGGTTTTCTAGGGGAATTTCTTTCTGGTCTTCTTTATTCTTATCCTCAGAGTTATCTTCTTTAGATTCTGCCTCAACCACTACTGTATCTAGTGGATCTACTTCTGTGGCTCCTGTAGGTAAGTCATTCCTATCTTGTCTTTCTAAGAGATCCGAGGTGGGTGGAATATAACTGTTATTGTAAGGTGGAGGGGTGTTGTTGTATCCTATACCTCTCTTTAGTTTGTCATGAACTTGAGATTTGAGTAAAGTGTCCATTGCTTTAGAAGCATTGGAAAATTTCTCAATGTCTAATTTGGCCTTCTCAAATTCACTTCTAACTTTCTCACATTCCTCTCTAGCCTTCTCTAGCTTAATATCTAACTCCTTCTTCTCCCACTTCCAATAGTTTTGATCCTATGAATGTTGAAGTTCATTGGCCTGGTATGCCTTAATTTGTTCTTCAAAATTCACAATGATCAAATTAGATTCTCTCCTATGTTTCTCCAATCTTTTAAGATCATCACACATGCTTTGATTGTGATCCCTGTACTTCTTAACAGTTTCAAGACATGCTTTAGAGCAAAGTTTAGATTTTACCTCTGTGGGAATTGTAGTGCTTGAAGACTCTGAAACCTCAGCCATCAATGCTTGATTCTGAATTGCCTCATCTGCTTGATCACTCCAATCAAATCCCATTCCATCTTGTGAGACAAGTGCTTGAGATGAGTTCCTGTTGTTGTTGTAGTTTGTGGACTTTGATTGTTGATTGTTGCTCCCATGCTGATGAGAACTTCCTCCTCTACATTCCCTTGCAAAGTGCCCTAGTTTATGACACTTGTAGCATTCTACTTTGGATTTGTCAAATCCAACATCATCTTCTCTTCTCATGGCAAAGTTGTTTCTTCCTGTTCTTTTAATGAATCTTTTGATTCTCATGGTGAGCATTTCCATTTGCCACTTGATATCCATCTCTTCAAGGTCATCAACATTGATCTGCTCCAGATCCTCATTAATAAGAGAAGATTTTGCATGGCTAGCAAGAAAAGCTTCCAAAATAGAATCATTGAGTCCATCCTGTTTTGAGCCATAAGCAACACTAACTGATTCTGTATTTGCAGAAGAATCATTAGTAGATGATAAGAGAGAAGCATTGTGAGAGTATCTAAATGGCTTCTTCTTAGATTCAACTTCTGCTTCAAACACCCTGAGATCTTTGTAGAGATCATCAAGTTCCTTATCCTCCAAATTATCATTCTGCCTGAATTATACTGTATACATTACCCATTCTTCACCAAGAGATCTTAGAAACTTTCTGTTAACATCATCCTGGTCCATCTTGACACCAACAGTGGCTAATTCTCCAATCAACTTGTTGAACCTATCAAAGGTTTGAGTCATAGACTCATTCTTTGTAGACATAAAATTTTCATATTGTTGCTTGAGAATTACTTTCTGATTTCTCTTAGTGCTTTTGGTACCTGAAAACCTCTTCTCCAAAGCGTTCCACAAGATTTTGGCATAAACACAGTTGCAAAATTGATGTTGGTATTCATTAGGAATTGCCAAGAGCAGAGTGCTCAAGGCTTTCATCTCAGTCTACCTCATCTTTCTTTCTCCATCAGTCTTTGGTGGAGGTCTCTTGCCATCTGCTCCCATCTCTCCTTCATTGAGGGACCATACTCAATGATGTCCCACATTGAGTAGTCTGTAAGAAGTATATACTGCCTGATCCTGATTTTCCACATGTCAAACTCATTAGGTTTGAGCATGGGAACCTTTGAAACAAGAACACTGTCGTGTGATCCGTCCATGATGATTATTGATTTCTGAGTTCCTCTGCTCTGATACCACTTGACAGGATCGAAATTCAAAACAAGAATTTAAATAAACACTCAGAAACTTTGTTAAAGAAGTTGCGGAATAACACTTTAACAATAAACTAATGAAACAGTATATCAAATCACAAGTTATATTGAATTAACTTAATGATTACAACCAAAGCCTCAATCTGTTGAACAGACTCAACAGACGTTCAATACTTCTCTAATGAAAGGATCACTAACAATCTTGAGGCTAATTCTCTCTTAAAACAAAAATACGTATGTATCTCTTTATATCTCCAATAATCTAAGACTTCTAGACGATATATACAAAACAAATTATAAGATAATTACTAAAGAAACGTTGATCTTCAGTATCCATTCCATAATTATCTTCATCTCCTTGTCTTTCGCACAAATCATCCTTATCAACATTAGCATCATTAATCTTCCAGAAGTATCTTTATCTTTAGCAGTACTAACATACTAGCAGTAGTTTCCATCTTGCAGTACTAACTCTTCAAGCAGTACTAACTATTCTTCTAGCAGTACTAACCTTTCAAGCAGTATTAATACTACTAGCAGTAGTAATTTCTTCAAGTAGTAGTACTAATTTCTTCAGCAGTAGTAATCTTCAATACTTATCAGCACTATCCAAACTTAGCATATTTCAGACCCAACAGATACCCACTCAAATCATGGTGTATTTCCAGAAAGCTACCAATCCACGACATGCTTATCGTTCTAAGGTTCGTTTTTATGGGTCATGGGCTTAAAACGGATCCCTATAGCAAAAATTATGGACGTTTAAGTGCGACACCCATTTTTGGTCGATTCCGCAAAGGGGTACCCTTTGTGTTTTCTCGTTCGGACCGACCTCGTCGGATTTCCACAAATCTTTACATTGTTCATCTATAATATAAATGATAAGGTTTTTAAGGGAAATAAGTTGCAAAAAATCCACTCTCGTGCAGGATATTTCCGAAACCACGCGATGGCCAAACCGAAAGAATGTACATCATGCAGTTTATCGATACCCACTCAAATCATGGTGTATTTCCAGAGAGCTACCAATACACGACGTGCTTATCGTTCTAAGGATTGTTTTGATGGGTCGTGGGATTTAAACGGATCCCCGTAGCAAAAGTTATGGACGTTTAAGCGCGACACCCATTTTTGGCCGATTCGGCATAGGGGGTACCCTTTGTGTTTTCTCGTCCGGACCGACCTTGTCAGATTTCCACGAATCTTTACAATGTTCATATACAATGTAAATGACAAGGTTTTCAAAGGAAATAACTTGCAAAAAACCCCTCTCGTGCAGGATATTGCCGAAGCCACACATTGGCCAAATCGAAAGAACGTACATCATGCAGTTTATCGATACCCACTGAAATCATGGTGTATTGCCAGAAAGCGACCAAATCATGGCGTGCTTCTCGTTCTAAGGTTCATTTTGACGGGTCATGGGCTTAAAACGGATGCCCGTAGCAAAAGTTATGGACGTTTAAGTGCGACATCTATTTTTTTCGATTCCGCAACGACTGTAACACCCCGAATTTCGAAAAGCACCATTTCAAGAGAATACAGAAATCAATAGCTTTAAAGGGGAAAATTAAGATTTTTGATTTTGGACTTGAATTCTAGATTTTATAGTCTTAATGGATAAATGATTCAATTACGAGTCCAACGGTTCTTTTCGGAGCAAAAACGAAGCTATAACGAAGAAGTTACGGCCAAAACAGTGAACGAGAAGAAAACCAGGGGAAGCGGGTGACTTATGCCGCGACTTAGGGTCGCGAGATAAGTCGCGAAACCCCCTGGTCGAGCTAAAAACCGATTTTCATCCACCAAACTTCATTTCTTCATATCTTCTTCATCTCAACTCCGTTTTCAGTGATTCAAGTTGCTATGGTTTAGTTTTTGAGAGCTTGTCAAGGTTAGATGGTTAGTTTTGAGAAATTATAATGGTGGATTGGAAGCTAAGACCAAGAGCTCATCATCATCACCTCCATCTTCAAGAATTTTGGGGTTTTCTAGGTTTTTATCAAAACCTAAATGGTAAGTTCATCCATTCCACTTCCAAACTTCTTTATGGGTTATAAATGCTCGATGGATGTCAACCTAGTGTTTGATTCCTCTAATTTCGTTTTGAAAGATTTTGGGAGTCTTGGGTCAAAATTAGGGTTTTGCCCAAAATAGAGATTTGGATGATTAAGTGTTTGGGGAATGTTTCTATATGGTTGGTTATATGTTTCGATGGTTGGAAACTTATGGATCTAGGTTTTGGAAGTTTTTGCTTGGAGATTCAAGTTTCTTCAAAGGAACTCAAAGCGGGGTAAAATCTAGATTTAGCCTAAATCTAGCGAGGTGAGTTCAAGTGATTTGTGAAAACGGTGTACATGCCAAAATGTTTATTTTAAAGTGTTTTGTGTTTTACATGAAATGGTTAACTGCTGATAAGTTTTGTGCATTTTGAAGTAAAATATGTTTTACTTGGTTATATGTCAAAGAGTGAGTATTTTGATAAGTTATCATATTTAGTAAACTTGGGTTGTGTTAACCTCTTAAAATGCTTATTTTGGGTTTTGAACATTTCAACAACTAAATAGAATGATTTACGTATTCTTGGTGATTTTGTACAAGTAAGTTCTATTTTATAAGTTATGCATCTTTGAGGATTTTGTACAAATGAGGTATATTCCATGTTATATGCATGTTGGTGTATTCGTATTCATAAACCTTTTGGAAAACCTTCGATCCCATTATGCGTTAAGTTTTGGGTTAAGCTTGTCTTGAGGTAAGTGTCTTCGTAAACGTTGTTTAAAGGCATTTCATCATTTAGGGGACCAGTAACCGTTGGTCAAATGGATTTTGAGCATTTTAGGTCGGTTTTGGCTTAAAGGAGTCTTGAGGACATTTGTCCGGTTTTAATGACTCGATGTAGAGTCAAATTTAAGAGTTACATCTTAATGCATTTTATTGCATAATTATAATCATTACAGACTTGAGTGCTTTAGTCATTCATGAGTAGTCGTGTAACTTTAGACTGTGTTGCATTGGATCCATAGGCACATGAGTCGGTCTTATTTGATGGTCAATAGGGTGGTACGGGGTTGGACTCCGGGACTCATGGTTTATGACCTTGTCATTACGAGTAGGCACTAAGAGTGGTTGAGTTCCGGTTAGCTATTATGACTATGGGTAGTCCTCTGATGGGCATTGGGACCTTCGCCATGTGGGGCAATGCCTTCGTTGTATCCCCCGTGTGCCGAGCCTTTGGCGGTAAATCCGGTGTTGTTCGCTAAGATCAGCTGTCTCTTTGGGTGAAACTTGTTAAGAGGTCGTAGGGACACTTGGGCTTGCGTGTCGTGAAGTGTCGTACGATCAACGTTGTTTGAGTGGCATACTTTTGTGTTCCTCCGCTCTCAACGGATACGGGTATCCCCCGTTGTCGGCCCACTGTATTTTGGATATTTAATTGTCCATGCTTTAATATTTGGATTTCATTCCATTTTATGGTCGCGTGAGTATTAAGTTTCAGTTCCATGTTTTAATGGCGTATCATATTTATATGGATTGTTTTCCGTTAATTAAGGGTCAAGTATTATGTCCCACCCGAGTTTTGGGTGTTTTGGGTCTATGAAGTATTATTTACATTTTAGCACATTTGAGTATCGAACTATGACCCCGTTATGGGTGAGTTACGGGTTGCATCGTTTTATAAGAAAGGTGAGTTTGAGAGCATCGTCTTTAAAAGTGCATATTATGGGAAAATATGTCGTTTCCATTTTGAAGTATAATATTTCGAAGGATCTTGCTTTAAACTGAATTCCTTCCTTTAAAAGATATATTCATTAATGTTAAAACTCTTGAGCTCACTAGGCGTTAAGCCTAACCCTTTTTATTTGTCGGCATGTGCATCAGGTTCCTTTCGGGGGTTCAATTCTAGCAGTGCTTTGAAGAAGTTGAGCCTTAGCCTTACAAGAGTGAGTAGTCGGTGAAGTCTTTTGCAGGTTGGAGTTAGTAAATGTTTTTGGGTTTAGTAACACCCGTCCTTTTCATAGAGTGTATGTATAGGATGATCGTGAGCGTTGAATTTAATTCTCAATTTATGTTGTAGTTCGAAGTATTTATTGATGTATTTAGAAAATTTTTATAAGTTGCCATCTTCAGAATTAAGGGTGTTACACCGACCTCGTAGGATTTCCACCAATCTTTACATTATCCATCTACAATATAAATGATAAGGTTTTCAAGGGAAATAACTTGCAAAAAACCCAATCTCTTGCAGGATATTGTCGAAACCACGCAATGGCCAAACCGAAAGAATGTACATCATGCAGTTTATCGATACCCACTCAAATCATGTTGTATTTCCAGAAAGCTACCAATCCACGACGTGCTTATCGTTCTAAGGTTCGTTTTGATGAGTCATGGGCTTAAAACGGATCCCCGTAGCAAAAGTTATGGACATTTAATTGCGACACCCATTTTTGGTCGATTCCGCAAAGGGGTACCCTTTGTGTTTTCTCGTCCGGACCGACCTCGTCGGATTTCCACCAATCTTTACATTGTCCATCTACAATATAAATAATAAGGTTTTCAAGGGAAATAACTTGCAAAAAATCCACTCTTGTGCAGGATATTGCCGAAACCACGCAATGGCCAAACCGAAAGAATGTACACCATGCAGTTTATCGATACCCACACAAATCATGGTATATTTCCAGAGAGTTACCAATCCAAGAAGTGCTTATCGTTCTATTGTTCGTTTTGATGGGTCGTGGGCTTAAAACGAATCTTCGTAGCAAAAGTTATGGACGTTTAAGCGCGACACCCATTTTTGGCCGATTCGGCATAGAGGGTACCCTTTGAGTTTTCTCGTCCGGACCGACCTCTTCAGATTTCCACGAATCTTTAAAATGTTCATATGCAATGTAAATGACAAGGTTTTCAAGGGAAATAACTTGCAAAAAACACACTCTCGTGCAGGATATTGCCGAAACGATGCATTGGCTAAACCGAAAGAACGTACATTATGCAGTTTATCGATACCCACTGAAATCACGATGTATTGCCTGAAATCGACCAAGTCATGGCGTGCTTATCGTTCCAAAATTCGTTTTGACGGGTCATGGTTTTAAAACGGATCCCCGTAGCAAAATTTATGGACGTTTAAGCGCGACACCCATTTTTGGGCGATTCGACAAAAGGGTACCCTTTGTATTTTCTCGTCCGGACCGACCTCGTCGGATTTCCATGAATATTTACATTGTTCATCTACAATGTAAATGATAAAGTTTTCAAGGAAAATAACTTGCAAAAAAACCACTCTCGTGCACGATATTGCCGAAGCCACGCATTGGCCCAACCGAAAGAACGTACATCATCCAGTTTATCGATACCCATTCAAATCATGGTGTATTGCCAGAAAGTAACCAATCCATTATGTGCTTCTCGTTCTAAGGTTAGTTTTGACGTGTCATGGGTTTAAAACGGATCGCCATAGCAAAATTTATGGACGTTTAAGCGCGACACCCATTTTTGGCCGATTCGGCAAAGTGGGTACCCTTTGTGTTTTCTCGTCCGGACTGACCTCGTCGGATTTCCACGAATCTTTACATTGTTCATCTACAATGTAAATTATAAGGTTTTCAAGGTAAATAACTTGCAAAAAACCCACTCTCGTGCAGGATATTGCCGAAGCCAAGCATTGGTCAAACCGAAAGAACGTACATCATGCAGTTTTTCGATACCCACTCAAATCATGATTTATTTCCAGAAAGAGACCAAGCCATGGAGTGCTTCTCGTTCTAAGGATCATTTTGATGGGTCATGGGCTTAAAACGTATCCCCGTAGCAAAAGTTACGGACGTTTAAGCACGACACCCATTTTTGGCAGATTCGCTAAAGGGGTACCCTTTGTGTTTTCTCGTCCGGACCGACCTCGTCGGATTTCCACGAATCTTTACATTGTTCATCTACAATGTAAATGATAAGGTTTTCAAGGGAAATAACTTGCAAAAACCCCACTCTCGTGCAGGATATTGCCGAAGCCAGGCGTTGGCCAAACCGAAAGAACGTACATCATGCAGTTTATCGATACCCATTCAAATCATGGTGTATTGCCAGAAAGCGAGCAATCCATGGATTGCTTCTCGTTCTAAGGTTCGTTTTGACAGGTCATGGGCTTAAAACAGATCTCCGTAGCAAAAGTTATGGACGTTTAACCGCGACACCCATTTTTGGCCGATTCGACAAATGAGGTACCCTTTGTGTTTTCTCGTCCATACCGACCTCGTCGAATTTCCACGAATCTTTACATTGTTCATCTACAATGTAAATGATAAGGTTTTCAAGGGAAATAACTTGCAAAAAACCCACTCTCGTGCAGGATATTGCCTAAGCCAAGCATTAGCGAAACCGAAAGAACGTACATCATGCAGTTTATCGACATTCAAATCATGGTGTATTTCCAGAAAGCGACCAATCAATGACATGCTTCTCGTTCTAAGGTTCGATTTGACGGGTCATGGGCTTAAAACGGATCTTCGTAGCAAAAGTTATGGACGTTTAAGCGCGACACCCATTTTTGGCCGATTCGGCAAAGGGGGTACCTTTTGTGTTTTTGTTAGGGCACATATTTGTTGGATAGTAGATCATGAAAACTGAAGGTCAAAGGTCAAGCAAGTCAAAGATCGAAGTCAACTCTCAATGTCAAAGTCAAAGTCATTTGTAATAAGTCAATAAGTCAAAGTCTTTGTTTTGTTTTGTAATAGTATTGTATGCGCGTGTTTCTTTTGTAATATACATATGTCTAGTTAGAAGTAGTTAGTGTGTAACAAGTTATGGTAAGTCAGAGTGTGTAACCGTTTGCAAGTTAGAAAGAGAGAGTGTACGCAGACTGAATTTTTAGAGAGAGAAAGTGTAAACAGAGCATTGTATACGAATCTTGTTGGAAATCAAATAACAGGTTGAGTAATCAAACTGTAATCATCTTGTTTGTGTTGAATTAGTAGTAAGAACTTGATAATCTAGGAATTAACAATTGGTATCAGAGCAGAGTTTGAGTGAAATCAATCAAGAAATGGAGCTGCACTGAGTTTTTCTGAGTCTAGATCAAATTTCAAAATTTTCTGAGTTTTTGGAGTTGTAATTGATTTGATTGTATTCGTATAATGATCTAGAACAATCTTGTATAGGATGATTTGATTCTTGTGTTGTAATTTTAGGTTAATTTTTGGATTTTGTTAGTTTTTAAAGTTCACGAGTTCGAACACTGTGAAAGGATCGATGTGTACATTTGAGTGAATCTTATTGAAATTTAGCAATTGAAATCGATCCGAGAAGTGTCGGTGATCGAATTTTTGAAGTTACAAGTCAAAAGTCGAAGAATTAATGGATTTTTGAGCCAATCAGTGTGAATTTTTGACTAGGTCTCAAGAATTCGCATAGCCCTGAAGAACTCGCATCTCAAAGGATTTCACATAATATTTGATTCTGAAAAATGTTCAAGTACAGAACTCGTATGTGTATGATCTGCGAATTGTGTAGAATTCGCATAAAGTGTTGTGCGAATTGATAAGATTTCGCATCTGAGTATCTTGCGAAAAGTCAGGATTTCGCATCTGTGAGATATACGAATTCCTTGAATTCGCATAAAGGTGCATGAGAATTGCTCAAGTTTGAAAATCTTTCAAGTACAAATTTCGTATATTCTGATGTGCGAAAAGTTCATACAAATTCTTAATTTTTCTTGTATGCGAATTCTGATAATTTTGCTTGTGTGCGAATTCTAAGGTTGTTGTGCGAATTCTAAGATTGGTGTGTGTAATCTGTGAATTCTTTAGTTTGTACGAATTGTGCTTGTGCGTGTGAATTCTGATTCCTTCTAGTGTGCGAATTCTGAAGTCAGTGTGAGTAATGTGCGAATTCTTGGTTATTTTTCTTGCATACGATATATGAGATGTGTGTAGTATACGAATTCTTTGTGCGAATTCCTTGTACTTCACTCTAGTGTGCGAATTCCTTACTTAGAGAATTTTTGAAACTTCATTTTCTGAATTTCTTTCTAAGCTTTTCTGTATTGTTTGATTTCACTTGGACTAACGATCATTTGTCAAGTTCTTATTGTATATTGAAACAGGAATAATGGATGATTATTTCTTTGTTGGAGAATATACTACTAAAAGGCGTAAAGAGAAAAGTCAGGAACATAAAATTTCAGAACTTGAAAAACAACATAAAGTAGACCAGCGAGTCATTGAGAGGTTCAGAACATAAATTGATAGACTTTCTCAAATGATAATTAATAGTAGAAATAAAAGGAAAGAGAATGAAAGAAATTTGAGGAATGAGCTTAGATTGGTTGAAGAGAAGGAAAGAGAATTGGAGACTGAAAATAGGGTTATGAAGAAGAAAATTTCTCAGATAGAAAGTGAAAATATTGAGCTGGAAAGAAAGATTTCAGATCTGGAAACTCAAGGTGTCAAACTTCAGAAACAAGGTTCTGTCGGTAATAATGAGAAGATGGTTAAGAGTTTGGAATCTGCAAATGCTGAGCTTCAAAAGAAGATTTCTGATTTGGAAGAGAAGATTTCAAAAGACAAAGAAGAGTTTTAAAAGGAAAAGAAAGGATTTGCACAGAAATTCGCTGAGTTTTCAAGAAAAACTTTTGAAGAGAAGAAAGCGGTTGAGCTCAAATGTATAAAGCTTTCTCAAAAAGTGACTGAATTTGAGAAAGTAATCATAATGGAAAGAGATAAATTTGCAAAGGAGAAGAAGTTGGTTGAGCAAAAGAATGTTGGATTCTTTAAAGATATATCTGATAAGAGAAAGCATGTAGAGAAGGAATTTGAAGAAGAAAGACAGATCTTTGAGGCAGAGATAAGAAAGCTTACCGAGAAGCTATCTGAACTGTCAACATGTGCTTTGAAGGATCAGAAAAGGAAGTATGAATTTGAAGAAAGGATTGACATACTCAATGAAGAAAGGAGCAGTTTATCTTCAAAGATAAAAGAGCTTGAAGAAATTATTTCTAAGGTGGTGGTGACTGAGCAGAAGACTCCAGAGTCATTTATCCACACACTTAGAGATGATTTAGCTGAAAAGACAGCTTCAAGTTCACATTTTACAAATGTTTCTAATAATACTTTGTTTGATAATTCAGATGATAGTATGTCTAAGCAGAAATATCGTATTCGTCCTACTAACATTTTCTTTGATTGAAATGTAGATGGTTCGGGTACATTCAGAAGTAGAAGAAGAAGAAGAAGAAGGAGTTATAGAGAAGAAAAGCTGGTTTGGAAAGTGAATCCAGTTGATAATGAAAAGAATGATGAGAAGAAGGATGAGAAGAAAGGAAAGAAATCATGTGTACGTGCATCAAATGCAAAGAAGAACAAAGTGCGGAAAGGTAAACCTGATCTTGTTTACTCGAGAGATCAATTAATCAGGATGTCTAAAAAGAAGAATTATTGTTCTTACTGTCGTACATATGATTTTGTTCATAAAACAAGTGATCATTACTGGTATGGTTCTTACTCAATTACTCCTAACTGAATTGCAATTAACAAACATGGACCCAAATACCAGTGGGTACCAAAGCCGAAAGATGATTCTGTGTTTCAAGCACCTACAATCAAGGGAGAGTAAGAGAACCAAAGCTTCTGAATACTACAGTTCAGGACCCGTTCTTCAATGATAAAGAGTATTACTTCTAAACAAAACAATTTAGGACTCGTACTTCAATGAACAAAAGATATTATACTCCGAGCACATACGAGATTGTACTCCGATACATGAATGAGAAGATCAACCTTCAAGGGGGAGTACATATTTTTCTTGATGCATAATTTCAGGGGGAGTATATGATTTCTGATTACTTCTGATCAGAACTCGTACATTCAAAGTTTTATTGCTTTCTGTCATTTACTTTTCAATAAATTTTGTGAATAAAGCTTTGTACTTTGACGATTTTTTTGACTATTGCAGAATTGAGAGAGAGCTTACACGATCATATCATATATGATTTTGAGCTGACTTGATGAGATTTAAGACTGAGCGAAAAGGTTTATTTCTAATCTTAATCTCTTACGTGTCTGAAAGAAGGATAACTTTCAGATATGAAAACATATTCTTAAATGTTCAAACTGCTTCTGATTCTTAAAAAGATTTCATGAATATAGAAGTGTGTTTTTAAATGTTTTCATTTATATGTGCTTCAGTGATATACAAACCGTGTGTTTCCAAAGATAAATACTTGCGTATTATCTTTTCCATATACTTTCAAGTATTCACACACACCGGTTTAATATTTTTCTTGGATATGTTATCACCATGTCTCAAATTGAACAAATTTTTCGATGGTGATACACCCCGCTTGATATTCAAAGTTTTGAGCATGATTTTATTTCTAAAGGTTTCTTTCGAGAATGTCTATATCTTGATTCGTATAGACAATATCCAATTTTTGCTGACCTAAGCCTTAATCGATATATCATTTCAGATACTGATCTTTTTAAAAAGGGGGAGAAGATCTAGAAATGTTAAGGATGGAAGAAATGGTCAAAAATTGATTGTGAAAGAAAGTTGTTAAAGAAAGGTTGAAGAGAGTCAATTGCAAGTGTTTGATTCAGATTGTTAAAGACTGTTCAGAACTGAAACTGAAAGTTCAAAGATTTCTGAAAGCAAGCAAAGATTACTGAAATTTTTCTTTGAAGACTATTTACTGAAGCAAACTGAGCTGAATCTGAAGATAATTTCTTTCTGATGTCTGAAAGAGGTTTTACAACCTTGGGAAGATTGTTATTTTCTTGAAGGCAGACTTTGGAGAGATTACAAAAGTTTTTGAAGACAAAATGTTTGAAGATTGCTGAACAAAAGAGGAGATTGTAATTTCTAAGCAAAAAAAGTGGAGATTACACTTCAATGTCTACTTTGCTAAAGATCTACAAAGGGGGAGATAAAATTGACAAAGTTCTTCAATGCAACAAAGGTGGAGATTGAATTGCAAAATCTTTTAGAGATGATCTTGAATCCAAAGGGGGAGATTGTTATAGCATATATTTGTTGGATACAAGATCATGAAGACTGAAGACTGAAAGTCAAACCAAGTCAAAGCTCAAGTCAACTCTCAAGCAGAAAGTCAAAGTTATTGTAATAAAAATTCAAAGTGTAGTTGCGTGAGTGTTTAGTAGTGTGCGTGTATAATGGTGTGAGTGTTTCTGTGGTTTGTATAAATAGGTATACGAGTCTGTGTTGTGCGTGTAATTCAATATATGAGAATTGAGCAAATTGTTTAGAGAGATAAAGTTGTACACATAATCTGTGATTGTGAAATAAAAGAAATCTTATTGAAAGTGTTTGTCATCTATGTGATTACATTGTTATCTGGGATAATAGTTTTCTCGTCCGGACCGACCTCGTCGGATTTCCATGAATCTTTACATTGTTTATCTACAATGTAAATTATAAGGTTTTCAAGGGAAATAACTTGCAAAAAACCCACTCTCGTGCAGGATATTTCCTAAGCCACACATTGGCCAAACCGAAAGAACGTACATCATGCAGTTTATCGATACCCACTCAAATCATGGTGTATTGCCAGAAATCAACCAAGCCATGACGTGCTTCTCATTCTAAGGTTCATTTTGATGGGTCATGGGAGTAAAACGGATCCCCGTAGCAAAAGTTATGGACGTTTAAGTGCGACACCCATTTTTGGTCGATTCAGCAAAGGGAGTACCCTTTGTGTTTTCTCGTCCGGATCGACCTCGTCGGATTTCCACGAATATTTACATTGTTCATCTACAATGTAAATGATAAGGTTTTCAAGAGAAATAACTTGCAAAAAACCCACTCTCGTGCAGGATATTGCCGAAGCCATGCATTGGCCAAACCGAAAGAACGTACATCATGGTGTATTGCTAGAAAGAGACCAATCCACGAGGTTCTTCTCTTTCTAAAGTTCGTTTTAACGGGTAATGGGCTTAAAACGGATTCCCGTAGCAAAAGTTATGGACGTTTAAGTGCAACACCCATTTTTGGTCGATTCAGCAAAGGGGGTACCCTTTGTGTTTTCTCGTCCGGACCGACCTCGTCGAATTTCTACGAATCTTTACATTGTCCATCTATAATGTAAATGATAAGGTTTTCAAGGGAAATAACTTGCAAAAAACCCACTCTCGTGCAGGATATTTTCGAAACCACGCATTGGCTAAACCGAAAGAACGTACATCATGCAGTTTATCTATACCCACTCAAATCATGGTGTATTCAATAAAGAGACAAAACCATGGCGTGCTTCTCGTTCTAAGGTTCGTTTTAACGGGTCATGGGATTAAAACGGATCCTCGTAGCAAAAGTTATGGACGTTTAAGTGCGACGCCCATTTTTGGTCGATTCAGCAAAGGGGGTACCCTTTGTGTTTTCTCGTCCGGACCGACGTAATCGGATTTCCACGAAACTTTACATTGTCCATTTACAATATAAATGATAAGGTTTTCAAGGGAAATAACTTGCAAAAAACCCACTCTCGAGCAGGATATTGCCGAAACCACGCAATGGCCAAACCGAAAGAATGTACATCATGTAGTTTATCGATACGCACTCAAATCATGGTGTATTACCAGAAAGCTACCAATCCATGACGTGCTTCTCGTTCTAAGATTCGTTTTGACGGGTCATGGTATTAAAACGGATCCCCGTAGCAAAAGTTATGGACGTTTAAGAGCGACACCCATTTTTGGCCGATTCGGCAAAGGGGGTACCCTTTGTGTTCTCGTCCAGACCGACCTCGTAGGATTTCCACAAATATTTACATTGTTCATATACAATGTAAATGATAAGGTTTTCAAGGGAAATAACTTGCAAAAAACCCACTCTCGTGCAGAATATTGCTGAAGCCACGCATTGGCCAACCCGAAAGCACGTACATCATGCAGTTTATCGATACCTACTCAAATCATGGTGTATTGCTAGAAAGCGACCAAGCCATGGCGTTCTTCTCGTTCAAAGGTTCGTTTTGACAGGTCATGGGCTTAAAACGAATCCCCGTAGCAAATGTTATGGACGTTTAAGCGCGACACCCATTTTTGGCCGATTCGGCAAAGGGGGTACCCTTTCTGTTTTCTCGTCCGGACCGACCTCGTCGGATTTTCACGAATCTTTAGGTTGTTCATCTACAATGTAAATTATAAGGTTTTCAAGGGAAATAACTTGCAAAAAACCCACTCTCGTGCAGGATATTGCCGAAGCCACGCATTGGCCAAACCGAAAGAACGTACATCATGCAGTTTATCGATACCCACTCAAATCATGGTGTATTGCCAGAAAACGACCAATCCATGCCGTGCATCGTGTTCTATGGATCGTTTTGATGGGTCATGGGCTTCAAAAGAATTCCCGTAGTAAAAGTTATGGACGTTTAAGCGCGACACCCATTTTTGGCCGATTCGGTAAAGGGGGTACCCTTTGTGTTTTCTCGTCCGGAACAATCTCGTCGGATTTCCACGAATCTTTACATTGTTCATCTACAATGTAAATGATAAGGTTTTCAAGGTAATTATCTTGCAAAAAACCCACTCTCGTGCAAGATATTGCCGAAGCCACACATTAGCCGAACTGAAAGAACGTACATCATGCAGTATATCGATACCCACTCAAATCATGGTGTATTTTGTTGGGAACTGAAGATTCTACTAAGTGTAGTTACTACTGCTAGTACAAGTGTAGTTACTACTGCCAGAACAAGTTGAAGATTAATACTGCTAAGTGTTACTACTGCTAGTAGAATTAATGCTGCTAGTTAAAGTTAGTACTGCTTGAACAAAGTTAGTACTGCTTAGCTCGTTAGTACTGCTAGTAGTTAGTACTGCTTGCAGTTAATACTGCTAATTGAAGTTAATGCTGCTGAGCATTATTAGTGCTGCTAAAGAGATACGGATGGAAAGTACTACAGCTGGATATACTGAAGATATACTTAGAAGATATACATGGAAGATATACTGAAGATTTGTTTATTCTTTGTAATTATCTTTTTATCAGTATATGTATAGAATGTGTAGAATAGATAGTAAGAACTTTTCATAATTGTTTTTCAAGAGAAAAAATCGACCTCAAGGCATAGATCCTAATTCTAGAGAAGTAGAATTCGTATTGGTGAGTCTGTTCATCAATATTGAGGTTGAGAGTGTAATCTTGTAACTTTAAGCATTCAATACAAGTTTACTGTTTGATCATTATATACTGTGTTTGATTACTGTTTTATTAAATATCAAAGTGTTTTTCCGCAACTTCTTTGATATTAGTTTCTGAGTATAAATTCTTGTTAAGAATTCGATCCTGACAAGTGGTATCAGAGCAAAATTCTCTCAGAAACAGTTATTCATCATGGAAAATCTTACAGAATCAAGCAGTACTTTGGTCTCAAAAGTTCCAATGCTCAGATCCAATGAATTTGACATGTGGAAGATCAGAATCAAGCAATATATTCTCCTCACAGATTATTCTATGTGGGACATCATTGAGAATGGCCCATCTGATGGAGGAAAGATTGGTGAAGATGGCAAAAGAACTCCTCCAAAGACAGATGCAGACAGGAAATCAAGACAGACAGAGATGAAAGCCTTGAGCACACTGCTCTTGGCCATTCCAAATGAGTATCAACACCAATTCTGCAATTGTACTGATGCACAGATGCTCTGGAATGCTCTAGAGAAGAGATTCTCAGGTACCAAAAGTACCAAGAGAAATCAAAAGGCAATCTTAAAGCAACAGTATGAAAACTTCATGTCAACTAAGAATGAGTCCATGACTCAAACTTTTGACAGGTTTAATAAACTAATTGGTGAACTAGCTACTATGGGAGTACAGATTGATCAAGATGATGTGAACAGAAAGTTCTTAAGGTCCCTTGGAGATGAATGGACCATGTACACTGTGTCATTCAGACAGAATGATCAGTTGGAAGACAAAGAACTTGATGATCTGTACAATGATCTTAGAGTATTTGAAGCTGAGGTGGAGGCAAAGAAGAAGCCTTCTGGATATGTTCATAATGCTGCACTCCTATCAGCATCAATTGATTCTACTGCTAACTCTGAATCAGTTAATGCTGCTAATGGATCAAATCTAGATAAAGGCACTGATTATGTATTTGAAGCTCTTCTTTCTAATCATGGAAATTCTTCTTTGATCAATGATGACTTAGAACAACTTCATCCTGATGATCTGGAAGAGATGGATATTAAGTGGCAGATGGCCATGCTCTCCATGAGGGTTAAAAAGTTTATAAAGAGGACTGGAAGAAACAACTTCTCACAAAGAAGAGAAGATGGAGCAGGGTTTGATAAATCAAAGGTAGAATGCTACAAATGCCATCTGAAAGGACATTTTGCTAGAGAATGCAGAAGTGGAATGTCTCACAACAACAACCATCAACAAGCTCAATCTGGAAGCTTCAATAACAACAGAAACTCTGCTCAAGCCCTTGTTTCTCAACAAGGAATGGGGTTTGATTGGAGTGATCAAGCAGAAGAAGCTATTCAGAATCAAGCTCTTATGGCAAAAGTATCTGATCTCCCATCTGAGGTAAGTTCTAATCTCTGCTCTAAAACTTGCATAGACACTGTTAAAAGGTACAGGGATCACAATCAGAAGATGAGTGATGACCTAAAGAGACTAGAAAAGGATATAAAAGACTATGTGAGGATAGTAGAAAGATTTGAAGATCAAATCAAAGGTTTTCAAGCCAATGAACTACAACACTCATATGACACTAATTACTGGCAGTGGGAGAAAAAGGATTTAGAACTTAAACTGACCAAATCTAAAGAGGAGAGTGAAAAACTGAAAGAGGAGTTAACCAAGGTTAAGCTTGATGTAGAAAAGTTTTCCAATGCTTCTAAAGCAATGGACTCCTTACTGCAAAATCAGATTCATGATAAATTAAGAAGAGGAATTGGGTATTTCCTGAAAGTGACCAATTCATGGCGTGCTTCTCATTCTAAGGTTTGTTTTGACGGGTCATGGGCTGAAAACGGATTCCCGTAGCAAAAGTTATGGATGTTTAAGTGCGACACCCATTTTTGGTCGATTCAGCAAAGGGGGTACCCTTTGTGTTTTCTCGTCCAGACCGACCTCGTCCGATTTCCACGAATCTTCACATTGTCCATCTACAATATAAATGATAGGGTTTTCATGGGTAATAACTTGAAAAAAACCCAATCTCGTGCAGGATATTGACGAAACTACACAATGGCCAAACCGAAAGAAGGTACATCAGGTATTTTATCGATAACCACTAAAATCATGGTGTATTGCTAGAAAGATACCAAGCCGGGACGTGCTTCTCGTTTAAAGTTTCGTTTTAATGGGTCATAGGAATAAAACGGATCCTAGTAGCAAAAGTTATGGACGTTTAAGCGCGACACCCATTTTTGGCCGATTCGGCAAAGGGGTACCCTTTGTGTTTTCTCGTCCGGACCGACCTCGTTGGATGTCCACGAATCTTTAGATTGTCCATCTACAATAAAAATAATAAGGATTTCAAGGGAAATAACTTTCAAAAAACCCACTCTCATGCACGATATTTCCGAAACCACGCAATGGCCAAACCGAAAGAACGTAAATCATGAAGTTTATCGATACCCACTCAAATCATGGTGTATTGCCAGAAAGCGATCCATCTATGATGTGTTTATAGTTCTAAGGTTCTTTTTGATGGGTCATGGGCTTAAAACGGATCCCCGTAGCAAAAGTTATGGACGTTTAAGCACGACACCCATTTGTGGTCGATTCGGAAAAGGGGCTACCCTTTGTGTTTTCTCGTCCAGACCGACCTCGTCGGATTTCCATGAATCTTTACATTGTTCATTTACGATGTAAATGAAATGGTTTTCAAGGGAAATAATTTGCAAAAAACCCAGTCTCGTGCACGATATTGTCGAAGCCACGCATTGGCCAAACCGAAAGAACGTACATCATGCAGTTTATCGATACCCACTCAAATCATGGTGTATTGCCAGAAAGCGACCAATACATGGCATACTTCTCGTTCTAAGGTTCGTTTTGACGGGTCATGGGCATAAAACGATCCACGTAGCAAAAGTTGTGGACGTTTAAGTGCGACACCCATTTTTGGTCGATTCAGCAATGGGGGTACCCTTTGTGTTTTCTCGTCCGGACCGACCTCATCGGATTTCCACGAATATTTACATTGTCCATATACAAAATAAATGATAAGGTTTTCAAGGGAAATAACTTGCAAAAAACTCACTATCGTGCAGGATATTGCCGAAACCACGCAATTGCCAAATCGATAGAACGTACATCATGTAGTTTATCGATACCAACTCAAATCATGGTGTATTGCCTGAAAGCTACCAAGCCATGACGTGCATCTCGTTCTAAGGTTCGTTTTTACGGGTCATGGGCTTAAAACGAATCCCCGTAGGAAAAGTTATGGAAGTTTAAGTGCGACACCCATTTTTGGTCGATTCAGCAAAGGGGGTACCCTTTGTGTTTTCTCGTCCAGACCGACCTCGTCCGATTTCCACGAATCTTCACATTGTCCATCTACAATAAAAATAATAAGGATTTCAAGGGAAATAACTTTCAAAAAACCCACTCTCGTGCACTATATTTCCGAAACCACGCAATGGCCAAACCGAAAGAACGTAAATCATGCAGTTTATCGATACCCACTCAAATCATGGTGTATTTCCAGAAAGAGATCAATATATGACGTGCTTCTCGTTCTAAGGTTCGTTTTGACAGGTCATGGGCTTAAAACGGATCCCCGTAGCAAAAGTTATGGACGTTTAAGCACGACACCCATTTGTGGTCGATTCAGAAAATGGGCTACCCTTTGTGTTTTCTCGTCCAGACCGACCTCGTCCGATTTCCACGAATCTTCACATTGTCCATATACAATATAAATGATAGGGTTTTCAAGGGTAATAACTTGAAAAAAACCCAATCTCGTGCAGGATATTGCCGAAACTACACAATGGCCAAACCGAAAGAATGTACATCAGGTAGTTTATCGATACCCACTCAAATCATGGTGTATTGCCAGAAAGCGACCAAGTCGGGACGTGCTTCTCATTTAAAGGTTCGTTTTAATGGGTCACAGGCATAAAACGAATCCTCGTAGAAAAAGTTATGGACGTTTAAGCGTGACACCCATTTTTGCTCGGTTCAGCAAAAAGGGTACCCTTTGTGTTTTCTCGTCCGGACCGACCTCGTCAGATTTCCACGAATCTTTACACCGTCCATATACAAAATAAATGATAAGGTTTTCAAGGGAAATAACTTGCAAAAAACCCACTCTCGTGCATGATATTGCCGAAACCACGCAATGGCCAAATCGATAGAACGTACATCATGCAGTTTATCGATACCAACTCAAATCATGGTGTATTGCCAGAAAGCTACCAATCCATGACGTGCTTCTCGTTCTAAGGTTCGTTTTTACGGGTCATGGGTTTAAAATGGATCCCCGTAGCAAAAGTTATGGACGTTTAAGCGCGACACCCATATTTGGCCGATTCGACAAAGGGGATACCCTTTGTGTTTTCTCGTCCGGACAGACCTCGTCGAATTTCCATGAATCTTTACATTGTTCATCTACAATGTAAATGATAAGGTTTTCAAGGGAAACATCTGGCAAAAAACTCACTCTCGTGCAGGATATTACCGAAGCCACGCATTGGCCAAACTGAAAGAACGTACATCATGCAGTTTATCGATATCCACTCAAATCATGGTGTATTACCAGAAAACAAGTAAGACATGGCGTGCTTCTCGTTCTAAGGTTTGTTTTGATGGGTCATGGGCTTAAAACGGTTCCCCGTAGCAAAATTTATGGACGTTTAAGCGCGATACTCATTTTTGGCCGATTCGGCAAAGGGGTACCCTTTGTGTGTTCTCGTCCTGACTGACCTCGTCGGATTTCCACTAATCTTTACATTGTTCGTCTACAATATAAATCATATGGTTTTCTAGGGAAATAACTTGCAAAAAACCCACTCTCGTGCAGGATATTGCCGAAGTCACGCATTGGCGAAACCGAAACAACGTACATCATGTTGTTTATCGATACCCACTCAAATAATGGTGTATTGCTAGAAAGAGACCAAACCATGGTGTGCTTCTCGTTCTATGGTTCGTTTTGACTGGTCATGAGCTTAAAACGAATCCCCGCAGCAAAAGTTATGGACGTTTAAGTGCGACACCCATTTTTGGTCGATTTAGCAAAGGGGGTACCCTTTGTGTTTTCTCGTTCGGACCGACCTTGTCCGATTTCCACGAATCTTCACATTGTCCATCTACAATATAAATGATAGGGTTTTCAAGGGAAATAACTTGCAGAAAACCCACTCTCGTGCAGGATATTGCCAAAACTACGCAATGGCAAACCGAAATAATGTACATCAGGCAGTTTATCGATACCCACTCAAATAATGGGATATTGCAAGAAATCTACCAAGCTAGGACGTGCTTCTCATTTAAAGGTTTTTTTTAATGGGTAATGGGCTTAAAACGGATCCTCGTAGCAAAATTTATGGACGTTTAAGCGCGACACCCATTTTTGGCCGATTCGGCAAAGGGGGTACGCTTTGTGTTTTCTCGTCCGGACCGACCTCGTAGGATTTCCACGAATCTTTACATTGTTCGTCTACAATCTAAATGATAAGGTTTTTAAGGGATCTAACTTGCAGAAAACCCACTCTCGTGCAGGATATTGCCGAACCCACGCATTGGCCAAACCAAAGGAACGTACATCATGCAGTTTATCGATACCCACTCAAATCATGATGTATTTCCAGAAACCGACCAAGGAATGACGTGCTTCTCGTTCTAAGGTTCGTTTCGACGGGTCATGGGCTTAAAACAGATCCTCATAGCAAAAGTTATGGATGTTTAAGCGCGATACCCATTTTTGGCTGATTCGGCAAAGGGGATACACTTTGTGTTTTCTCGTCGGAACCGACCTCGTCGCATTTCCACGAATATTTACATTGTACATCTACAATGTAAATGATAAGGTGTTCAAGGGAAATAACATGCAAAAAACCCACTATCGTGCAGGATATTGCCGAAGCCACGCATTGGCCAAACCGAAAGAACGTACATCATGCGGTTTATCGATACCCACTCAAATCATGGTGTATTGCCAAAAAGCGATCAATCCATGACGTGCTTCTCGTTCTAAGGTTCTTTTTGACGGGTCATGGGCTTAAAACGTATCCCCGTAGCAAAAGTTATGGACGTTTAAGCACGACACCCATTTGTGGTCGATTCGGAAAAGGGGGTACCCTATGTGTTTTCTCGTCCGGACCGACCTCGTTGGATTTCCACGAATCTTTACATTGTTCATTTACAATATAAATGATAAGTTTTTCAAGGGAAATAACTTGCAAAAAACCCACTCTCGTGCAGGATATTGCCGAAACCATGCAATGGTCAAACCGAAAGAACATACACCATGCAGTTTATCAATACTGTTGGGAACTGAAGAACTCATCAAGTATGGTTAATGCTGCTGGTTCAATGTTACTACTGCTAGAAGACTTAAAGGTTAATACTGCTGAGTGTTACTACTGCTAGTACTATTAATACTGCTAGTCAAAGTTAGTACTGCTTAGCTAGTTAGTACTGCTAGTAGTTAGTACTGCTTAGTAGTTAATGCTGCTAGAAGGAAGTTAATGCTGCTGAAGATTAATACTGCTTATATGATGAAGATTCGTATGAAAGGATATACATGGAATCTTAGAGATATACATGGAAGATATACTGAAGATATTTTATTGTATTTATCTTTTGTATTCAGTATATATATTGTATAGTTTAGAATAGTTTGAGATACGGAACTTAATTCATTCTTTTAGAGAGAAAATTAACCTCAAGGCATAGATCCTAATTCTAGAGAAGTAGAATTCGTATTGGTGAGCCTGTTCATCAATATTGAGGTTGAGTGTGTAATCTTGTAACTTCAAAGCATTCAATACAAGTTTACAGTTTGTTCTTCATATTTTCTGTATTGATTTACTGTTTCATTGAATATCAAAGTGTTATTCCGCAAACTTCTTTGATATTGTTTCTGAGAATTAATTCTTGTTGAGAATTCGATCCTGACAAATACCCACTCAAATCATGGAGTATTGCCAGAAAGCGACCAAACCATGATGTTCTTCTCGTTCTAAGGTTCGTTTTGACGGGTCATGGGCTTAAAACGGATCCTCGTAGCAAAAGTTATGGACGTTTAAGCGCGACTCCCATTTTTGGCCGATTCGGCAAATGTGGAACACTTTGTGTTTTCTCGTCCGGACCAACCTCGTCGGATGTTATCCCATATTATCAAGCAATTCTCAATACAAACAAGATTTAGCAATGAAATCTAGAGAGAGAGTATAGAGAGAAAGTAGATCTTGAAAGCTCTTGTCATATATCTCACTTATCTGAAATATTACAATTAAGTTCTTACAAGATTAACAAAGAATAATCCTATTTATACCACAAGACTAAACTAAAACTTAACAACTAAGTAAAACTAAACAATATTGACATTGACAATACAACTTTGACTTTGCTTATGACTTTGACATTGTTGACTTACACATTGACTTTTCTTATTAAATCTTGTATACAATATTTGGACTTAACAATCTCCCCCTTTGTATTCAAGATTTAATAAAAATTTGATATAGATCTTCAGCACTTGATTCTTCAGCTTTTATCTCTTGAAGCTTTCAAAAACTTTGCTCTTTTGCAGCTTTTGAAGAATCTTGGAAAGTCTTTTTAATCTTTGAATCTTTGGAAAGTCAACATGCCTTGAACACGAAATGGAATTCTAGCTTTAACTCTGAAAATTCTTTCGACTTTGAACAAAAATGTATCTTCATCACTTTGATCTCTGAATCATCTTTGGAAGAAACAAACTTTCTTGAATCATCAAATTTTCTTTGAACATTCTTCCTTCAGAATCTTTTGGTTTTGAATTTCTTTATCAGACTTGAACTTTAAATCAGCGGAAGCAATTTGAACTTTAGGCTTGAACTTTGAACTTGAACTCTGAAATTGAATCTTTATAATTCTCCCCCTTTTTGATGATGCGAGCATCATTATCATCAAAATATCATCAATTTCAACATAGGCTTTGATTTCCCCCTTTGTGAACAACAAACAATCTCCCCTTGATATTTTTGTACTTTTGATCTGAAGAGCCGAATCATGAACAATATATATCCGAATCTTTTCAAATTCAGACATAATGAGCGTGTAACCCTGATTCAACAAATGAAACAGTTAGAAATGCCTGTCAGTAACACAAAGTTACTGTGTACAACAAATGTACATTTTAAGGAGCTGGCTTGATGATGACTCCCCAGGACTTCCATTCAATCATTGAAAAACACAAGGTTTATCTATGAATGTTCTGACAGAAAAACAGATTTTCTGTGTGCTCGTGCTTGTGTTTTGAAAGAATTATCACAATGATTGTGTTTCATAAGGCTCAAAGTATGTAAATCACTGAGACAGCAATGATTGTACATGGACTCAATGTGCATGAGAAAGGGTCGAAGGTGGGGCAACTTTCCTTCTTTTTCAATATCAGTATCTTCCAAGAGAAGATCCGATAGATTATGTGCTGCTTCCCCAGAAAATGTGAAACATTCTCTTTTTAAGAAAAGAATGAGTAGCTGGTGAGGTTGTATGCAAGAGATGGCATGGGCTATTTGCCTATTTCAATGATGGTCACCAAAGAAATGTGAACCAATCAGTAATGTGACTGCCCGACTCAGAAAGTGTTAGGTGCAGAGTTTTGATATTCTTTTAACTCTGATCTCACACCCTCTTTCTTTTTATCATTATACTCACATCTAACCAATCTCTCATTTCCATTTTACCTCTGCCCACTCCCACACTCAAATCTTTTAGACCCCTCTCCCCTTAATCACTCAAAGGATTTCTTCCGGGGTAGGAAACACTGGTTATCGTGAATCCATGGAAGATCTATTAAGCACTCATACTGAATCCCATGTTCCTAAAAGTACATGCTTATCAATGATTTTCTTGACATGTAAAGCACAATAAATCATATGTCAGTGTATGTATGCTCATCAAAAATGAGATATGAAATTTGAGCATTTTGAACTTTGAAGATTTCTCAAAACAAGAATATTGAATGAATG
This sequence comes from Arctium minus, assembly GCA_954870635.1. Taxonomy (NCBI): domain Eukaryota; kingdom Viridiplantae; phylum Streptophyta; class Magnoliopsida; order Asterales; family Asteraceae; genus Arctium; species Arctium minus. The sequence goes on along the minus strand of OX941089.1, from coordinate 904,447 downwards.
AAATGAAGTCAAGAGAATTGTTTTGAGAATCTGACAATGATTAAAAGTAGATCAAATGAAATAGCTAGGGTATCAAAGAATTGGATATTTTGTTTATATGAACAAATATAAACAATTTATCAATGAAAGCACAAATATGAAAAAGATGAATGACGCTCAACAACTGTGAAATTGCAAACGGGAGTATTACCATCGAAAAATTGATTCGAATTTGAGACATGGTAATAACAATTTCAAAGAAAATACTGAACCGGTGTGTATGAATACTTGACAGTATATGGACAAGATAATACACAAGTATTGATCTTTGGAAACACATGGTCATTTAAACAATTAAGCGCAAAAAATGAAAAACATTTTAAAAATCACACTTCTATATTCATGAAATAGTTTGAGAATAAGAAGTGGTTTGAACATTTAAGAATAGGTTTTTCATGTTCGAAAGTTGTTCTTCTTTCAAACAATCAGAGATCTTAGGATCAAAAGATTTTTACCTTTTCGGCTCTCCCTCAAATCATGATCAAATGATTTATATCTTTTGAGCTCCCCCTGGATATTAGCATAATATCCTTCTTTGATCGTTGAAAAACGGGTCCTGATCTGTCATTTGATCAGAAGCCACTTTATTCATTTTATTTATTCAAAAATAAAAGGACAGAAAGTAGTAAAACAGTTATAGAATGAGTTCTGATCTGAAATAATCAGAAGTCATCACCTTTACTCCCCCTTAAATTAAGCATCTGAAATATGTCAGTTAAAACAGGATAGAGATCAAACACTCCCTTTGAATTGTTAGACCATCAATATCAGAAAAATTTAGCAAAGAAAAAGTTTAGGATAGAGATCAGATCAATTCACTCGGGATGAAGACCATCAATATCCATCGGATGCAAGCATACAAGAGTAAGGTCTTTTTGATCTCTGAGGTACGGGTCCTAAGTTGTTTTGCTTAGAAGCCATATTCTTGACATTGAGGTTCGGGTTTTGAACTGCTGTGTTCAAAATCCATTGTCTTTCTTACTCCCTCTTGGATTGAGGTGCCTGCAACACAAAATCAATTTTCTTCTTTGGTACCCACTGGTATTTGGGTCCAGAAATGTGAGTTGCAGTTCGTGTGGGGGTTATGGAGTAAGAACCATACCAGTAATGATCAGTTGATTTATGAAAATGATCATGTGTACAACAAATAGAACAATAAAATTTCTTACCGTTAGATGCTTTGTTCTTCTTTGCTTTAAGTACAGATACACATGATTTCTTCTCTTTAAGCTCATTTTCCTTCGCATCTTTGACAGGTTTCTTTATCCAGACCAGTTTCTCGTTCTTGAAACTTTTTCTCCTTGGATAAGAATCTGAACCATCTAAATATTCATCAAAGAACAGGTTAGTGTGACGAATCTTATTGAATGAGTTGATTGACCTTTTTGAAGAGACATATTTATGATTTGAACTTGAAACAGATTTTTCAAGCTCTTTGATCTTTGACGCAAAGATGTCTCTTTCTTTCTCAAGTAGATCAATCTTTGTCTTGAATTCAGACTTCGTCTTTTGTTCTTTCAGTGCATTGGCAGACAGTTCAGACAACTTGGAAGTTAGTTTCTTGATTTCAGATTCAAAGATTAATCTTTCTTCTTCAAACCCTTTTTCTGACTCATTTCTCTGGCCGGATAACTCTTTGAAGACTCCTACATTCTTCTTTTCTATGGCCTTCTTTTCCTGAGTAAATTTCTCTCTTTCTAAAATCAGAATTTTCTCAAAATCTGAGATTTGTTGAGAAAATTTTAAACATTTAAGCTCCACTGACTTCTTTTCTTCATAGCACTTCTTGGAAAAGTCTGAGAACTTTTGGAAAAAATTTTCTTTTCACTTTCAAACTCAGCTTTATTTGCAAAAAGTTATTTTTCCAAATCAGATAAATTCTTTTTAAGCTAAGTGTTCTCAGATTCCAATCTCTTAACTTTCTGCTCATTGCTCTTAACAGAGACTGTCTGCTGAATTTTAGCTTCCAACTCAGAAATCTTTCCTTTTAGATCTGACACAACTGTTGGCCCTATCATCGTCCATTGAAGATAGTCCCATATCTCCTTTCCTGTTGATTTGTACAAATCTTTTCCTGTCAACTGATATATATCTATGTGACCTTTAATCTCATGACGAATACTATTCAACAGAAAAGTTCGAGCCATATTATCAGCATTCTTTCTTTTCTCTCGATCCTCAGTAGAATCTTCTGTTGGAGTATGAGATGTCATCTCTCCTTCAGTCAATGAGAATCTGATATAACAACTCAGCTCATTTGTATCTACAAATTTGAGAAAATCAGCTTTCCACTGCTCGTATCTTCCTCTGAGCAAATGTCAGGATCGAATTCTTAACAAGAATAAAGTCTCAGAAACAATATCAAAGAAGTTGCGGAAAAACACTTTGATATTTAATGTAACAGTAAACAAACAGTATATGATTAACAACTTGCAAACTTGTATTAAAATCACAAGATTACACACACAACCTCAATCTTGAAGAACAAGCTCTTTCAAGACGAATTCTACTTCTCTAGAATTAGGAACTATGCCTTGAGGTTGATTCTCACTTTTTCAAAAACTTAGAATTAAAATCTGTATATAAACTATTCTATCAAATCTATACATATACTGAACAAAAAGATAATTACAAAAAATAGAATATCTTCAGTATATCTTGCATAGTTATCTTCAATCCTTCCATGAATATCTTTATTCTTTACAGCTGTCATCCTGTCCATCCAGATCTCCAATTCATAAGCAGCACTAATCATAAGCAGCATTAACTACTAAGCAGCACTAACCTCTAGCAGTACTAACTAGCTAAGCAGTACTAACTTTGTTCAAGCAGCACTAACTTTGACTAGCAGTATTAATTCTACTAGAAGCAGTAATACTTAGAAGTATTAACTTTGAAGTCCTCTAGCAGTAGTAATTCTGAACTAGCAGCATTAACCATACTTAAGCTTTTCTTCAGTTCCCAACAATCTCCCCCTAACTTGACTATCAGGAAGAGAAGTCAAGTTCTTCAGATCTGATCTTCAAGATGCTTTCAACACCTCTTATTCAGTTGCCCAAATTTGGATCTAGACCCATACTTTGATTGATAGTTATTCTCACCACAATTTTGGCCATTTCAGAATCCTTAGCACATACTAGCTTAGCTTTCAACATCCCTTCAAGTTTCTGCTTGCTATGATCATATATTTTGTCAACTAGGTAGTATTCATGATAACATTTATCAATTGTAATCATGTACACACCACAGTTTTCAAAGAGTATCCAATTATCAATATTTTTGAACACATACTCATGATGAAGATCTTTAATCCTATGCCCCACCTTCTCTGGATCAAACATCATACATAAGTATTCCATTGCTACTTTAAGAAGATTATCTTCTTTACCTTTCAACACAGGCTCATAGAGTTTCATTCCCACTTTGTACATTTCCTCAATGTCTGCTCTTGAACAACCTCTGATTACTCTCCCCCATGTTGAATATGCTTCAAATGCACCACCTTCTCTTTTGAGTCTAAAGAAATCCTTTCCATTGTCTCTTAGAATATCCCAAAAGATGATCTCTGGAGCCTTCATGGAGATTGGAACAGCCTGTACAGGTTTTACTATAGTCATATACAGCCCCATATGCTCATCTGATTGCTCTTTGGACTGTTCTGGGCTCTGCACAGGTTCTGTTGAAGGTGTGACTGAAGGTTCTGCTGTTTCTGCTGTTTCTTCCACTCTAGGCCTTTTAGACTGCTTTTTGGAAGCAATTGTCTTCATCCTCTTCCCAGATTTGGCTTCTATACCAACACTCTCAGGTTCTTCCTTCATCTCCTCAGTTTTGTCTTTTGAGGGTGTGGTCTCCTCAGGAAATGGCTTTTGAATGTTCAGGTCATGCCTTTCCTTCATTCTTCTCTCAGCCTCTTCCCTTTGGACTGAATCCCCTTGAAGTTTGAGCATCTCTTTCTGATACAACTCCTCAACCTGAGTGTATGCCATGTTGGTGAACATCTCCCCCTTGACACCAATTGCACCTTTCAGGAAATTTATCATCTTTCTTCGTTCCTGATTGGCCAAAAATGTTTTGGAGGGTTGTCTTTTCTGTTTTTGAATGGGCATCTTTTTGACTTGAAGTTTCTTGGCTTGAGCTGCTTCTTTGATGCTTTTCTGATATTCTGCATTCAACTTTCTAGCCATGATCTTTGCAAGTTCTCAGTCTTTTTCTGTTTGCAACTGTTCCTCCTTTTCCATTTGGTCTTGAAGCTGCTTTGCTATTGCCTCATCCATTTCAATTTGATTCTTTTTCTTTGCAGGCAATTCAGCTTCAACCATCTTCTCCTTTCCTTTTCCTTTTGACTCCTTTGCCTTTTCTGTTGCCTTTTGTTGAACTTCTCCTTCATTGATGACTACTCCCTTGGCCTTTTGAGTAGCCTTAGGAGTGTCATTCTTTGCTTTGACCAATGTTTCAGCAGTTTCCATTTCTTCAACAGAAAGCCCTGTTACTGCTGCTTCAGCAGTATTAACAGTTTCTGTTGCTTCAGCAGCATTAACAGTTTCTATTGCTTCAGCAAATTCTGTTTCTTTTTCTGCCTCTTCCTCCCCCTCAACCTCAAATGCCCTCTCAGCTGTACTTTCTTTCTCTGTTTCAGCCTTTTTCTCCCCCTTGTTGGAAGCATCTTCATTATTTGACCTCTTCTTCAAAAGAAATTGCTTTCTCCTCTTCTTGTGCACCAACCTTGTCACCATTTTCTTTAATTTGGCAATCTGTACTTGTTGGGACAAGATTACCAATTTCATTTCTTCTATCTCTTTCCCTTGTTTAATAACATCCTGGTTGATGTTACCCAATGTCTCCATCAATTCATAGTAGGTATATCTGTCCTCACCTTCTCCAGAAGTGTTACCCTCTATTGAAGGATCATGGGATCTTTTTGTAGTGGAAGCCTTCTGCCTAGCATAAGCACTATCCACCCCCTTGGTTTCTTGGCACCTGGGACCTTTGAATGATTGCTCATTCAAAGTTGCCATGGGGGAGGTCTTATTTATGTTACCACTGTCCTTCTCTGTGCTAGCAGAAGTAGTGGCAGCCTGCTCACCCATATGCTCTTCCTCCTCCTCAGAGAGCACCTCCTTGGGATTGGGAGACACCCTTGTGGTTTCCTTGAAGATATTCTCTAAGGGAGAATCCTCCCTTAGAGGGCTTAAAGGTTTATAGGGTGAAGGTACAAGAAGGGAAGGAGCCTTCTTTACCTGTTTCCTTTTGTATATTTGGGTGATTGGTGAAGTTGGTTTATCAAGAAGAGACTGAGGAATTGATTTAGGGTGGGAAGGTTGAGATTGGCTAGCAGTGGGTTGGTCTAATGGGGGCCTTGACCCTGCTGCCATACCTTCATCAGTTTGGGACACCACCATCATTGTAGAGAACAATGGGGTGTCAACTCCTTCCGAGTCCAGAGGGGATCTTTTCATATTTGAAAAGACCTTACCTTTGGGAATTTTTGGTACATATACCCCATCAAAATGAGGTATATCCATCAATTCATGGGTAATAACTTCTTGGACAAACCTGGGGTACATATAAAAACTCTTTTTACTTCCCAGGTTTGAGACAAGATCATTAAAAATCATTTGGGAAAAATTATACTTTCTGGCAGTGGCTAAGCATACCAAAGCATAAGCAATGGTGCTACTGAACTCACTCCATCCAGTAGTCTTTTTAGAGATACAATGCATAAGGGTATGGACAAAGAAACGCCATTGGGGTGAAAATTTGGCTTTTGAGAACTTGAACACACCCAATGGGCCTCCATACCCCATTCTTGTAAGAGTAGAAAACAGTTCATCATTAGAGATAGAAGTTATACCAGAGGCATCGTCTAGACGTAGACTGATGCGAAGTACCTCTTCAGTAACTGTCAAGGGTTTGTCACACACCCTTGTTTTGATCATTTGCACACCATTCTCAGTAACAATGGTGGCATTTGCCCAGAATTGCCTCTGATGCTCTATGAAGATGGTAGGAGATATAGTGAGAGCATGGGCAATATGGCTTGCCTTGAGGAAATCCACAATCTGGTGGAAACCAGCGGCCTGTTTGGGCTTCTGTAGCATCGCGATTTCATTGTGCTCGTCTATGAATGCCATTGATGCCATTGATCTTGAAGTTTCTTGCCTGAAAACTTTGAACTTGAGAGAGAAAGGGTTTAGAGCGCAAGTGAACAGTATGCAAAGAGTCGTTATGAATTTTTAGGCGGGCAAAGGGTATTTATAGTATTCGGGATATAAGCAGTAGTAACCAAGAGCAGTATTAACGACAAGCAGTATTAACTACTAGCAGTATTAACTGAGAGTAGTATTAACTGCTAGCAGTATTAACTGAGAGCAGTATTAACCACTAGCAGTATTAACTGAAAGCAGTATTAACTGAGAGCAGTATTAACCACTAGCAGTATTAACTGAAAGCAGTATTAACTACGAGCAGTATTAACTGAAAGCAGTATTAACTGAAAGCAGTATTAACTAACTAGCAGTATTAACCGCTAGCAGTATTAACTAACTAGCAATATTAACTGTGCACTGGCAGTATTAACTAACTAGCAGTATTAACTGTGCACTGGTAGTATTAACAATGCTTACTCTTTTAAGCTTGTGATGAACTGAGTACTGCTATGTATTCCCTGAAAAAGAAGATTAGGACCACCAAGAATAAACAATATACAGGTATTGAACCACTTTTTGAGAAGGAGCTTATTCAGAGTTGATCATTCCCACACTTGTTACCAAGAAAGTGAACCTACCCACATCAAAGGCTTTGGTGAAAAGATCAGCAAACTGGTTGTCAGTATGAACCTTTACAACTTGAATAAGTTTCTTTTCATTACAGTCTCTTATGAAGTGATACCTGATCTCAATGTGCTTTGTCTTTGAGTGCTTGACAGGATTATTCACAATGCTAATAACACTGCTATTATCAATAAAAATTGGAGTGTGTAAAAAGGTTACCCCATAGTCCAGCATTTGATTCTGAATCCATAAGACTTGAGAACAGCAACTTGCAGCTGCTATGTACTCTGCCTCTGTTGTAGATGTGGACACTGTGGTTTGTTTTTTGCACTGCCATGACACTAGTCTTGCACCCAAAAATTGACATCCTCCAGAAGTAGATTTTCTGTCCAAGTTTGCTCCACCTAGATCACTATCTGAGTATGCAAGTATGTCAAAGGATGAGTCATGAGGATACCAAAGTCCCAATCTGGGTTGCCCTTTGAGATATCTGAATATCCTCTTAACAGCTTGATAGTGAGATTGCTTTGGCCTAACTTGGAATCTTGCACATACACAGACTGGAAACATTATATCTGGCCTAGATGCTGTAAGATACATGAGAGAGCCAATCATGGATCTATAGTGATGAACATCCATATCCTCCCCCTCAAGATCTGCTGTTAGCTGCTTGTGTGTCTCCATAGGTGTGCTGGCAGGTTTTGAATCTGAGAAACCAAACTTGGTTAAAATGTCCTGCACATACTTGGACTGACAGATAAAGATTCCATCTGACTTCTGTTGAACTTGGAGTCCAAGAAAAAAAGTAAGTTCCCCCATGGAACTCATTTTGAACCTTTGATGCATTAGTTCCTCAAACTCCTTACACATGTTGTCTCTTGTAGATCCAAAGATGATATCATCAACATAGATTTGGACCAGCAAGATATCCTTCTTCTTTCTCTTGATGAATAAAGTCTTATCAATGACTCCTCTTTCAAAGCCATTTTCCAAGAGATAGGATGACAGAGTGTCATACCATGCTCTTGGAGCTTGGTGCAGTCCATAAAGTGCTTTCTTCAATTTATATACCCTGTCTGGATAGCTTGGGTTTTCAAACCCTGGTGGTTGACAGACATATACTTCTTCTTCAATTGAGCCATAAAGAAATGCACTTTTCACATCCATTTGATAGACTTTGAATTTCATATAAGAAGCATAAGCCAGGAATAATCTAATTGCTTCTATCCTGGCCACAGGTGCAAATACTTCATCATAGTCTATGCCCTCTTCTTGTGTATACCCTTGAGCCACCAGCCTTGCTTTATTCCTTATCACTATACCTCTTTCATCTCTCTTATTCCTGAAGACCCATTTTGTTCCTATTGCTCTTTGGCCTTTAGGAAGGTCTACCAGATCCCAAACATCTTGCAGCTTGAATTGCAGTAGCTCTTCTTGCATTGCTTCTATCCAACTGGACTCTTTCATAGCATCATGTGCCTTCTTAGGCTCAAGCTGGGATAAAAAACAAGAAAGCACTGTATGCTGTTGATCTTATATTTCTTGCAGCCTGCTTTGATTTCTAGTCATCATAGGAGAGGATATATCTCCTATTACCAGTTGTGGAGGATGATTCTTTTGAATTATGGTGTGATGATTAGGTTCTTCATTAAGTCCCACCTCTAGATTGGAGTCATTCAACTCAACTGAGGTGTTTTTAGCACCTACTTCTGATTCTTTATTGTCTTGAGTCTCCTCATCTCTACTTTCTTCTTCACTCTGACTTGGTCCAGTAGATGGTTCCTTTTCACAGTCTTCAACAGGATCCACTGTGGGTATGGGCAAGATCACAGATTGAGATAAACTGTCTTTGACTTGGGTAGTTCCTGATCCTCCACTCCCTGAACCTGCATGATCATCACTACTGAAACCAAAAGAGTTAGTTAGTGAATCAATGTCAAATAGCCACTGAGGACCAGACCCAATAGGATTTGGTGTGTTCTCATTGCATTTGACATTGTCACTTTCTTCAATTATTCTGGAAGAAGAGTTAAAAACTCTGTAAGCCTTACTCTGAGATGAGTAACCAACAAGAAATCCATCATCTGCTTTGCTATCAAACTTACCTAAGTGAGATTTGGTATTGATAATAGTACAAGGACACCCAAAAGGTTTGAAAAATCCAATAAAGGGTTTTCTTTTATTTAAAAGCTCATATGGGGTCTTGTTCTTTGGTTTGACCACTAGAACTCTGTTTTGGACATAACAGGCAGTATTAACTGCTTCAGCCCAGAAGGTAATTGGCAGTTTTGAATCAACCAATAGAGATCTAGCAGCCTCTATTAGTGTCCTATTTCTCCTCTCAGCAACTCCATTCTGTTGAGGAGTCCTAGGGGCACAATATTGTCTCTCAATGCCTTTCTCTTCACAAAAGGTGTTTAGATCAAGATTTTTAAATTCAGTCCCATTATCTGATCTAATAACTTTTACTTTTTGATTAGTTTGGTTTTCAATTCTTAGGATAAACGATTTGATCAGTCCACTTGTCTCATCCTTAGTCCTTAGAAAATATACCCAAGTAAATCTGGAATAATCATCAACAATAACCAAGCAGTAAGATTTCTTGCCTATACTCATAACATTTGTAGGACCAAACAGATCCATATGCAATAATTGGAGACAAGAAGAAATTGTATTTAACTCTTTGGTCTTATGAGAAGTTTTGTGCTGTTTGCCTTTAAGACAAGCAACACAATGATCATCACATGAAAAGACTTTTGATGGTAAACCTCTTACAAGGTTGTTCTTAACAAGTTTGTTCATAGTCTTGAAATTCATGTGACACATCCTTCTGTGCCAAAGAGAGGATTCATCCACAGAAGCTTTTGAAACAAGACAGCTTATGGATGAATCACTTTCAACATTGTCCATATCTAGACAATAAACATTGTCCTTTCTTGGAGTTCTAAGTAGTATCATGCTTTCATCAACTACCTTGAACCCTGGAGTAAGGATCATACACTCTGTGTTTGTAAATAATATGCTATGTTGTTTGTCACACACCTGTGATATACTTAACAGGTTGTACTTCAATTGATCAACATAGTAGACATCCTCAAATGTCATCTTACCTTTTGTAACATTACCTTTGCCACTTATTTTACCACCAGTAAGATTATCTCCAAAAGCAACATGTCCTCCATTGATATGCTTGAAATCCTGAAGGCATGACATGTTGCCTGTCATGTGCCTAGAGCAATCACTATCAACATGCCAAATGCTCTTTCCCTTGAGCTGTTGGTTGCCCTGCACATAAGATAAATCAGTTAGTATGAAGTAGGAACCCAAACCAAGGTGGTCTTGGGTACCCATTTCTCATCAAAATACTTGCATTCTTTCTTGACAAGATTTTTAAACTTTGACTCCTCATTTCTGGAGTACTTTGTCACAATGATAGGCTTGGAAGCACATTTGCTAGAAGCAGTACTGGTTTTAGAAGTACTAACTGCATTAGCAGCACTTGCATGCTTAGCAGTACTAACCTTATTAGACGTAGTAACTGTGTTAGCAGCAGTAACTGTGTTAGCAGTATTCATCTTTGAAGAGGTACTAACAGTATTAGCAGCATTAAAATTTTCAGCAGTACTAACACTGGTAGCAGCAGTAATGCTTCTAGCAGCACTATCTCTGTCAGCAGTACTAACAGTTTTAGTGCTTCTAGGCACCCACATTTTAATACTTTCCTTCAAAACCTTTTTCTTCATGGGGCTTTTGTTTTCAACAGATTTCTTCACCACATGTTTCTTTCCAGCCTTCCAATAACCAACAGGTTTTTGCACAAATCTTTGAAAGTTCATCTGTTGGTTAATAGGGTTAAAGAAACAATGCTTAGCCAAATGGTTTAACTTTCCACATATGAAACAAGGCTTTGGTCTATTTATTTTACTCAGATCAATGCCTTGTTTTTGTGCCCATTGGTTGTTCCAGTTTCTCTGATTTCCCCTTGGTTTATTATGTTTTTGGGGCTTAGATTTATTGCATGCACACTGTTTACAAGGGATAGGGTTCACAATAGTGGTCTGCTTATAGTGAACCTTCTTGTTCTTTTCCTCAGTCTTCTCTATCTCATTGGACTTGATCCAATGCTTTCCACATCCTTCATTGGTGATTATGTGGTTTTCTATAGGAATCTCACCACTCATAGTGTTGTCCTTATCCTTGACAACTTCTTTCTCAGTTTTATCCTTAACAACTACTGCATCTAAGGGATCTATCTCAGTGGCTCCCTTAGGTAGGTCCTTCCTATCCTTTGTTTCTAACAAATCTGAACTAGGAGGGATGTAGTTGTTGTTATAGGGTGGTGGTGTGGTATTGTACCCTATTCCTCTTCTCAGTTTATCATGAATCTGAGATTGTAGTAAAGAATCCATTGCTTTAGAGGCATTGGAAAACTTTTCTACATCTAGCTTGACTTTAGCTAGTTCTACCCTTAGCTTTTCACTCTCTTCTTTGGATCTGGTCAGTTGAAGTTCTAAGTCATTCTTCTCCCACTTCCAGTAGTTTGTGTCATAGGAGTGTTGAAGCTCATTGGCTTGAAAACCCTTAATCTGCTCTTCAAATCTCTCAACTATCCTCACATAATCTTTTATGTCCTTTTCCAATCTCTTAAGGTCATTACTCATGTTCTGATTGTGATCCCTATACCTTTTAACAGTGTTAATGCAATTTTGAGAACATAGATTGGAAGTTACCTCTGTTGGGAGATCAGACACCTCTGCCATTAGAGCTTGGTTTTGAATGGCTTCTTCAGCTTGATCACTCCAATCAAACCCCATACCTTGTTGAGAGACAAGGGCTTGTGCAGAGTTTCTGTTATTATTGAAGCTTCCAGATTGAGCTTGTTGGTGGTTATTGTTTTGAGGCATTCCACTTCTGCATTCTCTAGCAAAGTGTCCCTTCTGATGGCATTTATAGCATTCCACCTTTGACTTGTCAAAACCTGCTCCATCTTCTCTTCTTTGTGAGAAGTTGTTCCTTCCAGTTCTTTTGATGAACTTCTTAACTCTCATAGAGAGCATGGCCATCTGCCATTTAATGTCCATCTCTTCAAGATCATCTGGATGGAGTTGTTCCAAGTCATCATTAATGAGAGAAGAGTTTCCATGACTTGCTAGAAAGGCTTCAAATACAGTTTCAGTGCCTTTCTCTTGAGGTGCTCCATTGGCAGTACTAACTGATTCAGGGATGGAAGTAGAATCAGTTGATGCTGAAAGGAGTGCAGCATTGTGAACATACCCAGAAGGCCTCTTCTTAGCCTCTACCTCAGATTCAAAAACTCTTAGATCATTATATAGATCATCAAGTTCCTTTTCTTCCAGTTGATCATTCTGTCTGAAAGTCACAGTATACATGGTCCATTCATCACTCAGGGACCTTAGAAACTTTCTGTTCATATCATCTTGATCAATTTGTACTCCCACTGTAGCTAGTTCACCAATAAGTTTGTTGAACCTGTCAAAAGTTTGAGTCATGGACTCATTCTTGATTGACATAAAGTTCTCATATTGTTGCTTCAGGATGGATTTCTGATTTCTCTTGGTACTTTTGGTACCTGAGAATCTCTTCTCTAGAGCATTCCAGAGCATCTCTGCATCAGTGCAGTTGCAAAACTGATGTTGATATTCATTGGGGATAGCCAAGAGCAAAGTGCTCAAGGCTTTCATCTCTGTCTGTCTAGTCTTTCTTTCAGCATCAGTTTTTGGTGGAGTTCTCTTTCCATCTGCACCAATCTTTTCTGCTTCAGAAGGGCCATTCTCAATGATGTCCCACATAGAATAGTCAGTGAGGAGTATGTACTGCTTGATTCTGATCTTCCACATATCGAATTCATTGGGTCTGAGCATTGGAACGTTTGAGACTAGAATACTGTTTGATTCTGCAAAGTTTTCCATGATGAATGAATAGATGTTTCTGAGAGAACAGGCTCTGATACCACTTGTCAGGATCGAATTCTTAACAAGAATAAAGTCTCAGAAACAATATCAAAGAAGTTGCGGAAAAACACTTTGATATTTAATGTAACAGTAAACAAACAGTATATGATTAACAACTTGCAAACTTGTATTAAAATCACAAGATTACACACACAACCTCAATCTTGAAGAACAAGCTCTTTCAAGACGAATTCTACTTCTCTAGAATTAGGAACTATGCCTTGAGGTTGATTCTCACTTTTTCAAAAACTTAGAATTAAAATCTGTATATAAACTATTCTATCAAATCTATACATATACTGAACAAAAAGATAATTACAAAAAATAGAATATCTTCAGTATATCTTGCATGCTGCTACTTCTAGTTCAACATGGTTACTACTTCTAGTTCATCATGGTTACTACTTCTGAAGTTAATATTCATCATGGTTACTACTTCTGTGGTTAATGTTGCTAGTTGTTGTTAATGCTGCTGGAACAAAGTTAATGCTGCTAGAAGAAAACAGTTAATACTTCTAGTTAATGCTGCTAGAAGAAAACAGTTAATACTTCTAGTTAATGCTGCTAGAAGAAAACAGTTAATACTTCTAGTTAATGCTGCTAGAAGAAAACAGTTAATACTTCTAGTTAGTACTTCTGTTCTTTAATGCTGCTAGTTGATGGTTAATGTTGCTCAACAAGATTAGTACTGCTAGTTCAAAGTTAGTACTGATTGAAGAGATTAATGCTGCTGAGCATGGTTAGTACTGCTAGAGTTAATACTGCTCAAAGTATTAATGCTGCTTATGATTAATACTGCTTATAAGATGGAGATCTGTATGGAAAGGATGACAGCTGGATAAACTGAAGATTATGGAAAGCTTGGAGATAATGATGGAAGATATTCTGAAGATATTTTATTAATTGTAATTATCTTTTATCTTCAGTATATATATATATAGTATATGTATAGATTTCATAGAATTGTTTTTGAGAGATTAATCAATTCATTCTAAGTGTTAGTTCTAAAAAAAAAAAAACAACCTCAAGGTATTGATCCTAATTCTAGAGAAGTAGAATTCGTATTGGTGAGTCTGTTCATCAATATTGAGGTTGAGTGTGTAATCTTGTAACTTCAAAGCATTCAATACAAGTTTACAGTTTGTTCTTCATATTTACTGTGTTGATTTACTGTTTCATTGAATATCAAAGTGTTATTCCGCAAACTTCTTTGATATTAGTTTCTGAGAATTTATTCTTGTTAAGAATTCGATCCTGACAAGTGGTATCAGAGCCAGTATTCTCAGAAACCTGCAATCATCATTCTTCCTTGAAATCAGAAATCATCAATGGCTAAAATTTCAGATTCTTCAAGCACAGAAATCCCCACAGAGGTAATGTCTAATCTTTGCTCTAAAACTTGTATGGAAACTGTTAAAAGGTACAGGGATCACAACCAGACAATGAGTGATGACCTTAAAAGATTAGAGAGAGATATAAAAGACTATGTAAGAATTGTTGAGAGTTTTGAGGAACAGATCAAAGTTTTCCAAGCCAATGAACTTCAACATTCTTATGATACAAATTACTGGAAGTGGGAGAAGAATGACCTAGAACTTCAGCTGAAAAAGTCTAAAGAGGAGAATGAGAAGATAAAGAGTGAGTTTGAGAAAGTCAAGCTGGATATTGAGAAATTTTCCAATGCTTCTAAAGCAATGGACTCTTAGCTCCAAACTCAAATCCATGATAAACTTAGAAGAGGAATAGGCTATAACACCACACCACCACCATACAACAACAATTACATCCCTCCTATATCAGACTTGCTAGAGACCAAGAATAGGAAGGAATTGCCTGTTGGAGCCACTAAGGTAGATCCTTTAGACAAAGTGGTGGTTGAAACAGACTCTGAAGAAGAGAACTCTAGTGAAAAGAGTAAGGAGAACACTATGAGTGGTGAGATTCCTCTAGAAAATAACATTATCACCAATGAGGGATGTGGAAAGGCTTGGATCAAGTCTAAGGACATAGAAAAGACTGAGGGAAAGTCTGAGAAGGTCCATTATAAGCAAACCACAGTTGTGAATCCTGTCCCTTGTAAACAGTGTTCTTGCAATAAATCTGAGCCCCAAAAACATGATAAACCAAGGGGAAATCAGAGAAACTGGAATAATCAGTGGGCACAAAAACAAGGGGTTGATTTGAGTAAAATCAATAGACCAAAACCTTGTTTTATCTGTGGTAAATTGAATCATCTTGCCAAACACTGTTATTTCAACCCTATCAACCAAAGAGTCACTTTTCAAAGAAAACCACAAAACTCTTTTGGTTATAGGAATAAAAGAAGGAATCAATTGGCTGAGAAAAGAGCACCTTTAAAGTCTCATGCTCAGAACAAGTTTGCTAATACAAAGAAAAATACTCCAAATAAGCCAAGGAGTAATTTAAAGACAAAGAAAGAAAACAACTTTGTTCAAGTTTGGGTTCCAATTGTAAAGAAACCTTTTAGTACTGCTATCCCAGATAGTACTGCTAACAAGAATAGTGCTGCTAACTTGATTAGTACTGCTAACCAAGTTAGTACTGCTAACAAGGCTAGTGTTGCTTCTAGTAGTAATACAGCCAAACCTATAATCTTGACAAAGTATTCCAGCCATGAGATTCCTAAACAACTCATTCAGACCAAACTGACAGATTATATAAATGAGAAAGGACAACCCAAGACCACTTTGGCTTGGGTTCCCTCAAAGACTAACTGATTTATCAAGTGTGCAGGGCAATCAAAAGCTCAAGAGGAAGAGCATTTGGAATGAAGATAATGGTTGCTCTTGGCACATAACAAGGAACATGGACTGCCTTCAAATTCTTTAAAAGATTTGATGGAGGACATGTTACTTCTGGTCCAGCAGAAGGTGAAAAGTGAAAAAGGTATAGTTTCAAAAGATAAAGTAACTTTTGAAAATTTTATGGTATATGGTACTACTAACCTTGTGTCTGTAAGTGTTTCAGGTTGCTAATACTGAAAGGTAGTTAGTACTTCTAGTTCAGTGAATACTGTCAAACTATGTTAATGCTGCTGATAAGTGTTACTACTGCTAATGTAAGTTTTCTATACCTAAAAATGATCTTCAATGATTTAATGTCAAACCTGGATATCAATCAAAAAGCTTTTATCTGTATCCAAGGTTTGTACAAGAAGTACTTAATAATGAATTGACGGACATACTTCACTTTGATGAGGTATATGTACCTAAACCCCCTAAAGGCAAGGTTTTCTCAAACATGAGAAGATCTGCTAGGGACTCTGAAGGAGTTGACACCCCATTGTTCTCAACAATGATGGTGGTGTCCCAACCACAAGAAGGTATGGCAGCAGGGTCAAGGCCCTCATTAGACATTTCCACTGCTAGCCAAACCCAACCTTCCCACTCTATATTTATCCCACAGTCTCTACTTCATAAGCCAACTTCACCAATAAAACAGGTAAAGAAAACAGGTAAAGAAGGCTCCTTCTCTTCTTGTACCTTCACCCACTAAGCCTTTAAGCCCTCTAAGGGAGGGTTCTCCTTTAGAGAATATCCAAAGGGAAACCATAGGGGTGTCTCCCAACCTCAAGAAGGTGCTCAATAAGGAGATGCAAGAGCATATGGGTTGTAAGGCTCACACTACTGACTTTGCTCAAAGTGCAGGACAGGACAGTGTGAACATATCTAAGACCTTCCCCATGGCAACTTTAGATGAGTAATTATCTAAAGGTCCCAGGTGCCAAGAAACCAAGGGAGTAGAAGGTGCTTCTGCTAGGCAGAAGATCTCTACTAAAAGATCCAAGGATCCTTCAAAGGTGGTAAACACACCTAAAGGAGGTGAGGACAGATTTAACTACAAAGAATTGATGGATACACTTGGTACAATTAGTCTGAAAGTTCACAATCAAATTATGGAGATAAAAGAGATGAAAAGGAGCACAGATCATGATTATTTCAAAAAGGGGGAGACTTAAACAACTGAACTTGAGAAGACATGAGAAGGAGAATCAAGTTGATATGAAATCTTATTTTGAGGGGGAGATAAGTGAAGAAGCTGAAATAAAGCATTAACTACAACAGAAACAGAAAAGAAGATAACAGCAGAAACTGAATCAAGAAGAACTAGAAGTTGCAGAAAGTTTTGAAATTATCATAAAGACCCTATGTTGAAGAACTTAACTTCTCAGTTTTGAAAAGTTAAGTTAGGGGGAGATTGTTGGGTCTGAAATATGCCAAGGATGGTTCAACATGGTTACTACTTCTAGTTCAACATGGTTACTACTTCTAGTTCAACATGGTTACTACTTCTAGTTCAACATGGTTACTACTTCTAGTTCATCATGGTTACTACTTCTGAAGTTAATATTCATCATGGTTACTACTTCTGTGGTTAATGTTGCTAGTTGTTGTTAATGCTGCTGGAACAAAGTTAATGCTGCTAGAAGAAAACAATTAATACTTCTAGTTAATGCTGCTAGAAGAAAACAGTTAATACTTCTAGTTAATGCTGCTAGAAGAAAACAGTTAATACTTCTAGTTAATGCTGCTAGAAGAAAACAGTTAATACTTCTAGTTAATGCTGCTAGAAGAAAACAGTTAATACTTCTAGTTAGTACTTATGTTCTTTAATGCTGCTAGTTGATGGTTAATGTTGCTCAACAAGATTAGTACTGCTAGTTCAAAGTTAGTACTGATTGAAGAGATTAATGCTGCTGAGCATGGTTAGTACTGCTAGAGTTAATACTACTCAAAGTATTAATGCTGCTTATGATTAATACTGCTTATAAGATGGAGATATGTATGGAAAGGATGACAGCTGGATAAACTGAAGATTATGGAAAGCTTGGAGATAATGATGGAAGATATTCTGAAGATATTTTATTAATTGTAATTATCTTTTATCTTCAGTATATATATATAGTATATGTATAGATTTCATAGAATTGTTTTTGAGAGATTAATCAATTCATTCTAAGTGTTAGTTCTAAAAAAAAAAAAACAACCTCAAGGTATAGATCCTAATTCTAGAGAAGTAGAATTCGTATTGGTGAGTCTGTTCATCAATATTGAGGTTGAGTGTGTAATCTTGTAACTTCAAAGCATTCAATACAAGTTTACAGTTTGTTCTTCATATTTACTGTGTTGATTTACTGTTTCATTGAATATCAAAGTGTTATTCCGCAAACTTCTTTGATATTAGTTTCTGAGAATTTATTCTTGTTAAGAATTCGATCCTGACAAAAAACCCACTGTCTTGCAAGATATTGCCGAAACAACGCAATGGCCAAACCGAAAAAACATACATCATGCAGTTTATCGATACCCACTCAGACCATGGTGTATTGTCAGAAAGCTACCAAGCCTTGACGTTCTTCTCGTTCAAAGGTTCGTTTTGACGGGTCATGGGATTAAAACGGATCCCCGTAGCAAAAGTTATAGACGTTTAAGCGTAACACCCATTTTTGGCCGATTCGGCAAAGGGGGTACCCTTTGTGTTTTCTCGTCCGGACTAACCTCGTCGTATTTCCACGAATCTTTACATTGTTCATCTACAATGTAAATGATAAGGTTTTCAAGGGAAACAACTTGCAAAAAACCCACTCTCGTGCAGGATATTGCCGAAGCCACGCATTGGCCAAACTGAAAGAACGTACATCATGCAGTTTATCGATACCCACTCAAATCATGGTGTATTGCCAGAAAACAAGTAAGACATGGCGTGCTTCTCGTTCTAAGGTTTGTTTTGACGGGTCATGGACTTAAAACGGTTCCCCGTAGCAAAATTTATGGACGTTTAAGCGCGATACTCATTTTTGGCCGATTCGGCAAAGGGGTACCCTTTGTGTTATCTCGTCCTGACTGACCTCGTCGGATTTCCACTAATCTTTAAATTGTTCGTCTACAATGTAAATGATATGGTTTTCTAGGGAAATAACTTGCAAAAAACCCACTCTTGTGCAGGATATTGCCGAAGTCACGCATTGGCCAAACCGAAACAACGTACATCATGCTGTTTATTGATACCTACTCAAATCATGGTGTATTGCTAGAAAGGGACCAAACCATGGTGTGATTCTCGTTCTTTGGTTCATTTTGACTGGTCATGGGCTTAAAACGAATCCCCACAGCAAAAGTTATGGACGTTTAAGTGCGACACCCATTTTTGGTCGATTTAGCAAAGGGGTACCCTTTGTGTTTTCTCGTCCGGACCAACCTTGTCCGATTTCCACGAATCTTCACAATGTCCATCTACAATATAAATGATAGGGTTTTCAAGGGAAATAACTTGCAGAAAACCCATTCTCGTGTAGGATATTGCCGAAACTACGCAATGGCAAACCGAAATAATGTACATCAGGCAGTTTATCGATACCCACTCAAATCATGGGGTATTGCAAAGAATCTACCAAGATAGGACGTGATTCTCATTTAAAGGTTCGTTTTAATGGGTAATGGGCTTAAAACGGATCCTCGTAGCAAACGTTATGGACGTTTAAGCGCGACACCCATTTTTGGCCGATTCGGCAAAGGGGGTACGCTTTGTGTTTTCTCGTCCGGACCGACCTCGTCGGATTTCCACGAATCTTTACATTGTTCGTCTACAATCTAAATGATAAGGTTTTTAAGGGATCTAACTTGCAGAAAACCCACTCTCATGCAGGATATTGCCGAAGCCACGCATTGGCCAAACCAAAGGAACGTACATCATGCAGTTTATCGATACCCACTCAAATCATGGTGTATATCCAGAAACCGACCACGGCATGACGTGCTTCTCGTTCTAAGGTTCGTTTCGACGGGTCATGGGCTTAAAACAGATACCCATAGCAAAAGTTATGGTTTGGCCAAGGGGATACACTTTGTGTTTTCTCGTCGGAACCGACCTCATCGCATTTCCACGAATATTTACATTGTACATCTACAATGTAAATGATAAGGTGTTCAAGGGAAATAAATTGCAAAAAACCCACTATCGTGCAGGATATTGCCGAAGCCACGCATTGGCCAAACCGAAAGAACGTACATCATGCGGTTTATCGATACCCACTCAAATCATGGTGTATTGCCAGAAAGCGACCTAGCCATGACGTGCTTCTCATTCTATGGTTCGTTGTGATGGGTCATGTGCTTATAACGGATCTTCGTAGCAAAAGTTATGGACGTTTAAGTGCGACACCCATTTTTGGTCGATTCAGCAAAGGGGGTACCCTATGTGTTTTCTCGTCCGGACCGACCTCGTCAGATTTCCACGAATCTTTACATTTTCCAACAACAATATAAATGATAAGGTTTTCAAGGGAAATAACTTGCAAAAAACCCACTCTCGTGCAGGATATTGCCGAAACCATGCAATGGTCAAACCGAAAGAACATACACCATGCAGTTTATCAATACCCACTCAAATCATGGAGTATTGCCAGAAAGCGACCAAAGCATGATGTTCTTCTCGTTCTAAGGTTTGTTTTGACGGGTCATGGGCTTAAAACGGATCCTCGTAGCAAAATTTATGGACGTTTAAGCGCGACACCCATTTTTGGCCGATTCGGCAAATGGGGAACCCTTTGTGTTTTCTCGTCCGGACCAACCTCGTCGGATTTCCACGAATCTTTACATTGTCCATCTACAATATAAATGATAAGGTTTTCAAGGGAAATAACTTGCAAAAAACCCACTGTCTTGCAGGATATTGCCGAAACAACGCAATGGCTAAACCGAAAAAACATACATCATGCAGTTTATCGATACCCACTCAAACCATGGTGTATTGTCAGAAAGCTACCAAGCCTTGACGTTCTTCTCGTTCAAAGGTTCATTTTGACGGGTCATGGGATTAAAACGGATCCCCGTAGCAAAAGTTATAGACGTTTAAGCGAAACACCAATTTTTGGCCGATTCGGCAAAGGGGGTACTCTTTGTGTTTTCTCGTCCGGACCAACCTCGTCGGATTTCCACGAATCTTTACATTGTTCATCTACAATGTAAATGATAAGGTTTTCAAGGGAAACAAGTTGCAAAAAATCCACTCTCGTGCAGGATATTGCCGAAGCCACGCATTGGCCAAACTGAAAGAACGTACATCATGCAGTTTATCGATACTCACTCAAATCATGGTGTATTGCCAGAAAACAAGTAAGACGTGGCGTGCTTCTCGTTCTAAGGTTTGTTTTGATGGGTCATGGGCTTAAAACGGTTCCCCGTAGCAAAATTTATGGACGTTTAAGCGCGATACTCATTTTTGGCCGATTCGGCAAAGGGGTACCCTTTGTGTTATCTCGT
The DNA here is from genome assembly GCA_954870635.1 of Arctium minus. Lineage (NCBI taxonomy): Eukaryota > Viridiplantae > Streptophyta > Magnoliopsida > Asterales > Asteraceae > Arctium > Arctium minus. The sequence continues at coordinate 883,384 of OX941089.1, read as the reverse complement.
CCTGACTGACCTCGTCGGATTTCCACTAATATTTACATTGTTCGTCTACAATGTAAATGATATGGGTTTCTAGGGAAATAACTTGCAAAAAACCCACTCTCGTGTAGGATATTGCCGAAGTCACGCATTAGCCAAACCGAAACAACGTACATCATGCTGTTTATCGATACCTACTCAAATCATGGTGTATTGCTAGAAAGCGACCAAACCATAGTGTGCTTCTCATTATTTGGTTCGTTTTGACTGGTCATGGGATTAAAACGAATCCTCGCAGCAAAAGTTATGGACTTTTAAGTGCGACACCCATTTTTGGTCGATTTATCAAAGGGGTACCCTTTGTGTTTTTTCGTCCAGACCGACCTCGTCGTATTTCCACGAATCTTTACATTGTTCATCTACAATTTAAATGATAAGGTTTTCAAGGGAAATAAGTTGCAAAAAACCCACTCTCGTGCAGAATATTTCCGAAGCCAGGCATTGGCCAAACCGAAAGAACGTACATATTTCAGTTTATCGATACCTACACAAATCATGGTGTATTTCCAAAAAGCGACCAAGCCATGGCGTGCTTCTCATTCTAAGGTTCGTTTTAACAGGTCATGGTCTTAAAACAGAACCTCGTAGCAAAAGTTATAGACATTTAAACGCGACACCCATTTTTGGCCGATTCGTCAAAGGGGGTACCCTTTGTCTTTTCTCGTCCAGACCGACCACGTCAGATTTCAACGAATCTTTACATTGTTCATCTATAATGTAAATGATAAGGTTTCAAGGGAAATAACTTGCAAAAAATCCACTCTCGCGCAGGATATTGCCGAAGCCACGCATTGGCCAAACCGAAAGAACGTACATCATGCAGTTTATCGATAACCACTCAAATCATGGTGTATTTCCTGAAAGCGGCCTAGCCATTGTGTGCTTATCATTATAAGGTTCTTTTTGATAGGTCATAGGCTTAAAATGGATCCCCGTAGCAAAACTTATGGACGTTTAAGTGCGACACCCATTTTTGGTCGATTCTACAAAGGGGGTACCCTTTGTGTTTTCTCGTCCGGACCGGCCTCGTCGGATTTCCACGAATCTTTACATTGTAAATCTACAATGTAAATGATAAGGTCTTTGAAGGGAAATAACTTGCAAAAAACCAACTCTCATGCAGGATATTGCCGAAGCCATGCATTGACCAAACCGAAAGAACGTACATCATGCAGTTTATCGATACCCACTCAAATAATGGTGTATTTCCAGAAAGAGACCAATCCATGACATTTTTCTTGTTCTAAGGTTCGTTTTGACAGGTCATGGGCTTAAAACAGATCCCCGTAGCAAAGGTTATGGACGTTTAAGCGCGACACCCATTTTTCGCCAATTCGGCAAAGGGGGTACCCTTCGTGTTTTCTCGTCCGGACCGACGTCGTAGGATTTCCACGAATATTTACATTGTTTATCTACAATGTAAATGATATGGTTTTCAAAGGAAATAACTTGCAAAAAACCCACTCTCGTGCAGGATATTCGGCAAAGGGGGTACACTTTGTGTTTTCTCGTCTGGACCGACCTCGTCGGATTTCCACGAATCTTTACATTGTTCATCTACAATGGAAATGATAAGGTTTTCAAGGGAATTAACTTGCAACAAACCCACTCTCGTGCAGGATATTGCCGAAGCCACACATTATCCAAACCGAAAGAACGTACATAATGCAGTTTATCGATAGCCACTCAAATCGTGGTGTATTTCCAGAAAGCGACCAAGAAATGGAGTGCTTCTCATTCTAAGGTTTGTTTTGACGGATCATGGGCTTAATACTGATCTCCATAGCAAAAATTATGGACGTTTAAGCGTGACACCCATTTTTGGATGATTCGGCAAAGAGGGTACCCTTTATCTTTTCTCGTCCAGACCAACCTCGCCGGATTTCCACAAATCTTTACATTTTTCATCTACAATGTAAATGATAAGGTTTTCAAGGGAAATAACTTGCAAAAAACCCACTCTCGTGCAGAATATTGCCGAAGCCAGGCATTGGCCAAACCGAAAGAACGTACATATTTCAGTTTATCGATACTTACACAAATCATGGTGTATTTCCAGAAAGAGACCAATCCATGACGTTTTTCTTGTTCTAAGGTTCGTTTTGACAGGTCATGGGCTTAAAACAGATCCCCGTAGCAAAGGTTATGGACGTTTAAGCGCGACACCCATTTTTCGCCGATTCGACAAAGGGGGTACCCTTTGTGTTTTCTCGTCCGGACCGACGTCGTCGGATTTCCACGAATCTTTACATTGTTTATCTACAATGTAAATGATATGGTTTTCAAAGGAAATAACTTGCAAAAAACCCACTCTCGTGCAGGATATTGCCGAAGCCACGCATTGGCCAAACCGAAAAAATGTACATCATCAGTTTATCGATACACACTCAAATCATGGTGTATTGCCAGAAAGCGACCAATCCAAGGCTTGCATCTCATTCTAAGGTTCGTTTTGATGGGTCATGGGCTTTAAACGGATCCCCGTAGAAAAAGTTATGGACGTTTAAGTGCGACGCCCATTTTTGGCCGATTCAGCAAAGTGGGTACCCTTTGTGTTTTTCGTCCGGATCGACCTCGTCGGATTTCCACGTATCTTTACATTGTTCATCTACAATGTAAATGATAAGGTTTTCAAGGGAAATAACTTGCAAAAAACCCACTCTCGTGCAGGATATCGCCGAAACCATGTAATGGCCAAACTGAAAAACGTACATCATGAAGTTTATCGATACCAACTCAAATCATGGTATACTGAAAGAAAGCTACCAAGCCATGATGTGATTCTCGTCCAAAGGTTCATTTTAACGGGTCATGGTATTAAAACGGATCCTCGTAGCATACGTTATGGACGTTTAAGCGGGACACCCATTTTTGGCCGATTCGGCAAAGGGGGTACCCTTTGTGTTTTCTCGTCTGGACCGACCTCGTCGGATTTCCATGAATCTTTACATTGTTCATCTACAATGTAAATTATAAGGTTTTCGAGGAAAATAACTTGCAAAAAACCCACTGTCGTGCAGGATATTACCAAAGCCACGCATTGACCAAATCGAAATAACGTACATCATGTAGTTTATTGATACCCACTCAAATAATGGTGTATTTCCAGAAAACGACAAAGCCATGACGTGCTTCTCGTTCTAAGGTTAGTTTTGATGGGTCGTGTAATTAAAACTGATCCCCATATCAATAGTTATGGACGTTTAAGCGCGACACTCATTTTTGGACGATTCGGCAAATGAGGTACCCATTGTGTTTTCTCGTCCGGACCGACCTCGTCGGATTTCCACGAATCTTTACATTGTCCATCTAAAATATAAATTATAAGGTTTTCAAAGGAAATAACTTGAAAAAAACCCACTCTCGTGCACGATATTGCCGAAACCACGCAATGGACAAACTGATAGAACGTACATCATGCAGTTTATCGATACCCACTCAAATAATGGTGTATTGCCAGAAAGCTACCTAGACTTGATGTGCTTCTCATTCTAAGGTTCGTTGACGGGTCATTGGATTAAAACATATCCTCGTAGCAAAAGTTATGGACATTTAAGCGCGACACCCATTTTTGGCCGATTCGGCAAAGGGGATACCCTTTGTGTTTTCTCGTCCGGACCGATCTCGTCGGATTTCCACGAATATTTACATTGTTCATATACAATGTAAATGATAAGGTTTTCAAGGGAAATAACTTGCAAAAAATCCCCACTCTCGTGCAGGATATTGCCGAAGCCACGCATTAGCCAAACCGAAAGAACGTACATCATGCAGTTTATCGCTACCCACTCAAATCATTGTGTATTTATAGAAAGAGACCAAACCATGATGTGCTTCTCATTCTAAGGTTCGTTTTGACGTGTTATGGACGTTTAAGTGCGACACCCACTTTTGGCCGATTCGACAAAGGGGGAACCCTTTGTGTTTTTTCTCGTATGGACCGACCTCGTCAGATTTCCACGAATCTCTACATTATTTATCTACAATATAAATGATAAGGTTTTCAAAAGAAATAACTTGCAAAAAACCCATTCTGGTGCAGGATATTGCCGAAGCCACTCTTTGGCCAAACCAAAAGAACGTACATCATGCAGTTTATCGATACCCACTCAAATAATGGTGTATTTCCAGAAAGCGACCAAGCCATGACGTTCTTCTCGTTCTAAGGATCGTTTTGATGGGTCATGGGATTAAAACGGATCCCCGTAGCATAAGTTATGGACGTTTAAGCTCGACACCCATTTTTGGCCGATTTGGCAAAGGGGGTACCCTTTGTGTTTTCTCGTCCGTACCGACTTCGTCGGATTTCCATGAATCTTTACATTGCTCATCTACAATGTAAATGATAAGGTTTTCAAGGGAAATAATTTTCAAAAAACCCACTCTCGTGCAGGATATTGCCGAAGCCACGCATTGGCTAAACCGAAAGAACGTACATCATGTAGTTTATCGATACCCACTCAAATAATGGTGTATTTCCAAAAAACGATAGCAAGAGCTTCCCGAGATGACATCCTTACTGATATGATTTATCAAAGAACTGATAAGAAACTTGAAATGCTCGTTAGTCCAGATAAAATCAAGTAAATACAGATTAATAATGAAAATAAGAATATGGAGCAAAAAGGCAGAAATGCGCCAAAGGGCAGTGGCGCAAAAGAGATTTTGTGCTAATAGTGTCTGGTGCAAAGTTCAGGTTTGTGCTAAAAGAAGCTGGCGCAAAATGGACTTCGCGTGAAATTGACACCCTTGAGTTTTGCGCGAGAGGATGGTGGCGCAAAAGTCAGTTTGTGTGAGACTAAGCTGGCGCAAAAATCAGATTGCGCGAGAAGCAGGTCGCGCAAGATGAAGTTTGCGTGACACGTTGATGGCGCAAAAGAGAGTTCTTGACCGGTGCCTTGTGCGACCGGTGCCTTATCTTCGACCGATGTTTCTTCGACCGGGGTCTGTGACCGGTATAGACCGGTGTCGACCGATGTGAAACTTTGACCGGAGTCGACCGAAGTCTTGAATGGCGCAAAGTATGGTTTGCACGAACAACAGGTTGCGCAAAAGTTGTTTTGCGCTAGAAACTAATGGCGCAAAAGTACTTATGAACAGGCGCAACGATGTATGAACTGGCACAAAGTTGTTGTTCTTCCCTGTAGTTCGTAAAACGGCTCTGGAAATCCTAATAACCAATCTAGGCTTCGATTTACAGTCCCAAACTTTGAACAAAGGCTCACACACACATCTAGGACTGATTACAATCAAATAATTTCAATAAACATCACAGTTATAAAAATCGATTGATGAAACAGTGACCGACTCGTTAAAGACCAAAAACACCAAAAATCATCAAATAGATAATCGATTAATGTGCAATACTCAAATAAATCAATACCAATTCAATAGAATATGCAAAACGACTACAACCCAATCAAAAACAGCTTGAAAGAACAATCACACAAAAAAAATTGAATCTTGACAGATATGAAACAGTACCGAAGAAAAAAAAATTTCTTTTTGATTTCAATCTGTTAAGCTCTGATACCAATTGTGTGTCCCTGTGATTCACGATTCAATCAAGCCAAACAATTAAACAATAAGATTAAGCAAACCTGATATGATTATTCCAAAGAATTGAATGGTTACAAGTGTTGAATCAGAACTCGATCAAGCTATCTCCCTATTTTCTCTCTATGCGCAGCTCTCTCTCTCAATGTGTACGGCGACTGCTCAAATCAACAACAACAAAACAAAACCTAATTATCTAATAAATACCTAAAACCTATTTTAAGGAAAAGGATTATAAACAAAAATACAAAAAAAAACTTTGACTATTTATTACAAATGACCTAGACTATTTGATGAGAGTTGCCTTTTCCAGCTTTGACTTCAGATTTCCACCTTCAGATATTGATGATCTTGAATCTAATAAAGTTGTGCTCTAACAATTGTGTGTCCCTGTGATTCACGATTCAATCAAGCCAAAAAATTAAACAATAAGATTAAGCAAACCTGATATGATTATTCCAATGAATTGAATGGTTACAAGTGTTGAATCAGAACTCGATCAAGCTATCTCTCTATTTTCTCTCTATGCGCAGCTCTCTCTCTCAATCTGTACGGCGACTGCTCAAATCAACAACAAAAAAAAACCTAATTATCTAATAAATACCTAAAACCTATTTTAAGGAAAAGGACTAAAAACGAAAATACAAAAACAAACTTTGACTATTTATTACAAAGGACCTAGACTATTTGATGAGAGTCGACTTTTCCAGCTTTGACTTCAGATTTCCACCTTCAGATATTGATGATCTTGAATCCAATAAGGTTGTGCTCTAACAAACGGATCCCCATAGCATAAGTTATGGACGTTTAACCGCGACACTCATTTTTGGCCGATTCGGCAAAGGGGGTATCCTTTATGTTTTCTCGTCCGGACTGACGTCGTCGGATTTCCACGAATCTTTACATTGTTCATCTACAATGTAAATGATCAGGTTTTCAAGGGAAATAATTTGCAAAAAACCCACTCTCGTGCAGGATATTGCCGAAGCCAAGCATTGGCCAAACCGAAAGAACGTACATCATGCAGTTTATCGATACCCACTCAAATAATGGTGTATTTCCAGAAAGCGACCAAGCCATAACGTGCTTCTTGTTCTAAGGTTCGTTTTGACGGGTCATGGGGTTAAAACGGATCCCCATAGCAAAAGTTATGGACGTTTAAACGCGACACCCATTTTTGGCCGATTCGACAAAGGGGGTACCCTTTGTGTTTTCTCGTCTGGACCGACCTCGTCGGATTTCCACGAATCTTTACATTGTTCATCTACAATGTAAATGATAAGGTTTTCAAGGGAAATAACTTGCAAAAAACCCACTCTCGTGCAGGATATTGCCGAAGCCACGCATTGGCCAAACCGAAAGAACGTACATCATGCAGTTTATCGATACCAATTCAAATAATGGTGTATTTCCAGAAAGCGACTAAGCCATGAAGTACTTCTCGTTCTAAGGTTCGTTTTGATGGGTCATGGGATTAAAACGGATCTTCGTAGCAAAAGTTATGGACGTTTAAGTGCGACACCCATTTTTGGCCGATTCAGCAAAAGGGATACCCTTTGTGTTTTCTCGTCCGGACCGACGTCGTCGGATTTCCACGAATCTTTACATTGTTCATCAACAATGTAAATGATAAGGTTTTCAAGGGAAATAACTTGAAAAAAACCCACTCTCGTGCAGGATATTGCCGAAGCCACGCATTGGCCAAACCGAAAAAACGTACATCATGCAGTTTATCGATACCCATTCATATAATGGTGTATTGCCAGAGAGCTACCAAGCCATGACGTACTTCTCGTTCTAAGGATCGTTTAGATGGGTCATGGGAATAAAACGGATCCCCATAGCAAAAGTTATGGACGTTTAAGCGCGACACCCATTTTTGGCCGATTCGGCAAAGGGGGTACCCTTTGTGTTTTCTCGTCCGGGCCGACGTCATCGGATTTCCACGAATCTTTACATTGTTCATCTACAATGTAAATTATAAGGTTTTCAAGGGAAATAACTTGCAAAAAACCCACTCTCGTGCAGGATATTGCCGAAGCCACACATTAGCCAAACCGAAAGAACGTACATCATGCAGTTTATCGATACCCACTCAATTCATGGTGTATTGCCAGAAAGAGACCAAACCTATTTTAAGGAAAAAGATTATAAACGAAAATACAAAAAAAAACTTTGACTATTTATTACAAATGACCTAGACTATTTGATGAGAGTCGCCTTTTCCAGCTTTGACTTCAGATTTCCACCTTCAGATATTGATGATCTTGAATCCAATAAAGTTGTGCTCTAACAATTGTGTGTCCCTGTGATTCACGATTCAATCAAGCCAAAAAACTAAACAACAAGATTAAGCAAACCTGATATGATTATTCCAATGAATTGAAGGGTTACAAGTGTTGAATCAGAACTCGATCAAGCTATCTCTCTATTTTCTCTCTATGCGCAGCTCTCTCTCTCAATCTGTACGGCGATTGCTCAAATCAACAAAAAAAAAAAAAAACTTAATTATCTAATAAATACCTAAAACCTATTTTAAGGAAAAGGACTAAAAACGAAAATACAAAAACAAACTTTGACTATTTATTACAAAGGACCTAGACTATTTGATGAGAGTCGACTTTTCCAGCTTTGACTTCAGATTTTCCACCTTCAGATATTGATGATCTTGAATCCAATAAGGTTGTGCTCTAACAAACGGATCCCCATAGCATAAGTTATGGACGTTTAACCGCGACACTCATTTTTGGCCGATTCGGCAAAGGGGGTATCCTTTATGTTTTCTCGTCCGGACTGACGTCGTCGGATTTCCACGAATCTTTACATTGTTCATCTACAATGTAAATGATAAGGTTTTCAAGGGAAATAACTTGCAAAAAACCCACTCTCGTGCAGGATATTGCCGAAGCCACGCATTGGCCAAACCGAAAGAACGTACATCATGCAGTTTATCGATACCCACTCAAATAATGGTGTATTTCCAGAAAGCGACCAAGCCATAACGTGCTTCTCGTTCTAAGGTTCGTTTTGACGGGTCATGGGGTTAAAACGGATCCCCATAGCAAAAGTTATGGACGTTTAAACGCGACACCCACTTTTGGCCGATTCGGCAAAGGGGGTACCCTTTGTGTTTTTTCTCATCTGGACCGACCTCGTCGGATTTCCACGAATCTCTACATTGTTTATCTACAATATAAATGATAAGGTTTTCAAGGGAAATAACTTGCAAAAAACCCACTCTCGTGCAGGATATTGCCGAAGCCATGCATTGGCCAAACCGAAAGAACGTACATCATGCAGTTTATCGATACCAATTCAAATAATGGTGTATTTCCAGAAAGCGACTAATCCATGAAGTACTTCTCGTTCTAAGGTTCGTTTTTATGGGTCATGGGATTAAAACGGATCTTCGTAGCAAAAGTTATGGACGTTTAAGTGCGACACCCATTTTTGGCCGATTCAGCAAAAGGGGTACGCTTTGTGTTTTCTCGTCCGGACCGACGTCGCCGGATTTCCACGAATCTTTACATTGTTCATCAACAATGTAAATGATAAGGCTTTCAAGGGAAATAACTTGCAAAAAACCCACTCTCGTGCAGGATATTGCCGAAGCCACGCATTGGCCAAACCGAAAAAACGTACATCATGCAGTTTATCGATACCCATTCATATAATGGTGTATTGCCAGAGAGCTACCAAGCCATGACGTACTTCTCGTTCTAAGGATCGTTTAGATGGGTCATGGGAATAAAACGGATCCCCATAGCAAAAGTTATGGACGTTTAAGCGCGACACCCATTTTTGGCCGATTCGGCAAAGGGGGTACCCTTTGTGTTTTCTCGTCCGGGCCGACGTCATCGGATTTCCACGAATCTTTACATTGTTCATCTACAATGTAAATTATAAGGTTTTCAAGGGAAATAACTTGCAAAAAACCCACTCTCGTGCAGGATATTGCCGAAGCCACACATTAGCCAAACCGAAAGAACGTACATCATGCAGTTTATCGATACCCACTCAATTCATGGTGTATTGCCAGAAAGAGACCAAACCATGATGTGCTTCTCATTCTAAGGTTAGTTTTGACATGTCATGGGATTAAAACGGATCCCCGTAGCAGAAGTTATGGACGTTTAAGCGCGACACCCACTTTTGGCCGATTCGGCAAAGGGGGTACCCTTTGTGTTTTTTCTCATCTGGACCGACCTCGTCGGATTTCCACGAATCTCTACATTTTTTATCTACAATATAAATGATAAGGTTTTCAAGGGAAATAACTTGCAAAAAACCCATTCTCATGCAGGATATTGCCGAAACCATGCAATGGCCAAACCGAAAGAACGTACATCATGTAGTTTATCGATACCCACTCAAATAATGGTGTATTGCCATAAAGCTACCAAGCCATGACGTGCTTCTCGTTCTAAGGTTCTTTGATGGGTCATGGGACTAAAACGGATCCCCGTAGTAAAAGTTATGGCCGTTTAAGCGTGACACCCATTTTTGGCCGATTCGGCAAAGGGGGTACTCTTTGTGTTTTCTCGTCCGGACCGACCTCGTCGGATTTCCAAGATTCTTTACATTGTTCATCTACAATGTAAATGATAAGATTTTCAAGGGAAATAACATGCAAAAAACCCACTCTCGTGCAGGATATTGCCGAAGCCAAGCATTGGCCAAACCGAAAAAACGTACATCATGTAGTTTATCGATACCCACTCAAATAATGGTGTATTGCCAGAATGAGACCAAGCCATGAAGTGCTTCTTGTTCCAAGATTCATTTTGACGGGTCATGGGATTAAAATGGATCCACGTAGCAAAAGTTATTGACGTTTAAGTGCAACACCCATTTTTGGCCGATTCGGCAAAGGGGGTACACTTTGTGTTTTTTCGTCTCGATCGACATCGTCAGATTTCCACGAATATTTACATTGTTCATCCACAATGTAAATGATAAGGTTTTCAAGGGAAATAACTTGCAAAAAACCCACTCTCGCGCAGGATATTGCCGAAGCCACACATTGGCCAAACCGAAAGAACGTACATCATGCAGTTTATCGATACCCACTCAAATCATGGTGTATTGCCAGAAAGAGACAATCCATGACGTGCTTCTCGTTCTAAGGTTCATTTTGACGGGTCATGGGATTAAAACGGATCCCCATAGCAAAAGTTATGGACGTTTAAACGCGACATCCATTTTTGGCCGATTCGGCAAAGGAGGTACCCTTTGTGTTTTCTCGTCCGGACCGACCTCGTCGGATTTCCACGAATTTTTACATTGTTCATCTAAAATGTAAATGATAGGGTTTTCAAGGGAAATAAGTTGCAAAAAACCCACTCTCGTGCAGGATATTGCCGAAGCCACGCATTGGCCAAACCGGAAGAACGTACATCATGCAGTTTATCGATACCAATTCAAATAATGGTGTATTTCCAGAAAGCGACCAAGCCATGACGTACTTCTCGTTCTAAGGTTCGTTTTGATGAGTCATGGGATTAAAACGAATCCCCGTAGCAAAAGTTATGGACGTTTAAGCGCGACACCCATTTTTGGCCGATTTAGCAAAGGGGGTACCCTTTGTGTTTTCTCGTCCGGGCTGAAGTCGTCGGATTTCCACGAATCTTTACATTGTTCATCCACAATGTAAATGATAAGGTTTTCAAGGGAAATAACTTGCAAAAAACCCACTCTCGTGCAGGATATTGCAGAAACCAAGCATTGGCCAAACCGAAAAAACGTACATCATGTAGTTTATCGATACCCACTCAAATAATGGAGAATTGCCAGAATGCGACCAAGCCATGACGTGCTTCTCGTTCCAAGATTCATTTTGACGGGTCATGGGATTAAAACGGATCCACGTAGCAAAAGTTATGGACGTTTAAGTGCAACACCCATTTTTGGCCGATTCGGCAAAGGGGGTACGCTTTGTGTTTTCTCGTCTCGACTGACGTCGTCGGATTTCCACGAATCTTTACATTGTTCATCCACAATGTAAATGATAAGGTTTTCAAGGGAAATAACTTGCAAAAAATCCACTCTCGTGCAGGATATTGCCGAAGCCAAGCATTGGCCAAACCGAAAAAACGTACATCATGTAGTTTATCGATACCCACTCAAATAATGGTGTATTGCTAGAATGCGACCAATCCATGACGTGCTTCTCGTTCCAAGATTCATTTTGACGGGTCATGGGATTAAAACGGATCCCCGTAGCAAAAGTTATGGACATTTAAGTGCAACACCCATTTTTGGCCGATTCGGCAAAGGGGGTACCCTTTGTGTTTTCTCGTCTCGACCGACATCGTCGGATTTCCACGAATCTTTACATTGTTCATCCACAATGTAAATGATAAGGTTTTCAAAGGAAATAACTTGCAAAAAACCCACTCTCGTGCAGGATATTGCCGAAGCCACGCATTAGCCAAACCGAAAGAACGTAAATCATGCAGTTTATCGATACCCACTCAAATCATGGTGTAATGCCAAAAAAATGTGCAAGCCATGGAGGGCTTGTCGTTCTAAGGTTCTTTTTTACGGGTCATGGGCTTAAAACGGATCCCCGTAGCAAAAGTTATAGACGTTTGTGTGTCCCAATAAGAAATCATTCAATCAAGTAAAACAATAAACAACACAATAATTCAAACCTGATACGATTAATCAAACGATTCAACAGGTTACAAGCTTGAATAACTGAAATCGACTTCACTCTCTGTATTCTTTCTTGTTCACGGCGCACCACCACAACCACAACAGTCTCTCTCAATATTAAATATCTAATTAAGCTCTCTTACTTCTCTAACCTAATTAGCATAAACAAAGCTAATTTATACTTAGGCTAACTAAGCCTAATGGGCTTGACAAGGTTTAGGCCCAACAGCTAAAACTAAACTTATTTAATAATGTTGGTCCCGAAGGTGCTTAACAAGTTTGTAGAAGGGGGGGTTGAATACAAACACATAATTTAAAGTTTAATAAATTGTTTATTGATAAATCAAAATACAATTTACAAGTTTGTTGCGGAATAAGATTAAGACAGACTCAATCTAAACAAACTTAAGAAACACTAAGATGGTTGCACAAGAAATTCAGAGAATGGGGGATTAAGAGAGATAGAAAACAAGGGTTTCTATATGGAGTTCAAGGATTGAGCACACCTTCAGATGAAGGGGTGAGCTTCCTATTTATACCCTATGCATTAAATGCATGGCAGGGCACTTTACACGTGGCGTTCATAGATTGGCTTTGGGAGTCTGACTTTTGGAGACATGCTTTTGGCCGTATTAGGAACAGTGTAGTTGACAGAGTTGTTGTACGATTTGTGACAGAGACGTGTCCGTTCTGACACATCGTACTGGTTGTTCAAGGTAAGAAAAAGGAAACTTGAGGCATAAGCTTTGTGATCGATTGATCGCTGAGTATCTCTTCTTCCAGAGATAAAGAGGTTCAGCTATCGCTGAAGCTTTTCCTCATGTTCCTTCGCGTATATGTAGAGTTGTCTTTGCTTCACTGATATCCGCATCAGGTCATTAGTAGACTTCTCTTTGTTCAGCGGCTTCGTCTTCGATTCAGCTATGAACATATGTTGACGCGAGACTTGTCTTCAGGGATTACGTTGGTTGTTTACTTCAGAAACTATCAGTGATAACTGAACATACTCAGTCTGATCACTGTTAGTGAAACACTAATACATAGAAATGTTTATGAGAGATACTATCAGCGATAACTGAACAGACTCAGTCTGATCGCTGATGGTGAAACACTAATACATATTAAAACGTAATTTTCACTAAGTACAGAAGAGGGTCGTTATCAAATCACTGAGAGAGTTTGGATCAACAATCTCCCCCTATTTGATAATGACAAAGTAACTGAAGAAAATTACTTTATAATTCAAAATATAGGAATAAAAAGGACTCATAGAATGCATGTCCCAATTACTATTTTGAGGGATCTTTTACAGTACTGATAGGGTTAAGTACATCACTGCAATTTTCATTTAATTCAGGGATAGAATTACAAGATATGAAAATCATAAGTACAAGTGAATAATTAACTACTGTAAGTATAACTAACAGATTATAGAAAAGGAAACTAATCTATCAGCTATTAAAAGAAGATTTAGGAGGATTGATCATATACTCAGGTATTTCTTCTCCTTTCTGTCTTCGTTCCAAAGATTCTTGACTGATAATTTCTTTAATTTTTTCAGCAGCAGGGAAGAAATCACACCATAAGCATAAGAGATCCTTGAGATGATTCAGAGGACAGATAGGAATCTCAGAGATTCTTTGAAATCTGAGTTGTTGGGAACTGAAGAATTCATCAAGTATGGTTAATGCTGCTGGTTCAATGTTACTACTGCTAGAAGACTTAAAGGTTAATACTGCTGAGTGTTACTACTGCTAGTCCTATTAATACTGCTAGTCAAAGTTAGTACTGCTTAGCTAGTTAGTACTGCTAGTAGTTAGTACTGCTTAGTAGTTAATGCTGCTAGAAGGAAGTTAATGCTGCTGAAGATTAATACTGCTTATATGATGAAGATTCGTATGAAAGGATATACATGGAAGCTTAGAGATATACATGGAAGATATACTAAAGATATTTTATTGTATTTATCTTTTGTATTCAGTATATATATTGTATAGTTTAGAATAGTTTGAGATACGAAACTTAATTCATTCTTTTAGAGAGAAAATTAACCTCAAGGCATAGATCCTAATTCTAGAGAAGTAGAATTCGTATTGGTGAGCCTGTTCATCAATATTGAGGTTGAGTGTGTAATCTTGTAACTTCAAAGCATTCAATACAAGTTTACAGTTTGTTCTTCATATTTTCTGTATTGATTTATTGTTTCATTGAATATCAAAGTGTTATTCCGCAAACTTCTTTGATATTGTTTCTGAGAATTAATTCTTGTTGAGAATTCGATCCTGACAAGTGGTATCAGAGCAAAACTCTCTCAGAAACAGTTATTCATCATGGAAAATCTTACAGAATCAAGCAGTACTTTGGTCTCAAAAGTTCCAATGCTCAGATCCAATGAATTTGACATGTGGAAGATCAGAATCAAGCAATATATTCTCCTCACAGATTACTCTATGTGTGACATCATTGAGAATGGCCCATCTGATGAAGGAAAGATTGGTGAAGATGGCAAAAGAACCCCTCCAAAGACAGATGCAGACAGGAAGACAAGGCAGACAGAGATGAAAGCCTTGAGCACACTGCTCTTGGCCATTCCAAATGAGTATCAACACCAATTCTGCAATTGTACTAATGCACAGATGCTCTGGAATGCTCTAGAGAAGAGATTCTCAGGTACCAAAAGTACCAAGAGAAATCAAAAGGCAATCTTAAAGCAACAGTATGAAAACTTCATCTCAACTAAGAATGAGTCCATGACTCAAACTTTTGACAGGTTTAATAAACTAATTGGTGAACTAGCTACTATGGGAGTACAGATTGATCAAGATGATGTGAACAGAAAGTTCTTAAGGTCCCTTGGAGATGAATGGACCATGTACACTGTGTCATTCAGACAGAATGATCAGTTGGAAGAAAAAGAACTTGATGATCTGTACAATGATCTTAGAGTATTTTAAGCTGAGGTGGAGGCAAAGAAGAAGCCTTCTGGATATATTCATAATGCTGCACTCCTATCAGCATCAATTGATTCTACTGCTAACCCTGAATCAGTTAATGCTGCTAATGGAACAAATCAAGATAAAGGCACTGATTCTGTGTTTGAAGCTTTTCTTTCCAATCATGGAAATTCCTCTTTGATTAATGATGACTTAGAACAACTTCATCCCGATGATCTGGAAGAGATGGATATTAAATGGCAGATGGCCATGCTCTCCATGAGGGTTAAGAAGTTTATAAAGAGGACTGGGAGAAACAACTTCTCCCAAAGAAGAGAAGATGGAGCAGGGTTTGATAAATCAAAGGTGGAATGCTACAAATGCCATCTGAAGGGACATTTTGCTAGAGAATGCAGAAGTGGAGTGTCTCACAACAACAACCACCAACAAGCTCAATCTGGAAGCTTCAAAAACAACAGAAACTCTGCTCAAGCCCTTGTTTCTCAACAAGGAATGGGGTTTGATTGGAGTGATCAAGCAGATGAAACTATTCAGAATCAAGCTCTTATGGCTAAAGTATCTGATCTCCCATCTGAGGTAAGTTCTAATCTCTGTTCTAAAACTTGCATAGACACTGTTAAAAGGTACAGGGATCACAATCAGAAGATGAGTGATGACCTTAAGAGACTAGAAAAAGATATAAAAGACTATGTAAGGATTGTAGAGAGATTTGAAGATCAGATCAAAGGTTTTCAAGCCAATGAACTCCAACACTCATATGACACCAATTACTGGCAGTGGGAGAAAAAGGATTTAGAACTTAAACTGACCAAATCTAAAGAGGAGAGTGAAAAACTGAAAGAGGAGCTAACCAAGGTTAAGCTTGATGTAGAAAAGTTTTC
Organism: Arctium minus; assembly: GCA_954870635.1. Taxonomy (NCBI): domain Eukaryota; kingdom Viridiplantae; phylum Streptophyta; class Magnoliopsida; order Asterales; family Asteraceae; genus Arctium; species Arctium minus. The sequence continues at coordinate 867,300 of OX941089.1, read as the reverse complement.
CAATGCTTCTAAAGCAATGGACTCTTTACTACAAAATCAGATTCATGATAAGCTGAGAAGAGGAATTGGGTACAATGCCACACCTCCACCATATAACAACAATTACATTCCTCCTACTTCAGACCTATTAGACACCAAAGATAGGAAGGACTTGCCTGAGGGAGCCACTGAAATAGATCCCTTAGATGAGGTAGTTGTTGAGGATAAGACTGAGAAAGAGGTTGGCAAGAGTAAGGAGAACAAGGTGAGTGGTGAGATTCCTCTAGAGAATAACATTATCACCAATGAGGATTGTGGAAGGGCTTGGATCAAATCCAAGGACATAGAGAAGACAGAGGGAAAGTCTAGTAAGGTCCATTACAAACAGACCACAGTTGTGAATCCAGGTCCTTGCAAACAGTGTGCATGTAAGAAGAATGAGCCCCAAAAACAGGACAAAAAGAGGGGAAATCAAAGAAACTGGAATAATCAGTGGGCACAAAAACAAGGGGTTGATCTGAGTAAAATCAATAGACCAAAACCTTGTTTTATCTGTGGCAAATTGAATCATCTTGCAAAATTCTGTTATTTCAATCCTATGAAACAAAGGATGAATTTCCAAAGATCCATGCAAAAACCCTTTGGTTATAAGAAAATTGAAAAGAACCATGTGGCTAAGAAAACTGTTAAAACTAAAAGCTACATGAAGAAAAAGTCTGTTAAAGAAAATGTCAATATGTGGATTCCTAAAAGCACTAAAACTGTTAGTACTGCTACCACAAATAGTGTTGCTGACAATGATAGTGCTGCTAGAAGTAATACTACTGCTAACAATGTTAATGCTGCTAACAAGGTTAGTACTGCTAAACCTATTAGTACTGCTAACTCTGTTAGTACTTCTAAGGTTAGTACTGCTTCTAGTGTTGGTTCTGCTAAGCCAATCATATTGACAAAGTACTCTAATAAAGAGTGCTCTGAGTTTAAAAACCTCATTAAAAAGGAATGTAAATACTTTGATGAGAAAGGGAGACCCAAGACCACTTTTGCTTGGGTCCCCAATCATACTAATTGATTTATTTAATGTGCAGGGCAACCAACAGCTCAAGGGAAAGAGCATTTGGCATGTTGATAGTGGTTGCTCTAGGCACATGACAGGCAACATGTCATGCCTTCAGGATTTCAAGCATATTAATGGAGGACATGTTGCATTTGGAGACAATCTTACTGGTGTTAAGATAGGTGGAAAAGGTAATGTCACCAAAGGTAAGATGACATTTGAGGATGTCTACTATGTTGATCAATTAAAGTACAACCTGTTAAGTGTATCACAGGTTTGTGACAAACAACATAGTATATTATTTACTAATACTGAGTGTATGATTCTTGCTCCAGGGTTCAAGGTAGTTGATGAAAGCATGATACTACTTAGAACTCCAAGAAAGGACAATGTTTAATGTCTTGATTTGGACAATGTTGATAGAGATTCATCTCTAAATTGTCTTGTTTCAAAAGCTTCTGTAGATGAATCCTCCCTTTGGCACAGAAGGATGTGTCACATGAATTTCAAGACTATGAACAATCTTGTTAAAAGTAACCTTGTAAGAGGTTTACCTTCAAAAGTCTTTTCATGTGATGATCATTGTGTTGCTTGTCTTAAAGGCAAACAACACAAAACTTCTCATAAGACCAAAGAGTTAAATTATGTTTCTTCTTGTCTCCAGTTACTGCATATGGATCTGTTTGGTCCTACAAATGTTATGAGTATAGGCAAGAAATCTTACTGCTTGGTTATTGTTGATGATTACTCCAGATTTACTTGGGTATATTTTCTAAGAACTAAGGATGAAACTAGTGATCTTATCAAATCCTTTATTCTAAGAATTGAAAACCAAACTAATCAAAGAGTAAAAGTCATTAGATCAGATAATGGAACTGAGTTTAAAAATCATGATCTAAACACCTTTTGTGAAGAAAAAGGTATTGAGAGGCAATTTAGTGCTCCTAGGACTCCTCAACAGAATGGTGTTGCTGAAAGGAGAAATAGAACACTAATAGAGGCTGCTAGATCTCTGTTGGCTGATTCAAAATTGCCAACTACCTTCTGGGCTGAAGCAGTTAATACTGCCTGTTATGTCCAAAACAGAGTTCTAGTGGTCAAGCAAAAGAACAAGACCCCATATGAGCTTTTAAATCAAAGAAAACCTTTTATTGGTTTCTTCAAACCTTTTGGGTGTCCTTGTACAATTCTAAATACCAAATCTCACTTAGGTAAGTTTGATAGCAAAGCAGATGATGGATTTCTTGTTGGATATTCATCTCAGAGTAAGGCCTACAGAGTTTTTAACTCTTCTACTAGAATAATTGAAGAAAGTGACAATGTCAAATGTAATGAGAACACACCAAATCCTGTTGGGTCTGGGCCTCAGTGGCTATTTGACATTGATTCACTAACTAACTCTTTTGGTTTCAGTAATGAGTATACAGGAACAGGTAGTGGAGAATCAGAGATCACACAAGTTCAAGAAAGTATATCTAAATCTGTGATTTTTCCCATACCCACAGTAAATTCTGTTGAAGACTGTGAAAAGGAATCATTTACTGAACCAAGTCAGAGTGAAGAAGACACTAGAGATGAGGAGACTCAAGAAAATAATGAAGTGGCATCTGAAAACACTTCAGTTGAGTTGCATGAATCTAATCTTGAGGCTGGATTGAATGAAGAACCTAGTTACAACACCAGAGTTCAAAAGAATCATCCTCCACAGTTGATAATAGGAGATATCTCTTCTCCTATGATGACTAGACATCAAAGCAGACTTCAGGAAATGCAAGATCAACAGCATACAGTGCTTTCTTGTTTTCTATCACAGCTTGAGCCTAAAAAGGCACATGATGCTATGAAAGAATCCAGCTGGATAGAAGCAATGCAAGAGGAACTGTTACAGTTCAAGCTACAAGATGTGTGGGATCTAGTAGACCTTCCTAAAGGTCACAGAGCAATTGGCACAAAATGGATCTTCAGAAACAAGAGAGATGAAAGAGGTATTGTTATAAGAAACAAAGCAAGGCTGGTGGCTCAAGGCTATACTCAAGAAGAGGGTATAGATTATGAAGAAGTTTTTGCACCTGTAGCTAGGATAGAAGCAATCAGACTATTCCTAGCCTATGCTTCTTACATGAACTTCAAAGTCTACCAAATGGATGTAAAAAGCGCTTTTCTCTATGGATCAATTGAAGAAGAAGTATATGTCTGTCAACCACCAGGGTTTGAAAACCCAAGCTATCCAGACAGGGTATACAAATTAAAGAAAGCACTTTATGGACTACATCAAGCCCCAAGAGCATGGTATGACACTCTGTCATCCTATCTCTTGGAAAATGACTTTGAAAGAGGAGTCATTGATAAGACTCTATTTATCAAAAGAAAGAAGAAGGATATCTTGCTGGTCCAAATCTATGTTGATGACATTATTTTTGGTTCTACAAGAAACAACATGTGCAAGGAGTTTGAGGATTTAATGCATCAAAGGTTCAAAATGAGTTCCATGGGGGAACTTACTTTCTTCCTTGGCCTCCAAGTTCAACAGAAGTCAGATGGTATTTTCATCTGTCAATCCAAGTATGTGCAGGATATTCTAACCAAGTTTGGTTTCTCAGAATCAAAACCTGCCAGCACACCTATGGAAACACACAAGCAGATCACAGCAGATCTTGAGGGGGAGGATATGGATGTGCATCATTATAGATCCATGATTGGCTCTCTCATGTATCTCACAGCATCAAGGCCAGATATAATGTTTCCAGTCTGTGTATGTGCAAGATTCCAAGTTAGGCCAAAGCAATCTCACTTTCAAGCTGTTAAGAGGATATTCAGATATCTCAAAGGGCAACCCAGATTGGGACTTTGGTATCCTCATGACTCACCCTTTGACCTAATAGCATACTCAGACAGTGACCTAGGTGGAGCAAACTTGGACAGAAAATCTACTTCTGGAGGATGTCAGTTTTTGGGTGCAAGACTAGTCTCATGGCAGTGCAAGAAACAAACCACAGTATCCACATCTACAACAGAGGCAGAGTACATAGCAGCTGCAAGTTGCTGCTCTCAAGTCTTATGGATTCAGAATCAAATGTTGGATTATGGGGTAACCTTTCTACACACTCCAATTTTTATTGACAACAACAGTGCTATTAGCATTGTGAATAATCCAGTCAAGCACTCAAAAACAAAGCACATTGAGATCAGGTATCACTTTATCAGAGATTGTAATGAAAAGAAACTTATTCAAGTTGTCAAAGTTCACACTGATAATCAGTTTGCTGATCTATTCACTAAAGCATTTGATGTGGGTAGATTCACTTTCTTGGTAACAAGTGTGGGAATGACCAACTCTGAATAATCCCCTTCTCAAAAAGTGGTTTTATACCTGTTTATTATCCTTGGAGCTACTAATCTTCTTTTTTTCAGGATATGCATAGCAATACTCAGTGATTAGCAAGTTTAAAAGGAGTAAGGAAGTTAATACTTCTAGTGGTTAATACTGCTTTCAGTTAATACTGCTAGTGGTTAATACTGCTTTCAGTTAATACTGCTAGTAGTTAATACTGCTTTCAGTTAATACTGCTAGTGGTTAATACCGCTTTCAGTTAATACTGCTAGTAGTTAATACTGCTTTCAGTTAATACTGCTAGTGGTTAATACTGCTAGTGGTTAATACTGCTCGTAGTTAATACTACTAGTTAGTTAATACTGCTCGTAGTTAATACTGCTAGTTAGTTAATACTGCTCGTAGTTAATACTGCTAGTTAGTTAATACTGCTCGTAGTTAATACTGCTAGTTAGTTAATACTGCTCGTAGTTAATACTGCTAGTTAGTTAATACTGCTCTAGGTTAATACTGCTTATGTTCCAAATACTATAAATACTCTTTGCCCGCCTAAAAGTTCATAACGACTCTTTGCATACTGATCTCTTGCACTCAAAACCTTTTCTCTCTCAAGTTCGAAGTTTTCAGGCAAGCTTTTCACTAAGATCAATGTCATCCATGACTTTCATCGACGAGCACAATGAGATTGCGATGCTACAAAAGCCAAAGCAAGCTGCAGGATTTCATCAGATTGTGGATTTCCTCAAGTCAAGCCACATTGCTCATGCTCTTATTGTATCCCCTACAATCTATATCGAGCATCAAAGGCAGTTCTGGGCCAATGCAACCATTGTTGTTGAGAATGGTGTGCAGATGATCAAGACAAGAATCTGTGATCAATCACTAACAGTTTCTGAAGAGGTTATTCGCATCAGTCTACGTCTAGACGATGCCTCTGGTATAACCTCTATCCCAAACGATGAACTGTTTTCAAATCTTTCAAGAATGGGGTATGGAGGCCCATTGGGAGTTTTCAAATTTTCTAAAGCAAAATTCTCACCCCAATGGCGTTTCCTTGTCCATACTCTTATGCATTGTATCTCCAAAAAGACTACTGGATGGAGTGAGTTCAGCAGCACTATTGCTTATGCTTTGGTGTGCTTGGCCACTGCCAGAAAGTATAATTTTTCTAAAATGATTTTCTGTGATCTTGTCTCAAACATGGGAAACAAAAAGAGCTTCTTTATGTATCTCAGGTTTGTTCAAGAAGTCATTACTCATGAATTGACGGATATACCTCAACCTGTTGGGGTATATGTACCTAAACCCCCCAAAGGCAAGGTTTTCTCAAATATGAGAAGATCTGCTGGGGACTCTGAAGGAGTTGACACCCCATTGTTCTCTACAATGATGGTGGTGTCCCAACCCAATGAAGGTATGGCTGCAGGGTCAAGGCCCCCATTAGATCAATCCACTGCTAGCCAAGCCCAACCTTCCCACTCTATTTCTATCCCACAGTCCCTACTTAATAAGCCCACTTCTCCAATTACCCAAACTTATACAAGGAAACAGGTAAAGAAGGCTCCTTCCCTTCTTGTACCATCACCCACTAAGCCTTTAAGCCCTCTAAGGGAGAATTCTACTTTACAGAATATCCAAAGGGAAACCATAGGGGTGTCTCCCAACCCCAAGGAGGTGCTCACTGAGGTGGAGGTTGAGCATATGGGTGATAAGGCTGCCACTACTCCTGCTAGCACAGAGGAGGTCAGTGGTAACATACATAAGACCTTCCCCATGGCAACTTTGGGTGAGCAATCATCCAAAGGTCCCAGGTGCCAAGAAACCAAGGGGGTGGATAGTGCTTCTGCTAGGCAGAAGACTTCCACTACAAAAAGATCCAATGATCCATCAACAGAGGGTAACACTTCTGGAGAAGGTGAGGACATATATAACTATTATGAATTGATGGAAACCATGGGAAACATCAACATGGATGTACTCAAACAGGGCAAAGATATAGAAGAACTCAAACTCATAGTTCTGTCCCAACAAGTACAGATTGCCAAGCTAAAGAAAATGGTGATAAGTTTATTGCAAAAGAAGAGGAGAAAGCAGTTTGTACTAAAGAAGAGGCACAATGCTCAAGATGCTTCCAACAAGGGGGAGAAGCAAGAAAGGGAAACAGAAAAAGAAAGTTCAGCTGAAAAGAGAGTTGAAGTTGAGGGGGAGACAGAGGATGCAATAGAGGCAGAAACAGAAGTTGCTCAAGCAGCAGAAACTGTTAATGCTGCTGAAACAGCAGAAACAGTTAATGCTGCTGAAACAGAAGAAGCAGTAACAGGGCTCTCTGTAGAGGAACTGGAGATTGCAGAGACATTGGTTAAAGCCAAGAATGACACTCCTAAGGCTAGTCAAAAGGCCAAGGGAGTGATCATTAATGAAGGAGGAGGATCAAAGAAAAGAAAAGAATCAAGTAAAGCAATTGTGAAAGATACAAAGGGAAAGGGAAAGGAAAAGCTTATTGAAACTGAATTGCCTTCAAAGAAAAGGAGTCAGATTGAAATGGATGAGGAAATGGCAAAGCAGCTTCAAGAGCAAATGGAAAAGGAGGAACAGATTCAAACAGAAACAGATAGAGAGCTTGCAAAGATAATGGCCAGAAAACTAAATGCAGAGTATCAAGAAAGTTTAAAAGCAGCAGCTGAAGCCAAGAAAAGCTCTGTGAAAGTGTCTAAGCAAAGAATGCCAGTAATGAAGCAGAAAAGACAACCTTCTAAGACCTTTTTGGCCAATCAGGAAAGAAGAAGAATGATTAACTTCCTGAGAGGTGCAATTGGTGTCAAAGGGGAAATGTTTACCAATATGGCATACAGTCAGGTTGAGGAATTGTACAAGAAAGAAATGGCTAAACTCCAAGAGGACTCATCTCAAAGGGAAGAGGCTGAAAGAAGAATGAAGGAGAGGTATGACCTAAATATTCAACAACCATTCCCTGAGGAGACCACACCTTCAAAGGATAATGCTGAAGAAATGAAGGAAAAACAAGAGAATGCTGGTATAGAAATCAAATCTGCAAAGAGGGTGAAGACAATTGCTTCCAAAAAGCAGTCTAAAAGGCCAAGAGTGGAAGAAAGAGCAGAAACTAAAGCAGAATCTTCAGTCACACCTTCAGTAGAACCTGTGCAGAACTCAGAACAGTCCAAAGAGCAATCAGATGAGCATGTGGGGTTGTATATGACTATAGTAAAACCTGTACAGGCTGTTCCAATCTCCATGAAGGCTCCAGAGATTATCTTTTGGGATATTCTAAGAGATATTGGAAAGGATTTCTTCAGACTTAAAAGAGTTGGTGGTGCATTTGAAGCATATTCAACCTGGGGGAGAGTAATAAGAGGTTGTTCAAGAGCAGACATAGAGGAAATGTAGAAAGTGGGAATGAAACTCTATGAGCCTGTGTTGAAAGGTACTGAAGAAAATCTTCTCAAAGTGGCAATGGAATACTTATGTATGATGTTTGATCCAGAGAAGGTGGTGCATAGGATTAAAGATCTTCATCATGAGTATGTGTTCAAAAAGATTGATCATTGGATACTCTTTGAAAACTGTGGTGTGTACATGATTACAATTGATAAATGTTATCATGAATACTACCTAGTTGACAAAATATATGATCATAGCAAGCAGAAACTTGAAGGGATGCTGAAAGCTAAGCTAGTATGTACTAAGGATTCAGAAATGGCCAGAATTGTGGTGAGAAGAACTATCAATCAAAGTCTGGGCCTAGATCCAAATTTGGGCAACTGAATGAGAGGTGTTGAAAGCATCTTGAAGAAAATTTGAAGAACTTGACTTCTCTTTCTAAAAGTCAAGTTAGGGGGAGATTGTTGGGAACTGAAGAATTCATCAAGTATGGTTAATGCTGCTGGTTCAATGTTACTACTGCTAGAAGACTTAAAGGTTAATACTGCTGAGTGTTACTACTGCTAGTACTATTAATACTGCTAGTCAAAGTTGGTACTGCTTAGCTAGTTAGTACTGCTAGTAGTTAGTACTGCTTAGTAGTTAATGCTGCTAGAAGGAAGTTAATGTTGCTGAAGATTAATACTGCTTATATGATGAAGATTCGTATGAAAGGATATACATGGAAGCTTAGAGATATACATGGAAGATATACTGAAGATATTTTATTGTATTTATCTTTTGTATTCAGTATATATATTGTATAGTTTAGAATAGTTTGAGATACGGAACTTAATTCATTCTTTTAGAGAGAAAATTAACCTCAAGGCATAGATCCTAATTCTAGAGAAGTAGAATTCGTATTGGTGAGCCTGTTCATCAATATTGAGGTTGAGTGTGTAATCTTGTAACTTCAAAGCATTCAATACAAGTTTACAGTTTGTTCTTCATATTTTCTGTATTGATTTACTGTTTCATTGAATATCAAAGTGTTATTCCGCAAACTTCTTTGATATTGTTTCTGAGAATTAATTCTTGTTGAGAATTCGATCCTGACATGAGTTCCTCATCATCATCTCTGAAGAATATTCCATAAGGATTGTCAATTACTTGACCAGCTTGGAAAGGACCACCAGGAGGCAGAGATAGATCCAGAACCGAAAGATCGGGAGGAGGACCAAACAGTGCATCTCTTGAAAATTTGATAGAAGTTTCATTCCTGATGATGGCGACGTCTTCAGAGGAGGAGGACCAAATTCTTCTCTTGAGTTTCAAAGATTTGGGAGGAAGAGGAGATGGCAGCTTCAGTACAGAAGTGACTCTATTTATGAGGGCTTCAAGAAGTCCTTCAACGTAGCCTCTGTATGTAGATTTGGATTTCTTCAGCGCATCCCAGAACTCTAACCATTCCGTAAATCCGAAGCTCTCAAGTTTGGATACGTACATAGCTTTTTGGGTTCCATCCTCTCTGGTAATCTCCATGGTCACTGAGAGTTGATCCTTCTTCTTGTGACCAAAGATAGTCACGGCTGATATTGGAAGAAGATCAGAACGATAGTCCATCTTCTGTTTACACCATTCGATAGACCTATCGTTGATCTCTTGTTCTTTGGAGCGTTCCTCTTCAATTTCTTTCAGCAGTGCAGCTTGAACTTCCACAGGTTTGCTTTTCATGTTTTTGTCCTTGACTTGAGAAGATTGAATCTTTAAAGCGAGTTGGGCATCTCGTTTGCATTCAGCGATCAGTTTCTCAGCTTTGGCAGATTCTTCTCGTTCAGCTTTAGTGAGGAAGTCGAGCTCTGAGAAGGATGTTTGAAGAGGAATTTTCAGCCGTTGACTTTCTAGTTGAGCGATCATTTCAACTCTTTTCTTTACCACTTCCTCTGACCAATGATATGGTCGAGAGGGCCTTCCTTGATGGATCAGGGAATCTTCTTCTTCTTCTTCATCAATCTCAGCGATAGAGATTGGGATTATTTCTTCAGCGATAGTAGCTGGAATTATTTGTAGTTCAGAACCCTTAAGTAGGGGTGAGAACTGTCTGGATAGAAAAAGAAGGAAAGAAGGGATAAGTGTATATTTTTAGAAAAAGAGAGATAAAGGCTAGAAGGAAATAGGGGTTTGGAAAGAGTAGGAGAGTGGTACAATTGAAAGACATACCTGAGAAGGATGCTCCCCCTCAGATTGTGATCCAGTCCTCATGCATTCTTCAGCGATTGGTTGCTTGTCTTTGCTTTGCGAAGGAACGCTTGAAGATGTATCACCTCTAACCCCTGCTTTGACAACCTCTTGCGAAGTTGTCCCTGATGCGACGTTCGGCTTGGAGAACCACAGAGATTGGTCTTCATCGTCGTCGTCGTCATCGGAGGGCTGATCCTTTTCTTGATCATCAAGATCTAGATCATCTTACTCTTCATCGTCTTCTTCCTCATCCTCTTCAAAGAGAATAGAGTGAATAGATGAGGATTCTTTTGCCTTCTCCCCCTCAGATTGAGAGGGAGGTTTCTTTGGAGTCTTAGCTTCCCCAGCAGCAGCGATAGAAGTTTCTTCAGCTTTCTCCCCCACTTTGTCATTATCAGCGGTAGGGGATTGTTCAGCTGCTGGAGTAGCTGTTGAAGCTTTTAGCAATTGGACGTCAGCCTCCAGACGCTTAATCCGGTCTTCAACCACAGGGATGTCGCACGTGGCATCATGAATGAATTCCACAGCGATGTTGAGGTTGGTACGATCATCTTCAGTGAAGGAGGGAGGCAGCGCTGGAGCTGGTGCATTCACCTTCTGTAGAATTTGCTGAAGAAGGGACGTGCAAAGGTCAACCTTTGAAGAGAGACCCTGAACTTCAGCGGTAAGAGACTCAAATCGCCCTTGAAAGAGTTGAGAGGACTTTTTGAGTTGGACGACTTGTTCTTCAACAGCTGAAAGTTGTGAGTTCTCAGCTTTAGATGAGCAGGTCGCGGTCAACTTCTTCAGCTCCTCACCTGCCTGATTGACGGCGCTGGTGGTGTCGTTGATGGTGTTGGTGAGGGCGTCCACCTTCTCTCCCAGACTGTTGACATGCGTGTCAACAGACGCCAAACTAGGACCTGAAAATAATGTTAGTTCAGATACGGGCTTATTTGGAGAGGTGGGGAGAGAAGTGTTTAGGATTATAGGTGTACCTGACGTATCAAACATTTTGTAGAACTGCATAGATTCCTCAAAAGTTTGATGTTCAGGTCCTATAGGGAAAGAAGAGGTAGCGGGTTCAGAGACCAAATGAGTAGAAAAAGGAAGAGTTTTGGGGATAGAAGTAGGGATGGGGTTAATCTCAGCGAATGAGATAGTAGGTGGGGTCACTGATGATGTGACAGCGAGCGAGATCGCTGACACGGCAGTATGAGTAACTGCTGAAGTTGTGGAGGAAAGACCCACAAATGCATCTAAGGTAGCTTGTTGAGAAGCTCCCTCAGGTATAGTACTAGAGGGTGTACTTTCCTTAGTCTTTTTGGCCTTTTTGGAAGGACCAATCGGACTTGCTGATGGTCGTTTAGAAGTAGTGGTAGCGACAGGGATAGCAGACGAAGGAACCGTCTGCGTGGTCGCTGAAGATGAAGAAGAATGGAGAGAGAGACGAGAGCCAAGGAGAGAGATACTTACCTCGTCGGCGAGTGGCTTTACCTCCAGTGATCGTTGACCTACCCTGGCAAAGGTGCCATCATCTTTGGTGGGATAGGTGTTGGGATAGAGGAACTTGATGTACGTACATATGAAACGTACGTACGAGATCTTGGGATCTCGTTCAGGCTTCTCTAATCTCGACCTCAGGTCTTCAAAGATTGCTGTGGCGTAGTCAAAGTTTTGACCAGCGATAACGGAGTAGGCCATCTGCAATTGTGTTTTGCTGGCTTGATCCAGCGAACCACTCTTCCCGCTCATGAACTGAATTATGTGCGAGAAGATAAAGTTCAGTTGTGATGGCATCTGAGCTTTGAGGATCTTGGTGAGCTTCTTATTGGGAATAGAAGATCTCGGTTTGTTTTCCCAACAATAGCCCATTGCGTCCAGGAATGATATCAGCTCATCATCAATGGGGAGTGCGTCGAACCCACTCTTTGGTTTGTCAGGGAATCTTAAAGATTTCCTGAGGCTAAGAGCGGTCATGCTCCCTGGCCCCAATTCCGTGCTGAAAGAGATAGCAGGGACTCATTCACCTTTCTTGTTGGTGAGTTCAGTTGCATCAGCAATGAACCAGAACTGCTGGAGTAGAGTCTTGGAAGGCTTAGGATCCACAGTGATCGTGTAAGTTATACATGACTGCTTGAGGAATTCAGCAGCTTCCACCAGATGTGGGTATTTGTCAGCTTTGAACTCGAGTCTTGCCAAATGATTACATTTAGTAATCTCAACTTCAGTGAGAGCGAATCGTACATGCTTGGAAGCAACGATTGAAGACTGTGTCATTTCTGTTATGGAAAGAAGCATAATAGAAGAAATGATTTAGATTAAAAATAAGATGATTACCAGTTGCCATAGAAGAAGGGAAACTGGAAAAATATCAAGTTATTTTTAGGAATAGAAAAATAGTGTTCTGGGTAGAAAGAATGAAGAACACTTTAAAAACCAAAAGGTTTTTATTGAAAAACATAAAATCAGAAGGAATGATCTTTAGTTTTTAAAAAAACGTTTTATAAAATCCATGAAGAACAAGAACGAGTAGGATTTAAAAAAATAGAAAGCATACGAACAAAGCATATAAACATGAAATAAACCTGTGTATCTTGAAGAAAAAGAGTTGCAGATTCAATGTTCTGGGTTTACTTGCTTGAGTGTTCTTGAGAGAGAAAATGTTTCTTGCGTGGATAGTTTCGAAAGCGTAAACCGTATCAAGGAGAGAAGAATTCCTTTTATACGAAGAGAGAGAAGAGAGAGAGAGGGAATGAAGCGGGAAAAGAAAGGATCATCATGACATTGACACGTTCCACGAAGTTGATTGGATAGAAGAGCAACGGACGAACATGTCAGAAAAGGCATGTCGTGGATTGTCGGTTCAAATGACGTCATAGAAGAGAGAGATTGTACATTTGTCCGTTTTGAAATTATCACTGAAGAAAGGTCAGTGATAGATTTTCCTTTTTAAAAGTATCCCTGATAGTAAAGATGGGGATAGATTTTCTTTTTAAAAAGATCTGACAAGAAATATCAGTGATTAAGGTTGATATTTAAAAAACATCTTTGAGGGAAAGGAGAGAACATACCTGAGAGTCAGAATGTTTATCAGAGAGAATGATGAGAGGGGAACTTTTGATTACTGACACAATACATGAACGTTGAAGAATTATTCTTCGAAGTTCAGCATTCCAAGCTCACTGATGAGAAAGTTGAACCTTGTCTCATCAAGAGGTTTGGTGAATAAATCAGCAAGCTGAAAGTCAGTAGGGATAAAGTGAAGTTCAATATCACCATTCATCACATGATCTCTGATAAAGTGATATCTGATCTCTATGTGTTTTGTCTTTGAATGTAGCACTGGATTATTTGCTATAGCGATAGCACTAGTGCTGTCGCAATAGATAGGAATCTTTGACAGCTGAAGGTCATAATCTAATAGTTGATTTCTCATCCACAAGATTTGAGAACAACAGCTTCCAGCGGCTACGTATTCAGCTTCAGCTGTGGAAGTGGACACAGAATTTTGCTTCTTGCTTTTCCAGCTTACCAGTTTTCCTCCCAGGAGTTGACATCCACCAGTGGTACTCTTTCTGTCGAGTTTACAGCCTGCAAAATCACTATCAGAATAACCAGTTAGATCGAACCCTGAGTCTTTGGGATACCAAAGACCGAGGTTAGGAGTTCCTTTCAGATATCTGAATATTCGCTTTACAGCGATCAGATGGGATTCCTTGGGTTCAGATTGATAGTGTGCACATAAACAAGTAGAGTACATGATGTCAGGTCGGCTCGCTGTGAGATACAGCAGGGAGCCTATCATTCCTCTATAGGCAGTGACATTAACAGGTTTACCAGAAGGATCTTTGTTAAGTGTCAGAGGTGGTGCCATAGGAGTTTTCATCGCTGAAGTTTGTGTGAGATCAAACTTCTTTAGCATATCTTTAACATACTTACCTTGGCAGATAAAAGTACCTTTGTCAGACTGTTTAATCTGAAGACCAAGAAAATATGTCAGCTCACCCATCATACTCATTTTATATTCTTTCTTCATTCTTTCAGCGAAGCGAGTACACAGAGATGGGTTAGTAGAACCAAATATTATGTCATCAACATATATTTGTACAAGAATTATATGACCTTTTATCTTTCTGAAAAATAACGTATTATCAATCTTGCCACGTTCAAAATTTTCAGAGATAAGAAAAGATGAGAGAGTGTCATACCAAGCACGAGGGGCTTGTTTTAGACCATAGAGAGCCTTATCCAATTTATAAACATAATTTGGATGCTTAGGGTCATAGAACCCTGGTGGTTGTTCTACATAGACTTCTTCATTCAGCTTTCCATTCAGAAATGCTGATTTTACGTCCATTTGATAAACGATGAAGTCTTTATAGACTGCATAAGCTAAGAATAGTCGAATTGCTTCGAGCCTGGCCACAGGGGCAAAGGTTTCATCATAGTCTATGCCTTCCTCTTGTCTGTATCCCTGAGCAACAAGTCGAGCCTTGTTGCGGGTTACAGTTCCATGTTCATCTAACTTGTTTCTAAACACCCATTTGGTGCCTATTACAGTTTTATCAGATGGTCTAGGAACGAGATTCCAAACTTTGTTTCGAGAAAATTCAGTCAGCTCTTCTTGCATAGCGCTGACCCAGTTTGGATCTCTGAGGGCATCATCAGTCTTCTTTGGTTCTATTAAAGAGAGAAAGTTTACAAAGAGACAGATATTACCTGAGCTTCGTCGTGTCTGAATACCTGCATCTGGATCACCGAGAATTTGATCTATTGGGTGATCTCTTGTCCATCGCTGAGCAGGAGCATGATCGCTTAACTCAGAGGTTGGATCAACAATTGGGATGTTTACTGATGAGGACGTTTGAGGTTCATCAGCAATTAACTGTTGAGTAGGTTCACCAGAGAGGTTTCCAGACGAAGGCAGATTTGATGGTAGTAATGTGTTTAGAGGTTCAGCTGAAACCCATGAGGTGGATTCAGCGGTAGGATGTATAATGTTTGGATCATCATCAGCGGCTGAAGGATCAGAATGCTGATGGTTTGAGAAGAAGGGTTCTGTTTCTCTGTAGTGAGAAAGTATCCAAGCATTTAACTCTTCATTGTCAGCGATTGGTTTAGAGTTCGCTGAGCGAGTTTCATCAAAAGTGACGTGAATTGTTTCTTCTACGGTTTGTCTTCTCTTGTTGAAAACTCTGTAGGCTTTGGAGATGGAGGAATATCCTAGAAATATTCCATCATCGGCTTTTGGGTCGAACTTTCCAAGTTGATCTCTGTTGTTTAAGATAAAGCACTGACAACCAAAGATATGAAGAAAGCTGATAGAAGGCTTCCTTCCAAGAAAAAGTTCATAAGCTGTCTTCCCAAATAGCTTTATTATCAGCGATCTGTTTTGAGTAAAACATGCAGTGTTTACAGCTTCTGCCCAAAATTGAGTAGGGAGGTGAGAATCGCTGAGCATTGATCTAGCAGCTTCTATGATCGTTCTGTTTCTTCTTTCAGCGACTCCATTTTGATGAGGTGTTCTTACTGAAGAGAAGTTGTGAGAGATTCCCTTGTTCTCAAAGAAATTGTTCAGGGAACTATTTTTAAATTAAGTTCCATGATCACTTCTTATTGAACGAACAGTAAGATTGTTCAGCACTTCCATCTTTTTCACAAAAGATATTAGTTCTTCTGGAGTATCACTCTTACAGCGAAGAAAGATAACCCAGGTGTAGCGAGAATATTCATCTACAATGACAAGCGTATATTTCTTTCCAGCTATTGATTGGATGTTGACAGGGCCAAATAGATCCATATGCAAGAGCTGAAGAGGACTTGTCACTGAGGAAACTTGTTTCGACTTGAAACTAGCTTTTGTTTGTTTTCCTTTTTCACATGCTGAGCAGAGAGATTCTTTAGCATATGAGTGCTGAGGAAGACCAGAAACCAGTTCCTTAGATGAGAGAGAATTCAGGGTTTTGAAGTTTAGATGAGAGAGCCTTTTATGCCATAGCCAGTTGACATCATAAGAGGCCTTAGAGAGAAAACATAAGTTTTCAGTGATAGTAGAGTCCATATCTATTACATAGACATTTTCTCTTCGATAACCACTGAGAGCAAGTTTTCCTTTTTCATCTACCACTGAACATGCTTTCTTAGAAAAGCGAACTTCGTAGTCTTTATCACATAGCTGACTGATGCTTAGAAGATTGTGCTTCAGTCCATTTACATAAGCGACTCTTCGAAAGGTAGTTGTCCCATTGTTGAGGACACCAAACCCTCGGGTAAATCCTTTTCCATTTCCACCAAAGGTCACAGAGGGACCTTTCTCTTCTTTGTATTCAGTGAGCAGGTCTCTTTGTCCAGTCATATGACGAGAACATCCACTATCGAGATACCAGATGCCCTTTGATCCCTGAGATGATATGTAGCTCATAGAAGGTTCAGATGGTTCTTCTACTTCTTCTTTAATCTCAGCCATGAGGCAAAGATTAGCGACTTCTTCTTCATCAGAAGATGATTCTTCTGATTCAGCCCAGTCATGTTCTTCAGCGATGAGACCTTTACCTTTTCGCTGATAGCTTTTCAGCTTTTGATATTTGTTCTTCAGCTTATGGTATTTGTCATCACTGGATCTTCTTGAGGTAGAAGGTTTGAAGACCTTTTTCGACCTGCACTCACTAGCAAAATGTCCAATTTTTTCGCAGTTATAGCAAGTGGCTGTAGCCTTATCAACCGGAGTTGATTTTGGCTTTTCAGTAAGAGAGAGAGGTTTACTTCTTCGGAAGTTACTCTTTCTTGCAAATCTCTTAAAAGAGTTTGTCAAGAGTGCTAAGGACTCATTAAACTCTGAAAGATCAGGGTTTGATAAATCCTCAGATTCAGAATCTAACTCAGTGATGGTGAGAGTAGATCGCTGAGATGGAATTATCTCTGACGAGACTAAAGCAACAGAAGTGCTTTTGGAGTCTTTAGAATCTTTTACAAGATTCTTCTTCAGGAGATTATATTGCTCATAGTTGAGCAATATTCCATACAGAGTTCTTAGAGAGAGAGTATGTAAGTCTTTTGTCGGCTTAAGACATATTGAATAACTGTCCCAGCTTTTAGGAAGACTTTCCAAGAATTTTGTTAGGACCTCAGAATTACAATAGGTCCTTCCAACAGTTCTTAGGTCAATGATCAGGCAGTTAAACCGCTGATGAATGTTAGAAAGAGATTCATTCTTACCAGCGATAAAACTTTCATACTGTCTTACCAAGTTAATCTTTCGAGTCTCTTGGATTTCAGTGGTGCCCTCATATTGAACACATATGGTTTCCCACATTTCTTTAGAAGTTTTTAGATGCATGATGGAATGGAAAACTTCATCAGGTAGAGCCATTGATATAATGGTCTTTGCTCTTGCATCTATGCCTACCTTCTTTTTATCTTCATCACTCCACTGTCTTATTTCCTTAACGACATATCGTTCAGGGACAGCTTCAGTGGTGGCAGTAGCGGGAACCGCAGCTATAATTCTAACAGGTTCATAGGGTCCGTTTTCTATATATTCAGGTATAGTAGGATCCGCACCTTCAAGAAATAGCATCATTCGATTTTTCCATAGAGAAAAGTTATCTCTGCTAAATCGAGGAGGTTTAGAAAGTGAACCATTATCATAGTAGTTTGTGTTTGTGTTTAGTGCCATTTTAGAATAGCAAGGAAGAGTATACAGCAAGATCTTGTTTATTAGATTAAACAAACTGCTCTGATACCACTTGTTGGTCCCGAAGGTGCTTAACAAGTTTGTAGAAGGGGGGGGTTGAATACAAACACAAAATTTAAAGTTTAATAAATTGTTTATTGATAAATCAAAATACAATTTACAAGTTTGTTGCGGAATAAGATTAAGACAGGCTCAATCTAAACAAACTTAAGAAACACTAAGATGGTTGCACAAGAAATTCAGAGAATGGGGTATTAAGAGAGATAGAAAACAAGGGTTTCTATATGGAGTTCAAGGATTGAGCACACCTTCAGATGAAGGGGTGAGCTTCCTATTTATACCCTATGCATTAAATGCATGGCAGGGCACTTTACACGTGGCGTTCATAGATTGGCTTTGGGAGTCTGACTTTTGGAGACATGCTTTTGGCCGTATTAGGAACAGTGTAGTTGACAGAGTTGTTGTACGATTTGTGACAGAGACGTGTCCGTTCTGACACATCGTACTGGTTGTGCAAGGTAAGACAAAAGGAAACTTGAGGCATAAGCTTTTTGATCGATTGATCGCTGAGTATCTCTTCTTCCAGAGATAAAGAGGTTCAGCTATCGCTGAAGCTTTTCCTCATGTTCCTTCGCGTATATGTAGAGTTGTCTTTGCTTCACTGATATCCGCATCAGGTCATTAGTATACTTCTCTTTGTTCAGCGGCTTCGTCTTCGATTCAGCTATGAACATATGTTGACGCGAGACTTGTCTTCAGGGATTACGTTGGTTGTTTACTTCAGAAACTATCAGTGATAACTGAACATACTCAGTCTGATCACTGATAGTGAAACACTAATACATAGAAATGTTTATGAGAGATACTATCAGCGATAACTGAACAGACTCAGTCTGATCGCTGATGGTGAAACACTAATACATATTAAAACGTAATTTTCACTAAGTACAGAAGAGGGTCGTTATCAAATCACTGAGAGAGTTTGGATCAACAAATAATAAAAGACTAATAATAAAGTACGGAAAATAAACTTTGACTATTATTACAAAAAGAACCCTAGTCTATTTGTTGAGACGACTTTTCCAGCTTTGACTTTAGTTTTCCATCTTCAGATAATTATGATCTTGAATCCAATAAATATGTGCTTTAACAATCTCCCCCTTTGGATCAAGATCATTCTTTAATCTCAGAAAATTCAATTTTCCTCTTTTTCTTCAGAAAGTAGTAATCTTCCAAATCGATGAGAATATCTCTTGGAAAGAAATTATCTCCAGTTTCAGCTCGGAATGCTTTAGCAAATCATCTTCAAAGAAAATTTCTTCAAAGCAGCATATCTTCAGAAATGCTTTCAAAAACTTTTTATCTCCGCATTTCTTGATTGACGCTTCTCCCCCTTTTTGATGAAAAGAGCAAAGAGTTCATCAAAACGTGTCTTCAAGAAATTTCTTCCACCATTGATCTTGCAAACAGAACCACTGATTATCCGTCAATTCATAAAGATGTTCATCCAGATCTTTGCAAATCTAGACAATATATGAAATAAAGTGTAACGCCTGAATCAACACATGAATCAGTTGAAATTGCCTGTCAGTAACACAAAGTCACTGTGTGTAACGAATACACAATATAAAGGAGCTTATATGATGTTCACTCCCCTAGGACTTCCATTCAATCATCAAAACACCACAAAGGTAATTTCTATGAACGTTATGACAAAGAAACAAATTCTTTGTGTGTTCGTGCAAGTGGTAGAATAAATTAAGCATAAGATGATTGCTTAAAAGGTTCAAAAAGTGTAAACCACTGAGATAAGTAGTTAAACACAGACTCAATGTGCATGAGTGAAGTGTGAAGGTGGGGCAGACTTCCTTCTTTTCAATATCAAGATTTTCCAAATGAAAATCAGATAGCATATGTGTTGCATCCCCTTTGAAAATGAAACATTTTCTTGTTGAGAAGAAAATAAGTGGCTGGTGGGGTAATGTCAAGAGTTGGCATGGGCTAGTTGCCTGTTTCAATAATGTTCACCAAGAATTGTGAAGCATTAGAAATGTGGCTGCCCAGCTCAGAAAGTAGTTGGTGCAGAGTTTAATATTCTTTTACTCTGATCTCTCACCCTCTTTCTTTTAATCTTTAAGGTAACAGATAACCGAACTCTCTTTTACAATATCTCTCATCACACATCCCACACTCATTTCTTTTTGAATCCTCACATGAAATCACTAAAGGATTAACTTCTTGGGTAGGAAACACAGGTTAACGTGAATCCATAGAAGTTTCTTTTAAGTTCTAGCACACTGATCCCATATTTTCCTATGAAGCACATGATGCTCAGATAGTTTAACTTTATCAGTTAAAGCTCAAAGATGAATCAGAAAACATTTAAAATCACACTTCCAAATCAAGAAATCTGTTTGAGAATCGGGAAGTGGTTTGAACATTTAAGAACATGTTTTCTTATGATTGAAAGTTGTCCTTCTTTCAACCATAGATGAGATGAAGATAAGAAATTATACCTTTTAGAATGCAGTCTTACATCTCACGAAGTTAAGCTGAAAGTCATAAAGATATGATCTTTAAAGTATCTCTCAACCTACAAAAGTCTTAAGGTCTAGTCAAAGTAACTTTATTCACAGAAATTGAAATGACAGAAAGCAGTAAAACACTTAGTGTACGAGTTCTGATCAGAAATAATCAGAAATCATCGCCATACTCCTTTGACTTGAACGCTCCCCCTAAAATCATGCATTACTAACAAATTGATCAGTAAGTACAATGCATTTAGTATTGCTCCCCCTCAAACTAACATTGACCATCTATAAGATACTTCTCACACTCCCCCTGAGATCATGAACAAACTATTAAAGAGCAGGTATCATACGGAAATAATAATAAAGAAATGATAAAGAGATACAATAAGAAACTTTAATAGGTAACCACCGATTAGGTCTTAAGATTTAGCATACCAAGTCTTGAGACAAGAAAATTAAATCTCTTTTCATCTAAAGGTTTGGTAAACAAATCTGCAAGCTGATAATCGGTTTTTACAAAGTAAAGTTCAATTGTTCCCTTTTCTACATTATCTTTTATAAAATGATACCTGACATCTATGTGTTTGGTCTTAGTATGCTGAACAGGGTTAGCGATAATCGTAATAGCGCTCTTCGAATCACAGTAGATCGGGATTCTATTGAAATGAAACCCATAGTCTCGCAGTTGTGTTCTCATCCATAAGACCTGAGAACAACAGCTAGCAGCAGCTACATATTCCGCTTCGGCCGTTGATGTGGATACACATAATTGCTTCTTCGAAGCCCAACTGACGAGTTTATCTCCGAGGAATTGTATATGACCCAAGGTGCTTTTCCTGTCTAACATGCAACCAGCATGATCTGCGTCTAAATAAGATGTTAGTTCAAAGCTTGTATCCTTAGGATACCATAGACCAAGATCTGCGGTCCCCTTCAGATACCTGAAAATCCGCTTAAAGTAGACAAATGGGATTCTTTAGGTTTGGCTTGATATCTAGCACATAAGCATGTAGAAAACATTATATCCGACCTACTAGAAGTAAGATACGTTAAGGAACCTATCATCCCTCTATAAGTCCTAACATCAACATCCTTTCCCGAAAGATCGGTACCAATCTTAGTACCAGGTGCTATTGGGGTACCAATCGGTTTACAATTTTCCATTTTGAACTTCCGAAGAATATCCAGAATGTATTTAGATTGATTGATAAAAATCCCCGTTGAAAATTGTTTGACTTGCAATCTGAGAAAGAAATTCATCTCTCCCATCATGCTCATCTGAAAACGTGACACCATGAGGTTTGCAAAGTTCTTACAATACTTAGGATTTGTAGAACCAAAACTAATATCATCCACATATATTTGAATAAGAATGATATCGCCTTTTTCCTTTTTAATGAAAAGAGTGGTATCAACCATACCTTTTGTAAAACCTGACTTGACCAAGAATTGAGATATAATATCATACCAGGAGCGAGGAGCTTGTTTCAGTCCATAAAGAGCTTTATCCAAGATGTAGACGTGGTTCGGCTTATCTGGATTTACAAACCCTTTTGGCTGTGAGACGTAGACTTCTACCTTGAGTACTCTATTCAGAAAAGCTGTCTTCATATCCATTTGATAGACGGTGAAGTTCTTGTGGGCTGCGTAGGCTAAGAACATCTGAATCGCCTCTATACGTGCCACTGGAGCATAAGTCTCATCGTAGTCTATCCCTTCCTCTTGCCTATATCCCTTGGCAACAAGTCATGCTTTGTTTCGGATAACGGTACCATCTTCATCTTTTTTGTTTTTGAACACCCATTTCGTACCAATGATGGTTTTACCTTGCGGTTTGGGTACAAGTCTCCAGACTTTTAGTGCTTCAAACTGATTCAGCTCATCTTGCATCGCAGTTACCCAATCTGAATCGGCAAGGGCTTCAGATACGTGAGTAGGCTCGATTTTGCTCAGAAAGGATTCATACATACATAGATTTGATGTTGCAGACCTAGTTTGCACTGGTGCAGAAGGATCTCTAATAATTTGATGTACCGGATGCTCTTTGGTCCACTTATGTTCATGAGGGAGTGGATTAGATGCATGTTGATCATTGTCAGCATCTAGGAATCTACTGTTATCGCCTTCAGATGGTTCAGATTGAATGGGGGTTTCAGTTGAAGTAGTAGTTACAGAGGTGGCAGTAGGTACAACTTGGTCAATCTGTTGATCAATCCTTACAATACATCCTACTGAGTCAGCTACTTCTGTCTCGGCGTTGTTGATCACAACTTCAACAGTCGGAGTAGGCTTTTGAACTGGAACTTCTTGCCGAATCGGGGAATTTGATTCAGTAGAGATATCGGAAGTGGTCGGATGAGTAGTCATCGAGTCTTCTATCCTGTCAACCACAACAGAGTTAGGCAACTTAGATCCAAAAAATTCATCATAGAACAGTTCAAATAATAAATCAAAATCAGATAATTTAGAAGTAGACGACGAAGCGCCATCTGATTTGTTCTCTTGAGGTGCAGGTCCTGGACTGGTTGGTCCAGAAGCTAGTACTCCAGTAATGACGGGTTCTGAACTGATGTGCTCAGAAGCCATGTCCTCATCAAATGTAACATTTACGCTCTCGATCACAGTCTTCGACTTCTTCAAATAAACACGATATGCAAACGATGTAGATGAATAACCAACGAAGATGCCTTCATCCGCCTTAGCACTGAACTTGTTCAGATTCTCTCGGTCGTTTAGAACATAACATGTACAACCAAAAACATGAAAATATTTAATGGTTGGTGTTCGGTTGTTGATCAACGCATACGGAGTCTTCTGAAATCTGCGGTGTATCATGGAGTGATTCTGAGTGTGACACGCAGTCGATACAGCTTCAGCCCACAAAAATAAAGGTAAGTCAGATTGGCTGAGCATTGTCCGAGCGGCCTCGACAAGTGTACGATTTCGCCTTTCGACGACTCCGTTCTGTTGAGGCGTGTGAGCAGCAGAGTATTGATGTGATATCCCGACCGATTCGAGATATTCTTCAACTATCTTGTTCTTGAACTCTGTGTCGTTGTCAGTCCTGAGAATCTTGACTTGTTTTTGCAGATTGACTTGGGTCGTCTTTAGAAACGTAATGAGAACATCGGGAGTCTCATCTTTAGACCGTAGAAACTTAACCCAAGTGTATCGCGTATAGTCGTCCACGATAACTAACACATACTTCTTTCCTCCTAAGCTTTGCGTTCGCATAGGACCGCACAAGTCCATATGCAACAACTCTAAAGGAGAGCTGGTACTCGGTTCAGGCTTTGGTTTGTGTGGGGCTCTCTTCATCTTGCCCTTTTCACATGCTGCACATAGATGTTCTCTTTCATACTTCAGTTCTGGAAGACCTTTCACTAGCTTGCCACTGACCAGCTTGTTGATGTACCGAAAGTTTAGGTGAGAAAGTCGTCGATGCCATAACCAACTTTGTTGCATCGAGGCCTTTGATAGTAGACAGACCTGATTGTCAGCCTGGACCTTTGACAAGTTGATGGTGTAGAGGGTTGACTTGCGAGTGCCGACCAAGAGTTCTTTTCCTTCTTCAGAGCGTACTGAACATGTCTTGGCCTTGAAATTAACCTCTAAGTCTTTGTCGCAGAATTGGCCAATGCTGAATAGGTTATGCCCTAAGCCTTCAACGTAACTCACCTTCTTGATCGTAAGATTTCCATGTACAACATCACCATATCCCAGAATAGGTGAAAACTGATCATTCCCAAAACGAACTGTGCCGCAGTATTTGTCCGTATAATTAGACAACATACTCTTCTGCCCTGTCATATGTTTGGAACACCCGCTATCCAAATACCACATATGACGGGTCTGCACAAAACAAATCAGGAAAGAAGAGGTTTAGGAACCCATTTAAAAATGGGACCTCCACTGTTAGTACTCGATTTTGGCACCCATTTAAAATTGGGTCCGCTTTTTCTTTGAAAACCAGAAGCATGATAAGACGTACGATAATGATAAGATGAAACATTATATGAACCATACCAAACATCAAAAAATTTACGAGAAGCATAATCACATTCACCATAATTGAAAAACTTTTTATTAGATGGTGCTAACTAGAATAATTGCTTTATAGAGTACTTCTTGCGAGAATCAACAAGATTAGATTTAAAAGTAGCAACATTCACAATCACATCATCTTTACTAGAAGTCTTTTTATTCAAAATAAAACTAGAACTAGATTTAGCTTTCTTGTCTATCTTCTGTTTTGGTATCCATGTAGTCTTAACTCCAACCCTTTGCTTTCTCAAATCTGAAACATTTGAAACTTTAGAGTTAGAATGATGAGAATTAAGAGAATGCTTTTTCTTTGGCTTACCAGTGAAGATCGGTTTCTGTGAAAGCTGAGATTTTTGTTTCTTACCTTTTGCTTTCTTCGATTTTACAAAAACTGATTTATCAACTTTCGTTGATGTTTCACCTTTGTCAAAAACACTAGGTAATCCAAAGGAATTAACAACACAAGATGAATGATCAGGAAGTTTAGAAGAAAAATCAAACTGAGAAACACAATCATTTAAAACACCTTCAGAGTTTAAGAAATTAAGCTCATTATCAAGTGAACCAGATCTATCATCCGAATTTAAAGCCTTGGAGATTTTAGGAAAATTAGAAGTTTTGAACACTGTTGAAAATACTGTTTGTTCTAAGTCCATCAAAATTCTTTCTTCTATAAGAGTATTCTCGAGTTCAGAAATTTTACTTTCCAAAACTAGAGGAGGGACGTAAAGCTTACCTTCGATGGGTTTAGCCTCCAACTCTTTTACAGAATAACTCTCAAAATAATCATTTGAAAGAAATTTTGATTTACTAGATCTATAACTGTTATTCAACTTCTCATAGCGAAATGGAAGTTGAATTTTAGCTGTGTTTTTTCTTTTATCATATTCCTTGGCTTTATCTTTTTCCGACAGACTAGTCCAAAAAGGTTTGAGTTCCGGATGTTGAGGAGCCAATAACATAACCCCAAAGTCATAAAGTGCAGGCACTTCAGATATAACCTTTTTGAGATGATGTGGGTTTTTGTAACCAAGACCCCAAGTATCAGGTTTCTCTTTAGGTTTGTTCAAATGAATAGTGTGTTCAGTTTGACCAATAGTATGTAATTTTTCTTCCAAAGCATTCACCTTTTCTATTAAAGATTTATTCTCTTTTGAAGTAGAAAAGTATCTTTTAGCAAGCTCTATAGACTTAAACTCACATTCTTTGTACTTTGAAACAGTTTCAGATAACTCTTTATGAATTATAGTCTTTTCTTTAGCGCCGGTGTCTATATTTTTGTGCAAAGTTTCAATCAAAACATTTTTCTCAGCAATATCATTACTAAGTTTATGTATAGATTGATTTTTCTCATTTGTGACACCTTTCTCACGCTTCAGTTTAGACTCTAATTCTTGGAGTTTAGACATCATGGTATGCATTCGGTTCAAAAAATCAGATTCAGTTAAGTCACATACCTCATCATTATCTCCATCATCAGAATCAGCTTCAGCTTCTGACTGGTTCTTTCCCATCAAGCACAGATGTGCTGTCTCGTCCTTCTATCCTTCTTCAGATTCTTCGTCCGAATGGTCGAGCCAGTATTCATCTTCGGCCATTAATGCTTTTCCAGCCTCTTGTTGCTTGGCTAGAAGCATCTTATTGTTGTAATAGTCGGAGTTTCAGACTTTTGATTTGCGGCAGTCCTTGGCAAAATGACCGAGTCTGCCACAGTTGTAGCACTTTATCTGTTCTTCCTTCTTGGTCTCTTCAGCTCCATCCTTCTTCTTGTCTTCTGGTCTCCTTTCTTTGACTTTCTCTTTATGCTTGTAGTTGTTCGGACCAGACGAGTACCTCTGACTATTGGAGTTTGGCTTTTTATAGAACTTCTTTTGGAAAGCCTTGGTTAACATAAGCATGGCTTCCTTCAGTTGCTCACAATCGTCAGAGTCAGACTTTGCCTCGCTATCAGCCTCTTCTGATTCAGATTCTATCACCTTCTTATTCTTAGATTTCTTGACCATAAGAGCAACTGGATCAGCAACTGCTTTGTCAGCCTTTTTCATCTCAGCCTTGATCTCTTCCACTTCTTCCTCATTCTGTCTGAGGATTTCATAAACTTCATGAAGAGGAATGTCGTGCAGATCCTTCAGCTGCCTCATTTTTCTGGTGAATCTCTTCCACTCAAGCTGAAGGTTGCTGAGAAATTTCACATTCAGCTTCACGTGAGATTTGTTGATCTTGTTCTTGCTCAGCTCGTTCAGTAATGTGACGAATCTGTCATAAGTGGCTTCAAGTGATTCTCCAGCTTTAGCTTTGAATTCTTCATAATCATTCAAGCAGGTGGAAACTTTGAGTTGATTGCCAACTTTAGATCCAAGCATCATCTTCTCCAACTGATCCCACATTTGCTTACCGGTAGCGTTGTAGCTATCAATCTTGACGTATATTTCATTCGGTATGCCTTGGAGAATGAATGATCTTGCCAGTTTGTCACCCTTGTGTTTGTTCAACTGATCTTCCGAATATTCACCAATCGGTAATTTATATTCTGTCTCTTCTTCTTGGCCATTTGCTCCAGCTACAGTGAGAACCTTGGTCGGAGGTGTCATGATTCCTTCTTTCAGAGATTTCCTGATAAGATCTCCCAACTCATGTCGATCGATGAAGTCCAAGAATCTGTTCTTCCATTGCTCGTATTCCCCTTTGAAGAGTACTGGTGGCTTCACATCTGTTCCAATGGCAAGAGCTTCCTGAGACATTCTTACTGATACGATTAGTAGTCTAACTTATCTGATACGATACAATCAACTGGATGAGATCGTTAGAAATCAAGATAAAATCACACAATACTGAAAATCTTAGAATGAAATTCAGAAAAATCTGATCACGAACAGAACTTTGATAACCAAAAACGATGCAATAATCAAATCAAACAGTACCCAATCACTATAATAGATAAAACAAACACAATCCAACCAATAATAACTTGAATGAACAATCACACAATAAAAATTATGAATCTTTGACAGAAAACAGAACCAAACAAAAAAAATTATTCAATTCAATTTGTACTTGCTCTGATACCAATTGTGTGTCCCAATAAGCAATCATTTAATCAAGTAAAACAATAAACAACACAATAATTCAAACCTGATATGATTAATCAAACGATTCAATAGGTTACAAGCTTGAATAACTGAAATCGACTTCACTCTCTGTATTCTTTCTTGTTCACGGCGCACCACCACAACCACAACAGCCTCTCTCAATATTAAATCTCTAATTAAGCTCTCTTACTTCTCTAACCTAATTAGCATAAACAAAGCTAATTTATACTTAGGTTAACTAAGCCTAATGGGCTTGACAAGGTTTAGGCCTAACAGCTAAAACTAAACTTATTTAATAATAAAAGACTAATAATAAAATACGGAAAATAAACTTTGACTATTATTACAAAAAGAACCCTAGACTATTTGTTGAGACGACTTTTCCAGCTTTGACTTTAGTTTTCCATCTTCAGATAATTATGATCTTGAATCCAATAAATATGTGCTTTAACAACGTTTAAGTGCGACACCCATTTTTGGTCGATTCAGCAAAGGGGGTACCCTTTGTGTTTTCTCGTCCGGACCGACCTCGTCGGATTTCCACAAATCTTTACATTGTCCATATACAATATAAATGAGAAGGTTTTCAAAGAAAATAACTTGCAAAAAAACCACTCTCGTGCAGGATATTGCGGAAACCACGCAATGGCCAAACCGAAAGAACGAACATCATGCAGTTTATCGATACCCACTCAAATCATGGTGTATTGCAAGAAAAATACCAAGCCATGATGTGCTTCCCATTCTAAGGTTCGTTTTGATGGGTCATGGGATTAAAACGGATCCCCGTAGCAAATGTTATGGACGTTTAAGCGCGACACCTATTTTTGGCCGATTCGGCAAAGGAGGTACCCTTTGTGTTTTCTCGTCCGGACAGGCTTCGTCGAATTTCCATGAATCTTTACATTGTTCATCTACAATGTAAATGATAATGTTTTCAAAGGAAATAAATTGCAAAAAACCCACTCCCGTGCAGGATATTGCCGAAGCCACGCATTGGCCAAACCGAAAGAACGTACATCATGCAGTTTATTGATACCCACTCAAATCATGGTGTATTGCCAGAAAAAGACCAATCCATGATGTGTTTCTTGTTCTAAGGTCGTTTTGATGGGTCATGGGCTTAAAACGGACCCCCGTAGCAAAAGTTATGGACGTTTAAGCGTGACACCCATTTTTCGCCGATTCGGCAAAGGGGGTACCCTTTGTGTTTTCTCGTTCGGACCGACCTTGTCGTATTTCCACGAATTTTTATATTATTCATCTACAATGTAAATGATAAGGTTTTCAAAGAAAATAACTTGCAAAAAACCCACTCTCGTGCAGGATATTGCCGAAGCCACACATTGGCCAAACCGAAAGAACGTACGTCATGCAGTTTATCGATACCCACTCAAATCATGGTATATTTCCAGAAATCGACCAATCCATGGTGTGATTCTCTTTCTAAGGTTTGTTTTGATGGGTCATGGGATTAAAACGAATCCCTGTAGAAAAAGTAATGAACGTTTAAGTACGACACCCATTTTTCGCGATTCGGCAAAGGGGGTACCCTTTGTGTTTACTCGTACGGACCAACCTCGTCGTATTTCCACGAATATTTACATTTTCCATCTACAATATAAATGATAAGGTTTTCATAGGAAATAACTTGCAAAAAACCCACTCTCTTGCAGGATATTGCCGAGACCACGCAATGGCCAAACCGAAAGAACGTACATCATGCAGTTTATCAATACCCATTCAAATAATGGTGTATTTCCAGAGAGATTCCTAGCCATGACGTGCTTCTCGTTCTAAGGTTCGTTTTGATGGGTCATGGGATTAAAACGGATCCCCGTAGCAAAAGTTATGGACGTTTAAGCGCGACATCCATTTTTGGCCGATTCGTTAAAGGGGGTACCCTTTGTGTTTTCTCGTCCGGACCGACCTCGTCGGATTTCCACGAATCTTGACATTGTCCATCTACAATATAAATGATAAGGTTTTCAAGAGAGATAACTTGCAAAAAACCCACTCTCGTGCAGGATATTGTTGAAACCATGCAATGGCCAAACCGAAAGAACGTACATCATGTAGTTTATCGATACCCACTCAAATCATGGTGTATTGCCAAGAAGAGACGAAGTCGTGGAAGGATTCTCACTCTAAGGTTCTTTTCGACGGGTCATGGGCTTAAAACAGATCCCCGTAGCAAAAGTTATGGACGTTTAAGTGCGACACTCATTTTTGGTCGATTCAGTAAAAGGGGTACCCTTTGTGTTTTCTCGTCCGGACCGACCTCTTCGGATTTCCATGAATCTTTATATTGTTCATCTATAATGTAAATGATAAGGTTTTCAAAGGAAATAACTTGCAAAAAACTCACTCTCGTGCAGGATATTGCCGAAGCCACGCATTGGCCAAACCGAAAAAACGTACATCATGCAGTTTATCGATACCCACTCAAATCATGGTGTATTGCAAGAAAGCGACCAAGCCATGACGTGATTCTCATTCTAAGGCTCATTTTGACAGGTCATGGGATTAAAACGGATCCTCGTAGCAAAAGTTATGGACGTTTAAGCGCGACATCCATTTTTGGCCGATTCGACAAAGGGGGTACCTTTTGTGTTTTCTCGTCCGGACTGACGTCGTCGGATTTCCACGAATCTTTACATTGTTCATCTAAAATTTAAATGATAAGGTTTTCAAGGGAAATAACTTGCAAAAAACCCACCCTCGTGCACGATATTGCCGAAGCCATGCATTAGCCAAACCGAATGAATGTACATCATGCAGTTTATCGATACCCACTCAAATCATGGTGTTTGCCAAAAAGCGACCAAGCCATGGAGTTCTTCTTATTCTAAGGTTCTTTTTGACAGGTCATGAGATTAAAACGGATCCCCGTCGCAAAAGTTATGGACGTTTAAGCGGGACACCCATTTTTGGCCGATTCGGCAAAGGGGGTACCTTTTGTGTTTTCTCGTCTGGACCGACCTTGTCGGATTTCCACGAATCTTTACATTGTTCATCTACAATGTAAATGATAATGTTTTCAAGGGAAATAACTTGCAAAAAACCCACTCTCGTGCAGGATATTGCCGATGCCACGCATTAGCCAAACTAAAAGAACGTACATAATGCAGTTTATCGATACCCACTCAAATAATGGTGTATTGCCAGAAAGCGGCCAAGCCATGGCGTGTTTCTCGTTCTAAGGTTATTTTTGACGGGTCATGGGCTTAAAACGGATCCCCGTAGCAAAAGTTATGGACGTTTAAGTGCGACACCCAGTTTTGGTCGATTCAGCAAATGGGGTACCCTTTGTGTTTTCTCGTCTGGACGGACCTCGTCGGATTTCCACGAATCTTTATATTTTCCATCTACAATATAAATTATAAGATTTTCAAGGGAAATAACTTGCAAAAAAGCCACTCTCGTGCATGATATTGCCGAAACCATGCAATGGCTAAACCAAAAGAACGTACATCATGCAGTTTATCGATACCCAATCAAATAATGATGTATTGCCAGAAATCTACCAAGCCATGACGTGATTCTCATTCTAAGGCTCGTTTTGATAGGTCATGTGATTAAAACGGATCCTCGTAGCAAAAGGTATGGACGTTTAAGCGCGATATCCATTTTTGGCCGATGCGGCAAAGGGGGTACCCCTTTGTGTTTTCTCGTCCTGACCGACCTCGTCGGATTTCAATGAATCTTTACATTGTTCATCTACAATGTAAATGATAATGTTTTCAAAGGAAATAACTTGCAAAAAACCCACTCCCGTGCAGGATATTGCCGAAGTCACGCATTGGCCAAACCGAAAGAACGTACATCATGCAGTTTATTGATACCCACTCAAATCATGGTGTATTGCCAGAAAAAGACCAATCCATGATGTGTTTCTTGTTCTAAGGTTCGTTTTGATGGGTCATGGGCTTAAAACGGACCCCCGTAGCAAAAGTTATGGACGTTTAAGCGTGACACCCATTTTTCGCCGATTCGGCAAAGGGGGTACCCTTTGTGTTTTCTCGTTCGGACCGACCTTGTCGTATTTCCACGAATTTTTAAATTATTCATCTACAATGTAAATGATAAGGTTTTCAAAGAAAATAACTTGCAAAAAACCCACTCTCGTCCAGGATATTGCCGAAGCCACACATTGGCCAAACCGAAAGAACGTACGTCATGCAGTTTATCGATACCCACTCAAATCATGGTATATTTCCAGAAAGCGACCAATCCATGGAGTGATTCTCGTTATAAGGTTTGTTTTGATGGGTCATGGGATTAAAACGAATCCCTGTAGAAAAAGTAATGAACGTTTAAGTACGACACCCATTTTTTGCGATTCGGCAAAGGGGGTACCCTTTGTGTTTACTCGTACGGACCAACCTCGTCGGATTTCCACGAATCTTTACATTGTCCATCTACAATATAAATGATAAGGTTTTCATAGGAAATAACTTGCAAAAAACCCACTCTCTTGCAGGATATTGCCGAGACCACGCAATGGCCAAACCGAAAGAACGTACATCATGCAGTTTATCAATACCCATTAAAATAATGGTGTATTTCCAGAGAGCTTCCTAGCCATGACGTGATTCTCGTTCTAAGGTTTGTTTTGATGGGTCATGGGATTAAAACGGATCCCCGTAGCAAAAGTTATGGACGTTTAAGCGCGACATCCATTTTTGGCCGATTCGGCAAAGGGGGTACCCTTTGTGTTTTCTCGTCCGGACCGACCTCGTCGGATTTCCACGAATCTTGACATTGTCCATCTACAATATAAATGATAAGGTTTTCAAGAGAGATAACTTGCAAAAAACCCACTCTCGTGCAGGATATTGTTGAAACCATGCAATGGCCAAACCGAAAGAACGTACATCATGTAGTTTATCGATACCCACTCAAATCATGGTGTATTGTCAAGAAGCGACCAAGTCATGGCAGGATTCTCATTCTAAGGTTCTTTTCGACGGGTCATGGGCTTAAAACAGATCCCCGTAGCAAAAGTTATGGATGTTTAAGTGCGACACCCATTTTTGGTCGATTCAGTAAAAGGGGTACCCTTTGTGTTTTCTCGTCCGGACCGACCTCTTCGGATTTCCATGAATCTTTATATTGTTCATCTACAATGTAAATGATAAGGTTTTCAAAGGAAATAACTTGCAAAAAACTCACTCTCGTGCAGGATATTGCCGAAGCCACGCATTGGCCAAACCGAAAAAACGTACATCATGCAGTTTATCGATACCCACTCAAATCATGGTGTATTGCAAGAAAGCGACCAAGCCATGATGTGATTCTCATTCTAAGGCTCATTTTTACAGGTCATGGGATTAAAACGGATCCCCGTAGCAAAAGTTATGGACGTTTAAGCGCGACATCCATTTTTGGCCGATTCGACAAAGGGGGTACCTTTTGTGTTTTCTCGTCCGGACTGACGTCGTCGGATTTCCACGAATCTTTACATTGTTCATCTAAAATTTAAATGATAAGGTTTTCAAGGGAAATAACTTGCAAAAAACCCACCCTCGTGCACGATATTGCCGAAGCCATGCATTAGCCAAATCGAATGAATGTACATCATGCAGTTTATCGATACCCACTCAAATCATGGTGTTTGCCAAAAAGCGACCAAGCCATGGAGTTCTTCTTATTCTAAGGTTCTTTTTGACAGGTCATGGGATTAAAACGGATTCCCGTCGCAAAAGTTATGGACGTTTAAGCGCGACACCCATTTTTGGCCGATTCGGCAAAGGGGGTACCTTTTGTGTTTTCTCGTCTGGACCGACCTTGTCGGATTTCCACGAATCTTTACATTGTTCATCTACAATGTAAATGATAAAGTTTTCAAGGGAAATAACTTGCAAAAAACCCACTCTCGTGCAGGATATTGCCGATGCCACGCATTAGCCAAACTAAAAGAACGTACATAATGCAGTTTATCGATACCCACTCAAATAATGGTGTATTGCCAGAAAGTGGCCAATCCATGGCGTGTTTCTCGTTCTAAGGTTATTTTTGACGGGTCATGGGCTTAAAACGGATCCCCGTAGCAAAAGTTATGGACGTTTAAGTGCGACACCCAGTTTTGGTCGATTCAGCAAATGGGGTACCCTTTGTGTTTTCTCGTCTGGACGGACCTCGTCGGATTTCCACGAATCTTTATATTTTCCATCTACAATATAAATTATAAGATTTTCAAGGGAAATAACTTGCAAAAAAGCCACTCTCGTGCATGATATTGCCGAAACCATGCAATGGCTAAACCAAAAGAACGTACATCATGCAGTTTATCGATACCCAATCAAATAATGGTGTATTGCCAAAAATCTACCAATCCATGACGTGATTCTCATTCTAAGGCTCGTTTTGACAGGTCATGTGATTAAAACGGATCCTCGTAGCAAAAGGTATGGACGTTTAAGCGCGATATCCATTTTTGGCCGATGCGGCAAAGGGGGTACCCCTTTGTGTTTTCTCGTCCTGACCGACCTCGTCGGATTTCCACGAATCTTTACATTGTTCATCTACAATGTAAATGATATGGTTTTCAAGGGAAATAACTTGAAAAAAACCCACTATCGTGCAGGATATTGCCGAAGCCAGGCATTAGCCAAACTGAAAGAACGTACATCATCCAGTTTATCGATACCCACTCAAATCATGGTGTTTGCCAAAAAGTGACCAAGCCATGGCGTGCTTCTTATTCTAAAGTTCTTTTTGACGGTTCATGGGCTTAAAACGGATCTCCGTATCAAAAGTTTTGGTCGTTTAAGTGCGACACCCATTTTTTTGTCGATTCAGCAAAGGGGGTACCCATGGTGTTTTCTCGTCAGGACCGACCTCGTCGGATTTACACGAATCTTTACCTTGTCCATATACAATATAAATCATAAGGTTTTCAAGGGAAATAACTTGCAAAAAACCCACTCTCATGCAGGATATTGCCGAAGCAACGCATTAGCCAAACCGAGAGAACGTAAATCATGCAGTTTATCGATCCCACTCAAATCATGGTGTATTGACAGAAAGAAACCAAGACATGACATGCTTATCG
Organism: Arctium minus; assembly: GCA_954870635.1. NCBI lineage: Eukaryota > Viridiplantae > Streptophyta > Magnoliopsida > Asterales > Asteraceae > Arctium > Arctium minus. The sequence continues at coordinate 832,918 of OX941089.1, read as the reverse complement.
TTCTAAGGTTCGTTTTGATTGGTCATTGGATTAAAACGTATCCCCGTAGCAAAACTTATGGACGTTTAAGCGCGACACCCATTTTTGGCCGATGCGGCAAAGGGGGTACCCTTTGTGTTTTCTCGTCCGGACTGACCTAGTCGGATTTCCACGAATCTTTACATTGTTCATCTACAATGTAAATGATAAGGTTTTCAAGGGAAATAAATTGCAAAAAATCCACTCTCGTGCAGGATATTGCCGAAGCCACGCATTAGCCAAACTAAAAGAACATACATAATGCAGTTTATCGATACCCACTCAAATAATGGTGTATTGCCAGAAAGCGGCCAAGCCATGGAGTGTTTCTCGTTCTAAGGTTATTTTTGATGGTTCATGGGCTTAAAACGGATCCCCATAGCAAAAGTTATGGACGTTTAAGTGCGACACCCAGTTTTGGCCGATTCAGCAAAGGGAGTACCCTTTGTGTTTTCTCGTCCGGACCGACCTCGTCGGATTTCCACGAATCTTTATATTTACCATCTACAATATAAATGATAAGGTTTTCATGGAAAATAACTTGCAAAAAACCCACTCTCGTGCACGATATTGCCGAAACCACACAATGGCCAAAACGAAAGAACGTACATCATGCAGTTTATCGATACCCACTCAAGTAATGGTGTATTGCCAGAAAGCTACCAAGCCACGACGTGATTTTCATTCTAAGGTTCGTTTTGACAGGTCATGGGATTAAAACGTATCCCCGTATCAAAAGTTATGGACGTTTAAGCACGACACCCATTTTTGGCCGATTCGGCAAATGGGGTACCCTTTTTGTTTTCTCGTCCGGACCGACCTCGTCGGATTTCCATGAATCTTTACATTGTTCAACTAAAATGTAAATGATAAGGTTTTCAAAAAAATAATTTGCAAAAACCCACTCTCGTGCATGATATTGCCGAAGCCACGCATTGGCCAAATCGAAAGAGCGTACATCATGCAGTTTATCGATACGACAAAAATAATGGTTTATTGCCAGAAAGCGACCAATCCATGGAGTTCTTCTCGTTCTAAGATTCCTTTTGACGTGTCATTGGCTTGAAACGGATCCCCGTAGCAATATTTATGGACGTTTAAGCGCGATACCCATTTTTGGCCGATTCGGCAAATGGGGTACCCTTTGTGTTTTCTCGTCCGGACCGACCTCGTCGTATTTCCACGAATCTTTACATTGTTCATATACAATGTAAATGATAAGGGTTTCAAAAGAAATAACTTGCAAAAAACCCACTCTCGTGCAGGATATTGCCGAAGCCACGCATTGGCCAAACCGAAAGAATGTACATCATGCAGTTTATCGATACCCACTCAAATAATGGTCTATTGCCAGAAACAGACCAAGCCATGGAGTTCTTCTAGTTCTAAGGTTCGTTTTGATGGTTCATGGGCTTAAAACGGATCCTCGTAGAAAATGTTATGGACGTTTAAGCGCGACACCCATTTTTGGCCGATTCGGCAAATGGGGTACCCTTTGTGTTTTCTCGTCCGGACCGACCTCGTCAGATTTCCATGAATCTTCATATTGTTCATCTACAATGTAAATGATAATGTTTTCAAAGGAAATAACTTGCAAAAAACCCACTCTCGTGCAGGATATTGCCGAAGCCACGCATTGGCCAAACCGAAAGAACGTACATCATGCAGTTTATCGATACCAACTCAAATCATGGTGTATTTCCAGAAAGAGACCAAATCATGACATGTTTATCATTCTAAGGTTCTTTTTGACGGGTCATGGGATTAAAACGGATCCCCGTAGAAAAAGTTATGGACGTTTAAGCGCGACACCCATTTTTGGCCGATTCGGTAAAGGGGGTTCCCTTTGCCTTTTCTCGTCCGGACCGACGTCGTCGGATTTCCATGAATCTTTACCTTGTTCATCTAAAATGTCAATGATAAGGTTTTCAAGGAAAATAACTTGCAAAAAACCCTCTCTCGTGCAAGATATTGCCGAAGCCACACATTAGCCAAACCGAAATAACGCACATCATGCAATTTATCGATACCAATTAAAATCATGATGTATTGCCAAAAAGCAACCTAGACATGGTCTGCCTCTCGTTCTAAGGTTCTTTTAGATGGGTCATGGGCTTAAAACGGATCCCCGTAGCAAAAGTTATGGACGTTTAAGTGCGACACCCATTTTCGGCCGATTCGGCAAAGGGGGTACCCTTTGTGTTTTCTCGTCCGGATCAACCTCGTCGGATTTCCACAAATATTTACATTGTTCATCTACAATGTAAATGATAAGGTTTTCAAGGGAAATAACCTGAAAAACCCCACTCTCGTGTAGGATATTGCTGAAACCTTGCATTGGCCAAACCGTGAGAACGTACATCATGCAGTTTATAGAAACCCACTCAAATCATGGTGTATAGACAGAAAGCGACCAAACCATGACGTTCTTCTCGTTATAAGGTTCGTTTTGACGGGTCATGGGATTAAAACGGATCCCCGTAGCAAAAGTTATGGACGTTTAAGCGCGACACCCATTTTTGGCCGATTCGGCAAAGGGGTACCCTTTGTGTTTTCTCGTCCAGACCGACCTCGTTGGATTTGCACGAAACTTTATATTGTCCATCTACAATATAAATGATAAGGATTTCAAGGGAAATAACTTTCAAAAAACCCACTCTCGTGCACGATATTTCCGAAACCACGCAATGTCCAAACCGAAAGAATGTACATCATATAGTTTATCGATACCCACTAAAATCCTGGTGTACTGCCAGAAATCTACCAAGCCATGACGTTCTTATCGTTCTAATGTTCGTTTTGATGGGTCATGGGATTAAAACTGATCCGCGTAGCAAAAGTTATGGACGTTTATGGGCGACACCCATTTTTGGTCGATTCGGCATAGGGGGTTACCCTTTGTGTTTTCTCGTCCGGACCGACCTCGTCGGATTTCCACGAATCTTCACATTGTTCATCTACAATGTAAATTATAAGGTTTTCAAGGGAAATAACTTGCAAAAAACCCACTCTCGTGCAGGATATTGCTGAAGCCATGCATTGGCTAAACCGAAAGAACGTACATCATTCAGTTTATCGATACCCACTCAAATCATTGTGTATTGCCAGAAAGCGTCTAAGCCATGGTGTTCTTCTCATTCTATGGTTCGTTTTGACGGATGATGGGATTAAAACGGATGCCCGTAGCAAAAGTTATGGACGTTTAAGCGCGACACCCGTTTTTGGCCGATTTAGCAAGGGGGTACCCTTTGTGTTTTCTCGTCCGGACCGACCTCGTCGGATTTCCACGAATCTTTACATTGATTATCTGAAAATAAATGATAAGGTTTTCAGGGTAAATAACTTGCAAAAAAACTCACTCTCGTGCATGATATTGCCGAAGCCACGCATTAGCCAAACTGAAAGAACGTACATCATTCAGTTTATCGATACCCCCTCAAATAATGGTGTATTTCAAGAAAGCGACCAAGCCATGGTGTGCTTCTCATTCTAAGGTTCTTTTTGACGAGTCATGGGCTTAAAACGGATCTCCGTAGCAAAAGTTATGGACGTTTAAGTGCGACACCCATTTTTGGCCGATTCGGCAAAGGGGGTACCCTTTGTGTTTTCTCGTCCGGATCAACCTCGTCGTATTTCCACAAATCTTTACATTGTTCATCTACAATGTAAATGATAAGGTTTTAAAGGGAAATAACTTGAAAAACCCCACTCTCGTGTAGGATATTGCCGAAACCATGCATTGGCCAAACCGTGAGAACGTATATCATGCAATTTATTAAATACCCACTCAAATCATGGTGTATTGCCAGAAAGAGACCAAGCCATGGTATGCTTCTCGTTCTAAGGTTCATATTTATGGGTCATGGGAATAAAATGGATCCCTGTAGCAAAAGTTATGGACGTTTAAGCGCGACACCCATTTTTCGCCGATTCGGGAAAGGGGGTACACATTATGTTTTCTCGTCCCGACCAACCTCGTCGGATTTCCACGAATCTTGACATTGTTCATATACAATGTAAATGATAAGGTTTTCAAGGGAAATAACTTGCAAAAAACCCACTCTCGTGCAGGATATTGCCGAAGCCATGCATTGGCCATACCGAAAGAATGTACATCATGCAGTTTATCGATACCCACTCAAATCATGGTGTATTGATAGAAAGAGACCAATCCATGACGTGCTTATCGTTCTAAGGTTCGTTTTGACGGGTCATGGGTTTAAAACGGATCCCCGTAGCAAAAGTTATGGACGTTTAAGCGCGACACTCATTTTTGGCTGATTCGGCAAAGGGGGTACCCTTTGTGTTTTCTCGTCCGGACCGACCTCGTCGGATTTCCACGAATATTTACATTTTCCATCTACAATATAAATTATATGGTTTTTAAGGGAAATAACTTGCAAAAAAACCACTCTTGTGCACGATAATGCCGAAACCACGCAATGTCTAAACCGAATGAACGTACATCATGTAGTTTATCGATACCCACTCAAATCATGGTGTACTGCCAGAAAGCTACCAAGCCATGATGTTCTTCTCGTTCTAAGGTTCGTTTTGACGGGTCATGGGAATAAAACGGATCCCCGTAGCAAAAGTTATGGACGTTTATGGGCGACGCCCATTTTTGGTCGATTCGGCAAAGGGGGTACCCTTTGTGTTTTCTCGTCCGGACCGACCTCGTCGGATTTCCACGAATCTTCACATTGTTCATCTACAATGTAAATGATAAGGTTTCAAGGGAAATAACTTGCAAAAAGCCCACTCTCGTGCATGATATTGCCGAAGCCACGCATTGGCCAAACCGAAAGAACGTACATCATGCAATTTATTAATACCCACTCAAATCATGGTGTATTGCCAGAAAGAGACCAAGCAATGGTGTGCTTCTCGTTCTAAGGTTCTTTTTGATGGGTCATGGGCATAAAACTGATCCCCGTACCAAAAGTTATGGACGTTTAAGCGCGACACCCATTTTTGGTCGATTCTGCAAAGGGGGTACCCTTTGTGTTTTATCGTCCGGACCGACCTCGTCGGATTTCCACGAATCTTTACACTGTTCATAAACAATGTAAATTATAAAGTTTTCAAGGGAAATAACTTGCAAAAAACCCACTCTCGTGCAGGATATTGCCGAAGCCACGCATTGGTCAAACCGAAATAACGTACATCATGCAATTTATTAATACCCACTCAAATCATGGTGTATTGCCAGAAAGAGACCAACACATGGTGTGCTTCTCGTTATATGGTTCATATTTATGGGTCATGGGAATAAAATGGATCCTTGTATCAAAAGTTATGGACGTTTAAGCGCGACACCCATTTTTCGCCGATTCGGCAAAGGGGGTACCCATTGTGTTTTCTCGTCCGGACCGACCTCGTCGGATTTCCACGAATCTTTACATTGTTCATCTACAATGTAAATGATAAGGTTTTCAAGGGAAATAACATGCAAAAAACCCACTCTCGTGCAGGATATTGTCAAAGCCATGCATTGGCCATACCGAAAGAACGTACATCATGCAGTTTATCGCTACCCACTCAAATCATGGTGTATTGATATAAAGAGACCAATCCATGACGTTCTTCTCGTTCTAAGGTTCGTTTTGACGGGTCATGGGATTAAAACGGATCCCCGTAGCAAAAGTTATGGACGTTTAAACGCGACACCCATTTTTGGCCGATTCGACAAAGGGGGTACCCTTTGTGTTTTCTCGTCCGGACCGACCTCGTCGCATTTCCACGAATATTTACATTATCCATCTACAATATAAATGATAAGGTTTTTAAGGGAAATTACTTGCAAAAAACCCACTCTTGTGCACGATAATGCCGAAACCACGCAATGGGCAAACCGAAAGAACGTACATCATGTAGTTTATCGATACCCACTCAAATCATGGTGTACTTCCAGAAAGATACCAAGCCATGACGTTATTCTCGTTCTAAGGTTCGTTTTGATGGGTCATGGGATTAAAACGGATCCCCGTAGAAAAAGTGATGGACGTTTATGGGAGACACCCATTTTTGGTCGATTCGGCAAAGGGGTACCCTTTGTGTTTTCTCGTCCGGACCGACTTCGTCGTATTTCCACGAATCTTTACATTGTTCATATACAATGGAAATGATAATGTTTCAAGTGAAATAAGATGCAAAAAGCCCACTCTCGTGCAGGATATTGCCGAAGCCATGCATTGGCCAAACCGAAAGAACGATGCAGTTTATCAGTACCCACTCAAATCATGGTGTATTGCCAGAAAGCGTCCAAGCCATGGTGTACTTCTCGTTCTATGGTTCGTTTTGACGGATCATGGGATTAAAACGGATCCCCGTAGCAAAAGTTATGGACGTTTAAGCGCGACACCCGTTTTTGGCCGATTCGGCAAGGGGGTACCCTTTGTGTTTTCTCGTCTGGACCGACCTCGTTGGATTTCCACGAATATTTACATTGTTCATCTGTAAATAAATGAAAAGGTTTTCAGGGGAAATAACTTGCAAAAATCCCACTCTTGTGTAGGATATTGCCGAAACAACGCAATGGTCAAACCGAAAGAACGTACATCATGCAGTTTATCGATACCCACTCAAATAATGGTGTATTGCCAGAAAGCGACCAAAACATGGCGTGCTTCTCGTTATAAGGTTCTTTTTGACGGGTCATGGGCTTAAAACTGATCCCCGTACCAAAAGTTATGGACGTTTAAGCGCGACACCCATTTTTGGTCGATTCTGCAAAGGGGGTACCCTTTGTGTTTTATCGTCCGGAGCGACCTCGTCGGATTTCCAAGAATCTTTGAATTTATCGTCACCAATGTAAATGATAAGGTTTTCAAGTGAAATAACTTGCAAAAAACCCACTCTCGTGCAGGATATTGCCGAAGCCACGTATTGGCCAAACCAAAAGAACGTACATCATGCAATTTATTAATACCCACTCAAATCATGGTGTATTGCCAGAAAGAGACCAACACATGGAGTGCTTCTCGTTCTATGGTTCATATTTATGGGTCATGGGAATAAAATGGATCCTTGTAGCAAAAGTTATGGACGTTTAAGCGCGACACCCATTTTTCGTCGATTCGGCAAAGGGGGTACCCATTGTGTTTTCTCGTCCAGACCGACCTCGTCTGATTTCCATGAATCTTTACATTGTTCATCTACAATGTAAATGATAAGGTTTTCAAGGGAAATAACTTGCAAAAAACCCACTCTCGTGCAGGATATTGCCAAAGCCATGCATTGGCCATACCGAAAGAACGTACATCATGCAGTTTATCGCTACCCACTCAAATCATGGTGTATTGACAGAAAGAGACCAATCCATGACGTTCTTCTCGTTCTAAGGTTCGTTTTGATGGGTCATGGGATTAAAACGGATCCCCGTAGCAAAAGTTATGGACGTTTAAACGCGACACCCATTTTTGGCCGATTCGACAAAGGGGGTACCCTTTGTGTTTTCTCGTCCGGACCGACCTCGTCGCATTTCCACGAATATTTACATTATCCATCTACAATATAAATGATAAGGTTTTTAAGGGAAATAACTTGCAAAAAACCCACTCTTGTTCACGACAATGCCGAAACCACGCAATGGGCAAACCGAAAGAACGTACATCAAGTAGTTTATCGATACCCACTCAAATCATGGTGTACTTCCAGAAAGATACCAAGCCATGACGTTATTCTCGTTCTAAGGGTCGTTTTGATGGGTCATGGGATTAAAACGGATCCCCGTAGAAAAAGTGATGGACGTTTATGGGCGACACCCATTTTTGGTCGATTCGGCAAAGGGGTACCCTTTGTGTTTTCTCGTCCGGACCGACTTCGTCGTATTTCCACGAATCTTTACATTGTTCATATACAATGTAAATGATAAGGTTTTCAAGTGAAATAACTTGCAAAAAACCCACTCTCGTGCAGGATATTGCCGAAGCCACGTATTGGCCAAACCAAAAGAACGTACATCATGCAATTTATTAATACCCACTCAAATCATGGTGTATTGCCAGAAAGAGACCAACACATGGTGTGCTTCTCGTTCTATGGTTCATATTTATGGGTCATGGGAATAAAATGGATCCTTGTAGCAAAAGTTATGGACGTTTAAGCGCGACACCCATTTTTCGCCGATTCGGCAAAGGTGGTACCCATTGTGTTTTCTCTTCCGGACCGACCTCGTCGGATTTCCACAAATATTTACATTGTTCATCTACAATGTAAATGATAAGGTTTTCAAGGGAAATAACTTGCAAAAAACCCACTCTCGTGCAGGATATTGCCAAATCCATGCATTGGCCATACCGAAAGAACGTACATCATGCAGTTTATCGCTACCCACTCAAATCATGGTGTATTGACAGAAAGAGACCAAGCCATGACGTTCTTCTCGTTCTAAGGTTCGTTTTGATTGGTCATGGGATTAAAACGGATCCCCGTAGCAAAAGTTATGGACGTTTAAACGCGACACCCATTTTTGGCCGATTCGACAAAGGGGGTACCCTTTGTGTTTTCTCGTCCGGAACGACCTCGTCGCATTTCCACGAATATTTAAATTATCCATCGACAATTTAAATGATAAGGTTTTTAAGGGAAATAACTTGCAAAAAACCCACTCTTGTGCACGACAATGCCGAAACCACGCAATGGGCAAACCGAAAGAACGTACATCAAGTAGTTTATCGATACCCACTCAAATCATGGTGTACTTCCAAAAAGATACCAAGCCATGACGTTATTCTCGTTCTAAGGTTCGTTTTGATGGGTCATGGGATTAAAACGGATCCCCGTAGAAAAAGTGATGGACGTTTATGGGAGACACCCATTTTTGGTCGATTCGGCAAAGGGGTACCCTTTGTGTTTTCTCGTCCGGACCGACTTCGTCGTATTTCCACGAATCTTTACATTGTTCATATACAATGGAAATGATAATGTTTCAAGTGAAATAAGATGCAAAAAGCCCACTCTCGTGCAGGATATTGCCGAAGCCATGCATTGGCCACCGAAAGAACGATGCAGTTTATCAGTACCCACTCAAATCATGGTGTATTGCCAGAAAGCGTCCAAGCCATGGTGTACTTCTCGTTCTATGGTTCGTTTTGACGGATCATGGGATTAAAACGGATCCCCGTAGCAAAAGTTATGGACGTTTAAGCGCGACACCCGTTTTTGGCCGATTCGGCAAGGGGGTACCCTTTGTGTTTTCTCGTCCGGACCGACCTCGTTGGATTTCCACGAATATTTACATTGTTCATCTGTAAATAAATGATAAGTTTTTCAGGGGAAATAACTTGCAAAAAGCCCACTCTTGTGTAGGATATTGCCGAAACAACGCAATGGTCAAACCGAAAGAACGTACATCATGCAGTTTATCGATACCCACTCAAATAATGGTGTATTGCCAGAAAGCGACCAAGACATGGCGTGCTTCTCGTTATAAGGTTCTTTTTGACGGGTCATGGGCTTAAAACTGATCTCCGTACCAAAAGTTATGGACGTTTAAGCGCGACACCCATTTTTGGTCGATTCTGCAAAGGGGGTACCCTTTGTGTTTTATCGTCCGGAGCGACCTCGTCGGATTTCCAAGAATCTTTGCATTGATCATCAACAATGTAAATGATAAGGTTTTCAAGTGAAATAACTTGCAAAAAACCCACTCTCGTGCAGGATATTGCCGAAGCCACGTATTGGCCAAACCAAAAGAACGTACATCATGCAATTTATTAATACCCACTCAAATCATGGTGTATTGCCAGAAAGAGACCAACACATGGTGTGCTTCTCGTTCTATGGTTAATATTTATGGGTCATGGGAATAAAATGGATCCTTGTAGCAAAAGTTATGGACGTTTAAGCGCGACACCCATTTTTCGCCGATTCGGCAAAGGTGGTACCCATTGTGTTTTCTCTTCCGGACCGACCTCGTCGGATTTCCACAAATATTTACATTGTTCATCTACAATGTAAATGATAAGGTTTTCAAGGGAAATAACTTGCAAAAAACCCACTCTCGTGCAGGATATTGCCAAATCCATGCATTGGCCATACCGAAAGAACGTACATCATGCAGTTTATCGCTACCCACTCAAATCATGGTGTATTGACAGAAAGAGACCAAGCCATGACGTTCTTCTCGTTCTAAGGTTCGTTTTGATGGGTCATGGGATTAAAACGGATCCCCGTAGCAAAAGTTATGGACGTTTAAACGCGACACCCATTTTTGGCCGATTCGACAAAGGGGGTACCCTTTGTGTTTTCTCGTCCGGAACGACCTCGTCGCATTTCCACGAATATTTAAATTATCCATCTACAATATAAATGATAAGGTTTTTAAGGGAAATAACTTGCAAAAAACCCACTCTTGTGCACGACAATGCCGAAACCACGCAATGGGCAAACCGAAAGAACGTACATCAAGTAGTTTATCGATACCCACTCAAATCATGGTGTACTTCCAAAAAGATACCAATCCATGACGTTATTCTCGTTCTAAGGTTCGTTTTGATGGGTCATGGGATTAAAACGGATCCCCGTAGAAAAAGTGATGGACGTTTATGGGAGACACCCATTTTTGGTCGATTCGGCAAAGGGGTACCCTTTGTGTTTTCTCGTCCGGACCGACTTCGTCGTATTTCCACGAATCTTTACATTGTTCATATACAATGGAAATGATAATGTTTCAAGTGAAATAAGATGCAAAAAGCCCACTCTCGTGCAGGATATTGCCGAAGCCATGCATTGGCCACCGAAAGAACGATGCAGTTTATCAGTACCCACTCAAATCATGGTGTATTGCCAGAAAGCGTCCAAGCCATGGTGTACTTCTCGTTCTATGGTTCGTTTTGACGGATCATGGGATTAAAACGGATCCCCGTAGCAAAAGTTATGGACGTTTAAGCGCGACACCCGTTTTTGGCCGATTCGGCAAGGGGGTACCCTTTGTGTTTTCTCGTCCGGACCGACCTCGTTGGATTTCCACGAATATTTACATTGTTCATCTGTAAATAAATGATATGTTTTTCAGGGGAAATAACTTGCAAAAAGCCCACTCTTGTGTAGGATATTGCCGAAACAACGCAATGGTCAAACCGAAAGAACGTACATCATGCAGTTTATCGATACCCACTCAAATAATGGTGTATTGCCAGAAAGCGACCAAGACATGGCGTGCTTCTCGTTATAAGGTTCTTTTTGACGGGTCATGGGCTTAAAACTGATCCCCGTACCAAAAGTTATGGACGTTTAAGCGCGACACCCATTTTTGGTCGATTCTGCAAAGGGGGTACCCTTTGTGTTTTATCGTCCGGAGCGACCTCGTCGGATTTCCAAGAATCTTTGCATTGATCATCAACAATGTAAATGATAAGGTTTTCAAGTGAAATAACTTGCAAAAAACCCACTCTCGTGCAGGATATTGCCGAAGCCACGTATTGGCCAAACCAAAAGAACGTACATCATGCAATTTATTAATACCCACTCAAATCATGGTGTATTGCCAGAAAGAGACCAACACATGGTGTGCTTCTCGTTCTATGGTTCATATTTATGGGTCATGGGAATAAAATGGATCCTTGTAGCAAAAGTTATGGACGTTTAAGCGCGACACCCATTTTTCGCCGATTCGGCAAAGGTGGTACCCATTGTGTTTTCTCTTCCGGACCGACCTCGTCGGATTTCCACAAATATTTACATTGTTCATCTAAAATGTAAATGATAAGGTTTTCAAGGGAAATAACTTGCAAAAAACCCACTCTCGTGCAGGATATTGCCAAATCCATGCATTGGCCATACCGAAAGAACGTACATCATGCAGTTTATCGCTACCCACTCAAATCATGGTGTATTGACAGAAAGAGACCAAGCCATGACGTTCTTCTCGTTCTAAGGTTCGTTTTGATGGGTCATGGGATTAAAACGGATCCCCGTAGCAAAAGTTATGGACGTTTAAACGCGACACCCATTTTTGGCCGATTCGACAAAGGGGGTACCCTTTGTGTTTTCTCGTCCGGAACGACCTCGTCGCATTTCCACGAATATTTAAATTATCCATCTACAATATAAATGATAAGGTTTTTAAGGGAAATAACTTGCAAAAAACCCACTCTTGTGCACGACAATGCCGAAACCACGCAATGGGCAAACCGAAAGAACGTACATCAAGTAGTTTATCGATACCCACTCAAATCATGGTGTACTTCCAAAAAGATACCAAGCCATGACGTTATTCTCGTTCTAAGGTTCGTTTTGATGGGTCATGGGATTAAAACGGATCCCCGTAGAAAAAGTGATGGACGTTTATGGGAGACACCCATTTTTGGTCGATTCGGCAAAGGGGTACCCTTTGTGTTTTCTCGTCCGGAGCGACCTCGTCGGATTTCCAAGAATCTTTGCATTGATCATCAACAATGTAAATGATAAGGTTTTCAAGTGAAATAACTTGCAAAAAACCCACTCTCGTGCAGGATATTGCCGAAGCCACGTATTGGCCAAACCAAAAGAACGTACATCATGCAATTTATTAATACCCACTCAAATCATGGTGTATTGCCAGAAAGAGACCAACACATGGTGTGCTTCTCGTTCTATGGTTAATATTTATGGGTCATGGGAATAAAATGGATCCTTGTAGCAAAAGTTATGGACGTTTAAGCGCGACACCCATTTTTCGCCGATTCGGCAAAGGTGGTACCCATTGTGTTTTCTCTTCCGGACCGACCTCGTCGGATTTCCACAAATATTTACATTGTTCATCTACAATGTAAATGATAAGGTTTTCAAGGGAAATAACTTGCAAAAAACCCACTCTCGTGCAGGATATTGCCAAATCCATGCATTGGCCATACCGAAAGAACGTACATCATGCAGTTTATCGCTACCCACTCAAATCATGGTGTATTGACAGAAAGAGACCAAGCCATGACGTTCTTCTCGTTCTAAGGTTCGTTTTGATGGGTCATGGGATTAAAACGGATCCCCGTAGCAAAAGTTATGGACGTTTAAACGCGACACCCATTTTTGGCCGATTCGACAAAGGGGGTACCCTTTGTGTTTTCTCGTCCGGAACGACCTCGTCGCATTTCCACGAATATTTAAATTATCCATCTACAATATAAATGATAAGGTTTTTAAGGGAAATAACTTGCAAAAAACCCACTCTTGTGCACGACAATGCCGAAACCACGCAATGGGCAAACCGAAAGAACGTACATCAAGTAGTTTATCGATACCCACTCAAATCATGGTGTACTTCCAAAAAGATACCAATCCATGACGTTATTCTCGTTCTAAGGTTCGTTTTGATGGGTCATGGGATTAAAACGGATCCCCGTAGAAAAAGTGATGGACGTTTATGGGAGACACCCATTTTTGGTCGATTCGGCAAAGGGGTACCCTTTGTGTTTTCTCGTCCGGACCGACTTCGTCGTATTTCCACGAATCTTTACATTGTTCATATACAATGGAAATGATAATGTTTCAAGTGAAATAAGATGCAAAAAGCCCACTCTCGTGCAGGATATTGCCGAAGCCATGCATTGGCCACCGAAAGAACGATGCAGTTTATCAGTACCCACTCAAATCATGGTGTATTGCCAGAAAGCGTCCAAGCCATGGTGTACTTCTCGTTCTATGGTTCGTTTTGACGGATCATGGGATTAAAACGGATCCCCGTAGCAAAAGTTATGGACGTTTAAGCGCGACACCCGTTTTTGGCCGATTCGGCAAGGGGGTACCCTTTGTGTTTTCTCGTCCGGACCGACCTCGTTGGATTTCCACGAATATTTACATTGTTCATCTGTAAATAAATGATATGTTTTTCAGGGGAAATAACTTGCAAAAAGCCCACTCTTGTGTAGGATATTGCCGAAACAACGCAATGGTCAAACCGAAAGAACGTACATCATGCAGTTTATCGATACCCACTCAAATAATGGTGTATTGCCAGAAAGCGACCAAGACATGGCGTGCTTCTCGTTATAAGGTTCTTTTTGACGGGTCATGGGCTTAAAACTGATCCCCGTACCAAAAGTTATGGACGTTTAAGCGCGACACCCATTTTTGGTCGATTCTGCAAAGGGGGTACCCTTTGTGTTTTATCGTCCGGAGCGACCTCGTCGGATTTCCAAGAATCTTTGCATTGATCATCAACAATGTAAATGATAAGGTTTTCAAGTGAAATAACTTGCAAAAAACCCACTCTCGTGCAGGATATTGCCGAAGCCACGTATTGGCCAAACCAAAAGAACGTACATCATGCAATTTATTAATACCCACTCAAATCATGGTGTATTGCCAGAAAGAGACCAACACATGGTGTGCTTCTCGTTCTATGGTTCATATTTATGGGTCATGGGAATAAAATGGATCCTTGTAGCAAAAGTTATGGACGTTTAAGCGCGACACCCATTTTTCGCCGATTCGGCAAAGGTGGTACCCATTGTGTTTTCTCTTCCGGACCGACCTCGTCGGATTTCCACAAATATTTACATTGTTCATCTAAAATGTAAATGATAAGGTTTTCAAGGGAAATAACTTGCAAAAAACCCACTCTCGTGCAGGATATTGCCAAATCCATGCATTGGCCATACCGAAAGAACGTACATCATGCAGTTTATCGCTACCCACTCAAATCATGGTGTATTGACAGAAAGAGACCAAGCCATGACGTTCTTCTCGTTCTAAGGTTCGTTTTGATGGGTCATGGGATTAAAACGGATCCCCGTAGCAAAAGTTATGGACGTTTAAACGCGACACCCATTTTTGGCCGATTCGACAAAGGGGGTACCCTTTGTGTTTTCTCGTCCGGAACGACCTCGTCGCATTTCCACGAATATTTAAATTATCCATCTACAATATAAATGATAAGGTTTTTAAGGGAAATAACTTGCAAAAAACCCACTCTTGTGCACGACAATGCCGAAACCACGCAATGGGCAAACCGAAAGAACGTACATCAAGTAGTTTATCGATACCCACTCAAATCATGGTGTACTTCCAAAAAGATACCAAGCCATGACGTTATTCTCGTTCTAAGGTTCGTTTTGATGGGTCATGGGATTAAAACGGATCCCCGTAGAAAAAGTGATGGACGTTTATGGGAGACACCCATTTTTGGTCGATTCGGCAAAGGGGTACCCTTTGTGTTTTCTCGTCCGGACCGACTTCGTCGTATTTCCACGAATCTTTACATTGTTCATATACAATGGAAATGATAATGTTTCAAGTGAAATAATATGCAAAAAGCCCACTCTCGTGCAGGATATTGCCGAAGCCATGCATTGGCCAAACCGAAAGAACGATGCAGTTTATCAGTACCCACTCAAATCATGGTGTATTGCCAGAAAGCGTCCAAGCCATGGTGTACTTCTCGTTCTATGGTTCGTTTTGACGGATCGTGGGATTAAAACGGATCCCCGTAGCAAAAGTTATGGACGTTTAAGCGCGACACCCGTTTTTGGCCGATTCGGCAAGGGGTACCCTTTGTGTTTTCTCGTCCGGACCGACCTCGTTGGATTTCCACGAATATTTACATTGTTCATCTGTAAATAAATGATAAGTTTTTCAGGGGAAATAACTTGCAAAAAGCCCACTCTTGTGTAGGATATTGCCGAAACAACGAAATGGTCAAACCGAAAGAACGTACATCATGCAGTTTATCGATACCCACTCAAATAATGGTGTATTGCCAGAAAGCGACCAAGACATGGCGTGCTTCTCGTTATAAGGTTCTTTTTGACGGGTCATGGGCTTAAAACTGATCCCCGTACCAAAATTTATGGACGTTTAAGCGCGACACCCATTTTTGGTCGATTCTGCAAAGGGGGTACCCTTTGTGTTTTATCGTCCGGAGCGACCTCGTCGGATTTCCAAGAATCTTTGCATTGATCATCAACAATGTAAATGATAAGGTTTTCAAGTGAAATAACTTGCAAAAAACCCACTCTCGTGCAGGATATTGCCGAAGCCACGTATTGGCCAAACCAAAAGAACGTACATCATGCAATTTATTAATACCCACTCAAATCATGGTGTATTGCCAGAAAGAGACCAACACATGGTGTGCTTCTCGTTCTATGGTTCATATTTATGGGTCATGGGAATAAAATGGATCCTTGTAGCAAAAGTTATGGACGTTTAAGCGCGACACCCATTTTTCGCCGATTCGGCAAAGGTGGTACCCATTGTGTTTTCTCTTCCGGACCGACCTCGTCGGATTTCCACAAATCTTTACATTGTTCATCTACAATGTAAATGATAAGGTTTTCAAGGGAAATAACTTGCAAAAAACCCACTCTCGTGCAGGATATTGCCAAATCCATGCATTGGCCATACCGAAAGAACGTACATCATGCAGTTTATCGCTACCCACTCAAATCATGGTGTATTGACAGAAAGAGACCAAGCCATGACGTTCTTCTCGTTCTAAGGTTCGTTTTGATGGGTCATGGGATTAAAACGGATCCCCGTAGCAAAAGTTATGGACGTTTAAACGCGACACCCATTTTTGGCCGATTCGACAAAGGGGGTACCCTTTGTGTTTTCTCGTCCGGACCGACCTCGTCGCATTTCCACGAATATTTAAATTATCCATCTACAATATAAATGATAAGGTTTTTAAGGGAAATAACTTGCAAAAAACCCACTCTTGTGCACGACAATGCCGAAACCACGCAATGGGCAAACCGAAAGAACGTACATCAAGTAGTTTATCGATACCCACTCAAATCATGGTGTACTTCCAGAAAGATACCAAGCCATGACGTTATTCTCGTTCTAAGGGTCGTTTTGATGGGTCATGGGATTAAAACGGATCCCTGTAGAAAAAGTGATGGACGTTTATGGGCGACACCCATTTTTGGTCGATTCGGCAAAGGGGTACCCTTTGTGTTTTCTCGTCCGGACCGACTTCGTCGTATTTCCACGAATCTTTACATTGTTCATATACAATGGAAATGATAATGTTTCAAGTGAAATAAGATGCAAAAAGCCCACTCTCGTGCAGGATATTGCCGAAGCCATGCATTGGCCAAACCGAAAGAACGATGCAGTTTATCAGTACCCACTCAAATCATGGTGTATTGCCAGAAAGCGTCCAAGCCATGGTGTACTTCTCGTTCTATGGTTCGTTTTGACGGATCATGGGATTAAAACGGAACCCCGTAGCAAAAGTTATGGACGTTTAAGCGCGACACCCGTTTTTGGCCGATTCGGCAAGGGGGTAGCCTTTGTGTTTTCTCGTCCGGACCGACCTCGTTGGATTTCCACGAATATTTACATTGTTCATCTGTAAATAAATGATAAGTTTTTCAGGGGAAATAACTTGCAAAAAATGCACTCTTGTGTAGGATATTGCCGAAACAACGAAATGGTCAAACCGAAAGAACGTACATCATGCAGTTTATCGATACCCACTCAAATAATGGTGTATTGCCAGAAAGCGACCAAGACATGGCGTGCTTCTCGTTATAAGGTTCTTTTTGACGGTTCATGGGCTTAAAACTGATCCCCGTACCAAAAGTTATAGACGTTTAAGCGCGACACCCATTTTAGGTCGATTCTGCAAACGGGGTACCCTTTGTTTTTTATCGTCCGGAGGAACCTCGTCGGATTTCCACGAATCTTTGCATTGATCATCAACAATGTAAATGATAAGGTTTTCAAGTGAAATAACTTGCAAAAAACCCACTCTCGTGCAGGATATTGCCGAAGCCACGTATTGGCCAAACCAAAAGAACGTACATCATGCAGTTTATTAATACCCACTCAAATAATGGTGTATTTCCAGAAAGAGACCAATCCATGGTGTGCTTCTCGTTGTATGGTTCATATTTATGGGTCATGGGAATAAAATGGATCCCTGTAGCAAAAGTTATGGACGTTTAAGCGCAATACCATTTTTAGCCCATTCGACAAAGGGGGGGGGTACCCTTTGTGTTTTCTCGTCGGGACCGACCCCGTCGGATTTTCACGAATCCTTACATTGTTCATCTACAATATAAATGATAATGTTTTCAAAGGAAATAACTTGCAAAAAACCCACTCTCGTGCAGGATATTTGTTAGGGTGAATTTAATGTTAAATAGAAGTTCAGGGTGTAAATGGTTATTAGTTGAAAGTTTTATTAGCTTGTTGGGCCTAAAAGCCCATAAGCCCATCTTTTTAAAGCCTGGATATATAAAGGCTATTTTACTTTCTTTTATGGGATAGTCTCATTTTTTTGAAAAACAACTAGTTTATAGGTTTACTCTCTCTGATCAGAAAATCTTTTCTGTAAACCTGTAACCCTTTGATTTCATATCAATAATATGACTTGTTGCTGTGACTCCTATATTGTTCTTCAATGATTATATCTGTTGATTGCACTGTATCTGGGATCTACAATTGGTATCAGAGCAAAGAGACTAAAGGTTTGATCCAGAAAAAGGTTTGTCTAAAATCCTATATTCAATAATCTGTGTTAATTGCTTTTATCTGTTTTAAGTGATTATTTGCTTCTGTTGATCGATTAGATTTTTGTCAATCTGGGTTGATTTGTTTTATCGGTCCTATTGAAATTCGTTCTGTGTTGGGTTTAAGGTTACTGTGAAAAAGGTTATCGATCGAATTTTTTTTTTTTGCAACTCAGATCCGGTCTTGTGTGTTTACTGCATATCTGTGGATTTAAGTTTTATCAGTCGATTGGTTGTGTTGAAATCTGATTATCGGCGCTGTTTACTGCTATTCGACCTGATTATTTGTTGATTAATCGATTTAAATTTCTGGGTTTGATCTCGATCGAATTCCAGATTCATCGTGTTCTTCGGTCGATTTATCTGTTCGTTTTTATCGGTCTTTATCTGATTTTATCGGGATTATTTGTTTATCGGTTTTTGATTTTATCGGTCTATTTCTTAAGTTGTTATTTATCAGGTTCGATCGATAGGTTGTTCGACCGGGAAGTTGTAATTCCCGGTCATTGTGTTCGACCGGTACCCTGCTTTACCGGTCCTTCTGTTTGACCGATATAAGAATTATCCTTTGACCGGTACATTGTGTTTATCGGTCATTTGGATTCGACCGATAGTCTATCTATACCGGTCCTTTGCTTGACCGGTACGTTGTTTATACCGGTCTTTTGCTTGATCGGTACGTTGTTTATACCGGTCCTTTGGTTCGACCGGTACGTTGTCTATACCGGTCCTTTGGTTCGACCGGTACGTTGTCAATACCGGTCCTTTAATCGACTGATACGTTGTCTATATCGGTCTTTTGCTTGACCGATACTTAGTTCGACCGGACCCTTGTCCTATTCTTCTTATTTATTTTTTTTGTTTATTATTGTGTTTGGATAATCCTGCTTGTCTTACGATCGTTACAGTGTTTTTTAAGTTAAGAGATTTAAGATGAATTCAAGAGATGCTTTAGCTATTGGTTCGGATCAGAAGCCCCCAGTGCTCTACCGGGGAGAATATCCTCAGTGGCACGATCGTTTCATGAACTTCATTGAAGCGAAATCGAACTATGAAGCAATATACAAGTGTCTGACAAAGGGGCCACAAGAATGGCCAACGAAGGTCATACCTGGAGCCCAGCCGAAGGTCGACCAGAGCGTACAGTTACGAAAACTATCGGTGACCTTACAAATCCAGAAAAGGCTATGTATGAGGCTGAGAAGCAAGCAAAGTCATATCTTCTCCAAAGTCTACCAAATGACATATATGCCTGCATCGACAGTTATAAAGAGTCTGCAAAGAAAATGTGGGACCAGATTGAGAAAATGATGATGGGGAGCCACATCAACAATCATCTGAAGGTGACAAACTGCATCACCAGATATGATGGCTTCAAAGCAAGAAAAGGCGAGACACTGACAGAAACCTATGAAAGGTTCAATTTGATTCTGAATGATCTCCAGAAGAATAAGATCACAAAGACGAATACCGAGAACAACATCAAGTTCATGAACAACCTCCAACCTGAATGGAAGCCGTTCGTCTCTCATATTCGTCATACTCAAACCCTGGAGAAGATTTATCTGTACGAACTTTATGCAATGATGCTCCAGGATGAAGAAGAAGTTATGGAACTAATGGGGAATCAGAAAGCTGAAGAAAAGCCGGTAGTTGATCCGTTAGCACTCGTGTCTGAGAAAAGAAGTAAGTATGTCAGCCGTTCGTCTGAAAAAAGGCCATTGCAAAGTGATTCTGAACCCGAAGATACTGACAGTGATTCGGATCCAGAATACACTAAGATGAAAGAAGCTATGGTGTACCTGACTCAAGCTTTTCAGAAGAGAAAGTTTTTTAACAAGTCGTCTAACAAGCAAAGATTCTCCACTCGCCGTGATCATCAAGATAAGTTTGAAGGTAAGAGACGTGTAGACGATGGGATGAAGCCTGACAAGCGACCTGAAGAAAAGACAAAAGAGGAGCCGATCAAACGCTACAAGTGTGGTCGGTTGGGTCATTTTGCCAAGGATTGTCGCAAGCCTGTTGTGCGCAACGCTGATTATTATAGAGCCAAGCTGCTACTAGCCAAAGAAAAGGAAGCTGGTAAGGCTCTCATGGCTGAAGATGACTACTGGCTACAAGTATCTGATGAAGAACCTGAAGATGCCGAAGCACACTTGTGTTTCATGGGCAAGCATTCATCACCGTCTGACAGTGATGATGAAGATCGTAATTCTCCATGTCAGGTATGTGCTCATTACCAAGAAGCTTTAATTGATCAGATGCATCTTGCTATGAATAAACTAGACTCTCTCAAGCTTCTTATAAAAGAAAAAGAACAACTCATCTCATCTCTAGAAAAACGAGTTGCTGCACAGTCTAAATGTATTGAAAATCAAAGCTTAGATCTTGCTAGCAACCTGTGCATCATTTCTAATTTAAAAGAAGAGTGTGAGAGTTGTTCAAAAGGTTCACAAGAGCTGAAGACCAAAGTAGATAATCTTACCAATGAGCTTCGTATGTCAGAAAATGAAAAAATTGATATTGTGACTCAAAACGTGGCTTTCAAAAATGATAATAAAAGACTATCTACTCAATTAGAGGAGCTTGAACAAAAACTCTATAAAATTGGTCAATCTAATCACACGCTGAATCTGATTACACCAAAAGAACCCAAGTACGCGAATTCGGGTATAGGTTACGATAACCCCCATTATTTTACAAAGGCGTTATCCAAAGTTCCTACGATATATGCTTCCGAATTCTTTGGCATAGACAAAATCTATCCAGAGTACAAAGTTTTTTGGACCAAACCAATTGAGGATGAGGACTGGGAAGAGGATAAGTTGAGAAGGGAGAACTCTTCTAAAATGAAACTTCCTTTTGTCTATGATTCGTTGAATGCTTCTTACAATAAGGACAAACCATGTTTCCTGTCAAACGATTATTTTAGAAGCTACTCTCAAGCTGAACTAGATGTTCAAAATGTGAAAACTGAGGAGGAATCTCTAGACCATAAGGTGTATATTCCCCCTCTGATTTTAGAAAAGAAAATTGTTCAGTTACAAGAGTCACTTACACAGGAAAGGGATAGATTTCAAAAAGAAAAACAAGAGTTTCTATTACAAATTGAGTGTCTCAATTCCAATAACGCGGACACTGTGTCAGTTAAGGAGAAAGAATACTTTCAGACTGAAATAAAGAAGTTAAATTCACAACTGGCTGCTTTGGCAGCAGATCGTCTGAAAGAGAAACTTCACAAGGCTGAGTCTCAAGCTCAGCCTATAACTCTCCAAAGTGAGAAAACTTTTCTGTCTGCAAATTCTTATCCTGCTTCAGACACATCGTCTTGCAAAGCCTTTATGGGTGACTCATCACCAATTCTTTCAAATAAAGGAAAAGAGCCTCAGGTTTTCGAATCGGATCAGTGTTCTGTTTTTAAAAATGCTTTCGCTTACGATTCGCTTCAAACAAATCCCTCCGATGTCCTGAATTCCTCAGCTGATGAGGTCCTTTCTAATGAGGAACGAGAATTTTCTGCATTCTTGAATTCCGAGGTGTGTTTAGACAGTGATTTGACCCAATTTGATTTTAATCCGTCTCTACCAAGTCACGTTGATTTTCTAAACTCCTCTTGTGAGCCTCCGGTACAATTTCATAAGGGTGAATGTTCCACATCCGCCCCTCAAAAACCTTCTGTGAACGATTCGTCCAAATCTAAATCTAATCAGCGTTCACAAAAGAAGAAAAAGACCGGTCGCTCCAAAAGACAACAATCTTCAAGTTTCACATATTCTGACTATGGGTTTAACGGTATTTCAGATACTTTTGGTCGGAGAAAATAAGTTAAATATGCTTGGGTAGCTAAGAAGTCCAAGGACAGCTCGGCGACATCATAATTAGTTGATCCAGTTTTAAAGCCTAGGAAAAACAATAACAATCATGATGTGTTTAATTCTAAACGTTTAGTTGAATGTAAAGGAACTTTACCTTTAAAAGTTTATTCTATTCCGCATTTACTTCAACTGTCTCATGATTGTATTTGTTGCTCTTATTGTGGATCGAATGATTTTGTTGATCGTCGTTATGCATCTGATTGGTTTGGCTCATATCATGTTGCTAATTATCATTCTCAGTTTGATCTTACCCGTCGTAGAAACAGACCCAGGTCTAAACGGGCATCCAAATCGGGTGTTATCTCTAACCCCAAAGGACCCATTTACGAATGGGTACCTAAAAAGAAATAACTTGTTTTGCAGGACGGTCATGTGTGGTATTTAGATTCAGGTTGCTCCAAGCACATGACCGGAAGAAAGGAGCTACTCACAAACTTCACCGAGAAGTTTTGTGGTAATGTCAGGTTTGGAAACGATCACTACTCTCCCATCAGGGGTTACGGAGATATCGTCAAGGATAATATAACAATTAAGAAATTGTCCTACGTCGAAGGACTTGGTCACAATCTCTTCAGCATCGGTCAATTCTTCGACAAGGATCTAGAGGTCACCTTCAAAGCAAAAAGGTGCAGCGTTCGGACTGAAGACGGTAAAGAAATATTAGCTGGAACGTGTCGTACAAACCTTTATACGATTGACCTTTCGTCCTTGAAAGCAGACAAGGAAGTGTGTTTGATGTCTAAAGCTTCGGCCGAACAAAGCTGGTTATGGCATCGTCGACTCTCGCACCTGAATTTCAAGACTATCAATAAGTTGGTGCTCGGTGGACACGTCAAGGGAATGCCTGATCTTAAGTTCGAAAAAGATCACTTATGTGTTGCCTGCGAAATGGGCAAGATGAAAAAGGCGTCTCACAAGCCTAAAGTCACTCCTAGTACTTCACGGTCCCTTGAACTCATTCACATGGATTTATGTGGACCGATGCACATTCAAAGCATTAATCACAAGAAGTATGTCCTGGTGATGGTTGACGACTTTTCTCGCTACACGTGGGTTAGATTCCTTCGTTCAAAGGATGAAACTCCCGAATTGATCATCTATCTCCTGAAGAATATTCAAGTCAGTCTCAACCTATCAGTCCAGACCATAAGGACGGATAACGGCACAGAGTTCAAAAATCAAGTGGTCTCCGGTTACTTGACTTCTGTGGGGATAACTCACACCTTCTCCGCTACTCGCACTCCTCAACAAAACGGGGTTGTAGAGCGCCGGAACAAAACTCTTGTCGAAGCAGCTCGCACGATGTTATCTCAGTCCAAGTTACCGCTATTTCTGTGGGCCAAAGCAGTTACTACCGCTTGTTACAGTCAAAACCGCACTATCATCAACAAGCGATTCAACAAGACACCGTACGATATCATCAACAAGCGCATCCCCAATATCAACTACTTTCATGCATTCGGGTGCACATGCTTCGTATTGAATGACAGGGATGATCTCGGTAAATTCAGCCCCAAAGCGGACGAAGGAGTGTTCATTGGATATTCCCAGCAAGCCAAAGCTTACCGTGTCTACATCAAACGAACGAAGACCGTCGTTGAGAGTGTGAACGTGACTTTTGACGAGGCCGCTGATATAGCTTCTGAACACCTCAGTTCAGAACCCGCTTTGACTGGTGTGTTAACTGCTGGACAAATTCGTTCAGGAGCTACACAATCTCCAGTAGATCCACTTCATGCGTCTACGTCAAGAGCACATCTTTCTGATTTGGATTTACTTTTTCAGTATTTCTATTATGACTTATTTAATGTTAAGACTAATGGTATGTCTTGTGACAGGAATACTGCTCAAGCACCAGAAGTGACACAAGTCACTGGTCCAACCGACTCAGGTGGCCCATCCTCGCCTGGTGCTCCATCATCTACTGTCAATGATCAAGCTTCCCCGAGCTCAAGTGATCCTCTTCCTCTCGCTCAGATTCCTGATGAAGTGCAGCCTTCGGTATTACCTCCTCAACCGACTCCTGTTGAAGGTGCTCCCGAAGTTACCTCTCCGGCAATCCCGGATCCTTCTATCATTTCATCGCCAGCTGAGTCGTCTTCTACTCCTTGCTCGTCTCCCACTAAGGAGCTTCCACCTCACAGGCCGTCATCCCTCGAGGCAGTTCAGGATTTAACCCCCGGTGGTTATGTGGACCCCGATACTTCTCAACAGACATATCAACCTCTTACACACACCACCAAGTGGACTCGAGCTCACCCCCTACATCAGATCATTGGTGATCCCAAGACGCCTGTTCAAACTCGATCTACTACTGCAAACGACTGTTTGTTTTCTTCGTTCCTCAGCCGTATCGAACCCTCTACCGTCTCCGAAGCGTTGAATGATTCAGACTGGATGATCGCTATGCAAGAGGAACTCAACCAATTTGAGAACCTCAAAGTGTGGCGCCTCGTTCCCCGGCCAAAGAACAAGACGGTGATTGGGACGAAATGGATCTTTAAGAACAAGAAGGACGAAAATGGAATAATTGTCCGGAACAAAGCTCGTCTAGTGGCTAAAGGATATCGCCAGCAAGAAAGGATAGATTATGAGGATACGTTTTCCCCGGTTGCCCGCATTGAAGCAATCCGCATGTTCCTCGCCTACGCCACCCACAAGAATTTCGTCGTCTTTCAAATGGATGTGAAATCTGCTTTCTTGAACGGTGTTCTCAAAGAGGAAGTGTATGTCTCGCAACCCGAAGGCTTCGTGAGTTCTGAATCTCCGAATCACGTTTATTTTCTTGACAAGGCATTATACGGTCTTAAACAAGCGCCACGATCCTGGTATGATGCTCTCTCATCCTTCTTGATTAAATCGGGTTTCTCTAAAGGTAAAATTGACACTACTTTGTTTATTAAAAGAGAAAAGAAAGATATCATTCTTGTACAGATTTATGTTGATGACATAACTTTTGGCTCTACAAACCCCAAGTACTGTCAGAACTTTTCCGCCTTAATGAGTAAACATTTTCAAATGAGCATGATGGGGCAAATGAATTTTTTCCTGGGTCTTCAAGTAAAACATTTAGCAACATGAATTTTCATTAATCAATCTAAGTACATCTCGGATATTCTTCGGAAATACCAGATGGAAAACTCTTCCCCTATGAAAACCCCCATGTCTATTAACTTAAAGCTACACTCCGATCCTGATGGAAAGGATGTGAATGCTACTACTTATAGAGGTATGATAGGCTCTCTGATGTACTTGACGGCTAGTCGGCCTGACATTATGTTCTCAACATTTTTATGTGCAAGATTTCAGTCGAAACCTAAAGAGTCTCACTTAGCTGCAGTTAAGCGTATTATCCGATATTTAAAAGGTATTGCTGATCTTGGTTTGTGGTACCCAAAAGAGAGGTTTTGAATTGACAGCCTACTCCGACGCTGACCATGCTGGAAACATGTTGGACCGGAAAAGCACATCCGGCCATGTCCAGTTCCTGGGAGATCGTCTCGTCAGCTGGGCTTTGAAGAAGCAAAATTGCGTGTCCACCTCCACCGCCGAGGCAGAGTATGTAGCAGCCGCAAGTTGCTGCTCGCAAGTCATCTGGATGCGCACCCAGCTGAAAGACTACGGCTTTAATTACTCGCAGATCCCCATCTACTGTGACTCCAAGAGCGCCATTGCAATATCCAGCAATCCAGTCCAGCACACGAAGACGAAGCACATTGATGTTCGTTATCACTTCATAAAAGACCACGTGGAATGAGGTACCATCGAACTCTATTTTGTTAATACAGAGCATCAGTTAGCAGACCTGTTCACCAAAGCCTTGGATGAAAAACGCTTTAATTATCTTGTGTCCAAGCTAGGTATGCTAAATCTGAAAGTTTGATCCTCTCACAGCCCTCCACGAGTTTCATTCAATAATGAATGACTGTGTCTAATGCCCCAGTGACTTGTCTCTGGGTGCTTCGATCCACACTCCTTGGTTATTGCATTTTACTCGCTAAGTTCTGTGTCAATTTCAAACTTCTGTACCAACAAAGTAGATTTCGTTTGTTTCTATTGCTTTCTCGTGTGTCTTTCTTTTCTTCGTGGTGCTTTCGTGTTTATTTTTGCAGTCTCTCCGGTTGATATCTGAAAGCGTAAGTCGTTTGTGGTGGTCGTTAGAAGATGTTCCTGTGTTCAAGGGGAGCACGATCGAACGATGTTTGGTAAGGTTCTATAGTCCTCCGTTCCAGGGGGAGCAGGTAAGCTTCTCGTGTATCTCGTCGATGGGGAGCAGTTTCTCGTAAACCATTCAATGTTCGAGGGGGAACATTTGTTTTCTTTCCTTTGTTTTTTTTATTTTTTTCCCTTAGGACATATTTTTTAGGTTCGTTTTTTTTTAATCAGAAAAATTCAAATATATTTTCTTCTCTTTGTTTTTTTATATATAGAAAGAAAGTTTCAAAACAAATTTGTTTGGTTTTATTTTTTATAAGTTTTTAAGTCATATGGACCGGCCAATTTTTTTCCCCTTCTTATTCCTTTATCGGCCCGGCCCAAATGAACCAATCCCTTCGACCAGGGTATTTAAAACCCCGGTCTTCACCTTTCTTCTCCAACAATCTTCTTTATCGATCCTTTCTCTCATCTATCTCTAATCCTTCGACTGGAGTCATCTGTGGATTCTCGATCTCCTCGTTTTCTCCCTCTATCGATTATCGATCACAGGTTCGACACTAATCTTCGTATATTTATATGCTTTCAAGCTTTAGTCGATCCATAGGCCGTAGATTTCAATTTTGGGGTCTGTGTTTAACTCTGGAATGTCGATTCGTTTTTCTCCAGTCGTTTATTCGACCTAGATTTTACCGGTCGAATGTTTTACCGGTCGATTGATTTACCGGTCGAATGTTTTACCGGTCGATTGATTTACCGGTCGAATGTTTTACCGGTCGATGGTTCTACCGGTCGAATTCTTTTACCGGTCGAACATGTTTACCGGTCAAATGCTTTTACCGATCGAATCCTTGTTTCCCGGTCGAATGTCTTTTATCGGTCGAAGTCAGTACCGGTCCTTTCCTTTATCCGGTCTTTTGGTATTCCTGTGTATTCTTGGTTTAAGGAGTTTGTGTCTTAATTGCTTATATCTATACATATATTGTGTGTACATGTGGTGTTTGTGCGAGTTCGAGTTTTGGCACCTGGTGGTGATATCAATTTTAAGTGGTGGTGCGCACATTGGTTAGACCCTATCTCACGAATTGGGTTTGGTTTACCAATAAACTGGAGTTAGTATAGGTTGTGGTTGACACCATGGCCATGTAACTCCATCGGCTTTCTTGTTTTAAATGTACTTCTGTTCTCACCGATTAACTCTTAACAGGTACTATGGCGCAAAATCCACCTCCAACGATTGATCCAATCGCCGATGTCGAACTGATTCCCGAGGATCAGTTCATTCAGCTCACAACCAAAAATTATCATCTCGATGTAACCCAACCTGCCATTCAATATCAGGTCATCATCGAGATCCTCAGTGGGTATCCTCTCTCATATGCTCTATCGGAGACAGCGGAAGTGCCGCTACTATACTTACAGCAATTCTGGAGATCTCTACGTGCCTTGGATGCCGACGGTGGATTCCAACTGGAAGGTCGGATTGATCACACACCAGTGCTCCTCACTTGTGATCTTTTCCGACAATTTCTTAATCTGCCGACCGCCGGTTCAGTCCCGGGGCGAAACAGCTTCGACCCGCTCGTATCAGACGCTACTCTTTGCACTGACATCGTGTCCCTCGGATACGGCGCCGATCTACGACTTCCATCCGCTTTCAACCGCAAGTACCTCTCC
The DNA here is from genome assembly GCA_954870635.1 of Arctium minus. Taxonomy (NCBI): domain Eukaryota; kingdom Viridiplantae; phylum Streptophyta; class Magnoliopsida; order Asterales; family Asteraceae; genus Arctium; species Arctium minus. Next base: position 804,750 of record OX941089.1, on the reverse strand, counting down.
ACTATATGGTACACCATGTTCACGTACCTCAATCGATGTCTGTCGGCTATCACGAAAGGCATCGACCAGACGAGTATTAACATTCTCCGCATATTCCACTCAGTGGCATTCCACCGCCACGCGGATTTCGCCGACTTCCTATGGTACGACCTGGTTCAGAAAGTTCGATCGAACGCGACGAAGAGACAGAACTTCATCTCTTATATGAGGTTTCTCCAGCTGATCATTCGAAACTACATGATTCTGTATCCCCAGATTACTCGCCGTTCAACGCACCCTACTTGTCCGCATCATCCGACCCGCAAAATACCAGCACGCCCAGATCCAGAAGGTGTCGTCACCCGACAAATCCCCATCGGGTTACTGGCCTATGCTCGTCCTTCGGCACTGAGTGTTATAGCTTATAGGCACACACACAATCTTCCAGCTCCTATGGTCCAACCAGAACCGGTAGGACCTACCCCGGGAGCACGACCTGAGAGACGTGAGTGTCCGCGTCCCCGATCGAGATGCGGTAGCGTCAGGATAGCTGGGGCTTCCGGATCGGGTGTGTCGAGAGAAATCGTTATGAGGGGACCTGGAGAGGGCAGTGTCGTTGAATCGAGACAAGCCAGTACTTCACGACGATCACCTACTCCACCACGTGCACCATCTCCGGTGGTAGAAGAGGACACAGCTACTGCAACCGCCATCGTTCAGTCCTCTTCTGACACCGCATCTGCAGAGGACACAACAGCTGAAACCGCATCCGAGTCTGCGGCGGAAGCAGGTTCATTCGACTCTCAGTCGGACGCTGCAACCGACTCTGAGGAGGCAGCCGATCAATCCGATGGTGACGATAATCAGCCCTCGCCTGGAGAGACAAGGAGAGCGGAGGGAGTTTCAGTTGAAATAATAGAGGTGAGTAGAGAGAAGGAAAGGAGAACAAAACTTCATCATGACCGTGCACAAGTGACGGGGCAACCATCAACGGTTGTTTCCCCCCTAGTCGCATCCACCCAGGTAGCCACATCTGCTACCCAGTCTCATGTGTTGAGACAGGATATTGAAGAAGACGCCGTGGACCTAGCGGCGCAAATGCACACCCCACCCAGCCACTCCGCCATCTCTCAAAAGATGGTGGTTTCAAGTTCTCACGGGGACATAGCACATTCTCTACCCGTCTCTCACTTGGGGAGTTCGGGTATTGAAACAAGAGAACAACCGCCCCCGTTCTCGACTTCTTTCGGTGCACAGTGTCTAGAGCCATTTGATGTAATATCTCCCATTCCTAGGACACAAGTACCATTTTCGGCTACTGTCGGCCGCCTTAGTGGCCTGGCCGGAACACCTATAGTAAATCCGCCTTCGGGTAGTTTACGAGGATTGGGTGAAAGTCCTACCACAGCTATCATCACGCCAGCTGTGAACGTAGGCGGCTCGACTTCTACAGTCGTAGCTACAACGGGAAGTCTAAGTGACCCCGGAGTTACCCCAACTGAGTTCGTCTCAAGGGAATATATAGACAGCGCCCTAAAGGCTGTCCAAACCATGATGAGAGAGGAGGTAGACTCACTGAAGCGAATGATCAAAGGCAAAGGTCCAGCGACTGAGCCTGAACCTCTACCTCCTACACCACCACCTATCATTCCTGCTACCGAAATGTCTATCGAAGACCTGAAATCCATTCTCCTTGCATAGCTCCTTGCCCAATCTCAAACAGAACCCTCCGGGGATGACGATCTTCTGTCACTACTTCGTACTCAAGCATCCACACCAACCCCACCACCACCCCAACCCATTATATCTCCAGAGTCCTTCCAGCTTCAACAAGCAATGCTTCAGTCTTTGCAGCAAACCGTAGCTGTATTGACTGAACGCCTATCAGCCGTGGAAGACACTTGCCGAAGCCAGGCAGACAAGCTCAAGCGCCGGCATGATGATCAGGATGATCCTGATCACCATGAGGGGGAGAAGCGCCAACGCCTAACAGAGCCGGAGACACAGTTTGGGGAAACAACTCAAGTGGGAACATAACAGGGTTCGGGTTCTGGTACTCGACCAGAAGGGCAGGGACATGAACGGGAACATTGTATGGATTTAGTGCTGATTGATATTCCAAGGGTAAAGCCTGAGGAATTTGATGAAGGTTCTCCGATAGTCCCTGAAGACTGGGCATTAATTCTTGATCCTAATGAAGTTTATGAACCGACGGAAGAATGTGCTAATACTGAACGAGCGCTGGTAGTCATGCAAGCCGAAATAGATGAGATTCTTCATCCGGACTATCAGCCATACGATCAGACTTCTGTTGCGGTTCCACTTTTGACCTATTCTGTTGTTAACCCTGATCTTCCTGAAACAGATATTCCCGTCAGATCTCCTCCAGCATCACCAGTTATGGGAACAGAAAGTACTCTACCAGTTCGTCCATCCAAGTAGGAAAGAGTCAGAATCAAAGTTCCTTTCCTTGAATAAAGCCAAAAGAAGATCTTTGCCCACTGGATACGTAAGTATGATGAAGTTGTACTTCATGGTCTACACTATGTGAAAAACAAAGAAAAGCAGCGTGAACTTGTATTCGTTTATAAGAAGTTTCAAGGCAAGCACTCCAAGACAAAGCTCAGGATTACATCAGTTGACCGGATTCAATCTGCCTTCTTCATGAAAGTAAAGTATTCAGACTTCATGGTAACGAGAGAAGATGGCCAGAAGTATTGTTTTTCTGAAGCTGACTTTCCGTGTCTTGAACCACAAGATCTGCTGTTCATTCTTCGAGACTTAAAGACCAGAACTAACAGACCCGGGGAAGTCATTGATGCACTTGAGACAGTAAAGAGATATATGAAGTGTGCAATGAAGCTTGCCTCGGTGGAAGATTTTCATATTGGGTTAGAAAGCAACCAGCCAAAGATTAATCTGCTGAAGCCTGATTTGAAGATTCCGTCTGATGTCCAAAGTGTACCTGCATTCACTGTGAAAAAGATTCTACAATTCGGCATGACCTACTTAAACAACAAAGGAATTATGCGGTTCATTCGTCTCAATCAGATTGCCAGATTCTGTGACGGTACGTTAATGTTGCTGAAAGACAAGTTGATGCGTGCACTTGATAAAGATGAAAAAGGGGTTCAGTTTTTGGATCCTAAATACAAGTCACTTGTTCTTGAAGCACTGGGTGAAATTGAAGAGCGACTGGAGTACAGGACTCAAATGAGATATTTTGAGATCATCTTTGGTTTCCGAAAGATTTTTGTTCCTAAATGGCGCGACTATCAACTTCTATTTAAAGGGGGAGATTGTTAGGGTGAATTTAATGTTAAATAGAAGTTCAGGGTGTAAATGGTTATTAGTTGAAAGTTTTATTAGCTTGTTGGGCCTAAAAGCCCATAAGCCCATCTTTGTAAAGCCTGGATATATAAAGGCTATTTTACTTTCTTTTATGGGATAGTCTCATTTTTTTGAAAAACAACTAGTTTATAGGTTTACTCTCTCTGATCAGAAAATCTTTTCTGTAAACCTGTAACCCTTTGATTTCATATCAATCATATGACTAGTTGCTGTGACTCCTATATTGTTCTTCATTGATTATATCTGTTGATTGCACTGTATCTGGGATCTACAATATTGCTGAAGCCACGCATTAGCCAAACCGAAAGAACGTACATCATGCAGTTTATCGATACCCACTCAAATCATGGTGTATTGATAGAAATCGATCAAGCTATGACGTGCTACTCATTTTAAGGTTCTTTTTGATGGGTCATGGGATTAAAACGGCTCCTCGTAGCAAAAGTTATGGACGTTTAAGCGCGACACCCATTTTTGGCCGATTCGACAAAGGGGGTACCCTTTGTGTTTTCTTGTCCAGACCGACCACGTCGGATTTCCACAAATCTTTACATTGTCCATCTACAATATAAATGATAAGTTTTTGAAGGGAAATAACTTGCAAAAATCCTAATCTCGTTCATGATATTGCCGAAACCATGCAATGGCCAAACTGAAAGAACGTACTCATGCAGTTTATCGATACCAACTCAAATCAAGGTGTATTGCCAGAAATTGACCAAGCCATAGCGTGCTTCTCATTTTGAGGTTCTTTTTTATGGGTCATGGGCTTAAAACGGAACCCCGTAGCAAAAGTAATGGACGTTTAAGAGCAACACACATTTTTGGCCGATTCGGCAAAGGGGGTACATTATATATGGTAAGGTTTTCAAGGGAAATAACTTTCAAAAGACCCACTCTCATGCACGATATTTCCAAAACCATGCAATGGCCAAACCGAAAGAACGTACATCATGCAGTTTATCGATACCCACTCAAATCATGGTGTATTGCCAGAAAGCTACCAAGCCATGACATGCTTCTCGTTCTAAGGTTCATTTTGAAGGTTCATGGGATTAAAACGGATCCCCGTAGCAAAAACTTATGGACGTTTAAGGGCGACATCCGTTTTTGGTCAATTCGACAAAGCGGGTACCCTTTGTGTTTTATCGTCCGGACCGACCTCGTCAGATTTCCACGAATCTTTACATTGTTCATCTACAATGTAAATGATGCAGTTTTCAAGGGAAATAACTTGCAAAAAACCCACTCTCACGCAGGATATTGCCGAAGCCACGCATTTGCCCAACCGAAAGAACGTACATCATGTAGTTTATAGATACCCACTCAAATCATGGTGTATTCCAGAAAACGACCAAGCCATGGCGTGCTTCTTATTCTAAGGTTCTTTTTGACAAGTCATGGGCTTAAAACGGATCCTCGTAGCAAAGGTTATGGATGTTTAAGCGCGACACCCATTTTTGGTCGATTCAACAAAGGGGGTACCCTCTGCGTTTTCACGTCGGGACCGACGTCGTCGGATTTCCACGAATCTTTACATTGTTCATATACAATGTAAATGATATGGTTTTCAAGGGAAATAACTTGCAAAAAAATCCACTCTCGTGCAGGATATTGCCGAAGCCACACATTGGCCAAACCGAAAAAACGTACATCATGCATTTTATCGATACCCTCTCAAATCATGGTGTATTGATAGAAAGCAACCAAGCCATGCCGTGCTTATCATTCTAAGGTTCGTTTTGACCGGTCATGGGATTAAAACGGATCCTCGTAGCAAAAGTTATGAACGTTTAAGCGGTACCCTTTGTGTTTTATCGTCTGGACCAACCTCGTTAGATTTTCACGAATCTTTACATTGTTCATCTACAATGTAAATGATATGGTTTTCTAGGGAAATAACTTGCAAAAAACCCACTCTCATTCAGGATATTGCCGAAGCCATGCATTAGCCAAACCGAAAGAACGTACATCATGCAGTTTATCGATACCCACTCAAATCATGGTGTATTCTTAGAAAGCGACCAAGCCAGGGCGTGCTTCTCGTTCTCAGGTTATTTTTGACAGGTCATGGGCTTAAAACGGATCACCATAGCAAAAGTTATGGAGGTTTAAGCGTGACACCCATTTTTGGCCGATTCGGCAAAGAGGGTACCCTCTCTGTTTTCTCGTCCGGACCGACCTCGTTGGATTTCCACGAATCTTTACATTGTTCATCTACATTATAAATGATTAGGTTCTGAAGGCAAATAACTTGCAAAAAACCAACTCTGGTGCACGATATTGCCGAAACCACGCAATGGCCAAACCAAAAAACGTACATCATGTAGTTTATCGATGCCCACTCAAATCATGGTGTATTTCCAGAAAGATACCAAGCCATGACGTGCTTCTCATTCTAAGGTTCTTTTTGACGATTCATGGTATTAAAACGGATCCCCCTAGCAAAAGTTATGGACCTTTAAGGGCGACACCCATTTTTTGGTCGATTCGGCAAAAGGGGTACCCTTTGTGTTTTCTCGTCCGGACCGACCTCGTCGGATTTCCACGAATCTTTACATTGTTCATCTACAATGTAAATGATATGGTTTTCAAGGAAAATAGTTTGAAAAAAACCCACTATCGTGCAGGATATTGCCGAATCCACACATTAGCCAAACCGAAAGAACACACATCATGAAGTATATATATCGATACCCACTCAAATCATGGTGTATTGCCAGAAACAGACCAAGACATGGCGTGATTCTTGTTCTAAGGTTCTTTTTGACAGGTCAAGGGCTTAAAACGGATCCCTGTAGCAAAAGTTATGGACGTTTAAGCGCGACACCCATTTTTGGCCGATTCGGCAAAGGGGGTACCCTTTGTGTTTTCTCATCCAGACCGACCTCGTAGTATTTCCACGAATCTTTACATTGTCCATCTACAATATAAATGATAAGGTTTTCAAGGGAAATAACTTGCAAAAAACCCACTCTCGTGCACGATATTGCCGAAACCACGCAATAGCCAAACCAAAAGAACGTACATCATATAGTTTATCGATACCCACTCAAATCATGGTGTACTGCCAGAAAGTTACCAAGACATGACGTTCTTCTCGTTCTAAGGTTCGTTTTGATGGGTCATGGGATTAAAACGAATCTCCGTAGCAAAAGTTATGGACGTTTATGGGCAACACCCATTTTTGGTCGATTCGGCAAGGGGGTAACTTTGTGTTTTCTCGTCCGAACCGACCTCGTCGGATTTCCACGAATCTTTACATTGTTCATCTACAATGTAAATTATAATGTTTTCAGTGGAAATAACTTTTAAAAAACCCACTCTCGTGCAGGATATTGCCGAAGCCACACATTGGCCAAACCGAAAAAACGTACATAATGCAGTTTATCGATACCCACTCAAATCATGGTGAATTGATAGAAAGCGACCAATCCATGACGTACTTCTCATTCTAAGGTTCGTTTTGACCGGTCATGGGATTAAAATGGATCCCCGTAGCAAAAGTTATGAACGTTTAAGCGCGACATCCATTTTTGGTCGATTCGGCAAAGGGGGTACCCTTTGTGTTTTCTCGTCCGGATCGACCTCGTCGGATTTCCAGGAATCTTTATATTTACCATCTACAATATAAATGATAAGGTTTTCAAGGAAAATAACTTGCAAAAAACCCACTCTCGTGCACGATATTGCCGAAACCACACAATGGCCAAAACGAAAGAACGTACATCATGCAGTTTATCGATACCCACTTAAATCATGGTGTATTGCCAAAAAGCGACCAAGCCATGGCGTGATTCTCATTCTAAGGTTCGTTTTGACCGGTCATGGGATTAAAATGGATCCCCGTAGCAAAAGTTATGAACGTTTAAGCGCGACATCCATTTTTGGTCGATTCGGCAAAGGGGGTACCCATTGTGTTTTCTCGTCCAAACGACCTCGTCGGATTTCCACGAATCTTTACATTGTTCATCTACAATGTAAATGATATGGTTTTCAAGGGAAATAACTTGCAAAAAATCCAATCTCGTGCAGGATATTGCCGAAGCCACGCATTAGCCAATCCGAAAGAACGTTCATCATGCAGTTTATCGATACCCACTTAAATCATGGTGTATTGCCAAAAAGAGACCAAGCCATGGCGTGCTTATCGGTCTAAAGTTCTTTTTGATGGGTCATGGGCTTAAAACGGATCCCCGTAGCAAATGTTATGGACGTTTAAGTGCGACACCCATTTTTGGTCGATTCAGCAAAGGGGGAACCCTTTGTGTTTTCTCATCCGGACCGACCTCGTCGGATTTCCACGAATCTTTACAATATTCATCTAAAATGTAAATGATAAGGTTTTCAAGGGAAATAGTTTGAAAAAAACCCACTATCGTGCAGGATATTGCCGAATCCACACATTAGCCAAACCGAAAGAACACACATCATGAAGTATATATATCGATACCCACTCAAATCATGGTGTATTGCCAGAAACAGACGAAAACATGGCGTGATTCTTGTTCTAAGGTTCTTTTTGACAGGTCAAGGGCTTAAAACGGATCCCTGTAGGAAAAGTTATGGACGTTTAAGCGCGACACCCATTTTTGGACGATTCGGCAAAGGGGGTACCCTTTGTGTTTTCTCATCCAAACCGACCTCGTAGTATTTCCACGAATCTTTACATTGTCCATCTACAATATAAATGATAAGGTTTTCAAGGGAAATAACTTGCAAAAAACCCACTCTCGTGCACGATATTGCCGAAACCACGCAATAGCCAAACCAAAAGAACGTACATCATATAGTTTATCGATACCCACTCAAATCATGGTGTACTGCCAGAAAGCTACCAAGACATGACGTTCTTCTCGTTCTAAGGTTCTTTTTGATGGGTCATGGGATTAAAACGAATCTCCGTAGCAAAAGTTATGGACGTTTATGGGCAACACCCATTTTTGGTCGATTCGGCAAGGGGGTAACTTTGTGTTTTCTCGTCCGAACCGACCTCGTCGGATTTCCACGAATCTTTACATTGTTCATCTACAATGTAAATGATAATGTTTTCAGTGGAAATAACTTTCAAAAAACCCACTCTCGTGCAGGATATTGCCGAAGCCACACATTGGCCAAACCGAAAAAACGTACATAATGCAGTTTATCGATACCCACTCAAATCATGGTGAATTGATAGAAAGCGACCAATCCATGACGTACTTCTCATTCTAAGGTTCGTTTTGACCGGTCATGGGATTAAAATGGATCCCCGTAGCAAAAGTTATGAACGTTTAAGCGCGACATCCATTTTTGGTCGATTCGGCAAAGGGGGTACCCTTTGTGTTTTCTCGTCCGGATCGACCTCGTCGGATTTCTAGGAATCTTTATATTTACCATCTACAATATAAATGATAAGGTTTTCAAGGAAAATAACTTGCAAAAAACCCACTCTCGTGCACGATATTGCCGAAACCACACAATGGCCAAAACGAAAGAACGTACATCATGCAGTTTATCGATACCCACTTAAATCATGGTGTATTGCCAAAAAGCGACCAAGCCATGGCATGATTCTCATTCTAAGGTTCGTTTTGACCGGTCATGGGATTAAAATGGATCCCCGTAGCAAAAGTTATGAACGTTTAAGCGCGACATCCATTTTTGGTCGATTCGGCAAAGGGGGTACCCATTGTGTTTTCTCGTCCAAACGACCTCGTCAGATTTCCACGAATCTTTACATTGTTCATCTACAATGTACATGATATGGTTTTCAAGGGAAATAACTTGCTAAAAATCCAATCTCGTGCAGGATATTGCCGAAGCCACGCATTAGCCAATCCGAAAGAACGTTCATCATGCAGTTTATTGATACCCACTTAAATCATGGTGTATTGCCAAAAAGAGACCAAGCCATGGCGTGCTTATCGTTCTAAGGTTCTTTTTGATGGGTCATTGGCTTAAAACGGATCCCCGTAGCAAATGTTATGGACGTTTAAGTGCGACACCCATTTTTGGTCGATTCAGCAAAGGGGGAACCCTTTGTGTTTTCTCATCCGGACCGACCTCGTCGGATTTCCACGAATCTTTACAATATTCATCTAAAATGTAAATGATAAGGTTTTCAAGGGAAATAGTTTGAAAAAAAACCACTATCGTGCAGGATATTCCCGAATCCACACATTAGCCAAACCGAAAGAACACACATCATGAAGTATATATATCGATACCCACTCAAATCATGGTGTATTGCCAGAAAAAGACCAAGACATGGCGTGATTCTTGTTCTAAGGTTCTTTTTGACAGGTCAAGGGCTTAAAACGGATCCCTGTAGCAAAAGTTATGGACGTTTAAGCGCGACACCCATTTTTGGCCGATTCGGCAAAGGGGGTACCCTTTGTGTTTTCTCATCCAGACCGACCTCGTAGTATTTCCACGAATCTTTACATTGTCCATCTACAATATAAATGATAAGGTTTTCAAGGGAAATAACTTGCAAAAAACCCACTCTCGTGCACGATATTGCCGAAACCACGCAATAGCCAAACCAAAAGAATGTACATCATATAGTTTATCGATACCCACTCAAATCATGGTGTACTGCCAGAAAGCTACCAAGACATGAAGTTCTTCTCGTTCTGAGGTTCTTTTTGATGGGTCATGGGATTAAAACGAATCTCCGTAGCAAAAGTTATGGACGTTTATGGGCAACACCCATTTTTGGTCGATTCGGCAAGGGGGTAACTTTGTGTTTTCTCGTCCGAACCGACCTCGTCGGATTTCCACGAATCTTTACATTGTTCATCTACAATGTAAATGATAATGTTTTCAGTGGAAATAACTTTCAAAAAACCCACTCTCGTGTAGGATATTGCCGAAGCCACACATTGGCTAAACCGAAAAAACGTACATAATGCAGTTTATCGATACCCACTCAAATCATGGTGAATTGATAGAAAGCGACCAATCCATGACGTACTTCTCATTCTAAGGTTCGTTTTGACCGGTCATGGGATTAAAATGGATCCCCGTAGCAAAAGTTATGAACGTTTAAGCGCGACATCCATTTTTGGTCGATTCGGCAAAGGGGGTACCCTTTGTGTTTTCTCGTCCGGATCGACCTCGTCGGATTTCTAGGAATCTTTATATTTACCATCTACAATATAAATGATAAGGTTTTCAAGGAAAATAACTTGCAAAAAACCCACTTTCGTGCACGATATTGCCGAAACCACACAATGGCCAAAACGAAAGAACGTACATCATGCAGTTTATCGATACCCACTTAAATCATGGTGTATTGCCAAAAAGCGACCAATCCATGGCATGATTCTCATTATAAGGTTCGTTTTGACCGGTCATGGGATTAAAATGGATCCCCGTAGCAAAAGTTATGAACGTTTAAGCGCGACATCCATTTTTGGTCGATTCGGCAAAGGGGGTACCCATTGTGTTTTCTCGTCCAAACGACCTCGTCGGATTTCCACGAATCTTTACATTGTTCATCTACAATGTAAATGATATGGTTTTCAAGGGAAATAACTTGCAAAAAATCCAATCTCGTGCAGGATATTGCCGAAGCCACGCATTAGCCAATCCGAAAGAACGTTCATCATGCAGTTTATTGATACCCACTTAAATCATGGTGTATTGCCAAAAAGCGACCAAGCCATGGCGTGCTTATCGTTCTAAGGTTCTTTTTGATGGGTCATGGGATTAAAACGGATCCCCGTAGAAAATGTTATGGACGTTTAAGAGCGACACCCTTTTTTGGTCGATTCAGCAAAGGGGGAACCCTTTGTGTTTTCTCATCCGGACCGACCTTGTCGGATTTCCACGAATCTTTACAATATTCATCTAAAATGTAAATGATAAGGTTTTCAAGGGAAATAACTTGCAAAAAACCCTCTCTCGTGCAGGATATTGCCGAAGCCATGCATTGGCCAAACCGAAAGAACGTACATCATGCAGTTTATCGATACCCACTCAAATCATGGTGTACTGACAGAAAGAGACCAAGCCATGACGTGCTTCTCCTTCTAAGGTTCGTTTTGATGGGTCATGGAATTAAAATGGATCCACGTAGCAAAAGTTATGAACGTTTAAGCGCGACACCCATTTTTTGGCCTATTCGGCAAAGGGGGTACCCTTTGTGTTTTCTCGTCCGAACCGACCTCGTCGGATTTCCACGAATCTTTACATTGTTCATCTACAACATAAATGATAAGGTTTTGAAGGTAAATAACTTGCAAAAAACCCACTCTCGTGCACGATATTGCCGAAACAATGCAATGGCCAAACCGAAATAACGTACATCATACAGTTTATCGATACCCACTCAAATAATGGTGTTATTTCCAGAAAGCTACCAAGCCATGACGTGCTTCTCGTTCTAAGGTTTGTTTTGATGGGTCATGGGATTAAAACGGATCCCCGTAGAAAATGTTATGGACGTTTAAGCACGACACCTATTTTTAGCCGATTCAGCAAAGGGGGTACCCTTTGTGTTTTCTCGTCCGGACCGACCTCGTTGGATTTCCACAAATCTTTACATTGTTCATCTACAATGTAAATGATAAGGATTTCAAGGGAAATAACTTGCAAAAAACCCACTTTCGTGCATGATATTGCCGAAACAACGCAATGGCCAAACCGAAAGAACGTACATCATGTAGTTTATCGATACCCACTCAAGTAATGGTGTATTGCCAGAAAGCGACCAAGCAATGACGTGCTTCTCATTCTAAGGTTCTCTTTGATGGGTCATGGGATTAAAATGGATCCCCGTAGCAAAAGTTATGGATGTATAATCGCGACAACCATTTTCGGCCTATTCGGCAAAGGGGGTACCCTTTGTGTTTTCTCGTCCGGACCGACCTCGTCAGATTTTCACGAATCTTTACATTGTTCAGCTACAATGTAGATGATAAGGTTTTCAAAAGAAATAACTTGCAAAAAACCCACTCTTGTGCAAGATATTGCCGAAGCCACGCATTTGCCAAACCGAAAGAATGTACATCATGCAGTTTATCGATACCCACTCAAATCATGGTGTCCTGATAGAAAATGACCAAGCCATGACGTGCTTCTCGTTCTAAGGTTCGCTTTGACGGGTCATGGGGTTAAAACGGATCACCGTAGCAATAGTTATGGACGTATAATCGCGACACCCATTTTTAGCCTATTCGGCAAAGGGGGTACCCTTTGTGTTTTCTCATCCGAGCCGATGTCGTCGGATTTCCACGATTTTTTACATTTTCCGTCTAAATTATAAATGATAATGTTTTCAAGGGAAATAACATGCAGAAAACCCACTATCGTGCACGATATTGCCGAAACCACGCAATGGCCAAACCAAAAGAACGTACATCATGCAGTTTATCGATACCCACTCCAATCATGGTGTATTGCCAGAAAGCTACCAAGCCATGACGTGCTTCTCGTTCTAAGTTTTGTTTTGATAGGTCATGGGATTAAAACGGATCCCCGTAGCAAAATTTATGGACGTTTAAGTGCGACACTCATTTTTGGTCAATTCAGCAAAGGGGGTACCCTTTATATTTTCTCGTCCGGACCGACCTCGTCGGATTTCCACGAATATTTACATTATCCATCTACAGTATAAATGATAAGGTTTTCAATTGAAATAATTTGCAAAAAACCCACTCTTGTGCACGATATTGCCGAAACAATGTAATGGCCAAACCGAAAGAAAGTATATCATTCAGTTTATCGATACCCATTCAAATAATGGTGTATTGCTAGAAAGATACCAAAACATGACATGCTTCTCGTTCTAAGGTTTGTTTTGATTGGTCATAGGATTAAAACGTATCCCCATAGCAAAAGTTATGAAGGTTTAATCGCGACACCCATTTTTAGCCCATTCGACAAAGGAGGTTTAAACGATAAGGTTTTCAACGGAAATAACTTGCAAAAAATCCACTCTCGTGCAGGATATTGCCGAAGCCACGCATTGGCCAAACCGAAAGAACGTACATCATGCAGTTTATCGATACCCACTCAAATCATGGTGTATTGACAGAAAACGACCAAGCCATGACGTGCTTCTCGTTCTAAGGTTCGTTTTCATGGGTAATGAGATTAAAACGAATCCCCGTAGCAAAAGTTTTGGACGTTTAAGGGCGACACTCATTTTTGGTCGATTCGGCAAAAGGGGTACCGTTTGTGTTTTCTCATACGGACCGACCTCGTCGAATTTCCACGACTATTTACCTTGAACAAGGGGAAATTAAAGAAATAGAAATAATTAGTGGGCTTTAAAATAAGGAATTGATCTGAGAAAAATTAACAGACCAAAGCCTTGTTTTATTTGTGGCAAGTTAAATCATCTGGTCAAACACTGTTATTTCAATCCTATTAACCAAAGGATCAGTTTTCAAAGAAATATACAAAATCCTGTTGGATATAGGAAGCAAATAAGAAATAATATGGCTGAGAATGTGAGAAGGGAACCTATAAAATCTCATTTTCAGAATAAGTTTGCTAATTCAAAGAAAAATACTCCAAATAAGCCAAGGAGTAACTTAAAGAAAAAGACAGCAAACAACTTTGTCCAGGTTTGGGTTCCAAAAGTAAAGAAATTTGTTAGTACTGCTACTTCAAATAGTACTGCTGACAGAAATAATGCTGTTGTAAGCAATACTACTGCTAACCCAGTTAGTACTGCTAACAAAGTTAGTACTGCTAACCCAATTAGTACTGCTAATGATGTTAGTACTGCTAACACAGTTAGTACTGCCAATCAAGTTAGTACTGCTTCCAGTAACAGACCCATTATTATGACAAAGTATTCAAGCAATAAGATTTCTCAGTGTGATAATCTCATCCAATCTGAATATGAATATGTTGATGAGAATGGAAAACCCAAGACCACTTTGGCTTGGGTTCCTATTAAAAACTAACTGATTTATTAAATGTGCAGGACAATCAACAGCTCAAGGGAAGGAGCATTTGGCATGTGGATAGTGGTTGTTCCAGGCACATGACAGGTAACATGGCCTGCCTTCAAAACTTCAAAAGAATTGATGGAGGACATGTTTCTTTTGGTGATAATCCTGCAGGTGGTAAGATAAGTGGAAAAGGTAATGTGTCAAAAGGTAAGATGATCTTTGAGGATGTATACTATGTTGAGCAATTGAGATACAACATGTTAAGTGTATCACAGGTCTGTGACAAGAAACATAGCATATTATTCACTGATACTGAATGTATTATCCTTGCTCTAGGGTTCAAGGTAGTTGATGAAAGTATGATACTACTTAGAACTCCTAGGAAGGACAATGTTTATTGCTTAGACTTGGAGAGTGTAGATTCTGATTCATCTGTAAACTGTTTATTTTCAAAAGCTTCAGTAGATGAATCATCTCTTTGGCACAGAAGAATGTGTCACATAAACTTTAAAACAATGAACAAACTTGTGAAAAACAACCTTGTAAGAGGTTTGCCACAAAAGGTATTTTCATGTGATGATCATTGTGTTGCATGTCTTAAAGGTAAACAGCACAAAACTTCTCATAAGTCCAAAGAGATAAATACAATCTCTTCACCTCTTAATTTACTGCATATGGATCTGTTTGGCCCAACTAATGTGATGAGTATTGGTAAGAAATCCTACTGCTTAGTTATTGTTGATGATTTCTCTAGATTCACTTGGGTCTATTTTCTGAGGACAAAGGATGAGACAAGTGGACTGATCAAATCCTTTGTTCTTAGAGTTGAAAACCAAACAAATCTAAGAGTTAAAGTCATTAGGTCTGATAATGGAAATGAATTTAAAAATAATGACCTAAACAGCTTCTGTGAGGAAAAAGGCATTGAGAGACAATACAGTGCTCCTAGGACTCCTCAACAAAATGGTGTTGCTGAAAGGAGAAATAGGACTCTGATCGAAGCTGCTAGATCTCTGTTGGCAGATTCAAAAATTCCAATCACTTTTTGGGCAGAAGCAGTTAATATTGTCTGCTATGTTCAAAACAGAGTTCTAGTAGTAAAATCTCAAGACAAGACACCCTATGAGCTTTTAAAAAAGAAGAAACCTTTTATTGGATTTTTCAAACCATGTGGGTGTCCTTGCACAATTCTCAATACCAAAACTCACCTAGGCAAGTTTGATAGCAAAGTTGAGGATGGGTTTCTTGTTGGTTACTCATCTCAAAGTAAGGCCTACAGAGTTTTTAACACCTCTTCTAGGATTATTGAGGAAAGTGACAATGTCAAATGCAATGAGAACACACCAAATCAACTTGGTTCAGGTCCTGATTGGCTATTTGACATTGATTCACTGACTAATTCTTTGGGTTTCAGGGATGTGCATAATGCAGGAACATGGACAGAAAAGGCATAAGTACAAAGACAAGAGTTTGTGTTGTTCCCAACACCTAATGCTGATCCTGTTGAATTCTGTGACCAAGATAAGAAAGATACTTCAGATTCAAAGGACACTGAACCAGCTCAGAATGAAGAGGACAGAGGTGAGAAGGAAGATCAACCCTCAGATTCAGGAATCAAAGGTCCTGAGATGCCAGTTTTGGAAGAGGATGACACAGATGATGATTCTTCAGTGTATGGTGGAAGCACTCCAGAAAGGAATGACACCAATCTTGAAGTCAATCTTAATGAGGAGGTTGTCAATGCTACAAGAACTCAAAAGAATCATCCTCCTCAATTAGTGATTGGTGACATCAATTCTCCAATGATCACAAGGCAACAAAGAAAGATAGGGGGATTGAAAGGTCTACAATCAGGTTTATTATCTTGCTTTCTATCACAGGTTGAGCCCAAAAAGGCATTTGATGCAATGAAGGACCCAAGCTGGATAGAAGCAATGCAAGAGGAGCTACTGCAGTTTGTACTGCAAGATGTATGGGATCTGGTGGATCTTCTAAAAGGACACAGAGCAATTGGCACAAGATGGATCTTCAGGAACAAGAAAGATGAGAGAGGAATAGTAATAAAGAACAAAGCCAGACTAGTGGCACAAGGGTATACTCAAGAAGAGGTTATTGATTATGAATAAGTATTTGCACCAGTGGCATGGATAGAGGCAATCAGGCTATTTTTAGCCTATGCTTCTTTCATGAAGTTCAAAGTCTACCAGATGGATGTAAAGAGTGCTTTTCTGTATGGAAGAATTGAATAAGTGTATGTCTGTCAGCCTCCAGGATTTGAGAATCCAAATTATCCTGACAGAGTATATAAATTGAAGAAGGCACTCTATGGGCTACATCAAGCACCAAGGGCATGGTATGACACTCTGTCTACCTACCTCTTGGAAAATGGCTTTCAAAGAGGAATCATAGACAAGACTCTGTTCATTCAGAGGAAGAAAAAGGACATCCTAATAGTGCAAATCTATGTGGATGATATTATCTTTGGATCCACAAAAGATCAAATGTGCAGAGATTTCGAAGATTTGATGCACAAGAGATTCAAGATGAGTTCTATGGGTGAACTTACCTTCTTCCTAGGGCTACAAGTTAAGCAGAAGAAAGATGGGATATTTATAAGTCAATCCAAATATGTGCAGGACATTCTTAATAAGTTTGGTTTCTCAGACTCAAATCCTGCAAGCACACCCGTGGAGACACACAAACAGATCACTGCAGATCTTGAGGGGGAGGATGTGGATGTTCATCACTACAGATCCATGATTGGCTCCCTCATGTATCTCACTGCTTCAAGACCAGATATCATGTTTCCTGTTTGTGTGTGTGCAAGATTTCAAGTACGGCCTAAGCAGTCACACTTTCAAGCAGTCAAGAGGATATTCAGATATCTCAAAGGCCAACCTAGATTAGGTCTTTGGTATCCTCATGACTCACCATTTGACCTACTTGCTTATTCAGACAATGACTTGGGTGGTGCAGATCTAGATAGAAAGTCAACTTCAGGGGGATGTCAGTTTTTGGGTGCAAGACTAGTATCATGGCAGTGCAAGAAACAAACCACAGTGTCCACATCTACAACAGAAGCAGAGTACATAGCTACTACAAGCTGCTGTTCTCAAGTACTCTAGATTCAGAATCAAATGTTGGACTATGGTATGACCTTTCTTCACACTCCAATCTTCATAGATAACAACAGCGCTATTAGCATTGTTAATAATCCAATCAAGCACTCCAAAACAAAGCATATAGAAATCAGGTATCATTTTATCAGAGACTGTAATGAAAAGAAGCTAATTCAGGTTATGAAAGTCCATACAAGTAACCAATTTGCTGATCTATTCACTAAAGCTTTTGATGTGGGTAGGTTCACGTTTTTGGTCACAAGTGTGAGCATGATAAACTCTGAATAAGCCTATTATCTTTTGTCTCATGTACCTATATAGATTCCTTCCTGTCTACTTTCTCATATTGTATTGTGCATGGTGCTACTAACCTTGTGTGTTTCAGTGTTTCAGATTGCTTCAAATGGATACTTGGTACTTCTAATTCAGTTAATACTGCTCGCTATATTACTCATGATAACTTTTCAAAAATGGTCAAGTATGGTTACTACTGCTTGCCTTTGTTTTTATACTGCTAATCATTGTTACTACTGCTGGTAGGTGTTAATACTGCTAGTATGTGTTAATACTGCTAGTCCGTGTTAGTACTGCCAGTAGGTGTTACTACTGTTAAGGAGTTAATACTGCGAGTTAGTTAATAACGCTAGGGTACTTAGTACTGCTTCTAACTGAAACCATCCACCTATAAATACCCTGTGTGACCGTGAAAATACAAACGGCTCTTTGAACTTCCATTGCTTCTTTCTCTCTCTCTCGATTTCTTGCTTACCAGTGTCAACCCTAGTCATGATTCGAACGCTAGAATTATCTAGAACGATGGCAGGACGAGCATTCTTTGCTGAACACAACGAGCTCGCCATGTTGCAGAAACCAAAGCAAGCTAAAGGTTTCCATGCCATAGTGGATTTCCTCAAATCATCACACATCGCCCACGCTCTAACTGTCAATCCCACAATCTATGTGGAACATCAAAGACAGTTCTAGGCCAATGCTATCATTCACTCTAAAGAAGGAACTCAGGTCATTCAAACAAGGGTGTGTGATAAACCCCTGACCATCACAGAGGAGTGTATTCGCATCCATCTACGCTTAGATGATGCCTCAGGTATAACCTCTTTACCTAAGGAAGATCTTTTCCAAACTCTTAGTAATATGGGGTATGAAGGTCCCACTGATGTATTCAAGTTTTTCAAGAACAGATTTTCACCACAGTGGATATTTTTTGTTCATACCCAACAACATTGCATTTCACGAAAAACAACTGGATAGAGTGAGTTTAGCAGTACCTTAGCTTATGCTTTGGTCTGCTTAGCTACCTCTAGAAAGTTTAATTTCTCACAAATGATTTTCAATGATTTTATGTCAAACCTGGATACCAAATCCAAAAGATTTTATATGTATCCTAGGTTTGTACAAGAGATTATACTACAGGAATTGACAGATCTACCCTCTTTTCAAGAGGTGTATGTACCAAAACCTCCCAAAGGGAAGGTATTCTCAAACATGAAAAGACCCTCCAAGGACTTTTCTAGCCAAGACACACCATTGTTCTCTACAATGATGGGTGTGTCACATTCCCATGGTGAGGCATCAGTGTCAAAGCCCTCATCTGACAACCAAACTGATGACCTACCCACACCACTCATTTCTAGTAATCCTCCTCAGATTCCTATTGATAAGCCCGCATCCCCCATCACCAAAATCTATATAAGGAAAAAGGTAAAGAAGGTTCCTTCCCTTCTTGTACCTTCATCCCCACAGCCTTCAAGCCCTCTAATGGAGCATTATTCATTAGAGAATATCAATAGGGAAACCACAGGGGTGTCTCCCAACCCCAAGAAGGTGCTCACTAAGGAGTAGGTTGAGCATGTGGGCAGTGAGGCTCACACTACTGACTTTGCACAAAGTGCAGAGCAGGACAGTGTGAACATCCCTAAGACCTTCCCCACGGAAACTTTGGGTGAGCAATCATCCAAAGGTCCCAGGTGCCAAGAAACCAAGGGGGTAGAGGCTGCTTCTGCTAGGCAGAAGACCTCTACTAAACGATCCAAGGATCCTTCAAGGGTGGTCAACACACCCAAAGGAGGTGAGGACAGATATAACTATGATGAATTGATGGAAACTATGGGCAATATCAATCTTGATGTCATCAAACAGGGTGCTGATATAGAGGAGATGAAATTGGTGATTCTGTCTCAACAAGTGCAGATCACCAAACTAAAGAAAATGATTCTGAGATTGGTGCAGAAAAAGAAAAGAAAGCAGTATGTATTGAAGAAAAGGGAAGATGCTTTCAACAAGGGGGAGAGACAAGCTGAAGGGGAGAAACAAAGTTCTGTATTTGAGGGGGAGTTGGGTACAAAATCAGAAAGTAGCAAAGCAGCAGAAAAGGCAAAAGAAGTAGAAACCACACCAGCAGCAGTAAATACAACAGAAGTAGAAACTTCTCCAGCAGCAGAAACAGAATTATCCAGGGAAGAGATAGAAATTGCTGAAACATTGGTGAAGGCAAAGCTTGACACTCCCAAAGCTACTCCAAAGGCTAAGGGAGTGGTAATCAAAGAAGTTGGATCAGATCAGAAAAAGAAAAAGATAAGTGTGGATGATGCAAAGAAGAAGGGAAAGGAGAAGATGGTTGAATCTGAGCAACCATTGAAGAAACAGAAACAGATTGAGTTGGATGAAGAAGTGGCCAAAAAGCTTCAAGAAGAGATGGAAAAGGAGGAAGAAATTCAATCTGCCAAAGACAGAGAGCTTGCATTGAATATGGCTAAAAAGTTGAATGAAGAATATCAAAAGAGTCTGAAGTCTGCAGCTGCTGCTAAGAAAGTCACAAATAAGGCTTCAAGGCAAAGGCTACCACTGAAGACTAGGCAAAGACAACCTTCCAAGACATACTTAGCAAACCAAGAAAGAAGGAAGATGATAAACTTCCTGAAAGGAGCTATTGGAGTTCCTGAGGGAATGTTTACAAATATGTCTTTTGGAAAGCTTGAAGAAACTTTACTAGAAGGAGATGGCCAAACTGAAAGGGGACTCCACTCAAAGGGAAGAAGATGAAAGGAAGATGAAAGGAAGATGAAAGAGAGGCATGATCTCAACATCCAACAACCCTTCCCTGAAAGTGAAGAAGGAACTCCTATCAAGGAAAAGAAAGAAGAAGAGACTTTGGCTCATCAAATTGGAGTAACTAAGAGAAAGAAATCAATTGCCACCAAGCCAAAGGCAAAAAGGGCAAGAATTGAAGAAGAAAGAGCAGAAGCAGAAGCATAACCTATTGATGAACCTTTAGCAGAGCCAGAGCAGAATCCAGAGCAGTCCAATCAGAAATCAAATGAGCAGTTTGACTTGTATATGACAGTGACAAATGAAGATCCAGTACAAGCTTACCCAATATCAGTACAAGCTCCTGAAATTATCCATTGGGATATCCTGGAAGATCAAAGGAAGAAATACATCAAGATTAAAAGGATGGGAGACAAGTATGAGGTTTACTCTACTTGGGGAAAATTCATCAGAAGTTGTTCCAGATCAGATCTAGAAGAAATGTTTAAGGTTGGAATGAGCTTGTATGAAGAGGAATTGACAAAAGCAGGAATGAGCTTAATAAAACTAGCCATGGAGTACTTGTGCATGATGTTTGATCCTAGCAGAGTTCAACATGTGGTCAGAGATCTGCATTTGGAGAATAAATTCCAAAGAATAGAAAATTGGATGTTGTTTGAAAGGTGTGGAGTATATGTCATCACTTTAGACAGAGCTTATCATGAATACTACCTAGTGGATAAAATCTATGATCACAGCAAAGCTAAGTTGCAAGGTATGTTGAATGCAAAGCTGATGTGTTCAAAGGATTCAGAAATGGCCAGGATAGTAGTCAGAAGAATTATCAATCAAAGTCTGGGACTAGATCCAAATCTGGGCAACTGAGCTGAAGTGTTGAAAGCATAATGAAGACTCTAAATTGAAGAACTTAACTTCTCATTCTGAAAAGTTAAGTTAGGGGAGATTGTTGGGTCAGAATATGCTAAGGATGGATACTACTGCTAGTTAAAAGGTATTACTACTGCTTGTACTTTTAATACTGCTAGTATAATTAATACTGCTTGAAAAGGTAGTGCTGCTACTTGAATAGTTAGTACTGCTTGAAGAGTTAGTACTGCTAGTAGTTAGTACTGTTGAAGATTACTACTGCAAGCATGGTTAATACTGCTCAAGGATTAATACTGTTGGGGATGTTTATGTTGCTCAATGATTAATATTGCTAAAAAGAAGGTTAGTGCTACTTCTAAAGATAAAGAAGACTTGAAGATAAAGATAAGCTGGAGATAAGGATGAAGATAATTATGGTATTGATACTGAAGATCAATTTTATTTTGATAATTATCTTGTAATCAACTTTGTATATATAGTATAGAAGTCTTTGTTAGATTAACAATTATTCATACATTTTGTTTAGAGAGAATTAACCTCAAGAATAGTTTAGATCCTTTCTATAGAGAAGTATAGAACGTCTGTTTAGCCTGTTAAACAGATTGAGGTTTTGTGTGTAATCATCAAGTTGAATTAATATAACTTGTGATTTGAGTTCTATATACTGCTCCATTGATTTTCTGTTAAAGTGTTTTTCCGCAACTTTTTTAACATTGTTTGTTGGGAACTGAAGAATTCATCAAGTATGGTTAATGCTGCTGGTTCAAAATTACTACTGCTAGAAGACTTAAAGGTTAATACTGCTGAGTGTTACTACTGCTAGTATTATTAATACTGCTAGTCAAAGTTAGTGCTGCTTGAACAAAGTTAGTACTGCTTAGCTAGTTAGTACTGCTAGTGGTTAGTACTGCTTAGTAGTTAATGCTGCTGAAGATTAATACTGCTTATATGATGAAGATTCGTATGAAAGGATATACATGGAAGCTTAGAGATATACATAGAAGATATACTGAAGATATTTTATTTATTGTAATTATCTTTGTATTCAGTATATATATTGTATAGTTTAGAATAATAATTTAACTTTCAGTTTTCATTTGTTTAGAGAGAAAATCAACCTCAAGGCATAGATCCTAATTCTAGAGAAGTAGAATTCGTATTGGTGAGCCTGTTCATCAATATTGAGGTTGAGTGTGTAATCTTGTAACTTTAAAGCATTCAATACAAGTTTACAGTTTGTTCTTCATATTTACTGTGTTGATTTACTGTTTCATTGAATATCAAAGTGTTATTCCGCAAACTTCTTTGATATTGTTTCTGAGAATTAATTCTTGTTGAGAATTCGATCCTGACAAGTGGTATCAGAGCCTGATTTCTCAGAAACATCTATTCATCATGGAAAATCTTGCAGAATCAAGAAGTACTTTGGTCTCAAAGGTTCCAATGCTTAGACCCAATGAATTCGATATGTGGAAGATCAGAATCAAGCAGTACATACTCCTCACTGACTATTCTATGTGGGACATCATAGAGAATGGTCCTTCTGAAGCAGGAAAGATTGGTGCAGATGGAAAGAGAACTCCACCAAAAACTGATGCAGAAAGAAAGATCAGACAGACAGAGATGAAAGCCTTGAGCACCTTGCTCTTGGCTATTCCCAATGAATATCAACATCAGTTCTGTAACTGCACTGATACAGAGATGCTCTGGAATGCTCTGGAGAAGAGATTCTCTGGTACCAAAAGTACCAAGAGAAATCAGAAAGCCATTCTGAAGCAACAATATGAGAACTTTATGTCAACCAAGAATGAGTCCATGACTCAAACTTTTGACAGGTTCAACAAACTTATTGGTGAACTAGCTACAGTGGGAGTACAAATTGATCAAGATGATCTGAACAGAAAGTTTCTAAGGTCCTTGAGTGATGAATGGACCATGTATACTGTGTCTTTCAGACAGAATGATCAACTGGAAGAAAAGGAACTTGATGATCTTTATAATGATCTAAGAGTTTTTGAATCTGAGGTAGAGGCTAAAAAGAGGTCTTCTGGGTATGTTCACAATGCTGCACTCCTTTCAGCATCAACTGATTCTACTTCCAACCTTGAATCAGTTAGTACTGCAAATGAAACAAATCAAGAGAAAGGCACTGAAACTGTGTTTGAGGCCTTTCTGGCAAGTCATGGAAACTCTTCTCTCATTAATGATGACTTGGAACAACTCCATCCAGATGATCTTGAAGAGATGGATATTAAATGGCAGATGGCCATGCTCTCCATGAGAGTTAAAAAGTTCATCAAAAGAACTGGGAGGAATAACTTTTCCCAAAGAAGAGAAGATGGAGCAGGATTTGACAAGTCTAAGGTGGAATGTTACAAATGTCATAAAAAGGGACACTTTGCTAGAGAATGCAGAAGTGAAATGTCTCAGAATAACAACCACCAACAAGCTCAATCTGGAAGCTTCAACAGAAACTCTGCACAAGCCCTTGTCTCTCAACAAGGTATGGGGTTTGATTGGAGTGATCAAGCTGAAGAGGCCATTCAGAATCAAGCTCTAATGGCAGAGGTGTCTGATCTCCCTACAGAGGTAACTTCCAATCTTTGCTCTCAAAATTGCATTAACACTGTTAAAAGGTATAGGGATCATAACCAGAACATGAGTGATGACCTTAAGAGATTGGAAAAAGACATAAAAGATTATGTGAGGATTGTTGATAGATTTGAAGAGCAGATTAAGGGTTTTCAAGCTAATGAGCTTCAACACTCTTATGACACAAATTACTGGAAGTGGGAGAAGAATGACTTAGAGCTTCAACTGACCAGATCTAAAGAAGAGAGTGAAAAGCTAAGAGGAGAGCTAGCTAAAGTTAAACTTGATGTAGAAAAGTTTTCTAATGCTTCCAAAGCAATGGATTCCTTGTTACAAACTCAGATTCATGATAAACTGAGAAGAGGAATAGGGTACAATACCACACCACCACCCTATAACAACAACTACATCCCTCCTAGTTCAGAGCTGTTAGAAACAAAGGATAGGAAGGATCTACCTAAGGGAGCCACTGAGATAGATCCCTTAGATGAAGTGGTTGTTAAGGATAAGGACAATACTGTGATTGGTAAGATTCCTAAAGAAAACCACATAATCACCAATGAGGGATGTGGAAAGCACTGGATCAAGTCCAAAGAGATAGAAAAGACTGAGGGAAAGAACAAGAAGGTTCACTATAAGCAGACCACTGTTGTGAACCCTATTCCTTGCAAACAATGTGTATGCAATAAAGCTGAGCCCCAAAAACATGATAAACCAAGGGGAAATCAGAGAAACTGGAACAATCAATGGGAACAAAAACAAGGGGTTGATCTAAAAAAAAATTAATAGACCAAAACCCTGTTTTATCTGTGGAAAGCTGAACCACATTGCCAAATACTGTTACTTTAATCCTATGAACCAAAGGATAAATTTTCAAAGACCTACTCAAAAATCCTTTGGTTATAGGAAGAAAGAAAAGAACCATGTGGCTAAGAAAGTTGTTAAATCTAAAAGCCACATGAAGAGACAGAATGTGGAAGAAAATGTCAAGATGTGGATTCCAAAATGTACTAAAACTGTTAGTGCTGCTACTACAAATAGTGCTGCTGCTAAAAGCAATACTGCCAAACCTGTTAGTACTGCTAACTCTGTTAGTACTTCTAAAGATAGTGCTGCTGCTAGTATTAGTGCTGCTAACAGTATTAGTGCTGCTAATCCAATAATCTTGACAAAGTATTCAAATACTAAGTGTTCTGATTTTAAAAATCTTGTCAAGAAAGAATGCAAGTATTTTGATGAGAAAGGGGTACCCAAGACCACTTTGGCTTGGGTTCCTAATTCATACTAATTGATTTATCTAATGTGCAGGGCAACCAACAGCTCAAGTGAAAGAGCATTTGGCATGTTGATAGTGGTTGCTCTAGGCACATGACAGGCAACATGTCATGCCTTCAGGATTTCAAGCATATCAATGGAGGACATGTTGCATTTGGAGACAATCTTACTGGTGGTAAGATAAGTGGAAAAGGTAATGTCACCAAAGGTAAGATGACATTTGAGGATGTCTACTATGTTGATAAATTAAAGTACAACCTGTTAAGTGTATCACAGGTTTGTGACAAACAACATAGTATATTATTTACTAATACTGAGTGTATGATTCTTGCTCCAGGGTTCAAGGTAGTTGATGAAAGCATGATACTACTTAGAACTCCAAGAAAGGACAATGTTTACTGTCTTGATATGGACAATGTTGATAGTGATTCATCTCTAAATTGTCTTGTTTCAAAAGCTTCTGTAGATGAATCCTCTCTATGGCACAGAAGGATGTGTCACATGAATTTCAAGACTATGAACAATCTTGTTAAAAATAACCTTGTAAGAGGTTTACCTTCAAAAGTCTTTTCATGTGATGATCATTGTGTTGCTTGTCTTAAAGGCAAACAACACAAAACTTCTCATAAGACCAAAGAGTTAAATTCTGTTTCTTCTTGTCTCCAGTTACTGCATATGGATCTGTTTGGTCCTACAAATGTTATGAGTATAGGTAAGAAATCTTACTGCTTGGTTATTGTTGATGATTACTCCAGATTTACTTGGGTATATTTTCTAAGGACTAAGGATGAAACAAGTGGTCTTATCAAATCCTTTATTCTAAGAATTGAAAACCAAACTAATCAAAGAGTAAAAGTCATTAGATCAGATAATGGAACTGAGTTTAAAAATCATGATCTAAACACCTTTTGTGAAGAAAAAGGTATTGAGAGGCAATATAGTGCTCCTAGGACTCCTCAACAGAATGGTGTTGCTGAAAGGAGAAATAGAACACTAATAGAGGCTGCTAGATCTCTGTTGGCTGATTCAAAATTGCCAATTACCTTCTGGGATGAAGCAGTTAATACTGCTTGTTATGTCCAAAACAGAGTTCTAATGGTCAAGCAAAAGAACAAGACCCCATATGAGCTTTTAAATCAAAGAAAACCCTTCATTGGTTTCTTCAAACCTTTTGGGTGTCCTTGTACAATTCTCAATACCAAATCTCACTTAGGAAAGTTTGATAGCAAAGCAGATGATGGATTTCT
Organism: Arctium minus; assembly: GCA_954870635.1. Lineage (NCBI taxonomy): Eukaryota > Viridiplantae > Streptophyta > Magnoliopsida > Asterales > Asteraceae > Arctium > Arctium minus. The sequence continues at coordinate 778,362 of OX941089.1, read as the reverse complement.
TGTTGGATGTTCATCTCAGAGTAAGGCTTACAGAGTTTTTAACTCTTCTTCTAGAATAATTGAAGAAAGTGACAATGTCAAATGCAATGAGAACATACCAAATCCTGTTGGGTCTGGACCTCAGTGGCTATTTGACATTGATTCACTAACTAACTATTTTGGTTTCAGTAATGAGTATACAGGAACAGGAAGTGGAGGATCAGGGATCACACAAGTTCAAGAAAGTATATCTAAATCTGTGATTTTTCCCATACCCACAGTAAATTCTGTTGAAGACTGTGAAAAGGAATCATCTACTGGACCAAGTCAGAGTGAAGAAGAAACTAGAGATGAGGAGACTCAAGAAAATAATGAAGTGGCATCTGAAAACACTTCAGTTGAGTTGCATGAATCTAATCTTGAGGCTGGACTGAATGAAGAACCTAGTCATAACACCAGAGTTCAAAAGAATCATCCTCCACAGTTGATAATAGGAGATATCTCTTCTCCTATGATGACTAGACATCAAAGCAGACTTCAGGAAATGCAAGACCAACAGCATACAGTGCTTTCTTGTTTTCTATCACAGCTTGAGCCTAAAAAGGCACATGATGCTATGAAAGAATCTAGCTGGATAGAAGCAATGCAAGAGGAACTGTTACAGTTCAAGCTACAAGATGTATGGGATCTAGTAGACCTTCCTAAAGGTCACAGAGCAATTGGCACAAAGTGGATTTTCAGAAACAAGAGAGATGAAAGAGGTATTGTCATAAGGAACAAAGCAAGGCTGGTGGCTTAAGGATATACTCAAGAAGAGGGTATAGATTATGAAGAAGTTTTTGCACCTGTGGCTAGGATAGAAGCAATCAGACTATTTCTAGCCTATGCTTCTTACATGAATTTCAAAGTCTATCAAATGGATGTAAAAAGTGCTTTTCTCTATGGCTCAATTGAAGAAGAAGTATATGTCTGTCAACCACCAGGGTTTGAAAACCCAAGCTATCCAGACAGGGTATACAAATTAAAGAAAGCACTTTATGGACTACATCAAGCCCCAAGAGCATGGTATGACACTCTGTCATCCTATCTCTTGGAAAATGACTTTGAAAGAGGAGTCATTGATAAGACTCTATTTATCAAAAGAAAGAAGAAGGATATCTTGCTGGTCCAAATCTATGTTGATGACATTATTTTTGGTTCTACAAGAAACAACATGTGCAAGGAGTTTGAGGATTTAATGCATCAAAGGTTCAAAATGAGTTCCATGGGGGAACTTACTTTCTTCCTTGGACTCCAAGTTCAACAGAAGTCAGATGGCATTTTCATCTGTCAATCCAAGTATGTGCAGGATATTCTAACCAAGTTTGGTTTCTCAGAATCAAAACCTGCCAGCACACCTATGGAAACACACAAGCAGATCACAGCAGATCTTGAGGGGGAGGATATGGATGTGCATCATTATAGATCCATGATTGGCTCTCTCATGTATCTCACAGCATCAAGGCCAGATATAATGTTTCCAGTCTGTGTATGTGCTAGATTTCAAGTTAGGCCAAAGCAATCTCACTTTCAAGCTGTTAAGAGGATATTCAGATATCTCAAAGGGCAACCCAGATTGGGACTTTGGTATCCTCATAACTCACCTTTTGAACTAATAGCATACTCAGACAGTGATCTAGGTGGGGCAAACTTGGACAGAAAATCTACTTCAGGAGGATGTCAGTTTTTGGGTGCTAGACTAGTCTCATGGCAGTGCAAGAAACAAACCACAGTATCCACATCTACAACAGAGGCAGAGTACATAGCAGCTGCAAGTTGCTGTTCTCAAGTCTTATGGATTCAGAATCAAATGTTGGATTATGGGGTAACCTTTCTACACACTCCAATCTTTATTGACAACAGCAGTGCTATTAGCATTGTGAATAATCCAGTCAAGCACTCAAAAACAAAGCACATTGAGATCAGGTATCACTTTATAAGAGATTGTAATGAAAAGAAACTTATTCAAGTTGTCAAAGTTCACACTGATAATCAGTTTGCTGATCTATTCACTAAAGCTTTTGATGTGGGTAGATTCACTTTCTTGGTAACAAGTGTGGGAATGATCAACTCTGAATAATCCCCTTCTCAAAAAGTGGTTTTATATCTGTATAGTATTCCTGGAGTTACTAATCTTCTGTTTCAGGATATGCATAGCAGTACTCAGTGTTTAGCAAGTTTAAAAGAAGTAAGTTAGTTAATACTGCTTTCAGTTAATACTGCTAGTGGTTAATACTGCTTTCAGTTAATACTGCTAGTGGTTAATACTGCTTTCAGTTAATACTGCTTTCAGTTAATACTGCTAGTGGTTAATACTGCTTTCAGTTAATACTGCTAGTCGTTAATACTGCTTTCAGTTAATACTGCTAGTGGTTAATACTACTTTCAGTTAATACTGCTAGTGGTTAATACTGCTTTCAGTTAATACTGCTAGTAGTTAATACTGCTAGTGGTTAATACTGCTAGTAGTTAATACTGCTAGTTAGTTAATACTGCTAGTTAGTTAATACTGCTAGTTAGTTAATACTGCTAGTTAATACTGCTAATAGTTAATACTGCTCTAGGTTAATACTGCTAATATTCCGAATACTATAAATACTTTTTGCCCGCCTAAAAGTTCATAATGACTCTTTGCATACTGTTCTCTTGCGCTCAAAACCTTTTCTCTCTCAAGTTCGAAGTTTTCAGCCAAGCTTTTCACTAAGATCAATGGCATCCATGACTTTCATCGACGAGCACAACGAGATTGCGATGCTACAAAAGCCAAAGCAAGCTGCAGGATTTCATCAGATTGTGGATTTCCTCAAGACAAGCCACATTGCTCATGCTCTTATTGTATCCCCTACAATCTATATTGAGCATCAAAGGCAGTTCTGGGCTAATGCAACCATTGTTGTTGAGAATGGTGTGCAGATGATCAAGACAAGAATCTGTGATCAATCACTCACGCTTACTGAAGAGGTTATTCGCATCTGTCTACGTCTAGACGATGCCTCTGGTATAACCTCTATCCCAAATGATGAACTCTTTTCAAACCTTACAAGAATGGGGTATGGAGGCCCATTGGGAGTTTTCAAATTCTCTAAAGCAAAATTTTCACCCTAATGGCGTTTCTTTGTCCATACTCTTATGCATTGTATCTCCAAAAAGACTACTGGATGGAGTGAGTTCAACAGCACTATTGCGTATGCTTTGGTGTGCTTGGCCACTGCCAGAATGTATAATTTTTCTAAAATGATTTTCAGTGATCTTGTCTCAAACATGGGAAACAAAAAGAGCTTCTTTATGTATCCCAGGTTTGTTCAAGAAGTTATTACTCATGAATTGATGAATATACCTCAACCTGTTGGGGTATATGTACCTAAACCCCCCAAAGGCAAGGTTTTCTCAAATATGAGAAGATCTGCTGAGGACTCTGAAGGAGTTGACACCCCATTGTTCTCTACAATGATGGTGGTGTCCCAAACCAATGAAGGTATGGCAGCAGGGTCAAGGCCCCTATTAGACCAGCCCACTGCTAGCCAAGCCCAACCTTCCCTCTCAAAATCAATTCCCCCGTCCCTTCTTGAAAAACCAACCTCTCCAATCACCCAAACTTACAAGAGGAAATAGGTAAAGAAGGCTCCTTCCCTTCTTGTACCATTACCCACTCAGCCTTTAAGCCCTCTAAGGGAGAATTCTCCCCTAGAGAATATACAAAGGGAAACCACAAGGGTGTCTCCCAACCCAAAGGAGGTGCTCTCTGAGGAGGAGGTAGAGCATATGGGTGATGAGGCTGCCACTACTCCTGCTAGCACAGAGGAGAAAAGTGGTAACATCAATAAGACCTCCCCCATGGCAACTTTAAATGAGCAATCATTTGAAGGTCCCTGGTGCCAAGAAACCACAGGGGTGGATAGTGCTTCTGCTAGGCAGAAGACTTCCACTAATAAAAGATCCCATGATCCTTCAATAGGGGGTAACACTCCTGGAGAAGGTGAGGACAGATATACCTATGATGAATTGATGGAGGCTATGGGTAACATCAACCTAGATGTTTTGAAACAAGGAAAAGAAATAGAGGAGATGAAGCTGGTCATTCTGTCCCAACAAGTACAGATTGCTAAGCTAAAGAAGATGGTGCTAAGTCTGGTACAGAGGAAGAAGAGAAAGCAATTCCAAATAAGGAGAAGGACCACTGAGAATGATGCTCCCAAAAAGGGGGAGATCAACATGGAAGAAGCCACAAGAAAGGGGGAGCTTGATGGAGAGAAAGTTGATGTTGAGGGGGAGCAGCAAGCAGAAACAGTTACTACTGCTGACATTAATAAAGCAGCAGAAACTGTGAAAGAAGTTTTAACAGATCTTGAGATTGCAGAAACCTTACTAAAAGCCAAGAATGATACTCCCAAGGTCACTTCAAAGACCAAAGGTGTAATCATAAAAGACCAAGGTGAAGTGATCAAGAAAGATAACAGTAAGAAGGCAATGAGCAAAGACAAAGGAAAAGCAAAGATGGTAGAAACTGATCAACCAATCAAAAAGCAAAGGTTGGTTGAATCAGATGAAGCCCTAGCTAAAAAGATGCAGGAGGATATTGAAAAAGAAGAAAGAGTTCAGATGGAAAAGGACAGGGAAATGGCAAAAGCTCTAGCTGCTGAACTGAATGAAGCTTATCAACAGAGTATGGCAACTGAAATTGCACAGAAGAAAGCTGCAAGTATGAAGAAATCTGTGGTGAAAACAGTTGCAAAGAAGAGAAGACCCTCAAAGACATTCCTAGGTACCCAAGAGAGAAACAAGATGATTATATTTCTCAAAGGTGCTGTAGGAGTCAAAAAGGAGATGTTCTCCAAAATGTCTTTTGAGAAGATCAAAGAGCTCTATGATTCAGAGATGTTAAAGCTTCAGGGAAGTGAAACTGCTAGGGTGGAGATGGAGAAGAGAATAAAAGAAAGTAATGACTTTGATTGTCAAAAGCCATTTCCAGATGAGCAAGAAACACCTCCTAAGAAAGAGTCCACTCTGGGAGAAAGTCTAAGGACTTTAAAGAGAACAAAGATGATGGCAAGGAGAAAGCCAATCAAAAAGCCTAGAGTATCTGAAGAAGAGGCTGAGAAGGTTGCTGAAGAAGAAGGGGCACCTGAGTCATCTAAACAGACAGAGCCATCTAACACTGATGATGTAAATTTGTATATGGTAGTGATGGACAAAGTGCCTGAACCAATTTCAGCAAAACCTGTAGGAGTTAAGCCTCCTGAGGTTATTCTCTGGGATACATTGACAGTGGATGGAAAGGAATACATAAGGCTGAAAAGAAAGGATGAAAAGTATGAAGTGTTCAACACATGGGCAAAAATTGTCAAAACATGCTCTAGATCAGATATTGAAGAGATGTTTGAGATAGGAATGAAGTTGTATGCAGACATTCTAAAGGCTCCAGGGATTTCAATTACAAAACTGGTAATGGAGTATTTGTATATGATGTTCAAACCTGAAGAAGTAAAGCACTTGATCAAGGATGTCTTCAAATCAGTAAACAGTTGGACTCTATATGAAATTAGTGGAGTATATACAATGACTTTGGATTTAAATCACACTGAATACTTCCTAGTGGATAGAGTGTATAATCATAGCAGATTGAAACTACATGCCATGCTGAAGAAAAAGTTAAGGTGTGTTCCAGATTCAGAAATGGCTAAATACTTGATTCAAAGAACCATCAATCAGAGTTTGGGATTGGATGCAAACACTGGGATTTAGGCATTGATAGAGTTTTGGGAGCATCTTGAAGAAAATTTGAAGAACTTGACTTCTCTTCCTAAAAGTCAAGTTAGGGGGAGATTGTTGGGAACTGAAGAATTCATCAAGTATGGTTAATGCTGCTGGTTCAAAATTACTACTGCTAGAAGACTTAAAGGTTAATACTGCTGAGTGTTACTACTGCTAGTATTATTAATACTGCTAGTCAAAGTTAGTGTTGCTTGAACAAAGTTAGTACTGCTTAGCTAGTTAGTACTGCTAGTGGTTAGTACTGCTTAGTAGTTAATGCTGCTGAAGATTAATACTGCTTATATGATGAAGATTCGTATGAAAGGATATACATGGAAGCTTAGAGATATACATAGAAGATATACTGAAGATATTTTATTTATTGTAATTATCTTTGTATTCAGTATATATATTGTATAGTTTAGAATAATAATTTAACTTTCAGTTTTCATTTGTTTAGAGAGAAAATCAACCTCAAGGCATAGATCCTAATTCTAGAGAAGTAGAATTCGTATTGGTGAGCCTGTTCATCAATATTGAGGTTGAGTGTGTAATCTTGTAACTTTAAAGCATTCAATACAAGTTTACAGTTTGTTCTTCATATTTACTGTGTTGATTTACTGTTTCATTGAATATCAAAGTGTTATTCCGCAAACTTCTTTGATATTGTTTCTGAGAATTAATTCTTGTTGAGAATTCGATCCTGACATTGTTTCTGAGTTTGTGTTAAATTCTTGTTTGAGTTTCGATCCTGACAGGTTTTTCCAAAGGTAAAGTTGATACCACTTTGTTCATCAAAAAGGAAAAATACGATATCATCCTTATTCAAATATATGTTGATGATATAATATTTGGCTCTACTAATCCTAAATATTGCAAAAACTTTTCTAACCTCATGGTGTCACGTTTTCAAATGAGTATGATGGGAGAGATGAATTTCTTTCTTGGATTACAAGTTAAACAGTTTTCAACGGGGATTTTCATTAATCAATCTAAAGTACATTTTGGATATTCTTTGGAAGTTTAAAATGGAAAATTGCAAACCAATTGGAACCCCGATGGCACCAGGTACTAAGATCAGCACTGATCCTTCGGGTAAAAGTGTTGATGTTATAACTTATAGAGGTATGATAGGATCATTAATGTATCTTACTTCAAGTAGGCCAGATATTATTTTTTCAACATGCTTATGTTCTAGATATCAGGATGCTCCTAAAGAATCCCATTTGGCTGCTATCAAAAGGATTTTTAGGTATCTTAACGGGACTGCAGATCTTGGTCTGTGGTATCCTAAGGATACTGGGTTTCAACTAACTGCCTATTCAGATGCAGATCATGCAGGTTGCATGTTGGACAGAAAGAGAACTTCAGGTCACATTCAATTTCTTGGAGATAAGCTCGTTAGTTGGGCATCAAAGAAACAATTATGCGTTTCCACATCGACTGCTGAAGCAGAGTATGTAGCTGCTGCCAGTTGCTGCTCTCAAGTCATGTGGATGCGAACACAGCTAAGAGACTATGGATTCAAGTTCGACAAAATACCTATATATTGTGACTCGAAGAGTGCAATCGCGATATCTGTTAATCCTGTCCAACATACGAAAACAAAACACATTGACGTCAGGTATCATTTTGTAAAAGATAATGTAGAAAAAGGAACAATTGAACTTTATTTTGTAAAAACAAATTATCATCTTGCAGATTTATTTACCAAACCCTTAGATGAAAAGAGATTTAATTTTCTTATATCTAAGCTTGGTATGCTAAATATTAAGACATAATCGGTTATTACCTAATAAAGTTACGTATTGCTATTTTTCATCATTTTCTTTATTCTTATTTCTGAAGGATATCTGCACTTTAATAGTTTTCTCATGATCTCAGGGGGAGAATGAGATGCACTTTAAGATGATCTACATTCTTTTGAGAGGGAGCATATCTAATTTCTGTATTTTGCTTAACTGACAAATTTTTGTGATGCATGATTTTAGGGGGAGCATATAAATCACATCAAAAGGAGTAAGACTGTGATTTCTGATTATTTCATATCAGAACTCGTACTTTAATCGTTTTACTGCTTTATGTCTTTTATTTTTCAAATAAATTTGTGAATAAATTTGCTTTGACTAGACTTTGAGACTTATGCAGGATGAGAGAGGATGACACGATCATATCTTATTGACTACAGCTGACTTCATGAGAATTAAGATTGAGCGAAAAGGTAAATTTCTTATCTTAATCTCATATGTATCTGAATGAAGGACAACTTTCAGATATGAAAACATGATTTTCTTAAATGTTCAAACCACTTCCCGATTCTTAAACAGATTTCATGAATTGGAAGTGTGATTTTAAATGTTTTTCAAGAATTACTTGTGCTTACATGATTATAAACCGTGTGTTTCCAAAGATAAATACTTGTGTATTGTCTTTTCTATATACTTTCAAGTATTCACACACACTGGTTTGTATTCTTGTTCAAAATGATCTTACCATGTCTCATATTGTAACCAATTTTTTCGATGGTAAGACACTCCGCTTGTACTTTAATGAATTTTGAGCATTAATTCATTTCGAAACGGTTTTTCAAAAATATCTATATTTTGTTTCGTATAGACACCTATCTTTTATTCCTTACCATAAGCTTTGATTGTTATATCATTCATTTTCTGATCATTTTCATACAATGTCAGATTTTCAAACAAGTCTCTTGCATTCATGTTCATTCATTCAATTAACTTGTTTGAAATATCTTCAATGTTTTAAAATGCTCATATCTTCATGATTATATTTCTGAGCATATTTACATCTGACATTTGTATCGGAGCTTTAACTGCTATAGTTAAACCATTTGAGCAACACATGCTTTCTAGGATTATATGGGTTCTTTGTGCTAGGACTTAATTGAAACTTCTATGAAATCACGTTAACCAGTGATTTATACCCAAGAAGTTAATCCTTTAGTGATTGAGTGTGAGGAGTCGAAAAGAAATGAGTGTGGGTGTGATGAGGTAAAATGGAAAAGAGAGTTTGGTTAGTAGTGAGCTTAATGATTAAAAAGAAGGAGGGTGAGAGAACAGAGTAAAAGAATATCAAACTCTGCACCAAATACTTTCTGAGCCGGGCAGCCACATTACTAATGTTTCACAATTCTCGGTGAACATTATTGAAATAGGCAACTAGCCCATGCCAACTCTTGTTTAATACCCCACCAACCACTCATTTTCTTCTTAAAAAAAATGTTTCATATTTTTCTGGGGATGCAGCATATTATCTATCTGGTTTTCATTTGGAAAATTTAGATATTGAAAAAGAAGGAAGTCTGCCTCACCTTCGCATTTCAATAATGCACATTGAGTCTGTGTTTATCTACTGTTGTCTCAGTGGTTTACACAATGTTGAGCCTTAAAGCAATCATCAAGTGCTTAATTCTTTCTACACTTGCACGAGCACACAAGAAATATGTTTTCTTGTCATAACATTCATAGAAATTGCCTTTGTGGTGTTTCGATGATTGGATGGAAGCCCTGGGGGAGTGAACATCAAAAAGTTTCTTTATATTGTGTATTCGTTACACACAGTGACTTCGTGTTACTGACAGGCATTTTAACTGATTCATTTGTTGATTCAGGTGTTACATGTTCTTATTTTGTCTATATTTGCAAAGATCTAGATGAATACTTGGTTATGGATCACAGAATCAGTGGCTCAGTTTGATAGCTCAGAATGGTCAAAGACATTTCTTGGAAGAAAATTTTTGATGATATAGATGCTCAAATCATCAAAAAGGGGGAGATATGGTATCAAGAAATGATAAAGTTTTGAAAGATGATTTTTATAGATATGTCCAAGTCAGATGATTCAAAGTAAAGATTTTAAGAAGATCAAAGAATTTCTGAAGATGTGCTGATTTTGAGGAATTTTTTTTTGAAGATTATTTGCTAAAGCAATCTGAGCTGATTCTGAAGATAATTTCTTTTCAAACTTTGAAAGTATTTTGTGAAAGTTTTGGGGAGATGGTTAATCGTTTGAAGACAGTTTTGGAAAGAATACCATCAAAGAAAAAGGAGAGATTGTACTGACAGAGCTTAAAAAAAATGAAGACTGAATTGCTAGATCTTTCAACAGTGATCTTGAATCCAAAGGGGAGATTGTTAGAGCATAAATTTGTTGGATACAAGATCAAGAAGACTGAAGGTCAAAGTTCAAAAAAGTCAAAGCTGAGAAAGTCAATTTTCATTAAAATCAAAGTCTTTTGTTAATAAAAGTCAAAGTATATTGTATTTGTATTTTGTTTTGTTTCCTTGTAACTTGTAGGGTATAAATACATTTTGTTAGTTGTTCTTGGTTAGAATGTGATTAGAAGAATACGTATCTTGTAGAGAGAATTGTAAAGAGATAGAGAGAGGGAGTTCTAGAGAGAGAAAAGATTGTAATTGTTGAATTTGAGATTGAAATCAAACAGGTAATGTGATTAAAATCTTGTTTTGTTTGATTGTTTAAATGTTTGTGATTAAAAACTAGAATCTAGGACTATCATATTTCCAGAAAGCTACCAAGCCATGACATGCTTCTTGTTCTAAGTTTCGTTTTGATGGTTCATGGTATTAAAACGGATCCTCGTAGCAAAATTTATGGACGTTTAAGTGCGACACCCATTTTTGGTCAATTCAGCAAAGGGGGTACCCTTTGTGTTTTCTCGTCCGGACCGACCTAGTCGGATTTCAACGAATCTTTACATTGTCCATCTACAATATAAATGATAAGATTTTCAATTGAATTAACTTGCAAAAAACCCACTCTCGTGCACGATATTGCCGAAACAACGCAATGGCCAAACCGAAAGAACGTACATCATGTAGTTTATCGACACCCATTCAAATAATGGTGTATTGCCAGAAAGCTACCAAGCCATGACGTGCTTCTCATTCTAAGGTTCGTTTTGATGGGTCATGGGATTAAAATGGATCCACGTAGCAAAATTATGAACGTTTAAGCGCGACACCCATTTTAAGCCCATTCGGCAAAGGGGGCACCCCTTGTGTTTTCTCGTCCAGACCGAACCCGTCGGATTTCCACGAATATTTACATTTTTCATCTACAATGTAAATGATAAGGTTTTCAAGGGAAATAACTTGCAAAAAACCCACTCTCGTGCAGGATATTGTTGAAGCCACGTATTGGCCAAACCGAAAGAACGTACATCATGCAGTTTATTGATACGCACTCAAGTAATGGTGTATTGCCAGAAAGCGACCATGCCATGATGTTTTTCTCATTCTAAGTTTCATTTTGACGGGTCATGGTATTAAAATGGATAGCCGTAGAAAAAGTTATGGACGTTTAAGCGCGACACCCATTTTTGGTCGATTCGGCAAAGGGGTACCCTCTGTGTTTTCTCGTCCGGACCGACGTCGACGGATTTCCACGAATATTTACATTGTTCATCTACAATGTAAATGATAAGGTCTTCAAGGGAAATAACTTGCAAAAAACCCACTCTCGTGCAGGATATTGCCGAAGCCACGCATTAGCCAAACCGAGAGAACGTACATCAAGAAGTTTATCGATACCCACTCAAATCATGGTGTATTGACAGAAAGCGACCAAGCCATGGCGTGCTTCTCGTTCTAAGGTTATTTTTGATGGGTCATGGGTTTAAAACGGATCCCCGTAGCAAAAGTTATGGACGTTTAATTGCGACACCCATTTTTGGTCGATTCAGCAAAGGGGGTACCCTTTGTGTTTTCTCGTTCGGACCGACCTCGTCGGATTTCCACGAATCTCTACATTTTCCATCTATAATATAAATGATATGGTTTTCAAGGGAAATAACTTGCAAAAAAACCCACTCTCGTGCACGATATTGCCGAAACAATGCAATGGCCAAACCGAAAGAACGTACATCATAAAGTTTATCGATACCCACTCAAATAATGGTGTATTGCCAGAAAGCTACCAATCCATGACGTGCTTCTCGTTCTTAGGTTCGTTTTGACGGGTCATGGGATTAAAACGTATCCCCGTAACAAAAGTATGGACTTTTAAGCGTGACACCCATTTTTAACCGATTCGGCAAATGGGGTACCCTTTGTGTTTTCTCGTCCGAACCGACACCGTCGGATTTCCACGAATCTTTACATTGTTCATCTACAATGTAAATGATAAGGTTTTCAAGGGAAATAACTTGAAAAAAATCCACTCTCGTGCAGGATATTGTCGATGCCACGTATTTGCCAAACCAAAAGAACGTACATCATGAAGTTTATTGATACGCACTCAAGTAATGGTGTATTGCCAGAAAGTGACCACGCCATGATGTATTTCTCGTTCTAAGTTTCTTTTTGATGGGTCATAGGATTAAAACGGATCGCCGTAGCAAAAGATATGGACGTTTAAGCGCGACACCCATTTTTTGTCGATTCGGCAAAGGGGGTACCCTTTGTGTTTTCTCTTCCGGACCGACGTCGTCGGATTTCCACGAATCTTTACATTGTTCATCTAAAATGTAATGATAAGGTTTTCAAAGGAAATAACTTGCAAAAAACCCACTCTCGTGCAGGATATTGCCGAAGCCACGCATTGGCCAAACCGAAAGAACGTACATCATGCAGTTTCTCGATACCCACTCAAATCATGGTGTATTGCCAGAAGAGACTGATCCATGACGTTATTATCGTTCTAAGGTTCGTTTTGACGGGTCATGGCTTAAAACGGATCACCATAGCAAAAGTTATGGACGTTTAAGCACGACACCCATTTTTTGCCGATTCGGCAAAGAGGGTACCCTTTGTGTTTTCTCGTCCGGACCGACTTCGTCGGATTTCCATGAATCTTTACATTGTTCATCTACAATTTAAAAGATAAGGTTTTCAAGGGAAATAACTTGCAAAAAACCCACTCTCGTGCATGATATTGCCGAAGCCATGCATTAGCCAAACCGAAAGAACGTACATCATGCAGTTTATCGATACCCACTCAAATCATGGTGTATTACCAAAAAGGGATCAAACCATGGCATGATTCTCGTTCTAAGGATCGTTTTTACGGGTCATGGGCTTAAAACAGATCCTCGTAGCAAAAGTTATGGACGTTTAAGTGCGACACCCATTTTTGGTCGATTCAGCAAATGGGGTACCCATTGTGTTTTCTCATCCGGACCGACCTCCTCGGATTTCCACGAATCTTTACATTGTTCAACTACAATATAAATGATAAGGTTTTCAAAGGAAATAACTTGCAAAATACCCACTCTCGTGCACGATAATGCCGAAACAACGCAATGGCCAAACCGAAAGAACGTACATCATTAAGTTTATCGATATCCACTCAAATAATGGTGTATTGCCAGAAAGATACCAACACATAACGTGCTTCTCGTTATAAGGTTAATTTTGATGGGTCATGGGATTAAAACGGATCCCCGTAGCAAAAGTTATGGACATTTAAGCGCGACACCCATTTTTAGCCGATTCGGCAAAGGGGTACCCCTTGTGTTTTCTCGTCTGGACCAACCTCGTTGGATTTCCATGAATCTTTACATTGTTCATCTACAATGTAAATGATAAGGTTTTCAAGGGAAATAACTTGCAAAAACCCACTCTCGTGCAGGATATTGCAGAAGCCACGCATTGCTCAAACCGAAAGAACGTACATCATGCAGTTTATCGATACCCACTCAAATCATGGTGTATTGACAGAAAGCGACCAAGACATGGCGTGATTCTCATTCTAAGGTTCTTTTTCATGGGTCATGGGCTTAAAATGGATCCCCGTAGCAAAAGTTATGGACGTTTATGTGCGACACCCATTTTAGGTCGATTCCGCAAAGGGGGTACCCTTTGTGTTTTCTCGTCCGGACCGACCTCGTTGGATTTCCACGAATATTTACATTGTCCATATACAATATAAATGATATGGTTTTCAAGGGAAATAACTTGCAAAAAAACCCACTCTCGTGCACGATATTGCCAAAACCACGCAATGGCCAAACCGAAAGAACGTACATCATGCAGTTTATCTATACCCACTCAAATAATGGGGTATTGCGAGAAAGCTACCAAGCTATGACGTGCTTCTCATTCTAAGGTTCGTTTTGATGGGTCATGGGATTAAAACGGATCCCTGCAGCAAAACTTATGGATGTTTAAGCGCGACACCCATTTTTGGCCGATTCGACAAAGGGGGTACCCTTTGTGTTTTCTCGTCCAGACCGACCTCGTCGGATTTCCACGAATCTTTATATTGTCCATCTAAAATATAAATGATAAGGTTTTCAAGGTAAATAACTTGCAAAAAACCCACTATCGTGCACGATATTGCCGAAACCACGCAATGGCCAAACCGAAAGAACGTACATCATGCAGTTTATCTATACCCACTCAAATAATGGTGTATTGCCAGAAATCTACCAAGCCATGACGTGCTTCTCATTCTAAGGCTCATTTTGACGGGTCATGGGATTAAAACGGATCTCCGTAGCAAAAGTTATGGATGTTTAAGCGCGACACCCATTTTTGGCCGATTTGGCAAAGGGGGTACCCTTTGTCTTTTCTCGTCCGGATCAACCTCGTTGGATTTCCACGAATATTTACATGGTTCATCTACAATGTAAATGATAATTTTTTCAAGGGAAATAACTTGAAAAAAACCCACCCTCGTGCAGGATATTGCCGAAACCACGCATTGGCCAAATCGAAAGAACGTACATCATGTTGTTTATCGATACCCCCTCAAATCATGGTGTATTTCCAGAATGCGACCAAGCCATGGCGTGCTTCTCGTTCTAAGGTTCGTTTTGACTGGTCATGGGCTTAAAACGACCCGTAGAAAAATTTATGGATATTTAAGTGTGACACCCATTTTTGGCCGATTCGGCAAGAGGTAACCTTTGTGTTTTCTCATCCGGACCGACCTCGTCGGATTTCCACGAATCTTTACATTGTTCATATACAATGTAAATGATAAGGTTTTCAAGGGAAATAACTTGCAATAAACCCACTCTCGTGCAGGATATTGCCGAAGCCACGCATTGACTAAACCGAAAGAACGTACATAATGTAGTTTATCGATACCCACTCAAATAATGGTGTATTGCCAGAATGTGACCAAGCCATGGCATGCTTCTTGTTCTAAGGTTCGTTTTGACGGGTCATGGGCTTAAAACAGATCCCCGTAGCAAAAGTTATGGACATTTAAGCGCGACACCCATTTTTAGCCGATTCGGCAAAGGGGTACACTTTGTGTTTTCTCGTCTGGACCGACCTCGTTGGATTTCCATGAATCTTTACATTGTTCATATACAATGTAAATGATAAGGTTTTAAAGGGAAATAACTTGCAATAAACCCACTCTCGTGCAGGATATTGCCGAAGCCACGCATTGGCCAAACCGAAAGAACGTACATAATTCAGTTTATCGATACCCACTCAAATCATGGTGTATTTCCAGAATGCGACCAAGCCATGGCATGTTTCTTGTTCTAAGGTTCGTTTTGACGGGTCATGGGCTTAAAACAGATCCTCGTAGCAAAAGTTATGGACATTTAAGCGCGACACCCATTCTTAGCCGATTCGGCAAAGGGGTACCCTTTGTGTTTTCTCGTCCGGACCGACCTCGTTGGATTTCCATGAATCTTTACATTGTTCATATACAATGTAAATGATAAGGTTTTCAAGGGATATAACTTGCAAAAAACCCACTCTCGTTCAGGCTATTGCCGAAGCCACGAATTGGCCAAACCTAAAGAACGTACATCATGCAGTTTATCGATACCTGTAGCAAAAGTTATGGACGTTTAAGTGCGACACCCATTTTTGGTCGATTCCGCAAAGGGGGTACCCTTTGTGTTTTCTCGTTCGGACCGACCTCGTCAGATTTCCACGAATCTTTACATTGTCCATCTACAATATAAATTATATGGTTTTCAAGGGAAATAACTTGCTAAAAACCCACTCTCGGGCACGATATTGCCGAAACCACGCAATGGCCAAATAGAAAGAACGTACATCATGCAGTTTATCTATACCCACTCAAATAATGGTGTATTGTATGAGTCCGTGATCGTTACCAGATAAATCAAACAACAAACAATAGATGATAAACCAACCTGTTTCAATATATAAACGCGGATTACATGGTTGAGTTCTTGAGTTTTAGCTCTGTTTGTTTTCTCTCTTTTTCACCTTGATACTATGTGTTGTGTTGTTCTTGTGATCAGATAATCGATAATAGAGAGAAAGATAATATATGTTTAAGATATTATCAAAACTTAATAAACTAATATTATAACTAAAAACATAATATCTAAATAATATCTAGATATTATAACTTTGACACTTATTACAATTTGACCCCTAGACTATGGTTGAGAGCGACTTGTCAGCAGTAGCTTCAGATTGTGATCTTCGTATTGGATGATCTTGAATCCAATGAGACTGTGTCTTAACAATCTCCCCCTTTGGATCAAGATCATTATGAAAATGATTTGTCAATACGATCTTCTCTTTCAGCATACAAGATGCAATCTCTTTCTCTAGCTCAGAATGCTTTAGCAAAGTATCTTCAAAGAAAATTTATCTGAAATCAGCATGTCTTCAGAATACTTTGATCTCGCATTTCTTTGTTAGCTTTTCTTGTAATGAACATTTCTTCAAGATTTATATTCTCCCCCTTTTTGATGGAAAGTGCAACGACTTCATCAAAACTTTGAGTAAGAAATGTCAACCACTTGGAGTCTCTGATCCGTCAATTCAATAGTTATTCATCCTGATCTTTGCAAATCTAGACAAAATAATCATGTAACACCTGAATCAACTAATGAATCAGTTAGAATGCCTGTCAGTAACACTAAGTCAATGTGTGTAACGAATACACATTGGAAAGGAGCTGTTTGATGTTGACTCCCCCAGGGCTTCCATTTAATCATCGAAACACCACAAAGGTTATTTCTATAAACGTTATGACAAAGAAACAAATTCCTTGTGTGTTCGTGCTTGTGATAGAAAGAATTAAGCACTTGATGATTGCTTATTAGGCTCAAAATTGTGTAAACCACTAAGACAACAGTAAGTTAAACACAGACTCAATGTGCATGATTGAAGTGCAAAGGTGGGGCAGACTTCCTTCTTTTCAATATCCAGATTTTCCAAATGAAAATCAGATAGCATATGTGTTGCGTCCCCTTTGAAAATGTGAAACACTTTCTTGTTGAGAAGAAAATGAGTAGATAGTGAGGTTTGATCAAGAGTTAGCATGGGTTAGTTGCCTGTTTCAATAATGTTCACCAAAGATTTGTGAAACACTAGTAATGTGGCTACCTGGCTCAGAAAAAGTTGGTGCAGAGTTGTGATATTCTTTTTAACTTTGTTCTTACACGCTCTTTCTTTTAAACGTTTTGCTTTCTCTAATCACACTCATTTCTATTCTCTTTGCACACTCAATCACTAAGGATTAACTTCTTGGGTAGAAATTACTGGTTAAGGTGATTCCATTGAAGTTGTGTTAATTCCTAGAACAATGATTCTTTGTTTTCCTATGATGCATGTGATGCTCAGATTGGTTTAACTATGTCAGTTAAAGCACAATTTAGATCATGAAAACATTTAAGATACACTTCTAAAATATAAAATCTGTTGAAAAATCGGGAAGTGGTTTGAACATTAAAAACAATGTTTTCTATGATTGAAAGTTGTCCTTGTTTCAACCATATATGAGATGAAGATATAGAATTATACCTTTACGTACAATCTTCCATCTCATGAAGCTAAGCTTTAAGTCATAAACATATGAACTTGTAAGCTTCTCTCAAAAATTCTGCAAAAGTCTTATGTCAAGTCAAAGTAAAATTTATTCACTTAAAATGAAAAGACAAAAAGCAGTAAAACTTTGTAAAGTACGAGTTCTGATCAGAAATAATTAGAAGTCATATCCGTACTCCCTTTTGACTTGAAGAGCTCCCCCTAAAATCTTGCATTACAAAAGAAATTTGACATTAAAAAGTACATGCACAAATTTTATGAGCTCCCCCTCGAAGTAATATTGACCAGATGTTAATTTCTTCTCATTCTCCCCCTTGGATCATGAACATTTGATAGAAGTGTAGATATCAATCAGAGTTAAGAATGAAGAAATGATGAAAAAGTATATAATTTAGAAAACTTTGTTAGGTAACTACTGATTAAATCTTAAGATTTAGCATACCAAGCTTAGAGACAAGAAAGTTAAACCTCTTTTCGTCTAAGGGTTTGGTGAACAAATCGGCAAGTTGATAATCAATTTTTACAAAGAAAAGTTTAATTGTTCCCTTTTCAACATGATCTTTAATAAAGTGATACCTGACGTCTATGTGCTTAGTCTTGGTGTGTTGAACAGGATTCGCCGATATTGCGATGGCGCTCTTGAAGTCACAGTATATCGGGATTTTGTTGAAGTGGAAACCGTAGTCGCGTAATTGAGTTCGCATCCATAAGACCTGAGAACAGCAACTAGCAGCAGCTACATATTCTGCTTCGGCCGTGGAGGTTGAAACACAAAGTTGCTTCTTCGATGCCCAACTTACTAGTTTGTCACCGAGGAACTGTACGTGTCCTGACGTGCTCTTCCTGTCTAACATAAAACCTGCATGATCTGCATCTGTGTAGGCTGTTAGTTCAAAACTAGTATCTTTAGGATACCACAGACCAAGATCTGCAGTGCCCTTTAGATACCTAAATATGCGCTTCACAGCAGACATATGGATTTCTTTAGGATTGGCCTGATATCGTGCACATAAGCATGTTGAAAACATTATATATGGCCTACTAGAAGTAAGATACATTAAAGAACCTATCATCCCTCGATAAGTCCTAACATCAACAGCCTTTCCCGAAGGATCAGTGCCAATCTTAGTACCTGGTGCCATTGGGGTACCAATCTGTTTTGAATTTTCCATTTGGAACTTCCGAAGAATATCCCTAATGTATTTTGATTGATTGATAAAAATACCCGATGAAAATTGTTTTACTTGTAAACCGAGAAAGAAATTCATCTCTCCCATCAAGTTCATCTGAAATCTAGACACCATAAGGTTTGCAAAATTCTTACAGTACTTAGTATTTGTAGAAACAAAGATAATATCATCTACATAAATTTGAATCAAAATGATATCGCCTTTTTCCTTTTTGATAAACAAAGTGGTATCAACCGTACCTTTTGAAAACCCAGACTTGACTAGAAAAGTGGAAAGGACATCATACCAGGCTCGAGGTACTTGTTTCAGACCGTAGAGTGCTTTGTCGAGAATGTAAACATGATTCGGCTTCTCTTGATTAACAAAACCTTCTGGCTGAGAGACGTAGACTTCCTCCTTCAGAATTCCATTCAGGAATGCGGTCTTCACGTCCATTTGAAAGACCGTGAAGTTCTTGTGGGTTGCGTAGGCTAGAAACATTCTGATTGCCTCTAATTGCGCCACAGGAGCATATGTTTCGTCATAGTCTATTCCTTCCTCTTGTCTGTATCCTTTGGCTACTAGTCTTGCCTTGTTTCGGATAACGGTACCATCTTCGTCTTTCTTTATCTTGAAAATCCACTTCGTACCTATAATGGTTTTACCTTTAGGCTTTGGTACGAGTCTCCAGACTTGAAGTGCGTCGAACTGATTTAGCTCTTCTTGCATTGAGATCACCCATTCTGGATCAGCAAGTGCTTCCGATACGCGTGATGGCTCGAACTTGCTCAGAAAGGAGTCATGCATGCACATGTTCATTGATGCTGACCTAGTTTGCACCGGTTTTGATGGATCGCCAGTTATCTGGATTATCGGATGCTCTTTGGTCCATTTATGTTAATGAGGTAGTGGATTAGATGATTGTATGTCAGTGGTATCATCTACAAATCCACTTGTACCTTCTTCTGATTGTTCAGGAGGAATGATGGTTTATGTTGAAGTGGCAGGTTCAGAAAGCTCAGCAGGTACAGCTTGATCTGGTTGTAGATTGATCTGTACAAAATCTCCTACTGTTGCAGCTACTTCTGTCTCTTTATCATTTGACACTTCTTCAATTGTTGTAGTCGGCATTTGAATTGTAATTTCTTGTTGAATCGGGGCGTTTGATTCAATAGAGTCATCTGAACTGGTTGGATGAGTAGTCGTTAAGTCTTCCATCCTGTCAACCACAATAGATTTCTTTACATTAGATCCAAGAAATTCATCATAAAACAATTCAAATAATAAATCTAAATCAGATAAATGGTTAGTTGAAGTTGAATCTTCGTCTGATTTATTCTGTTGAGACGCAGGTTCTGGACTGAGTTGCCCAGAAGCTAGTACTCCTGTTATAATGGGTTCTAAACGTTGTTGTTCGGAAGCCATTTCTTCATCAAAGGTGACGTTGATGCTTTCAATCACCGTTCTTGACTTCTTCAAATAAACTCAGAATGCAGTTGATGTCGAGGAATATCCAATGAAGATCCCTTCATCCGCCTTAGCACTGAACTTATTAAGATTCTCCCTGTCATTTAGAACGAAACACTTACACCCAAATATATGGAAATATTTGATTGTCGGTGTTCGGTTGTTGATTAATGCATAAGGAGTCTTCTTGAACCTTCGATGTATCATGGATCGATTCTATGTGTAGCACGCGGTCGAAATAGCTTTTGCCCATAAAAATAGAGGTAAGTCAGAGTGACTTAGCATAGTACGAGCAGCCTCGACTAGCGTTCGGTTTCTTCTTTCGACCACTCGATTTTGTTGAGGCGTTCAAGCAGCAGAGTATTGATGTGAAATCCCGACAAATTCGAGATATTCTTCAACTTTGTTGTTCTTGAACTCTGTGCCGTTATTTGTTCGTAGAAACTTGACCGGTTTCTGCAGATTCACCTGGGTCGTCTTTAGGAATGTGATGAGAACATCTGGTGTCTCATCCTTTGAACGTAGAAACTTGACCCATGTGTATCGCGAGTAATCGTCCACGATCACGAGTATGTACTTCTTGCCGCCTAAGCTTTGAGTTCGCATTGGACCGCATAAGTCCATATGCAATAACTCTAAAGGAGCATTGGTACTTGGTTCAGGCTTCGGTTTATGAGGAGCCCTCTTCATCTTGCCCGTTTCACGAGCTGCACAAAGATGTTCTCTTTCATATTTGAGCTCTGGAAGTCCTTTGACGAGCTTTCCACTGACCAGATTGTTGATGTACCTGAAGTTGAGGTGAGAGAGCCTTCGATGCCATAACCAACTTTGTTGCATCGAGGCTTTAGTCAGTAGACAAACTTGCTTGTCAGTCTGGACATTTGATAAATTGATTGTGTAGAGGTCTGTTTCTCGAGTACCGACCAAGAGTTCTTCGCCTTCTTCATTGCGAACTGAACATCTCTTGGCTTTGAAGTTGACCTCTAAGTCTTTGTCACAGAACTGGCCTATACTGAACAAGTTGTGTCCTAAGCCTTCTACATAGCTCACCTTCTTGATAGTGATATTGTCATGTTGTACATCACCGTATCCCATGATTGGAGAAAACTGGTCGTTGCCAAATCTTACTGTTCCGCAATATTTGTCTTTAAAATTGAACAGTATCTCTTTTTGCCCTGTCATGTGCTTGGAACATCCACTGTCCAAGAACCATGTATGACTAGTCTGCATAAGAGAAATTACAAATTTAGATATTCATACGACAACATTGGAATTTTCACTTTGATTATCGAAGTGCGGGTCTTGAACTGATTTATTCAAAAGCCTGTTTTGACTTTGATGTTCGGGTTTTGAACTGCATTATCCAAAAACCTATTTTGTCATTGAAGAACGAGTCCTGATCTGTACATAATCAGAAGTCGCTTTCTCTCTAAGCTTTGTGTGCCTGCAACACAGATTTAGCTTTAGGTACCCATTGGAATTTGGGTCCTGCTGTGTTAGCACAAGATTTTGGTAACCATTTCAAATTGGTTCCTCTTTTCTTTTGAAATGTATGTGAAGAATTGGTATGAGATGAATGCGCATGATAATTACCAAACCAATCTCCAGAATCTTGACAAGGAATAGAAACATGTTTATCATAAATAGAAGACTTTCTAGCAGATAAAGATAACTGAAATAATTGATTCATTGTATATTGTTTACGGAAAACAACAAGTTTTGAGTTCAAAAGAGCAACATCAGCAATTAAGACATCTTTACTAAGCGAAGTCTTGCTACAATTAACACTACTAAACGATAAAACGGTCTTGTCAAGCTTCCGTTTCGGTTGCCATTGAGAATTTACTTCTGGCCTTTGCTTGCTCAGATCTATAACATGTGAAACTGGTAAGTTAGACTTCTGAGCAACAAACGAATGCTTCTTTTTGGAATTACCAGTAGTGGTCGGTTTCTGTGAATGCTGAGATAAATTCTTACCTTTAGCACTCTTAGCGTTCACAGAGACTGATTTATCAACGAAAGTTTTCGTTGATTTTGCACTGTTCACAGGCTTACTGGTTTTTCTTAAAGTTTTCTTAACAAAAGATGAATGGTTGGGAAGTTTTGCATTAAAGTCAAAGAGATTAGAACCATTATCTAAACCACCATCAGAGTTCAAAAATTCAAATCCTTTATTTGAAGTACCAAACATATGCTCAGAGTTTGAAGCTTTTGAAAGAACAGAATTTGAAAACACGGTTGAAAAAACGTTTTGCTCAATATTTATCAAAAGTCTTGCATTTGATAAAGAATTCTCGAGTTCAGAAATTTTGCGTTCTAAAACGAGAGGAGGGACATATAGTTTACCTTTAATAGGCTTCGTTTCCATTTCCTTTTCAGAATAACTTGGAAAGAAATCACTTGAAAGAGTTTCCTTCTTTTTATATATTGGGTTTTCATCATAACTATTATTCAACTTCGCATAATAAAATGGAAGATGAACTTTAGCTGATTTCATCCGTTTTTCCGTTTCATTGGCTTCATCCTCTTTTGACAGTTTAGTCCAAAAAGTTTTAAACGCGGGGAGTCTGCGAGCTAATTGCATATTAAGATCATCATAAAGTCCTGGCACTTCAGACATCCCTTTTTGTAGACAGTGAGGATTCTTATAACCAATTCCCCATCTCTCTGTTTCCTCTTTGGGTTTGTTCAGAAAAATAGTCTGTTCAGTTTGACCCATTTTATACAACTTATCTTCCAAACTTTTTAATTTTCCCAGTAAAGAAAAGTTTTCTTTTGTACAAGAAGCATGCAACTTTTTAAGCTCATATTTTTCAATCTCACTATTTAGCAGTTGAGTCTTAAGATCAGAATTCTCTTTTAGAATTATTGTCTTTTCCTTAGCGTTGGTGTCATTATCTTTATGTAAAACCTCAATTAATACTTTCTTCTCAGCAATTTCATTGCTCAGCTTCTGTATCAACTGGTTTTTGTCTGTCATGACATCATTATCTTGCTTAAGATTAGATTCTAACTCTTTTTGTTTCATATTCATGGCATGCATTTTATTC
Organism: Arctium minus; assembly: GCA_954870635.1. Classification (NCBI taxonomy): domain Eukaryota; kingdom Viridiplantae; phylum Streptophyta; class Magnoliopsida; order Asterales; family Asteraceae; genus Arctium; species Arctium minus. Next base: position 755,148 of record OX941089.1, on the reverse strand, counting down.
ATGAATTCTAAATCAGAAAGATTACATACTTCCTCTTCTTCATTGTCGGAATCAGCTTCAGCATCTGATTCTATCTTGCCCATCAAGCACATGTTGACGGCCTCTTCTCTATCTTCATCATCTTCTTCTTCCTCATCTGACTGATCGAGCCAGTATTCGTCCTCAGCCATCAATGCCTTGCCTGCCTCTTGTTATTTTGCAAGAAGCATCTTGTTCTTGTAATAGTCTGAATTTCTGACTTTTGATCTACGGCAGTCCTTGGCAAAGTGACCTGGTTTGCCACAATTGTAACACGTAGGCGGTTCTGGCTGACTTGATCCTTCAGCTTTGAATTTTCTTTCTTCCGGTCTCCTCTCCTCAATCCTCTTTCCTTCTGACTGAAACCTTCTTTCTTCAGGTTTCCTCTCCTCTAATTTCTTCCCTTCAAATCTTCTTTCTTCATACCTGCTTCCTTCAATCCTTTCTTTGTGGATGTAGTTGTTCGGACCAGATGAATATCTCTGATTATTTGATGTTGGATTTGTGTAGAACCTTTTCTGAAAAGCACTAGTCAGCATAAGCATTGTTTGCTTCAGCTGATCATTTTCATCTGATTCTGAGTTTGCACACTGTTAGGGCTACTTTGTTAGTTAAATAGAAGTTCAGGGTAGATTATGTCAAGTTATTAAAGTTGTAAGCTTGTTGGGCCTTAAAGCCCATAAGCCCATTAGGCCTGCGAGCCCATGTATTTAAAGTTATTTCTGTTTCATTTGTTAGGTGTGAGTTTCATTATTCAGTTTACTAGTTGTTAGGTTTACATACTATTATCAGAAATTCTCTCTGTAAACCTTAGCCCTTTGAAGTTATATCAATCATATGACTAGTTGCTGTGGCCTATAATCTGTTCATCATTGTTTTTATATCTGTTGATTGCACTGAAACTGGGATCTACATTTGGTATCAGAGCAAATAGGCAAAAAGGTTTGATCCAGTAAAAAGGTTTGTCTGAAACCCTAAGATCAATTTCTTGTGTTAATTGATTTACATGCATTAATCGATTGTTTGTTTGATAGATTTTTTTTAGTCGATCGATTTTCTGAAAACAGTATAGTTCGGTCGATTTTTTTCTGGAAATTCTTAGTCCGGTCGATTATTAATAGGGTTGTTCGGTCGTTTTTTGGTTACTGTTGATTTTTTTTTTGGTTGAATTGATTTATGTTCGGTCGAAGAATTTTTTTTTGGTGAAAATTGTTTGTTTCCTTCGATCGAAGGAGAAAATCTGGTTTTGATTTCGGTCGAATCCCAGATATTCTTCGGGTTCTTCGGTCGAATTCTTCGAGTTCTTCGGTCGAACTCTTCGAGTTCTTCGGTCGAACTCTTCGAGTTCTTCGGTCGAACTCTTCGAGTTCTTCGGTCGTTATTGTTATCTTATTTAAAGTCTTTCGACCTAAGTATTCGACCGGACACTTGTGTTCGGTCTTGTCCTTTCGACCGAATAGGACTTCCTCCTTCGACCGGACACTTGTGCTCCGGTCAAACTCTTTCGACCGAATAGAGTTTCCCCGGTCTTACCTATTCGACCGAATAGGAGTGCTCCGGTCTTGTCCATTCGACCGAATTAGAGTTCCTCCGGTCGTGTCCTTCGACCGGATACGAGTGTCTCCGGTCGTATCATTCGACCGGATAAGTGTATCCCCGGACGTGTCCTTCGACCGGATACCTGCTTCCTCCGGGCATACCTTCGACCGGATATTGTTTGACCTGATTTTCTGATTAGACCAAGTGTTTTCTGTGTTTCTTCTATTTTATTGTATTTGGATCATTCTGCTTGCCTAACGATCATTACAGTGATCTTAAGTTAAGAAGTAAAGATGAACTCAAGGGATGCTCTAGCCATCGGTTCTGATCAAAAGCCCCCGGTGCTCTTTCGGGGAGAGTACCCTCAGTGGCACGATCGATTTATGAATTTCATAGAAGCAAAATCCAACTATGAAGATATATACAAATGTCTGACTGAGGGTCCAAAAGATTGGCCAATGAAAGTGGTACCGGGAAACCCAGCTGAAGGAAGGCCAGAGCGTCAGATTCGGAAATCTGTTGGTGATTTTACTAAGGAAGAAAAGGATATGTACGAGGCAGAAAAGCTGGCAAAATCGTACCTTCTTCAAAGTCTACTGAATGACATCTATGCTTGTATAGATAGTTTCAAGGACTCATCGAAAAAGATGTGGGACCAAATAGAGAAGATGATGATGGGAAGCCACATCAATAACCAGCTAAAGGTGACAAACTGTATCACCAGATATGATGGGTTTAAAGCACGAAAGGGTGAAACGCTGACGGAAACATACGAAAGGTTTAATATGCTTCTAAATGATCTTCAGAAAAATAAGATCACAAAGACGAACACGGAAAACAACATAAAGTTTATGAACAACTTACAGTCTGAGTGGAAACCGTTCGTCTCCCATATTCGCCACACTCAAACCTTGGAGAAGTTGTACCTTCACGAACTGTATGAAATGCTGCTCCAAGACGAAGAGGAAGTGATGGAACTTATTGGGAAAGCAGAAGAAAAGCCAGCAACTGATCAAATAGCACTCGTATCTGAGAGAAGAGGCAAATCCGTCAGCCGATCATCGGGAAAAGAACATGTGTTGAGTGATTCTGAACCTGAAGATCCCGATAGCGATTCGGATCCAGAACTTTCCAAGATGAAAGAAGCAATGGTGTTTCTCACTCAAGCATTTCAAAAGAGGAAGTTTTTCTCCAAGACTTCCAATAAGCAAAGAGTTTCTACTCATCGTGATCATCGTGATAAGTCTGAAGGTAACAGTCGCTTTGAAGCTGGTAAGAAGCCTGACAAGAGACATGAAGAAAAGCCTAAAGACGAACCGATCAAATGTTACAATTGTGGTCGGTTAGGTCATTTCGCCAGAGATTGTCGCAAGCCAATTGTGCGCAACGCGGACTACTACCGAGCCAAGCTGCTTCTTGCCAAAGAAAATGAAGCTGGTAAAGCTCTAATGGCTGAAGACGATTACTGGCTACAAGTGTCGGATGAAGAACCCGAGGATGCTGAAGCTCATCTATGCTTCATGGGCAACCATTCATCACCATCTGATACTGATGAAGACGATAACAATGCTCCTTGCCAGGTATGTACCCCTTTTCATGAAGCTTTACTTGATCAGATGCAACTATCTATGAACAAACTTGACTCTTACAAGCTTATGTTAAAAGAAAAAGAACAACTTATCTCTTCTCTGGAAAACCGTGTCACTAAGCAGTCTGACTTTATGGAAAATCAAAGCTTAGAAATCTCTAGCTACATGTGCACTATTTCTAATCTAAGAGAAGAAAATGTGAGGTGTTCAACAGAGTCACAAAATCTAATGACCAAAGTAGATGACCTGACCGATAAGCTCCGTATGTCTGAGTCCGAGAAAATTGATTTGTTAAATCAAAACGTGGCTTACAAAAATGAGAACATAAGGTTATCCAATCAGCTAGAAGAGCTTGAAAAGAAACTTTATAAGTTTGGTCAATCTGATCAAACGCTAAAGCTAATCGCACCAAAAGAACCAAAGTACGGAAATGCGGGTATCGGGTACGATAACCCTAATTATTTAAACAAGGCTTTATCCAAAGTTCCTACTTTATATGCATCTGAATTTTTTGGATTAGACAAAATCTTTCCTGAATATAAGATACATTGGACCACACCCACTGAGGAGGAAGACCTTGAAGATAAGTTGAGAAGAGAAAACTCTGTTCTTTCTAAAAGGACATTTCCTTTTGTTTATGATACTTTAAATGCTTCTTATAATACTGACAAACCCCGTTTCCTGTCATCCGATTTTTTCCATAGTTACTCTCAAGCTGAACTAGATACTAAAACCGTTAAAGCTGAGGAGGAACCTCTAGCTCCCAAGGTTTATGTTCCAACTCTGCTTTTAGAAAAGAAACTTGTTCAGCTAGAAGAATCGTATGCACTAGAAAGGGAAAATTTTCAAAAGGAAAAGCAAAGTCTTTTATCTCAAATTGAGTGTCTCAGTTCCAACAAAAAGGAGACTATGTCGAAAGAAGAAAAAGAATATTACCAGACAGAAATAAAGAAGTTGCACTCACAACTGACTGCTATGGCAGCAGATAATCTGAAAGTGCAACTTCACAAGGTTGACTCTCATGCTCAGCCTTCCATTCTCCAAAGAGAGTTATCGTCTCTGTCTGAAAACTCTTATCCTTCTTCTGACTCATCTTCCTTCAAAGCTTTTATGGGTGACTCGTCACCGATCATTTCAAATAAAGGAAAAGAGCCTCAAAGTCTTAAATCAGATCAGTGTTCTGATTGTAAAAATGCTTCCGCATATGATCTGCACTCAACAAACTCTTCAAATGCTCTGAAGTCCTCATGTGATAAGGTCCTTTCTGATGAGGAACTTGAATTTTCCGCATTCTTGAATTCTGAGGTGTGTTTAGATAGCACTTTGAGCCAATTTGATTTTAATCCTTCTCTACCTAGCCATGTTGATTTTTTAAATGAGTCATGTGAGCCTCCGGTTAAATTTTTTAAAGGTGAATGTTCTACATTTGCCTCGAGAAAACCTTCTGTGAACAATTCTTCAAAACCTTCCAAGTCTAAATCTAAAAGGCGTTCACAGAAGAATAAAAAGACCGGTCGCTCTCAAATGTCAAAATCGTCAAATTTCAAAACCTCTGACTATGGGTTTAACGGCATTTCAGATACGTTTGGTCGGCGGAAAGAAGTGAAATATGCTTGGGTAGCTAAGAAGTCAAAAGAGAGCTCGGCAACATCAGAATTAGTTGATCCAGTGTTAAAGTCTAGAAAGAACAATAACAACCATGATGTTTTTATTTCTAAACCTCTAGTTGATTGTAATGGAACTTTTCCTTTAAAAGTTTATTCAATTCCGCAATTACTTCAACTGTCGCATGATTGTTTGTGTTGTTCTAATTGTGGATCAAATGATTTTGTTGATAGCCGTTATGCATCTGATTGGTTTGGTTCATATCATATTGCTACTAATAATTCTCATAGTCATGTTTCCCGTGAAAGACAAAGACCCAATTATAAACGGGTCTCTAAGTCGGGTGTTAAATCTAACCCCAAAGGACCCATTTACGAATGGGTACCTAAAAAGAAATAACCTGTTTTGCAGGAAGGTCATGTGTGGTATCTAGATTCAGGCTGCTCCAAACACATGACCGGAAGAAGGGAGCTTCTCACAAACTTCACCGAGAGGTTCTGTGGGAATGTACGTTTCGGGAATGATCACTCCTCTCCCATCAGGGGTTACGGCGATATTGTCAAAGATAACTTCACGATCAAGAAAGTCTCCTATGTCGAAGGTCTCGGTCACAATCTCTTCAGTATCGGTCAATTCTGCGACAAGAATCTCGAGGTTACTTTCAAGGCTAAACGGTGTAGCGTTCGAACTGAGGATGGTAAAGAAATACTTGTTGGAACGCGACGCACCAACCTCTATACGATTGACCTCTCGTCCTTGAAACCTGACAAGGAAGTCTGTTTGTTGTCCAAAGCATCTGCTGAACAAAGTTGGCTATGGCACCGTCGTCTCTCGCACTTGAACTTCAAGAATATCAACAAGTTGGTGCTCGGGGGACATGTCAAAGGTATGCCAGATCTCAAGTTTGCAAAAGATCATCTGTGCGCTGCCTGCGAAAAGGGCAAGATGAAAAAGGCGTCTCACAAGCCTAAAGCCATTCCGAGTACTTCTCGGTCCCTTGAGCTAATCCACATGGACTTATGTGGACCGATGCGCGTTCAAAGCATAAATCACAAGAAGTATGTTCTGGTGATGGTTGACGATTTCTCTCGTTACACTTGGGTCCGATTTCTCCGTTCCAAGGATGAAACTCCCGACTTGATAATCTCTCTTCTGAAAAGTATTCAAGTCAGTCTCAACCAAGTAGTTCAAACCATCAGGACGGACAACAGTACTGAGTTCAAGAATCAGTTACTCACCACTTATCTCACTTCAGTGGGTATCTCGCATACTTTCTCAGCTGCTCGTACTCCTCAGCAGAATGAAGTGGTAGAACGTCGAAACAGAACTCTAGTCGAAGCAGCACGCACGATGTTATCTCATTCCAAGCTACCACTATTTCTTTGGGCAGAAGCTGTTGCTACCGCTTGCTATACTCAAAATCGGTCTATCATTAACAAGCGGTTTAACAAGACTCCGTACGAGATCATCAATAAGCGTATCCCGAACATCAACTACTTTCATGCTTTCGGATGCACCTGTTTTGTCTTAAATGATAAGGATGATCTTGGCAAATTCAATCCCAAAGCGGATGAAGGAGTGTTTATCGGCTACTCTCAACACGCAAAAGCCTATCGTGTCTACAACAAACGGACGAAGACCGTCGTTGAAAGCGTAAACGTGACTTTTGACGAGGCCCCTGAAATGGTTTCTGAGCATCTCAGTTCAGAACCCGCGCTTACTGGTGTGTTAGCTTCTGGACAATTCCGTTCGGACGCTACACAATCTCCAGTGGATCCACATCATGCGTCTACGTCAAGAGCACATCTTTCTGATTTGGATTTACTGTTTGAATTCTTTTATAATGACTTATTTAATGTTCAATCTAACTCTAAGTCATGTGACAGGAATACTGCTCAAGCACCAGAAGTGACACAAGTCACTGGCCCTACCGACTCTGGAGGTCCATCCTCGCCTGGTGCTCCATCCTCTACTACCAATGATCAAGCTTCCCCAACCTCAAGTACTAGAAATCCTCTTACTCAAGTTCTTGATGACGGTGCTCCTGAACCGACTCCTGTTTCCGTTCAACTTCATGAGCCGACTCCTGTTGAAGGTGCCCTCGAAGTTTCCTCTCCGGCAATCCCGGAACCTCCTATTGTTTCATCTCCAGCTGAGTCGTCCTCTACTCCGTGTTCGACTCCCACGACGAAACTTCCACCTCACAGGCCATCATCCCTCGAGGCAGTTCAGGATTTACCCCTAGGTGGTCATGTGGATGACGATACCTCCCATCAGACATATCAACCTCATCCACACACCACCAAGTGGACTCGAGCACACCCCCTTCATCAGATCATTGGTGATCCTTCCACACCAGTTCAAACTAGATCCACCACCGCGAATGACTGTTTATTTTCCTCGTTCCTCAGCCGTATCGAACCTTCCACTGTCTCTGAAGCGCTGAATGATCCGGACTGGGTAATTGCTATGCAAGAGGAACTCAACCAATTTGAGACCCTGAAAGTATGGCGCCTAGTTCCCCGACCTAAGAACAAGACGGTGATAGGGACTAAATGGATTGTTAAGAACAAGAAGGACGAAAACGGCATTATAGTTCGGAACAAAGCGCGTCTAGTAGCTAAAGGATATTGCCAGCAAGAAGGAATTGATTACGATGAGACGTTTGCACCGGTTGCTCGCATTGAAGCGATCCGCATGTTCCTCGCCTACGCCGCTCACAAGAATTTCATCGTCTTTCAAATGGACGTGAAATCCGCGTTTCTCAACGGCGTGCTCAAGGAGGAAGTATATGTCTCGCAACCCGAAGGTTTCGTGAGTACTGAAAATCCGCATTACGTCTACTTTCTCGACAAGGCCCTCTACGGTCTTAAGCAAGCGCCACGAGCCTGGTATGATGCACTCTCATCCTTCTTAGTCAAGTCTGGCTTCTCTAAAGGTAAAATTGATACTACCTTATTTATTAAAAGAGAGAAGAATGATATCATTCTTGTACAAATTTATGTTGATGATATAATCTTTGGCTCCACGAACCCCAAGTATTGTCAGAACTTTTCTGCCTTAATGAGTAAACATTTTCAAATGAGCATGATGGGGCAAATGAATTTTTTCCTGGGTCTCCAAGTAAAACAATTACAATCAGGAATTTTCATTAATCAATCTAAGTACATCTCGGATATTCTTCGGAAATACCAGATGGAACAATCTTCATCTATGAAAACCCCCATGTCCACTACTTTAAAGCTTCACTCTGATCCTGACGGTAAGGATGTGAATGTTACTATTTATAGAGGTATGATTGGCTCTCTGATGTACTTGACGGCTAGTCGGCCTGACATTATGTTTTCGACATTCTTGTGTGCAAGATTTCAGTCGAAACCTAAAGAGTCTCACTTAGCTGCGGTTAAGCGAATTTTTCGATATTTAAAAGGTACTGCTGATCTTGGTTTGTGGTATCCAAAAGAGACAGGTTTTGAATTGACAGCCTACTCGGACGCTGACCACGCTGGAAACATGCTGGACCGGAAGAGCACGTCGGGTCATGTTCAGTTCTTGGGCGATCGTCTTGTAAGCTGGGCTTCCAAGAAGCAAAACTGCGTGTCCACCTCCACCGCCGAGGCGGAGTATGTAGCAGCCGCCAGTTGCTGCTCGCAAGTCATCTGGATGCGCACCCAGCTCAAAGATTATGGATTTAATTACTCCAGGATTCCCATCTACTGCGACTCGAAGAGCGCTATTGCTATATCAAGCAATCCCGTCCAGCACACGAAGACGAAGCACATTGATGTGCGCTATCACTTTATAAAAGATCACGTGGAAAAAGGTACTATCGAACTCTATTTTGTTAATTCAGAGCATCAGTTAGCAGACCTATTTACCAAAGCCTTGGACGAAAAACAATTTAATTACCTTGTGTCCAAGCTAGGTATGCTAAATTTGAAAGTTTGATCCGTTCGCAGCTCTCTACGAGTTTCATTCAATAACGAATGACTGTGACAACTGCCCCAGTGACGTGTCTCTGGTTGCTATTTTCCACACTCCTTGGTTATTGCATTTTACTCGTTCAGCTCTGTGTCCGTTACGAACTTCTGTATTAACAAAGTAGATTTCTTTGTGTGTTCGTGTGTCTGTTTTTCGTGATTGTGTGTGCAGTTCATTCCTTTGTTCCTTGAAGAGTAAGTTGTTAGTGACAGATCTACAACCCGATACTGTGTTCAGGGGGACCACTAGCGTCAGATGGTTGGTAAGTTTCACGGGTCCTCCTTTCGAGGGGGAGCAGGTAAGAGGGTTCTGTGGTTGGACCTCCTCATGGTAATCATTCGAGGGGGAGCTAGGTCTCTTGTCTGGGTTTTTTATTTAAACCCTTTATCTTTAATTTTAATTTTGTTTCTTCTTCTCTCCGTAGGTTTATTCTTTTTCCCTTTAAGTTTTTTTTTTTTTTGAGTTAACTTTTTATTTTATTTATATCTCCGAAAATTCCACAAAGTTTTTTTAGGTTTGGTTTATTTTTTTTGTGTTTGGTTTGAGGTGTTTGTTTGATTTGCCTAGGCCCAAAGTTTCGGCCCATAACCTACCCGCCCCCCCCCCCCCACCGGCCCAAGCCCAACACCCTCCGGGGTATAAGAACCCCGGTCGAAGCCATCCTCTTCATTCGATCGATAATATCTTCTCTCTTCGCCTTCATCTCTCTCGCCCGGACCTCTCATTCGACCGCATTCTTCGACCCTATACGACGTTTTCATCGCCTTCAATCGACAAGGTATGTGTTTAGACTATATCGATCGATCATAATCGATCGAGTTAATAGTGGGAGTTGATCTGGATGGTCCCCGGAGATGAATCAGTGTCGATTTATCTTCTCCGGGGGAATACTCCGATCTAGAGTTTCGCCCCGGTCGAAGGCTCCCCCGGTCAAACGATCCCTCCAGTCGACCACATATCCGGTGGTTTAAATCACCGGTCGTTTGAAACCTCCGGTCTTCTTACCCTCCGGTCTTACCTTACCCCCGGTCTTAATGACCTCCGGTCGTAGACCGTATCCGGTCGCATACCCTATCCGGTCGAAGACCTCATCCGATCCAACATCTATCCGGTCTTATGAGACCTTCGGTCGAATGCCTCGTCCGGTCTTGCTTTTATCCGGTCGAATCCAAGGTGTTGGTGCTTATAGTCATACTTGGACTTATGTGTGTTTATGAGGACGTGGTGCAAGTCTGCGCGCCTTGGTGACTGACCCTAATTCACGAGTAGGGTTTGCTCTTCCAAATTTTTGGAGTTACTATCTGGCGTGATCTAAATCATCACGGTATAACTCCAACGGCGAAAATTGTGTTTCCAACCTGTGTCCTAATCGATTACTTCTTCACAGGTACAATGGCTCAAAATCAGCCACCAGCGATTGATCCAATCGCAGATGCGGAACTGATTCCCGAGGATCAGTTCCTTCCACTTACAGCAAATAACTACCATCTCGATGTGACCCAACTCGCCATTCAACATCAGGTCATCATCGAGATACTAAGGGGCCATCCACTCTCCTATGCTCTAACAGAAACAGCCACCGTTCCAATCATATACCTACAGCAATTCTGGCGTTCCCTTCATGCCTTAGAAGCCGATGGCGGTTTCCATCTTGAAGGTCGGATAGATCACACACCAGTGCTTCTCACAAGTGATCTATTCCGCCAATTTCTTCGGATACCGACCGCCGGATCTGTAGCTGGCCAAGAAGACTTCGACCCGCTTGTCTCAGATGCTACATTGTGCACCGATCTTCCCTCATTGGGATATGGCGCAGAACTCCGCATACCATCAACATTCAACCGCAAACATCTATCGACGTTATGGTACACTCTGTTCACTTATATCAATCGGTGTCTTTCGTCTATAACGAAAGGCATTGATCAGACGAGCGCTCCGATTCTACGCATCTTTCATGCGGTGGCATTCAATCGCCACGTCGACTTTGCCGATCTTCTATGGTTTGAACTCATTCAGAGAGTTCGGTCGACTGCATCTCGGCGGTCAAACTTCGTCCCCTTCATGCGGTTCCTACAGATAATCATCCGGAACTACATGAACCTGTATCCCGAGATACAGCGCCGCTCCACCCACCCGACGTGCCTACAACATCCAACTCGGAAGATTCCTTCCCGTGCTGATCCAGAAGGTGTTGTCGTCCGACAAATCCCAGTTGGTGTACTAGACCATGCTCGTCCCACGGCACTGAGTGTGATAGCTTATAGGCTCACACACAACATCCCAGCTCCTATGGTCCGACCAGGACTGGCAGGACCTGCCCACGGAGCGAGACCTGAGCGACGTGAGGGTCCGCGTCCACGAACGAGAGGTGGGAGCGTCCGGATAGCTGGGGCTTCTGGACAGGGTGTGTCGAGAGCTGTTACTGTGAGGGGATCTGGAGTGGGCAGTGCCGTTGGATCGAGCCAGCCTAGTTCTTCGAGACAACCATCTTCGCCACCAACAACAGGTACTCCAACGACAGAAGAGGCAACAGTTTCTGAAGCCGTTCAAGCTCAGCCTTCTTCTATCGCTGCTACTGAAGGAACATCAGCCACTTCCGACACCGAGGAAACCCAAACCGCAACATCGGCATCAAATGAAGAGTCTTCTGACTCGGATGGTGACGATGATCAGCCCTCTTCTGGAGAGATAAGGAGAGCGGAGGGAGTCTTAGTTGAAAATCAAGAAGTGAGCTGTGTGAGGGAAAGGCGGAGTAAACTGCATTCAGAGAGTACACGAGTGACGGGACAACCATCTTCGGTGGTATCCCCCCTAGCCACGTCTAGCCAGGTAGCCACATCTACTACCCAGTCTCATGTGTTGGGACAGGGTATTGAAGAAGCCGCCGTGGACCTAGCGGCGCACTTGCACGCCCAACCAATCCACTCCACCATCTCTCAACAGATGGTGGTTTCACACTCTCACGGGGATTTAGCACATACGCTATCGGGCACTCACTTGGAGGGTGCCGATATTGAAACAAGAGAACCGCTGCCCCCGTTCTCGCCTTCTTTGCATGCACGGAGTCTAGAGCCACTTGTTATTCATGCCATTCCTAGGACACAGATTCCTTTTTCGGCTATCGCCGGTAGCCTAAGTGGCCCGGCCGGAACATCCATAGTAAACCCACCTTCGGGTAGGTTACAAGGATTGGGTGGAAGTCCTACCACGGCTATCATCACGCCAACCGTGAACGTAGGCGGCTCGACTTCAACAGTCGTAGCTACAACGGGAAGTCTAAGTGACCCCGGAGTTACCCCACATGAGTTTGTCTCAAGGGAATACATGGACGGCGCCCTAAAGGCTGTCCAATCTATGATGAGGGAGGAGATGGACAACATCAAACGAATGGTCAAAGGCAAAGGTCCTGCGATTGAGCCGGAGACCACACCTATTCCACCTTCTCTTTCAGCCACGGATCTTTCCATACCTGAACTCAAATCTATCCTTCTCGCCAAACTTATAGCCCAATCTCAAACCGAACCCACCCAAGATGCCGATTTGCTATCTCTACTTCGTTCTCAAGCATCCACACCTACTCCACCTTCACCCCAGCCTACTGTCTCTACCGAAGCCTTCCAGATCCAGCAAGCTATGCTTCAGTCACTTCAGCAAACCGTAGCTGTTTTGACTGAACGCCTTTCAGCAGTGGAGGATACCTGCCGTAACCAGGCAGAACGGCTCAAGCGCCGACATGATGATCAGGATGATCCTGATCACCATGAGGGGGAGAAGCGTCAACGTCTATCTGAGCCGGAGACACATGTAGTGGAGTCAGAACAGGTTGAACAGGGTACGGGTTCGGGTACAAGAACAGAGGGACAGAGACAGGAACAGGAACGGGAACCAGTGACTGATCTGATACTATATGATTATCCGACGGTTGAAAAGCCTGAGGAATTTGAATTTGATTCTCCGATAGTTCCTGAAGATTGGACAATAATACTAGATCCGTATGAAGTGACGGACACGACAGAAGAATGTGCCAATACTGAAAGAGCTCTGGTGGTTATGCAAGAAGAAATTGATGAAATACTGCATCCAGATGATCAGTCTTCTGCCGTGATTCCTTTATTGACCTATCCAGTTAATCACCCTGATTTTTCTTCTACAGTTTTTCCCGAGAGATCTCCTACAGCTTCACCAGTTAGAGAACCAGTTAGTACTACTCCAGTTCGTCCATCCAAGTGGGAAAGAGTCCGAATCAAAGTTCCTTTCCTCGAAGAAAGTCAGAAAAAGATCTTTGCCCACTGGATCAGAAAGTATGATGAAGTCGTTATCCATGGTCTACAGTCAGTGAAAAATAAAGAAAAACAGCGTGAACTTGTGTTCGTGTACAGAAAGTTCCAGCACAAGTACTCCAAGACAAAGCTCAGGATTGTATCAGTTGATAAGATTATACCTGCCTACTTCATGAAGGTTAAGTATACGGACTTTATGGTTACTAGAGAAGATGGTCAACAATACTGCTTTTCTGATGCTGATTTTCCATGTCTGGAGCCACAAGATCTGCTGTACATATTACGTGACTTAAAGACCAGAATCGTCAGACCCGGAGAAGTCATTGATGCACTAGAAACAGTGAAAAGATACATGAAGTGCGCAATGAAACTTGCTTCGGTGGAAGATTTTCAGATTGGGTTAGAAAGTGATCAACCGAAGATTAATCTGTTCAAGCCTGATCTGAGTGTTCCGTCTGATGCTCTAAATGTACCTGCATTCACAGTTATAAAGTTTCCAGAGTTTGGTATGTCATATGTGAACAACAACGGTGTTCTACGCTTTATTCGGTTTGATCAGATTGCCAGATTTTGTGATGGTACGTTGATGTTTTTGAAAGACAAGTTGAAGCGTGCGCTGAGTCAAGATGAAAAAGGAGTTCAATTACTGGATTTTTCATACAAAGCACTTGTTCTTAAAGCACTGAATGTTATTGAAGAATGACTGGAATATAGAACGCAAATCAGATATTTCGAGATCAGCTTTGGTTTCCGGAAAATTTTTGTTCCTAACTGGCGTGACTATCAACTTCTATTTAAAGGGGGAGATTGTTAGGGCTACTTTGTTAGTTAAATATAAGTTCAGGGTAGATTATGTCAAGTTATTAAAGTTGTAAGCTTGTTGGGCCTTAAAGCCCATAAGCCCATTAGGCCTGCGAGCCCATGTATTTAAAGTTATTTCTGTTTCATTTGTTAGGTGTGAGTTTCATTATTCAGTTTACTAGTTGTTAGGTTTACATACTATTATCAGAAATTCTCTCTGTAAACCTTAGCCCTTTGAAGTTATATCAATCATATGACTAGTTGCTGTGGCCTATAATCTGTTCATCATTGTTTTTATATCTGTTGATTGCACTGAAACTGGGATCTACACACACCTTTCATCTTCTTCATCTGATTCATATACAGTCGCCTTGTTCTTCTTCTTTCTGACTACAAGTGCGACTGTGTCTTCAACTACCTTTCCTTTCTGTCTATTCTCAACTAGAATTTCATCCACCTCTTCTTCATTCTGACGGAGGGTTTCATACACCTCGTGAAGTGGAATCTCATTCAGGTCTTTAATCTGCTTCATCAGCCGAGCAAATCTTTTCCATTCAGGTCGAAGAATACTAAGGAATTTGACGTTCAGCTCTATTTGAGATTTGTGAACTTTGTTCTTGCTAAGTTCATTCAGCAACGTCACAAACCTGTCATAGGTTTCTTCTAAGGTTTCTCCCACCCTGCCTCTAAATTCTTCATAGTTATTTAGGCAATTAGAGATTTTCAGCTGATTTCCCACTTTTAAACCCAACATCATCTTTTCGAGTTGATCCCACATTTCTTTACTTGAAGCCTTGTAACTGTCAATCTTTACGTATATTTCATTTGGGATTTCTTGTAAGATGTATGACTTGGATAATTTGTCGCCTTTGGCTCTTTTGAGGTTATCATCTTGTAGCTCGTGAAGCTTAAGTTCAACCTGAGTAGGCACGTTATCAACTACACGAGTTGTCATTGGAAGTATCATAACCCCTTCTTCTATAGATGTCCTGATGAAATCACCCAGCTCATGTCTGTCAATGAAGTTCAGAAACCGATCCTTCCACTGTTCGTATTCTCCTTTGAAGAGAACTGGTGGCTTGGAGTCGGTTCCAATGGCGAGGGCTTCTCTGGAAGTCATTTTGTTTAAAGTTCAAAGTCTGGAAAAACTGTTTCGTTTTGAGAAGGTTTGCGCGAGAGGTTGATTGCGCAAAGTGAAGTTCGACCGGTAAGATGTAAAGAACCGGTAAAATGTAAAGACCGGAAACAAGGAATTTACTCGACCGGGACAGTTAATTCGACCGATACTTTGTAAAAGATCTCGACCGATATATAATGAAATTCGACCGGTAAAACTGATTGGCCGAAAGAAAAAAAAAATTATGCTTCAACCGGTAAAATTGTTGGACCGATAAAAAGATTGGACCGGTAAATGGTGGGTCGACCGAAATGTTGTAAATGTGGGTCGACCGATATGGAGTAGTTCCTTCGACCGGTATAAAATAAATTCAACTGATACTTTGCAATTCAAGTTTACTCGACCGGTACAATGGCTTGAAGGTATTCGACCGGAACTAAGTTGGAGAGTTCGACCGATATTGAATTTGGGACTTTGACCGGGTAAGTGTAACTATCGGTCGAAAGGTGGTGATTTGGATTCGACCGGAATAATTCTATGGAGCAAATTAAACAACAAACTTGATTGGACCGTGAGGGTGTGAGTGGAGTAAGTGTATGAGTGTGAAAAAGTGTGAGTGGAGTGGAGTGTGAGAGTAGTGTGTGATAAAGGTGGTCACGTGAGGGTGTGAGTGGAGTGTATGTTTGACCGATAGAAGGAGATGTTTGACCGGAATTGAAATGTCTTTGACCGATAAAAGAGAAGAGGTATGACCGGAATTGGGTTTTGATTCGTCTTTGACCGGGAAAGTGTTGAAGACCGGGAAATGCAAAGGTTTGACCGGGTTTTGATTGTTTGACCGGTATGTGGTTTGTGAGATTCGATCGGGAATTAAGATGAGTTTGACCGATATATTGTAGGTTTTGACCGATAGGTTTGAGTTATTCGACCGGTATTCAAACAATTCGACCGGTATTTGCAAGAGTCCGGTCGAATGCTTAAGACCGATAAAGTGTTTAAACTAAGGTTCGACCGGTAAAAAAAATATTATCGGTCAATTGGCTTAGACCGATATATTACAAAGGACCGGTACGTCGTCTTCTCCGATTAAATCGACCTGTAACTCTAAAATTAACCCAACTAGAGGTCGTTTTACCACACCAAACTTTGACACAACGATCTCCTTATCAATAACAACAATACACAACACTTTGATTTCGAAAATAACCGCAAAATCAAGATTTTGATGATTGATCAGTGTTCTTCAAAAATGAAGAACACAGAGAGTTGAAAAAGTTTTTTTTTTATTTTGATCTGGATCAGCTCTGATACCAATTATGAGTCCGTGATCGTTACCAGCTAAATCAAACAACAAACAATAGATGATAAACCAACCTGTTTCAATATATAAACGCGGATTACACGGTTGAGTTCTTAAGTTTTAGCTCTGTTTGTTTTCTCTCTTTTTCACCTTGATACTATGTGTTGTGTTGTTCTTGTGATCAGATGATCGATAATAGAGAGAAAGATAATATATGTTTAAGATATTATCAAAACTTAATAAACTAATATTATAACTAAAAACATAATATCTAAATAATATCTAGATATTATAACTTTGACACTTATTACAATTTGACCCCTAGACTATGGTTGAGAGCGACTTGTCAGCAGTAGCTATTGGATGATCTTGAATCCAATGAGACTGTGTCTTAACCAGAAAAAGACTGATCCATGACGTGCTTCTCATTCTAGGGTTCGTTTTGACAGGTCATGGGATTAAAATAGATCCCCGTAGCAAAAGTTATGGATGTTTAACCGTGACACCCATTTTTGACCGATTCGGCAAAGGGGGTACCCTTTGTGTTTTCTAGCCCGGACCGACCTCGTCGGATTTCCACGAATTTTTACATGGTTCATCTACAATGTAAATGATAAGTTTTTCAAGGGAAATAACTTGCAAAAAACCCACTCTCGTGCAGGATATTGCCGAAGCCACGCATTGGCCAAATCGAAAGAACGTACATCATGCAGTTTATCGATACCCACTCAAATCATGGTGTATTGACAGAAAGCAACCAAGACATGGCGTGCTTCTCGTTCTAAGGTTATTTTTTACGGGTCATGGGTATAAAACGGATCCCCGTAGCAAAATTTATGGACGTTTAAGTGCGACACCCATTTTTGGACGATTCTGCAAAGGGGGTACCCTTTGTGTTTTCTCGTCCGGACCGACCAAGTCGGATTTCCACGAATCTTTACATTGTCCATCTACAATATAAATGATATGGTTTTCAAGGGATATAACTTGCAAAAAACCCACTCTCGGGCACGATATTGCCGAAACCACGCAATGGCCAAACCGAAAGAACGTACATCATGCGGTTTATCTATACCCACTCAAATAATGGTGTATTGCCAGAAAACTACCAAGCCATGATGTGCTTCTCATTATAAGGTTAGTTTTGACGGGTCATGGTCTTAAAACAGATGTTCGTAGCAAAAGTTATGGACATTTCAGCGCGACACCCATTTTTAGCCGATTCGGCAAAGGGGTACCCTTTGTGTTTTCTCGTCCGGACCGACCTCGTTGGATTTCCATGAATATTTACATTGTTCATCTACAATGTAAATGATAAGGTTTTCAAGGGAAATAACTTGCAATAAACCCACTCTCGTTCACGATATTGCCGAAGCCACGCATTGGCCAAACCGAAAGAACGTACATCATGCAGTTTATCGATACCCACTCAAATCATGGTGTATTGACAGAAAGCGACCAACCCATGGCATGATTCTCGTTCTAAGGTTCTTTTTCACGGGTCATGGGCTTAAAACGGATCCCCGTAGCAAAATTTATGGACGTTTAAGTGCGACACCCATTTTTGGTCGATTCCGTAAATGGGGTACCCTTTGTGTTTTCTCGTCCGGACCGACCTCATCGGATTTACACGAATCTTTACATTGTCCATATAAAATATAAATGATAAAGTTTTCAAGGGAAATAACTTGCAAAAAACCCACTCTCGTGCACGATATTGCCGAAACCACGAAATGGCCAAACCGAAAGAACGTACATCATGCGGTTTATCTATACCCACTCAAATAATGGTGTATTGCCAGAAAACTACCAAGCCATGATGTGCTTCTCGTTATAAGGTTAGTTTTCACGGGCCATGGGATTTAAACTGATCCCCGTAGCAAAATTTATGGATGTTTAAGCACGACACCCATTTTTGGCCGATTCGACAAAGGGGGTACCCTTTGTGTTTTCTCGTCCGGACCGACCTTGTCGGATTTCCCCGAATCTTTACATGGTTCATATACAATGTAAATTATAAGGTTTTCAAGGGAAATAACTTGCAAAAAACCCACTCTCGTGCAGGATATTGCCGAAGCCACGCATTGGCAAAATCGAAAGAACGTACATCATGCTGTTTATCGATACCCCCTCAAATCATGGTGTATTTCCAGAATGCGACCAAGCCATGGCGTGCTTCTATTTCTAAGGTTTGTTTTGATGGGTCATGGGCTTAAAATGGCCCGTAGAAAAAGTTATGGACGTTTAAGTGCGACACCCATTTTTGGCCGATTCGGCAAAGGGGTACCCTTTGTGTTTTCTAGTCCGGACCGACCTCGTCGGTTTTCCACGAATCTTTTCATTGTTCATCTACAATGTAAATGATATGGTTTTCAATGGAAATTACTTGCAATAAACCCACTCTCGTGCAGGATATTGCCGAATCCATGCAATTACAAACCGAAGGAACGTACATCATGCAGTTTATCGATACCCACTCAAATCATGGTGTATTGCCAGAAAGCGACCAAGCCATGGAGTGATTTTCGTTCTAAGGTTCGTTTTGATGGGTCACGGGCATAAAACGGATCCCCGTAGCAAAAGTGACGTTTAAGCGCGACACCCATTTTTGGCCGATTCGGCAAAGGGGTACCCTTTGTGTTTTCTCGTCAGGACCGACCTCGTTGGATTTCCATGAATATTTACATTATTCATATACAATGTAAATGATAAGGTTTTCAAGGGAAATAACTTGCAAAAAACCCACTCTCGTTCAGGATATTGCCGAAGCCACGCATTGGCCAAACTGAAAGAACGTACATCATGCAGTTTATCGATACCCACTCAAATCATGGTGTATTGACAGAAAGCGACCAAGACATGGCGTGATTCTCGTTCTAAGGTTATTTTTTACGGGTCATGGGTTTAAAACGGATCCCCGTAGCAAAATTTATGGACGTTTAAGTGCGACACCCATTTTTAGACGATTCTGCAAAGGGGGTACCCTTTGTGTTTTCTCGTCCGGACCGACCTCGTCGGATTTCCACGAATCTTTACATTGTCCATCTACAATATAAATGATATGGTTTTCAAGGGATATACCTTGCAAAAAACCCACTCTCGGGCACGATATTGCCGAAACCACGCAATGGCCAAACCGAAAGAACGTACATCATGCGGTTTATCTATACACACTCAAATAATGGTGTATTTCCAGAAAACTACCAAGCCATGATGTGATTCTCATTATAAGGTTAGTTTTCACGGGTCATGGGATTTAAACGGATCCCCGTAGCAAAATTTATGGATGTTTAAGCACGACACCCATTTTTGGCCGATTCGACAAAGGGGGTACCCTTTGTGTTTTCTCGTCCAAACCGAACTTGTCGGATTTCCCCGAATCTTTACATGGTTCATGTACAATGTAAATGATATGGTTTTCAAGGGAAATAGCTTGAAAAAAACCCAATCTCGTGCAGGATATTGCTGAAGCCACACATTGGCAAAACCGAAAGAACGTACGTCATGCAGTTTATCGATACCTACTGAAATGATGGTGTATTGCCAGAAATAGACCATGCCATGGCATGATTCTCGTTCTAATGTTCGTTTTGACGGGTCATGGGCTAAAAACGGATCTCCGTAGCAAAAGTTATGGACGATTAAGTGTGACACCCATTTTTGGTCTATTCGGCAAAGGGGTTACCCTTTGTGGTTTCTTGTTTGGACCGACCTCGTCGGATTTCCACGAATCTTTACGTTGTCCATCTACAATATAAATGATAAGGGTTTCAAGGGAAATAACTTGCAAAAAACCCACCCTCATGCAGGATATTGCCGAAACCACGCAATGGCTAAACCGAAATAACGTACATCATGCAGTTTATCGATACCCACTAAAATCATGGTGTATTGTCAGAAAGCGACCAAAACATGACGTTCTTCTCGTTCTAAGGTTCGTTTTGACGGGTCATGGACTTAAAACGGATCTCTATAGCAAAACTTATGGACGTTTAGACGCGACACCCATTTTTGGTCGATTCGGCAAAAGGGCACCCTTTGTGTTTTCTGGTCTGGACCGACCTCGTCGGATTTCAATGAATATTTACATTGTTCATATACAATGTAAATGAGAAGGTTTTCAAGGGAAATAATTTGCAAAAAACCTATTCTCGTGCAGGATATTGCCAAAGCCATGCATTGGCCAAACCGAAAGAACGTACATCATGCAGTTTATCAATACCCACTCAAATCATGGTGTATTGCCAGAAAGAGCCAAACCATGGCGTGCTTCTCGTTTAAAGGTTCATTTTGATGGGTCATGGGCACTAAACAGATCCCCATAGCAAAAGTTATGGACGTTTAAGTGCAACACCCATTTTTGGCCGATTCAGCAAAGAGGGTACCCTTTGTGTTTTCTTGTCCGGACCGACCTCGTTGGATTTCAACGAATCTTTACATTGTTCATATACAATGTAAATGATAATGTTTCCAAGGGAAATAACTTGGAATAAATCCACTCTCGTGTAGGTTATTGCCAAAGCCACGCATTGGCCAAACCGAAAGAACGTACATCATGCAGTTTATCGATACCCACTCAAATCATGGTGTATTGACAGAAAACGACCAAGACATGGAGTGCTTCTCGTTATAAGGTTCTTTTTCACGTGTCATGGGCTTAAAACGGATCCCCGTAGCAAAAGTTATGGACGTTTAAGTGCGACACCCATTTTTGGTCGATTCCGCAAAGGGGGTACCCTTTGTGTTTTCTCTTCCGGACCGACCTCGTCGGATTTCCACGAATATTTACATTGTCTATCTACAATATAAATGATATGGTTTTCAAGGGAAATAATTTGCAAAAAACCCAATCTCGTGCACGATATTGCCGAAACCACGCAATGGCCAAACCGAAATAACGTACATCATGCAGTTTATCTATACCCACTCAAATAATGGTGTATTGCCAGAACGATACCAAGCCATGACGTGCTTCTCATTATAAGGTTCGTTTTGACGGGTCATGGGCATAAAACGGATCCCCGTAGCAAAACTTATGGATGTTTAAGCACGACACCCATTTTTGGCCGATTCGACAAAGGGGGTACCCTTTGTGTTTTCTCGTCCAGACCGACCTTGTCGGATTTCCACGAATCTTTACATGGTTCATTTACAATGTAAATGATAAGGTTTTCAAGGTAAATAACTTGCAAAAAACCCACTCTCGTGCAGGATATTGGCGAAGCCACGCATTGGCCAAATCGAAAGAACGTACATCATGCAATTTATCGATACCCCCCTCAAATCATGGTGTATTTCCAAAGTGCGACCAATACATGGCGTGCTTCTCGTTCTAAGGTTCGTTTTGAAGGGTCATGGGCTTAAAACGGCCCGTAGAAAAAGTTATGGACGTTTAAGTGCGACACCCATTTTTGGCCGATTCGCCAAGGGGGTACCCTTTGTGTTTTCTCGTCCGGACCGACCTCGTCGGATTTCCACGAATCTTTTCATTGTTCATCTACAATGTAAATTATAAGGTTTTCAAGGGAAATTACTTGCAATAAACCCACTCTCCTGCAGGATATTGCCGAAGCCACGCATTGGCCAAACCGAAAGAACGTACATAATGCAGTTTATCGATACCCACTCAAATCATGGTGTATTGCCAGAATGCGACCAGGCCATAGCATGCTTCTTGTTCTAAGTTTCGTTTTGACGGTTCATGGGCTTAAAACAGATGTTCGTAGCAAAAGTTATGGACATTTAAGCGCGACACCCATTTTTAGCCGATTCGGCAAAGGCCTACCCTTTGTGTTTTCTCGTCCGGACCGACCTCGTCGGATTTCCACGAATCTTTTCATTGTTCATCTACAATGTAAATTATAAGGTTTTCAAGGGAAATTACTTGCAATAAACCCACTCTCCTGCAGGATATTGCCGAAGCCACGCATTGGCCAAACCGAAAGAACGTACATAATGCAGTTTATCGATACCCACTCAAATCATGGTGTATTGCCAGAATGCGACCAAGCCATGGCATGCTTCTTGTTCTAAGTTTCGTTTTGACGGTTCATGGGCTTAAAACAGATGTTCGTAGCAAAAGTTATGGACATTTAAGCGCGACACCCATTTTTAGCCGATTCGGCAAAGGGCTACCCTTTGTGTTTTCTCGTCCGGACCGACCTCGTCGGATTTCCACGAATCTTTACATGGTTCATCTACAATGTAAATGATAAGGTTTTCAAGGTAAATAACTTGCAAAAAACCCACTCTCGTGCAGGATATTGCCGAAGCCACGCATTGGCCAAATCGAAAGAACGTACATCATGCAGTTTATCGATACCCCCCTCAAATCATGGTGTATTTCCAAAGTGCGACCAAGCCATGGCGTGCTTCTCGTTCTAAGGTTCGTTTTGACGGGTCATGGGCTTAAAACGGCCCGTAGAAAAAGTTATGGACGTTTAAGTGCGACACCCATTTTTGGCCGATTCGCCAAGGGGGTACCCTTTGTGTTTTCTCGTCCGGACCGACCTCGTCGGATTTCCACGAATCTTTTCATTGTTCATCTACAATGTAAATTATAGGGTTTTCAAGGGAAATTACTTGCAATAAACCCACTCTCCTGCAGGATATTGCCGAAGCCACGCATTGGCCAAACCGAAAGAACGTACATAATGCAGTTTATCGATAGCCACTAAAATCATGGTGTATTGCCAGAATGCGACCAAGCCATGGCATGCTTCTTGTTCTAAGTTTCGTTTTGACGGTTCATGGGCTTAAAACAGATGTTCGTAGCAAAAGTTATGGACATTTAAGCGCGACACCCATTTTTAGCCGATTCGGCAAAGGGCTAACCTTTGTGTTTTCTCGTCCGGACCGACCTCGTCGGATTTCCACGAATCTTTACATTGTCCATATACAATATAAATGATATGGTTTTCAAGGGAAATAACTTGCAAAAAACCCACTCTCGTGCACGATATTGCCGAAACCACGCAATGGCCAAACCGAAAGAACGTACATCATGCAGTTTATCTCTACCCCCTCAAATAATGGTGTATTGCCATAAAGATACCAAACCATGACGTGCTTCTCATTCTAAGGTTCGTTTTGACGGGTCATGGGATTAAAACGGATCCCCGTAGCAAAAGTTATGGATGCTTAAGCGCGACACCCATTTTTGGCCGATTCGGCAAAGGGGCTACCCTTTGTGTTTTCTCGTCCGGACCGACCTCGTCGGATTTCCACGAATCTTTACATGGTTCATCTACAATGTAAATGATAAGGTTTTCAAAGGAAATAACTTGCAAAAAACCCACTCTCGTGCAGGATATTGCCGAAGCCATGCATTGGCCAAAACGAAAGAACGTACATCATGCAGTTTATCGATACCCCCTCAAATCATGGTGTTTTTTCCAGAATGCGACCAAGTCATGGATTGCTTCTCGTTCTAAGGTTCGTTTTGACGGGTCATGGGCTTAAAACGGACCGTAGAAAAAGTTATGGACGTTTAAGTGCGACACCCATTTTTGGCCGATTCGGCAAGGGGGTACCCTTTGTGTTTTTCACGTCCGGACCGACCTCGTCGGATTTCCACGAATCTTTTCATTGTTCATCTAAAATGTAAATGATAACGTTTTCAAGGGAAATAACTTGCAATAAACCCACTCTCGTGCGGGATATTGCGAAAGCCACCCATTAGCCAAACCGAGAGAACGTACATCATGCAGTTTATCGATACCCACACAAATCATGGTGTATTGCCAAAAAGCGACCAAGCCATGGTGTGCTTCTCGTTCTAAGGTTCTTTTTGACGGGTCATGGGCTTAAAACGGATCCCATAGCAAAATTTATGGACGTTTAAGTGCGACACTCATTTTTGGTCGATTCCGTAAAGGGGTACCCTTTGTGTTTTCTCGTCCGGACCGACCTCGTCGGATTTCCAAGAATCTTTACATTGTCCATACACAATATAAATGATATGGTTTTCAAAAGAAATAACTTGCAAAAAACCACTCTCGTGCACGATATTGCCGAAACCACGCAATGGCCAAACCGAAAGAATGTACATCATGCGGTTTATCTATACCCACTCAAATAATGGTGTATTGCCAGAAAACTACCAAGCCATGATGTGCTTCTCATTATAAGGTTAGTTTTCACGGGTCATGGGATTTAAACGGATCCCCGTAGCAAAATTTATGGATGTTTAATCACGACACCCATTTTTGACCGATTCGACAAAGGGGGTACCCTTTGTGTTTTCTCGTCCGGACCGACCTTGTCGGATTTCCCCGAATCTTTACATGGTTCATATACAATGTAAATGATAAGGTCTTCAAGGGAAATAACTTGCAAAAAACCCACTCTCGTGCAGGATATTGCCGAAGCCACGCATTGGCCAAATCGAAAGAACGTACATCATGTTGTTTATCGATACCCCCTCAAATCATGGTGTATTTCCAGAATGCGACCAAGCCATGGCGTGCTTCTCGTTCTAAGGTTTGTTTTGATGGGTCATGGGCTTAAAATGGCCCGTAGAAAAAGTTATGGACGTTTAAGTGCGACACCCATTTTTGGCCGATTCGGCAAAGGGGGTACCCTTTGTGTTTTCTCGTCCGGACCGAACTCGTCGGATTTCCACGAATCTTTTCATTGTTCATCTACAATGTAAATCATATGGTTTTCAAGGGAAATTACTTGCAATAAATCCACTCTCGTGCAGGATATTGCCGAATCCATGCAATTACCAAACCGAAGGAACGTACATCATGCAGTTTATCGATACCCACTCAAATCATGGTGTATTGCCAGAAAGCGACCAAGCCATGGAGTGATTTTCGTTCTAAGGTTCGTTTTGATGGGTCACGGGCATAAAACGGATCCCCGTAGCAAAAGTTATGGACGTTTAAGCGCGACACCCATTTTTGGCCGATTCGGCAAAGGGGTACCCTTTGTGTTTTCTCGTCTGGACCGACCTCGTTGGATTTCCATGAATATTTACATTGTTCATATACAATGTAAATGATAAGGTTTTCAAGGGAAATAACTTGCAAAAAACCCACTCTCGTTCAGGATATTGGCGAAGCCACGCATTGGCCAAACTGAAAGAACGTACATCATGCAGTTTATCGATACCCACTCAAATCATGGTGTATTGACAGAAAGCGACCAAGACATGGCGTGATTCTCGTTCTAAGGTTATTTTTTTCGGGTCATGGGTTTAAAACGGATCCCCGTAGCAAAAGTTATGGACGTTTAAGTGCGACACCCATTTTTGGACGATTCTGCAAACGGGTACCCTTTGTGTTTTCTCGTCCGGACCGACCTCGTCGGATTTCCACGAATCTTTACATTGTCCATCTACAATATAAATGATATGGTTTTCAAGGGAAATAACTTGCAAAAAACCCACTCTCGGGCACGATATTGCCGAAACCACGCAATGGCCAAACCGAAAGAACGTACATCATGCGGTTTATCTATACCCACTCAAATAATGGTGTACTGCCAGAAAACTACCAAGCCATGATGTGCTTCTCATTATAAGGTTAGTTTTCACGGGTCATGGGATTTAAACGGATCCCCGTAGCAAAATTTATGGATGTTTAAGCACGACACCCATTTTTGGCCGATTCGACAAAGGGGGTACCCTTTGTGCTTTCTCGTCCGAACCGACCTTATCGGATTTCCCCGAATCTTTACATGGTTCATATACAATGTAAATGATATGGTTTTCAAGGGAAATAGCTTGCAAAAAACCCAATCTCGTGCAGGATATTGTTGAAGCCACACATTGGCTAAACCGAAAGAACGTACGTCATGCAGTTTATCGATACCTACTGAAATGATAGTGTATTGCCAGAAATAGACCATGCCATGGCGTGATTCTCGTTCTAATGTTTATTTTGACGGGTCATGGGCTTAAAACGTATCTCCGTAGCAAAAGTTATGGACGATTAAGTGTGACACCCATTTTTGGTCTATTCGGCAAAGGGGTTACCCTTTGTGGTTTCTTGTTCGGACCGACCTCGTCGGATTTCCACGAATCTTTACATTGTCCTTATACAATATAAATGATAAGGGTTTCAAGGGAAATAACTTGCAAAAAACCCACCCTCATGCAGGATATTGCCGAAACCACGCAATGGCCAAACCGAAAGAACGTACATCATGCAGTTTATCTCTACCCACTCAAATAATGGTGTATTGCCATAAAGATACCAAACCATGACGTGCTTCTCATTCTAAGGTTCGTTTTGACGGGTCATGGGATTAAAACGGATCCCCGTAGCAAAAGTTATGGATGTTTAAGCGCGACACCCATTTTTGGCCCATTCGGCAAAGGGGCTACCCTTTGTGTTTTCTCGTCCGGACCGACCTCGTCGGATTTCCACGAATCTTTACATGGTTCATCTACAATGTAAATGATAAGGTTTTCAAGGTAAATAACTTGCAAAAAACCCACTCTCATGCAGGATATTGCCGAAGCCATGCATTGGCCAAAACGAAAGAACGTACATCATGCAGTTTATCGATACCCCCTCAAATCATGGTGTATTTCCAGAATGCGACCAAGCCATGGATTGCTTCTCGTTCTAAGGTTCGTTTTGACGGGTCATGGGCTTAAAACGGACCGTAGAAAAAGTTATGGACGTTTAAGTGCGACACCCATTTTTGGCCGATTCGGCAAGGGGGTACCCTTTGTGTTTTTCACGTCCGGACCGACCTCGTCGGATTTCCACGAATCTTTTCATTGTTCATCTAAAATGTAAATGATAACGTTTTCAAGGGAAATAACTTGCAATAAACCCATTCTCGTGCGGGATATTGCCAAAGCCACGCATTAGCCAAACAGGGAGAACGTACATCATGCAGTTTATCGATACCCACACAAATCATGGTGTATTGCCAAAAAGCGACCAATCCATGGTGTGCTTCTCGTTCTAAGGTTCTTTTTGACGGGTCATGGGCTTAAAACGGATCCCATAGAAAAATTTATGGACGTTTAAGTGCGACACTCATTTTTGGTCGATTCCGTAAAGGGGGTACCCTTTGTGTTTTCTCGTCCGGACCGACCTCGTCGGATTTCCAAGAATCTTTACATTGTCCATATACAATATAAATGATATGGTTTTCAAAAGAAATAACTTGCAAAAAACCACTCTCGTGCACGATATTGCCGAAACCACGCAATGGCCAAACCGAAAGAATGTACATCATTCGGTTTATCTATACCCACTCAAATAATGGTGTATTGCCAGAAAACTACCAAGCCATGATGTGCTTCTCATTATAAGGTTAGTTTTCACGGGTCATGGGATTTAAACGGATCCCCGTAGCAAAATTTATGGATGTTTAAGCACGACACCCATTTTTGGCCGATTCGACAAAGGGGGTACCCTTTGTGTTTTCTCGTCCGGACCGACCTTGTCGGATTTCCCCGAATCTTTACATGGTTCATATACAATGTAAATGATAAGGTCTTCAAAAGAAATAACTTGCAAAAAACCCACTCTCGTACAGGATATTGCCGAAGCCACGCATTGGCCAAATCGAAAGAACGTACATCATGTTGTTTATCGATACCCCCTCAAATCATGGTTTATTTCCAGAAAGCGACCAAGACATGGCGTGATTATCGTTCTAAGGTTATTTTTTACGGGTCATGGGTTTAAAACGGATCCCAGTAGCAAAAGTTATGGACGTTTAAGTGCGACACCCATTTTTGGACGATTCTGCAAATGGGGTACCCTTTGTGTTTTCTCGTCCGAACCGACCTTGTCGGATTTCCCCGAATCTTTACATGGTTCATATACAATGTAAATGATATGGTTTTCAAGGGAAATAGCTTGCAAAAACCCAATCTCGTGCAGGATATTGTTGAAGCCACACATTGGCTAAACTGAAAGAACGTACGTCATGCAGTTTATCGATACCTACTGAAATGATGGTGTATTGCCAGAAATAGACCATGACATGGCATGATTCTCGTTCTAATGTTCATTTTGACGGGTCATGGGCTTAAAACGGATATCCGTAGCAAAAGTTATGGACGATTAAGTGTGACACCCATTTTTGGTCTATTCGGCAAAGGGGTTACCCTTTGTGGTTTCTTGTTCGGACCGACCTCGTCGGATTTCCACGAATCTTTACATTGTCCATATACAATATAAATGATAAGGGTTTCAA
Organism: Arctium minus; assembly: GCA_954870635.1. Classification (NCBI taxonomy): domain Eukaryota; kingdom Viridiplantae; phylum Streptophyta; class Magnoliopsida; order Asterales; family Asteraceae; genus Arctium; species Arctium minus. The sequence continues at coordinate 726,747 of OX941089.1, read as the reverse complement.
GGGAAATAACCTGCAAAAAACCCACCCTCATGCAGGATATTGCCGAAACCACACAATGGCCAAACCGAAAGAACGTACATCATGCAGTTTATCTCTACCCACTCAAATAATGGTGTATTGCCATAAAGATACCAAACCATGACATGCTTCTCATTCTAAGGTTCGTTTTGACGGGTCATGGGATTAAAACAGATCCCCGTAGCAAAAGTTATGATGTTTAAGCGCGACACTCATTTTTGGCCGATTCGGCAAAGGGGCTACCCTTTGTGTTTTCTCGTCCGGACCGACCTCGTCGGATTTCCACGAATCTTTAGATGGTTCATCTACAATGTAAATGATACGGTTTTCAAGGGAAATAACTTGCAAAAAACCCACTCTCATGCAGGATATTGCCGAAGCCATGCATTGGCCAAAACGAAAGAACGTACATCATGCAGTTTATCGATACCCCCTCAAATCATGGTGTATTTCCAGAATGCGACCAAGCCATGGATTGATTCTCGTTCTAAGGTTCGTTTTGACGGGTCATGGGCTTAAAACGGACCGTAGAAAAAGTTATGGACGTTTAAGTGCGACACCCATTTTTGGCCGATTCGGCAAAGGGGGTACCCTTTGTGTTTTTCACGTCCGGACCGACCTCGTCGGATTTCCACGAATCTTTTCATTGTTCATCTAAAATGTAAATGATAACATTTTCAAGGGAAATAACTTGCAATAAACCCATTCTCGTGCGGGATATTGCCAAAGCCACGCATTAGCCAAACCGAGAGAACCTACATCATGCAGTTTATCGATACCCACACAAATCATGGTGTATTGCCAAAAAGCGACCAAAGCCATGGTGTGCTTCTCGTTCTAAGGTTCTTTTTCACGGGTCATGGGCTTAAAACGGATCCCCGTAGCAAAAGTTATGGACGTTTAAGTGCGACACTCATTTTTGGTCGATTCCGTAAAGGGGGTACCCTTTGTGTTTTCTCGTCCGGACCGACCTCGTCGGATTTCCAAGAATCTTTACATTGTCCATCTACAATATAAATGATATGGTTTTCAAAAGAAATAACTTGCAAAAAACCCACTCTCGTGCACGATATTGTCGAAACCACGCAATGGCCAAACCGAAAGAATGTACATCATGCGGTTTATCTATACCCACTCAAATAATGGTGTATTGCCAGAAAACTACCAAGCCATGATGTGCTTCTCATTATAAGGTTAGTTTTCACGGGTCATGGGATTTAAACGGATCCCCATAGCAAAATTTATGGATGTTTAAGCACGACACCCATTTTTGGCCGATTCGACAAAGGGGGTACCCTTTGTGTTTTCTCGTCCGGACCGACCTTGTCGGATTTCCCCGAATCTTTACATGGTTCATAAACAATGTAAATGATAAGGTCTTCAAGGGAAATAACTTGCAAAAAACCCACTCTCGTGCAGGATATTGCCGAAGCCACGCATTGGCCAAATCGAAAGAACGTACATCATGCTGTTTATCGATACCCCCTCAAATCATGGTGTATTTCCAGAAAGCGACCAAGACATGGCGTGATTATCGTTCTAAGGTTATTTTTTACGGGTCATGGGTTTAAAACGGATCCCCGTAGCAAAAGTTATGGACGTTTAAGTGCGACACCCATTTTTGGACGATTCTGCAAAGGGGGTACCCTTTGTGCTTTCTCGTCCGAACCGACCTTGTCGGATTTCCCCGAATCTTTACATGGTTCATATACAATGTAAATGATATGGTTTTCAAGGGAAATAGCTTGCAAAAAACCCAATCTCGTGCAGGATATTGTTGAAGCCACACATTGGCTAAACCGAAAGAACGTACGTCATGCAGTTTATCGATACCTACTGAAATGATGGTGTTTTGCAAGAAATAGACCATGCCATGGCATGATTCTCGTTCTAATGTTCATTTTGACGGGTCATGGTCTTAAAACGGATCTCCGCAGCAAAAGTTATGGACGATTAAGTGTGACACCCATTTTTGGTTTATTCGGCAAAGGGGTTACCCTTTGTGGTTTCTTGTTCGGACCGACCTCGTCGGATTTCCACGAATCTTTACATTGTCCATATACAATATAAATGATAAGGGTTTCAAGGGAAATAACTTGCAAAAAACCCACCCTCATGCAGGATATTGCCGAAACCACGCAATGGCCAAACCGAAAGAACGTACATCATGCAGTTTATCTCTACCCACTCAAATAATGGTGTATTGCAATAAAGATACCAAACCATGACGTGCTTCTCATTCTAAGGTTCGTTTTGACGGGTCATGGGATTAAAACGGATCCCCGTAGCAAAAGTTATGGATGTTTAAGCGCGACACCCATTTTTGGCCCATTCGGCAAAGGGGCTACCCTTTGTGTTTTCTCGTCCGGACCGACCTCGTCGGATTTCCACGAATCTTTACATGGTTCATCTACAATGTAAATGATAAGGTTTTCAAAGGAAATAACTTGCAAAAAACCCACTCTCATGCAGGATATTGCCGAAGCCATGCATTGGCCAAAACGAAAGAACGTACATCATGCAGTTTATCGATACCCCCTCAAATCATGGTGTATTTCCAGAATGCGACCAAGCCATGGATTGCTTCTCGTTCTAAGGTTCGTTTTGACGGGTCATGGGCTTAAAACGGACCGTAGAAAAAGTTATGGACGTTTAAGTGCGACACCCATTTTTGGCCGATTCGGCAAGGGGGTACCCTTTGTGTTTTTCACGTATGGACCGACCTCGTCGGATTTCCACGAATCTTTTCATTGTTCATCTAAAATGTAAATGATAACGTTTTCAAGGGAAATAACTTGCAATAAAACCACTCTCGTGCGGGATATTGCCAAAGCCACGCATTAGCCAAACCGAGAGAACGTACATCATGCAGTTTATCGATACCCACACAAATCATGGTGTATTGCCAAAAAGCGACCAAGCCATGGTGTGCTTCTCGTTCTAAGGTTCTTTTTCACGGGTCATGGGCTTAAAACGGATCCCATAGCAAAATTTATGGACGTTTAAGTGCGACACTCATTTTTGGTCGATTCCGTAAAGGGGGTACCCTTTGTGTTTTCTCGTCCGGACCGACCTCGTCGGATTTCCAAGAATCTTTACATTGTCCATCTACAATATAAATGATATGGTTTTCAAAAGAAATAACTTGCAAAAAACCACTCTCGTGCACGATATTGCTGAAACCACGCAATGGCCAAACCGAAAGAATTTACATCATTCGGTTTATCTATACCCACTCAAATAATGGTGTATTGCCAGAAAACTACCAAGCCATGATGTGCTTCTCATTATAAGGTTAGTTTTCACGGGTCATGGGATTTAAACGGATCCCCGTAGCAAAATTTATGGATGTTTAAGCACGACACCCATTTTTGGCCGATTCGACAAAGGGGGTACCCTTTGTGTTTTCTCGTCCGGACCGACCTTGTCGGATTTCCCCGAATATTTACATGGTACATATACAATGTAAATGATAAGGTCTTCAAGGAAAATAACTTGCAAAAAACCCACTCTCGTGCAGGATATTGCCGAAGCCACGCATTGGCCAAATCGAAAGAACGTACATCATGCTGTTTATCGATACCCCCTCAAATCATGGTGTATTTCCAGAAAGCGACCAAGACATGGCGTGATTCTCGTTCTAAGGTTATTTTTTACGGGTCATGGGTTTAAAACGGATCCCCGTAGCAAAAGTTATGGACGTTTAAGTGCGACACCCATTTTTGGACGATTCTGCAAAGGGGTACCCTTTGTGTTTTCTCGTCCGAACCGACCTTGTCGGATTTCCCCGAATCTTTACATGGTTCATATACAATGTTAATGATATGGTTTTCAAGGGAAATAGCTTGCAAAAAACCCAATCTCGTGCAGGATATTGTTGAAGCCACACATTGGCTAAACCGAAAGAACGTACGTCATGCAGTTTATCGATACCTACTCAAATGATGGTGTATTGCCAAAAATAGACCATGCCATGGCATGATTCTCGTTCTAATGTTCATTTTGACGGGTCATGGGCTTAAAACGGATCCCATAGCAAAATTTATGGACGTTTAAGTGCGACACTCATTTTTGGTCGATTCCGTAAAGGGGGTACCCTTTGTGTTTTCTCGTCCTGACCGACCTCGTCGGATTTCCAAGAATCTTTACATTGTACATCTACAATATAAATGATATGGTTTTCAAAAGAAATAACTTGCAAAAAACCCACTCTCGTGCACGATATTGCCGAAACCACGCAATGGCCAAACCGAAATAATGTACATCATGCGGTTTATCTATACCCACTCAAATAATGGTGTATTGCCAGAAATCTACCAAGCCATGATGTGCTTCTCATTATAAGGTTAGTTTTCACGGGTCATGGGATTTAAACAGATCCCCGTAGAAAAATTTATGGATGTTTAAGCACGACACCCATTTTTGGCCGATTCGACAAAGGGGGTACCCTTTGTGTTTTCTCGTCCGGACCGACCTTGTCGGATTTCCCCGAATCTTTACATGGTTCATATACAATGTAAATGATAAGGTCTTCAAGGGAAATAACTTGCAAAAAACCCACTCTCGTGCAGGATATTGCCGAAGCCACGCATTGGCCAAATCGAAAGAACGTACATCATGCTGTTTATCGATACCCCCTCAAATCATGGTGTATTTCCAGAATGCGACCAAGCCATGGCGTGCTTCTCGTTCTAAGGTTTGTTTTGATGGGTCATGGGCTTAAAATGGCCCGTAGAAAAAGTTATGGACGTTTAGGTGCGACACCCATTTTTGGCCGATTCGGCAAAGGGGGTACCCTTTGTGTTTTCTCGTCCGGACCGACCTCGTCGGATTTCCACGAATCTTTTCATTGTTCATCTACAATGTAAATGATATGGTTTTCAAGGGAAATTACTTGCAATAAACCCACTCTCGTGCAGGATATTGCCGAATCCATGCAATTACCAAACCGAAGGAACGTACATCATGCAGTTTATCGATACCCACTCAAATCATGGTGTATTGCCAGAAAGCGACCAAGCCATGGAGTGATTTTCGTTCTAAGGTTCGTTTTGATGGGTCACGGGCATAAAACGGATCCCCGTAGCAAAAGTTATGGACGTTTAAGCGCGACACCCATTTTTGGCCGATTCGGCAAAGGGGTACCCTTTGTGTTTTCTCGTCTGGACCGACCTCGTTGGATTTCCATGAATATTTACATTGTTCATATACAATGTAAATGATAAGGTTTTCAAGGGAAATAACTTGCAAAAAACCCACTCTCGTTCAGGATATTGCCGAAGCCACGCATTGGCCAAACTGAAAGAACGTACATCATGCAGTTTATCGATACCCACTCAAATCATGGTGTATTGACAGAAAGCGACCAAGACATGGCGTGATTCTCGTTCTAAGGTTATTTTTTACGGATCCCGGGTTTAAAACGGATCCCCGTAGCAAAAGTTATGGACGTTTAAGTGCGACACCCATTTTTGGACGATTCTGCAAAGGGGGTACCCTTTGTGTTTTCTCGTCCGGACCGACCTCGCCGGATTTCCACGAATCTTTACATTGTCCATCTACAATATAAATGATATGGTTTTCAAGGGAAATAACTTGCAAAAAACCCACTCTCGGGCACGATATTGCCGAAACCACGCAATGACCAAACCGAAAAAACGTACATCATGCGGTTTATCTATACCCACTCAAATAATGGTGTATTGCCAGAAAACTACCAATCCATGATGTGCTTCTCATTATAAGGTTAGTTTTCACGGGTCATGGGATTTAAACGGATCCCCGTAGCAAATTTTATGGATGTTTAAGCACGACACCCATTTTTGGCCGATTCGACAAAGGGGGGACCCTTTGTGTTTTCTCGTCCGAACCGACCTTGTCGGATTTCCCCGAATCTTTACATGGTTCATATACAATGTAAATGATATGGTTTTCAAGGGAAATAGCTTGCAAAAAACCCAATCTCGTGCAGGATATTGCTGAAGCCACACATTGGCTAAACCTAAAGAACGTACGTCATGCAGTTTATCGATACCTACTGAAATGATGGTGTATTTCCAGAAATAGACCATGCCATGGCATGATTCTCGTTCTAATGTTCGTTTTGACGGGTCATGGGCTTAAAACGGATCTCCGTAGCAAAAGTTATGGACGATTAAGTGTGACACCCATTTTTGGTCTATTCGGCAAAGGGGTTACCCTTTGTGGTTTCTTGTTCGGACCGACCTCGTCGGATTTCCACGAATCTTTACATTGTCCATCTACAATATAAATGATAAGGGTTTCAAGGGAAATAACTTGCAAAAAACCCACCCTCATGCAGGATATTGCCGAAACCACGCAATGGCTAAACCGAAATAACGTACATCATGCAGTTTATCGATACCCACTAAAATCATTGTTTATTGCCAGAAAGCGACCAAAACATGACGTTCTTCTCATCCTAAGGTTCGTTTTGACGGTCATGGTCTTAAAACGGATCTCTATAGCAAAAGTTATGGACGTTTAGACGCGACACCCATTTTTGGTCGATTCGGCAAAAGGGTACCCTTTGTGTTTTCTCGTCCGGACCGACCTCGTCGGATTTCAACGAATCTTTACATTGTTCATATACAATGTAAATGAGAAGGTTTTCAAGGGAAATAATTTGCAAAAAACCTATTCTCGTGCAGGATATTGCCAAAGCCATGTATTGGCCAAACCGAAAGAACGTACATCATGCAGTTTATCAATACCCACTCAAATCATGGTGTATTGCTAGAAAGAGCCAAACCATGGCGTGATTCTCATTTAAAGGTTCATTTTGAAGGGTCATGGGCACTAAACAGATCCCCATAGCAAAAGTTATGGACGTTTAAGTGCAACACCCATTTTTGGCCGATTCAGCAAAGAGGGTACCCTTTGTGTTTTCTTGTCCGGACCGACCTCGTTGGATTTCAACGAATCTTTACATTGTTCATATACAATGTAAATGATAATGTTTCCAAGGGAAATAACTTGGAATAAACCCACTCTCGTGTAGGTTATTGCCAAAGCCACGCATTGGCCAAACCGAAAGAACGTACATCATGCAGTTTATCGATACCCACTCAAATCATGGTGTATTGACAGAAAACGACCAAGACATGGAGTGCTTCTCGTTATAAGGTTCTTTTTCACATGTCATGGGCTTAAAACGGATCCCCGTAGCAAAAGTTATGGACGTTTAAGTGTGACACCCATTTTTGGTCGATTCCGCAAAGGGGGTACCCTTTGTGTTTTATCTTCCGGACCGACCTCGTCGGATTTCCAAGAATCTTTACATTGTCCATCTACAATATAAATGATATGGTTTTCAAGGGAAATAATTTGCAAAAAACCCACTCTCGTGCACGATATTGCCGAAACCACGCAATGGCCAAACCGAAAGAACGTACAAAATGCAGTTTATCTATACCCACTCAAATAATGGTGTATTGCCATAAAGTTACCAAGCCATGACGTGCTTCTCATTATAAGGTTCGTTTTGACGGGTCATGGGCATAAAACGGATCCCCGTAGCAAAAGTTATGGATGTTTAAGCACGACACCCATTTTTGGCCGATTCGACAAAGGGGGTACCCTTTGTGTTTTCTCGTCCAGACCGACCTTGTCGGATTTCCCCGAATCTTTACATGGTTCATCTACAATGTAAATGATAAGGTTTTCAAGGTAAATAACTTGCAAAAAACCCACTCTCGTGCAGGATATTGCCGAAGCCACGCATTGGCCAAAACGAAATAACGTACATCATGCAGTTTATCGATACCCCCCTCAAATCATGGTGTATTTCCAAAGTGCGACCAAGACATGGCGTGCTTCTCGTTCTAAGGTTCGTTTTGACGGTTAATGGGCTTAAAACGGCCCGTAGAAAAAGTTATGGACGTTTAAGTGCGACACCCATTTTTGGCCGATTCGGCAAGGGGGTACCCTTTGTGTTTTCTCGTCCGGACCGACCTCGTCGGATTTCCACGAATATTTTCATTGTTCATCTACAATGTAAATGATAAGGTTTTCAAGGGAAATTACTTGCAATAAAACCACTCTCCTGCAGGATATTGCCGAAGCCACGCACTGGCCAAACCGAAAGAACGTACATAATGCAGTTTATCGATACCCACTCAAATCATGGTGTATTGACAGAATGCGACCAAGCCATGGCATGCTTCTTGTTCTAAGTTTAGTTTTGACGGGTCATGGGCTTAAAACAGATGTTCGTAGCAAAAGTTATGGACATTTAAGCGCGACACCCATTTTTAGCCGATTCGGCAAAGGGCTACCGTTTGTGTTTTCTCGTCCGGACCGACCTCGTCGGATTTCCACGAATCTTTACATTGTCCATATACAATATAAATGATATGGTTTTCATGGGAAATAACTTGCAAAAAACCCACTCTCGTGCACGATATTGCCGAAACCACGCAATGGCCAAACCGAAAGAACGTACATCATGCAGTTTATCTCTACCCACTCAAATAATGGTGTATTGCCATAAAGACACCAAACCATGATGTGTTTCTCATTCTAAGGTTCGTTTTGACGGGTCATGGGATTAAAACGGATCCCCGTAGCAAAAGTTATGGATGTTTAAGCGCGACACCCATTTTTGGCCGATTCGGCAAAGGGGCTACCCTTTGTGTTTTCTCGTCCGGACCGACCTCGTCGGATTTCCACGAATCTTTACATGGTTCATCTACAATGTAAATGATAAGGTTTTCAAGGGAAATAACTTGCAAAAAACCCACTCTCGTGCAGGATATTGCCGAAGCCATGCATTGGCCAAAACGAAAGAACGTACATCATGCAGTTTATCGATACCCCCTCAAATCATGGTGTATTTCCAGAATGCGACCAAGCCATGGATTGCTTCTCGTTCTAAGGTTCGTTTTGACGGGTCATGGGCTTAAAATGGACCGTAGAAAAAGTTATGGACGTTTAAGTGCGACACCCATTTTTGGCCGATTCGGCAAGGGGGTACCCTTTGTGTTTTTCACGTCCGGACCGACCTCGTCGGATTTCCACGAATCTTTTCATTGTTCATCTAAAATGTAAATGATAACGTTTTCAAGGGAAATAACTTGCAATAAACCCACTCTCGTGCGGGATATTGCCAAAGCCACGCATTAACCAAACCGAGAGAACGTACATCATGCAGTTTATCGATACCCACACAAATCATGGTGTATTGCCAAAAAGCGACCAAGCCATGGTGTGCTTCTCGTTCTAAGGTTCTTTATGACGGGTCATGGGCTTAAAACGGATCCCATAGCAAAATTTATGGACGTTTAAGTGCGACACTCATTTTTGGTCGATTCCGTAAAGGGGGTACCCTTTGTGTTTTCTCGTCCGGACCGACCTCGTCAGATTTCCAAGAATCTTTACATTGTCCATCTACAAAATAAATGATATGGTTTTCAAAATAAATAACTTGCAAAAAACCCACTCTCGTGCACGATATTGCCGAAACCACGCAATGGCCAAACCGAAAGAATGTACATCATGTAGTTTATCTATACCCACTCAAATAATGGTGTATTGCCAGAAAGATACCAATACATGACGTGCTTCTCATTCTAAGGTTCGTTTTGACGGGTCATGGGATTAAAACGGATCCCCGTAGCAAAATTTATGGATGTTTAAGCGCGGCACCCATTTTTGGCCGATTCGGCAAAGGGGGTACCCTTTGTGTTTTCTCGTCCGAACCGACCTCGTTGGATTTACATTAATCTTTACATTGTTCATCTACGATGTAAATTATAAGGTTTTCAAGGAAAATAACTTGCAAAAAACCCACTCTCGTGCAGGATATTGCCGAAGCCACGCATTGGCCAAACCGAAAGAACGTACATCATGTAGTTTATCGATACCCACTCAAATCATGGTGTATTGACAGAAAGCGACCACGCCATGGCATGCTTCTCATTCTAAGGTTCTTTTTTACGGGTCATGGGCTTAAAACGGATCCCCGTAGCAAAAGTTATGGACGTTTAAGTGCGACACTCATTTTTGGTCGATTCCGTAAAAGGGGCACCCTTTGTGTTTTCTCGTCCGGACCGACCTCGTCGGATTTCCAAGAATATTTACATTGTCCATCTACAATATAAATGATATGGTTTTCAAAGGAAATAACTTGTAAAAAACCCACTCTCGTGCAGGATATTGCCGAAGCCACGCAATGGCCAAACCGAAAGAATGTACATCATGCAGTTTATCTATACCCACTCAAATAATGGTGTATTGCCAGAAAGCTACCAATACATGACGTGCTTATCATTCTAAGGTTCGTTTTGACGGGTCATGGGATTAAAACGGATCCCCGTAGCAAAATTTATGGATGTTTAAGCGCGACACCCATTTTTGGCCGATTTGGCAAAGGGGGTACCCTTTGTGTTTTCCCGTCCGGACCGACCTCGTCGGATTTCCACGAATCTTTACATGGTTCATATACAATGTAAATGATAAGGTTTTCAAGGTAAATAACTTGAAAAAAACCCACTCTCGTGCAGGATATTGCCGAAGCACGCATTGGCCAAACTGAAAGAAAGTAAATAATGCAGTTTATCGATACCCACTCAAATCATGGTGTACTGCCAGAATGCGACCAAGCCATGGCATGCTTCTTGTTCTAAGGTTCGTTTTGACGGATCATGGGCATAAAACAGATGTTCGTATCAAAAGTTATGGACGTTTAAGTGCGACACCCATTTTCTGTCGATTCAGCAAAGGGGTACCCTTTGTGTTTTCTCGTCCGGACCGACCTCGTCGGATTTCCACGAATCTTTACATTATCCATATACAATATAAATGATAAGGTTTTCAAGGGAAATAACTTGCAAAAAACCCACTCTCGTGTACGATATTGCTGAAACCATGCAATGGCCAAACCGAAAGAACATAAATCATGCAATTTATCGATACTGACTCAAATCATGGTGTATTGCCAGAAAGAGACTGAGCCATGACGTGCTTATTGTTCTAAGGTTCTTTTTAACGAGTCATGGGCTTAAAACGAAACCCCGTATCAAAAGTTATGCACGTTTAAACGCGACAACCATTTTAAGCCGATTCGGCAAAGAGGGTACCCTTTGTGCTTTCTCGTCCGGACCAACTTCGTCGGATTTCCACGAATCTTTACATTGTTCATCTAAAATTTAAATGATAAGGTTTTCAAAGGAAATAACTTGCAAAAAACCCATTCTCGTGCAGGATATTGACGAAGCCATGCAATTACCAAACCGAAATAACGTACATCATGAAGTTTATCGATACCCACTCAAATCATGGTGTATTTCCAGAAAGCGACCAAGCCATGGAGTGCTTCTCATTCTAAGGTTCGTTTTGATGGATCATGGGAATAAAACGGATCCCCGTAGCAAAAGTATTGGACGTTTAAGCGCGACACCCATTTTTGGTCGATTCGGCAAAGGGGGTACCCTTTGTGTTTTCTCGTCCGGACCGACCTCGTCGGATTTCCATGATTCTTTACGTTGTTCATCTAAAATGTAAATTATAAGGTTTTGAAGGGAAATAACTTGCAAAAACCCCAATCTCGTGCAGGATATTGCCAAAGCCACACATTGGCCAAACCGAAAGAACGTACGTCATGCAGTTTATCGATACCTACTCAAATGATGGTGTATTGCCAGAAAGCGACCATGCCATGGTATGATTATCGTTCTAATTTTCGTTTTAACGGGTCATGGGCTTAAAACGGATCCCCGTAGCAAAAGTTATGGACGTTTAAGTGTGACACCCATTTTTGGTCTATTCGGCAAAAGGGTTACCCTTCGTGTTTTCTCGTTCGGAACAACCTCGTCGGATTTCCACGAATCTTTACATTGTCCATCTACAATATAAATGATAAGGGTTTCAAGGGAAATAACTTGCAAAAAACCCACCCTCGTGCAGAATATTGTCGAAACCACGCAATGGCTAAACAGAAATAACGTACATCATGCAGTTTATCGATACCCACTAAAATCATGGTGTATTGCTAGAAAGAGACCAAAACATGACGTTCTACTCATTCTAAGGTTCGTTTTGACGGGTCATGGGCTTAAAACGGATCTCTGTAGCAAAAGTTATTGACATTTAAGCGCGACACCCATTTTTGGCCGATTCGGCAAAAAGGTACCCTTTGTGTTTTCTCGTCCGGACAGACCTCGTCGGATTTCCACGAATTTTTGCATTGTTCATCTACAATGTAAATGAGATGGTTTTGAAGGGAATTAATTTGCAAAAAAACTATTCTCGTGCACGGTATTGCCGAAACCACGCAATGACCAAACCAAAATAACGTACATCATGCAGTTTATCTATACCCACTCAAATAATGGTGTATTGGCAGAAAGATACCAAGCCATGATGTACTTCTCATTCTAAGGTTCGTTTTGACGAGTCATGGGATTAAAACGGATCCTCGTAGCAAAAGTTATGGATGTTTAAGCGCGACACCCATTTTTGGCTGATTCGGCAAAGGGGGTACCCTTTGTGTTTTCTCGTCCGGACCGACCTCGTCGGATTTCCACGAATCTTTACATGGTTCATCTACAATGTAAATGATAAGGTTTTCAAGGGAAATAACTTGCAAAAAACCCACTCTCGTGCAGGATATTGTCGAAGCCACGCATTGGCCAAATCGAAAGAACGTACATCATACAGTTTATCGATACCCCCTCAAATCATGGTGTATTTAGAGAATGCGACCAAGCCATGGCGTGATTCTCGTTCTAAGGTTCGTTTTGACGGGTCATGGGCTTAAAATGGCCCGTAGAAAAAGTTATGGACGTTTAAGTGCGACACCCATTTTTGGCCGATTCGGCAAGGGGGTACCCTTTGTGTTTTCTCGTCTGGACCGACCTCGTCGGATTTCCACGAATCTTTTCATTGTTAATCTAAAATGTAAATGATAAGGTTTTCAAGGGAAATTACTTGCAATAAACCCACTCTCGTGCAGGATATTGCCGAAGCCACGCATTGGCCAAACCAAAAGAACGTACATAATGCAGTTTATCGATACCCACTCAAATCATGGTGTATTGCCAGAATGCGACCAAGCCATGGCATGCTTCTTGTTCTAAAGTTCGTTTTGACGGGTCATGGGATTAAAACAGATGTTCGTATCAAAAGTTATGGACAGTTAAGCGCGACAACCATTTTTAGCCGATTCGGCAAAGGGGTACCCTTTGTGTTTTCTCGTCCGGACCGACCTCGTTGGATTTCCATGAATCTTTACATTGTTCATCTACAATGTAATTGATAAGGTTTTCAAGGGAAATAACTTGCAAAAAACCCACTCTCGTTTAGGATATTGCCGAAGCCACGCATTGGCCAAACCGAAAGAACGTACATCATGCAGTTTATCGATACCCAATAAAATCATGGTGTATTGACAGAAAGCGACCAATCCATGGCATGCTCCTCTTTCTAAGGTTATTTTTCATGGGTCATAGGCTTAAAATGGGTCCCTGTAGCAAATGTTATGGACGTTTAAGTACGACACCCATTTTTCGTCGATTCCGCAAAGGGGGTACCTTTGTGTTTTCTCGTCCGAACCGACCACGTCGGATTTCTACGAATGTTTACATTGTCCATATACAATATAAATGATATGGTTTTCAAGGGAAATAACTTGCAAAAAACCCATTCTCGTGCACGATATTGCCGAAACCACGCAATAGCCAAACCGAAAGAACGTACATCTTGCAGTTTATCTATACCCACTCAAATAATGGTGTATTGCTAAAAAGCTACCAAGCCATGACTTTCTTCTCATTCCAAGGTTCGTTTTTATGGGTCATGGGATTAAAACGGATCCCCGTAGCAAAAGTTATGGATGTTTAAGCGCGACACCCATTTTTGGCCGATTCGGCAAAGGAGGTACCCTTTGTGTTTTCTCGTCCGGACCGACCTCGTCGGATTTCCACGAATATTTACATGGGTCATATACAAAGTAAATGATAAGGTTTTCATGGGAAATAACTTGCAAAAAACCCACTCTCGTGCAGGATATTGCAGAAGCCACGCATTGGCCAAATCGAAAGAACGTACATCATGCAATTTATGGATACCCCCTCAAATCATGGTGTATTTCCAAAATGCGACCAAGCCATGGTGTGCATATCATTCTAAGGTTCGTTTTGACGGTTCATTTGCTTAAAACTTCCTGTAGCAAAATTTATGGACGTTTAAGTGCGACACCCATTTTCTCTCGATTCAGCAAAGGGGTACCCTTTGTGTTTTCTCGTCCGGACCGACCTCGTCGGATTTCCATGAATCTTTACATTGTCCATATACAATATAAATGATAAGGTTTTCAAGGGAAATAACTTGCAAAAAACCCACTCTCGTGTACGATATTCCCGAAACCATGCAATGGCCAAACCGAAAGAACATAAATCATGCAATTTATCGATACTCACTCAAATTATGGTGTATTGCCAGAAAGAGACTGAGCCATGACGTTCTTATTGTTCTAAGGCTTTTTTTGACGGGTCATGGGCTTAAAATGGATCCCTGTAGCAAAAGTTATGGACGTTTAAATGCGACACCCATTTTAGGTTGATTCGGCAAAGAGGGTACCCTTTGTGTTTTCTCGTGTGGACCGACTTCGTCGGATTTCCACGAATCTTTACATTGTTCATCTAAAATGTAAGTGATAACGTTTTCAAAGGAAATAACTTGCAAAAAACCCACTCTCGTGCAGGATATTGCCGAAGCCATGCAATTACCAAACCGAAGGAGCGTACATCATGCAGTTTGTCGATACCCACTCAAATCATGGTGTATTTCCAGAAAGCGACCAAGCCATGGAGTGCTTCTCATTCTAAGGTTCGTTTTGATGGATCATGGGAATAAAACGGATCCCCGTAGCAAAAGTATTGGACGTTTAAGCGCGACACCCATTTTTGGTCGATTCGGCAAAGGGGGTACCCTTTGTGTTTTCTCGTCCGGACCGACCTCGTCGGATTTCCATGATTCTTTACGTTGTTCATCTAAAATGTAAATTATAAGGTTTTGAAGGGAAATAACTTGCAAAAACCCCAATCTCGTGCAGGATATTGCCAAAGCCACACATTGGCCAAACCGAAAGAACGTACGTCATGCAGTTTATCGATACCTACTCAAATGATGGTGTATTGCCAGAAAGCGACCATGCCATGGTATGATTATCGTTCTAATTTTCGTTTTAACGGGTCATGGGCTTAAAACGGATCCCCGTAGCAAAAGTTATGGACGTTTAAGTGTGACACCCATTTTTGGTCTATTCGGCAAAAGGGTTACCCTTCGTGTTTTCTCGTTCGGAACAACCTCGTCGGATTTCCACGAATCTTTACATTGTCCATCTACAATATAAATGATAAGGGTTTCAAGGGAAATAACTTGCAAAAAACCCACCCTCGTGCAGAATATTGTCGAAACCACGCAATGGCTAAACAGAAATAACGTACATCATGCAGTTTATCGATACCCACTAAAATCATGGTGTATTGCTAGAAAGAGACCAAAACATGACGTTCTACTCATTCTAAGGTTCGTTTTGACGGGTCATGGGCTTAAAACGGATCTCTGTAGCAAAAGTTATTGACATTTAAGCGCGACACCCATTTTTGGCCGATTCGGCAAAAAGGTACCCTTTGTGTTTTCTCGTCCGGACAGACCTCGTCGGATTTCCACGAATTTTTGCATTGTTCATCTACAATGTAAATGAGATGGTTTTGAAGGGAATTAATTTGCAAAAAAACTATTCTCGTGCACGGTATTGCCGAAACCACGCAATGACCAAACCAAAATAACGTACATCATGCAGTTTATCTATACCCACTCAAATAATGGTGTATTGGCAGAAAGATACCAAGCCATGATGTACTTCTCATTCTAAGGTTCGTTTTGACGAGTCATGGGATTAAAACGGATCCTCGTAGCAAAAGTTATGGATGTTTAAGCGCGACACCCATTTTTGGCTGATTCGGCAAAGGGGGTACCCTTTGTGTTTTCTCGTCCGGACCGACCTCGTCGGATTTCCACGAATCTTTACATGGTTCATCTACAATGTAAATGATAAGGTTTTCAAGGGAAATAACTTGCAAAAAACCCACTCTCGTGCAGGATATTGTCGAAGCCACGCATTGGCCAAATCGAAAGAACGTACATCATACAGTTTATCGATACCCCCTCAAATCATGGTGTATTTAGAGAATGCGACCAAGCCATGGCGTGATTCTCGTTCTAAGGTTCGTTTTGACGGGTCATGGGCTTAAAATGGCCCGTAGAAAAAGTTATGGACGTTTAAGTGCGACACCCATTTTTGGCCGATTCGGCAAGGGGGTACCCTTTGTGTTTTCTCGTCTGGACCGACCTCGTCGGATTTCCACGAATCTTTTCATTGTTAATCTAAAATGTAAATGATAAGGTTTTCAAGGGAAATTACTTGCAATAAACCCACTCTCGTGCAGGATATTGCCGAAGCCACGCATTGGCCAAACCAAAAGAACGTACATAATGCAGTTTATCGATACCCACTCAAATCATGGTGTATTGCCAGAATGCGACCAAGCCATGGCATGCTTCTTGTTCTAAAGTTCGTTTTGACGGGTCATGGGATTAAAACAGATGTTCGTATCAAAAGTTATGGACAGTTAAGCGCGACAACCATTTTTAGCCGATTCGGCAAAGGGGTACCCTTTGTGTTTTCTCGTCCGGACCGACCTCGTTGGATTTCCATGAATCTTTACATTGTTCATCTACAATGTAATTGATAAGGTTTTCAAGGGAAATAACTTGCAAAAAACCCACTCTCGTTTAGGATATTGCCGAAGCCACGCATTGGCCAAACCGAAAGAACGTACATCATGCAGTTTATCGATACCCAATAAAATCATGGTGTATTGACAGAAAGCGACCAATCCATGGCATGCTCCTCTTTCTAAGGTTATTTTTCATGGGTCATAGGCTTAAAATGGGTCCCTGTAGCAAATGTTATGGACGTTTAAGTACGACACCCATTTTTCGTCGATTCCGCAAAGGGGGTACCTTTGTGTTTTCTCGTCCGAACCGACCACGTCGGATTTCTACGAATGTTTACATTGTCCATATACAATATAAATGATATGGTTTTCAAGGGAAATAACTTGCAAAAAACCCATTCTCGTGCACGATATTGCCGAAACCACGCAATAGCCAAACCGAAAGAACGTACATCTTGCAGTTTATCTATACCCACTCAAATAATGGTGTATTGCTAAAAAGCTACCAAGCCATGACTTTCTTCTCATTCCAAGGTTCGTTTTTATGGGTCATGGGATTAAAACGGATCCCCGTAGCAAAAGTTATGGATGTTTAAGCGCGACACCCATTTTTGGCCGATTCGGCAAAGGAGGTACCCTTTGTGTTTTCTCGTCCGGACCGACCTCGTCGGATTTCCACGAATATTTACATGGGTCATATACAAAGTAAATGATAAGGTTTTCATGGGAAATAACTTGCAAAAAACCCACTCTCGTGCAGGATATTGCAGAAGCCACGCATTGGCCAAATCGAAAGAACGTACATCATGCAATTTATGGATACCCCCTCAAATCATGGTGTATTTCCAAAATGCGACCAAGCCATGGTGTGCATATCATTCTAAGGTTCGTTTTGACGGTTCATTTGCTTAAAACTTCCTGTAGCAAAATTTATGGACGTTTAAGTGCGACACCCATTTTCTCTCGATTCAGCAAAGGGGTACCCTTTGTGTTTTCTCGTCCGGACCGACCTCGTCGGATTTCCATGAATCTTTACATTGTCCATATACAATATAAATGATAAGGTTTTCAAGGGAAATAACTTGCAAAAAACCCACTCTCGTGTACGATATTCCCGAAACCATGCAATGGCCAAACCGAAAGAACATAAATCATGCAATTTATCGATACTCACTCAAATTATGGTGTATTGCCAGAAAGAGACTGAGCCATGACGTTCTTATTGTTCTAAGGCTTTTTTTGACGGGTCATGGGCTTAAAATGGATCCCTGTAGCAAAAGTTATGGACGTTTAAATGCGACACCCATTTTAGGTTGATTCGGCAAAGAGGGTACCCTTTGTGTTTTCTCGTGTGGACCGACTTCGTCGGATTTCCACGAATCTTTACATTGTTCATCTAAAATGTAAGTGATAACGTTTTCAAAGGAAATAACTTGCAAAAAACCCACTCTCGTGCAGGATATTGCCGAAGCCATGCAATTACCAAACCGAAGGAGCGTACATCATGCAGTTTGTCGATACCCACTCAAATCATGGTGTATTGCCAAAAACCGACCAAGCCATGGAGTGATTGTCGTTCTAAGGTTCGTTTTGATGGGTCATGGGCTTAAAACTGATCCCCATAGCAAAAGTTATGGACGTTTAAGTGTGACACCCATTTTTGGTCTATTCGGCAAAGGGGTTACACTTTGTGGTTTCTCGTTCGGACCGACCTCGTCGGATTTCCACGAATCTTTACATTGTCCATCTACAATATAAATGATAAGGGTTTCAAGGGAAATAACTTGCAAAAAACCCACCCTCATGCAAGATATTGCCGAAACCACGCAATGGCTAAACCGAAATAACGTATATCATGTAGTTTATCGATACCCACTAAAATAATGGTGTATAGCCAGAAAGCGACCAATCCATGGAGTGACTGTCGTTCTAAGGTTCGTTTTTATGGGTCATGGGCACTAAACGGATCCCTATAGCAAAAGTTATGGACGTTTAAGTGCGACACCCATCTTTGGCCGATTCAGCAAAGAGGGTACCCTTTGTGTTTTCTTGTCCGGACCGACCTCGTCGGATTTCCACGAATCTTTACATTGTTCATCTGTAATGTAAATGATAATGTTTTCAAGGGAAATAACTTGCAATAAACCCACTCTCGTGCAGGTTATTGCCAAAGCCACGCATTGGCCAAACCGAAAGAACGTACATCATGCATTTTATCGATACCCACTCAAATCATGGTTTATTTCCAGAAATAGACCAAGCCATGGAGTGCTTCTCGTTCTAAGGTTCGTTTTGAGGGGTCATGGGCTTAAAACGGATCTCCGTAGCAAAAGTGATGGACGTTTAAGCGCGACACCCATTTTTGGCCGATTCGGCAAAGGGGTTCCCTTTGTGTTTTCTCGTCCGGACCGACCTCGTCGGATTTTCACGAATCTTTACATTGTTCATCAACAATGTAAATGAGAAGGTTTTAAAGGGAAATAATTTGCAAAAAACCTATTCTCGTGCAGGATATTGCCAAAGCCACACATTGGCCAAACCGAAGGAGCGTACATCATGCAGTTTATCGATATTCACTCAAATCATGGTGTATTTCCAGAAAGCGACCAAGCCATGTAGTGATTGTCGTTCTAAGGTTCGTTTTGATGGGTCATGGGCACTAAACGGATCCCCATAGCAAAACTTATGGATAACTTTTGCTACAGGGATCCGTTTTAAGCCCATGACCCGTCAAAAAAAACCTTAGAACAATAAGAACGTCATGGCTCAATCTCTTTCTGGCAATACACCATAATTTGAGTGAGTATCGATAAATTGCATGATTTATGTTCTTTCGGTTTGGCCATTGCATGGTTTCGGGAATATCGTACACGAGAGTGGGTTTTTTGCAAGTTATTTCCCTTGGGGATACCCACTCAAATCATGGTGTATTGCCAAAAACCGACCAAGCCATGGAGTGATTGTCGTTCTAAGGTTCGTTTTGATGGGTCATGGGCTTAAAACTGATCCCCATAGCAAAAGTTATGGACGTTTAAGTGTGACACCCATTTTTGGTCTATTCGGCAAAGGGGTTACCCTTTGTGGTTTCTCGTTCGGACCGACCTCGTCGGATTTCCACGAATCTTTACATTGTCCATATACAATATAAATGATAAGGGTTTCAAGGGAAATAACTTGCGAAAAACCCACCCTCATGCAAGATATTGCCGAAACCACGCAATGGCTAAACCGAAATAACGTATATCATGCAGTTTATCGATACCCACTAAAATAATGGTGTATTGCCAGAAAGCGACCAATCCATGGAGTGACTGTCGTTCTAAGGTTCGTTTTTATGGGTCATGGGCACTAAACGGATCCCCATAGCAAAAGTTATGGACGTTTAAGTGCGACACCCATCTTTGGCCGATTCAGCAAAGAGGGTACCCTTTGTGTTTTCTTGTCCGGACCGACCTCGTCGGATTTCCACGAATCTTTACATTGTTCATCTGCAATGTAAATGATAATGTTTTCAAGGGAAATAACTTGCAATAAACCCACTCTCGTGCAGGTTATTGCCAAAGCCACGCATTAGCCAAACCGAAAGAACGTACATCATGCATTTTATCGATACCCACTCAAATCATGGTTTATTTCCAGAAATAGACCAATCCATGGAGTGCTTCTCGTTCTAAGGTTTGTTTTGAGGGGTCATGGGATTAAAACGGATCTCCGTAGCAAAAGTTTTGGACGTTTAAGCGCGACACCCATTTTTGGCCGATTCGGCAAAGGGGTTCCCTTTGTGTTTTCTCGTCCGGACCGACCTCGTCGGATTTTCACGAATCTTTACATTGTTCATCAACAATGTAAATGATAAGGTTTTAAAGGGAAATAATTTGCAAAAAACCTATTCTCGTGCAGGATATTGCCAAAGCCACACATTGGCCAAACCGAAGGAGCGTACATCATGCAGTTTATCGATACCCACTCTAATCATGGTGTATTTCCAGAAAGCGACCAAGCCATGTAGTGATTGTCGTTCTAAGGTTCGTTTTGATGGGTCATGGGCACTAAACGGATCCCCATAGCAAAACTTATGGACGTTTAAGTGCGACACCCATTTTTGGCCGATTCAGCAAAGAGGGTACCCTTTGTGTTTTCTTGTCTGGACTGACCTCGTCGGATTTCCACGAATCTTTACATTGTTCATCTGCAATGTAAATGATAAGGTTTTCAAGGGAAATAACTTGCAATAAACCCACTCTCGTGTAGGTTATTGCCAAAGCCACGCATTGGCCAAACCGAAAGAACGTACATCATGCATTTTATCGATACCCACTCAAATCATGGTTTATTGCCAGAAATAAACCAAGCCATGGCGTGCTTCTGGTTCTTAGGTTTGTTTTGACGGGTCATGGGCTTAAAACGAATCTCCGTAGCAAAAGTTATGGACGTTTAAGCGCGACACCCATTTTTGGCCGATTTGGCAAGGGGGTTCCCTTTGTGTTTTCTCGTCCGGACAGACCTCGTCGGATTTCCACGAATCTTTACATTGTTCATCTAAAATTTAAATGATAAGGTTTTCAAGGGAAATAACTTGCAAAAAACCCAATCTCGTGAAGGATATTGCCGAAGCCACACATTGGCTAAACCGAAAGAACGTACACCATACAGTTTATCGTTACCTACTCAAATGATGGTGTATTGCCAGAAATTGAACATGCCATGGCATGATTCTCGTTCTAATGTTTGTTTTGACGGGTCATGGGCTTAAAACGGATCCCCGTAGCAAAAGTTATAGACGTTTAAGTGTGACACCCATTTTTGGTCTATTCGGCAAAGGGGTTACCCTTTGTGGTTTCTCGTTCGGACCGACCTCGTCGGATTTCCACGAATCTTTACATTGTCCATCTACATTATAAATGATAAGGGTTTCAAGGGAAATAACTTGCAAAAAACCCACCCTAATGCAGGATATTGCCGAAACGACGCAATGGCTAAACCGAAATAACGTACATCATGCAGTTTATCAATACCCACTAAAATCATGGTGTATTGCCAGAAAGCGACCAAAACATGACATTATTCTCGTTCTAAGGTTCGTTTTGACGGTTCATGATCTTAAAATGGATCTCTGTAGCAAAAGTTAGGACGTTTAGGCTCGACACCCATTTTTGGCCGATTCGGCAAAAGGGTACCCTTTGTGTATTCTCGTCCGGACCGACCTCGTCGAAATTCCACGAATCTTTACATTGTTCATATACAATGTAAATGAGAAGATTTTCAAGAGAAATAATTTGCAAAAAACCTATTCTCGTGCAGGATATTTCCAAAGCCACGCATTGGCCAACCCGAAGGAGCGTACATCATGCAGTTTATCGATACCCACTCAAATCATGGTGTATTGCCAGAAAGCGACCAATCCATGGAGTGACTGTCGTTCTAAGGTTCGTTTTTATGGGTCATGGGCACTAAACGGATCTCCATAGCAAATGTTATGGACGTTTAAGTGCGACACCCATCTTTGGCCGATTCAGCAAAGAGGGTACCCTTTGTGTTTTCTTGTCCGAACCGACCTCGTCGGATTTCCATGAATCTTTACATTGTTCATCTGCAAAGTAAATGATAATGTTTTCAAGGGAAATAACTTGCAATAAACCCACTCTCGTGCAGATTATTGCCAAAGCCACGCATTGGCCAAACCGAAAGAACGTACATCATGCATTTTATCGATATCCACTCAAATCATGGTTTATTGCCAGAAATAGACCAATCCATGGCGTGCTTCTCGTTCTAAGGTTCGTTTTGACGGGTCATAGGCTTAAAACGGATCTCCGTAGTAAAAGTTATGGACGTTTAAGCGCGACACCCATATTTGGCCGATTCCGCAAAGGGTTCCCTTTGTGTTTTCTCGTCCGGACCGACCTCGTCAGATTTCCACGAATCTTTACATTGTTCATCTACAATGTAAATGAGAAGGTTTTCAAGGGAAATAATTTGCAAAAAACCTATTCTCGTGCAGGATATTGCCAAAGCCACGCATTGGCCAAACCGAAGGAGCGTACATCATGCAGTTTATCGATACCCACTCAAATCATGGTGTATTGCCAGAAAGCGACCAAGCCATGGAGTGATTGTTGTTCTAAGGTTCGTTTTGATGGGTCATGAGCACTAAACGGATCCCCATAACAAAACTTATGGACGTTAAAGTGCGACACCCATTTTTGGCCGATTCAGCAAAGAGGGTACCCTTTGTGTTTTCTTGTCCGGACCGACCTCGTCGGATTTCCACGAATCTTTACATTTTTCATCTGCAATGTAAATGATAATGTTTTCAAGGGAAATAACTTGCAATAAACCCACTCTCGTGAAGGTTATTGCCAAAGCCACGCATTGGCCAAACCGAAAGAACGTACATCATGCATTTTATCGATACCCACTCAAATCATGGTTTATTGCCAGAAATAGACCAAGCCATGGCGTGCTTCTCGTTCTAAGGTTCGTTTTGACGGGTCATGGGCTTAAAACGGATCTCCGTAGCAAAAGTTATGGACGTTTAAGCGCGACACCCATTTTTGGTCGATTCGGCAAAGGGGGTTCTCTTTGTGTTTTCTCGTCCGGACCGACCTCGTCGGATTTCCACGAATCTTTACATTGTTCATCTAAAATTTAAATGATAAGGTTTTCAAGAGAAATAACTTGCAAAAAATCCAATCTCGTGCAGGATATTGCCGAAGCCACACATTGGCTAAACCGAAAGAACGTACGTCATGCAGTTTATCGATACCTACTCAAATGATGGTGTATTGCCAGAAATTGACCATGCCATGGCATGATTCTCGTTCTAATGTTTGTTTTGACGGGTCATGGGCTTAAAACGGATCCCCGTAGCAAAAGTTATGGACGTTTAAGTGTGACACCCATTTTTTGTCTTTTCGGCAAAGGGGTTACCCTTTGTGGTTTCTCGTTCGGACCGACCTCGTCAGATTTCCACGAACCTTTACATTGTCCATCTACAATATAAATGATAAGGGTTTCAAGGGAAATAACTTGCAAAAAACCCACCCTCATGCAGGATATTGCCGAAACCACGCAATGGCTAAACCGAAATAACGTACATCATGCAGTTTATCGATACCCACTAAAATCATGGTGTATTGCCAGAAAGAGACCAAAACATGACGTTCTTCTCGTTCTAAGGTTCGTTTTGACGGGTCATGGTCTTAAAATGGATCTCTGTAGCAAAAGTTATGGACGTTTAGGCGCGACACCCATTTTTGCCGATTCGGCAAAAGGGTACCCTTTGTGTTTTCTCGTCCGGACCGACCTCGACGGATTTCCACAAATCTTTACATTGTTCATCTAAAATGTAAATGAGAAGATTTTCAAGAGAAATAATTTGCAAAAAACCTATTCTCGTGCAGGATATTGCCAAAGCCACGCATTGGCCAAACCGAAGGAGCGTACATCATGCAGTTTATCGATACCCACTCAAATCATGGTGTATTTCCAGAAAGCTACCAAGCCATGGAGTGACTGTCTTTCTAAGGTTCGTTTTGATGGGTCATGGGCACTAAACGGATCCCCATAGCAAAAGTTATGGACGTTTAAGTGCGACACCCTTTTTGGCCGATTCAGCAAAGAGGGTACCCTTTGTGTTTTCTTGTCCGGACCGACCTCGTCGGATTTCCACGAATCTATACATTATCCATATACAATGTAAATGATGATGTTTTCAAGGGAAATAACTTGCAATAAACCCACTCTCGTGCAGGTTATTGCCAAAGCCCCGCATTGGCCAAACCGAAAGAATGTACATCATGTATTTTATCGATACCTACTCAAATCATGGTTTATTGCCAGAAATAGACCAAGCCATGGTGTGCTTCTCTTTCTAAGGTTCGTTTTGACGGGTCATGGACTTAAAATGGATCTCCGTAGCAAAAGTTATGGACGTTTAAGCGCGACACCCATTTTTAGCCGATACGGCAAAGGGGGTACCCTTTGTGTTTTCTCGTACGGACCGACCTCGTCGGATTTCCACGAATCGTTACATTTTTCATCTACAATGTAAATGATAAGGTTTTCAAGGGAAATAACTTGCAAAAAACCCAATCTCGTGCAGGATATTGCCGAAGCCACACAATGGCCAAACCAAAAGAACGTACGTCATGCAGTTTATCGATACCAACTCAAATCATGGTGTATTTCTAGAAAGCGACCAATCCATGGCATTATTCTCGTTCTAAGGTTCGTTTTGATGGGTCATGGGCTTAAAACGGATCCCCATAGCAAAAGTTATGGACGTTTAAGTGCGACACCCATTTTTGGCCGATTCAGCAAATGGGGTACCCTTTGCGTTTTCTCGTCCGGACTGACCTCTATGGATTTCCACGAATCTTTACATTGTTCATATACAATGTAAATGATTAGGTTTCAAGGGAAATAACTTGCAAAAAACCCACTCTCGTGCACGATATTGCCGAAACAACGCAATGGTCAAACCGAAAGAACGTACATCATGAAGTTTATCAATATCCACTCAAATAATGGTGTATTGCCAGAAAACTGCCACGCCATGACGTGCTTCTCGTTCTAAGGTTCGTTTTGATGGGTCATGGGATTAAAATGGATCTTCATAGCAAAAGTTATGGACATTTAAGCGCGACACCCATTTTTAGCCGATTCGGCAAAGGGGTACCCTTTGTGTTTTCTCGTCCGAACCGACCTCGTTGGATTTACATTAATCTTTACATTGTTCATCTACGATGTAAATTATAAGGTTTTCAAGGGAAATAACTTGCAAAAAACCCACTCTCGTGCAGGATATTGCCGAAGCCACGCATTGGCCAAACCGAAAGAACGTACATCATGTAGTTTATCGATTCCCACTCAAATCATGGTGTATTGACAGAAAGCGACCAAGCCATGGCATGCTTCTCGTTCTAAGGTTCTTTTTTACGGGTCATGGGCTTAAAACGGATCCTCGTAGCAAAAGTTATGGACGTTTAAGTGTGACACTCATTTTTGGTCGATTCCGTAAAGGGGGTACCCTTTGTGTTTTCTCGTCCGGACCGACCTCGTCGGATTTTCAAGAATCTTTACATTGTACATCTACAATATAAATGATATGGTTTTCAAAGGAAATAACTTGCAAAAAACCCACTCTCGTGCACGATATTGCCGAAACCACGCAATGGCCAAACCGAAAGAATGTACATCATGCAGTTTATCTATACCTACTCGAATAATGGTGTATTGCCAGAAATCTACCAATCCATGACGTGCTTATCATTCTAAGGTTCATTTTGACGGTTCATGGGATTAAAACGGATCTCCGTAGCAAATTTTATGGATGTTTAAGCGCGACACCCATTTTTGGCCGATTCGCTAAACGGGGTACCCTTTGTGTTTTCTCGTCCGGACCGACCTCGTCGGATTTCCACGAATCTTTACATTGTTCATCTAAAATTTAAATGATAAGGTTTTCAAGGGAAATAACTTGCAAAAAACCCAATCTCGTGCAGGATATTGCCGAAGCCACACATTGGCTAAACCGAAAGAACGTACACCATACAGTTTATCGATACCTACTCAAATGATGGTGTATTGCCAGAAATTGAACATGCCATGGCATGATTCTCGTTCTAATGTTTGTTTTGACGGGTCATGGGCTTAAAACGGATCCCCGTAGCAAAAGTTATAGACGTTTAAGTGTGACACCCATTTTTGGTCTATTCGGCAAAGGGGTTACCCTTTGTGGTTTCTCGTTCGGACCGACCTCGTCGGATTTCCACGAATCTTTACATTGTCCATCTACATTGTAAATGATAAGGGTTTCAAGGGAAATAACTTGCAAAAAACCCACCCTAATGCAGGATATTGCCGAAACCACGCAATGGCTAAACCGAAATAACGTACATCATGCAGTTTATCAATACCCACTAAAATCATGGTGTATTGCCAGAAAGCGACCAAAACATGACATTATTCTCGTTCTAAGGTTCGTTTTGACGGTTCATGATCTTAAAATGGATCTCTGTAGCAAAAGGTAGGACGTTTAGGCTCGACACCCATTTTTGGCCGATTCGGCAAAAGGGTACCCTTTGTGTATTCTCGTCCGGACCGACCTCGTCGGAATTCCACGAATCTTTACATTGTTCATATACAATGTAAATGAGAAGATTTTCAAGAGAAATAATTTGCAAAAAACCTATTCTCGTGCAGGATATTTCCAAAGCCACGCATTGGCCAACCCGAAGGAGCGTACATCATGCAGTTTATCGATACCCACTCAAATCATGGTGTATTGCCAGAAAGCGACCAATCCATGGAGTGACTGTCGTTCTAAGGTTCGTTTTTATGGGTCATGGGCACTAAACGCATCCCCATAGCAAATGTTATGGACGTTTAAGTGCGACACCCATCTTTGGCCGATTCAGCAAAGAGGGTACCCTTTGTGTTTTCTTGTCCGAACCGACCTCGTCGGATTTCCATGAATCTTTACATTGTTCATCTGCAATGTAAATGATAATGTTTTCAAGGGAAATAACTTGCAATAAACCCACTCTCGTGCTGATTATTGCCAAAGCCACGCATTGGCCAAACCGAAAGAACGTACATCATGCATTTTATCGATATCCACTCAAATCATGGTTTATTGCTAGAAATAGACCAATCCATGGCGTGCTTCTCGTTCTAAGGTTCGTTTTGACGGGTCATAGGCTTAAAACGGATCTCCGTAGTAAAAGTTATGGACGTTTAAGCGCGACACCCATATTTGGCCGATTCCGCAAAGGGGTTCCCTTTGTGTTTTCTCGTCCGGACCGACCTCGTCAGATTTCCACGAATCTTTACATTGTTCATCTACAATGTAAATGAGAAGGTTTTCAAGGGAAATAATTTGCAAAAAACCTATTCTCGTGCAGGATATTGCCAAAGCCACGCATTGGCCAAACCGAAGGAGCGTACATCATGCAGTTTATCGATACCCACTCAAATCATGGTGTATTGCCAGAAAGCGACCAAGCCATGGAGTGATTGTTGTTCTAAGGTTCGTTTTTATGGGTTATGAGCACTAAACGGATCCCCATAACAAAACTTATGGACGTTAAAGTGCGACACCCATTTTTGGCCGATTCAGCAAAGAGGGTACCCTTTGTGTTTTCTTGTCCGGACCGACCTCGTCGGATTTCCACGAATCTTTACATTGTTCATCTACAATGTAAATGATAATGTTTTCAAGGGAAATAACTTGCAATAAACCCACTCTCGTGAAGGTTATTGCCAAAGCCACGCATTGGCCAAACCGAAAGAACGTACATCATGCATTTTATCGATACCCACTCAAATCATGGTTTATTGCCAGAAATAGACCAAGCCATGGCGTGCTTCTCGTTCTAAGGTTCGTTTTGACGGGTCATGGGCTTAAAACGGATCTCCGTAGCAAAAGTTATGGACGTTTAAGCGCGACACCCATTTTTGGTCGATTCGGCAAAGGGGGTTCTCTTTGTGTTTTCTCGTCCGGACCGACCTCGTCGGATTTCCACGAATCTTTACATTGTTCATCTAAAATTTAAATGATAAGGTTTTCAAGGGAAATAACTTGCAAAAAATCCAATCTCGTGCAGGATATTGCCGAAGCCACACATTGGCTAAACCGAAAGAACGTACGTCATGCAGTTTATCGATACCTACTCAAATGATGGTGTATTGCCAGAAATTGACCATGCCATGGCATGATTCTCGTTCTAATGTTTGTTTTGACGGGTCATGGGCTTAAAACGGATCCCCGTAGCAAAAGTTATGGACGTTTAAGTGTGACACCCATTTTTTGTCTTTTCGGCAAAGGGGTTACCCTTTGTGGTTTCTCGTTCGGACCGACCTCGTCAGATTTCCACGAACCTTTACATTGTCCATCTACAATATAAATGATAAGGGTTTCAAGGGAAATAACTTGCAAAAAACCCACCCTCATGCAGGATATTGCCGAAACCACGCAATGGCTAAACCGAAATAACGTACATCATGCAGTTTATCGATACCCACTAAAATCATGGTGTATTGCCAGAAAGAGACCAAAACATGACGTTCTTCTCGTTCTAAGGTTCGTTTTGACGGGTCATGGTCTTAAAATGGATCTCTGTAGCAAAAGTTATGGACGTTTAGGCGCGACACCCATTTTTGCCGATTCGGCAAAAGGGTACCCTTTGTGTTTTCTCGTCCGGACCGACCTCGACGGATTTCCACAAATCTTTACATTGTTCATCTAAAATGTAAATGAGAAGATTTTCAAGAGAAATAATTTGCAAAAAACCTATTCTCGTGCAGGATATTGCCAAAGCCACGCATTGGCCAAACCGAAGGAGCGTACATCATGCAGTTTATCGATACCCACTCAAATCATGGTGTATTTCCAGAAAGCTACCAAGCCATGGAGTGACTGTCTTTCTAAGGTTCGTTTTGATGGGTCATGGGCACTAAACGGATCCCCATAGCAAAAGTTATGGACGTTTAAGTGCGACACCCTTTTTGGCCGATTCAGCAAAGAGGGTACCCTTTGTGTTTTCTTGTCCGGACCGACCTCGTCGGATTTCCACGAATCTATACATTATCCATATACAATGTAAATGATGATGTTTTCAAGGGAAATAACTTGCAATAAACCCACTCTCGTGCAGGTTATTGCCAAAGCCCCGCATTGGCCAAACCGAAAGAATGTACATCATGTATTTTATCGATACCTACTCAAATCATGGTTTATTGCCAGAAATAGACCAAGCCATGGTGTTCTTCTCTTTCTAAGGTTCGTTTTGACGGGTCATGGACTTAAAATGGATCTCCGTAGCAAAAGTTATGGACGTTTAAGCGCGACACCCATTTTTAGCCGATACGGCAAAGGGGGTACCCTTTGTGTTTTCTCGTACGGACCGACCTCGTCGGATTTCCACGAATCGTTACATTTTTCATCTACAATGTAAATGACAAGGTTTTCAAGGGAAATAACTTGCAAAAAACCCAATCTCGTGCAGGATATTGCCGAAGCCACACAATGGCCAAACCAAAAGAACGTACGTCATGCAGTTTATCGATACCAACTCAAATCATGGTGTATTTCTAGAAAGCGACCAATCCATGGCATTATTCTCGTTCTAAGGTTCGTTTTGATGGGTCATGGGCTTAAAACGGATCCCCATAGCAAAAGTTATGGACGTTTAAGTGCGACACCCATTTTTGGCCGATTCAGCAAATGGGGTACCCTTTGCGTTTTCTCGTCCGGACTGACCTCTATGGATTTCCACGAATCTTTACATTGTTCATATACAATTTAAATGATTAGGTTTCAAGGGAAATAACTTGCAAAAAACCCACTCTCGTGCACGATATTGCCGAAACAACGCAATGGTCAAACCGAAAGAACGTACATCATGAAGTTTATCAATATCCACTCAAATAATGGTGTATTGCCAGAAAACTGCCACGCCATGACGTGCTTCTCGTTCTAAGGTTCGTTTTGATGGGTCATGGGATTAAAATGGATCTTCGTAGCAAAAGTTATGGACATTTAAGCGCGACACCCATTTTTAGCCGATTCGGCAAAGGGGTACCCTTTGTGTTTTCTCGTCCGAACCGACCTCGTTGGATTTACATTAATCTTTACATTGTTCATCTACGATGTAAATTATAAGGTTTTCAAGGGAAATAACTTGCAAAAAACCTATTCTCGTGCAGGATATTGCCAAAGCCACACATTGGCCAAACCGAAGGAGCGTACATCATGCAGTTTATCGATACCTACTCAAATGGTGGTGTATTGCCAGAAATTGAACATGCCATGGCATGATTCTCGTTCTAATGTTTGTTTTGACGGGTCATGGGCTTAAAACGGATCCCCGTAGCAAAAGTTATAGACGTTTAAGTGTGACACCCATTTTTGGTCTATTCGGCAAAGGGGTTACCCTTTGTGGTTTCTCGTTCGGACCGACCTCGTCGGATTTCCACGAATCTTTACATTGTCCATCTACATTATAAATGATAAGGGTTTCAAGGGAAATAACTTGCAAAAAACCCACCCTAATGCAGGATATTGCCGAAACCACGCAATGGCTAAATCGAAATAACGTACATCATGCAGTTTATCAATACCCACTAAAATCATGGTGTATTGCCAGAAAGCGACCAAAACATGACATTATTCTCGTTCTAAGGTTCGTTTTGACGGTTCATGATCTTAAAATGGATCTCTGTAGCAAAAGTTAGGACGTTTAGGCTCGACACCCATTTTTGGCCGATTCGGCAAAAGGGTACCCTTTGTGTATTCTCGTCCGGACCGACCTCGTCGGAATTCCACGAATCTTTACATTGTTCATATACAATGTAAATGAGAAGATTTTCAAGAGAAATAATTTGCAAAAAACCTATTCTCGTGCAGGATATTTCCAAAGCCACGCATTGGCCAACCCGAAGGAGCGTACATCATGCAGTTTATCGATACCCACTCAAATCATGGTGTATTGCCAGAAAGCGACCAATCCATGGAGTGACTGTCGTTCTAAGGTTCGTTTTTATGGGTCATGGGCACTAAACGCATCCCCATAGCAAATGTTATGGACGTTTAAGTGCGACACCCATCTTTGGCCGATTAAGCAAAGAGGGTACCCTTTGTGTTTTCTTGTCCGAACCGACCTCGTCGGATTTCCATGAATCTTTACATTGTTCATCTGCAATGTAAATGATAATGTTTTCAAGGGAAATAACTTGCAATAAACCCACTCTCGTGCAGATTATTGCCAAAGCCACGCATTGGCCAAACCGAAAGAACGTACATCATGCATTTTATCGATATCCACTCAAATCATGGTTTATTGCCAGAAATAGACCAATCCATGGCGTGCTTCTCGTTCTAAGGTTCGTTTTGACGGGTCATAGGCTTAAAACGGATCTCCGTAGTAAAAGTTATGGACGTTTAAGCGCGACACCCATATTTGGCCGATTCCGCAAAGGGGTTCCCTTTGTGTTTTCTCGTCCGGACCGACCTCGTCAGATTTCCACGAATCTTTACATTGTTCATCTACAATGTAAATGAGAAGGTTTTCAAGGGAAATAATTTGCAAAAAACCTATTCTCGTGCAGGATATTGCCAAAGCCACGCATTGGCCAAACCGAAGGAGCGTACATCATGCAGTTTATCGATACCCACTCAAATCATGGTGTATTGCCAGAAAGCGACCAAGCCATGGAGTGATTGTTGTTCTAAGGTTCGTTTTGATGGGTCATGAGCACTAAACGGATCCCCATAACAAAACTTATGGACGTTAAAGTGCGACACCCATTTTTGGCCGATTCAGCAAAGAGGGTACCCTTTGTGTTTTCTTGTCCGGACCGACCTCGTCGGATTTCCACGAATCTTTACATTGTTCATCTGCAATGTAAATGATAATGTTTTCAAGGGAAATAACTTGCAATAAACCCACTCTCGTGAAGGTTATTGCCAAAGCCACGCATTGGCCAAACCGAAAGAACGTACATCATGCATTTTATCGATACCCACTCAAATCATGGTTTATTGCCAGAAATAGACCAAGCCATGGCGTGCTTCTCGTTCTAAGGTTCGTTTTGACGGGTCATGGGCTTAAAACGGATCTCCGTAGCAAAAGTTATGGACGTTTAAGCGCGACACCCATTTTTGGTCGATTCGGCAAAGGGGGTTCTCTTTGTGTTTTCTCGTCCGGACCGACCTCGTCGGATTTCCACGAATCTTTACATTGTTCATCTAAAATTTAAATGATAAGGTTTTCAAGGGAAATAACTTGCAAAAAATCCAATCTCGTGCAGGATATTGCCGAAGCCACACATTGGCTAAACCGAAAGAACGTACGTCATGCAGTTTATCAATACCTACTCAAATGATGGTGTATTGCCAGAAATTGACCATGCCATGGCATGATTCTCGTTCTAATGTTTGTTTTGACGGGTCATGGGCTTAAAACGGATCCCCGTAGCAAAAGTTATGGACGTTTAAGTGTGACACCCATTTTTTGTCTTTTCGGCAAAGGGGTTACCCTTTGTGGTTTCTCGTTCGGACCGACCTCGTCAGATTTCCACGAACCTTTACATTGTCCATCTACAATATAAATGATAAGGGTTTCAAGGGAAATAACTTGCAAAAAACCCACCCTCATGCAGGATATTGCCGAAACCACGCAATGGCTAAACCGAAATAACGTACATCATGCAGTTTATCGATACCCACTAAAATCATGGTGTATTGCCAGAAAGAGACCAAAACATGACGTTCTTCTCGTTCTAAGGTTCGTTTTGACGGGTCATGGTCTTAAAATGGATCTCTGTAGCAAAAGTTATGGACGTTTAGGCGCGACACCCATTTTTGCCGATTCGGCAAAAGGGTACCCTTTGTGTTTTCTCGTCCGGACCGACCTCGACGGATTTCCACAAATCTTTACATTGTTCATCTAAAATGTAAATGAGAAGATTTTCAAGAGAAATAATTTGCAAAAAACCTATTCTCGTGCAGGATATTGCCAAAGCCACGCATTGGCCAAACCGAAGGAGCGTACATCATGCAGTTTATCGATACCCACTCAAATCATGGTGTATTTCCAGAAAGCTACCAAGCCATGGAGTGACTGTCTTTCTAAGGTTCGTTTTGATGGGTCATGGGCACTAAACGGATCCCCATAGCAAAAGTTATGGACGTTTAAGTGCGACACCCTTTTTGGCCGATTCAGCAAAGAGGGTACCCTTTGTGTTTTCTTGTCCGGACCGACCTCGTCGGATTTCCACGAATCTATACATTATCCATATACAATGTAAATGATGATGTTTTCAAGGGAAATAACTTGCAATAAACCCACTCTCGTGCAGGTTATTGCCAAAGCCCCGCATTGGCCAAACCGAAAGAATGTACATCATGTATTTTATCGATACCTACTCAAATCATGGTTTATTGCCAGAAATAGACCAAGCCATGGTGTTCTTCTCTTTCTAAGGTTCGTTTTGACGGGTCATGGACTTAAAATGGATCTCCGTAGCAAAAGTTATGGACGTTTAAGCGCGACACCCATTTTTAGCCGATACGGCAAAGGGGGTACCCTTTGTGTTTTCTCGTACGGACCGACCTCGTCGGATTTCCACGAATCGTTACATTTTTCATCTACAATGTAAATGATAAGGTTTTCAAGGGAAATAACTTGCAAAAAACCCAATCTCGTGCAGGATATTGCCGAAGCCACACAATGGCCAAACCAAAAGAACGTACGTCATGCAGTTTATCGATACCAACTCAAATCATGGTGTATTTCTAGAAAGCGACCAATCCATGGCATTATTCTCGTTCTAAGGTTCGTTTTGATGGGTCATGGGCTTAAAACGGATCCCCATAGCAAAAGTTATGGACGTTTAAGTGCGACACCCATTTTTGGCCGATTCAGCAAATGGGGTACCCTTTGCGTTTTCTCGTCCGGACTGACCTCTATGGATTTCCACGAATCTTTACATTGTTCATATACAATGTAAATGATTAGGTTTCAAGGGAAATAACTTGCAAAAAACCCACTCTCGTGCACGATATTGCCGAAACAACGCAATGGTCAAACCGAAAGAACGTACATCATGAAGTTTATCAATATCCACTCAAATAATGGTGTATTGCCAGAAAACTGCCACGCCATGACGTTCTTCTCGTTCTAAGGTTCGTTTTGATGGGTCATGGGATTAAAATGGATCTTCGTAGCAAAAGTTATGGACATTTAAGCGCGACACCCATTTTTAGCCGATTCGGCAAAGGGGTACCCTTTGTGTTTTCTCGTCCGAACCGACCTCGTTGGATTTACATTAATCTTTACATTGTTCATCTACGATGTAAATTATAAGGTTTTCAAGGGAAATAACTTGCAAAAAACCCACTCTCGTGCAGGATATTGCCGAAGCCACGCATTGGCCAAACCGAAAGAACGTACATCATGTAGTTTATCGATTCCCACTCAAATCATGGTGTATTGACAGAAAGCGACCAAGCCATGGCATGCTTCTCGTTCTAAGGTTCTTTTTTACGGGTCATGGGCTTAAAACGGATCCCCGTAGCAAAAGTTATGGACGTTTAAGTGTGACACTCATTTTTGGTCGATTCCGTAAAGGGGGTACCCTTTGTGTTTTCTCGTCCGGACCGACCTCGTCGGATTTTCAAGAATCTTTACATTGTACATCTACAATATAAATGATATGGTTTTCAAAGGAAATAACTTGCAAAAAACCCACTCTCGTGCACGATATTGCCGAAACCACGCAATGGCCAAACCGAAAAAATGTACATCATGCAGTTTATCTATACCTTCTCGAATAATGGTGTATTGCCAGAAATCTACCAATCCATGACGTGCTTATCATTCTAAGGTTCATTTTGACGGTTCATGGGATTAAAACGGATCTCCGTAGCAAATTTTATGGATGTTTAAGCGCGACACCCATTTTTGGCCGATTCGCTAAACGGGGTACCCTTTGTGTTTTCTCGTCCGGACCGACCTCGTCGGATTTCCACGAATCGTTACATTGTTCATCTGCAATGTAAATGATAAGGTTTTCAAGGGAAATAACTTGCAAAAAACCCAATCTCGTGTAGGATATTGCCGAAGCCACACAATGGCCAAACCAAAAGAACGTACGTCATGCAGTTTATCGATACCTACTCAAATCATGGTGTATTTCCAGAAAGCGACCAATCCATGGCATGATTCTCATTCTAAGATTCGTTTTGACGGGTAATGGGCTTAAAACGGATCCCCATAGCAAAAGTTATGGACGTTTAAGTGCGACACCCATTTTTGGCCGATTCAGCAAAGGGGGTACCCTTTGCGTTTTCTCGTCCGGACTGACCTTTATGGATTTCCACGAATCTTTACATTGTTCATCTACAATGTAAATGATTAGGTTTCAAGGGAAATAACTTGCAAAAAACCCACTCTCGTGCACGATATTGCCGAAACAACGCAATGGTCAAACCGAAAGAACGTACATCATGAAGTTTATCGATATCCACACAAATAATGGTGTATTTCCAGAAAACTATCACGCCATGACATGCTTCTCGTTCTAAGGTTCGTTTTGATGGGTCATGGGATTAAAACGGATCTTCGTAGCAAAAGTTATCGACATTTAAGCGCGACACCCATTTTTAGCCGATTCGGCAAAGGGGTACCCTATGTGTTTTCTCGTCCGAACCGACCTCGTTGGATTTACATTAATATTTACATTGTTCATCTACGATGTAAATTATAAGGTTTTCAAGGGAAATAACTTGCAAAAAACCCACTCTCGTGCAGGATATTGCCGAAGCCACGCATTGGCCAAACCGAAAGAACGTACATCATGTAGTTTATCGATTCCCACTCAAATCATGGTGTATTGACAGAAAGCGACCAAGACATGGCATGCTTCTCGTTCTAAGGTTCTTTTTTACAGGTCATGGGCTTAAAACGGATCCCCGTAGCAAAAGTTATGGACGTTTAAGTGTGACACTCATTTTTGGTCGATTCCGTAAAGGGGGTACCCTTTGTGTTTTCTCGTCCGGACCGACCTCGTCGTATTTTCAAGAATCTTTACATTGTACATCTACAATATAAATGATATGGTTTTCAAAGAAAATAACTTGCAAAAAACCCACTCTCGTGCACGATATTGCCGAAACCACGCAATGGCCAAACCGAAAGAATGTACATCATGCAGTTTATCTATACCCACTCAAATAATGGTGTATTGCCAGAAATCTACCAATCCATGACATGCTTCTCATTCTAAGGTTCATTTTGACGGGTCATGGGATTAAAACGGATCTATGTAGCAAAATTTATGGATGTT
Organism: Arctium minus; assembly: GCA_954870635.1. Taxonomy (NCBI): domain Eukaryota; kingdom Viridiplantae; phylum Streptophyta; class Magnoliopsida; order Asterales; family Asteraceae; genus Arctium; species Arctium minus. Next base: position 690,115 of record OX941089.1, on the reverse strand, counting down.
TAAGCGCGACACCCATTTTTGCCCGATTCACCAAACGGGGTACCCTTTGTGTTTTCTCTTCCGGACCGACCTCGTCGGATTTCCACGAATCTTTACATGGTTCATATACAATGTAAATTATAAGGTTTTCAAGGTAAATAACTTTCAAAAAACCCACTCTCGTGCAGGATATTTCCGAAGCCACGCATTGGCCAAACCGAAAGAACGTACATAATGCAGTTTATCGATACCCACTCAAATCATGGTGTATTGCCAGAATGCGACCAATCCATGGCATTCTTCTTGTTCTAAGGTTCGTTTTGACGGGTCATGGGCATAAAACAGATGTTCGTAGCAAAAGTTATGGACGTTTAAGTGCGACACCCATTTTTTGTCGATTCAGCAAAGGGGTACCCTTTGTGTTTTCTCGTCCGGACCGACCTTGTCGGATTTCCACGAATCTTTACATTGTCCATATACAATATAAATGATAAGGTTTTCAAGGGAAATAACTTGCAAAAAACCTACTCTCGTGTACGATATTGCCGAAACCATGCAATGGCCAAACCGAAAGAACGTAAATCATGCAATTTATCGATACTGACTCAAATCATGGTGTATTGCCAGAAAGAGACTGAACCATGACGTGCTTATTGTTCTAAGGTTCTTTTTAACAAGTCATGGGCTTAAAAAGGATCCCCGTAGCAAAAGTTATGCACGTTTAACCGCGACACCCATTTTAGGCCGATTCGGCAAAGAGGGTACCCTTTGTGCTTTCTCGTCCGGACCAACTTCGTCGGATTTCCACGAATCTTTACATTGTTCATCTAAAATTTAAATGATAAGGTTTTCAAAGAAAATAACTTGCAAAAAACCCACTCTCGTGCTGGATATTGACGAAGCCATGCAATTACCAAACCGAAAGAACGTACATCATGAAGTTTATCGATGCCCACTCAAATCATGGTGTATTTCCAGAAAGCGACCAAGCCATGGAGTGATTCTCGTTCTAAGGTTCGTTTTGATGGATCATGGGCATAAAACGGATCCCCGTAGCAAAAGTATTGGACGTTTAAGCGCGACACCCATTTTTGGTCGATTCGGCAAAGGGGGTACCCTTTGTGTTTTCTCGTCCGGACCGACCTCGTCGTAATTCCACGATTCTTTACGTTGTTCATCTACAATGTATATGATAAGGTTTGCAAGGGAAATAACTTGCAAAAAACCCAATCTCGTGCAGGATATTGCCGAAGCCACACATTGGCCAAACCGAAAGAACGTACATAATGCAGTTTATCGATACCTACTCAAATGATGGTGTATTGCCAGAAAGAGACCATGCCATGGCATGATTATCGTTCTAATGTTCGTTTTAACGGGTCATGGACTTAAAACGGATCCCCGTAGCAAAAGTTGTGGACGTTTAAGTGTGACACCCATTTTTGGTCTATTCGGCAAACGGGTTACCCTTTGTGTTTTCTCGTTCAGAACAACCTCGTCGGATTTCCACGAATATTTACATTGTCCATCTACAATATAAATGATAAGGGTTTCAAGGGAAATAACTTGCAAAAAACCCACCCTCGTGCAGAATATTGTCGAAACCACGCAATGGCTAAACAGATATAACGTACATCATGCAGTTTATCGATACCCACTAAAATCATGGTGTATTGCCAGAAAGAGACCAAAACATGAAGTTCTGCTCATTCTAAGGTTCGTTTTGATGGGTCATGGGCTTAAAACGGATCTCTGTAGCAAAAGTTATTGACATTTAAGCGCGACACCCATTTTTGGCCGATTCGGCAAAAGGGTACCCTTTGTGTTTTCTCGTCCGGACCGACCTCGTCGCATTTCCATGAATTTTTACATTGTTCATATACAATGTAAATGAGATGGTTTTCAAGGGAAATAATTTGCAAAAAACCTATTCTCGTGCAGGATATTGCCAAAGCCACGCATTGGCCAAACCGAAAGAACGTACATCATGCAGTTTATCGATGCCCACTCAAATCATGGTGTATTTCCAGAAAGTGACCAAACCATGGCGTGCTTATCGTTCTAAGGTTCGTTTTGATGGGTCATGGGAACTAAACGGATCCCCGTAGCAAAAGTTATGGACGTTTAAGTGTGACACCCATTTTTGGCCGATTCAGCAAAGAGGGGAACCTTTGTGTTTTCTTGTCCGGACCGACCACGTCGGATTTCCACGAATCTTTACATTTTTCATCTACAATGTAAATGATAATGTTTTCAAGGGAAATAACTTTCAAAAAACCCACTCTCGTGCAGGTTATTGCCAAAGCCACGCATTGGCCAAACCGAAAGAACATACATAATGCAGTTTATCGATACCCACTAAAATCATGGTGTATTGCCAGAAATAGACCAAGTCATGGCGTGCTTCTTGTTCTAAGGTTCGTTTTGACGGGTCATGGGCTTAAAACGAATCTATGTAGCAAAAGTTATGGACGTTTAAGCGCGACACCCATTTTTGGCCGATTCGGCAAAGGGGGTACCCTTTGTGTTTTCTCGTCCGAACCGACCTCGTCGGATTTCCACGAATCTTTACATTGTTCATCTACAATGTAAATTATAAGGTTTTCAAGAGAAATAACTTGCAAAAAACCCAATCTCGTGCAGGATATTGCCGAAGCCACACAATGGCCAAACCGAAATAACGTACGTCATGCAGTTTATCGATACCTTCTCAAATCATGGTGTATTGCCAGAAAGCGACCAAGCCATGGCATGATTCTCGTTCTAAGGTTTGTTTTAACGGGTCATGGGCTTAAAACGGATCCCCGTAGCAAAAGTTATGGACGTTTAAGTGTGACACCCATTTTTGGCCGATTCAGCAAAGGGGGTACCCTTTGTGTTTTCTCGTGTAACACCCTAAAAATAGGGATAACAAAAATCCGGAAAACGGACATGAGGTATACTAAAATTGCCATAGAAAGAGCCTCCCAAAAATGGGGAATAAAAATATACAACCTGTTTAATCACAATTGTAATTTAACGGACAATAAACAACAACCAACTAATCTAATTTCTACATCTAGAAAGGAGATTACAAAAAGGGTTGTCATCTATAAACCCGAGCGGTTTATATTCAAAAGTATAACACGTCCATGTGCAACTCCCCAAGCTCTCACCCCAAAGCAACTAAACCTGCTTAGGACCGCCGCCGCTAGAACCTGAGATACACATCGACACCAAACAAGTGTTAGTCCAAAAAGCCTAGTGAGTTGAACAATAATAAGCATGCATGAACAGTCATATTTCTTATCAGCAGTTAACCATAGTTCAACAAATGTGGAGTCAATAGGGGAGACCCATTGCACTAATCAAGTCCCACCCAAGAGTCGATATACCTTGATGCCCACCCGAAGACTATCGCTAAGAAAATTCCCCGAATGGCGGAGGTCTAGGCACATACCATCACAGTGGCGCCCAAGACTATATCCTCCTAGTGTACTGATTTGGTTCGTCCACATAACATTTATAAGGGGTCCTTTAGGTATATTTCAACCCACATAATTCAATACCAACTACGGGTATAATATTACCACCTTATCCTCATGATGTCTAACAAAGACCCAATGTAAATCATGTTCATCATACATATAACATATCACCAAAATGGTGTTCCAACTAGAATCATCATCATGCCCATATATGCGTACATTTAACATATCAAGGTACCCACATTATGTATCTATGAGACAAATTCCAAATAATTATACATATAACAATAATCATGGCAAATCACCCATACATATACATCTTCCAACTATTTTCATGAAGGAATCTCCAAACATTTGAACATATAGAGATAAAGTAACAATTAAGAAATTATGATGTGTATCTAGTTTTAACAAAGGTTTAGTAAACTCAAAATCTAGGTTTTGAACCGAAAACCTAGAAAATATGGAAACCCTAGAAGTTGGAGAAGATGAGACTTGAAGATGAGAAATGAGAATCTTGAAGAACACTTCAAAGGGTACACTTGGATGAAGCTTGATGACCACTTAATGCTCCCAACAACCCAAAACCCTAGAATTGAATGAGGTAGGTGATGAAACCCTAAAAATCGCCTCCAAGAAGAGCTCTCTCGTTTTTGTAAAGTGTTAATGTGAGAAATAAGACTGCCAAAGCGTTTTTAAAACAACCAGACCACGCAGGAGATAATGCCCGGCGATAGTGCCATGGGCACTATCGCTTGTCACAATCGCGGAGTTCCCCACCCCTACGGTACAAGCCCGGCGAGTATGCCTGGCGATAGTGACAATGTCACTATCGCGGTGGCACTATCGCGAGACTCCTCCCACTCTCGGTACAATCCTGGCGATTGTGCCTGGCGATAGTGACAAAGGTCACTATCGCGATGGCACTATTGCGCCAAGCTCATCCCAGCCCGAAAACTTAGCAAATTTCGAAAATGAGCGTGAGGTCTAAACACATGTAACTATTATATTAATCAGATAGCATCTTAGTCCCATAATAATTATCATATGCATATATAAAAACTCATATTTTCAGATAAACACAATTAGAGTATTAGGGAACAAATACTAACCTTATAAATTTACGGATGTTACATCTCGTCCGGACTGACCTCTTTGAATTTCCACGAATCTTTACATTGTTAATATACAATGTAAATGATTAGGTTTTCAAGGGAAATAACTTTCAAAAACCCACTCTCGTGCACGATATTGCCGAAACCACGCAATGGCCAAACCGAAAGAACGTACATCATGCAGTTTATCTATACCCACTCAAATAATGGTGTATTTCCAGAAAGTTACCAAGTCATGAAGTGCTTCTCATTCTAAGGTTCGTTTTGACGGGTCATGGGATTAAAATGGATCCCCGTAGCAAAAGTTATGGATGTTTAAGCGCGACACCCATTTTTGGCCGATTCGGCAAAGGGGGTACCCATTGTGTTTTCTCGTCCGGACCGACCTCGTCGGATTTCCACAAATCTATACATGGTTTATCTACAATGTAAATGATAAGGTTTTCAAGGGAAATAACTTTCAAAAAAACCCACTCTCGTGCAGGATATTGCCGAAGCCACGCATTGGCAAAACCGAAAGAACGTACATCATCCAGTTTATCGATACCCACTCAAATCATGGTGTATTACCAGAAAGCGACAAAGCCATGGAGTGATTCTCGTTCTAAGGTTCGTTTTGACGGATCATGGGCTTAAACGTATCCACGAAGCAAAAGTTATGGACGTTTAAGCGCGACACCCATTTTTGGCCGATTCGGCAAAGAGGTACCCTTTGTGTTTTCTCGTCCGGACCGACCTCGTCGGATTTCCACAAATCTTTACATTGTCCATCTACAATATAAATGATAAGGGTTTCAAGGGAAATAACTTGCAAAAAACCCACCCTCGTGCAGAATATTGCCGAAACCACGCAATGGCTAAATCGAAATAATGTACATCATGCAGTTTATCGATACCCACTAAAATCATGGGTTATTGCCAGAAAGTGACCAAAACATGACGTTCTTATCGTTCTAAGGTTCGTTTTGACGGGTCATGGGTTTAAAACGGATCTCTGTAGCAAAATTTATGGACATTTAGGCGCGACACCCATTTTTGGCCGATTCGGCAAAAGGGTACCCTTTGTGTTTTCTCGTCCGGACCGACCTCGTCGGATTTCCACGAATCTTTACATTGTTCATCTACAATGTAAATTATAAGGTTTTCAAGGGAAATAACTTGCAAAAAACCCAATCTCGTGCAGGATATTGCCGAAGCCACACAATGGCCAAACCGAAATAACGTACGTCATGCAGTTTATCGATACCTACTCAAATCATGGTGTATTGCCAGAAATCGACCAAGCCATGGCATGATTCTCGTTCTAAGGTTCGTTTTAATGGGTCATGGGCTTAAAACGGATCCCCATAGCAAAAGTTATGGACGTTTAAGTGCGACACCCATTTTTGGCCGATTCGGCAAAGGGGGTACCCTATGTGTTTTCTCGTCCGGACTGACCTCTTTGGATTTCCACGAATCTTTACATTGTTAATCTACAATGTAAATGATTAGATTTTCAAGGAAAATAACTTGCAAAAAACCCACTCTCATGCACGATATTTCCGAAACCACGCAATGGCCAAACCGAAAGAACGTACATCATGCAGTTTATCTATACCCACTCAAATAATGGTTTATTGCCAGAAAGTTACCAAGACATGACGTGCTTCTCATTCTAAGGTTCGTTTTGATGGGTCAAGGGATTAAAACGGATCCCCATAGAAAAAGTTATGGATGTTTAAGCGCGACACCCATTTTTGGCCGATTCGGCAAAGGCGGTACACTTTGTGTTTTCTCGCCCGGACCGACATCGTCGGATTTCCACGAATCTTTACATGGTTCATATACAATGTAAATGATAAGGTTTTCAAGGGAAATAACTTGCAAAAAACCCAGTCTCGTGCAGGATATTGCCGAAGTCACGCATTGGCAAAACCAAAAGAACGTACATCATGCAGTTTATTGATACCCACTCAAATCATGGTGTATTACCAGAAATAGACAAAGCCATGGGTGATACTCGTTCTAAGGTTCGTTTTGGCGGGTCATGGGATTAAAACGGATCCCCGTAGCAAAAGTTATGGATGTTTAAGCGCGACACCCATTTTTGGCCGATTCGGCAAAGGGGGTACCCTTTGTGTTTTCTCGTCCGGACCGACCTCGTCGGATTTCCACAAATCATTACATGGTTCATCTACAATGTAAATTATAAGGTTTTCAAGGGAAATAACTTTCAAAAAACCCACTCTCGTGCAGGATATTACCGAAGCAACGCATTGGCAAAACCGAAAGAACGTACATCATGCAGTTTATCGATACCCACTCAAATCATGGTGTATTACCAGAAAGTGACAAAGCCATGGAGTGATTCTCGTTCTAAGGTTCGTTTTGACGGATCATAGGCTTAAAACATATCCACGAAGCAAAAGTTATGGACGTTTAAGCGCGACACCCATTTTTGGCCGATTCGGCAATGGGGTACCCTTTGTGTTTTCTCGTCCAGACCTGACCTAACGTGTGGTATCAGAGCCTAATCGAAGAAACTATTCATCGAAAGGATCGAATTCACAATTTCTTCAATGGAACAGTAAATGTGGTCGCATGAACAGTAACCGTGAATTTCAAATTCTTCAATTTGGAGCTTAATTGATCGAGATTTGATGCTAGATTGATTATATGCTTAGAGTCAAATAATTTGTAATCAATCACATTGTTCGAAATATTTTTCACTGTGTTGTGATCGAACTCTGGTATTGAGATGTTTTTAGACAAGATCATCAACTACAAAGTTGTTCATAAGTGATTTTCGAACATGCTCATAAAGTTTCATCTCAAAATTCGAAGAAATGTGAAAGATTTGGTGTTTTCAAGTTTTCAGACTCGACTTCTCGCAAGATCTGAGAAACACGCAAGATTCATCTGAAGAACACGCAAGCTGAAGAACGTGCAAGGATAGGAAGAACGCGCAAGATGAAGACATTCAGTGTTCTGCAAGTTTTGATATTGTCAAATTTTTTTCTAAGTCCTAAAACGCGCAAATCAAGCCTTGCGTGTCTGAGAAAAGCGCAAGTCGAAGCTTGCGAGTTTGGGCGAGTAATTTCCTTCAGTCTGCGAGTTTCATTCTTAGCGAGTTTTGATATTGTCAAATTTTTCTAAGTCCTAAAACACGCAAGTCAGGTTAGCGAGAAGTTCAAAACGAGCAAGTAGAGGCCTGCGAGTTCTCAAAACGCACAAGTAGAGGCCTGCGAGTTTTCAAAAAGCGCACGTAGAGGCCTACGAGTTTCAGAAACGTGCATATCACGTTTAGCGCGAAAGAACGTGAATAGTTCTTTGCAAGTTATTTGTTCTGCGAGTTCTGAGCTTTTGCGACAAGTTAATGTTCACACCCATTTTTGCGACAAGTTGCCTTGTGAGATTTAACTGTCAAATTTTTCCTCAGATAAATCTTCTACCCTACCTAGTAGTGTTTGCTACAAGTTACATCCTCCGACAAGCATACCAGATTAAGTTCTTAAGCTGAATTCCTATTCAACTCGCGGTCAAAGACAGATTCGATGTTATAAACTGAAGATGCACTTTGGGTGTCATATCATAATCCACACATATCATTCTTGTGGGCGTTAAGGAATGTGTTGGGTTTACTAAAGATTAAAAGTTGTCTTTATGTGCACTCAGTCGAGGTTACTGTCCACATCAGATCTGATATTTCAGTTGATATTTCAAAGGATAAGAGCTACTTTCAAGGGGGAGCCGGAGTTGTTCTGAAGTTTAAGCAACGCTAAAGTTTTTCAAAGAAATCAAGGGGGAGAAGATCTGAAGCTGATAAGGGATGATTCCTTTACAAAACTTTAGGGGGAGAATGTTAGTGTACTGTATTTAGAAAGTTTTGTAAAGTCATCCATATTGTAATAGGCTTTGTCATTAGCATATGGGTTGGGCTAAAATGTGTAACATGGGAGATTGGGGTATAAATAGGAGAGTGTTTGTAGTTTGTTTGTAACTTCAATTTTCACAATGTAGACATAAAGCGTTCTTAGTGTTTCTAGACAGAGAAACTCTTTCTCTCTCTAGGTTGTGAATAATACAAACTTTTCCAACCCAATCTACCTCTTGTTCAATCTTTTATACATTGATTAATTGTGAATTAATGACCTAACAGGACCGACCTCATCAGATTTCCACGAATCTTTACATTGTTCATCTATAATGTAAATGATGTGGTTTTCAAAGGAAATAATTTGCAAAATACCTATTCTCGTGCAGGATATTGCTAGAGTCACGCATTGGCCGAACCGAAAGAACATACATCATGCAGAGAGACCAATCCATGGCATGCTTCTCGTTCTAAGGTTCATTTTGACGGATCATGGGCTTAAAACGGATCCCCGTAGCAAAAGTTATGGACGTTTAAGTGCGACACTCATTTTTGGCCGATTCAGCAAAGGGGGTACCCTTTGTGTTTTCTTGTCCGGACCGACCTCGTCGGATTTCCACGAATCTTTACATTGTTCATATACAATGTAAATTATAATGTTTTCAAGGGAAATAACTTGCAAAAAACCCACTCTTGTGCAGGATATTGTCGAAGCCATGCATTGGCCAAACCGAAACAACGTACATCATGCAGTTTATCGATACCCACTCAAATCATGGTGTATTGCCAGAAGGAGACTAAGACATGGCGTGCTTCTCGTTCTAAGGTCCGTTTTGACGGGTTATGGGATTAAAACGGATCCCCGTTGCAAAAGTTATGGACGTTTATGTGAGACACCCATATTTGGCCGATTCAGCAAAATGGGGTACCCTTTGTGTTTTCTCGTCCGGACCGACCTCGTCGAATTTCCCCGAATCTTTACATTGTTCATCTATAATTTAAATGATATGGTTTTCAAGGGAAATATATTGCAAAAAACCCATTCTCGTGCAGGACGCATTGGACAAACCGAAAGAACGTACATCATGCAGTTTATCGATACCCACTCAAATCATGGTGTACTGACAGAAAGCGACCAAGCCATGATGTGCTTCTCGTTTTTAGGTTTGTTTTGACTAGTCATGGGCTTAAAATGGATCCCCGTAGCCAAAATTATGGATGTTAGCGCGACACCCATTTTTGGTCGATTCAACAAAGGGGTACCCTTTGTGTTTTCTCGTCCGGACCGACCTCGTCGGATTTCAAAGAAACTTTACATTGTTCATCTACAATATAAAATATAAGGGTTTCAAGGGAAATAACTTGCAAAAAACCCACTCTCGTGCAGGATATTGCCAAAACCACGCAATGGCTAAAACAAAAAAACGTACATCATGCAGTTTATCGATACCCACTGAAATCATGGTGTATTGCCAGAAAGCGACCAAAACATGACGTTATTCTCGTTCTAAGGTTCATTTTGACGGATCATGGGCTTAAAACGAATCCCTGTAACATAAGTTATGGACGTTTAAACGCGACACCCATTTTTGGCCGATTCGGCAAAGGGGTACCCTTTGTGTTTTCTCGTCCGGACCGACCTCGTCAGATTTCCACGAATCTTTACATTGTTCATCTACAATGTAAATGATAAGGTTTTCAAGGGAAATAATTTGCAAAAAACCTACTCTCGTGCAGGATATAGCCAGAGCCATGCATTGGCCAAACTGAAAGAACGTACATCATACAGTTTATCGATTCCCACTCAAATCATGGTATATTGCCAGAAAGTGACCAAACCATGGTGTGCTTCTCATTCTAAGGTTCGTTTTGATGGGTCATGGGCTTAAAACAGATCTCCGTAGCAAAAGTTATGGACGTTAAAGCGCGACACCCATTTTTGGTCGGTTCGACAAAGGGGGTACCCTTTGTGTTTTCTCATCCGGACCGACCTCGTCGGATTTCCATGAATCTATACGTTGTCTATCTACAATATAAATGATAAGGGTTTCAAGGGAAATAACTTGCAAAAAACCCACTCTCGTGCAGGATATTGCCGAAACCACGCAATGGCTAAAACGAAAGAACGTACATCATGCAGTTTATCGATACCCATTGAAATCATGGTGTATTTGCAGAAAGCGACCGAGACATGACGTTCTTCTCGTTTTAAGGTTCGTTTTGACAGGTCATGGGATTTAATTGGATCTTTGTAGCAAAAGTTATGGACGTTTAAGCGCGACACCCATTTTTGGTCGATTCGGCAAAGAGGTACACTTTTTGTTTTCTCGTCCGGACCGACCTCGTCGTATTTCCACGAATCTTTACATTGTTCATCTACAATGTAAATGATAAGGTTTTCAAGGGAAATAAGTTGCAAAAAAACCTAATCTCGTGCAAGATATTGCCAGAGCCACGCATTGGCCAAACTGAAAGAACGTACATCATGCAGTTTATCGATATCCACTCAAATCATGGTGTATTGCTAGAAAGCGATCAAGCCATGGCATGATTCTCATTCTAAGGTTCGTTTTGACGAGTCATGGGCTTAAAACGGATCCCCGTACAAAAGTTATGGACATTTAAGCGCGACGCCCATTTTTGGCCGATTCAGCAAAAGGGGTACCCTTTGTGTTTTCTCGTCCGGACCGACCTCATCGGATTTCCATGAAACTTTACATGATCCATATAAAAGGAAAATGTTAAAGTTTTCACAAGAAATAACTTGAAAAAACCCAGCTCTCGTGCAGGAAATTGCCGAAGCCACGCATTGGCCAAACCGAACGATCGTACGTCGTGAAGTCTTTCGAAACCCACTCAGATCATGATAAATTGCCAGAAAGAGACTAATCCAAAAAGTTCTCCTCGTTCTAAGGTTTGTTTTTACGGGTCATGGGATTAAAATGGATCCCCGAAGCAAAAGTTATGGACGTTTAAGCGCGACACCCATTTTTTGCCGATTCAGCAAAGGGGGTACCCTTTGTGTTTTCTCATCCGGACAGACCTCGTCGGATTTCCACGAAATTGTACATGGTCTATATAAAATGTAAACAAGAATGTTTTCACAAGAAATAACTTCAAAAAACCCTGCTCTCGTGCAGGAAATTGCCGAAGCCACGCATTGGCCAAACCGAACGAACGTACGTCGTACAGTTTATCTAAACACACTCAGATCATGGTGTATTTCCAGAAAGCGACCAAGCCATGGCGTGATCCTCGTTCTATGGTTCGTTTTTACGGGTCATGGGCTTAAAATGGATCCTCGGAGCAAAAGTTATGAACGTTGAAACGCGATACCCATTTTTGGCCGATTCAGCAAAGGTGGTACCCTTTGTATTTTCTCGTCGGGACTGAACTCGTGGGATTTCCACGAAACTGTACATGATGCAAATACAATGTAAATTATTAGGTTTTCAAAAAGAAATAAATTGAAAACCCCGCTCTCATGCAGAAAATTGCCGAAGTCACGCATTGGCCAAACAGAACGAACGTACGTCGTGCAGATTATCGAAACCCACTCAAATCATGTTGTATGCCAGAAATATACAAATCAATGGCATGCTCCTCGTTCTAAGGTTCTTTTTGATGGGTCATGGGCTTGAAATGTATCCCCGTAGCAAAAGTTATGGACGTTTAAGCGCGACACCCATTTTTGGCCGATTAAACAAAAGGGGTACCCTTTGTGTTTTCTGGTGTGGACTAACCTCGTCGGATTTCCAAGAAACTGTACATGTTCCATATACAATGTAAATAAGAAGGTTTTCACAAAAAAATAACTTGGAAAAAACCTGCCCTCATGCAGGAAATTGCCGAAGCCACGCATTGGCCAAACCAAACGAACGTACGTCATGTAGTTTCTCGAAACCCACTCAGATCTTGGTGTATTTCCAGAAAGCGACCAAGCCATGGAGTGTTCCTTATTCCATGGTTTGTTTTCTTGGGTCATGTACTTAGAATGGATCCCCGTAGCAAAAGTTATGGATGTTTATGCGCGACACCATTTTTGGCCGATTCAGCAAAGGGGGTACCCTTTGTGTTTTCTCGTCCGAACCGACCTCGTCCGATTTCCACAAAACAGTACATGGTCCATATACAATGTAAATGTGAAGGTTTTCACAACAAATAATTTGCAAAAAACCAGCTCTGGTGCAGAAAATTGCCGAAGCCACGCATTGACCAAACCGAACGAACGTATGTCGTGCAGTTTAATGAAAACCACTAAGATCATGGTGTATTAACAGAATGCGACCAAGAAAAGGAATGCCTATCGTTATAAGGTTCATTTTGATGGGCTATGGGTTTAAAACAGATCTTTGTAGCAAAATTTATGGACGTTTAAGCGCGACACCATTTTTGGCCGATTCAGCAAAGGGGGTACCCTTTGTGTTTTCTCGTCCGAACCGACCTCGTCCGATTTCCAAAAAACTATATATGGTCCATATACAATGTAAATGTGAAGGTTTTCACAAAAAATAATTTGCAAAAAACCAACTCTGATGCAGGAAATAGCCGAAGCCATGCATTGACCAAACTGAACGATCATACGTTGTGCATCTTCTCGAAACCCACTCAGACCATGGCGTATTATCACAATGCAACCAAGACATGGAATTTCCTTTGTTCTAAGGTTCGTTTCGACGGGTCATTGGCTTAAAATGGATCCTCATAGCAAAAGTAATGGACGTTTAAGCGCGTCTCCCATTTTTGGCCAATTCAGCAAAGTGGGTTACCCTTTGTGTTTTATTTTCGGGACTGACCTCGTCGGATTTCCACGAAACTCTACATGGTCCATCTACAATGTAAATGAGAATGTTTTCACAGGAAATAACTTGCAAAAAACCAGCTCTGGTGCAGGAAATTGCCGAAGCCACGCATTGGCCTAACCGAACGAATATACGTTGTGCAGCTTATCGAAACCCACTCAGATCATGGTGTATTAGCATAATGAGACCAATAAATGGATTTAACATCATCCTAAGGTTCATTTTGACAGGTCATGAGCTTTGAACGGATCCCGGAAGCAAAAGTTATGGACGTTTAAATGCGTCACCCATTTTTAGTCGATTCATCAAAGGTTGTAACCTTCGTGTTTTATCGTCGGGACCGACCTCGTCGGATTTTCACGAAACTATACATGGTCCATCTACAATGTAAATGATAAGGTTTTCAGAAGAAATAACTTGAAAAAACCCAACTCTGGTGCAGGAAATTGCCGAAGCCACGCATTGGCGAAACCGAACAAATGTACGTCGTACAGTTTATCGAAACCCACTCAAATATTGGTATATTTCCAGAAAGAGACCAATTTGTGGCATGCTCTTTGTTCTAAGGTTCTTTTTTCCAGGTCATGGGCTTAAAACGGATCCTCGTAGCAAAAGTTATTGACATTTAAGCGCAACACCCATGTTTGGCCGATTCAGCAAAGGGGGTACCCTTTGTGTTTTCTTGTCCAGACCGACCTCGTCGAATTTTCACGAAATTGTACATGGTCCATCTACAATGTAAATGAGAAGGTTTTCAAAACAAATAACTTGAAAAAAAACCCGCTCTCGTGCAGGAAATTGCCGAAGCCACGCATTGGCCAGACTGAACGAACGTACGTCGTGCAGTTTATCGAAGCCCACTCAAACCATGGAGTATTGCCAGAAAGAGACAAATCCAGGGCATGCTCCTTGTTTTAAGGTTTGTTTTGACAGGTCACGGGCTGAAAACGTAGCCTCGTAGAAAAAGTTGTGGACGTTTAAGCACGATACCCTTTTTTGTCGATTCAGTAAAGGGGGTACCCTATGTGTTTTCTCGTCCAGACCGACCTTGTTGGATTTCCACGAACCTGTACATGGTTTATATACAATGTAAATGACAAGGTTTTCACAAGAAATAACTTGAAAAAAACCAGCTCTAGTGCAATAAATTGCCGAAGCCACTCATTGGCGAAACCGAACGAACGTACGTCATGCAGTTTATCAAAACCCACTCAGATCATGGTGTATTGCCAGAAAGCAACCAAGACATGACATGCTTCTCCTTCTAAGGTTTGTTTTGACGGGTCATGTGACTTAAAACGGATCCCCATAGCAAAAGTTATTGACGTTTAAGCGTGATACCCATTTTTAGCTGATTCAGCAAAGGGGGTACCTTTTGTGTTTTCTTGTTCGGACCGACCTCATCGGATATCCACGAAACTGTACAGGGTCTATCTACAATGTAAATGACAAGGTTTTCACAAGAAATAACTTGCAAAAACCCAGCTCTGGTGTATTTCCAGAACGAGGCCAAACCAAGGCATGCTACTCGTTCTAAGGTTCGTTTTGATGGGTCATGGTCTTTAAACGGATCCCCGTAGCAAAAGTTATGGTCGTTAAAGCGCGACACCCATTTTTTGCCAATTCAGCAAAGGGGTACCCTTTGTATTTTCTCGTCGGGACCAACCTTGTCGGATTTCCATGAAACTATACATGGTCCATCTATAATGTAAATGATAAGGTTTTCATAAGAAATAACTTGCAAAAAAACCAGCATTGGTGCTGGAAATTTCCGAAGCCACGCATTGGCCAAACGAACGTGCAGTTTATCAAAACCCACTCAGATCATGGTGTATTGCCAGAAAGAAACCAATACATGACATGCTCTTCCTTCTTAGGTTTGTTTTGACGGCTCATGGGGCTTAAAACGGATCCCCATACCAAAAGTTATTGACGTTTAAGCGCGATACCCATTTTTGGTCGATTCAGCAAAGGGGGTATCCTTTGTGCTTTCTTGTTCGGACCGACCTCGTCGGATATCCACGAAACTGTACAGGGTCTATTTACAATGTATATGACAAGGTTTTAACAGAAAATAACTTGCAAAAACCCAGCTCTGGTGTAGGAAATTACCGAAGCAACGCATTGGCCAAAACGAATGTGCATACGTCGTGCAGTTTAACGAAACCCACTCACATCATGGTGTACTGCCGTAAAGCGACTAAGATATGGCATGCTCCTCATTCTATGGTTCATTTTGACAGATCATGGGCTCAAAACTGATCCCCATAGCAAAAGTTATGGACGTTTAAGCGCGACACCCATTTTTGGTTGATTCAGCAAAAGGGGGGGTACCCTTTGTGTTTTCTCGTCGGGACCGACCTCGTCGGATTTCCACGAAACTACACATGGTCCACATAAAATATAAATGAGAAGGTTTTCATAAGAAATAACTTGCAAAAAACCTGCTCTGGTGCAGGAAATTGACGAAGCCACGCATTGGCCAAACCAAACGAACACACGTCGTGCAGTTTATCGAAACACACTCAGATCATGGTGTATTGCCATAAAGCGACCAAGTTTTGACATGCTCCTCGTTCTAAGGTTCATATTGATGGGTCATGGGCTTTAAACGGATCCCCGTAGCAAAAGTTATGGATGTTTAAGCGGAACACCCATTTTTGGCCGATTCAGCAAATGGGGTACCCTTTGTGTTTTCTCGTCGGGACCGACCTCGTCGGATTTCCAATAAACTATACATGGTCCATATACAATGTAAATTATAAGGTTTTCATAATATATAACTTGTAAAAAACCATCTCTGGTGCAGGAAATTGCCGAAGCCACACATTGGCCAAACCGAACGAACGTACGTCGTGAAGTTTAACGAAAACCACTAAGATCCTGGTGTATTAGCATAATGAAACCAAGAAAATGAATTCCTATCGTTATAAGGTTTGTTTTGACAGGTTATGGGCTTAAAACGGAGCCCCGTATTAATAGTTATGGACGTTTTAGCATGATACCCATTTTTAGCCGATTCAGCAAAGGGGGTTCCTTTGTGTTTTCACGTCCGGATCGACCTCGTTGGATTTCCCCGAAACTTTACATGATCCATCTACAATGTAAATGACATGGTTTTCACAAGAAATAACTTGTAAAAACCTAGCTCTGGTGCAGAAGATTGCTGAAGCCACACATTGGCCAGACGGAACGAACGTACGTCGTGCAGTTTATCAAAACCTACTCAAATCATGGTGTATTTCCAGAAAGTGACCAAACCATGGCGTGTTCCTCGTTCTAAGGTTATTTTTGATGGGACATTAGCTTAAAACGGATCCACGTAACAAAAGTCATGGACGTTTAAGCGCAACACCCATTTTTAGTCGATTCAGCAAAAGGGGGTACCCTTTGTGTTTTCTCGTCCGGACCGACCTCGTCGGATTTTCCCGAAACTGTACATGGTCCATCTACAATGTAAATGAGAAGGTTTACACAATAAATAACTTGCAAAAAACCTGCTCTCGTGCAGGAAATTGCCGAAGCCACGCATTGGTCAGATGGAACGAACGTACGTCATGCAGATTTAATCGAAACCTACTCAGCTCATGGTGTATTGCCAGAAAGCGGCCAACACATGACATGATCCTCGTTATAAGGTTTGTTTTGACGGGTCATGGGGCTGAAAATGGATCCCCCTAGCAAAAGTTGTTGACGTTTAAGCGTGACACCCATTTTTGGTCGATTCAGCAAAGGGGGAACCCTTTGTGTTTTCTCGTTCCGACCGACCTCTTCGGATATCCACGAAATTGTACAGGGTCCATCTACAATTTAAATGACAAGGTTTTTACAAGAAATAACTTGCAAAAACCCAGCTCTGGTGCAGGAAATTGACGAAGCAACACATTGGCCAAAACGAACGAACGTACGTCCGTGCAATTTATCGAAACCCACTCACATCATGGTGTATTGACATAAAGAGACCAAGATATGGAATGCTCCTCATTCTATGGTTCTTTTTGATGGGTCATGGGATTAAAACTAATCCCCATAGCAAAAGTTATGGAAGTTTAAGCGTGACACCAGGTTTTGGCCGATTCAGCAAATGGGGGGTACCCTTTGTGTTTTCTCGTCGGGACCGACCCCGTCGGATTTCCACAAAAATGTACATAGTCCACCTACATTGTAAATGAGAAGGTTTTCATAAGAAATAACTTGCAAAAAACCAACTCTGGTGCAGGAAATTGCCGAAGCTACGCATTGGCCAAACCGAACGAACGTACGTCAATGCAGTTTATTGAAACCCACTCACATCATGGTGTATTTCCAGAAAGCGACAAATACATGACATGCTTCTCGTTCTAAGGTTTATTTTGAGGGGTCATGGGCTTTAAACGGATCCCCGTAGGAAAAGTTATGGACGTTTAAATGGACACCCATTTTTGACCGATTCAACAAAGAGGTACGCGGTGCAGGAAATTTCCGAAGCCACGCATATGCCAAACCGAACGAACGTACGTCGTGCAGTTTATTGAAACCCACTCAGATCATGGTGTATTTTCAAAATGCGACCAATCCATGGCATACTCATCATTCTAAGGTTCTTTTTCACGAGTCATGGGTTGAAAACGGAGCTTCGTAGAAAAAGTTATGGACGTTTAAGCGCGCCGCCCATTTTTGGTCGATTCAGCAAAGGGGGTACCCTTTGTGTTTTCTCGTCCGGACCAACCTCATCGGATTTCCACGAAACTGTACATGGTCTATGTACAATATAAATGAGAAGGTTTTCACAAGAAATAACTTTCAAAAAACCAGCTCTGGTGCAGGAAATTGCCGAAGCCACGCATTGGCCAAATTGAACGAACGTACGTCGTGTAGTTTATCAAAACCCACTTAGATCATGGTGTATTAGCATAATGTGACCAAGAAAATGTGTTCTCATCATTCTAAGGTTCGTTTTCACAGGTCATGGGCTAAAAACGAAGCCCCGTAGCAAAAGTTATGGACGTTTAAGCACGACACCCATTTTTGGTCGATTCAGCAAAGGGGGTACCCTTTGTGTTTTCTCATCCGGACCGACCTCGTTGGATTTCCATGGAACTGTACATGGTCTATCTACAATGTAAATGAGAAGGTTTTCTCTAGAAATAACTTGCAAAAAACCAGCTCTGGTGCAGGAAATTGTCGAAGCCACGCATTGGCCAAACCGAACGAGCGTAAGTCGTGCAGTCTATTGAAACCCACTCAAATCATGGTGTATTAGCAAAATGATACCAATCCATGGAGTGCTCCTCGTTCTAAGGTTCTTTATCACAGGTCATGGCCTTAAAACGGATCTCCGTGGCAAAAGTTATGGACGTTTAAGCGCGACACCCTATTTTGGTCGATTCAGCAAAGGGGGTACCCTTTGTGTTTTTTCGTCTGGACCGACCTCGTCAAATTTCCAAGAAATTGTACATGAACCATATACAATGTAAATGAGAAGGCTTTCACAAGAATTATAACTTGCAAAAAACCATCTCTGGTGTAGGAAATTGTCGAAGCCACGCATTGCCAAACCGAACGAGCGTAAGTCGTGCAGTCTATCGAAACCCACTCAGATCATGGTGTATTAGCAGAATGCGACCAAGAGATGTCGTGCTCATCGTTCTAAGGTTCGTTATCACGGGTCATGGGCTTAAAACAGATCCTCGTAGCAAAAGTTATGGACGTTTAAGCGCGACACTCTATTTTGGTCGATTCAGCAAAGGGGGTACCCTTTGTGTTTTCTCATCCGGACCGACCTCGTCAGATTTCCACTAAGGGTGAGCATCGGAAGCGGGTACCCACCTTTGGAACCGCTTCGGAACTACCGGTTCCGGAACCGGAACCGATGTGATTGGTTCTAGTTTCGGTTCCTAAAACATGGAACCGATTGGGACCGGTTCCGGTTCTCATTTTTTTGGAACCGTTACCCGTTGGGTACCCGTCGGGATCGGTTCCGGGACCGGGTACCCGTTTCTGTTGGGTACCCAAAACCGGAACCGGCGGGTACCCGCTATTTTTTAAATAAAATATATTTTATTTATTTATAAAAATATAATAAACTACCATTTAGTGCAGCATCGTTTGCAGTATTTATTAGCGTCAACTAATTTTAATGACGTGAAGTGTTTTGGAAACACCGTTTGTAGTATTTATTTGTTTTGTAATCACCGTTTGTAATATTTATTTGTTTTGTAAGCATCGTTTGTAGAATTTATTAGTTTTTAGTTTTTATCTTATTAGTTTTCACGTTTGTGGTATTTATTTCTTTATGTTTGGACTTTGTAATATAATTAATAATTACCTTTTTTATAATATGAATTATAAAAAAAAATTAAAAATTAGACAGTGGGTACCCAGTACCGGAAACGGAAACGGCGGTTCCGGTTCCCAAATATAAAGAACCGGTGTAACCGGTTCCGGTTCCTTCATTCCAGGAACCGCCGGTTCCGGTTCCGGGAATTTTAGGTGGGTACCCGCCTTTGCTCACCCCTAATTTCCACGAAATTGTACATGAACCATCTACAATGTAAATGAGAAGGTTTTCACAAGAAATAACTTGCAAAAAACCATCTCTGGTGCAGGAAATTGTCGAAGCCACGCATTGGCCAAACCGAACGAGCGTAAGTCGTGCAGTCTATCGAAACCCACTCAGATCATGGTGTATTAGCAGAATGCGACCAAGCCATGGCATGCTCATCGTTCTAAGGTTCGTTTTCACAGGTCATGGGCTTAAAACGGATCCCCGTAGCAAAATTCATGGATGTATAAACGCGACAACCATTTCTGGCCGATTCAGCAAAGAGGGTACCCTTTGTGTTTTCTCGTCGAGAACGACCTCGTCAGATTTCCACGAAATTGTACATGGACCATATAAAATGTAAATGAGAAGGCTTTCATAAGAAATAACTTGCAAAAAACCAGCTCTGGTGCAGGAAATTGCTGAAGCCACGCATTGGCCAAACCGAACGTACGTCGTGCAGTTTAACGAAACCCACTCAGATCATGGTGTATTGCCAGAAAGTGACCAAGCCATAGCGTGCTCATCGTTCTAAGGTTCGTTTTCATGGGGCATGGGCTTAAAACGGATCCCCGTAGCAAAAGTCATGGATGTTAAACGTGACACCCATTTTTGGTTGATTCAGCAAAGGGGGTGCCCTTTGTGTTTTCTCGTCGGGACCGACCTTGTAGGATTTCTACGAAACTTTACGCGGACCATCCACAATGTAAATGAGAAGGTTTTCATCATAAATAACTTGTAAAAAACCTGCTCTGGTGTAGGTAATTTCCGAAGCCATGCATTGGCCAAACTGAACGAACGTACGTCTTGTAGTTTAACGAAACCCACTCAAATCATGGTGTCAAGCCATGGCGTGCTTCTCGTTCTAAGATTCATTTTGACTTCTCGCACAGTTTTTGGTTGTAGATCGATTTTGAGTTTTTGTGTTGTAATAGTCAAGAATTTCATTGTACTGTACGCGTCTGATATTGTAGAACACATTACAATTGATTTGTATTTGCAATTGCACTATAATTCTATGTCAATTTCTTGAATTTGTAATTTTTGGAGTTCGACTTTTCACGCACTGTATTCTGAGATCATTGTTCGTATGGAGTACACCATCTTGCACCCCCCCCCATGTGGCAACTTGAGGACGACGCCAAGACCTGCCCCCCGGGTATTGGATGATCTGTCGACGTGTAAAGTCCATATTAAGTCGTCGATAGTTGCCACGGGTTCCGTCGGTACATCTAATTCTGGGCTGAAGTCTGCGACGAAGTCGACCAATGCTTGTGATTTTATTGCGGTCCTGGGTTTATATTCAATGTCGTAACTACTAAGGTAGATACTCCACTTTGTTGGTCGACATGTCAACTCAGATTTCCTCCAGACTGACTTAAGAGGAAAGTTAGTCACGACATTTATAGGATGTGATTCGAAATTGTGACGTAACTTTTTTGCTGTTGTTATTAAAGCTAACAAAAGTTTTTCCATAGAGGAATACCTGGTTTCGGCGTCGAGAAGTGATTTACTTATGTAATAGATTGGACGTTGTTGTTTTTCATTTTCTCAGGTCAGAACGGCACTTACAGCGTTCGAGCTGACGGCTAGATAAAGCTGGAGGACCTCGTGGTCCTCAGGTTTTGACAGAAGGGGTGGAGATGCCATATACTTCTTAAGCTCTTGGAGCGCATTCTCATGGTCGTTCTTCCATTCGAAGGCCCTGTTTTTTTCTCAAGACATTGTAGAATAAGTAGCATTTGTCTGAAGATCGAGAGATAAACCTGTTTAACGCTGCAACTCGTCCAGTAAGTCGTTGGACTTCTTTAAGGTTACGCGGGGACTTAATGTCCATGATCGCCTTTATTTGGTCGGGATTGGCCGCGATCCCTCGACGGGTGACCATGTATCCCAAGAATTTTCCTGAACTCACTCTGAAGGAGCATTTTGTTGGATTGAGCTTCATGTGATACTTTTTGAGAATATCGAACGACTGCCTCAAGTGATCGATATGATCGATTGCCTGTTTTGATTTAACCAACATGTCATTGATGTATACTTCCATAGTGTCGCCAAGACTCTCTTTAAACATCATGTTGACCAGTCGCTTGTGTGTTGATCCCGCATTCTTAAGACCAAAAGGCATGACCTTATAACAGTATATCCCTTTTTCTGTCATGAATGTTGTCTTCTCTTGATCGTCACGATGCATCAAGATTTGATTGTATCCCGAATATGCGTCCATAAATGTGAGTAGATCGTGACCAGCAGTTGCGTCGACCATGGCGTCAATGTGGGATAATGGGAATGGGTCTTTAGGACAAGCCTTGTTAAGATCTATGAAGTCTATGCAGACCCTCCACTTTCCGTTTTTCTTTTGCACGACTACGACGTTGGCCAGCCAATCGGGATATTTCACTTCCCTGATATTTCCTGTCTTGAGCAAGTTATCAACTTCGTCGTTGATTACTTTGTTGCGTTTTGGAGCGAACTTACAACGTTTCTATTTAATAGGTTTAAACGAAGGATCGACGTTGAGTCGATGAGAGATGACCTCCGGGTCGGTGCCGACCATGTCTTCATTCGTCCAAGAGAAACAATCGGCATATTCCTGCAAGAAAGAAATTAGTGATTTCTTTAAGGTAGGGTCGAGGGACGTACCAATGTAAACCACTATGTCAGGTTCCCCTGATCCAGGACGACTTCTTCTAGTCGACAGTCGTCGACGGTTTCAGGATCTGTCTAGTTCTATAATTGCTAGATGTTTTGTTTTCTAGGCTTCATCGAAACTTTATAGCACTCGCAAGCAATCTTCTGCTCACTCTTAACTTCCTAGACACGCCAAGTTGTTGGAAACTTGACCGTTTGATGATATGTCGAGGGCACAACCATCATGTCGTGAATCCAAGGTCTCCCTAGGATAACATTGTATGCTGACGAGCAGTCAATGACGTTGAACTTGGTCTGCTTGTTGACCCCTTTAGCGAATACTGGGTGAATGATTTCCCCAATGGTGTTAACCATGTCGCCATTGAAACCCACAAGGACCGTCGAACATCGTAAGATTTCTGACTTTTCAATTCCCATATCTTTAATTGTGCTAAGGAAGATGATATTGGCAGAACTCCCTTCATCGACCAAGATCCTCTTGGTCGAGAAATTTCCAATCTTAAGTTGAATGATCAGGCCATCGTGATGTTTCTGCCATTGCTCGCCGAGATCCTCCTGATCGAAATTGATGGGCATGGCTTCCAACTCCAGCTCGTGTTTTGGTCGTGACAATCGTGAGATAGGGAGTTCTTCAGGTCCTCGACTAGCATGTCGCTTAGCCGTCGAGTAGGTTGATCCATAGATTTCAGAACCTCCAGTCACGCAATTAACGACCTTTGCATGTTCGAGCGAAGCTGGTCGTACGTTTGTGCCTAAGAAATCTTGTAGGTGGCCTTTTGGTACGAGCCAAGTCAATTCTCGTCGTAAGGCGATGCAATCGTCCGTCATGTGGCCATGGTCGCTATGACAGTCACACCATTTGGATTTGTCTTTCTTAGCGTTGTCTCTTTCACTTTTCGGAGGCCATTTGATGTTGAATTGGATATTCTTTAGAGCTTCAACCACCTCTTTAGATGTTCCTTTGAATTCGTAAAATGAAATCTTAGGATAATGGGGGAACTTGTTTACTGGAGTACTTTTCTTCTTGTCAAATCTCACGTTCAAGATTTGCTTAGACGTCTCGATCCTGGAGGTCGATCTAGCCTTGAAGTCTGTTTTCTTGACGCTTAATATTTTTTTTGTCATTGGAATGTTTGCGACGGAAGGCCGCATCATCCTCGACCCGCATGTAGACTAATGTTCGAGCTCGAACGTCTTCAAAGTTTTTCGACGGATACTTTGTCAAATCTATATACAGGTCTGAACTGTTGTCAAGACCTCGCATGTAAGCCTCGATCGCAGTACGGACGTCACAATTTCGTACGCTGATCATCTCAGAATTGAAACTATTGAAGTAGTTTTGAACTGATTCGCCTATCTTCTAAGTGACGTAATAGAGATTGTTGGTCTGCTTTTCCATTTTACGACTACTAGTAAACTGCTGAAAGAATTGGTTGACTAGTTCTGTGAAACTGCCGATAGACTTGGGTCGCAGGTTAATCAACCATTGAAGTGCAGCACCTGTGAGGGTTGCACCAAAGCTCTTGCACATGCAGACCTCTTGATATTGATGGGGTATCGACACAGTCCACATCATCTGTTTATAATGTGCGATATGCTCGGTCGGATCACTGATTATAGAATACTTCGGAGTGAACGTCGGGATGTTGTACTTTTTTGGGACGTCGACCATGGAAATTTTGTCAATGAAGGGTGATGCTTGAAACCTAGTCTTTGGTTCAACGTCCACAGGAACAGCAGCTCCTGAAAACTTTGCAAGTACCGACAGCATCTTTTCATTCTGTTCTTCTAACTGCTTCAATCGTCGTGCGACAGCATCATCTAGATTGAAGCCATTGCTGGTAGGGATCGAGACTGGAACGAATCCAGAGTCTTAAGATGTTACACCTGCATTAGGAAAAACCCATTGCGTTGTGATGTCTTTCCAGCGTCTCCATTGATTGGTGCATGCATGTGGGGCATGGACATCGATGGAAACACTGTTGTTGGCGGTGGCATCGTTGGGATCGTCGGGATAGAGAAAGTGGCGACTCCAGTGGCTGCTCCAGTACCTTGCGTCGGCCTGGGGTATGGAGGCAGTGGCGGTTGAACACCTGCTAAAGGCATGTAAAAAGGTGGTCTTTTACCATACTAAGGCCCAAATTGGTTTCCCACATTCTGATTCCTCATTACTGAGAGTTCTTCTTCTGAGATTTTGCTCATCCAGAGCGTTAATACGGTTGCAAGAAGCATCAAGTTCCATACGCATTTGAGCAATGATATGGGCTTGAGTTCCCTGAGCTTCCATGATCCTGCTAGTCAATAAAACCGCACTGAAACTGTTAGTAAGTCGCACTCTTTGTCGAGGATTTTACTCTAGTTGAGGCCCATGGTAGGCGCCAAATTGTTAATGCCAAAAATCGTCCAAAGGAAGATCTAAGGTCGGTGTGGAGCTTTAACAACTAAAGTAAGCGATCGATCGACAAATCATACGACTAAGAATAAAAGTAAATGAAAGATAGAGAATTTGGTGTCGCGGAAAACCCCGTCGAGGATAAAAACCGCGGATGATAGCAGATATCATCAAGTGCATTATGGACGTCAAACAGGGACGTCGTCCTTTAGAAGGAATGATCGAAAGTACAAATGACAATATTACAATGAAAAGCAAATAAATTGTGCGTTTATGTTATTCGTCGTGCGATGGAACACTTCGTCGAGAGTTCTTGCTTGAGAGAAACTTAGTTGAGTGTTCTTGAGCGCTGTGTAGGTATGATGAGTCCAGGTCTCGTTTATATAGCTTTTGGTCTTCATAAATGTACATTAAATGCCCAACGGTTTTGACAATGATTGATATTGATGGAGCTCGTCCGTTATATCTGTTGGCCATTATGTGCTTTAAACCTGTAATAAAGGATTCATAAAGGAAAAACAGTCGTATGTAATAAATGATAAATAATCGTTGGTTACGTTATAAAGGTCGTAAGATATAAGTCTGTCGAGGGGTTTCTTCTGGTCATGGACGTGTGAAACTCTCGACCGTCATCATGAGGGACGACAATGACTCTCGACGTGCGTGATCGTCAGGACCTTATCTTAATACAATAATGATCCTTATATTGGAGACGTTTGGTTTTCTCACGTCGGTCGTGACTTGTGAATTTTTACCCAAACAGTAGGTACCCTTTGGCCTTTGGTTTTCTCGTCCGGACCGACCTTACGCCTACAAATTTCCAACACACCATTATTATTACTAAACAACAACAAAATATCAATCGTCTAAAGGTGTTAGTCGCTTAATATTTAAAGACTTTCTATTTGTTAAACCACCATTTTTGACTCACAATCTTGAAGGATATAATCTATCTACAAGTATTTCTTCTTTCTTTCTATATCTACCCACATCATATTTTAACCAATGGCTTCTAGCATCATATGTAATGAAAGATATACACATATTCTTCAAGATAATAAAACAAGTGAGGCCACATCTTCGTTTATTTGATTTTGTTTATATTTTTATTGTTTACTTTGGGTTGTGGGGTTGGGTTTTTTTTTTCTTTTAATTTGTAAATTAGAAGTTTGAGAATCTTTACTTGATATTAAAGTGTACCCCACAAATTTTGTTTGCAATTAGTTTGCTTAAATTAGGAAAAGGAAAATGTACACAAAGGCTAAATTTGGAATTTCAATTTGGTAGTGCTTATTACAAGGGACCTTATTGTAATTACATAAATAATTGGTGTCTAACTGAGTTAAAAGAAAACAAAATTGGACCTTACACCATGGATTAGCGAAATAGTCTCTCGTTTATTACGAAATTTTACTTTTAGTCCCTTGGATTTAATCATTTAAACTTTTGCCTTCTTAGTCCCTAAATTAATCTCTCTTTTGGGCTAACTAGACACTTTCATATTTTTAATTTCACCCTCAATGCATGTTATTACCTATATTTGCAACAAACCCAAGGGTCTAATTAGACTCCCCATCAAAATATAATTGTTTTATTTACAAAAATATGAATATATATATATATAGGGTTAGGTTTCGGTGAGAAGTTGAGTTAACCTGAGAAGAATGGGAAGTGGTTATCAACCGTTGGATGCATATTAGGATGAGGTGCACCGTATCAATTCCCTTATGAAACGCGATTCATAGGTGGGTTTGAGATTATAAGTAATTAAGGTTCAGATCCACTTCTCACGTTTCTTACATTAAGGGGTTGTTTGGCGGTTGCTGAATTGTTTGGTGCAAAATCATTAAATGGTTAGAATGATTAAGAGACTCTTATGATATAGTTAAAAATGAAATATGGTTGCTTGGTAATTGTTCAAAATGAAATCAGGACGCTTAATGATTAAGGGGTTGTTTGGCAGTTGCTGAATGGTTTGGTGCAGAATGATTAAGAGACTCTTATGATATAGTGCAATATGAAATATGGTTGTTTGGTAATTGTTCAGAATGAAATCAGGGCGTTTAATGGTTAAGGAAGACCCAGGATACAAAATGATTCAGAGGGTTTTGGAACCATTAAGAGACAACCTTTTTTTTGTCAAATAGGATTCACCTCTTAACGATTCAGAGGTTACCTCTTAATGGAACCATTAAGAGGTAAACAAACAGCCCCTAAAGAAGGCTCAGGATACAAAATCATTCAGAATGGTTTTGAACCATTAAGAGGCAGGCCTTTTTTTTGCCAAACGGGATTCACCTCTTACCGATTCAGATGTTTCCTCTTAATAGAACCATTAAGAGATAAACAAACAGTCTCTAACTCAACTTCTCACACGATCATTCGCCTATATACACAAACACACAATGGGGATGGTTCATTTACAAACCATCATATTCTAACAAACCATACAAACCAATCTTTGTCGTCCATCTAGTCTAATAAATATTTGATTCCATTTTGTTTCCTAATCTAAAGTCATTATCATCTTCCATATATATCTCAAGCATAATTAATGAATCATGATGATTGTTCATAAATATCTCTATTGTTTCTTTATATAATGGTTTGTATAATTTGTTAGAATTAAATGGTTTGTACATATATTCATGCAGAGAATAAAACTTTCTTATTGATAATAGACAGATTGATAATTTCATATTATGAAGCAAAGGCTTGAGTAAACATTTTGATTTCTAAACCCTCTTGTAAAAAATAAATTAGATTTTGTTGATCATCTAGATTTGTATTAGATGAATTTAAGTAGTCTATGATTATGTGGAAAAAAGTCGGTCATTATGTAGATTTTATAAGCAAATAACGTACATATTGTAAAACTTCGTTTTTCTTATCGTAACTATGTTCAATGTTCTAAAAAACTCGCCGCACAGCCGCCATGATGCGCCATGGCACCAAGGCTTGTGTGTCACGCTACGTTAAGCCCGTGGCACGCCATGGCCTAATGCGCAGTTATCGTAATGAGATATTTGATATTTCTTTACGTTTTTAATGTTTTATTTGCAAGTTTTTAATATATAACCTAATTTAACTTGTTTATTACTATTGACTCATTGAGCAACAATAACGAAACATATGTTTTTATATATACTATTATATATTAATTAGAAATTTGACGCCATAAGTCACGCCTTGAAAACGTCATGGTTTCGCCATGGCTCCTAAGGCTTGAGGTTTTGTCTCGCCGCCACGCCACGCCTCACGCCATTTAGAACCTTGACTATGTTATGCAAAGTGATCTATTACTTCCCAAAGGAAGAAAATAATTCGGGGGTTAGAATGTAATTTACAAAAGTAAAAGGATATTTTTGTAAAAAAATTATTAAAGCGATAAAAATATAAAAGTAATAACTTATATTAGAGATTGTATACGTGAGTGACCAAAATAAAATTTAATAGAACGTGGGAGACCACTTTATTTGTTTTAATAAGGATGTAATGGGAGTTTAATCTTTTTTATTATCAACGATGTTAACATAAATTCAAAAACACAAAACAAAAATAAAATGATTTTAAACACTGTATGGATCATTAGAACATATATTAATATTATTATGACTTTTCAGTTTTCACTGAGATATTATAGAATGTCCATACTAAATCAGTTTATTTAACCTCTCAATCATTTTTATGAGTAATTTTGACTAGTCAACAGGTAAAAATAATGATTTTTGGTCATATACACAGATGGCCCCCATGTTAGGAGCAATGTTCTAAAAACGCGTCTTGGCGCCGCCATGGCGCTGAGGCGTGACCTTGCCACCACGTTTTCCCCCTTGACGTCGATATAAGGCGTGGAGCTCGCCATAGTGCGCCATGTCCCGCCATGACGCATTATAGCATTACACATATATTATATACAAATTTACCGGCTTAAGCCACGCCTTGGAAAACGTCATGGTCTCGCCATAACTCGTAAGGCTTGAGGTTTGACCTCGCCGCCACGCCTCAAACCATTTAGAACTTTGGTTAGGAGTTGTGTAAAAAATTGGTTACATGTAGACAAGACATGTCATCATACCTGATGATATAATGACTACAAGCCAGTTAAAAGATTATTATTACAGCTTCTTATAGTAAAATTACAAAAATATCATACAAGTAACAATACATAACATACAAACATTTAAAGTATTATGAGTTTTTGTAGCTTATTAGTAAAGTAGAAGAAATAGTGTACGCTCATTTAAAACATTAATTTGTATTATTATTATAGTTACAAAATATTAGTAAATTATTTTATTTATTAAATTATTAAAAATGTTCATCATCTACTTCATGTTCATGAAAATGTTCGCCATCTTTTTCACCGTCATCTATAACCACCATCACCATCACTCACTACTACCCAAAAACCACAATGTCATTATTGAAATAATTAGAACCTATTTATTTCTATTTGAAAAATCCATCAACCATTCTTTGGGGAAATAAATCCAACTCATTATTAGATATGTTCTTTTAGTTTGAAACAGTTACCTATTTGTTCATTTCTTTTAAAGAATTTATTAACCCATTTCTAGCAACATATAAAATAAACTGTCAAATGGATCCACCTCGATTTTTAACAGTATATTGATTAAGATGGTGGTGGTGACCGGTGACTAGTGGTATTTCTCTGTTTTTATTTATTATTTGCTATTCATGCAACTAATTACCATAAATATAACAAAATGAAAAAATTGAATCATTTTGTGGTTAGTTTTAAAAATTATTTCCTGAAATAAATGTTTGTTGTTATTTTATGCATTTGTCACTATATAATTAGATCCTTGGAATTCCCTATATAAATTGTACTTTTGGAGTATATTTAGCTCTACAACAGCAATTACAATGCCTGCTTAGTGAAAGCAGTGTTTGTCCTCATCAAATGGACGTTTCCTCAAAGTCAATGTCGATAAGGTTAGACAAATTAATCGATAAAGATAAATTGATGGTTATAAGTGAATGAATAGCAGACTTTGCCACATATAATGGTAGTTAAATATATTATTGTTTTTAATAAATATTCCTTACATTTTACTTTATGTAATTTTAATATATATTTTTTCTAGGATAAATGCCTCATTTTATTTCAAAAAAATGTGAATAATTACAAAATATTGGATTATTTCTTGAATTCATTTTTTAATTAAATATATTGAAACTAATAATCGATGTGTAACTTCATTCTTTTGAGAAAATATGTATGTGAATTATCCCAAGTGGGGTAGTTGAGTGAAGGGACATTTTACAAAATAATATAATGTAATTATTTTAGAAAAAAAAAATGTATTGAAATAAAAAATTAGTAGGGAAACGTGTCGCCACTTCATTGGTTACACCAAAAGATTATAGGTCTTCCTGCCCACACTAAAAGATAAAAACATCCTAATTTCTTGAAGTATTTTTTTCTTAAATAAATTAAGTTTTAAAGTAACTCATATATGTCTTGTGACTTACTTTACGCATAATTATTTATATCCAATAAATCGTTAAAATTTCTGAAACATTATTCATGTGTTGTTTTACATATGAAACAACATATATAAAAATACAGTATTTATATAGTGACATTTCATATATAAAATATTTATAATGGTTTTTTGCATCAAAGTCTTAAGATATTTGATTGTCATTCATTTCACTTTTTTGAATTAGTTAAGGGTTTAATTTGTAGGCAATGTCCAACTTTAAGTCCTTTAATAAAGAAAACATTGTATATTCTAGTGTAGAAAGAAAAGGTGATCAGTGATCAAAGGGGGCATAAAGGCTAGTAGACCGTTTAGGACAAGAGATGTCGATGATTTTTCTATAGTTTTGATTTACTGTGACATATAGTGGTCATGAAAAAGGTAGAATATATGGTCCCGATCACTACCCTAGATGGGCTTGAAGTTGAAGCAGATGATTAGAGGTATCGTTTGACCAAAATAAAGAAGAAGAAAAATGTCAAAACAATGCCATAAAGGCATATTGGTGTCAATTATGCAATAATGTTGGGTCCAATGTACAAATAAGTTAAAACCTAACAACATGTGTAAATAAACTTTTACTTCCTCATTTTGCAAACTTACAATAAGATGTAACTTGAAATTATGTATGTGTTATAAGATTATGTGTGTTCTTATGGAGAGTAAGGCTAGGGAGGATACCAACTAGGGAAGTAGTGGACAAAATGGGAATAGAGTTGGATATTATCCTATGCCCAAGGTGTTGAAAAGAAATCGAGACAATCGATCATGCTTTGGTTAATTGCGAAGAGGTAAGACATTTTTGGCTCCAAACGGGATGATGGTGGAACACAAACTTTTCGTCGGTTAATTCGGTCACGGAAGTGTTGGAGATTGGTGACCATTTGGACTTGAACGCCATGGCCTTGAAGCGTTGGACAACGGTTGTGGGATGCCTCTTTTATTTCATTTGGTCACATCGAAATAAGGTGGTATTTGAGAAAGAGCAAGGAAAGATTTCGGATCACTTCTTCGTGGCGCAATTAAGAACCTTCGAGTGGATCAAATGGCGTAATCAAGATCTCATTTCTGATTTGGCTGCTTGGCTCGTGGACCCTCGATCATAGCAGCTGGTATGCGGTTCGGTGGGAGCCTTCCTCGGTTCAACAGTTGCAACACTACAGTCTCGAGTCTGAATCTAGAGCTCGATGGGGGTTGCACATGCCCAGGCGCGTTGCGGTTAAAAGTTGTTGGGATGTGGGTTGCGATTGATACTTGTTGGGTCAGAATATGCAAAGGATGGATACTACTGCTAGTTGAAAGGTATTACTATTGCTTGTAATTTTAATACTGCTAGTAGAATTAATACTGCTTGAAAAGTTAGTGTTGCTGCTTGAATAGTTAGTACTGCTTGGAGAGTTAGTACTGCTAGTAGTTAATGTTGTTGAAGATTACTACTGCAAGCATGGTTAGTACTGCTCAAGGATTAATATTGTTGAGGATGTTTATGTTGCTCAATGTTTAATAATGCTAAAAGAAGGTTAGTGCTGCTCTTAAAGACAAAAAAGACTTGAAGATAAAGATGAGTTGGAGATATGGTTGAAGATAATTATGGTATTGATGCTGAAGATCAATTTTATTTTGATAATTATCTTGTACTCAGTCTTGTATATATAGTATAGAAGTCTTTGATAGAAGAATAATAATTCATATGTTTTGTTTAGAGAGAATTAACCTCAAGAATAGTTTAGATCATTTCTATAGAGAAGTATAGAACGTCTGTTTAGCCTGTTAAACAGATTGAGGTTTTTGTGTGTAATCATCAAGTTGAATTAATATAAACTTGTGATTTGAGTTCTATATATTGTTCCATTGATATTTGTTAAAGTGTTTTTCCGCAACTTCTTTAACATTGTTTCTGAGTTTGTGTTAAATTCTTGTTTGAATTTCGATCCTGACAAGTGGTATCAAAGCTAGAAAATTCAGAAAACTTTAATCATGGACAGTTCAAGCGATAGTGTTTTGGTATCAAAGGTTCCCATGCTCAAACCCAATGAGTTTGACATGTGGAAGATCAGAATCAAGCAGTACATTCTTCTCACAGACTTCTCAATGTGGGACATCATTGAGAATGGTCCTTCAGATGGAGGAAAGATGGATGCAGAAGGAAAGAGACCTCCACCAAAGATAGATGGAGAGAGAAAGTTAAGGCAGACAGAGATGAAAGCCTTGAGCACTCTACTTTTGGCTATACCTAATGAGTACCAACATCAATTCTGCAACTGTTCTGATGCACAAATTCTTTGGAATTCTCTAGAGAAAAGATTTTCTGGTACCAAAAGTACCAAGAGAAATCAGAAGGCCATCCTAAAGCAGCAGTATGAAAACTTCATGTCTACAAAGAATGAGTCCATGACTCAAACTTTTGATAGATTTAATAAGCTAATTGGTGAATTGGCTAGTGTTGGTGTCCAGATAGATCAAGATGATGTTAACAGAAAATTTCTAAGATCTCTTGGTGATGAATGGACTATGTACACTGTCTCCTTCAGACAGAATGACCAATTGGAGGACAAGGAATTAGATGACCTCTATAATGACCTTAGGGTGTTTGAAGCAGAGGTAGAAGCAAAGAAGAGGCCCTCTGGATACTCATACAATGCTGCTCTTTTATCATCCTCTACTGATTCTGCTGCTAATACAGAATCAGTTAGTGCTGCCCATGGATCAAAGCAAGATGGATCCAATGACTCTGTTTTAGAAGCTTTTCTAGCCAGTCATGCTAATTCCTCTCTAATTAATGATGACTTAGAACAGATAAATGCTGATGATCTGGAAGAGATGGACATCAAGTGGCAGATGGCTATGCTAACTATGAGGGTAAAAAGATTCATTAAAAGGACTGGAAGGAACAACTTTGCTCAGAAAAGAGAAGATGGGGTTGGATTTGATAAATCCAAGGTTGAATGTTACAAGTGTCACAAGCTGGGGCACTTTGCAAGAGAACGCAGAAGTGGAATGCCTCAACAGCATACTAGCAACCATCAACCATCACAGTCCACTAGCTTCAACAATAGGAACTCTTCTCAAGCTCTTGTTTCCCAAGAAGGAATGGGATTTGATTGGAGTGACCAAGCAGAAGAAGCAGTTCAGAATCAAGATTTAATGGCTAAAGTTTCAGAGTCAGCAAGCACTGATATTCCCACAGAGGTAACTTCTAATCTTTGTTCTAAAACCTGTATTGAAACTGTTAAAAAGTACAGGGATCACAATCAGAGTATGTGTGATGACATTAAAAGGTTAGAGAAAGATAGAAGAGAGTATGTTCTGATTGTTGAGAGGTTTGAAGAACAAATTAAGTCTTACCAGGCTAATGAACTTCAACATTCCTATGATACAAACTACTGGAAGTGGGAGAAAAATCAGTTAGAGGTTAAGCTTAAAAAGTCTGAAGAGGAATGTGAGAAGATAAGAAGTGATTTTGAGAAAGCAAAGCTGGACATTGAGAAATATTCCAATGCTTCTAAAGCAATGGACTCAATTTTAAAAACTCAAGTCCATGACAAACTTAGAAGAGGAATAGGTTACAACACCACACCTCCACCATACAACAATAACTATATTCCTCCCACCTCTGATCTATTAGAAAGACAGGACAAGAAGGAATTATCTGAAGGAGCCACTGAAGTAGATCCTTTAGACAAAGTAGTGGTTGAGGCAGAGTCTGAAGAAGAGGACTCTGAGAGTAAGAAGGAGAAAGATCAAAAAGATATTCCCCTAGAAAACCACATACTAACAAATGAAAGAGGGGGTAAACCTTTTGTCAAGAGTGAGAAAGTAAAGTCTGGGGAAGAGACTGTTAAGAATGTAAAAGTTGAGACCTCTGAGAGAGGGAAGGGAAAGGCACAGGGAGTTCATTACATGCAAACTACTGTTGTTAATCCTTGTACTTGTAAACAGAATCAGCCCCAAAAACATGATAAAACAAGGGGAAATCAAAGAAATAGAAATAATAAGTGGGCTTTAAAACAAGGAATTGATCTGAGAAAAATTAACAGACCAAAACCTTGTTTTATCTATGGCAAGCTAAATCATCTAGCCAAACACTGTTATTTCAATCCTATTAATCAAATGATCAGTTTTCAAAGAAATATACAAAATTCTGTTGGTTATAGGAAGCAAATAAGGAATCATATGGCTGAGAATGTGAGAAGGGCACCTATAAAATCTCATGTTCAGAATGAGTTTGCTAATACAAAGAAAAATACTCCAAATAAGACAAGGAGTAACTTAAAGAAAAAGAAAGCAAACAACTTTGTCTAGGTTTGGGTTCCAAAAGTAAAGAAATATGTTAGTACTGCTACTTCTAATAGTACTGCTGACAGAAATAATGCTGCTGCAAGCAATACTACTGCTAACTCAGCTAGTAATTGTAGGACCCTAGATCTGGACATTCAAGCTTTTGTAATTGATTAGGTAGGATGAGATAGGATTAGGATTTACTGAACATTTATTAGAAATGGAAAACTACACTAATGAGAGAAAGAATTCTTAAAAGGCTACATTTTGTAAATTGCAATTATCAAATGATTACAAGGCCTTAACCATCTATTTATAGTGTCACTAATCCTACCTACCACCTTTTCTACAACATGTAAGCACAAGCCCTTACACTTTAAGCTCTATACAATTACAATTTATAATACATTTACTTTACAAACTTTCAATGCACTAACAGTACTG
Organism: Arctium minus; assembly: GCA_954870635.1. Classification (NCBI taxonomy): domain Eukaryota; kingdom Viridiplantae; phylum Streptophyta; class Magnoliopsida; order Asterales; family Asteraceae; genus Arctium; species Arctium minus. Next base: position 655,100 of record OX941089.1, on the reverse strand, counting down.
CTAACAAAATTAGTACTGCTAACCCAATTAGTATTGCTAATGATGTTAGTACTGCTAACAAAGTTAGTACTGCCAATCAAGTTAGTACTGCTTCCAGTAATAGACCCATTATTGTGACAAACTATTCAAGCAATAAGATTTCTCAGTGTGATAATCTCATCCAGTCTGAATATGAATATGTTGATGAGAATAGGAAACCCAAGACCACTTTGGCTTGGGTTCCTATTAAAAACTAACTGATTTATTAAATGTGCAGGGCAACCAACAGCTCAAGGGAAGGAGCATTTGGCATGTTGATAGTGGTTGTTCCAGGCACATGACAGGTAACATGGCCTGCCTTCAAAACTTCAAAAGAATTGATGGAGGACATGTTGCTTTTGGTAATAATCCAACAGGTGGTAAGATAAGTGGAAAAGGTAATGTGTCAAAAGGTAAGATGATCTTTGAGGATGTATACTATGTTGAACAATTAAGATACAACCTGTTAAGTGTATCACAGGTTTGTGACAAGAAACATAGCATATTATTCACTGATACTGAATGTATTATCCTTGCTCCAGGGTTCAAGGTAGTTGATGAAAGTATGATACTACTTAGAACTCCTAGGAAGGACAATGTTTATTGCTTAGACTTGGAGAGTGTAGCTTCTGATTCATCTTTAAATTGTTTATTTTCAAAAGCTTCAGTAGATGAATCATCTCTTTGGCACAGAAGGATGTGTCACATGAACTTTAAAACAATGAATAAACTTGTGAAAAACAACCTTGTAAGAGGTTTGCCACAAAAGGTATTTTCATGTGATGATCATTGTGTTGCATGTCTTAAAGGCAAACAGCACAAAACTTCTCATAAGTCCAAAGAGATAAATACAATTTCTTCACCTCTAAATTTACTACATATGGATCTGTTTGGCCCTACAAATGTGATGAGTATTCGTAAAAAATCCTACTGCTTAGTTATTGTTGATGATTTCTCTAGATTTACTTGGGTCTATTTTCTGAGGACAAAGGATGAGACAAGTGGACTGATCAAATTCTTTGTTCTTAGAGTTGAAAACCAAACAAATCTAAGAGTTAAAGTCATTAGGTCTGATAATGGAACTGAATTCAAAAATAATGACCTAAACAGCTTTTGTGAAGAAAAAGGCATTGAGAAACAATACAGTGCTCCTACAACTCCTCAACAGAATGGTGTTGCTGAAAGGAGAAATAGGACTCTGATAGAAGCTGCTAGATCTCTGTTGGCAGATTCAAAACTTCCAATTACTTTTTGGGCAAAAGCAGTTAATACTGCCTGCTATGTTCAAAACAGAGTCCTAGTAGTAAAATCTCAAGACAAGACACCCTATGAGCTTTTTAAAAAGAAGAAACCTTTTATTGGATTTTTCAAACCATTTGGGTGTCCTTGTACAATTCTCAATACCAAAACTCACTTAGGTAAGTTTGATAGCAAAGTTAAGGATGGGTTTCTTGTTGGATATTCATCTCAAAGTAAGGCATACAGAGTCTTTAACACCTCTTCTAGGATTATTGAGGAAAGTGACAATGTCAGATGCAATGAGAACACACCAAATCAACTTGGTTCAGGTCCTGATTGGCTATTTGACATTGATTCACTGACTAATTCTTTGGGTTTCAGTAATGAGCATAATGCAGGAACAGGGACAAAACAGGCACAAGAACAAAGACAAGAGTTTGTGCTGTTCCCAACACCTACTGTTGATCCTGTTGAATTCTGTGACCAAGATAAGAAAGATAATTCAGATTCAAAGGACACTGAACCAGCTCAGAATGAAGAGGACAGAGGTGAAAAGGAAGATCAGCCCTCAGATTCAGGAATCAAAGGTCCTGAGATGCCAGTTTTGTAAGAGGAAGACACAGATGATGATTCTTCAGTATATGGTGGAAGCACTCCAGAAAAGAATGACACCAATAATGAAGAAAATCTTAATGAGGAGGCTGTCAATGCTACAAGAACTCAGAAGAATCATCCTCCTCAATTAGTGATTGGTGACATCAATTCTCCAATGATCACAAGGCAACAAAGCAAGATAGGGGGATTGAAAGATCTACAATCAGGTTTATTATCTTGCTTTCTATCACAGGTTGAACCCAAAAAGGCATTTGATGCAATGAAGGATCCAAGCTGGATAGAAGCAATGCAAGAGGAGCTACTGCAGTTTGTACTGCAAGATGTATGGGATCTGGTGGATCTTCCAAAAGGACACAGAGCAATTGGCACAAGATGGATCTTCAGGAACAAGAAAGATGAGAGAGGAATAGTAATAAAGAACAAAGCCAGACTAGTGGCACAGGGGTATACTCAAGAAGAGGGTATTGATTATGAAGAAGTATTTGCACCAGTGGCCAGGATAGAGGCAATCAGGCTATTTTTAGCCTATGCTTCTTTCATGAAGTTCAAAGTCTACCAGATGGATGTAAAGAGTGCTTTTCTGTATGGAAGAATTGAAGAAGAAGTGCATGTCTATCAGCCTCCAGGATTTAAAAATCCAAATTATCCTGACAGAGTATACAAATTGAAGAAGGCACTCTATGGGCTACATCAAGCACCAAGGGCATGGTATGACACTCTGTCTACCTATCTCTTGGAAAATGGTTTTCAAAGAGGAATCATAGACAAGACTCTGTTCATTCAGAGGAAGAAGAAGGACATCCTAATAGTGCAAATTTATGTGGATGATATTATCTTTGGATCCACAAAAGATCAAATGTGCAGAGATTTTGAAGATTTGATGCACAAGAGATTCAAGATGAGTTTTATGGGTGAACTTACGTTCTTCCTAGGGCTACAAGTTAAGCAGAAAAAATATGGGATATTTATAAGTCAATCCAAATATGTGCAGAACATTCTTAATAAGTTTGGTTTCTCAGACTCAAAGCCTACAAGCACACCCATGGAGACACACAAACAGATCATTGCAGATCTTGAGGGGGAGGATATGGATGTTCATCACTACAGATCCATGATTGGCTCCCTCATGTATCTCACTGCATCAAGACCAGATATCATGTTTTCTGTTTGTGTGTGTACAAGATTTCAAGTAAGGCCTAAGCAGTCACACTTTCAAGCAGTCAAGAGGATATTCAGATATCTCAAAGGCCAACCTAGATTAGGACTTTGGTATCCTCGTGACTCACCATTTGACCTACTTGCTTATTCAGACAGTGACTTGGGTGGTGCAAATTTGGATAGAAAGTCAACTTCATGGGGATGTCAGTTTTTGGGTGCCAGACTAGTATCATGGCAGTGCAAGAAACAAACCACAGTTTCCACATCTACAACAGAAGCAGAGTACATAGCTGCTGCAAACTGTTGTTCTCAAGTACTCTAGATTCAGAATCAAATGCTGGACTATGGTATGACCTTTCTTCACACTCCAATCTTCATAGATAACAACAGCGCTATTAGCATTGTTAATAATCCAGTCAAGCACTCCAAAACAAAGCATATAGAAATCAGGTATCATTTTATCAGAGATTGTAATGAAAAGAAGCTAATTCAGGTTGTGAAAGTTCATACAAGTAACCAATTTGCTGATCTATTCACTAAACCTTTTGATGTGGGTAGATTCACATTTTTGGTCACAAGTGTGGGCATGATAAACTCTGAATAAACCTTTTATCTTTTGTCTCATGTACTTGTATAGATTTCTTCCTGTCTAATTTCTCATATAGTATTGTGCATGGTGCTACTAACCTTGTGTGTTTTAGTGTTTCAGATTGCTTCAAATGGATACTAGGTACTTCTAAATCAGTTAATACTGCTCGTTATATTACTCATGATAATTTTTCAAAAATGGTTACTACTGCTAGGTGGTTTATACTGCCAGTGCAAAGTTACTACTGCTTGTCTTATTAATACTGCTAATCAGTGTTACTACTGCTGGTACGAGTTAATACTGCTAGTCTGTGTTAATACTGCTAGTCCGTGTTAGTACTGCCAGTATGTGTTACTACTGCAAATATGAGTTAATACTGCGATTTAGTTAATACTGCTAGGGTACTTAGTACTGCTTCTAACTGAAATCCTCCACCTATAAATACCCTTTGTGACCGCCAAAATACAAATGGCTCTTTGAACTTCCATTGTTTCTTCTTCTCTCTCTCGATTTGTTGCTTACCAGTGTCAACCCTAGGAACGATTCGAACGCTAGATTTAACCAGAACGATGGCAGGACGAGCATTCTTTGATGAACACAACGAGCTTGCCATGTTGCAGAAACCAAAGCAAGTTGAAGGTTTACATGCCATAGTGGATTTCCTCAAATCCTCACACATCGCCCACGCTCTTACTGTCAATCCCACAATCTATGTGGAACATCAAAGACAGTTATGGGCCAATGCTACCATTCACACTGAAGAAGGGACTCAGGTCATTCAAACCAGGGTGTGTGATAAACCCCTGACCATCTCAGAGGAATGTATTCGCATCCATCTATGCTTAGATGATGCCTCAGGTATAACCTCCTTACCTAAGGAAGATCTCTTCCAAACTCTTAGTCTTATGGGGTATGAAGGTCCCACTGATGTATTCAAGTTTTTCAAGAACAGATTTTCACCACAATGGAGATTTTTTGTTCATACCCTCCAACATTGCATTTCAAGAAAAACAACTGGATGGAGTGAGTTTAGCAGTACCTTAGCTTATGCTTTGGTCTGCTTAGCTACCTCTAGAAAGTTCAATTTCTCTCAAATGATTTTCAATGATTTTATGTCAAACCTGGATACCAAATCCAAAAGCTTTTATATGTATCCCAGGTTTGTACAAGAGATTATACTGAAGGAATTGACGGATCTACCCTCTTTTCAAGAGGTGTATGTACCAAAGCCTCCCAAAGGGAAGGTATTCTCAAACATGAAAAGGCCCTCCAAGGACTTTTCTGGCCAAGACACCCCATTGTTCTCTACAATGATGGGTGTGTCACATTCCCATGGTGAGGCATCAGTGTCAAAGCCCTCATTAGACAACCAAACTGATGACCTACCCACACCACTCATTTCTAGTAATCCTCCTCAGATTCCTATTGAAAAGCCCACATCCCCCATCATCAAAATCTATATAAGGAAAAAGGTAAAGAAGGTTCATTCCCTTCTAGTACCTTCACCCCCACAGCCTTCAAGCCCTCTAATGGAGCATTCTCCATTAGAGAATATCGATAGGGAAACCACAAGGGTGTCTACCAACCCCAATAAGGTGCTCAATAAGGAGAGGGAAGAGCATATGGGTAGTAAGGCTCACACTACTGACTTTGCACAAAGTGCAGGGAAGGACAGTGTGAATATATCTAAGACCTTCCCCATGGCAACTTTGGGTGAGCAATCATCCAAAGGTCCCAGGTGCCAAGAAACCAAGGGGGTAGAGAGTGCTTCTGCTAGGCAGAAGACCTCTACTAAAAGATCCAAGGATCCTTCAAGGGTGGTCAACACAACCAAAGGAGGTGAGGACAGATATAACTATGATGAATTGATGGAAACTATGGGAAATATCAATCTTGATGTCATCAAACAGGGTGCAGATATAGAGGAGATGAAACTGGTAATACTGTCTCAACAAGTGTAGATTACCAAACTAAAGAAGATGGTTCAAAGGTTGGTGCAGAAAAAGAGAAGAAAGCAGTATGTTTTAAAGAAAAGGGGAGATGCTTTCAACAAGGGGGAGAGACAAGCTGAAGGGGAGAAACAAAATTCTGTATTTGAGGGGGAGTTGGGTACAAAATCAGAAAGTAGCAAAGCATCAGAAAAAGCAAAAGAAGTAGAAACCACACTGTCAGGATCGAATTCTTAACAAGAATTAATACTCAGAAACTAATATCAAAGAAGTTGCGGAAAAACACTTTGATATTTGATAAAACAGTAATCAAAAACAGTATATAATTATCAAACAGTAAACTTGTATTGAATGCTTAAAACTACAAGATTACACACTCAACCTCAATATTGATGAACAGGCTCACCAATACGAATTCTACTTCTCTAGAATTAGGATCTATGCCTTGAGGTTGTTTTTCTCTAAAAGAATGAAAACTCAAGTTATCTCTCTATTCTAAACAATACAATATATATATATACTGAATACAAAGATAATTACAATAAATAAAATATCTTCAGTATATCTTCCATCATTATCTTCAAGCTTCCATGTATATCTCTAAGCTTCCATGTATATCTCTAAGCTTCCATGTATATCTCTAAATTATCCAGCTGTTATCCTTTCATGCAGATCTCCATCTTATAAGCAGTATTAATCATAAGCAGCATTAATACTCTGAGCAGTATTAACTCTAGCAGTACTAACCATGCTCAGCAGCATTAATCTCTTCAAGCAGTACTAACTTTGAACTAGCAGTACTAATCTTGTTGAGCAACATTAACCATCAACTAGCAGCATTAATAACAGAAGTACTAACTAGAAGTATTAACAACTAGAAGTATTAACTGTTTTCTTCTAGCAGCATTAACTTTGTTCCAGCAACATTAACTTTGTTCCAGCAACATTAACTACAGAAGTAGTAACCTCAGAAGTATTAACCAAGTTCTTCTAGCAGCATTAACTTCAGAAGTAGTAACCATGTTGAACTAGAAGTAGTAACCATCCTTGGCATATTTCAGACCCAACAATCTCCCCCTAACTTAACTTTTCAAAACTGAGAAGTTAAGTTCTTCAACATAGGGTCTTTATGATAATTTCAAAACTTTCTGCAACTTCTAGTTCTTCTTGATTCAGTTTCTGTTGTTATCTTCTTTTCTGTTTCTGCTGTAGTTAATGCTTTATTTCAGCTTCTTCACTTATCTCCCCCTCAAAATAAGATTTCATATCAACTTGATTCTTCTTCTCATGTCTTCTCAAGTTCAGTTGTTTAAGTCTCCCCCTTTTTGAAATAATCATGATATGTGCTCCTTTTCATCTCTTTTATCTCCATAATTTGATTGTGAACTTTCAGACTAATTGTACCAAGTGTATCCATCAATTCTTTGTAGTTAAATCTGTCCTCACCTCCTTTAGGTGTGTTTACCACCTTTGAAGGATCCTTGGATCTTTTAGTAGAGATCTTCTGCCTAGCAGAAGCACCTTCTACTCCCTTGGTTTCTTGGCACCTGGGACCTTTAGATAATTACTCATCTAAAGTTTCCATGGGGAAGGTCTTAGATATGTTCACACTGTCCTGTCCTGCACTTTGAGCAAAGTCAGTAGTGTGAGCCTTACAACCCATATGCTCTTGCATCTCCTTATTGAGCACCTTCTTGAGGTTGGGAGACACCTCTATGGTTTCCCTTTGGATATTCTCTAAAGGAGAATCCTCCCTTAGAGGGCTTAAAGGCTTAGTGGGTGAAGGTACAAGAAGGGAAGGAGCCTTCTTTACCTGTTTTCTTTATCTGTTTTATTGGTGAACTTGGCTTATGAAGTAGAGACTGTGGGATAGATATAGAGTGGGAAGGTTGGGATTGGCTAGCAGTGGGAATGTCTAATGAGGGCCTTGACCCTGCTGCCATACCTTTTTCAGTGTGGAACACCACCATCATTGTAGAGAACAATGGAGATTGTTGGTTTGACAAAAGGAATCTGAAGATTTATGCTTGGTAGTGGAAGGTGTGGATAGGTCATCAGTGGGTTGGTCTAATGAGGGCTTTGACCCTGATGCCTTACCTTCTTGATTGTGGGACATCACCATCATTGTAGAGAACAATGGTGTGTCAACTCCTTCCGAGTCCTTAGCAGATCTCTTCATGATTGAAAAGACCTTGCCCTTAGGGGTTTTAGGTACATATAACTCATTAAAATGAGGTTAATCCGTCAATTCCTTATTAAGTACTTCTTGTACAAACTTTGGATACAGATAAAAGCCTTTTGATTGATATCCAGGTTTGACATAAAATCAATGAAGATCATTTTTAGGTATAGAAAACTTACATTAGCAGTAGTAGCACTTATCAGCAGCATTAACACAGACTGGCAGTAGTAACACATACCAGCAGCATTAACACAGTCTGACAATATTCACTGAACTAGAAGTACTAACTACCTTTCAGTATTAGCAACCTGAAACACTTACAGACACAAGGTTAGTAGTACCATATACCATAAAATTTTCAAAAGTTACTTTATCTTTTGAAACTATACCTTTTTCACTTTTCTTACCTTCTGCTGGATCAAAAGTAACATGTCCTCCATCAAATCTTTTAAAGAATTTGAAGGCAATCCATGTTCCTTGTTATGTGCCAAGAGCAATCATTATCTTCATTCCAAATGCTCTTCCTCTTGAGCTTTTGATTGCCCTGCACACTTGATAAATCAGTTAGTCTTTGAGGGAACCCAAGCCAAAGTGGTCTTGGGTTGACCTTTCTCATTAATATAATCTGTCAGTTTGGTCTGAATGAGTTGTTTAGGAATCTCATGACTGGAGTACTTTGTCAAGATTATAGGCTTGGCTGCATTACTACTAGAAGCAGCACTAGCTTTGTTAGCAGTACTAACTTGGTTAGCAGTACTAATCAAGTTAGCAGCACTATTTTTGTTAGCAGTACTATCTGGGATAGCAGTACTAACAGGTTTCTTTGCAATTGGAACCCAAACTTGAACAAAGTTGTTTGCTTTCTTTGTCTTTAAATTACTCCTTGGCTTATTTGGAGTATTTTTCTTTGGTTTAGCAAACTTGTTCTGAGCATGTGATCTTATAGGTGCTCTGTTCTCAGCCATATGATTCCTTCTCTGATTCCTATAACCAAAAGAGTTTTGTGGTTTTCTTTGAAAAGTGACTCTTTGGTTGATAGGGTTGAAATAACAGTGTTTGGCAAGATGATTCAATTTGCCACAGATAAAACAAGGTTTTGGTCTATTGATTTTACTCAAATCAACTCCTTGTTTTTGTGCCCACTGATTATTCCAGTTTCTCTGATTTCCCCTTGGTTTATCATGTTTTTGGGGCTCAGATTTATTGCAAGAACACTGTTTACAAGGGACAGGATTCACAACTGTGGTTTGCTTATAATGGACCTTCTCAGACTTTCCCTCAGTCTTTTCTATGTCCTTAGACTTGATCCAAGCCTTTCCACATCCCTCATTGGTGATAATGTTATTTTCTAGAGGAATCTCACCACTCACAGTGTTCTCATTACTCTTTTCACTAGAGTTCTCTACTTCAGAGTCTGTTTCAACCACCACTTTGTCTAAAGGATCTACCTTAGTGGCTCCAACAGGCAATTCCTTCCTATCCTTGGTATCTAGTAAGTTTGATATAGGAGGAATGTAATTGTTGTTGTATGGTGGTGGTGTGGTGTTATAGCCTATTCCTCTTCTAAGTTTGTCATGGATTTGAGTTTGGAGCAAAGAGTCCATTGCTTTAGAAGCATTGGAAAATTTCTCAATATCCAGCTTGGCTTTCTCAAACTCACTCTTTATCTTCTCATTCTCCTCTTTAGACTTTTTCAGCTGAAGTTCTAGGTCATTCTTCTCCCACTTCCAGTAATTTGTATCATAATAATGTTGAAGTTCATTGGCTTGGAAAACTTTGATCTGTTCCTCAAAACTCTCAACAATTCTTATATAGTCTTTTATATCTCTCTCTAATCTTTTAAGGTCATCACTCATTGTCTGGTTGTGATCCCTGTACCTTTTAACAGTTTCCATACAGGTTTTAGAGCAAAGATTAGACATTACCTCTGTGGGGTTTTCTGTGCTTGAAGAATCTGAAACTTTAGCCATTGATGATTTCTGATTTCAAGGAAGAATGATGATTGCAGGTTTCTGAGGATACTAGCTCTGATACCACTTGTCAGGATCGAATTCTTAACAAGAATTAATACTCAGAAACTAATATCAAAGAAGTTGCGGAAAAACACTTTGATATTTGATAAAACAGTAATCAAAAACAGTATATAATTATCAAACAGTAAACTTGTATTGAATGCTTAAAACTACAAGATTACACACTCAACCTCAATATTGATGAACAGGCTCACCAATACGAATTCTACTTCTCTAGAATTAGGATCTATGCCTTGAGGTTGTTTTTCTCTAAAAGAATGAAAACTCAAGTTATCTCTCTATTCTAAACAATACAATATATATATACTGAATACAAAGATAATTACAATAAATAAAATATCTTCAGTATATCTTCCATCATTATCTTCAAGCTTCCATGTATATCTCTAAGCTTCCATGTATATCTCTAAGCTTCCATGTATATCTCTAAATTATCCAGCTGTTATCCTTTCATGCAGATCTCCATCTTATAAGCAGTATTAATCATAAGCAGCATTAATACTCTGAGCAGTATTAACTCTAGCAGTACTAACCATGCTCAGCAACATTAATCTCTTCAAGCAGTACTAACTTTGAACTAGCAGTACTAATCTTGTTGAGCAACATTAACCATCAACTAGCAGCATTAATAACAGAAGTACTAACTAGAAGTATTAACAACTAGAAGTATTAACTGTTTTCTTCTAGCAGCATTAACTTTGTTCCAGCAACATTAACTTTGTTCCAGCAACATTAACTACAGAAGTAGTAACCTCAGAAGTATTAACCAAGTTCTTCTAGCAGCATTAACTTCAGAAGTAGTAACCATGTTGAACTAGAAGTAGTAACCATCCTTGGCATATTTCAGACCCAACACACACCAGCAGCAGTAACTACAACAGAAGTAGAAACTTCTCCAGCAGCAGAAACAGACTTATCCAGGGAAGAGATAGAAATTGATGAAACATTGGTGAAGGCAAAGCTTGACACTCCCAAAGCTACTCCAAAGGCTAAGGGAGTGGTAATCAAAGAAGTTGGATCAGATCAGAAAAAGAAAAAGATAAGTGTGGATGATGCAAAGAAGAAGGGAAAGGAGAAGATGGTTGAATCTGAGCAACCATTGAAGAAACAGAAACAGATTGAGTTGGATGAAGAAGTGTGATAGTCCAAGATCTCTAAATCTTTAGAGAGAGAGAGCTTGAGTGCGCAAAGTGTAAAATCTCAATAATGTGCGTGAAGGTTCTTACAAGACACAAAGACCAAAGGGACTTAAATACCCTTGGTCAAAACTACACAGTATTAGACACTAGACACAGTATCTGACCAAGCCCTATAAATACAATGATTACTATAAAATCAGACCTAACAATCTCCCCCTTAGTAATCATTGGCGCTTTGGTCTTCAAAAATCATCTTCTAAATCAGCACGGACCATTAAAGCGACTTTATGAAGCTTTCTGACTTTTAAGAAAAAGTTTCTTCTCAGCATCTTTCAGATTAAGTTGTCTTTGCTGCCTTGAGCTCTAGACGACACACCTTTTTTAATGATCTTGAATGAACGGTGGTGGTCGGAGCAGAAACAGCAAAAGAATTAGTTGTAGCTGAGAGAATAAAATCTTTGAGCGAATCTTGATCAGCAGATAAACGTTTGTGCTCTTTGTCTCTTTATCATCTCCTTAACATCTCTTAATTCTCCCCCTCATGACCTTGATGATCAGGATCAACTTGGTCATGCAAATGTTGGAGACGAGACAACTTAAGATCTGCAAAATCAAAGAAACAGAGAAAAACAAGGAAGGTTTGCGCATCACGTTGGTTGCGCAAAGTAAGGTTTGCGCTTCACGCTAGTGGCACAAAGTGAGGTTTGCGCGTCACGCTGGATGCGCAAAGTGAGGTTTGCGCGTCACGCTGGATGCGCAAAGTGAGGTTTACGCGACCAACTGATTGCGCAAATCTGACTTGGAGTCCGAAAAATTTTACCTGATTAGCTCTTTGACTCCCCCTACACAAATGCACTAAATTTGACAATTCAAGTTAGCATTCATATAAAGAATCAGATACTCCCCCTCAAAAACAGATATAAACTTTGAAAAATATTCTCTTTGTTCACTCCCCCTTGAATAATGCATAATCCCATTAAAATATATTTATGAGAACACAAAGAACAAATATCAATGTAGAAAGAAAAATATACTGAATATAAATTTTGAAATGACTAAACATATAAAACTTTAAACACTAAACAAATGGAATTCTACTAAGTAAAATATCACAAATTTATAAATCAGTTGAAATCAAATATATGTTGTTGGATACAGAAACAAGTTTTATTGCATATCAAGTTAAAACATGTTCAGTTTCAAAAACTTCCAGCAATCTATTCAGTGTGCTCACATGCGAATCTTCGATTAGCTTCAAGAAAATGCAATTCTAAAAATATAATAGAGAACTTTGCATGTACTCACACTAATCCATCAAAAATTAAGATTATCACAAATTTACAGGTTTATTGCAACTCAAACATATCACCAAGTATCATGAGATGTGTGCTCATTGGCATCTTTTAGCAATGTGCTCATTAGCATCTTGACATGAGTGTGCTCTTTGGCATCTTTTAAGCTCGTGCACTTTGGCATCTTTTAAATCAAAAAATCTATTAAGTAAAGAACATGCCGTAAACGTAACTTTCTATCTGACCTTATTGCAGGATTTGGGTCAGCCGCTCCCAGACCAGTTGATCTTAGGGGACTAGGTGTCAAGCACCCCTTGGAACTTACTTTCCCGGATCAGAAAGGCTACATCGACATATCTTAAACCCATTCATACCAGTAGAACATGACTTTCGATCTGGTTCTATTGAAGGATTTTGGTTCGATCACTCCCAGACCAAATGACCTTAGGGGACCAGATGACAAGCATCCCAAAGAACTTACTTTCCCAAACCAGAAATGTCACAGGTACAAACTTTTAAACTTAGAGATTTCTGTATTTTATATATATTTTCATCTCAATCACTCAGTTTTACATAAAAGTACTTAGCCCATAATTTCATTACGATCTAAAATTCTGACTTTTTAGGGTTTCTAAGCATTGTAAACTATAAATATTCCGAATCACACAACTTTAAAGAAGTAATAAAAGTTTCAAACATGTTGCTGACTTTTCGACTTTTGAAGACTTGAAATTTGATCATATAAAAATTTTAATATAAACAAAAGAACTTGAAAATTTATCCTAGACACATATTTTATTCAAAAGAAAGAAAAAATGTAAAACTTTACTTTATAGAATAAATTTTGTAAAGATTTAAACTTTTAAACTCAATATGTCAATGTTAAAAATTTTCATTAAAGACAAAATGTAAAGAATTCGGCAAATTGATATTTAGTTGAAACAAAATAAAATTCAGTTATTTCATCTTTCACATTATAAAAATAATTTGTGTCTCAAATTAAAAAATTGGGTTATACAAAATTAAGAAATAGTTGAACAAGCTCAGATTCTTGAAAAATAATGAGAAAAACTGGAACACATCATAATCAGAGATAAAATGCAGCGGAAATAAAATTGATGTACTCACAGTATCTCATTTAGTCAGAAGCTTAAATCATTGAAGAACGAGTTCTAAACTGATTTGTTTAGAAGTCGTAGTCTATGAAGTACGGGTCCTGAGCTGAAGTACTCAGAAGCCAATTTCCCTTACTCCCCCTTAACATGTGATGCCTGCAACTTTAAATCAGATAAAGATTTGGGTACCCACTTAAATTTGGGCCCATGTTTGTTAGTTGCAGTTCTTATGGGGAAATAATTGAAAGAATTGAAACTAGAAGCACGAGAAATATAATCAGAATAATATGCACAAACATCAGAAGATAAAGCATAATCATCTGAACTAGAATCAGAAGACGAATATGAGACATTTTTGGAAATCTGAATCATTTGCTTAATAGAGTATTTAGAAATCTTATTACAAGAAGCAAATGAATCACTTTTATAATATTTGTCTACATATAAATCCTCATCAATCATAGAATCAGTAGATGTTCGCTTCATTCTCCAGATCTGCTTCTTTGACCGGCTCAAAGTCCTATATGTAAGAATTGAATCGGAAGAATTAGAATAGTCAGAAATAACTTTATCTTGTTTCTTCGACTTCTTTGACCGTCTTCTTTTACGCTTAGTTTATAATATTGATCATTGAGCGTAAAAGAATCATCAAGAATTTTAGACTTAATATTTAAATCAGAAGAAATAAATTTATCTAAGCAACCAATCTGATCAACTAATAAATCTGAATTTGCCTTGGAGTCTGAATTATTTGGAGAAAAGATTTTAAAATTTGAAACTTCCTTTTCGTTTTCCTTAGAATCAGAAGAAATGCTAGAAATAGAATCTGATTTTTGAGAAAATAATTTTTTCTTCAAGACTAGACGTCATGAAAGAAAGAATAATATCAGATTCAATTTTCTTCAAAATATTTTGATCTTCTATCTTATCTTCAAGATCGATGATTTTGCCTTCTAAAACTAACGGAGGAGTATATTTCTTCGAATCATAAATGATTGGAGAAATATTTTCCTTATCAGAATCAGGGGCATAAGAAGGAACAAAATCATCAGAAACTGAAGATTTGACATAAGATATATCAATTAAACCTTTTCTACCTCTTCTTGATTTATCAGGAAAATATTTGGCATTTTCATACGTATAAACAAATGGCATTTCCATTTTCTTGTTATGCCTCCTCTTTTGATTTTCAATTTCTAAAACTTGCTTTTCATTTAACCAGTCAATTTTAAATTGAGGAGCATAATTCGCAAGAGTTAGATAATCAAAATTATATAAGGTTGGGGTTTTTGAAATAACATTGTTTAGACAATGAGTATTTTCAAAACCAAGTCCCCACCTTTCTTTTATAGCCTCGTCACTCCTAGGCTTATTCATATATATAGTCTGCTCAGTTTGATTTCTCTTATACAATTTTTCTTCTAACACAATTATTTTCTCAGATAAACTTTTGTTCAAATCAGTCAATTTATTCAAAGAATCATGATAAGTCTGATTTGATAATTCTAAGTCTTTCAAATTCTTTTGAAATTTCTCTTTTGTGTCATTTAAAATGATCTTTTCATCTTTCAGAGAAATTTTCAACTTTTCAATCAAAACAGACTTTTCTTGATTAACAAGCTTTTCAGAAATGAACTTAGAACGAAAATCATGTAAAGCATTGACAATGACGTTCAATTGAGAAGAAATGAAATTGACATGAAACTCAGAAATTACCTCAGATTCATCTGTTGAGGTATCCTCATCTTTATCATCGCTCTTGTCATCCCCGATGAAGCACATAGTATCTGTCTCCTCATTTTCAGCTTCATTGTCTGAATGATCCAACCAATATTCTTCCTCTGCCATCAGAATAGTTCCGGTTTCTCTCTTCTCAGCCAGTTCCATCTTCTTTCGATAGAATGCAGAATCTTTGACCACCTTTACTCGACAATTTTTGGAGATGTGACTCGGTTTACCACAGTTGTAGCAGTTCATAACTTTCTTGCCATCCTTTTTCTGTTCAACTGCTTTTGCAGGCTCATACTTTGGTACATAAGGCTTTGATGGAGCACCAAGTTCTATCTTCTTAGATCCGGAAGTAAAACGCAGATTGTTTAATCCTGTTCTTCGCTGAAACTTTTTCTGGTAGTGTTGTGAGAGAAGGATCATGGCTTTCTCTAAGGCTTCACCATCATCTTCAGTAGAACCATCATAAGCTTCATCTGTCAATGCTTGCTCGGCCAGTTGACTTGCAAGGAGTGCAATTGGATCCACTGGCTTAGGCTTATTCTTCTTATCCAGCTTTGCCTTCTTTTCAATCACCATTGACTCATCTGACATCAGAATTTCATACAATTCCTGAATTGGCATAGTAGATATTCGGACATCATTTCTCATCCTATGGCATGACTTGTTCCATTCTGGTTGTAGTGCATTCAGAAACTTCAAGTTAGCCTCCAATTCAGTCTTTGTAACTTTGATCTTGTACAGATCATTGATGACAACCCAAAATCGGTCAAATACGCTCTTCAAGCTTTCCCCGTCCTTAGCCTTGAACTCTTCAAAATTATTCATATATCTTGTTTGGCGCAACTGAGTTGACATAGTTGTACCAAGCATAATCTTTTCCAGTTGAGTCCACATCAGCATAGGATTATGCTTGAAACAGTCAATTCTGTTGTAAATGGAGTTTGGCAGTGCGAGAATCAGATTTGACTTTGCCTGACTATCAGCTTGATATCGTAACAACTCATCAGCATCATATTCCCTTAATGCTTTCTCAACAGTTGTAGCAGTAGTGGTTGCAGTAGCTGGAATAACTTTCATTGGCCTCTCCATCGGATCCTGAGTCAGTGATTTCATCATATTCTCCCCATTCGGTTGCCTTTCAATGAAATTGATGAATCGGTCCTGCCACTGTTCAAATTCATTCTCGTTGATTAATACAGGAGGACGTGTGTCAGACCCCAATGACATCATCAGGTAATTCTTGTACACTTGAGCTTGCAAAGACATCTTTGAGAAAATCATAAATTCAGAAAAACTCACCAAGTCTGAAACTTGCGCAAACAGAAGGTTTGCGTATGCAGTGAGATCCGCAAAGTAGACTTTGCGTATGCTGAAGGGTACGCAAATTGAGCTTTGCGTATTTAGAGAGATACGCAAAATGAGATTTTCGGAAGACGAAGGATGCGCAAACTGAGGTTTTCGGACGACAAAGGATACGCAAACTGAGGTTTTCGGACCACTAAGGATGTGCAAACTGAAGTTTTCGGAACACTAAGGGTGCGCAAACTGAGAAACCTTGATGATTCGAGAACTAAGATTTTCGAATGCTTGATGATACGCGAACTGAAGTTTTCGGATGCCACTTGATACGCAAAATGAGTTTTGCGTATATATCTTGATGCGAAAACCTGAAATACACTAACACAAAGATTAGAAGAACAGTGAACTTGCGCAAACCAATATGAATGATGCGCAAACCAATATGAATGATGCGCAAACCTATATGAACTTGCGCAAACTGCAGAAAATCAAATATAATGCGCAAGATCGATTATAACAAAGAAATTAAAGCATGTAATTCACACAATGATGAACGTAAACAACTTTCTTACACAATTCAACTAACAAAATCGATTAAAAACTACAAAATCTCAAATTCTATGATGAAACAGTACGTTCGAAATGAGTTTCCAGAAAAACACAAAATCACAAAATCGAAGATCAGATCAAGGTTTTTATGCAAAATTATGTGAAACAATTAAGATCGATTACTAAAAACGAATCTAAACAAACCAAATTCGCACAAAATCGACCAGAAACCTATCCAGCAAAAAACGAGATTTTCTTGAAAAATCAAGAAAATCAATCAAATTTTCTGCTTAATCTACAAATTCAGTATCTAAAAATGATTTCTCTCAATCCTCTCAAGATCTAGAATGCTCTGATACCAATTGAAAGTCCAAGATCTCTAAATCTTTAGAGAGAGAAAGTAGGAGCGCCAAATGTAATCAGATCTATTCAATGTAAGTGCCAAAGTTACAAAAACAAAGGACTAAGGGGACTTAAATACCCCTAGCCTTAACAATACAGATTACACTAGTAAGAAGAGTCTAGGCTAAAAAATAAATACAATGATTACTATAAAAACAGATCTAACAAAGTGGCTAAAAAGCTGCAAGCAGAACTGGAAAAGGAGGAAGAAATTCAATCTGCCAAAGATAGAGAGCTTGCATTGGATATGGCCAAAAAGTTGAATAAAGAATATCAAAGGAGTTTAAAGCCTACTGGTGTTAAGAAAGTAATAAAGAAAGCTGTTGTGCAAAGGCAAAGACAACCTTCCAAGACATACTTAGCAAATCAAGAAAGAAGGAAAATGATAAACTTCCTGAAAGGAGCTATTGGAGTTCCTGAGGGAATGTTTACAAGTATGTCCTTTGGAAAGCTTGAAGAACTCTACCAGAAGGAGATGGCCAAACTAAAAGGGGACTCCACTCAAAGGGAAGAAGCTGAAAGGAAGATGAAAGAGAGGCATGATCTCAATATCCAACAACCCTTCCCAGAAAGTGAAGAAGGAACTCCTGTCAAGGAAAAGAAAGAAGAAAAGAAAGAAGAGACTTTAGCTCATCAAATGGGAGTAATTAAAAGAAAGAAAACCATTGCCACCAAGCCAAAGGCAAAAAGAGCAAGAATTGAAGAAGAAAGAACAGAAGCAGAAGCAGAACCTATAGATGAACCTTTAGCAGAGCCAGAGCAGAATCCAGAGCAGTCCAATCAGCAATCAAATGAGCAGTTTGACTTGTACATGACAGTGACAGATAAAGATCCAGTACAAGCTGACCCAATATCAGTCCAAACTCCTGAAATTATCCATTGGGATATTCTGGAAGATCAAAGGAAGAAATACTTCAGGATTAAAAGGATGGGAGACAAGTATGAGGTTTACTCTACTTGGGGAAAATTCATCAGAAGTTGTTCCAGATCAGACCTAGAAGAAATGTTTAAGGTTGGAATGAGCTTGTATGAAGAGGAATTGACAAAAGCAGGAATGAGCTTAATAAAACTAGCCATGGAGTACTTGTGCATGATGTTTGATCCTAGCAGAGTTCAACATGTGGTCAGAGATCTGCATCTGGAGAATAAATTCCAAAGAATAGAAAATTGGATGTTGTTTGAAAGGTGTGGAGTCTATGTCATCACTGTAGACAAAGCTTATCATGAGTACTACCTGGTGGATAAGATTTATGATCACAGCAAAGCTAAGTTGCAAGGTATGTTGAATGCAAAGCTTATATGTTCAAAGGATTCATAAATGGCCAGGATAATAGTCAGAAGAATTATCAATCAAAGTCTGGGACTGGATCCCAATCTGGGCAACTAAGTTGAAGTGTTGAAAGCATCATGAAGACTCTAAGTTGAAGAACTTAACTTCTCATCCTGAAAAGTTAAGTTAGGGGGAGATTGTTGGGTCAGAATATGCAAAGGATGGATACTACTGCTAGTTGAAAGGTATTACTACTGCTTGTAATTTTAATACTGCTAGTAGAATTAATACTGCTTGAATAGTTAGTGCTGCTGCTTGAATAGTTAGTAATGCTTGGAGAGTTCGTACTGCTAGTAGTTAATGTTGTTGAAGATTACTACTGCAAGCATGGTTAGTACTGCTCAAGGATTAATACTGCTGAGGATGTTTATGCTGCTCAATGTTTAATAATGCTAAAAGAAGGTTAGTGCTGCTCTTAAAGATAAAGAAGACTTGAAGATAAAGATGAGTTGGAGATATGGTTGAAGATAATTATGGTATTGATGCTGAAGATCAATTTTATTTTGATAATTATCTTGTACTCAGTCTTGTATATATAGTATAGAAGTCTTTGATAGAAGAATAATAATTCATATGTTTTGTTTAGAGAGAATTAACCTCAAGAATAGTTTAGATCCTTTCTATAGAGAAGTATAGAACATCTGTTTAGCCTGTTAAACAGATTGAGGTTTTTGTGTGTAATCATCAAGTTGAATTAATATAAACTTGTGATTTGAGTTCTATATACTATTCCATTGATATTTGTTAAAGTGTTTTTCCACAACTTCTTTAACATTGTTTCTGAGTTTGTGTTAAATTCTTGTTTGAATTTCGATCCTGACAATACTGTTTGAAACGGTTTGTTCCTTGCAAACCTGGTTTGTTGCTCTCCTTACTTCTTGGTTGTTGTTTTTTCTTTGTTAGATCGGTTTTTGTCGAGTATTCTGTCAGTTACTGTTGTACGGTTTGATGAACCTATGATGGTTTGGTAATAAAAGTTCCTTTTGTCGTTCAAAAAAAAGAAGAAGAAAGTCTTTGTGAGATACATGAGCCTATGGATGAGTTCTTTTTGTCACGTCAAACCTTCACAAGAAAATATCATACTTTCACAAAAAAAACACTGAAATTTCACAGCGAAACTCTGAACATTCACATGATCGAACCTTCACATGAAAAACCTAGTGAATATTCATAGAAAAAACATACTAAACCTTCGCGGGAAGCACACAACAAATTTTCACAGTATGTATATGAACTTTCACAGTGTTTTATGGTCTCATAAAAAGTAACTGGTTCCACGGAAACTCAATCCCTATGTGTTTGTGTGTGTGTGTGTGTATATATATATATATGGAAGTTTTCTTTTTTGTTTTATATTTTATATTTTAACTTGTAGTTTCAATTGACATTTTTCAAATTTGCAAATTACGTAAAAATGTATTTTAAATGCAAATTCTTAAAATTTAAAAGGGGTCATGGATCGGGGCTAATTTTGAAAGTAACAGTTTGCGGGGAGATTACGAGGTTGGAGAGAAGTATAAACGAAATGGATACAAGATGCCGATGAATACGGGAAAAAATGACACATCACCCACTAACAAGTCTATAGTCAAAGTTTTTTCTTCCATTTTTAATCGAGATATAATCGATACTTTTTATGTTCGATTCCATCTTTTAACTATTCTGGATATGCAAGTCTTGTACACATTTCACTTCATAAATCATAAATGAAATCATGTATTAATGGAATTAAACTCAAACAGTAATTATTTTGCATATAGTCAATAATGATGAGTCAAATCAAAGGTTTTTTGTTCATGGAAAGGGAAATTTTATTATACGAGAGAAAAATTTTGTATTGTTTCTATGCGTCACAAAAGTTGTTTTAATAATCTTTGATTGACGAAGAAAAAAAATATTACTATAATATTTTTCATTCAAATATAGAAAGACAATTATTTTTTATAAATTGAATATTCGGATGAAATAGCACGTCTAAGGATCAATTTTTATAGTTTGGTCTATAATAATTTTTAACTTCGAAATTCACGAATTTATACGATTTCCTCTTTTGTATTTTTTTAATAATAAATATGCATAAACCAAGAGTTGAATTAAATACTACTACTAATAATAATAATAATCTATACTATATTATAAAAGAGATATAAAAATCTCTTAAAAACAACTCATTAAGCATTATGTACTATTATTTAATGTTAATCTACTTAAAATCTCTTAAAAAACAACTAATGAAGCAATATGTACTACTTTTAAATGCTTTTAACTCTAATTAATAAATTACATTTTTATCCCCCAAAATCCTTATCTCTAATCCTCAAACCCTAAAATTATGAAATTTGAATTGTGATAAACATAATCAAAACAGGATAAACATCTCAATTTAAATATATAAAATTTAAAATATATAAAATAATTAATGAATTTTAATAAACTACTTATTTTTTTATATATAAAATATTATATTATTAAGCCTAAATTAAACAAATTAAAAAAAAAAACATTATCACTCTCTAAAAACCATCCAATATCTATACTATATTATAAAACATTGATTCAAAACTCTCTAAAAACCATCCAATATCTATATTAATTTACTTAAATTTCAAGTTTACAACTTGTTATTGCCTATGGTACCACTTACTAAAGCACACTATCAATGCATATCCTTAAACACGTTCAACCTTATCCCTAAACCAGTTCAACTTCCTTCCTATCCCTAAATCCCTCCAACCCGTTCAAATCAAAATTCAAAACCATTGTTATCATCATTTTCATGTATCTCTATCTCTAAACACACCCTCTTCCCCCTATTTATATCATTATTTAAACATGAATTTTGAATGGAGAAGATGAGGATGAAATCGAAAAGATCGATCGAGTAGCGCCTTTTTTCAAACAACTGTATCAGGTTTTGTCTTCTTTTTCGTTTTTGTTTGACTTGCTTGAGTGTGTATTTGTTATTACCGTCCTTCTTGATTTCTTTGAGGTGTTTCTGTATCAGGTTTTGTCTTCTTTTTCGTTTTTGTTTGACTTGCTTGAGTGTGTATTTGTTATTACCGTCCTTCTTGATTTCTTTGAGGTGTTTCTGTATCAGGTTTTGTCTTCTTTTTCGTTTTTGTTTGACTTGCTTGAGTGTGTATTTGTTACTGGTTTACTTCATATGTTTGTCTTTCCTTCATTTCTACATATTTATTTCTTTGTTTGGATGGTTAACAAAGTTTCTCAACAGTCAACCCATTTAGCAACGGAGTTACACACTCGAGGGCTTTTAATTTTTCATTTACGATAAAATTTTACACCTTACTCACCCGGTGCATTGCACGGGTATGATGCTAGTAATAATATAGTAATGTATTTATGTGATAAATCAGTTTATTAAGGACCCCACCAATGACCTAGATTAATGAACGGTCAAGATGTAATCTCGAATTAAATATTGTAAAAAACTTTGTGATGTACAATATTAAAGACTTTTTTAGTTATTGACCCAACAATGTTCCGAAGAAGTGCTAAACAAGATAATAAATAGATTATAAAATATTAAATATATTTTTCTAACTTAAGGTAAATGTAAATATTTGTACTTTTAACTTATCCTAAAATTTAATTAGTTGTTTGGAAAAAAAGTATTTGTTATTTAAATGTGTTTGTGTTTCTATAATTATATCAATTATAATATTTTTATTGGTTCTATAAATAAATTAATATAAATAATCAGCTTAATAAAAAGAACGAAAAATCGTTTGATAGGAAAAATATTAACAAAAATTTATTAATAATTCATGTTAAATAATGTAAATTAATATGTGTTATTTGGAATTATAAAAAAAACTTTTATTTATAATTTTGTTTATAATTTATAAACTTCTTAATTAAAAAATTCAGAAAATATAATAACAAGAAACAATGAATAAAGAAAAAGACCCTCATAACCATATGAATACGTGAACCCCAACAAAATATGATGATGCCCATTAGCCGCCCAATAACTTTCTTTTTCAACTCAAAGGGTAATTTCGTCTTTTCATATCACCCTCTAATCCAATGGCAAGGATTGCCCCTTCTTGGTTCAAAGATGGTGTGGTTTGACAAAGAAATGAATGGAACAAATCAAAGGTGGTTCTTTTTTTTTTTTTCTTCAAGAATTGTTTTCCTTTTAATTTATATTATAAAACACAATATTTGATTTTTTATTTAAATTCCAAATTAGTATTTTAACTAATTATTTTATACATATAGGAGTATTTAGTTTTAGCTTATAATGTTTGTTTTCATTCTATTTATGTTGAAATTTTCGAATTTTTTAAATTATATCTGATCATAATACTTTAACAACACTGGTCCATTATAAATAAAATGGAACCATTTTTCTTGATAAATGAACATAGTATGTGATGGTTCAAAAAATATAGATGACTTTAGTTTTGTTTTTAAGTAAATTATATTTTCTTTCTATGATAAACAAAATTTGTAAAAACCTTGACAAGAAAATATTTGCACAATATTAATATTTTTTGTAACATCCGTAATTTTCGATAAGAAAAAGACAACCGGACGTTTTTGGAACTCGTAAATGGTGGAATTTATGTTGGAAAAAACATTATTTGAAGTCCCTAAGAGTATCAGGAGTCTTGGTGTTGAAAAAGTCGAGTTTTGGGGCTTGGTACGAGTCCGGCTACAATGTCCGTCGACTATGACATGTCATAGTCGCACCTGGCATTGTAGCACACAAGTGCCAGTAGCTGGGGCATGGTTGGCGACTATGTCAGGAGACATTGCCATGACATAGTCGCCTGGCAATGTCACACAGAGGGGGCAGGGAGCTATTAAAATCAGGTTTCAACCTCTTTCTTCATTCCTTACTTCCCATTTCCTCCCAAACTCTATCTAGAACAAACCTAAATCGTATATGGTGTTTTGGGTCATCTTTAGCTCATATATTCGGGTATTATGGAGATAAACAGCCATCAAATTAAGGATTGGAAGCTAGGATCAAAAGTCTCCATCTTCATCTTCAACCTCAAGCTCCATTTTAGGGTTTTATAGGTTTTCACCAAAACCTATGTGGTAAGTTCATTCCCCCCATTTTCAAATTTCTTTATGAGTTATAAATGCCCTATTGTTGACAACCTAGTGTTTTATTTCCCCAATTTCGGTTTGGATGATTTTGGGGAAATTAGGTCAAATTAGGGTTTTTGGCATAAATGGAGATTTTGTTATAAGATGTTTGGGGAATTATTCTAAACACTTGGATACGTGTATTTATGGTTGGAAATTTATGGATCTAGATTTTTTGGAGTTTTGGCTTGAATATTCGAATTTCTTCAAAAAGAGCTCAAGTTGGGGAGAATCTAGATTTAGCCTAAATCTAGCAAGGTGAGTTCAAGTTGATTTGTGAAAACTATATACATGCCAAAATGTCCGCTTTAAAGTGTTTATGTGTTTTACTTGCTAAATATCAAACGTTGGATTATTTTATGAAATTTACTTATCTGGGATACTTGATTAGATAAATCTTGTGAAACACCCATCTTTGGATTTTTGGGAATTTTGATAAATGTATCATAATGAAAATGTTTTAATGACTTATTTGCATAAAGGGATATTATTTGGTAAAAATGCATTTTTAGTGTCTGTTGGTAATATGTGTATTTCGTGTTGTGGAATGTTTTAAAAATACCAACGTGTGAGTCATTGGAGTTTGGTCATTCCCAACCTTACTAACATTTCGAAAATCGTAAATCTTTGATATTGATATTTTAACGATTTATCGTACGAGTGTAAACCCTTTAGAGTAATTGTACTTTTAATGTTTTGTTATGGGAAATGTTTGATCTTGTGTCATGGGACGTTTTGAAAGAGTCAATGGGATTATAAACTTGTTTGAAAAATGATTTGTTTCAATTTAAATTGTGTTGGAGTTTATTCATGTATTTTGGAGCATGTGTTTGCATAAACGTTGGTCGATTGTGTTTTGTTGCATTTTGTGGATTTTAGCACATGGTCATTTGATTGGTTGAGTTTAAGGCTTGGTTTTCGTCTTTGTCGGGTCTTTGGGACATTTGTCTGGTTTTAATAACTTAATGTGGAGCTTTGGGTGTGGGTTGCATTTATTGCAGTTTATTTTGGAGAATACATATTTTGAGTGCGTGTGTCATTCATGTGAAGTCATGTATTTTAGACTGTAATACAATGAATCCATAGGCATGTAAGTCAGTCATATTTAATGATAAGGAGTCTTGATATTCTCACTTTGGAAAATATGTCGTGTTGGCATTGTTGTTGTCTCGGTCTTTTGTGGAGATGAACCTTTATGGGTTGTACTCCGGGACCATGGGTTATGTGGTTTTGATACTCTAATTCTTGTGCACGTGGGTTAGACATCGTGGGTTATCAAGTAAGGAGTTGAGGCTCCTATCTTGAATGCTAGGGAGTAGGCACTAGAGGTCGAATGAAAACCTCGAGGTTGAAACTCCACTAAAGAACGAACATGCAATAAGATCGCGCATCCTTGAGGTGTAGCTTGGCAAAGCAGGCAATGGGGGATACAGTGTAATTGGGACTTGAGGTGTAGCTTTTTAAAGCAGGCAATAAAGTCCGACTAGAGGTGTAGCTTTTTAAAGCAGACAATACAGTCACGATATGAGGTGTAGTTCGACAACATGGTTATGTGGCTTAACTTTGTGTTTCGCCACGTACAATAGAATCAGGTCTCCCCCGTCACTGAAATGTGTTATTTGGTATTAAATTTTACTATCTATGTTTTCGGTGACGTTTTATATATATGAATTTTTATTCATGATTTATGGGGTGAGTATTATGCCCCACCCGTGTTTTAGGTATTTCGGGAAATAAAGTTTTATCCACGCTTTTATATATTGGGAGTTCATTTTCTATTCACATTTTGAGTGAATTTTTGGGTTGAATTTACTTTACGAAGGAATGTCTAAGTTGGGGTACTTGTCTTTAAAAATGTGGGTTATTAGAAAACGAGTCGCTTGATATTTAAAGTAAATCATTTAAAAATATTATGATTTAAACTGTATTCTTTTCTTTTAACAAATATATTTATTCATGTTGAAAACTCTTGAACTCACTAGGCGTTAGCCTAACCTTTTTTTTGTCGGCATGTGCATCAGGTTTCGGTTGATAAATGGTACTAGCGACTTTGTGGAGAGATGAGCGCTAGTCTTATGTACGAGAGAGAGTAGCTTGGTGAAGCCTTCCACATTTTAGAGATAGTGACTGTTATTGAGTTTTTTTTTAGTAACACTCGTCCCTATTATAAACCTTGTATAAGGTTTTAATTGTGTTATTTGAAGTTAAACCTTAAATTGGTACTGTAGGTGAATCAGTTATTGATGTATTTAGAAAATTTTAAATTAGTTGTTATTTCCAGATTTGAGGGTGTTACATTTTTTAACTTAGTTTAATATGATTGTAAAACAGTAAATACATATCTGAAACAAGCCAAAAAACACTTATCATCTTGAACTCTTTTTGAATTGGATTAGACTATGTTATCGTACATAAATTGGTTTAGTTTAGTACAAAGTAGGTTTGTCTATGGTTTTGAATATTTATCTCATTTTTCTCCACTAAAGCAAACATGACTTACATAAAACAATATATAACCTAATTCTTTGGGGTACTTCCATTGTTCTTACCATTGGTTTGTTGTTCATAGGTCACCAAATAAAGTCCATTCAAGGCTATTGGAGGGTTAAGCCCGACTGTTAACTCCATTGTCCGATGACAAGTCAAGATGCCCACAAGTTGGTTCAGACACCCACACTAATTAGAACCATTTACACTTGTATCTACATACACTAATAGCTAAATAGAAAAAAGTATAACACAATTTATCAGATTACCATTATACTAAATGATATGTCAGAAAGAGTAAAAGTGGAAAGATGAAAGACGTTTCAGAGGATATAAACATGTAATTAGGTGATAAGACGTTTGACAACTAACAAGCTTTACGAAGTAACATGGTATGATGTTTAGTGTGTTTAACAAATATATAGGTAAAATAAACCCATCAGAGTGAAATATGTTAGGCGACTAACAAATGTCATGAGACATGAATCAATAAGCTCGACATCTATATTACACTTTCATTCAAAACATACCAACTTAAGCTTAAACATAGAAAATATAATTGCAAACAAATATGAAATCATATAATGGTCGTTATCCCTGAAAATCAGACGACTATTCTACAAGATGACTCACTAACGCTTAATTGGTTCAACTTTTCTAATTTTCTTTTATCCTATAGTGTAAATGCCTAGATAGTGATGTATGGGTAGAAGAAGGAAGGAATCCTAGTGAACAAACACACAATGATGAATAAAAATAGAACTTTGTGTTTGTAACATTCCAGTGCAACCGTACCAATCTACCAAATATTGTTCGTTTTGTCCACACCTAGATTCACAGTTCTAAACGCGTCTGATAGAGTAGATATCTAGTCCCTTATAAGACAACCTTCATTCCTTTCCCCAACCAATGTGGGATCTTACAGTGTCCTTCAATACAACATTGGTTCTAAAACAAATCATTTTATTTATATACTTATAATTACAATGTTAAACAAAGAAACTGCATTCAATCCGTGTTAGTATAATAGTATCAAGTCTTAAACAAATGGCTATATACTTCTGAAACTTGGTTGGATACTAGTTAAATCAAGAACTATAACAGGTAAAAATGAGCTAGGTTTTATGATGCATTATTCTTATGCAAAATCATTTGATGCATTTCATGTACGCTTTAGCAAATGGACCACCTAGTTATGCCACAGGACATTTCGAGCCAAGCTTGATACATTTTATCGGCAACTTTATTGCAACTTTTTGACAAGTATGTTCAAAATCATGTTGCTTAATGTTTGAAAGTTTAAGGGGGCAAATTGAACATTTAACCATACATGAAGGATCGTTTATAGAAAAAAGCTATCTTTGTTGTGGTTGCATAGATCCACATAGGCCTCATGGTTTCACCATATTGGTTGAATCTAAAAAATTGACAAATGGTCAGTGCATGCCACGTAGCCACGTGGACCCCGATCTGGTTACTTTTCATCAACATCAACGGCTACGATCGTTCCAGTTAGTAATGTACATTCATCTACATTAAAGTCAAGAAATTTATTTCTAAAAAAAGTCAGGAAATTAAAAAGAATTTATCAAGAACTTCAGAAATTTGGTGGGAAATATAAATGAAAATAGAATTAGAGATTAACTTTGGGAAGACAAAGGCTCATGACCCATGCCTTAAATATTTTATTTCTTTTTGTTTATTTATTGTTTAAAAGTAATAAAAAGTTACTAATATATACACACACCACTCATATAACTTTTTAAATACTAAAAATACCACATACAAGAAATATAACTTTTTTATAATAATACTTCCAATTGATGTATTATTCTATAAATTACATAGAAAATATTTTCTTACCATTTTAGTTGAGCAATTTATGATATATTTTATGTATTCTATAAAAGCATAAATATTAAATCATATAATGTAATTAAAAAAAATTAAGCATATGATATTTTATAAACGTGTTTATGTTCATTTGAGAATCAAAAATCTTATTAATAACACGACAAAACATTTAAGCCGGATTTAGTTATTGGAGCATAACACCTAAAAATTTAGGTTTTCTCTAAATATTACTCCGTTCTTTTCTTTTTTGGACTTTTAAAACTCGATTGAATATCATCTAAATTTTTGGTACACGTAACATTTAATTAAGCACTTGGTCAATATAAATTGTTTCGAATTATGGTGAATTGTCTAAAATATCCATTAATCAGTATATATGTGATGTAAAAGTAAGAATCGTTGCTAACTCTTATGAGATGGAAAAAACGACTCATCGGTATGGAAAAAATATGCAAATTTTATTTTGAGTTGTTAAAAATGTGATATTTTATTTTTGGGTAAATTTTAAAACATGTTTCATATTTGTATCATTTAGTGACAATTACTTGAAAAATACAAGTTTGATTGTATTGTCTTTTGAATTATTTCTTCTTATTTCTTTTAAATGTATGTTTGACAAACTAGTTGTCAGCTGAAATACAACTCTTTATCAATAAGCTAGATATAAGCTAATTAGTTAATTACGTTTGATAAAAACTAGCTAATAAGCTATATGATAATGTAAAATGATTTAAAATGACATAGTGAAAAATAACTGTATAACATAACCTGAGAAGTAACAAGTATTGTAGAATTCAGACCAAACATATATATATTTTTAAATTATGTATCAAATCATATGTTAATTTTTGAATAAGGACGATATTTGATTATGATATATAATTGTATATTTTTTGTATATACGTTTTGATTGAATGAGTTAATTTAATAGGTGTAGGTCATTAATTAGTTCATATATAAGCATTGGCCATACGTAACTTTATTTATAAATTGCTATTGTTTTATATGCTTATTTCTAATTTGAAACATATTAATTTAAATCTTGGATATTAATATGGGATATTTTATTAATAAAAGGTGTGATACATCTCTTGGTCATACATAAAATAAACAAAAAACGATATTATTATACTAATAAGATATATTATTTAATGGGTATTCAGAATTTTTGAAGATAATTTAAAAATATTTATGATTTGGGATTTTTAAACAAAACATGAGAAAAGTCAACATGTTTTCCGATGGCATTCATCTAATCTCAATTATGGGTGTTAACATAAACTAATTAAATAAATAATGAATTATAAATATTAAAAGAAATGAAAATTTAATTGAATTAAAGCAAAAGAAAAAGAAAGCTGAAACATTTACTTCGTATACAATACAACAACAAGAAGAAGTGAGGGTCATACACACACAAAACACAACCTCTCTCTCTCTCTCTCTCTCTCTCTCTCTCTCTCTCTCTCTCTCTCGCCATTTTCACCTTCCTTTCCCAACCATTTATTAGATTCCTTCTCATAAGTCTTTTCTTTTTCTTCTTCCATTGGATTATTGGGCAGATGCTTATGTTCTTATGAAACAACAACAATCCATCTAAAACTTCTCTAATTTCTCTTTGAATTCCTCTTTTTTTATCCCCAATAATTTGCTTAACTTTGTGTGGGTTTTTGAAGAAATTAAGCCATTTTTCTTCTGTTCTTTGTATAAATATTTCTGGGGATTTCTTGAAATCTTTCTTTTTTAAGAACTCTTGCATACCCAGTTGGATTTTTGTAATAATATTTCTGGGTTTTAAATTTTGTGGAAAAACATGACTTTTCTTGGCAGGGAATAGTTCATTTTGTCTAAAGAAAATTTGGGATTTTTTTTTTTAATTTTGAAAATTTAAGAGAAAAAACAAATTGTTCAGAGATGGGAAAGCAAGGACCTTGCTATCACTGTGGTGTTACAAGTGAGTTTTTTTATATTTTGTTTAGGGGAACTGATTATTTTTGTGTTGGGATTTTGATTTTACTAAACAAAAATGGGTTATTCTGTTGTTGCTATTTTCTTTTTCTATGCTCAGATTAGTTTTGGAGATCATGTTTGGCAATACCCATATGCTGGTTTGGTCTATAATTGTAGGAAATTACTTGGAAAATTGGGAACAATTATTGACAAATATATGATTCTTGTGCTGATTATTGTCTGTTTCTGAGATTTTTTAATATAATATCTTGAAATAAGATTAATTATTGAAGACTTTTGGTAGCTTTGGATTGCCTTCTTCATGTAGAACACAAGAAATGTTAGGAAATTGAGTTTGATTTTTTCAGAATTTGATGATTAAACTTTTATCAAATACAGAGTAACCTCTCTGTAAGTGCCTTCTGGTTTAATCAATGCTTTTGTTGCTTGATTTAGCTTCAAATTCTAAGTCAATACCAATTAAATTGCCCAAATGCACTCAACCTTTTTCGATATATTGCCTCTGAATTTGCTTCATAGTTGACATCAAACAACTCTTCCTTCTGTATTCCTGTTGTTCTTTCACATTCATGTTGTTCTTGAATTCTTTTAAAGTTTGATGAATGACCAAACACATCATTTTGCAATACAAATGGAATATGTTTTCCAACATTTCAAAAACTTAAAAACCATTTAAAGTGAAGTTTTATACTTGTTAAATGCATTCGGTATTCGTTTGCAAATGCACATTTCCGCTATGAGTATGCAATATGATTTTGTTGCATTTATCATGCTTATGAAATCAGGGTGCTTAATTAAATCCATGAAATGCTTTAAAACCTTTTGGTTCTTGATCATTAGGATCAATTTAACTTTGTTGTTCTTGAAGGCACTCACTTCTTCTAAGTGAACCGAGAGGGGCTAATATCGAAAGATTTTTCTTAGCATGAATACATGAAACTAGTAGTATGGGATACAATATATGTTTAGTTCTTTTTTGACACCTTTGGAAAATTACAGGCACCCCTCTTTGGCGAAACGGGCCTCCAGATAAGCCTATTTTATGCAATGCATGTGGATCGCGGTGGAGAACTAAAGGATCACTAGTAAACTACACCCCACTTCACGCTAGATCCGAGCCCGATGATTTTGAGGATCATCGAGTTTCAAGAGTGAAAACGATATCCATTAAGAACAAAGAGGCAAAATTAGTGAAAAGAAAACAGAATTATGACAATGTTGTAGGTGGCAGTGGTAGCATCATGCTTGGTGGTAGTGGTGGCGGTTTTGGTGGCGGGCTTGCACATGACCACCATAACCAGGGTTTTCGCAAAGGGTTTGATGAAGATACAAGCAATAGATCAAGTTCTGGCTCTGCTATATCTAACTCTGATGGTTATATGCAGCTTGGCAGCGCAGATGCTAGTGATTTGACAGGTTCGTTACTAGCAAAACCGTGAGTTTTCACTTGCAAGATTTGCAGTTTTGTCTTGCATAGCCTTTGTGGCTAGATAACATCTGAAAAAGTTGTGATCTTTTATGCTTTTAAGAATGGGTATTTGGTATAAGTAACATTTTGCTGATTAGATGATGAAACTTGCTTAACAAAACCAACAAATTCACCACTTGAAACACAAATTCCTTTGGGTCCTAAATGTTAGCCTTAAGCTCAAGCCATTTAGATTTAGTAAGCATAACATCACGCCCAATTCTTTCAGTAAACGTCCCCTTAGTGGCATTCAATATGCACTTGCTAAGTAGCATGATGATCGTTCACTAAAGTTGGCTCTAGAGTTCTCTAGAAAACTCTTTGGAGTTCTAAGGATTTCTAGTTTTTCTCCTAGATGTTCTACGATTCTCTTCTATCTTATAGTAGCCTAGAACCCTCTTGATACGTTTGTATGTACTCTTGATGGTTTCGTAGACGGACCTTAAACGCTATCAGGATTAGAATGTTCCATGAAGAGGTGAAGTTTCCGAATGACAAATACTCCCTCTGTCCGAAAATAAGTGGCCATAGCTCTATTTTAGTTTGTCTCAAAATGGGTCTCCACTTCTGAAAGAAAGTGTCTGTTTTCCGATTCTACCCTTGATTATGAGATACCCTTGATTATGAGATAGATAAGTTCATTACACCCAATATTATTAAGGGTAAAATCGTCATTTAGTCAATTAAAACGTGTAATAATTACCATATCTAAAACTGTGTGCAATTTTCACTGTGGACATTTATTTTTGGGACGGAGGGAGTACTTGCTTTATGTTGAAGTGACTCTAAAGCAAAAATAGAACTAAGAAATCGTTGTCTTTTACCTTTTTCAGGTCCAGCCCAATCATCTGTTGTGTGGGATACGTTGGTACCTTCAAGGAAGAGGACATGTGTTAACCGGCTAAAGCAATCTCCTGTTGAGAAGCTTACCAAAGACTTGCATACCATCTTACATGAACAACAGTCGTATTTTTCGGGTTCTTCAGAGGAGGATTTGATTTTTGAAAGTGACACACCAATGGTTTCAGTCGAGATAGGACATGGGAGTGTACTTATGCGCCATCCCAACTCAATGGCACGAGAAGAGGAATCTGAAGCAAGTTCTCTTTCTGTTGATACAAAAAACGAGGCTTATTCACGGTTGACTACCCTTCCTGTATATAATGCCAACAAGGGTGGCAACTTCTCGAGCCGGCGGATTGACACATCCAAAAAGCCTATGAATCAAGACCATATGAACAGGTATATACATAAACATCAATCACATGCATACTTGACTATCTATAGAATTATTTCAATCTTTTTAGACAATTAGAGCACCTGTTTTGTGGATTAAGTGTGATTTTTCAAAATTTCTATCAATCAATTCACATCCTTTTATTGTTAATTACAGGGATAATGACGAAAAGTTACAGATACTCGTGAACCATAATTCACCACTTTGCCATATAGATCTTAAAGTAAGATGAGTTCCTCTTATGATTAAATTACTTGGGTTGTTCTAAAGATTGGAAATGTAGAATGTTGTTTATAGTATTACATTTTCTGGGCAATAAGGTTTGGTTCTAGTGAGAACAACCCCTTTCGTGAGAACGTGAAAAAAAGTGAAGGTATCTTTATATTGTGTGAAGGTTACAATATTCACATAAAATAAAGTTACAACCTTTACCCAATATAACGTAACATTTACGTACTTACCCTTGCTAGTGTACTCATGAGAACTTTAACTTGTTAATTTACAGGATGTTATCAACTTTGAAGAGTTTGCAAGTCATATGACGAAGGATGAACAACAACAACTACTTAAGTATTTACCTCTTGTCGACAATGCTCAACTCTACGATAGGTTTGCATCTTTTCTTACATGTTATAGCCAGTCAAGAATACTAATGCAATTAAGTTAAAGAGAAAGATACACGCACCATTGGCCGTGCTTATCCTGTCCATAGTCCCACGGGCCATCTTTATCTGATAAAGATAAATCTGCCGAAGCTGGTAATAACAACGAATCTTTATTCATTTTTTAAGTTAAAGAAAGAGACACACATCAAAGTTATTAACTCAGAACACTGAGCATAATGCTTAAGTTCGTGTAAATGAGTGTAATAAGCGTTTATTCTCAAATCTACAGCCTCGAAAGCATGTTTGATAGTCCTCAGTTTAAGGAGAACCTATCCTCCTTCCAGAAACTTCTTGCCGAAGGGGTGTTTGATCTCTCCTTTCCGGTGGTGAAAAACGAAGGATGTAGAACATTGAAGAAGCTTGCCCTTTGTAGCGTGACAAAATCCGATTGGGTAGAGAAATATAATCTGCTCCAGGTTTGAATTTTAACAAAAAGAAAATGCCGTATTGTCAAAATTGAAACTTTTGAACGAATGTACACTAATTTCACGTTCGTTTTTTCTTCTGTTTGGAATTGTAGGATACAAAATGTAAATATGATGGCGGAGGGTCTGTAGTTGGTGGAGTACGTAATGCCATGACATCTGCCCATTCAGTAAAGTTAAAGAGATCGCGTGATGCCCAATTTCAACCCTATCCAGGTTAGCCTTGTATTCTTGAAATTCATTTCGGTTAGCAAAACGAAGGAGCGTTGGTGCAAAATGACTGTTTTATTCGATCTTTAAAGAAAGGGTAAATTAAGTGACTATTGAAACTTTCAGGACCAAAAATAGCAATGAAGAGCCCTAAGAGAACATCAATGAAGACAAACTATGAGCACAAGGAGGTTATGGACAACGATGGCCCTGGATTCAGTCCAAGAAGCCTATTTGCTTTGCCTCCTGATAATAGCTCCCTAATGCTTGATTCATTGAGATATGTAGATGAAAGTTGTGATCAAGATCTCTTGCTAGATGTGCCATCAAACAACTCTTTCCCTCAGGCAGAACTTCTCCTGCCAACTTTGAGTTTTCCGGCAGCCCAAGCAAGCACCAGTAGTAGCTCGATATATCAAAACTTTGTTGGGCGCTGACAAACTAGTCGGAAATCTCTAGGGTTATGTAGGTGACTGTTCTACTATGATGATAAGCTATCCCAGACCATTGTAAACTTTATTGGGGTGTTACATTTTGCAAAGGACCTTATGGTTTGGGTTCTTGAATCCCAAGCATTAAGTCTGCAAACTAAGGGTTGATGGTTGCTTTTTTGACTTGTTTATAGGCATGGTTGGGTTCTTTTTTGTATTTGCTGACAAAATATTGTAATATAAAAAGCTCAGAATTGCAAGAGCTGGTAATCCAATCCCTGGAGATTTTTAATGCAATTTGGAGTTAACTTTGCAAGTTACATATGTTAAAAAAAGAACCCACAACTCCTAATCCCAATTAATTAGTCTCAGATCTTGGAAATTAGGCTGGTTTACCCTTTGGAGCAGAGAACATATTTACTTATTTTTCCATCTTTATATCCTGCTTTTTCGAATTGGATATACTGGTTTAGTTTGGTTTGTCTGGTCAAATTTTTTTTTTTCCTAATGGAATATATTGGTTTGTTTGCTCAGGAGTCATGACTATATGACGTTTTGTCTTTTATATTAATAGTGTGTGGGTTGGATTTAATAGATGTATTACATTTTTAGTACTTATAATTGTTTTTGTTGTTTCCTTTTTGTATTTTAGTCGTGTTTAGGTTATGCCTAAATATTGTGGAGTTGTTATGCTAACGTCGTTTTCTAATGCTTGGCATATACAGCTACTTTAATTGTTTTGGTTCTCAACCAATCTTGATTATAACCAATCCTGATACAAAAGTAGTAGACGTCAGGTGGAAACAACTGTCTTGATGGATCTAGATGGTTTGTTCATGAGCCAAACCTTTGGTTATCTTAGCGGTGATAATAATCTTGTCATTCTTTTGATTAAGACGTTGCAAGTTTTCGACATTCAAAATCTAAACTCTAAAAGACGAAATAAAGAGGATTTGGGTTGACCTAACAACTTTATTGTAATCGGAATTTAGATGTAAGTAAGGGAGAAAGAAGGCATATTTGGATGTGGGAAGCATGTGAATTAGGTTTGAATGGTAGTGCTGCTATCTTGGTTGAATGATAGTGATGAGATACTTACCTACAACCATACATGTGTGATAAAAGGGAAGACAACACCAAAAGTATGCATTATGTGCATTTTCTATTATATGCAACCCAACCCAATGAATGGACAACTTTACTCAACAATTAGCTTTTATAGCAACATATGAAACACTACTTGACCTATACATACCCCCATATATATTTATATATTATATATGGCAAAAGTTAATCAAGAAATTGACATGGTATTCTTGTTTTAATAATGTGTTTCATTGTTATGATGTCAAATCATTACATAGTGGTATGTATTATTTAACTCTTATATTTTACATATCGTGCACGAAAGATGCATCTATAATTTTTGTTATAAGGGACCACGTGATGGGTTTGGGTTTGTGGACGTGACGATTTGTGGTTAAAAACTATCAACCACTTCGGATGGCTAGCCCGAAGCCTCTATAGACCGAACATTGAAAAGAAATCCAGTAATTTATAAATACGAGAAGGCAAATTATAATTATAAACTCTTATCATCATATCAAATACATCAAAAGATCAAGAAGCACTAACATCATAATAGGACTAGAACCCATGATGGTCAACAAATCAGACATCATGATTACCTACAAAACTAACATCATAACAAGAAATTACTACCAACATACCACCATCAAAGATCAAGAAGCATCACAAAAGGGTTGTTCCAAGATTAGTTCCTTTTTAAACACACTTTCTCTGTGTCATTTAATATGCTTAAAATTAGAAGTTTTTATCTAAATTTTACCTAATAGAAAGACAAAGATCACCAAATGTCACCTGCCAAAAGATGTTAATAAGTTCTTGAACAAGATAGCATCACAGCAATCACCATCACCTCCTTTTACCAGGCTTTGAGATGCAAGCTTTGATCTTGAAAACCTTCTGGTGGCTACCAAATAAGCAAACCTGAATCTCCATCATCCTTGGCACCACCACCACCTTCTATTCCCCCCCCCCCCCCCCCCCCACCCCCCACCCACACATCAATATCTTGAAATCTGATCAGACATTGATAAGAGCCTTTTGTTTCACATATGATCACTCCCATGGAAAACAGCAACTCAAATCTCCTTTGGTACTCACATACCTAAACTTATTGATATCATCCATATGATTTTGAGTTTTATCTCTAGAGCTCATGAGTTCATACCATCCCTCTTGTTCTCTCTCAGACATTTTCACATACACCTTATGGGTATTCTCCATTGGCGAATAGGTTAACCCCATTTCAGAAACTTATGTTCCCATTTCCGATTTCGATCTCATTGACCACACGTCACCGCATCATTGTCTTCCAAAAATTCCCCTAGGACTCCCCTCCGAAATACCAAGATTAACCGAATCGAGGGTTCTACGTGCCTCCCGCTCAAAACCATCATGCACCCACCATTGCCTCTTCTTCACCACCGCCACCACCATCTCTTTTCCGATCAAAAGCTTCCATTTTGGTGGCGGCACAGGCACTCGGCCGTCACCGCTGGAATTCTACGAAAGGGGTTTGGTAACTCGTAAGCTGTCCGGCAGAGAGACGATTATGATACCAGTTAGGTATGGTCGGAGAAGAAAATGGGTCATCGGCGTTCACCGTTTCCGATTAATCGGTTTGTGCTTCCGTTAATTCTCGTTTTCCGTTTTTTTTAAATCAGTTTTCCCGCCAATTTTCGTTTGTTCGTGTCTTTATGAACAAGTACATTCCCGCCTTCATATTCTCATATAAACAAAATATTCCATTTAGCCCCCTGTATTTATAAAGATGTTTCATATGCACACCCTATAGAATAACAAAATTATAAATAATAACACAATTGCTAAAATGACTTTAACTTCATGTTTCACTTACAGAAAAATTGCAAAGAATCGTAACTTACATTACACAAAATTTTATTACCACTTAGAGTATCTTATTTTAAATCTAATATTGTTTCATTTAAAAAGTTTTGATCTAATACGGTTTCGTCATTTGGTTTGATATTTAAACATCGTATTGATATTTTCTTACATAAATGACAGATATTTTATTTAATTAAAAAATGACATTAAAACACCATATTAATATTGCTAACAGTTTTACATAAAAACCAAAGACTGATATAGTCATTAAATTGCATTGTTTTTTTTATATTTTGTGATCATCTTTATCTTAAGTTTATATCTTAAAATATGAATTATATTTAGCTAAAAAATATTGTTAAATTATCTATTTGTCACATAATGACAAATGATAAGTAATTGTGTATTTAACTAAAAATGGTTTATGCTTATCGATGTTTATCATGTAATATGTTTTCATCACAGTATGGTTAGTAAAATCTTAGAATATTCACAATGACAGAACAATTAACTGTTTCATATAAATTAATATATTGTTTTTTGTCATGTATGTCAACCTTTTATAATATCTTTTTTCATAAATATCATCCGTAATCATAAAAAATTTATAGTTTTGTAAATGGATCTTGTTTAAATTTTTAGTTTAAATATAAATTCAAGGTTAAAACATTTAATTAGGTAAAAAAATATTTTCATCATATACAAATAAT
The DNA here is from genome assembly GCA_954870635.1 of Arctium minus. Lineage (NCBI taxonomy): Eukaryota > Viridiplantae > Streptophyta > Magnoliopsida > Asterales > Asteraceae > Arctium > Arctium minus. The sequence continues at coordinate 616,947 of OX941089.1, read as the reverse complement.
GATTATTGTATAACATTTCTAATTACTTTCCTTAAAATGTTTATTAGATAAAAATTAAATTAAAAATAAATTAAAATATAATAATTAAAAAAAACAAGATATGGATACATATGGATATGATAATAATATACGGTATGCCCAGTCCAGACCCAGGCTTGGAAAACGAAGGATTGTTAAGGGCCCAACCGTCCCGATATTTATTAATGTTTTTACAATTATTATTTAGAAAATAATTTAATCATCACAAATGTTTTAAATTATTAAAATAATAATACATATAAAAGATATAAAACTTTTAATACTCAACAAGAAAACGACATTAAAGAAAAACCTCAAATAAGTTTTATAATAAATAGAAATATACAAAATTATCAAGATTGGTTAATAGCATAAAAGACAATTTAATTTTTAAAAAAAAAATAAAAAATGTTACAAAATACATAAAATAAACAAATAATTCAAACGGACATGGGCCTAAATTGTCACACCCTACTTTTTAAGGTCGTGATTACTTTTAATTCATAATATAGTTTATTGAAACTGTAACTTACAATTATAAACATAAATATAATAAGTTAAAACATTTAATTAAAATACCAACTCAAAACATGTAATGGTCGAAATTGTTCATAAGTCTTCTCATACTCAAAAAAAAAAAAAATGATGGACACAAGTAAATAATAGTAAAGTTGTATCATGATCTCAAATTATAACAAATTATTATTTCAATCCATAGATGGGTTATACATGAATTTTCATTGTATATACATATATGTTATTATTAGTATTAAAACATTAAGGGGTTGTTTAAAAAGACCATAAATTACTCTGATAAAAAGAGAGAGATGAGAGAGAGAGAGTGCGTGAGAGAGTGTGAGAGAGGGTGGGAGAGAGTTCGCAAGAGAGGGAGTGGAAGAGAGAGGTTCGATGAGAGGCAAGGTGCGAGAAGAAGCGAGTTAGGATACAGGAAGACTACCGGTACTGCTAGAAGCCAAAGAACCACCGGATATCGGAATATGACCTCTCAGTATAAAGAGGAATTCGTTGGAGTCTGGCAGGAGAAGGAAGAGGCAAAATTAAAGTTGAATAGGAGCCTAATCGGGTATGTCCACTCGTTGGATAACCTAGCAGCGGTCAGAGCGGTATGTAACTCGGAAAATTTATTGGGTTGTACAGTAAAATACTTGGGGGGAAGGAATCTGTTACTAGCGTTTGATCAAGAAAAAATGATGGTAAATATACTCGATAACAAAAACCATGGTTGCATTACTGGATTAAAGATCTTAGACAATGGTCGGAGGGATTCAGGTCAACCGAGAGGGCGGTGTGGTTAAGGGTGTACGGAGTACCGCTTCACGCATGGTCTTTAGATACGTTTAAAGGTATCGCTGATAACTGGGGAAAGCCGTTGAAATTCGTCAATTGTGAATGGGAGTTGAACAATAACATGGAATATGGAAAAGTATTGGTAGCCTCACACTTGCTAGAAAAAATCAACGAACTTAGAAGTATAAAAGTCGGTAAGTTATTTTATAGAATATGGGTTGTGGAGGAGAGCGTGGATCCATTGATTGATTGGGTGAGGAGGAGACATGAAACAGTTCAAAAGAAGAAAACTCGTCCTGTCCGTCGGAGTGGACGGAGGTAATAGGGGAAGACGAAAACGATTGGGTCGTGGAGGAAAGCAAATTCGAAGGGAATGATGATAGGATAAATTTCGGGCAACATCAACAATATATCGTAGAAGAAAATACTGCGGAAAAGGCAGACGACGATCAAGGTAACGACGATAACGTGAGCATGATCGGACAGTCCCCTTCGATAAATTTCGCCGGAAACCAGTCAATAGAGCCGACTGCTAAAGAGGGAGACCAAAAGCCGATTACAAAAGTAAGTGAAAAAAATCCAATTCTCGAGAAGTTACAACAGAAAAATAATGATGATGATGGTGGGATGTCATGGGAAAATGTGAATGTAAGTAATATCCAAGATGAGAATTTAGGTCGTTTGGCAGGTTCTGGAAAAAAAGTAAAGGAGGTCATGGGGGGTAATCATGGGCCAGGTAGTGAGAAGGGTCTAAACGAGGCTGGGCCAAGCAACAATAGAGAAGGAAGAAGATACGATGGGGAGGCCCAATCAAATCTTTTGGGCGGATCCAACTACGTGGGTGAGAACAAAGGGCAAACAAGCCCAATATCCAATCTCGTTAGATCGCAGCAAGATAGGAACAGTAAGGGGAAGTCGGACATAGATATCAGGACAGGAAATTATGGCAGAATCGAAGGAAAACGTAGGATAAGGAAAGGAGAATCGATGGGTTTAGGAAGAGGAAGAGCAAGTTTCCACCTTTTTAAAAAGAAGGCAAGATCGAAGAATCAAAAGGGGGGGCAATCTAGAGACTCGAGGGATGGAGACAAGGGGAGGATCGAAAAAGATAAAAGGAAGGCACGATCGGTTTGCTCGTTACACAGTCTCAATACTATATCAAACGAATTGAAAAGCAGAAATGGATCAGAGGATTTAGAGAGTTTTGGCGAAAAAATTGGCTTACGGTGGGATGGGGACGAAAGGCCAAACAGTAATGGAAGAGTCGCAAGTACAAATTAAAAAGGTACGTTCCAGTTTCGTTTTTTTTTATCTGATAATGAAGATTATATCTTTAAATGCTAGGGGGTGGGTACGATTGAGAAAAGGAGATGGATTAGAGAATTATGTGTAAAAAGCAAAGTGGACATGGTGGGAATACATGAAACTAAACAAGCGAGTTGGGTAGAGTCACAAGTAAATAATATGTGGGGTTACGACAATGGAGACTATATTCAATCGCAAGCGGAAGGGAATTCGGGAGGTCTTATTCTAATATGGGATAGGGGTGTTTTTAAGTGCGAATGTTTCATTGTGGAAAAAAGTTTTGTGGTGGCGATAGGTTCGTGGAAAGGGGTGAAAGGACAATTTGGATTTGTGAATGTCTATGGGCCGAGAGATCAGAAAGAACGGGAGGAAGTTTTGAAAAACATTGAAAGATTGTGTGGAAAGGAAGAGGTTAATTGGTGCGTATTCGGCGATTTCAACAAAGTAAGGGGAGAACATGAAAGGCTAAACTCAATCACGAACGCAAGAGGGGTAGAGTGTTTTAATAATTTTATCAATAATAGTGGTTTGGTGGAAATCCCTCTAGGCGGGCAAAGGTTTACAAGAGTTAGCGACGACGGGAGAAAATTTAGCAAATTGGACCGGTTCTTAGTTTCCCCGACCTTTTATGCAAAGTGGAGGAATTTGGGAGTTGTGGCACTTGAAAGAAGATGGTCGGATCATTACCCGATTATGCTTGCCGAATCAAAATTCGACTTCGGTCCTAAACCATTCAAGTTATTCGATACTTGGTTAGAGGACGAGGAAACGGAAGAATTGGTAAAAAAGGAGTGGGAAAAATTTGAGATAGCTAAAAGGCCGGATTGCTTGTTAAGAGAAAATTTTAAAAGGGTGAAAAATGCTTTGAAAAGTAGGTGTTCCGAGAAAATCAAGAAATTAGAAAGTTTGCTGGAAAAAAACAAAGAAGTGGCTTTGAAAATAAAGAGAGAAGCTGGATCGAGACCCTTTGACAAAAATGATAGAGAGAAGTGGATCGAGGCAAGGAAGAATTGGCTAGAAGCGGAAAAGAGGAAAGAGGATATGGCATCACAAAAGGCGAAAGTCAAATGGATCAAGGAGGGTGATGAGAACTCAAAATTTTTTCACGCGGCGATTAGGAATAGAGAAAGAAAGAACGGAATATGGGGGCTTAATATTAATGCGGTTTGGACGGAAGAACCAGATAAAATTAAAGAGTTTGTGTGGGAATTTTTCACAGATAAATTTAGTTCGAGCAAGGCGATAAGGCCGAAGGTAGTGAGTGAAAAATTAAAAAAGTTGAACTCGTTGGATGCAGAAAAATTGGAAAGCATGGTTACGGAGGAGGAAGTATGGGAAGCAATCAAAATGAGCGGAAGTAACAAATCCCTCGGGCCGGATGGGTTCACGTTTACGTTTGTGAAGAAATTTTGGCCAATTATAAAATCTGATTTCATGAAGGCAATCGAGATGTTTTGGGAAAAGGCGGAAATTAGCAATGGGTGTAACGCGTCATTCATCACTCTCATCCCAAAGAATTCAAACCCCACGAGCCTCAATGACTACCGACCAATTAGTTTGTTAGGGTTTTTTTTATAAAGTGGTGGCGAAAATATTGGCGGAAAGAATAAAGAAGGTAATAGGAAAACTAATTGGAGAAACACAAGCGGCTTTCATTAAAGGGAGGTACATTCTTGATGGAGTGTTGATTGCAAATGAGACGGTGGAACACATTCGAAGATCGAAGAGGAAAAGTATGGTCTTTAAGGTGGATTTTGAAAAAGCATATGATAGCGTGGAGTGGAGTTTTTTACTCGATCTTCTCTCATCGATGGGCTTTGGAATGAAGTAGTGTAATTGGATTAAAGCGTGCTTGGAATCGTCATCGGTGTCGGTCCTAGTTAATGGGTCGCCGACAAGAGAATTTAAAATGGAAAGGGGTTTAAGACAAGGTGATCCTTTAGCTTCATTTTTATTCCTAATTGTAGCGGAGAGTTTAAACGTGTTAATGATGGAAGCTAGAGAAAAAGGAATTTTTGAGGGCGTGGCAATAGGCAAAGAAGGATTAATCTTGTCGCATTTATAATATGCGGACGATGTAATTTTTTTCGGAAATTGGAGCATCATCAACATTAAAAATCTTTTGAAAATTCTGCATTGCTTTCAAATTGCATCCGGGTTGAAGGTAAATATTGGTAAGAGCAAGATCTACGGGGTGGGAGTCGATCAAGAAGAAACAAAATCTTGGGCGACAAGCTTAGGATGTGGGTATGGGGAGTTACCATTCACTTATCTTGGTCTCCCGGTGGGAAAGGCAATGAATAAAGTAGAAAGTTGGAAGGAAGTTATAAAAAAGGTGGAAAACAAATTGGCGAATTGGAAGGCCAAACTAATCTCGATTGGCGGTCGGTTATCGTTGGTTAAATCGGTACTAGGTAGTCTACCTTTGTATTATTTCTCGCTTTTTCGAGCACCGAGTGGAGTGATTCGTGAGTTGGAGAGTGTGAGAAGTCGTTTTTTTGGGGGCGGGGGGCAAGGGTCTTCTCTAAAGAGGGGGGTGGCATGGGTAAAATGGGAGAGGGTGGTGAGAAGCTTTAAAAGAGAAGGGCTTAATGTGGGGTGCTTGAAAACGTCGAATTGGGGATTGTTAGGAAAATGGTGGTGGAGATTTTTTTCGGAAAAAGATGCTCTTTGGGTAAAGGTGATTGAAAGCTTGTACGGGAGGGAGGGAGGGATCGGTAGGGGTGGTGGTGTTGTAGTTAGGGGGGGGGTCGATCGGTGTGGGGGAACATTATTAGAATAGGAAAGGAAGTGGAGAAATTGGGTATTAATTTTGAAGTGCTTTTTGGGATGGAAGTAGGGAGAGGGTACGAGACGAGATTTTGGGAGGATAGGTGGATAGGGAATGAGACATTACGAGATACATTCAAGAGGCTTTACCAACTTGATACTAGAAAGGAATACTCGATAGCCGATAAGGGAGCTTGGGTTGATGGTAATTGGGAGTGGAGATGGAGTTGGAGAAGGGAACCGAGAGGTAGGGAGATGGGGGAGCTAGAAGTTTTGAAGGAATTATTTCAAAATTGGAGGCCGAAGGTAGACGCTAAGGATCGTGTGAAGTGGTTGGGGGGAGTGATGGGTCTTATGTGGTGCAAGAGTTTAAGGAGATGATTGAAGAGAAAGTGGCGATGGTAGGGGAGCAAGTCGAGAGTACCAAATAGTCGAAGGTGATACCGAAAAAAGTGTGCATTTTCTATTGGAAAGCTAAGCTAGGAAGACTACCATGTAGGGAGGTCTTAGGGAAGATGGGTATGGATTTAGATTCGGTATTATGTCCTCGTTGCGGGATAGAAGTGGAGTCGGTAAACCATGTGTTAGTGACTTGTCAAGAGGTTAAGAGAGTTTGGCAATTAATGTTTAAATGGTGGAATATCAAAGAAGAAAATGTCTCTAATTTACAAGATATCGTGAAGATGGCTGAAAATTTGACAAGCAATGGATCGCGGTTTAAACTTTGGACATAAACGGTATGGAGCGTGGCATATATGATATGGACACACCGAAACCAAATAGTGTTCCAAAATGACAAAAGAAATATGGAAGACAGATTCATGGAGTTGCAGCGCTCGTGTTATGAATGGATCGATAAGCGGAAAAGTGACGCAAGAGTCGATTGGGTCAAGTGGCTACTCGAACCAGCTGGATGTACGTGAACCTTGTTAAGTACATTTTATGCACCTAACTTTGTATATTCTAGTTGCATTTTTCTTTTTATTTTAGTGATTAGTTTAGCATTTTCATGCATCATTTTCATTTCTCTTTTATTCTCTCTAATCACGGTTGGAAATTCTTTGGGGATAGTTTTATGCTTTTGGTATATGTTTTGTGCAGACTGTGCGTTCTAAAGGTGAGATAGGTGAAGGTGTGCTCAAGGAGAATGAAGAGAAGAAGAAGATGATCGAGAGCAAAGAGGATAAGTCGTCTAAAGAGACGAGGTCGGAAGGGAATAACTATTTTCCAAGCTTCGCGGACGCGAAGAAAGATTTCTGAATCAAGATTTGAAGTTTCTGCCACGGTTTCGCGGGCGCGAAGATTTCTTCGGGGTAGCGAAGCACTGCTCCTGAAATGCTTTTAATTTTCTGCTGCACTTTCGCGGGCGTGAAGATTTATTCACGGTCGCGAAGGTCTTTTGGGCTTATTCTTTTGTTGGGCTTTTGCTGGGCCTTTTTAGCCTAGACTTTTAAAACCCTTTAGGTTGGTTTTTTTTTTTTTGAGGGACATACACATTTTTTTGATAGAGCAGAGAAAAAAGTCGACTTTTGCTGGGGAGATACTCTTGGTCGATCTCAAGGTTTGGGGAAGAAGATCGCACTACAAGCTTAAGCCATTGGGATCCGATTAACCATCGGTTTTTCATACATCTAGTATCTTCTTCCCTATTATCTTATTTGTATTTAGTTGAATTATTGTTTTGTTTGAGTATTGCTAGTTGTCTAATCATTCTTAAAGTTTCTTCATAAATTCTTCTTCAATTCTTGTTTATTTGCATCAAGTTTTAGTTTTTCTACATTTCTCTATGTGTATTTCATCATCTTTCTCCCTTTTGTATCCCTATTCCTTATCCTCTACCCTAATTTACTGCATTCTTATAATTTTCTGCATCCATTAGGTTTGATTAAATCAATTTTCTGCACTAGTTTAATTTTCCTGCGCATGTTTGTTTATTAGTTTTATGATTATTCCTAGTTTCCGTTAATGTTGATTGTTAATAGATTGCATCATATGTAGTATAGCCTAGGTTTATTTTTATCTTTAATTTTGTTAGAGTTTATTTAAATAATTTGTTGCTTGGTCCCGAGTCGGTTTTCGTTTTATTGGGTAATCGTCCCTTAGGATTGAGGTCTTGGTATTGACCAATTGTTCTTAAAACGAATGTTGGGTTTTAACCCATTTTGATTCTAACGAAAGTTGGAGTTAATTTAATTGGTTTTTAACAAAACATTTAGTCAAATTGATTAGTTTTTGACGAGACGAAAGTTTAGTCTTTTACTTAGGTTTAATTGGTCAATGACAACGACTCTAACATGCGAATAGTTAGGGACGTTGATTGGGAAAAATTATTTGTTTTAAACCTTAATGTTTCTTTCCTATGTACATATATTGCGAGAGTAAATATGTGTCTTGGTTTAGAAAAGCTTTTCCACCTCGAAAGGGGGCTAAAGTAATTTTGCAAAACGAATTCTCACCATTACCAAAAATCCTAGGTTGACGTTACCCAGTACCCCTTTAGTTGTAGTGTCTTTTATTTTCCTCTTTTTATCTTTCTTTCCTTTATTCTCTTTTATTTTATGTCTCTTAGTTTAATCATCAAATCATTTATCTGATTCGCATAGCTAGACATTATTATTAAGTATTAGTGTTTAGACCGTCACCTCCCTGTGATCGACCCGTATGCTACAAAACCCGTACGCTTGTTGTATAAATTTTAAAACAACATCAAACCTCGTTCGTTGCTGCAAACCATCGGAGGAGGCTCTCGTGATCATTGGTGGGTCTCACCTCAGTTAGTAGCAGTGGTGTTGTAGGTTCGGTTGTTTCGGTTGGGCGGTGCAGATTCTCTCCGTTTTAGTTTGTTTGTAAATAGCGCTATAACTGCTGATTTTGTTTTCTGTTTGCGTTCCTTGTTTGCTGCTGGCAAGCTGGCCTTATTTGGCTAACTCTGTATGGTATTTGGTTTGGTAATTGATGCTTTTCAAAAAAAAAAATCAAGGGGTTGTTTTTTTTTTTAAAAAAACCTCTTAATAGCTCTTAAGTCTAGATCGTTCAGACCTTTTTACACACCACCTCTTATCAATCATAACTAAAATAAGACTTAAGACTTTAGACTTCTTAAAAAACAAACGACACCTAAATGTATTTATTAAATTGATTATAAACAAATTCAGATAAATATAAATATAATAACCATTTGATGGTTATCTAAGGATTAAGTTTCTTAATGAAATCTCAACTCTTATATCTCTCACTATGAATAAACATTACCATTCGAGAAATTATTGTTTATCATATAAAAAACATAAGAAGGTATGAATCAATCAGAAAGAACCATAAAATCCAACATATTAAAATCAATTATGATTTCTTTTACGTTTCACATACTGTTAAACTGATGGAGATCGATACTAGAGCATCTCCAACACGTATGCTATGTGTGTGTGTGTGTTTTGTACAAACTTCACGTTATATATATGAAAATTTGTCATTTTAATAAAATCGTAAGTGACCTTTTGCTTTTACAAGTAACACGTGTGATATTTAAGGGATTTTAATTGCAAGGAATAAAACATTCAAATGTTCAAATAAAATAATTAAAGTTACAATCTTTAATACCTAATACATAAAAGTTACAAAAAACTAATAAAAAGATAAATAAGTCTATACCATGGTATTACCGTGGTACGCACCTTCCAATACCGTGTACCAACCAGATTTACATAGTTAATACGATACAGGATACTACTAATATAGATATTGGTTAATTTAGTTTGGTACAAAATTGTGATTGGAGCAAAACTTTTCCAAAAATGGAGAATGATTAATTGTATATAAAATTATTGACGATTGTACACCAAGCTTAACTAATTAGTACTGTATTTACCAATTTTTTCGACGATGACCTATACATACATGTATATATATATATAACAGAAGGATATTTTGCAACCCTTAAAAAGGTTGCAACCCACATCTTAACCGTTTGATTCATGATCGACGGTTATTTTATTTTTATTTTTCTTTATTTAATTAAAAATATTGGACCCCATATCTATTGTAACCGCCGATCATAAATCCGACTGTTAAGACGTGGGTTGCAAGGTTTTTAAGGATTAGCAACCCCTAAAAACTGTGGTTTTCTGCCATACATGTGTCGCTGCTTCACCACCAACAAACTTGGCAGCGTAGAAGAAAGCAAGCAAGCAAGCGAAGGGGATTTTGAATTTTTTCTTTCACAACTTCTGTTTCATTTCTTCTGGATATCAATTTCATCTCCAGATCTCAAGGTAATTTCTTTCTTTTTTGGTTATTTCCGATGTTTTTATCATTCTAATCATCTCGATTATATATGCAAATCGTTGATTTTATTTCAAGTGCCCTAATTGAATCTATCACATCGTTTCTAAATCGTCTCGCTTGTTGTTTTTTAGTTTATCTACCACTTACCAATTTGTTGTATTTTCATCGATTGTTGTTGTGTATGTATGTGAAAGTAATCAATAGAATTTTTCTGTTTGTAACCCTAGACCTTAGGGATTTTTTATTTTTATTTTGTAATTATCTGTTTGATTATCGGTTAGTTGCCAGGAATCAAAGGATCAATTTCTCTGTTGATAATGGTGATAATGTCGAATGAATTTTTATCTGATGGGAGTGTGATGAGAAGTCGAAATGAGAATGGTAATTGTTCCTTGAATGGGGATTCTGTTCTTCCCCCCAAATGGAAGGCTCGCGATGTGTCTGCTGTTAGGAGTTTTCCGCGAGGGTGTGGACCGATTGTTCAGCCAGTTAATGCGGTTTCTCAAGAACCGGATGCATCTTCATCGTTGGTTAGTAATAATAATAATAATAATAATAATGGAGCTAAGGATGCTGCTAGGATATCGGCTGCACAGGTTGAATCTTTGTCTCCTGATGTGTCGAAATCTACAGAAGATGGAAGGGCGGTGTTGAATGTGGAGCCTCACATCGTGAAAAAGGAAGTGGAGAATGGAGACGATCAAGCTGTATCGAAGGAGGTAGTTGATGGCCCCGTGAATGCAGTGGTTGATGGAAAGCTTTTGTCACCAACACACGGGGTGGACAACGGTGTTTGTGTTATTAAGGAAGCCATTCCAAAGATCAAATTTCATCGGAGAAGGGTTTCTGCGGTTCGGGATTTTCCTCCTTATTGTGGCTTGAATGCAACTGACCCAACGGAAGAAGAACGCAAAAGAATTAATGGAAAGAGGAGCTTTGGAACTGAGGATAAGAGTGGTGCAAGTAATGCAAGATTGACGGAGGCTATGGTGGTGGATGTTATCCAGAAAACATTGGATGAACTAAGAAATGAGTCTCCTTTGCGAGACGAAGTTGGAGTTGGAGATGAAATATCAACTGAGAAAACGATAGGTGATGGTGAGCAATCAAACATAGATCTTCAAGATGAGAAAATCTTGAAGTTTGTACATGATATTACTGGGGTTGAACCAAACAACAGGACCGTATCTCAAAACAGTGACAAATCTATCGCAGGTCAAGTGTGCCAGGAGATCGTTGTTTACAAGCGTGACACAGTCTCGAAGAAAAGATGTTCAGCTGATGCCAATGGTGAAGATTCAGAAGAGGAGTTTCGAGATGAGGATGTCCAGAATTATGGAACACAGGAGATTGTAGTGACACCAAGTATCAGATCACCTGAAAAGGATATAAAGAATATCAGTGGTGAATTTAAGAAAGTGGGGCATGAGAAACACCTTAAGAAGAGGATGTTTGATGATACCGACAATTTGGGATTTGACGGAGAGAAAAGGAGGGTGGTGCTGTGTCTGATGGCTCAATCACGTTGTCCACGGTTAAGTCAACAAGAGAATTTAGCCAACGTGGATGGTATTACGACAAGTAACGCAAAGGTGCATGCTTCCAAAACTAAAACACCAAGGAAGTCTACAAAGAAAAAAGCTAAACATGGAGAAAAAAAAGAGTCAAGCTCCTCTGCAAAGGTTGCTTATAACGGTACACTTGAGATGGTTGTGAGGGACGAGGAAGATTTTGTTGTAGCTACTGAAGAGCAACGAGAAGAAGAGTCTCCTACTTCCCAGGGAACACACAATGTGGATGTGATGCTGCCCCCTTTTGGTCCCACGAGTTCCAGTGATGCCCGAAATAAAGTTCGCGAAACTCTAAGGCTTTTCCATGCTTTATGTCGGAAGATTTTGCAGGGGGAAGAAGCAAGAACAAGGGACGGTGATGAGTCAAAAAGAGGTCGAACTGATCTTATGGCGAAAACAATTCTCAAAGAGAAAGGTAGAGAACCTGATCGTGGGAAAAAAACGTGGGGACCCATACCTGGAGTTGAGGTTGGAGATGAGTTTCAGTATAGAGTGGAGCTTGCTTTGGTTGGTCTTCACTGGACTCTTCAGGCAGGCATAGATTATACTAAAAAGGGTAAAGAACTTGTTGCGGTTAGCGTTGTTGCTTCAGGGGGTTATGATAATGAACTTGGCAAGCCAGACTGTTTAACGTACTCCGGTTCAGGGGGGATTGGAAAAGATAAAAAGGTTGAAGACCAAAAGCTTGAAAAAGGAAATTTAGCTTTGAAGAACAATATACTCACAAAGATTCCTGTGCGAGTTATCCGTGGATCTAAATCCAAGCCTACTGAACCTTCGGATTCAAAATCCAGGCCAATCACAACATACATATATGATGGGTTATACACAGTAGAGAAGTACTATCAGGAGCCAGGACAGCTTGGCAATATGGTTTATAAGTTCGAATTGAGGAGAATTCCAGGACAACCCGAGCTTGCATTGAGGGAAGTCAAGTCGAAGAAATTCCAGAAACGAGAAGGTATTTGTGTTGATGATATAACTGGTGGCAAAGAGGTGTTCCCAATATGTGCTGTCAATACGATTGACGATGAGAAGCCACCTTCATTCACTTACATTACAAAGATCATGTATCCAGATTGGTATCGCCCTGTTCCCCCCAAAGGTTGTGATTGTGTCGGGCGTTGTTCTGACAAAAGATGCTCGTGCGCTTTCAAGAATGATGGCGAGATTCCATACAACCATAATGGTGCGATAGTTGAAGCTAAGCCGCTGGTTTATGAGTGTGGCCCGTCTTGCAGGTGTCCTCCTAGTTGCTATAATAAAGTCACGCAGAATGGTATGAAAATTGACCTTGAGATCTTTAAAACCGAATCAAGGGGGTGGGGGGTCAGGTCTTTGAGTTCGATATCTTCAGGAAGTTTCATATGCGAGTATATAGGAGAACTTCTGGAAGACACAGAAGCTGAGAAACGAACTGGAAATGACGAGTACTTATTTGATATTGGGCAGAACTATAACGACTGTACGAAACCGAGTACTGGGGAGGTAGTGGAGGGTGGTGGATTCACGATTGATGCAGCAAATTATGGGAATGTGGGTAGGTTTATTAACCATAGTTGTTCGCCAAATCTTTACGCGCAGAATGTGCTTTACGACCAGGAGGACAAAAGAATGCCGCATATAATGCTTTTTGCTGCGGAAAACATTCCTCCGCTACAGGAGTTGACATATCATTACAACTATGCAGTGGATACGGTCCATGATTCTGATGGCAATATAAAGATCAAGAGTTGCTATTGTGGTTCTTCAGAATGTACGGGCCGGCTGTATTAGGCAAGTAAGTTGAAATACCATCAATTGCTAATCTTTTTGTGCTATACAGCGTTGTTAGCTATTGCGATGCTTTACTCGATCATGTATTGGATTCTATGCGAAATGGTGTAGAAAAGATATGCCCATGGTTTAGTTTTACAACTAGTATGGTGATCCCTAATGACAAATTGTAGCTCAAGTTTTTTTACTGAATGGCTATGTTCATATTTTCTCTATTTTTTTTTATCAGCAAACACCTGTTTTTAGTTATGTCAAATTCAATATGGTGCTTATAGCTTAAATGTGGTCAATTGATGTGGGGTTTAGCATAGTGTGAAGAACCAACAAGTTCAGGCTTGTTTAAGAAGTGTTAAGTAGTGTTAGTGGGGGATGTGTTCTGGTGGTGTTGGGTGGTGGTGATGGTGCTGGGAGGTGGCAATGGGTGGTGGATGGTGGCATGTGTGGTTATTGTTCATCTATATGTAAATGTATGTAAAAGTCCATAAAAACACAACAAACTTTCTCATTTTGAACGATTAAATACATAAACATTTTTTAATGAATAAAACTATTAGAACTTTCTCATTTTGAATGATGAAGTCCCAACGTTTTTATTAATATAATAAATAAACCATCGAACTTTTAAAAATTGGTTTCATATAATCATTTAACCTAAAAAGGCTACATGTAATCGTCTAAGAAGGTTTTAAAGTCTCTAAATCAGTTTTACCGTTTTCAAACCCTATATGCCATTCAAACCACTCACATGCTATATGTACTTAAATAAAATTATTGTAAAATAGGGAGAATCGAAAAACAAAAACCAATCAAAAAGAGGGAGAATGATGCAAGGTCAACAACGGTGATGGAAGTTGATGGAGAGCGATTTGGGGCTTCTACATATTCTCACATGATATCAGAAGCAAGATCTGCCACTCCAAGACCCGACACTCTGGGACAACCTGTGTCCATCTGGCATCTGTTGCAGGGTCCCCCCTCTCGACACTCGGGTACAACATGTGTCCATCTAGCCTCCGTTGGAGGGGGCATGTTGGAATACTACATCGGCTAGGCCGAAACTATCTCTTATATGTGATGAAATCTCCCCTTTCTTTTAAAAGGTTCTTTTGGAGAGTGGTCTAGGGTTCCACATATTTTTACAAGTATTTATGTCTTTCAAACAAATATACTAGAAACAGAATGAATATCAACTTTGAATACAAAAAATCATTTTTGAAACTTTTTTCCTAAACCTTCTTTATATAGACCAAAATCAAACTTTGGAAAATCGGTTTTTCAAAATAAGGTATGTTTAATTTTGATGCACCTTGTACCAAATCACTTCCGAAAAGAACACATTAGAAAGCAAAGCAATGATTAAAAGGAATTGCAACCACAAGCACAATACTCATTCATAAACGCATATATAGATGGTTTGTAATAACAAAAAGATTTCGGATTCAGAAATTGAAGCATACTTTTAGACTGCCTTTGCCTTTTACACTAGTCATGTTGCCTTTAACCAATCCATCTGGGCACGTTGTGGTCTCAAATCAGTTTCTTGATTGCCAATACAACCACAACCACTGCCATCAACTATTACAGCAAAGCCAAATAAGAGGCTGTTGATGATTCAATTCAGACAGCTTCATCCATACAGACAGAAAAAACAAACAGCCCCTAAGGCGGTCGTGAAAGATAAAGAATAGCCACGAGTGCTGATCAACATGGTTAAAGTAGCTGCGCTTTCCTCAGGTCAGAAAGGACTCCTCTATCTTCACTCCCCCTCTCATTGTAAATAACCTACAAACACACACACACACACACACAAATAAATACAAACAAACCAACAAGATATATATATATATGTACAAACAAACAAACAAGATATATATATATATATAGAGAGAGAGAGAGAAGGGGGGGGGGGAGTTCTCGTAAGGAACCCAAAATTCTTCAATATCTCGGCTGCTCAAGAAGTTGGACTAGCTGCTCCTCCGACCCGGAGTGGATTCTAGTGGAAGGGCAGAGCAAAGCCTTGCAGTAGGAAGGTGTTCGTTGCTGGGATTAGGAACCCGGGAACCCACAACGCACCATGTGTGCCTCTTCAGGATTAATATTCATTGTGAATAACACAATCATGATGAATATGGAAGTGTTATTCATTATGAATCACACATTCATGAAGAATATGTTACAACATTCAAAATGAATCACATGTCCATATTCCTCATGAATATGTCACATGTCGCGCTGTGGACGGTTCCTGGGTTCCTATTCATGATGAATATGGAAGTGTTATTCATCATAAATCACACATTCATGAAGAATAACATGTCCATATTCCACATGAATATATCCCGTGTCGCGCTGTGGACGGTTTCCGGTATATATATATATATATATATATATATATGAGAATTTGGGGGAGTAAGACCTTATCAATGATTCCATATTCAACAGCCTCACTAGGACTAAAGTATTTCGGACGCCTTATATCTTCTTCAATCTCCTCCGTTGTCTTCCCTATGTGCTTCGCATACAGTTTCACCTTCAATCATCATAACATAACAAACAAAGCTTAATAATTTCTCAATTCTTCACTTTTTCTTTTTATTTAATCAACATTTTAAAAATACCAACCAATTCA
The DNA here is from genome assembly GCA_954870635.1 of Arctium minus. Taxonomy (NCBI): domain Eukaryota; kingdom Viridiplantae; phylum Streptophyta; class Magnoliopsida; order Asterales; family Asteraceae; genus Arctium; species Arctium minus. The sequence goes on along the minus strand of OX941089.1, from coordinate 601,287 downwards.
GTCTTCACGTTCTTTATTTCTTTTCTCATAATCTCAACATCCGTTGCTTGACCTTGAAATCTAGCGATTGGCTGCAAAACAACCAACACTATGAGTAATCTGGAGACTTAATACCAAAATTCTCGATCATAACTAACCTGCTTTATCATGATGGTTGACGAGGGCAGGGCTGAACGATTTCCCTTTGCCCCAGCGGCCAATAGCAAGGCCGCTTCTCCCCATGCATTACCAACACACAGCGTAAAGATTGGTGGCTTCACATACCTGCAAAAAGGTACGTGAAAAAACACATCTTTATTGCATTTCCGTACTCATAATATTTCATTAGTTGATTGATAAATTCAGCTGAATAAAGTGTGTACATATCCTAGTTGTTAAGGGACCATTGTAGCCATTGAGACGTCTATGGCGATAACTTTTTAAATGAAAATTAGTTAAAAATGCTATAGAATACCATCAAACTATATCATTTTTAACATCAGACATAAAACATGGATGCTATAAAGAACTATAACAAGTCAAGATCCAATAAACGATACATATGGGTAAAGATCGATTATAGGAATTGTTGGTATATAAGCAACCAATTGATGATGTAATGAACTACTATTGCAATGACATTCATAAGCCTAATGGTGTATTGATGAGAAGTATAAAGATTTACTACCTCATGACGTCGTAAATTGCAAAAGCCTCTGTTTCGTAGCCCAACTTTTCACCACCCTGGAAAATAAAAACATTCAAGGCAAGATCGTATTCAAAGTTTATTCATTATTTATAGCAATCTGATTAAAAAGAGCATTATTTTTGTCCAACTAAAATGAGTTGCGTTTGTCATCTCCATGCTTATGCTGAATGTCTCAAAAGTTTTATCCCCGAAAGAATAATTTGTACAAATATCTCAATGCAGGCTTATTGCCTTTTAGCCAATTTACTAAGAGGTTTGCAAACCATCCAGCAATATTGAATAACAAAATGGTAAACAGAACGCACATTAACCTTTTGGAATATCAACACTATCTGTTGGTAGATCAAATTATTGTTGATTCTTTATCTCAGCCTCTGTGTATGTGTGCGTGTGTACGCTCACATTTAGAGACTTACAGTCACATATGCATAGAGGTATCACATGCAAGTGGGGGTTCTAAAGTTCATCATCTCCTTTGGATATCAAATAGTGGTTGGATTAACCAAGGTAAACGGTATTCAAGAAAGTGAAGCAACGATAATTCTACAGAATTGAGGTTGTTCAAAAAGAGTTGGCAAAGCCACTCCTTGCTTGACAGTAGAATTTGTTTGAATTTTGTGCTTTGATCTAATGTTCAATAAACCAACAGCTAATAGAAAGATCGAAACTCACTCTACTTTATCTACAATTATCCTTGTCGTCTGAACTAATTTAATGATATCTTCATTATTGAATCTCAAAAGCTTAATTCTACAAGACTATTTAACTTTAAGATATGGATTTAATCTATTTGATTGGACAACTTATAGTGTGAATATGTTCATGTGATTGTTGCGTGACTCATTCTGCTACAACAACTGAGAGAGAGAGATAGGAGGCCAAAAGAAGACTTGTAAATCATGAAAGTAAGGTTACCAAGAGTTGAAAGATTTTTTTACAATCGAATACTCCCGCTTTCCCAACATAAATCCAACAATTTTCCTTTTTCGAACGTTTCAATATAAATGGAAGAGTTTCCTTTCGGCAAAGTTTCTATCCAATATTACCTCGCTTTCCATTAATAATCTTTACAAAATAATAACAGCATCAATTTTAGTCCACAAACGTCCTCTATTTATTGAGGGATACATTAGATAATTGAATAATAATAAAAAAATTCCATCTGTTTAGTGAAACCTTGCATTTATTTTGAGGGGATAGTACTTTACACGTAAGAAATTTATTAAGTATCTTGGATAAGAGAGCCAATACCTTGGTAGTTCCGGTAGAGTTTATGTAAAGGTATATTGGCTTTTTGTCATCCTCGTACTGTAGGTAAAGAAATTCTGCCAGTATTAGTTCGGTGACAGAGGGGACTAGAGACATACCCAAATACACAATTCGATTCTTGTACAAGTAAGATGCCAAATCTGGAGGTGGTTGCTCCCAGGCACTTCCTCTTGAGAAAGGAATGACCTGTCAAGATAGGTACAGCAAATGATATATATATATATGCCAATAACAAGTGAACCTATATATAGCTTAATGTAGTTACCAAAAGTTTCTACACAAAGCAATTGATTCTTCTCATATAAAATAACTCGGTTGGAACTGAAAAGTCAAACATGGACTCCTTCATCTAAAACTTTTTATTATTTTGACATGGAAATCATCTTTTCTATATTTATTATCTTCTTTTTACCATAAGCCCGTAAATTTCCAGTATTACCCTTAAAATCTTTTAATGGTATGTATTCTGTAGTTGATTGTTTGCCTGGATGAACAGTAGCATCCCTTAACACCTCACACTTTTGGCCTCTTCTCTTTCTCTTTATAGAGATACCTCCTATCTAGTATCTCCCCCTCCCCCCCTTCTCCCTCTAAACAGTGAGGTAGAAAGTGTGAGGGTCAAAGAGAGATTAACGTAACCCTAAAAGTTGGGATTTTCACGAATACGTGTGTAAATATGCATACATTAAGAAAAACATCTTCAATCAGGACAGGATGTGGAATTCTAAGAGGTAGTAAAGCCAAATTGGTCAACAATGTGGAGGATATTGAACGTAATGAGAGAGTGCAAAGTCACAGAAATTTCTGGAATCATTTGTAATATATATATATATAGAGAGAGAGAGAGAGGCACCTTCAAATACAAACTTTTTAATGGTGCAAACCATGCAACCCACTTATCTACCACATATTTTGTTTTTACCTTTTTAATAAAAAAATGGGAAAATAAAATATGTGGTAGATAAGTGGGTTGCATGGGTTTGCACCATTAAAAAGTTTGCATTTGAACATCCCTCTATATATCTATTGTTTCCTAATATAGTGGTTTGCATAGTTTGTACAAATTGCTTGGTTTGCAAAAGAAACGATATATATATATATATATATATATATATATATATGCTCACAAATGAGAACTTTGCATCCAATGATAGTCTTTCCTGATCAGATTCAATTTATTGAAAAATGACAGAAGGGCCAAGGAACTTGGAATTTGGAAGCATAAGAAAAACCCATGTCTCCAAAGAGAGTAAGCAAGTCCTTTTGACCAAAAGAAAATTTGATCTTTACTTGTTCATATGTTCAACTAAACCAAACAAACCAGTATATCTCACACGGAGGTAGGGTCTGGGGTTCATATGTCACTTCAACTATTATAACAAAATAGCAGGCGTCGATGGGAAGTATCTTGGACAAGGAAGTTTGTATTCAGGAGGCCATAGAAGACGATACTTTTTTAACATTGCATTCTAGCCATATCAGGAGGTTGCTAGCTAGCTAGCTACAGAGAAGGATGGATCTCCCTAGTTTTGGGCTTTTGGCAGACCCAGAAACATTGACATATAAATGGTCTTTTTCGTCATTGCCATCTTTCCTTCCTCATTAATGACATGGTAATCGTTACAACAATATGGAATGAAAATACTATTACATTCTGATCATCCACGAACGAACCAGAAGTTCTTCCATGTTTTATATCTCACTGAATTCGAAAAGACAAACTGGAGGTGTCTTTGCTAGTTCAACTACCTTTCTTCTAGAGCTTCCTCAAACTATAGAATAATTGACTTGAAAACCTAAATGAATAATTTACCTTTTACCTCTATCCTCATCAATAGTCCTTGCTAAACTAGAAGATTCTTCTGCAATATCTCTATCCATGTAGCATTATGCCTTCACTGTCCTCCTAGATATAGTTAGCCCTGATACGGTCACTCTCTAAGACCCTCACCTACCAGAATGCACACTACAGGTTTTTCCCAAATTATCTCCTACCAGGGATACTCTGAGTTCTGACGTTTCACAAATATATACCTCTGAGTTCTCCTTAAATATTTTTAATCATAGGCCTACATATCCACCCTTCATAGTCTACTTTCACAAGCTTTTGAGTAAAGAGATGCCCTTCGAGCATCTCTCCTGTTATCGAGTGGCTTCCTATTATCCTATATATACATGACTACAAATGTATCAACAGAGGTTCTGCCAGTTCCGCACTGCAATCTAGTTATGTACTAATACATGTCATTCTAAATTTTATCTGAGTAAGACTGTAAGAACATCAACTGTGTATGTACTTTTTCAAGAAAACATGTTGCATTACTCTAACTAAATAGTTTCTAAAATGATTCAATAGCTTAAGATGCTATCCAACTTTAGCCCTCATGAACCGTCTATCAGAGGTTAAACACTTAAACTCACACCCTAACAATATAAACACCATGGTGATTCGAGCAAAACACAACTTGTTTTACCCCCAAATCAGGACAATAACACATTTTTGAACAAAAATAAGCATTTGCTTCTTGTGGCCTGCTTAAAGGGTGAAAGATTGACAAATCACAACAATACTTATCACAATATCATGAAAAGAATACAGAAGGCATATACCAACTTCAAGTTGACAGCCGGAGTTGAGAAACTTGCTAAGAAAAAGAATTTCTATACTCTTGAAGCAACTGAATGGCCTATTCAAGTAATCTATTTGCAACTCCTTGTAACCCCATAAAACAAAGACAAATCCCCGTGCTAAACAAGTAGTTCAGGGTTACAACAACAAATCCCTTAGGTTTCTTTAATATCAGTATGTTCATTCATCCTAACATAAATCCAAATAATTGATCAAACTAGCAAACCTTCTATGCCAAACAAAGTCCGTAGCTTTCTGAATGAAAAAACTAAATAAAATTGAGCTAATTTGCTATGCTCTAATACATTCAAGAATCGAGAACTACTTTGTTTATTTTGTATTTCTTGGAAAGGCAGATACCAAATATATATAGCCTTCTCGAACCTAGGGGTGTTAATTGCCAATACAAAGTTTCGGTTTTTTGCAATTCTAATCAAGCACATAATTTTTTCAGACTATGACTCTTTTTACTGGAATCAAACCAGTAGCTTGCCATAAACACCAAATTGAAAGGGAGAAACCAATTCTACTTATCGTCGATTGCTTTATTTCATTCAAAACAGTAACCTATTGACTTGAATTTTTCAAGTATAATCCATATTCACAAAAAATCTAAGATAACAACGAATTGCAATTTAAATGAGGCTGGAAAAGGGGGAAATACCATAGTAACACCAACTCGTTTTCCATGAGAGCTTGAAGACGGATTGAGAGATGCAGGTCGGATCTTATGACCGGATAAGTCGCTGGAAACACTTCCGGCGACGTACGGAGAGATAAAATTGGTGGATAAGGAAGCTCTAATTGAGGAATAAGAAGATGTGGATGATGACGATGATGATAAAGAAGCAGTTAGGGTTCGATTGCTTCTTGAGTTGGTTTTTGATATTACGCGTGCGGTGGGGAAGAAATGGGAAGCCATTGTCGCCACCTCCATAACTGGTTGCAAGCTCGGTGTTGGTTTGGAGATGAGGGGAGAAAGGTTTGGGTGAAAAATAGGCTAAAAGATTTGGAGTAATTTTGACCCGACCCGGACCACTAAATCCGCTTTCGGGTCAAATAACTGTTTGGATGTGGATTATCCATATTTTTATATTTCAAATTAGTTAGTTATAATATTATCCTTTTTTTTAATTACAATTTCTATCCTTCTTTATAGTTCAAAATCTTATCCGGTAAATGTTTACGGGCAAAAGATTAACTTTCATTTATCTTATCGTGTAATATCATTGATCATGAAAAAATATTGTTAGTAAGCATTTTAAACCCAGTAAACGCTTATCGGGTAAGAGGCGTTTCCCATATTTACCTAGTAAGAGTCTTGGTCCTTGCCTTATCTCTTACTGGGTAAGATTCTCAATATTTTTCATTCTCAATCAATAAGGTAAATGATATTAGTAAGTGCATGCCCGGTAAACATCGAATAACGGCCCCTAAGTTGCTTATTTTAAATGTATTATTTGATATAGAAAAAAAGTATTAAACAAGAATCACATCAACAAACAATACATTGTCTTGTAAAACAATATTCTCTTCTAATATACCGAATGTGTTTAAAGTTATGTTTCGATAAAGATAGAGTACATGTAATATAAATAGTGTCCAACATTCAATGTGTAAAATTAATTATTTAGTAGTATATTATTTTCTCGTATCTTTCTCCTTGACTAGTTGGTGTGAGACATTATTTAGTTGCAAGTAAATTGAATAAATCGTCCATCGAGTAATATAATTTTATCGATCTTGATGTAATAAAGGAATGCTTACAAAGTTGTCATTCTTAAGTTACATAATTCATTTGTTTGTTTAGATTCGTTTATTTTCAAGTTAAATTCTTTATAAACCAAAATCATTCGACAGTCACAACATCTAAAGATTGAATAATAGATCATTCACTATGGCATTTAAGGTTTATAAAACCATATCACTTGCATCTCATTTCATAAACATATAGAGATATAGCCAATACATGGTCTTATTATGGTCATTCTTATGTGGTCTACTTTTTGAAATCACATCTTATAGGAGGTTTTTGAGTTAAGTAAGTTGCTACACATACAAATTGATCGTTGAAGCACTCTTTGTAATCGGTACAACAACAATACTCTCTTCTGGAACCAATAGCGTGTGGTTCGCAAGAAAAAACAAGTTTGCTTGACATATCTGATACACCAATTTCACGTCCTTGATCACTCCCAATTCTTGTGCCTGCATACAGGTTAATGAATAAGAATCCGATCATGATAATTATGAAATCCATATGTGCATTTGTTGTGAGAATGAGAGCAGGGTTCATGCATGTTACGAGTGTTGTGCACTATTCAATTCAACACACGAAATATGATAAACCAAGAGATTAATTAGAAATTGAACTTACACTCGTAGAAAGCAAGAAACGAGACAAATATCATACTGAAAAGAATGAAGTGTCTCTGAAATAACTTCATCATCGTCATGGTGTGGTTTTTCCTCTGATAAAGTGGATTATACAAAGGTTGTCGAACTACAAACAAGATAAAAGAGGCTTATATAGATTTTTAAAAAGCTTCAACCACTTATACAAATTCTTTTTGGGGTAAATTTTCAATGTAAAAAAAATAAAATTAAAAGTACACAAGAAGAAGTTAAACTTTAGAAATTCGATAATACGTTTAACAAATTGTTTATTTTAAAACCGACGAGTTAAATCCTCTTTTGGTGAGTTATTCGAGAATAGGTAAACAATACCAATTGGGTGCCACCCATTGCTTCACGTTAGTGAATTACCAATTCCATAAGTTTACTTGTCGAATAATTTATTCAATAATTGTCATTTTATGAAAGGAAAAAGAAGAGATATAAAAGAACGTAAATACATAAAAAGCAGAATAATGTATGTTTTCGATATGTATTTTATGAAATGTTTTTTAGAATTAAACTAAAATTAATCATGTGCACTAAAATAATAAATGAATGAAGTACAAAATATTTGGGTATTGGTTTCAATTCACGTCCCTAATTTAAAATAAACCAACTTGCCTTTGAAATATAATTAATTTGTCGTATTAATTTATGATATATATATATATATATATATATATATATATATATATATATATATATATATATATATATATACTAGGCACATACCCGCGCGATGCAGCGGAATGTAAGTAAAGAATGAACAATTAATTTTATTTCCTTATAGACATGTCATCAACAATCAACCATGACCTAAGAATCACAACTTATGAAATCATAAACCCATAAAAATATTCAATAATTAATTTATATTACAATTATTGACGAAAAAAATTATAATGATATATTTTATAATAAGAATGAAACGTATTTTACGATTATGTATTTTTAATGTGCTAACGGTGGAAAAAAGTAAAACGTATGGATAGAAAACAAATTAGTTCGTAGATATTCATGATATTTAATAGTAAGGTTAAATTAAAAAAATATTCAATATTGTGCTCGTTTTAAAGATATTGATGAGACGATTATAATGATATATTTTGTAAAAAGAAGAAACGTATTGTTTATTCCATTCTTGTTCGTATATGATTATTTATGTTAACATGATACGTATGTAAAATAGAAAATAAGAAAACAAGAGATATAAAATAAATTAAATAATTAATTGTAAGGGTGATAAACGTAACATTTAATTGAATTAGGAAGTGAAACATTGGGAAATTTTTTTTGGCTTTCAAAGGTTTGTAAAAAATTGTATTAGAATTTTTATAATATAGTAGAGATTACCGTGATTTATTTATAATAAGAATGAAACGTATTTTTAATATATTTTACGATTATGTATTTTTAATGTGCTAACGCTGAAAAAAAAATGTATGGATATAAAACAATTTAATTCGTAGATATTCACGATATTTAATAGTACGGTTAAATTAAAAAATATTCAATATTAGGCTCGTTTTGAAGGTATTGACGAGACGATTATAATGGTATAATTTGTAAAAAAAGAAACGTATTTTTTCATTGTATTTTTGTTTATATACAATTATGTGTGTTAATATGATAAAGATGTAAAATGAAAAAATAAGGGATATAAAGTAAATTAAATAATTAATTATAAGAATGGTAAATGTAATATTTTTCCAAAAATGTTTTTTTCCAAAAACTACCTTTTTCAATAACCGTAATAGAAGGGAAATTAATTAAACTAGCCATTTCAGAAAATCGACTTTATCTCCTAACCAATCTCTCCCTCAATTTATTAAAATAGCCCATAAGTTCGTGAAAGGTGTTCGTATATACGAACACATCCCTAAATCTGATAAATTTGACATATGTTCGTAATATATGTTCGTATATACGAACATAATTTAAAAACTCAACAATTTTTATTAACTTCGTGAAATGGGTTCTTGGGAAATGATATCAGTTTAAAAAAATTACATTTATGGCCCCTGTTCGTATTTCACGAACCAAACTTATCTTTTTGACCATCATGTGAGTTAAATAATATTACAAATTTACAATTTTAGCCCATGTTCGTATATATCATGTGAGTGATACGAATATACCGAATTACAAGTTTGGCCCCTGGTTCGTATATATTATATGATACGAAGTAAATGGTTTAAATAAAAAGGCAAGTTACAATTATGGCCCCTCATCTTTGAAACATTAATTAAATTATTTTCAATTTTGGCCCTAGTTCGTATCATATGTTCGTGTATCACGAACATAGATTTCCAAATTAAAGGAAAGTTACAATTATGGCCCCTCAACTTTGGCCCAATAATCAAAGTATTAGGGCCAAAATTGTAAATACTTTGATTATTGGGCCATAATTGTAACTTTCCTTTAATTTGGAAATCTATGTTCGTGTATCACGAACATATGATACGAACTAGGGCCAAAATTGAAAATAATTTGATTAATGTTTCAAAGATGAGGGGCCATAATTGTAACTTGCCTTTTTATTTAAACCATTTACTTCGTATCACATAATATATACGAACCAGGGGCCAAACTTGTAATTCGGTATATTCGTATCACTCACATGATATATACGAACAGGGGCTAAAATTGTAAATTTATAATATTTCTTTAGCTCACAAGATGGTCAAAAAGGTAAGTTTGGTTCGTGAAATACGAATAGGGGCCATAAATGTAATTTTTTTAAACTGATTTCATTTCCCAGGAACCCATTTCACGAAGTTAATAAAAATTGTTGAGTTTTTAAATTATGTTCGTATATACGAACATATATTACGAACATATGTCAAATTTATCAGATTTAGGGATGTGTTCGTATATACGAACATCTTTCACGAACTTATGGGCTATTTTAATAAATTGAGAGAGAGATTGGTTATGAGATAAAGCCGATTTTCTGAAATGGCTAGTTTAATTAATTTCCCGTAATAGAATTTTAATATATATATTAATTATAATAAAATGAAATATGGATATTCTGGGTCTTAGAAATAACATATATAATTATTAATTTACACATGTTAGCTTTTTTTTACTAGTTTTATAAAAGTATAATAATTTTATCCTAAGACAGTTTAATAATTTTTTTCTAATATTTAAATTTTCAGAAAAACAAGACAAAATTTGAAAAAAAAAAACTTTTGAACCATAATCTAACTGATATTATATGATGATTAACAAAGGATCAATATGCAATTTCTAATTAAAATTCGTTTAAATTATGTAAAATGTGTATTTTATATAAAAATTAATGTGTTGATTTAATAACAAATACCATCGTCATTAAAAAGAAGTAATTTTCACCAAACTGAATAGGTACGAATTTGTGTTCGATAAACATCCAATTATATATTTCAATATAAAACCTTAAGAAGGTTAAAATGAAAGTCATTTTGATGTCTAAGAGCATCTCCAACCTTATCACAAAAAAAAAAAACATCAAATTTGGTGGGCCCATCAACACAAAAAAAATCTCAACTCCAACCATCCTCTAAAAAAACACCAAATTTGTAAACCCTACATTAAAATAACATTATTTAATATAAATATGTTAATTTAAAAAACAAATTATTATATATTTAATGAATTTTGATATTAAAAATAAAAAAAATAAAAAAGTGGTGGGGTCCCTGGATTAGAGTTTTTGCCGTGTGGAAAGTGACCGGCAAATATGTCGGCCAAATGTGAAGACCAGCAAAAAATTTTGTCGTTTGCCGTTTGGGGGCCTCCAACCGGCAAAAACCCTGATTTGGCGTTCGATTGGAGATGCTCTAACTAGTTGATGTTACAAAAACTCCGTCCAATATTGTGAAAAGTGATTTCTCATTGCTTTGGTTTACATTACTTTCATAAGAAATCAAAATAAGAAGTTTGTGCAAAGGGGGGGGGGGTTTAATCGGCAATCCACAAGCCGACTCACACTGTCCCGTTCCAAAAACATAATAAAAAAACAAATCATGTATACAATGTCCCGCTAGATAGCTAGCTAAAGAGCCTAATAACCCAAGGAACGTGATTCCTGTAACAACCCAACCATAAGCAACCAGATAGCAACTTAATTCTCAATAATAAAATAAAAAATTCATGCCAACGCGGCCCCAAGCTTACAATTTACAATTCAAGGTTCTTAAAGTCGACCTACACAACTGAGATAATAATAAAGAATATCTAAGATGATAGTCTTCTAACTTTTCCCACAACATCATCCCTTTGCCCTTATTCGATTTCTCTAATACACGCTTGCCTGAAAAGATTTTTAGTTTTGAAATAGCGAGGGTTAGACCGAAGGTCTAGTGAGTCCCCTCATACAATTAAGCAACAAAATAGTTTTCCAGAATTAAATCAACAGATTTATAAACACACAAGGATAAGCACGCTACTGACCACACGACCGTCAAAGACGATGTGTCTAGCTCGCGCTGCCTTAATGTTGGGACACACCCCCAACGGCATAAACGGGCCACACTCCCCGACACGAGTAGGCGGGTCACACTCCCCGACTTAGGTCAAAATCTCCACATAGAATGTATGCATACATTTAAACAACAACGATTTATAACACACTTGAAAACATTTCATAGATATCATGCCATCATAAATAAATCAAAGTTTAAAATTAAACTTCACATACTTTCGTTACCAAAAGTTTAGTTCAAAAAAACTCACCTGACGCCCTTAGCTTAAATCCTGCGTTTACCTTTATAGTTCAATCTGAAACCTATAAAACAAAACATCTGGCCGGTGAACTCGCGTTTCGTCTAATTTAACACAAACTTGACCATAACACCCTAATATCAACTTTATTAATCCCCTAATAGGATAATAGTCCACTAGTACAACAGTACCTTGAATTAATTGAAGATGGGCCAAAATACATAAATCAAAACTCTTGAAGCCCAACCCTTAAATAAAAATCCTGTAAACTAGATGTGGGCTTCGGCCCACCTAAACTTTACCCGGGGACCGGACCCAAATCGTTGATGAAGAACGACCGGGTTCCCCTTCAATACGCCGACCGGGGCATTCCCCCTGTAACATCCTTAAATTTATAAGGTAAGTATTTGTTCCCTAATACTTTAATTGTGTTTATCTAAAAATATGAGTTTTTCATGTGTGCATATGACATTTATTTATGGGACTAAGATGTTGTCTGATTATATAATAATTGCATGTGTTTAGACCTCGTGCTCATTTTCGAAATTTGCTAAGTTTTCGGGCTAGGATGAGCTTGGCGCGATAGTGCCATTGCGATAGTGACATTGTCACTATCGCCGGGCACAATCGCCAGGATTGTATCGAGAGGGGGGGAGTCTCGCGATAGTGACACGCGATAGTGACAATTGTCACTATCGTCGGGCATACTCGCGGAAGATGTACCGTAAGTGTGTGTGTGCTCGCAATAGTGCCCTTGGCACTATCGCTGGGCACTATCGCCGTCGGGGTGCAGTGCCTTAAATGAACCCTTATCAGATTTTAACCTCATTTCTCTCAAAACCTATCTTTTGGTTGCGATTTTTGGAGCTCCCATTTCAGTCTCCTTTATTCTCTTACCAAACCCTAACCCTCATAAATACTATCCTTTGGTGGTTGAGTTTTGGATTAAAGCGTTAACTTCATTTCCAAGGAAGATTCAAGGGTTTCTTCAAGTCTCATTCTCATCTTCAAGTTCATCCTCCAACTTCTAGGGTTTCCATATTTTCTAGGTTTTGCGTTCAAAACCTAGATAGTGAGTTTACTAACCCTTTGTTAAAACTATATACACATCATAATCTCCTATTTGTTACTTTATCTCTATGTGTTCAAATGTTTGGGGATTCTTCATGATAATAGTTGGAAGATGCATATATATATGGGTGATTTGCCATGACTATTGTTATATGTATCATTATTTGGGATTTGTCTCATAGATACATAATGTGGGTACCTTGATATGTTAAATGTATGTATATATGGGCACGATGATGATTCTAGTTGGAACACCATTTTGGTGATATGTTTATATGTATGATGAGCATGATTTACATTGGGTCTTTTGTTAGACATCATGAGGATAAGGTGGTAATATTATACCCGTAGTTGGTATTGAATTATATGGGTTGAAATATACCTAAAGTACCCCTTATAAATGTTATGTGGACGAACCAAGTCAGTACACTAGGAGGATATAGTCTTGGGCGCCACTGTGATGGTATGTGCCTAGACCTCCGCCATTCGGGGAATTTTCTTAGCGATAGTCTTCGGGTGGGTCGGGCCTTTGGGGTGTTCCTTGTTAAGGGCATCAAGGTATATCAACTCTTGGGTGGGACTTGATTGGTGCTATGGGTCTCCCCTATTGACTCCACATTTGTTGAACTATGGTTAACTGCTGATAAGAAATATGTCTGTTTATGCATGCTTATTATTGTTCAACTCACTAGGATTTTTGGCCTAACACTTGTTTGGTGTCGATGTGTATCTCAGGTTCTAGCGGCGACGATCTTAAGCAGGTTTAGTTGCATTGGGGTGAGAGCTTGGGGAATTGCACATGGACGCGTTATACCTTTGGATATAGATCGTTTGGGTCTATAGATGACAACCCTTTTTGTAATCTCTTTTCTAGATGTAGAAATTAGATTAGTTGGTTGTTGTTTATTGTCCGTTAAATTACAATTGTGATTAAACAAGTTATTTAAATATATATATATTCCCTATTTTTGGGAGGCTCTTGCTATGGCAATTTTAGTATACCTCATGTCCGTTTCCCGGATTTTTGTTATCCCTATTTTTAGGGTGTTACAAGTTGGTATCAGAGCTTTAGTTTAAGTGAACTAGGTATTGTTTAGCATATCTAGACTTAAGCTTTAGACTTTATGACTTCACTGTCCACTTGGGGTAGGAATCCTAGGTGGGGAGAGCGTTAGGATTACGGAATTACTGTAATTGAAAGTTGTGATGATGGTGACCAGAATACTTGTGTATGGTTCGTTCATAATTTCACTTAGCTACTGCTATTATGAATGCATTGTTACGTGAGCATACTTGGTTTACTATTATTATGATAATTGATGAAAGTAGTAGTACGTACAATGAGTTCAACTCGCTTAGTCTTTTCTCAATCTATTTCTCGTACGTGCATGACAGATTTTAATGGTAAACACTCGAAGTAGATTACCGGACATGCCAGAAGGGCAACCAGAAGTGGAATATGCAACAGTACGACCCCCAATGGGGGCAACCTCCGATGACATACCTAAACCCAGAATCTTGGCAGGAGGGCCTGAGCACATTCCACGCCGGAACCTCAACACAGGTGACGCCATCATGGAGGAAGTTACCATGGAGACCCGGCTGCGGGATAGCATGATGTTAGCCATGAATGCGGTTTTGGCTCAACAACAGTTGGCCATGACTTCGGCCATGACCCAACAACAATAGTTTTTCATGAAACTTCTAGAGCATCGAGACGTCAGTAACCGTCAACTCGAGACTATGGCTGAAAACGTTATTGTGGGGTCGGGTGGACCGAATGTGGTAACGATTGAAGAACCATCCACCGAGGGAATCAGATCGAAGACTAAAGGGTGTACCTACAAGACGTTTCTGGGGTGTCACCCTAAGGAGTTTGCGGGTTCGGACAACCCGGTTGCTTGTATGTACTGGCTCAAGAAATTAGAGATGGCCTTCGAGTCCAGTGAATGCGATCCTTCTCAACGGGTCAAGTTTGCTTCTCAGCTACTTCGGGGATAGGCTCTGATTTGGTGGAACCTCACTCGATCCGCCCTCACCCCGGAAGTTCTGGCTAAGCTAACTTGGACGGTGTTCAAAGAGAAGATCATGGACAAATACTGCAGCGAGCGGTCGTTGGACAGGTTGGAGCGGGAGTTCCGAGATCTAAAGAAGGGGAACATGTCGATTGTTGGCTACTCCAAGCTCTTCTTGGAGAAGCTAAACTTGGTGGGACATCTAGTCCCCGACGAAAAGTCGAAGATGAAAGCATATCAACAGGGTTTACCGGCCGGAATGCGAACGGATGTAAGGAATGCTAAGTGTTCGACTCTACAAGAGGTTATCGAGGAGTCCTTACTCATTGAGGACGACAACAATTCGGAAAGGGATGATAAGAGGTACGTTGGTGAGAAACGGAAGTGGGAGGGGCCATCTGGGCCCGTTCGTCAATCTAGACCCTTTGTAAGCGGGAGATCGGGTGATCAACGCCGTGAAGATCGGTGGTGCCACAAGTGCAGGTCAAAGCACTCGGGGCCGTGCGCTGTAAGGACTCCCTCCGGTCCAGCTGGGTGTAGCAAGTGTGGTAAGAAAAAGAGTGTTCCCTCCGTGGGGCGGTTTGTTATGAATGCGGAGAGCCGGGGCATATGAAGCGAGAGTGTCCAAGGCTGGTTAGAGGAGGTGGTGGAAATTCTGTGGGTTCAACGGCTAGGGTCGAGCAACCATCACGGGCATCGAGTCGAGCTTTCTGGATGACTACCGAGGAGGCAAAGGAGACCGCGGATGTTGTTTCGGGTACGTTTCTAGTAAACTCCATGCCTGCTCGTCTCTTGTTTGATTCAGGTGCTACATGTTCTTTTGTGTCGGATGCTTTCTGTAAACAATTCACCACTCCTATTAGCGTTCTTCCCGATGCGTTAGTAGTAGAAATAGCTAATGGAGATCAAGTGATCATTCGTGACCGTTTTTGTGATTGCACTCTAGAGATCGACGGAATTTCTTTCGGAGTAGATTTACTACCTATGGCTATAGGAGGGTTTGATGTAGTTATAGGCATGGATTGGTTAGTGAGGCATAAGGCAGACATCTTTTGCTCCAAAAAGATGATCCAAGTACCATTGCCGGAAAATGGTGTGGCAACCATTTATGGAGAGAAAGGAAAGAGGAATAATCCTATTATCTCATCTCTTAAGACTCACAAGTTTTTAGCGAAAGGCTACCCTTCGTACTTGGCCTACGTTGTGGATGCAAAGAAAGAAAAGAAGTCGGTGGGAGATGTGGAGGTAGTGCAAGATTATCCGAACGTCTTTCCGGAAGACTTACCCGGTTTACCGTCGGAACGACAAGTGGAGTTTCAGATTGACCTCACACCGGGAGCGGCTCCGATAGCTCGTGCTCCATATCGTTTGGCACCGACAGAAATGAAGGAGATGATGACGCAACTTCAAGAGTTGTTGGAGAAGGGCTTCATTCGACCAAGTTCGTCACCTTGGGGAGCACCGGTTTTGTTCGTGAAGAAGAAATATGGATCCATGCGGATGTGCATAGATTATCGGGAGTTAAAAAAAGTCACGGTGAAGAACAAGTACCCTCTACCTCGCATCGACGATCTCTTTGATCAACTCCAAGGGGCGGGATGTTTATCGAAGATCCTTTGGTCCGGTTATCATCAAGTGAGAGTAAAGAACGAAGATATTCCGAAGACGGCTTTCCGAACGAGATACGGTCATTATGAGTTCTTGGTGATGCCGTTTGGCTTAACCAACTCTCCGGCCGTATTCATGGATTTGATGAACCGTGTGTGTCGCCCATTTTTGGATAAATCCGTGATCGTCTTCGTCGACGATATTTTAATATATTCAAGGGATGAGTCCGAACATGGAAGACACTTACGGGAAGTATTAGAAGTTCTAAGAAGGGAGAAACTGTTCGCGAAGTTCTCGAAGTGCGAATTTTGGCTTCAAGAAGTGCCATTCTTGGGGCATGTGGTATCAAAGGACGGGGTAAAAGTGGATCCGACAAAGATCGAAGCAATGATGAGTTGGGAACCCCCAACAAGTCCGACAGAGATCCGAAGCTTCTTGGGTTTAGCGGGTTACTACCGATGTTTCATTCAGGATTTCTCAAAGACGGCTACACCGCTCACTGCCCTTACAAGAAAGAACGTCAAGTTTCTTTGGACCGATGCACAAGAGCAAACGTTTCAGACGCTCAAGAGGAAGTTGTGCGAAGCCCCGATCTTGTCCTTACCCGAAGGATCAGAAGACTTTGTGGTGTATAGTGACACTTCCAAGATGAGACTTGGGTGCGTACTAATGCAAAGGGGGAAGGTAATAGCCTACACGTCGCGACAATTAAAGGATCATGAGAAGAACTATCCGACTCATGATTTGGAGTTGGCGGCGGTAGTTTTCGCGTTGAAGTTGTGGCGACACTACTTGTATGGAACCAAGTGTACTCTTTTCACGGATCACAAGAGTCTCAAGTACATCTTCGACCAAAAGGAGCTCAACATGCGACAAAGGAGATGGCTAGAACTTTTGAAGGATTACGATTGTGACCTACTCTATCATCCCGGTAAGGCTAATGTGGTGGCGGATGCATTGAGCCGAAGGAATCATGGCGATGGTGTCAAAATGTCCCTTACCAGAATCGATGTGGTGTCGAGTTTGTTGGAAAGTATAAGAACGAGCCAAGCGTAAGCACTTGAAGAAGAGAACCTCAAGGCCGAGGTTATGACCAAGCAAAAGGAACTCTTAACAGAAGATAGTCGTGGACTCAAACTCTTCCAAGGGCGAATTTGGGTGCCTAAGATTGGGGGAAATCGTGGCTTGCTTCTCGAGGAAGCACATAAGTCGAAATACTCTATACATCCCGGTAGCACCAAGATGTATAGAGACTTAAAGTTAAATTATTGGTGGCCGGTGATGAAGTTAGACGTGGCAAGTTATGTGGAGAAGTGTGTCACGTGCCTCCAAGTCAAGGCGGAGCATCAAAGACCGTATGGGAGTTTGCAACCGTTGTCCATTCCCGAGTGGAAATGGGACAACATTACTATGGATTTCATGACAAAGTTACCGAAGACCTTGCGTGGTCACGACACCATTTGGGTGATCGTGGATCGGTTGACCAAGAACGCGCACTTTCTTGCGATGCGGGAGACTTTGCCAATAGATAAATTGGCTAAACTGTACATCGACGAGGTGGTGTCAAGGCACGGAGTTCCGAAATCTGTGGTATCGGATTGGGATAGCCGATTCACTTCGAACTTTTGGGCTAGCTTGCAAAAGGAGTTGGGTACTCGACTGAATTTGAGCACGGCGTATCATCCTCAAACGGATGGTCAAAGTGAGAGGACGATCCAGACCTTAGAAGATATGTTGAGGTCGTGTGTAATAGATTTCGGGGGAAGTTGGGATTCACACCTACCTTTGGTAGAGTTCGCATACAACAACAGTTACCATTCTAGTATCGGAATGGCATCGTTCGAGGCCTTGTATGGGCGGAAGTGTAGAACCCCAGTTTGTTGGCTAGAAGCGGGCGAAAAGCAATTCGCCGGGCCGGAAATAGTGCAAGAGACGGCGAACAAGGTGAAAGAGATTCGGGAGAGGCTAAAGGCGGCACAAGACCGACAAAAGAGTTATGCGGACAAGAAGAGAAGGTCGGTTGAGTTTCAGGTGGGTGACCGGGTCATGTTGAAGGTGTCTCCGTGGAAGGGGATCATACGTTTCGGGAAGCGTGGGAAGCTTAGTCCTCGTTTCCTTGGACCATTCGTTATTTTGGAAAAGATTGGGTTGCAAGCCTATCGATTGGATTTACCACCGGAAATGGATGGAATACATCCTACATTTCATGTATGCTACCTTCGGAAGTGCCTAGCCGAGAAGGAAAGCGTTATTCCCTTGACAGAAATTTGGGTGGACAATGGGAATCGTTGCGTTGAGGAACCGGAGGGGATCTTGGAGTCAAAGGTGAAGAAGTTACGACATAAGGACGTAGTCATGGTTAAAGTCCAATGGAAGCACCATCGGGGTGCTAACATTACTTGGGAGTCCGAAGATGATATGAAGAAGCGTTATCCTCACTTGTTTGCTTAGAGTAAGATTTCGGGGACGCAATCCCATTTAGGTGAGGAGGATTGTAACATCCTTAAATTTATAAGGTAAGTATTTGTTCCCTAATACTTTAATTGTGTTTATCTAAAAATATGAGTTTTTCATGTGTGCATATGATATTTATTTATGGGACTAAGATGTTGTCTGATTATATAATAATTGCATGTGTTTAGACCTCGTGCTCATTTTCGAAATTTGCTAAGTTTTCGGGCTGGGATAAGCTTGGCGCGATAGTGACATTGTCACTATCACCGGGCACAATCGCCAGGATTGTACCGAGAGGGGGGGGGAGTCTCGCGATAGTGACAATTGTCACTATCGCTGGGCATACTCGCGGAAGATGTACCGTAAGTGTGTGTGTGCTCGCGATTGTGACTCGCAATAGTGCCCTTGGCACTATCGCCGTCGGGGTGTAGTGCCTTAAATGAACCCTTATCAGATTTTAACCTCATTTCTCTCAAAACCTATCTTTTGGTTGCGATTTTTGGAGCTCCCATTTCAGTCTCCTTTATTCTCTTACCAAACCCTAGCCCTCATAAATACTATCCTTTGGTGGTTGAGTTTTGGATTAAAGCGTTAACTTCATTTCCAAGGAATATTCAAGGGTTTCTCCAAGTCTCATTCCCATCTTCAAGTTCATCCTCCAACTTCTAGGGTTTTCATATTTTCTAGGTTTTTGGTTCAAAACCTAGATAGTGAGTTTACTAACCCTTTGTTAAAACTAGATACACATCATAATCTCCTATTTGTTACTTTATCTCTATGTGTTCAAATGTTTGGGGATTCTTCATGATAATAGTTGGAAGATGCATATATATATGGGTGATTTGCCATGACTATTGTTATATGTATCATTATTTGGGATTTGTCTCATAGATACATAATGTGGGTACCTTGATATGTTAAATGTATGTATATATGGGCACGATGATGATTCTAGTTGGAACACCATTTTGGTGATATGTTTATATGTATGATGAGCATGATTTACATTGGGTCTTTTGTTAGACATCATGAGGATAAGGTGGTAATATTATACCCGTAGTTGGTATTGAATTATGTGGGTTGAAATATATCTAACGGACCCCTTATAAATGTTATGTGGACGAACCAAGTCAGTACACTAGGAGGATATAGTCTTGGGTGCCACTGTGATGGTATGTGCCTAGACCTCCGCCATTCGGGGAATTTTCTTAGCGATAGTCTTCGGGTGGGCCGGGCCTTTGGGGTGTTCCTTGTTAAGGGCATCAAAGTATATCGACTCTTGGGTGGGACTTGATTGGTGCTATGGGTCTCCCCTATTGACTCCACATTTGTTGAACTATGGTTAACTGCTGATAAGAAATATGTCTGTTTATGCATGCTTATTATTGTTCAACTCACTAGGCTTTTTGGCCTAACACTTGTTTGGTGTCGATGTGTATCTCAGGTTCTAGCGGCGGCGATCTTAAGCAGGTTTAGTTGCATTGGGGTGAGAGCTTGGGGAATTGCACATGGACGCGTTATACCTTTGGATATAGACCGTTTGGGTCTATAGATGACAACCCTTTTTGTAATCTCTTTTCTAGATGTAGAAATTAGATTAGTTGGTTGTTGTTTATTGTCCGTTAAATTACAATTGTGATTAAACAAGTTATTTAAATATATATATATTCCCCATTTTTGGGAGGCTCTTGCTATGACAATTTTAGTATACCTCATGTCCGTTTCCTGGATTTTGTTATCCCTATTTTTAGGGTGTTACACCCCCCATCTCGATCAGGGTCTCCCCCTCCCTACTCAACCGGGGTCTCCCCCCTCCAACTCGACCGACGCCTAACACACCAGTGACCCACTCCCAACACACAACCCCGGGGACCGAAGACACCCAAGTTCGAAGTCGACCGGTGAACACCTGCTCGAACAAAACCCCGCAGCATAAACACAGATATTACCAGACCCAGACTAATCCCAAAAATCATTACAATCCAGCCCCCAACATCTCATAACCAGATACAAAATTTTAATACCATAGGTAACCCTTAACAAAAGAATAATTTCTACAACCAAACCCAGAAAACTCCACTGCAGGAAACAATAAACCATCCCCAAACACAACAATTATGATTAAATCATTTATAGATTGAAGAGTTTTAACAACAAAGAGATTTACCTTCAATGAAATCGATCCAAGGCTGAAATTCTTCAAGAATCCCTTCTTTCTCGGTCTCTCTCTCTCAAATCGCCAAAGAACTCTCCTCCATTTTCAGCCGCCACATACACACACTCATCTTTACCTCTAGGGTTAAATTCTTCTTTTCCAACTTTTCACTCTAGCCCCTTCACTACGGCCTTTCCAATCTTTTACCCCAAACTTTTAAATTCTTTGATTTTTAACCCGGTTATTACAATTCCCAAAAGAACTGTCATATTATTACAACCATACTTCAACCTCACCTATCTATACTGTATTATAAAATATTTTACTTAAAATTTTAAAAACAACTCTTTAAGCATTCAATAATGTTGATTAATGTGCATCCCTTTGAAATTTTTGGGTGTATGCAATCACTCCACACATACAAGTTCATAAAACTATTTAAACTTAGATGAAACCAAGTAATAATTAATTTACATACGTTAAAACTACAAGATAATCATGGAATCACTGCTAAAATGACATAAAACTCCACCATTGGTCTATTAGGCGAAGAATCGTATAAGAAGTTGAGTTAACGGTGAGAAGTGGATCTGAACCTTTGATCTCTTTTAATCTCAAACTCTCCCATGAATTGGGACTTAGAATGAAATTAAGCTGGTGCATCTTATCTCGGTGCATCCCATCCTAATGTGCGTTCATTTCTCATCCAACGGTCGATAACCACTTCTCAAGCTTCTCACCATTAACTCAACTTCTCAGCACGCGGAACCCAACCCTGGTCTATAATCTGTATCCAAAAAAATATTTCATCATTAAAACTAATATAAATTACATCTTTATTTATAAAAACATAAACAATATGAATTACAAAAAAGAATTTGAATTAACAAATTATACTAACAAAAATATAACTTCATAAAAAAATTTTGACATCCATATCAATATATTGGTTTTTTTTCCATCTCACTACTTGTAATTTATATTTCTTATTACAATTTGGAATATTTATTCTGAAGACATTCAAAGTAAGTTAAAAGATAATTTATTTAAGTGTCTATCTCTAGTCAGGTGGATCAGAGGTCTATAAAAAGTGATTCAGAGTTCTGAAGTTACTAAGGGTGCGTTTGGTATGCAGAACAGAGTGGAACAGGACAGAACATAACATGTTTATCCCATGTTTGGCGTGACTATATGTGGGACACGCTAGAACTAAGTGGAACAAGCATGGGACACACTTGTCCCACTCCAACCCCTGGAACTAAGTAGAACAACAATATTTTGACTAATATACCATTTGTTAAAAAAAAATAAAACATGTATTCTCATCATCCACGCCTCCTAGATAGGGGCGTGCAAAACCTAAATAGTCCGAAATCCGAATTTGCATCCGAATCGAAAATAAGGTGTTTTTGCAAAACCCGAATACCCCAAAATCCGATAATCCGAAACCTGACATTTGGGAGGATATCTGGGTTCGGATTGGGTTTGATCGTTGGCCCCAACCCGTCCGAAAATCCGAAATAACATAAATCTATATTTAAAATACTATATATACATATATATTTATTTATCTAATTATTTTTTGAAAATCTTCATTTAACTAGTCTAGTCCTGTTCTGTCATGTCTTGCCAAACGCTGGACAACTATTGTCCTGTTCTGTTCCGTCCTGTCCTGCCATGTTCCATCTTGTCCTATCCTGTCCTGTCTGCATACCAAACGCATCCTAAGTGTCGTAGTCTGAATAAGAAGGTTTAAAGTTTTGATAACTTCAGAGTTCAACTCTATTACAAGTGAAGCATACTTCAGAGATCTGGATTTATGGACTCAAAGTTCAGGCTTAGACTTTGGTACTTATCAAGTCTAACTCGGTATTCATCAACTCTTGGATGATCAAGACAAGAAGACTTGAGGATACTAGAACATGTGTCTTGTTTTTATTAGTCATTCTTGTAATAAACATGTAACTTTAGTCTTTCTGTCTTATATAAATGGTTTTCTAGAGAGATTGTTAGATTAATCTTTGCACATTGTAGACTTTAACAGATTATTCAATTGTAATTTTTTTTAATCATTTGAGTATCAATGAATATGACATTTGGCTCTTAATCTGTGATCATTCAGTGATTATATTCTAGATATTGTTTCTTAAGATGAGTAGGAGGTAAAATATACAACTGGTTCAAGTTCAAATCTTTTGAGAAACTGACATGAACCTCTCCGTTAACTTCAACCGCCAAGTTTGCCCTAAAAATACCTCCTCAAATGTGATTCCTGTAAGACAGGTTTCGATTTATAACCCGTTAGATTATCGGTAATTAACCTTTTACTCAAATTGTAAGAGGTAAAATAAAAAGTTACCAACGTATAGACATTAAATGTGGTGTAAACAAATGAGGTAAAGTAGTTGAAACATTACCAAATAGTACTCTCAATAAAGCTCTCTTCACAACACTCCACCAATTCTCACCCTTTAGCTTATCTTCTTCTTCAATCACACACCATGCTCCTCTGAAACCTTTCTTTCTTTCTTTCTTTCTTTCTTTCTGAAACTTGTAAGCTTATAAGCAGCTATGTCTTCATCAATGGCTTTGTTCTCCTCAACAACAACAACCACCCCACATCTTTCTTCTTTCTCTTCTTCTTCACCCAAAACCCACCTCCCAAATAACCCATTTCCCTCTTTCAAGCCTCAAAGACACTTGCTTTCTGTGTCTTTAAGAGCCACTGAAAATGGGTCTGGACCCACCATTGTTGTGGAGGAGAACAAACCACCGGAACCCAAGGAGGCTGATGCTCTCGGAAACGGAGCTCCGGTGACGGATGACGTGGCGGATTCGGTGGTCAAGTTTGAAGATCCCAAATGGGTTTCTGGGACTTGGGATTTGAAGCAGTTTCAGAAAGATGGAACTACTGATTGGGATGCTGTTATTGATGCTGGTGAGATTCTTGTTTTTTTTTTTTCATAAAAATATTTGATTTCATACTTAATTAGGGTTTACTTTACTCAATGAAATTGAACCAAAATTACTTGAATATATGAACAAAACCTTGAATTCCATCCTCACAAAACACTTCAAACTTCAAAAACCAGCTTCAATTCCAATTTTAAGCCATGGAAATTGGATTAATTGAACATGTTTTTTCTTGATTGCTCTTTTGAACCCTTTAAAGATAATCTTGATTCCAAAATGCCTTATAAAACCAGCTTCAATTCCAATTTTAAGACATGGGAATTGGATTAATTGAACATGGTCTTTCTTGATTGCTCTTTTAAACCCCCTAAAGATAAATCTTGATTCCAAAATGCCTTAAAATAACCAGCTTCAATTCCAATTTTAAGCCATGGAAATTGCATTAATTGAACATGGTCCTTCTTGATTGCTCTTTTAAACCCCTTAAAGATGATCTTGATTCCAAAATGCCTTAAGAAAACCATCTTCAATTCCAATTTTAAGAAATTGGGAATTGGATTGATTGAACATGGTTTTTCTTGATTGCTCTTTTGAACCTTTTAAAGATAATATTGATTCCAAATTCCTCTTTGTTGACTGTGTTAAATGCCTACAAGTTTGACTTTTGTGCTGCTGTTTTTCCAGAGGTTAAAAGGAGGAAATGGCTTGAAGATACTCCAGAGTCATCCAACAATGACTTCCCAGTAGTTTTCGACACCGCGATTATTCCTTGGTGGGCATGGATGAAGCGATTCCATCTTCCGGAAGCCGAATTACTCAATGGTTAGCCATCATTCTGTCTTTTAAGTTTAAGATCCCATGTTCGTTGGGGAGGGAAACGAATGTTGCCTTATAAGTAACTTGATACCTCCTCTATCAGACGCGTTTTAATACAATGAGTCCAGGTGTGCGGACAAAGTGGACAATATCTGGTACGGTTGGCTTGGGATGGTATCAGAGCCAAGTTATCGAACTAGTGTGCCAGCGAGGACGTTGGGCTCCCAAGGGGGTGGATTGTGAGATCCCACATTGGTTGGGGGAGGGGAACGAATGTTGCCTTATAAGGGACTTGATACCTCATCTATCAGACAAGTTTTAAAATTGTGAGTCCAGATGTTTGTGGACAAAGCAAGCAATATCTGGTCATTGGCCTGGGATGTTACATTAAGTACCAAAAAGAAGAAGAAACAAAGAGCAAATTAGAGGGGGATTAACAGGTTTTTTTTGCAGGTCGAGCTGCAATGGTGGGGTTCTTCATGGCTTACTTTGTTGATAGCTTGACTGGTGTGGGTCTAGTTGATCAAATGGGAAATTTCTTCTGCAAAACACTTTTGTTTGTAGCGGTAGCGGGTGTTCTTCTGATTCGAAAGAACGAAGACTTTGATAACTTAAAGAAGTTGCTTGAGGAGACTACGTTTTACGACAAGCAATGGCAAGCGACTTGGCAAGATGAGAAGAAGAAAGAGTAAAAAGAGTGATCAAGAATGGTAAAGTTTGAATCTTTTATGGTTGTTGTAGATCATGGTAGCTAGCACAATTGGTGTAGCTTACGGTTTGATGCTTCAATGGTGTTTCTTTTAATGTTATAATGTGTTCTTTTTGTCAATGGGATTTGGATTGGTATAAGATGTACTATGAGCTATTTCATGGTTGAATTAAGTTGTGTTTTACTTTTTAGGTTGCATTGGTTAACCTAGCTTTGGGTCCAATGGTTCGACTACTTGAAGAACCCACGTAGGGGCGCGAAAATGTGATTTTTTTTTGGGGGGGGCGGGGGCAACGCTTGCTAAGCCCTTCCTACCTCGGTCGCTAGGGTTGAGCATGAGCCTGATTGGATATTTTAACTAGTTAAAACCATTTGTAAGAAAATGTCAAAGACACGTCATCACATTAAGAATATTGTAAAACCCCATCTGATTACTCTTTAAAAAAGTCTATTTCAACACATATTGAGAAAAAGGGTTCAGGTTTAGCTGATGTGAGGCTTCAGTTACTCTTTTCGTCAAAGGGATTGGTATATATGTTCTAGAGTGTCTAGTCCCTTTTAGAGGTAGATTTTGGCTCTGATAGCATACGAGGATATGTGGAACCTCATCAGATTAATCTTTAAAATAGTCTTTGAAAAGAGAACAAGATTCCAACATATATCGAGAAAAAAAAATAGTTCAAATCTAGTTGATGTGAGACTTTTAGGAGCATAAAAGGACACAAATATTGATGTGGTGCAATAGTTTTAAGATGTTGAGATGTACTATGTCTAGTTAGACCAAGAAATGGGTGAGTTGGAAAATTTATGAGAAAACGAAATCATTGGTTATGGTGGTTCTACTTATTTACTTCATTCAATACCCGTCTACATCCAATTATTAGATTTATTTGTAACATATATTTAACGAGGTGGGATTAATGTCCGTGTGTTGCTGCGGATGGAAAGAAATATTAAGACCATAAATTTGAGCATCACCAATTATGAGAACAAAACATTTTGTGTCTGTTAGCAGCATGACTATAATTTACAAAATGCCCTAAGAGGATGATGTGTGTGTATGATAGGAAGCGAAAATAAATTGGCAAATGATACATTACATCATTAAACTTAAAAAAAATTACATTGTTATTAAACCTAAATTAAATTATAATAAAAATATGAATTAAACAAATTTTACATCATTATTAAACATAAAATAAATTATGATAAATTACTTTATTAATAAATAAAAAATTGGTGCGTGAATCACCTATGACTATGTGCTTGGATTGATGGGGAAGGCGGAAGGTTTTGGGTTGGAGAAGACACAGTCATTGAGATGCGATGCATGTTAAGGAATCTTTATTTTATGCTTATATAATAAAAATAATTTTTATAATACAACTTTTATTTATTTAAATTAGAAAATGAAAAACTTATAAATGATCGAAATGTCATTTACTTAACGGTCAGAAGCTAACAACTTTTACTTTCGAGGACCAAAACATTACGCAAATGCAAAATCGAAAGTGTATTTTGGAATCAACAAATTATGGGGACTAAATCCAAGAGGAAAATAAAACTATAGGGACCAAATCTGTAACTCTACAAACATAGAAAAAAAAAGATAAAAACTCAAGGACCAAATCTGTAACTTACTAAAAACCTGAAGGACCAAAAGTGTAAGTTACTGTTCATGACAGTAACTTCTTTCTGATAAATGTTATATAGTATAATATTTATTTAAATTAGAAAATGAAAAACTTATAAATGATCGAAATGTCATTTACTTAACGGTCAGGAACTAACAACTTTTACTTTCGAGAACCAAAACGTTACGCAAATGCAAAATCGAAAGTGTATTTTGGAATCAACAAATTATGGGGACTAAATCCAAGAGAAAAATAAAACTATATGGACCAAATCTGTAACTCTACAAACATAGGAAAAAAAAAGATAAAAGCTCAAGAACCAAATCTGTAACTTACTAAAAACCTGAAGGACCAAATCTGTAACTTACTGTTCATGAACAGTAACTTCTTTCTGATAAATGTTATATAGTATAATTTAAATCATGTTCACTTTCAAAAATTCGTTTTTTCATTTTCATTTTTAACCAATAGATATGGACCCAATATTTTCATTTTAAAAAAAATAAAAATAAAATAATCGCTTATCATTAATTCAACGGTTAAGATGTTGGTTGCATGAGTTGTAAATATATGTCGGGTTTTCGTACGGGTCGGGTTGCGAGAAATCAAACACAACCCATACCTAAATATCCCCCAAAAAATCCGGGTTTCAGATTTTCGGATTTTGTGGCGTTCGGGTTTTACAAAAACTCACAAACATGGTTCAAGTTCGGTTCAGATTTTCGGACCATTCGGGTTTTACACACACCGAATATCGATCACTTGACCAAACAAAAGATTAGTTGTAACCAAGCTAATTTCTAATATTATATATATATATATATATATATATATATATGTCAAATCATATCAAATATTAATTAATCAATTTTTATATGATAACAATAAATTGGATGTTAGTGTTTGGAATGATATGGGGAATAACATGCCCTTTCGGTTAACCATCTATTTTACCTTATGAATTTACATAAACTCGTTTCTTGGCCACATTGTAATGAACATTTTTTTTAACAGTATAATTTTAATTTTAAAATAAATCACATAAAATAATTGCTCATAATTTTATTTTAGACAATTTATTTTTACAAAAACAATAAAAATTTATTTATGATTTCTCTATATCTTAGATGATATGTTTGTCAAAAATAGCAACTTACTTCTCACTTTTTTTTTAAGGAGAAACAAAATTTACTTTCATTATATTGCCTAAAATATAAACAATTATAAGTTCATTATTATTTTCTAATAGAAAAAAAAGTAAATGTTATTATTTCTCTCTATATATAAACAAAGTCCATATATATCAAAATTTTCTATGTTCTTCAATCTTGATTGCTTCTCCTTTTCTCATTGTCACGAAAATGCCAAGGAATTCCATTGTAAGCATCTCTCTCTCTCTCTCTCTCTCTATATATATATATATATATATATATATATATATATATATCTTTTTGTATATGTATAGTCTGATTGTGATGATAAATGGTAGTTAAATGAGATTGCAGGTGACATGTTGCAAAGAAAAGGCCGTTTTGGTGGCTGTTTATGAGGAGAAACCAAGAAAAAGAAAATTGACAACAAGAAACCACCACCACCACCACCACCATCATCATCACCGCCACCACCACCATCTTTACGTCAGACGATCATCGAGCAGTAAAGGGAACAACCGAAGAGCCGAGCTTCTTAGCTACTCGCAGCGGCTTCGAGGATTTTCAAAATCCACCTCTCCTCACCATCCCAAATCTTTGCAACCTTCTTCCACCAAGGACCAACAACAAACTATGGCTATGGTAATTCAATTCTTTTGTTTGAAATATTTTAATAGTTCATCATATAATATACAAGTATATATAAGATTAAAATTCAAAAAGATTTGCTAAGAAGGGTGTTAACGATTTGCAAAAATATATATTATTGTAGATGCCTCCTCTTCAAAGAAAAAGAAAGTCGAAGATGCAATCGAGTTGCTTGCATTTGGACACCATATTCAAGTGTTTTACGATATCATATGGTAAGAGAAGGGTGAAGAACAAGAAGAAGCAAAGCAATAAATCCACCACAAAGAAGGCGAA
Source organism: Arctium minus (assembly GCA_954870635.1). NCBI lineage: Eukaryota > Viridiplantae > Streptophyta > Magnoliopsida > Asterales > Asteraceae > Arctium > Arctium minus. The sequence continues at coordinate 572,144 of OX941089.1, read as the reverse complement.
CGCGATAATGAAAACCTTCAATGAAAGAACTCAAAAAGGAGCTCGTGGATTATTCACGAAAATGATGGCGATCATACAAAAATATAGATGAGATAGATGATCAATTTGACGGTTTGTAATGATCCTTCTATTGTAGAATTTGTGTAGAATTTTGTCATTCTTTATGGTGATATTATCATATATTGGATTATGGGAAAACTGTAAAAGGAATTGAAACGAGATACCTGTATCAAATTTCAAGTCGATTAGCATTATCAATTTCTGTTGGATGATCGAGTAGATTTTATACAAGATGTGAAACTATACATTCTTGGTAATTTTATTAGACAATAAATAAGTATGAGACTTGAATCGAGATGTTTAAATAATTCTAAACTAATTCTAACCATTTAAAACAAGATAATTTAGATATATATTGGTTCGTCAAGCAAAGAGGTGTTGCTGTTAATTTGTTTTGTAGAGCATACTCTTAACCAAGGTTCTAAATGGCGTGAGGCGTGGCGTGGCGTGGCGGCGAGACCAAGCCTCAAGCCTTAGGAGCCACGGCGAAGCCATGACGCTTTCAAGGCGTGGCTTATTGCGTCAAATTTCTAATTCATATATAAAAACATATGTTTTGTAGTGTTATTTAATGAGTCAATAGTAATAAGCAAGTTAAATTAGGTTATATATTAAAATCTTGCAAATAAGTCATTAAAAACGTAAATAAAAATCAAATATCTCATTATGATAACTGCATATTAGGCCATGGCATGCCATGGGCTTAACGTGGCGTGACACACAAGCCTTGGTGCCATGACGCACCATAACGGCTGTGCGGCGAGTTTTTTAGAACAATGCTCTTAACTACAAGTTTGAGCATTTTTTCTATTAAAGGTTTTCTATTTCTTAAACTTGAATTCAATGAGAATTCATAGACCGAATCACTTTTAGTCATGTCATTCCATTCGTCTTAAATTTAGGAACAAAAATTACAAAAAGCATCCATAGTGTCATTGTGGTTTGTAGTTTATTGTGGATTTTGATTATGCCCCAATGGCCCTAATAGTCATTAGGATAATCCCCTAAGTGCCCTTGTGTTCAAGTAATGTGAAAGGTATTTCGGTTTTTTTACATGTTTTTTGTATAAAAAAAGTTATCGTTTTTCTTTTATATTCTTTTAGCACAAGTTCTTATATATCATGTCAAGTTTAAAACATATAAAAGGACCGATATCCCCCTCAAGAAACTAGTATCTGAAGACATTTAACAGGTGATTACAACGATTATTAGGGCCATGAACGAAATCCCTAATAAAATACAAACTCAACCACTGTTCTTGTAATTTCCAAACGATTTTGTTAAATAAATCCAAAAATAGCAATTAGAAAAAAATATGTGGAGTTACTGTTTTTACCTTTTTACAATTACCAAAAGGTAAAATTCGAAGGTTTCCATGATGCCATTTAAAGGTTGGGACCAGATTTAGGGGTTGTTTGATTGGTTTTCCATTAACTTCTGTATGGATAAAATTGTCTGTGTGGATTAATCTGTCTGTATAGATTTAGAAGGTTTTTATTTGAGAGAGTTTTCTCATAGATGGAAGGAACGTGTTTTTTAATGGGAGAGACTGGTTTGAAAAAAACTTGGCTTTCTGCATAAAGCTCCCCCTTAAAATCCTATTGAATAAGCCACTTTCTATATCATTAAGCCACTACCAAACGGTCATATATAGCTGACTGAATAAGCTGAGAGTCTCATTAAGCTGCTAACAAACAGGCCCACAAAGCTCTCCCACATGGGTTTCCTTTGGCAAAAAAAACTCAGCTAGTTTATAAACTAACTATTTTTCCTGGTACATGTTTGGATGATCATAAGCTAGCTTATTGAAAAGCTGTTCATACTTCATGGTAGCGTTTTGAAAAACTAGCTTATAAACAATGCCTAAATGCTGATAAACAACACACAAACAAATGGCAATGGATCAAAACCCACAAACTGTTTTCATGATTTTATACATCTAATCACTTTCCCACAACAAAAAGACTAATTCTTGAAAAAAAAAAAACAAGATCAAAGCTTTCTTCAAATCAAATCAAATCACAAATTCGCCATTCTTGTTGGCTGCTGTTTCCTAAACTCCATCAAACCATTCACAAATGCATCCATAATCTGTTTCTGAGAATCCATTATCAACTCATTTCTTTTCAATTCTGTTTCCATTCTCATCTTTTCAATCTCCTTTGCCATATCTATCTTCATCTTCTCCATCTTCATAAACCCATCTCCCAATAACTTTATCGACGAAACCATCTCCGATATGCCGCCATTTTTCTTCTTCTTCTTCTTCTTCTTCAAATCCTTCACATTCGTTTCTTTTTGGTGTTTTGACTGTTTTCCCATGAATAAAGTTGGGTTCTTTGGGACTTTCATCCACCTATCTTCATCATTGTCAACAACTTTGCTGAATTTTCGAGCTTGTCGACAAGATTCTTGATCAAAGATTGAATTTTTTTTGTGATTTTTTGCTTCTCTAATTGGGGATTCTACAATCCATCTATCTTTGTGGGTTTTTGAGTCTTTAACCATGTGGGTATTTGGAATTGAGGATTCAATTGGGGTTTCTACAAGAAATTCATCTTCATTGTGGATAGATTCGTTATTGGGATAAGATGGGTAACGGTTTGAAACCCTAGAACTCAAATTAGGCTTTGATTTGGTGTTTCTGGTGGAACTGGTGGCTAAAGTTACTAAATTTTGGACTGATGAAGGTTTGAATCGGATTCCACGACCCGGGTTCGGACCCGGGGGAGATGGGATTAGTGGATTGATGGGAGGATTGGAGCCGGATTCCGGGTCGGATCCGTTTTCCATGGCTTCCATGGCTTCGAAATAGAACCAGGAGGAGAAGAACCGTTCGCCGGAGAAGGCGGAGGCGCGCTGCTTTTCTGCACGGTGGCGTTGTCGGAGCTTCTCCATCTTGTGGCGGCACTGGGCGGAGGTTTTCGGCGGGGTGACGTCCGGGCAGCTGGTGGTTACTTTTTCCGCCACCGCGTCCCAGTCGGGGGTGCGGAGGAAGGCACGGTGGAGGGCGTACCATCGGTCACGGTAGGCTCCGATCAGGACCAGTGCCTCGTCGCGGGTCCAGCACGGCGGTGGAAACTTCTTCCGTACAGGCTTTTCTCCGGCGGCCACCGACATGTGTCTGACTTCCGGTGGTGAAAATAATATGGGTGGCGGATTGCGCACGTTAGCAGATCTTCGGAGCACGTTAGCAAGCTAGAATTTTCCGGCGTTGAAATTGGATTCTCCGACGGAAGGTGGTGGTTTGCCGCGGAGGAAGTTTGATGGGGATATTATGGCAGGGGTTGGAGTGCGCACGTTAGCAGATCTTCGGCGCACGTTAGCAAGTTAGCATTTTCCGGCGTTGAAATTGGATCTGTGACGGAGGGTGGTGGTTTGCGGTGGTGGGTGAAGGGAAATAGTAGCGGTGGCGGCGGAGGAAGTTTGATGGGGATTATTTTTGTAGGGGTTTTGGAGTAAATAAACTGTTGATTTTTGGGGGTGGGGAGGTGATAGGTGGACGGTGGGTGATAATGACGATGGGGATGAGCGAGTGGGTGGAGCTAGAATGCAACGATTGGTGACGTACAACCCCACTAGAATGATAGAGTAATAGTCCACCGGCCCACCAACGAGCCATAGGCTCAGACAATCAGGCGCGTAGGCGGGGGTTGTGTGGCGCGGATAAGGGTCGTTGGGTGCAACCCATTGGCGTATGGTGTGATGGCTGCAACCCATTGGTGTAGGTGTGATGTGCACCTCCACCATCAACCGTGAAATAGTTGAAACGCGACGGCTTAAAATAAAAAGCAAAAAATATAAAAAAATAAATAGTTGGGCCTAAGCCCATGCCCAAATTTGAATGTATGTCTTGGGCTTGAACAAGCCGTTACGAGGGTAAGAAATAAGTCCTAATAAATTAAGCGGTCATAGTTGTTTGACTTAATTTGATTAATCATCACCTCTGGTTAATTGATTTAACCATTTTATTCCTAAAACATCAATCTCTCCCTAAACACCATTTGTAACAGAAAAGAGAAACTTGATCGTACTCTTGTTTTTTTAGTGCTATATCTCCTCCCATCTTCTCCAATCATATGTGCAACCTGCTTTAGAACATAATATTTAGCACTCAACAACCGGTATTTCAACTTTTTTGTAATCAATCCTTGAATGTACGAAATTACCATCTACTACCATTAGAACTCCTAGATGTTTCTCATTTGATAACATAGGTTTTCATCAAAGATCCACCACCACCACCAAAGGATCTAGTAGCCGTGGAGTGCTTGGCATCAAGAGTCCAAGCAATCCAACATATTCTTACAAATCCAATAAGTGATCTTGTTCTATTTTTTTTTTCAACAAAGCAAGCTATTGACTTCCTCGAATCTAGGAAGCAACATTCCATAAACAATTGTTTGTGTATTTTATATCGGTAATTTTAAGGTTGAAAATAGTAATTTTGTCATGTAATACAAATATTTGGCTTCATCCAATTTGATTCATTACCAATTGTGTATCAATACAATGAAACAAGATGTAAAAAAGAAAATTAATACAACCTTTTTATTAAATAGAAAACGTACTGATAAAAAAAAACTCAAAAATATTGATATAAAAAATATTATAAAATTCTCAGTTTTTGAGATGTAAATTGATAAATTCAATTTTAGAGGCCAAATTAACCATCACTTGAAAGATCAGGGACCATAATTATAAAATCGCGTGCTTTATATACATAAAATCTAAAATCGGGGCTAGGGTTTTCTTTAGAGATCGAAAGGTAGGGTTTTTTCTCGCAGCCTCAAACCTTTACTCAGTTCGGAGCTCGGACCGCTAACAATGGCCGTCGGGTACTACATCTCTCTCTCTTCATTTTGCACATTTAACTATAGATTAGATCCATGTCTGACGTTTATGTGTGTTTGTGTTTGGATCAAACAGGAAGAACAAGCGAATTTCCAAGGGAAAGAAGGGAGGCAAGAAGAAAGCGTGAGTTCTTTTATCCCTGTGTGACAAATTTATGCGTTTTTTGAGTTTCTGGAGCTCTTTCAGTTGAAGATCTAGGATTTAGAACAGATTGTTTAGCAAGTTTATTCACTGTTTGTTTAATACTTGTATAACAGAGCTGATCCTTTTTCCAAGAAGGATTGGTATGATATCAAAGCTCCATCATTGTTCAGCACCAGAAATGTTGGCAAAACTCTTGTGACCCGTACCCAGGGTACTAAGGTAAGCTTACATTCGTTATATCCTTGCTTAATTTGTTTTCTTATTGTTTTAATTCATTTAGCATCTGTTGTTTTAAATTGAAATTTTTATTGAGTTTAATTTTGATATATAACTCGATTTACTGGACTTCATTTATATTTTGACGCATATTGAGCTTCAACGTGTCCATTTTCTCATGTTCATCTTGAAAACTCTTTTAGAAAATCATATGGCTCTGTAACTTGATATAATATATATACGTTTACAATGTGTTTTATGGGATAACAATCCCATATGTTATGGTGATTTGCGTATTTTAGTTTCTTTTGCCATGTCGAATGGTGTATTTATTTTGAGACAGAGCAATACTTTATAATTGATCTAGAAAACACAATCATAGAACTATAAGTTAATATTTTTTGTTGGAAGTCATGAAATTTATGTGCCTAGAATAGATTTGAAACCCCTTGAAGTACTGTTGCTGTCATCTTTCTTGAACCATACTCCGTTTTCATGGGAATTTTATTTTGTGTATTAGAAATTATCATATCCTGTCTTGAACTTTCTGATACCTGGGTTTAGAAATTGAAAGCTAAATGTCCTATTTTTATCAATCAGATTGCTTCAGAAGGACTGAAACATCGTGTCTTTGAGATATCCTTAGCTGACCTCCAAAATGATGAGGATCATGCTTACAGAAAGATCCGTCTGAGAGCTGAGGATGTCCAAGGGAAGAATGTGTTGACCAATTTCTGGGTATGATACAACAACATTATCTTATTGTTTTTGTTCTTTTATATAGTGAACTGTGTGTGTTCTAATGTTAACTTTGCATTTACATTTCCAGGGCATGGACTTCACCACCGATAAACTGAGGTCTCTTGTCAGGAAATGGCAGTCATTGATCGAGGCACATGTCGATGTGAAGACAACCGACAGTTACACATTGAGGATGTTCTGCATTGGCTTCACAAAGAAGCGTGCCAACCAGGTGAAGAGGACCTGCTATGCGCAATCTAGCCAAATCCGACAGGTATACACCATACTTTCTGCTTTTAACCACTAGTTTGATGCGTAACTCTTGTGAGATTTATATTTGGCAATTATGATTGCATCTCTTCAATCAAGTTTGAAGTTTTTTTTGCTAATTTTTCTTTTATGTTTGATATTGTTAGATTCGTCGTAAGATGAGGGAGATCATGGTAAGCCAGGCCCAATCTTGTGATCTGAAGGAGTTGGTACAGAAGTTCATTCCTGAATCAATTGGCAGAGAGATTGAGAAGGCAACATCTAGCATCTACCCATTGCAGAACGTTTTCATCCGCAAAGTTAAGATTTTGAAGGCTCCCAAGTTTGACTTGGGTAAATTGATGGAGGTATGTTACTATATCTTATCATCTTTACTCATATTTTTTTGGTCTCTGGCTATCCACGTTATCGTTGTGAATGCACCAACATCGTCCATTTGTTGATTTTGATTGATGTGATTATCATTTCTGAACATTTCTTACGATGATGTGTAGGTTCATGGAGATTACTCTGAAGATGTTGGTGTGAAAATGGAGAGGCCCGCTGACGAGCCGATTGCTGAAGAAACCGAAGTTATTGGTGCTTGAATGCGAGTCGGGTTTTCACCTTTTTTCTATAAACTTGAAACAAATGCAGATGTTGGTTTTGTGATAGAGATTAGAGTTGATATTTTGGTTTGAAGTTGGATATGCAATTTTTGTAGTTGAGTACCTCATTATGATAAGCAAGCTTTGCCATGGTTTCAGATTATGCAAAACTGGTTCTTTTTCCTGCATTGAGCTTGGTTTAACCATCAAATAAAATCTTATATGTTCACTTCAAAGAGAAAATTAAAACATAAATTAAATAAATTTATATCGGATGAAACAATTTTGTCTCTTTTCAAAACATAGAAACTTGCTTTGTTGGAGTATTTATAACAGGTTCTCCAAAAATAAAGAAAAAAGAGATTTTAAACAATTTTTTGTTGCAGAAGAAAGTAGAAAATAGTGTAAATTCTACAAATATAAATAATTCTCTAAAACTTATAAGAAATAACATTTTATTTCACTTTTACCGATAAAAGGAATTGAAATTAAGTTAAAAGACAGAGATAAAACATTTTATTAAATATATTAATAAGAGGTGGATTCATACGACAATAACATCTATTTTAAAAAATACGAGAATGACCGAGTACATACAAAATCATATATAATTCGCGGTGACTTAAAGTCGCAGACAAAGTCGCGCATGCTCGTTTTTTACCGTTACTGCCGAATCATATATGATTTTGTACATGATTTATTGTTTTCTTAAATAGTTAACGTTCTCGTTTGAATCTTTTTAATATTAATAATATAGTTAATAATGGAATTGTTAAAATAAAAAATAGTTAAAAATGTATTTTTTATAACATAATTGTTGAAAATAATGTCGTTTAATGGTTTATGGGGTGGCTATGTGTTGTGGCCTAGGAGACAAATGGACATTGACACGTTTTAAGGCAACCTTATTTGAGCTTTCATATGGCTATTCAAGTAACCAAAAATCAGTTTTTGAGCTTTCATATTCGTCTATGCCTACCAATTAGAAACCTTTTTTTTTAATAAAAAATATAAAATATTTTGTTTGTAACTTCTTTTCGCAATATTTTATTTTATATGTGCGAGTTGTAGTGCCAAACGAATTATTGAAATTTTGATTGTATTTTATATTCATTTTAAGATAATTAAACAAGACAGATTGTTAAATAGTAGTTCGTATTGATTCACAATATTCATTCCAATTATTTTTTGTTGTGCAAGAATTTAGTTTGTTTGATAATTTCACTCAGATTGGCAATTATGTGCACTTAGATTGTGACATTATTTTGTTGTTGCCTTCTTTTTCAATCATGCAGTTGTCAATTCTTTTTTGCATCATATATAGTCGTCGTCTAGGTCAACTTTTGTTTCATATTCGTCAATAAAGCAATCAATTATTAGGTATGAACATAGCTAATTAAATTTTTACCCAAGTTCGGAAGTCATATTGACATTCACCACACTGCAAAAGCTATAGGTCTTGTTATCTACATATGTATTTGTGTTACTGGGATATTTACCTCAAGGTTGTAGACGAAACATATAGTTACGACTTAGTATGGGATTAATGTGGAAGCTTGAGATCACCAATTTCCAAAAAAACTTATAGATCCAACAACAAGATATGAAAAAGAAATGGGATAAGTTGATCGCAATTTCTTGATTTCAATTTGGAATATTTGCTTATTCAGACAAGAAATATATATATATATATATATATAATATATATATATATATATGTATATATATATATATAATACTTAAAAGTTACATCTCATAATGAAGTTTTCATGGGGTAGTCACACCTGCAAAAATTAAACAAAATGTATAAGTACAAGTCACAAACATTCAAATTTTGAAAAGAGCTCTTGTAAAGAGATGAGATGCAGAAATGAAACTCTAAAGATACATATAGGATGTAAGGTAAAGCAAATAAAAATGACAAATTGCATGAAGATCCAACGTAATTTATTCTGATTCCTATTAAATGTGGCGGCATGCTTTACAAAACCTTTATTTTGGTATATCAGATGTGATATATATCTTTAACGTTTAGATCAAATTACGTTAAGTATTTAATATTTGATATGTCACATATCCTAGACACATAAATGAAGGTTCTAGAAGTATATCAGATTAAAATAAATTACATTTTCATGGAACATGTCCAAATAAAAACGAAGGTGGTACTCACATCCACACTTGAAATGATGAGGAACTCTTCTATGACAACTTTCGATGAGCCTAATGGCACGATTCACATCCCCGACGATTGCCATCACCGCGGGTGTAACAGCAGGACATATGCATTGGGCGTGGCTGACCCTTGCACGTTGGCAACATTGTGGGCTTGGAAACCCTCCATCCAACAACGATCTGCACGCAGTCACCGCTAACCACCTCTCTTGTTGGCATTGGGCGACAGTCGGCGTTGCTGCGTTTGCCGCCGATACCACCACCACCACCACCACCATGAGAACCACCATAATCTTAGTAGCACCACCACCCATCTCTTTGCTCTATTCTAGGTTATTATGTTGGTGGCTTTGTGTTATAATTTCAATTGCCATACATACATATTATATATATATATATATATATATATATATATAAGGGGTGCCCAAAAGGTCCACAAGTTTTTAAGGGTTAGATTACCCTCTATAAAAGGTAGTATAGACAATATGTCGATCGATGGTCTACAAAATTTACGTATATAATTTAATTATAATGATTTTAAATCAACTTTTTTTTACATCAACATCAATATTTATTTTTGAAATTTAATATTCTGAATTGACACAAAAAAGGTAATAGCAAAACCCTTTAATTGATAGAGTAAATTTATAAATATAGTTTACACATGACTTGCAAAATCTAAAAAATTATTCACATTTTTAGATTTAGGGTTCTTTTTTTTTACTTTTTCTATTTTTGTTTTAAATTTAGAGGTTTTGATTTAAATTAATACATAAGTTTTGTACAATAATTTGATGATAAGGTATTTACTTGAATTGTTTCTTAATTTGTATGTAAGAAGAACAAGAACATATTCAAAACCAAGAGTCCTTCATGTTGTAGCCCAGTGGTAAGGTAACATCATGGGGGGAGATCAGTGGATGGTATCCCTGACTATGTAGGTTCGAACCCCGTGGTGAACATCCTGTGACATCCATGATCATGGGCCCTGCCACATAGTGGTACCCTTAATTGGGTTGGGTCGTGATCGACGGGGATTAGTCGGGTGACACCCTTAAGTGGGATCCCGTATACCCCGGGAACATGTGCATGTGTTAATTTGCCGTTAAAAAAAATATTCAAAACCAAGAATTTAAACATATTCAAAATTAAAAACTCAAAATTTTGTTTTATAAGAAATTAAGGGAAAAAAAAAAGAGAAAAGATTTATCCCTCACGGGACGAAATAGTGTTAAATCCTGGGTTATTTGTGTAATAAAAAGTAAAAATTAATATATAATATATTTAACGCGTTTTAGATGAATGTAATTCATCCAATAAAAAAGCTTATCATTTGTTTATTAATAATAATCATTAGACAACATGTATATATTAAATATTAGAAAAAGAAGAGTTAGTTTTTGAGATTTTTTAAAAAAGTCACCTGTTTAAATCCAGGCCACAAGTAATTTTTCTGGCTGGCTGTTCTCTAGGATTCTTGAATTAGTCAAGATGAGTATAAACTGACTTGGACACCTACAATTAACAAAATATAATATATTTACGTATATAAATATATTAGAAAAATGAAGAGGAATGAAAAACAAAACATATCTTCTACTTTCAGCTCAAGTCGACTGCAACCCCACCGGTCATTTCTTCCAAAAAATTGATTTGTAATTTGGATTGAACAGAGATTCTTTTAGGGTGCGTTTGATTTGCGGGAATGGATTGGATTTCAAGTAAGGATTTGGATTTGGGGAGATTTGAAATCCCTTCATGTGTTTGGATAAGAATTTGAAATCGATCAGACTTTAGAATCCATCAGATTTGGATTTCAAATCCAGACTCATTGCAACGAATTTTGAAATCCATCATGTAATGGATTTTTAAATGGTCAACGAATTTCAAATCCGGTCAACGAAATCTATTCCTGCAAACCAAACACAGGATTGTAATGGATTTGAAATCCAAATCCATTCCAATCCCACAAACCAAACGGGACCTTAAAGTTGTTTGGTTTTCAAAATCTGTACAATTATAGAAGAGAGATTATAAAAAATCGTAAATATTTTTGGGGTACAATAACTCTTGACACATGATTTGGATCGAGAGGATTTTTTTAAAAGTTAGACTATTCATAACAAAAGCATAACCATTTTTGGTAGTAAACCCCGCTATAAATTTTGACTCGTAACTTGGACAAAAATGATGTTTTTGAAGTATTTATTTTTTCAATATTACAAGTTGAAGTTGGTAAAATTTGGTTGTCTAGATCATCATAACAAATTCATAAAAATAAATAGAAGAGTAACTTTAAATTCTATGGACGAATATAGTTATAAGTAACAAACCGCAGGACGAAAGCCTAGGGACAAATATAGTTATGTAAAAAAGTTATATTTAATTGTAAATCATTTTGAATAATTGTAGCTCTACGGGTCACTTTTGTATTGGTATTTTAATCTTATAGGTCTTTGAAGTTAACAATTAGAAAAATCTTCAGTGATTCTGAGGGAACATACGTGAACTGGTTGTCATTGAAAAGTAAAACCAAGATTTACCAGTTAAGCTCTCCCAAAAAATTAACTGCACATCATTATAAAATGTTTAAATTTATAAGTTATGATAATACCGATATACCAATCTATTATATACTAGTGTTGGGCCCGTGCATTGCACGGGAGAATAAATTTTTTGTTGGAATATTGAACCGAGTTAAAATGAAACGTAATTTCTCTGTTAACAGTTAATGAAATACAATGTGAAAAACGAATGTATTTTCATAAATGGTTAACTTGCATATATTCTTAATCGTTTGTTAAGTTATGAGTTTGTGCAATAATATTGGTAATAGTTTTGTATTATATTATTTAAAACTCAAACGACATGTCTCACAACATATCACTATTGTTGAAATAATTATAAATATGAACATACGTTTTTACAGATTTTGCAATTTTTCTGAAACCTTCTTGACAACACTTGACAATCACTTTGAACGTATAAATCTGTAGATTAATTAACAACATTCAACCCCCATCAAATATGACAAAGAAAATAAATGTTTTCTATCTTTTGTAACCGGCAACTCAACTGGTATAGTTCAAATTCACTAAGTACCACTTGAAAATTTATCTGACTATTGACTTCAAGACCTCATAGTATTAGTCGATAAAAATAAAGATATGTATATATATCTTATTCCCCTACTTCGAAAAATATGATCGTGGGTTTTGAAAAATATAAACAAATCCTCAGTAAATAAAATAAAATATAAAAAAGTAGTTTTTCAAAGAAACAAAAATATAGTGGAATACCTTTTGTTTAGTTGCAGGTTCCGCCATTGATACCCGACCGTTCGTCTTTTTCTTGTACTCGGATGATACATAGAGAAGCTATATATATTTATAGTGAATGTAGAGAATATTTTAAATTTTTTTATTTTCATTTTCGATTTTACATTTAAATGTAAATATATTAAAAATATGGAAGAATATTTTTATATCTACATCGTTTCTATTTTATTTTCTTTACACTTGGTTAATTTGGAAAGTATTGCGGAATATTTTTATTTTAAAGAATATCATAATTTATTAGTGTACCTCGTTATTTTTTATTTTTAATTCATATCAACCTTCTTTTTTCTTCTTTTAGTGCTCATGAAAAAAAATACGTGTATATTTTATGTTAGCAAAAAAAATACGTGTAGATTTTATATTATGCTAATATAAAATACGTGTAGATTTTATAAAATAAAATAGATTTTATATTAGCAAAAAAAATACGGAAGAAAAAATAGTTTATATTACATCTCATTATATAAAAAGATTTTATAAAATAAAATTTGGAAAAAGATTTTATAAAATAAAATATGGAAAAATCATTATGAGATGTAATATAAAAAAATACGGAAGAAAAAAGATTTTATATTACATCTCATTAATATAGATTTAAATGTAAAATCTACATTTAAAAAATCTATTTTATAAAATCCTCCACCAAAAAAACAAATATTTATATTAATAAATGAGTATACATTCCACAAATAGATGATTATGTGAGATACTGTGCTTGAAAAGATTGTACCAAAGCATTAAGAAATTGTAAATTAAGTAATTGGCTTTAATTAGTTGTACCTTGTGCTTAAAATTTTGTAATTAAGAGTTTTTATGTCGTTTTTATAATATAGTATAGATAATTATACCCTTTATTTCATATTACAACCACATAACACAAACTCAACATAATTAAGCCTTTTATTTTTTAATACATAAACGTTGAACTTGGAGCTTATCCCCTAATGCACTCATACACACATGCTTCAACTTAAAATCGTGATATAACGCTCCACATAATCCTCATATCCGGTGTTTATTTATGGTGTTGTAATACCTGCAAAATACAAAATTCCACATATTAGACATCAGTTAATTGTTATAGACAATTCAAATATATATATATATATCATTGTCACACACACATAAAGTAATAGATGCATAATTAAAAGAGATAGAGATAGATATTTTACTTCCACACTTGTAGTGACGAGGGACTCTGCGTCCACAACCTTGGATAAGTTTAACGAAACGATTGACATCAACAAGAGCAGCCAACTTGGGAGTGACGGCAGGGCATATGCACTCAACATGGCTAACTCGAGCTCGTTGGCAACAAAATGATGATGGTTGCCTACCGTACAACACGCTTTTGCATGCATTCACTGCAAGCCTTCTCTCTTGCTTGCACTGAGCAGCCGTTGGTGCAGCTACACTAGCCGCAACCAAGAACATCACCGTGATTAGAATTATGATCAAATTCTTCAAAAAGGTGTTCATTTTTAGAGAATTTATTTAAGTTTTCTTGTTAATGTGACTCTATTTAATAAGTGATCATGTATATTTATAGAGGAGTGGTGAATATGTGATGATGTAGACTTGTTTTTTTTTTTTTTGTAACCGTGAGTTTCCGGGCCAGCTTTCGTGCATCATTAATTAATTAGACTTGGTTTTGATTTGATTTATGCGGTATTAGTTAGAACAATTTGCCCTTTCACAACATTAATTAATTATAAAGTAACTATTATTAACTATTTTCTTCCCTGATCTTTAAAAATTGTTTTTTTGGTCCTTGTGGTTTGTAACTCCTTTCGCTTTTAATCCCTGAGAATATTAGTTTTAGGGACGAAAATGGAAAAGAATTACAAACCACAATGACCAAAAAAACAACTTTTAAAGTCAGGGACGAAAATGGTTGTAAACAACAAACCACAAGGACGAAAATCATTGTTTATTCTTAATTATATATAGCCAACAATTTATAGTATTTTATATTAACTTACAAACCAATTTAATATGTAGTTTTATATAGGAAACGTTCAAGACTATTCTTTTATGTTTTTTTTATAAACAAAATAGTTTTAAACGTTTCACATATGAACAATAATGTATAAATACTGCATTTTCACACGTGTTATTTCATATTTGAAACAGTAAAATAATAAATGAGAACAATTTTATAAATTCGTACGATTTATTGAGTTTGTAAATAAGTATATCAATATAAATATAAATATAATGAAGATTGGATTATAGTAAGTAATTAATTAATGTTGTGGAAAAGAAGATGTAATTACAAGATATATAGACCAACTCCTTGGTTAGTCTAACTGTCTAAGTCAAGTCAACAAGATTAATTATATATATTATTTTGTTTTTCATCAAACACATACATTAAGCAACCCTATTTTTATTATTGCTGTCTCATATATATCTAATTATATATATATATATATATATATATATATATATATATATAGGTGGGTTCAAATGAAAAACCGTTTTTTATTATGCACATGAGGATAAATCTTAACTATTGATTAAAACCTAGAAAACTAATCAATGGTTAATACATAATAAGGTTAATTGAGAATAGATTAAGAACAAAATTGTAAATTTGAATCAGCGCCTACCTTTTTTGACTTTTTATTTTATTTTTAATTTAAAAAAAAATTTAATCCCTTAAACTTTAAAATAAATTATCTCAAAAATTACTAATATTTTAATCAAACAAACTACATCAGAAAAACGAGAATTTCGCGCTTATCGATGACATCCATCTCTATATATTTTTTTCTTTTTCGGTTTAACAGTTTTTACGTGAAATTCTATATATGTGTTATATTCATTATGAATATGCATGCACGTCCTCGGGTGTCCACATTCAGTATGAATAACAAAGATGAACGTTCATTCATTATTCATGATGAATAATACAGTATTAAGGATGAATAATACACGAATTCATGATTCATGTATTATTCACCCTGAATGTTGTATTATTCATCCTCAATGATACATTATTCATGATGAATAATATATGAACGACCCGTGAAGGTGTAGACATATGACGAACTCTCTTTTGTTTTCCAATTCATAACCGAAATTTGGTTTAATTCATTATGAATATGTATGTGCATCCCCGAATGTCCCATATTCAGTTTGAATAAAAAATGTGAACGTTCATTCATTATTCATCATGAAGAATATAGTATTCATATTAAATTACACAACATTTATGATGAATAATACACTAATTCATGAACCGTGAATTATTCATCCTGAATGTTGTATTATTCATCTTAAATGATACATTAAATATGATGAATAATACATGAATGATCTGTGAACGTTCATTCATTATTCATGATAAATAATATAGTATTCAAGGTGAATTAAACAACATTTATGATGAATAATACACGAATTCATGAATCGTGAATTATTCACCCTGAATGTTGTATTATTCATTCTGAATGATACATTATTCATGATGAATAATACATGAATGACCTGTGAAGATGTGGAGACCTGACGCGCTCACTTTTGTTCCCCAGTTCACAACAGGATTACTCGATAGGTTCCCGATTCGTCTTGATGGGTGTTGGGTTACGGTGTTGAAGAAACGCGATGCCTTACGACGTTGAAGAAAGTGTTGAAGAAGGTGGTGTCGAGTTACATACTTACGGTGTCGAGGTGTTGTACATACTTGAGCATACATACATATTCATAGTGAATATAATACATATATAACATTTCACGTAAAAACGGTTAAAACGACAAAAAAAATGTATATCGAGATGGATGTCATATTGAAGAGCACGAAATTCTCGTTTTTTGATGTAATTTGTTTGATTAAAATATTAGTAATTTTAAGATAATTTATTTTAAACTTTAATTGAGTAAAAGTTTTTATTTAAAAAATAAAATAAAAAGTCAAATATGGTAGGCATGATTTTAAATTATCTTCTATTTTTACCCCTAAAAATCTTAAAATTAAAAACTATATTTAATATGAGTTGTTAGATCAAAAGAGATTAAATGACTGAGATTTGTCCTCATGTGCACAATAGAAAATGAGTTTTCATTTGAACTTCCCTATATATATATATATATATATAAAATGAGGATTGGATTATGGTAATTAATTAATTATTGTTGTCGAAAAGAATTAAGATGCAATTACACACCAACTCAGCTAGCTAGCTAGCTAGCTCCTTGTTAGCCAAGTCAAGTCAACTACTAGTACTACTTTTTTTTTGAGTAAATTACGTTTTTAGTCCCTGTGGTTTGGTAAAAGTTTCTATTTTCGTTTTTATGGTTTTAAAACTATAATTTTCATAACTGTGGTTTATAATTTATTACATTTTTCATTCTTATGATTTAAATTTTATTTCTTTTTTCATCTCTATAGTTTATAATTTATTTTTATTTTAATCCTTCATACTTTGTTTTGGATTTAGGAACGAAAATAGAAATAAATTCCAAATCATAGTGACAAAAATCAAAATTTCAAAACCACAAGGACAACAATGACAATTATTAACAAACCACAGGGACGAAAAATGTAACTTTTTTTTTCAAATACAATAATTACATTATGCAACCCACACTATTTTCGAATCTTAAATTCAAATAATAGGTTATCATGCTTGAAATTTGCACCTACGGACCTACCTATATGTTTTCTTCTTAAGGCTATGGCTTTGTTTGACAAACTAGCTTATAAGCTAGCTTGTAGCTGATAAGATAGTTTTTCAAAACGCTATTTTGAATAGCGTTTCAATAAGCTAGCTAGCTTATGGTCATCCAAACATGTACACTAGCTTATAAGCTAATTTTTTTTGCCAAACATAGCCTATGTTTGGCAAAACTAGTTTTTTTTTTATACTTGTTTGGATGACCATAAACTAGTTTATTGAAAAATTACTCATAGTAGCGTTTTGAAAAGTCAGCTTATCTGCTACCAGCTAGCTTATAAACTAGTTTGTCAAAACAATGCCTAAAAGTTCATTGAATTCATGTATAAATGATTTTATTACCAACACATGAAGGATTGTTTATCAAAAGCTTATATAATTTATCTGATAAATATTTATTGGGTGTCACTTGTCTTAGTAAGAGATATAACAATGGCCGAAAATCTTACTTGATAAAAAGTATAACAATGATCAATTATGAAACAAAATCTTAATAAGGATTACAAAATTAATTAGGCCGGCAGGGTCAATTGCATGGTAATTTTATTAGTTGTTTTCTTATATTTCTAACATCACATGATACACTAGCTATTTTTAACACCAATTGAAATTTGAGTTATTATTATTTATTTTCTTGACAAAGCGACATAAATAAAAGGAACAATTTTGATATAATTTTCAATAAATGATGTGATTGCCACTTCAGAGATTGATTATTTTTATAGATTAAAATATAATGTTATTGAAAATGTAGTCCTTGAGCAATGCGTTGAGTAGTTCTCCCGCAATGAATTAAAGAAAATCATTTATATATAAAAAAAAGGTAATTTTTTTTATTCTAACAAACAAGTATAATATAAAACTAAGAAAAGAGAATAGTAATTTTACAAGATGCAGAATTCTAGAGACAAATAAAAGCATTGCCCACAACAAGAGGACTGCTACACCATTATTTGAATCCAAGCGACACGAAAGTTCTTAATTAGCGAGTGGAAAGCCAGAAAAGCGAGAGGAATCGGGTTTCTAAAAAAGAGATCCAAATGCCTTGACGGATGAAGATTAAAACATGAATTGGTTCGAGTCATCAAGATTTTATATGCTTCTTAATTTAATTAATAGAGAAAGAGGATTGATCCAATTGCTCTTCCTACAAACATAGATTATTTTTTATAGATTAAAATATAATATGTTATGATAATTAAATATGACATTATATAGCAAGGGTTGGGTTCCAGTGAGAAGTTGAGCTTAGCGTGAGAAGTGGTTATCAACTGTTGGATGAGAAATAGACGCACATTAGGTTGAGATGCACCGAGATAAGATGCACTGAAATGCACCAGATCAATTATAAGGCGCAATCATGGGAGGACAGAAAGTTAAAAGTGATCAACGGTTCAAATCCACTTCTCAGGCTTCTCACGTTAGGAAGGCAGCGGGGAAGGAGAGGGAGACTGGGCGAGATCTATCATAAGCGAATTCCCCATACAAATAGAGTCGCCTATCAAAAAGATACTCCGAAGGCTTCGGGATCGAGGTCTCATTAGCCGAAGAAGACCCTAGCCAATCCACGTGGCCTGCTTGACGAATGTCAGCGACAGAGACATCGTAACTTGGTCCACGGGCATAGTATAGTGCAAGTTAGGTATGGGTATAGCAGGACTTGAACCTGCGACCATTAGGTTAAAAGCCCTCAACTTCTCACATGATATTTCGCTCATTTGATCTAAGTACTTATTATTTTACATTCTGTTATATTGTTTCATACTATGTAATAATTACATATGATCATTATAAAACATTTCATATTGTAATATTCCAATTCATAATAATATTGTTCTTATACATATTTATCTTCATTGTGTCATATTATAAGATTTCTTATGTTTTATGTTATTTTAACCGAAATGAAATTCAACAACATAAATTACACAATTTCATATAAATATATATGAATAAACTCTTGATATATCGTTGATCTATATGACTTGCAATCAAAACCAACTTCGAACATTACTGACTATACGAATACAAATTTCGAGCTTCCTCTTCCCTTTCGACAACACCCAATACAATCACTCTTCTTCATTTTCACGGTAACGTGAGACCTAAAAAAAAATACCAAAATCACAAGTTAAACATTGTTTCAATGCAACATGCAATGTAACATATATAGGATAAAGACTTATCAGTTAGCTGACATCAGATAATAGATAATTCATCGGTAATTAACTGCTAATTTTTCAACTAACAACTAGCTTATCAGCTAATTTGCCAAACATATTTGAGAGAGAGAGATTTACTTCCACACTTGAAGTGATGAGGGAGTCTGCGTCCACAACCTTCGATGAGTTTGGCAAGACGATTAACATCAATGAGAGCGGCCAATTTGGGGGTGATAATGGGACATACGCACTTAAAATGGGTAACCCGAATCCGTTGGCAACAATACGATGACGGAGGTCTGCCGTACAATACGCTTTTACATCCGTTGACGGCAAGTCTCCTCTCTTTTTTGCACTCGGAAGCATTAAGTCCAGCTGCACTAGCCATCGCCAACAACATCATAAACATCAAAACTCTACAACCATTTTTCATTTCCAAAATTAATTGTGGAGTACTCTAATTCAACAATTATATATATATATATATATATATATATATATATATATATATAGGCACCATGTATATTAGTATATAGGTAGCAACGCAGGAGATCCACAAGTTTTTAAGGGTTAGATTACTCCCTAGACCAAAGGTAGTACTTCCGGACAAAATGTCGACCATGGTTACAAATGATTTGTTAAATAATCTATCTATACTATGCTAGAAGCGTACTAGCGCAATGCAGCGAGATACATCACGATTTTAATGTTTCATTTTATTTTTTTGTCGATTTACAGTACGATTTTGGATGGTTTTGAAAAAGTGATAATATAGTATAGATTATAAAGCACAGATAAAAAAACTCTTAAATACAAATTATTAGGCACAAGGTACCATTATTTTATGCAAGATTTTAAAAATCTCTTAATTTACAAGTATCAAAACACAAGATACATATTACTACTGCAGACTTCTAACATCCACCAATTTGGTATGTACAGAACCTTCCTTTTATGCAGACCTTTCCATGTATCACTATTAATTAATATATTATATTACTATAATTTTGTTTTAATTATATTATTAAATATGTAATTGATTATTTTTTCTAGATGTCATTAAAATATATAAGATAATCATTGAATTCTAACAAAATACTTAATTTTTTTTATATAAAAAACATTATATTATTAAGCCTAAATTAAACAAATTTATAAAAAAACATTATCGCTTTCTCAAAACCCTACAAAATCGTACTGTAAATCGACAAAAAAATAAAATGAAACAATAAAATCATGATGTATCTTGTTGTATTGCGCGAGTACGCTTCTAGTGCAATTTAATAAAGATAAAAATAATATAGTCGACATGATTACAAGAGTGTAATTAATAAATATTTTTGCCTGCCAAATCAAAAGAATCGCGACTAGATTATATACGAAGTAGATACCTGAAGGGTAGGATCTACCTATAGAGGAGTAGATAAATTGTTTTCGTGAAAACCCGACTAGTAAAAAAGTTTATAGAATAGTAAAATATATTGTCTCATATATGCGGTTGAGAAGGGTTTGAAAATATCGTGTCATTTTTGTCTATTTCGTCTTCTCGAAGTTAAAACCCTATAATAATATACACTTTATTAACTTATTATAGGTAAAGCAGACAATACGTCGGCTGTTATTAGTGATTTATTTATCTGAAATTCAATAACTAGCTAGTATAGATGATTTTAATAGACATCAAATATGGAAGCCATTTGGGTTCAATAGATACTCGATAGTAGTTTGATGGTACCCGATACTATGTAATATTTGCTCGGTAGATTTTCTAAATACATTTTTGTTGCATATATTTCTTTTTTTACGATAGTGTTTAACTGGGACTTGGATGTTGATTCTTGGAGGTTCAAAAAATGAGTTTATCAATCCCAATAAAAAATGATGTAAAATATTTGCAACAATTCAACGCTTTCTTTGATGCGCTTGAGATTAGGGCTGACAATGGGTAAGGGTAAACCCGTTATCCGTTATGTTTCGATCCGTTGGATAAGGGTATGGATAAAGAAAATTTTATCCATTACCCGTTTACCCGAAATTTTAGTGGGTAGGATATGGATAAATGGTTTTTCGTTATCCATTACCCGTTACCCGTTACGATATTATATATATATGTGTGTATAATTATACAAATTTAAATATTAGTGTATATATACATAATTATATTAAGTTAATTATTAATGTCTTTTAATAATGTTGTCGTACATTAACGTGTACTTTAATTTATTTTTATATTTATCGAGTAAAAGATTTCATGCTTATTAAATGAGAAACAAGACGGATTTAAAAAATAAATACAACGAAAATTTTTAGTCTTACACATTTTAAATTATTTTTAAAATATTATACTATGATTATATTTAGAGTAATTAATTAAATGTTTACTACAACAAATTAGATATAAAATAATAACTATATTTATGAACTTATGTTTTACTTATATGTTTGAGGTTTAACAATATCAATTGTAGTTCAAAATGAAATTTTGTTTTACCGTTTATCCATTACCCGTTTCGTTACCCGCTACTTTTAATGGGTAGGGTAGGATACGGATAAGGGTTTTATGTGATGGATAATTATCCGTTTTGTTACCCGCTATTTTAAATGGATTGGATAACGGATTAACCTTTACCCTACCCATACCCTACCCGTTGCCAGCCCTACTTGAGATCGATATCATCAAAAAAGATTTATTTATGTGTAACTTTGGTTAAAAAAAAGACTTAATATAATTGTAAACATCTTCTGTCATTAAATAAGTTAGAAGTGAGGGCAAATAGAGGAAACAGGATAACGAGTGTGTTAGGTATGATCAATCACAATTCACAAATATTGTATATATATTGAATTAAATACAAAAAAATAGGAATAATTTAAAATTTTATGTATTAAACATAAAACAATAAAATAATCATAAACCTTACTTGAAATCAACGATTCTCTGTTTCAACGAATAGATTGAGGCTCGCGAAGAACGCAGTGTCCTAAGAAAAAATTCGTCCGATGTATCGGCGTTGTCTAGAGGATACAACAATCAATTCAAGTTTATAACTTGAATCTATCGAATCTTCATATGTTTGATGACGAATTTGTAGAGAGAAAAAACCCAGAAACTTGATCAATTTCGTGTATCATGAATATGGAAAAAGTGCAGTATTTATATGTGCAGGTTGTTAACCGAATATGGAAAAAGCCCCGACCACTGTCATTCCTGCACACACTTTCCACCGTCAATGAATCTCGACCCCATCGAGACCCAAGACCCAATCTTTGACAATTAATATGTATATACTAATGTCAATGAGAGACTACCAATCACACCATAATCCAAGTCCAAACAATTAATTGATTCATTTAATGCTCATTGGTTTGGATTTATTAAGTGGTGTAATCTTTCTCTTGGCTCCTATGTGGGACTAGGTTTCTCAAGTTTACACTAAGTTCCAACAGAGTGTAGAAGAGAAGATAATGACGATGGTGGTAGCAACCTGAGAAGGTGTGAAAGTAAAGGCTGAAGAAATAGACAAAATGACAATATTGCCCTCACGTGACTAGCATATGAGGGCTCTTTATAGGAGAGGAGTAACATTCGTTAACCTTTAGGATAAAAATAGTAATAAAATAGAAACTACAAAGTATCTTTTATAATTTTGAAAGTCGAGTGATAAAAATAAGTAAAGCACACAGTTTTACGCACCCTTTAATAAACGATGTCGATTCTCACGTATCAAATTAAATAGTAAGGTTTCTTTGTTCATTGGGATCGAATTGGTTATCATAATGTGACGAGTAAATTGCATTTTGGTCCTTGTGTTTTGTTAATTTTCTTGGATTGGATCCTTACAAAAAAGAAAAATTATTGCAAAAATGTATGCTACAAGGGCTTTCTTTTTGCTGTAGAAGTTGTGTAGGGATCCAATTTAAGAAAATCAACAAAGCAGAGGGACCAAAAAAGCAATTTCTTTAATATAATAGCATAATCCCATAATCTTTTGCATAAACCGGAGTTAGGATAGATGACATGTTTGCATACATTTTACTCTCAAGATCTTGTTTTCGAACATGATACTGGATTTTTTTAATTTGGTTTTTTATGATACAATATTTCACCAAATTATTATAATCATAATACCTTATCTCATATTATTACAACAACATAAAACAGACTGAACCATAGTAAATTAAGCTAGATTTGCTTATTAACTTGAAGCTTATTCCCCAATGACAACGTGCTTCAACTACTTAATTAAAATCACACACTCCCTATAATCCTTTTTCTTCATGGTGAGGTAACACCTGCAATTAAAATCCATAAATTAAACATTAGTTAATTGTTGCATTTACATAAGTATAACGCATCTCATGATCAATTAATTAACACAAAATTAAAAGACAGACATACAAAATACATAAAGATCGAAAATTACTTACTTCCACATTTGAAGTGGCGAGGAACTCTGCGACCACAACCTTGGATAAGCCTAACGAAACGATTGACGTCAACAATGGCAGCCATTCTGGGAGTGATAGCGGGGCATATACACTCAACATGGCTAACACGAACGCGTTCGCAACAATACGACGACGGATACCTACGGTACAACACGCTTTTGCATGCATTCACCGCAAGCTTTCTCTCTCGTTTGCACTCGAAAGCAGTCGGTGATGTTGCACTCGCACTAGCCATGCCCAACAACATCATCATTATCATCATCATAAACATGCAGACAATAATCAAAACCCTACATCCATTTTTCATTTTAAAGATTAATTAAGGTTAAATATATAATTGTAAGAACTTAATTAATTTGCCTCTAATTGAAGAATTGTATTTATAGAGCTGATAGAGAGTAGGGGGGAAGTTTCCTGGTCAACGGCTTAGGCGCTAGTCGTTGCTAATTTCAGATTTTACGCTTACACCTCTTAAAAGGGGTGTACAAGTGTTTTAACGAGAAAATGGAGTTTTTAGAGAGGTTTTTTTTTATTCGAATAGATTTTTTAAAACTTTGATTAAAATAATGAAGAATGACAAATAAGTCAAAAAATATATATGATTTGGAAATCTCTTTAAATTTAAAGTTTATGAAAAAAGATACGCTTTTTTTTTATTGTTTCCATCATGAATTTTAAAAAAATATATTGAAATAATAATTCTATAGATATTTAATAATATAATTAATGCTGAGTTTTTCAAAATAGAAAAACTCTTGGGATTGAGTGTATTTTTTTTTTACTTTTTATTTTTCGTCCTTATTATTAAACAAATTATAAATAAAATATTTTAGAAATCTTCTATGAGGTCATTCACTAAACTCTTACCAGGTATCCACTTACTAGGTATCACTTAGGGTTTGTTCGTTTGTGGCTTAATGGGTTGTATAAGCCTTATACCTTATTCGCTAAGCTATAAAAAGTTGTTCGGTTACAACTTATTCACTCAGATAAGGGCTTAATCGCACGGCCCAAATAAATTAGTCCTTTGGGCTCAGCCATATTAATTCCCCAACTACCCCATTAAAAGTTACCTTTACATATGTCAGATACCAAGATAAAAAAACCTGCCATGGTTGTCATCTTTTACGCAAGTTGCTACTCGTCACTGATCGTTTCTCCATCGTCGGTCGTTCTTCTGCCGCCGGTGCTTCTCCTTTTACACGAGATCTATTTCCTTCATTTTTGTTTACAGATTTGTTGATGATGATGTGTTGTTTATTTCTAAGATCTTCTCCTGTCGCCAGTCGTTTCTCACTTTCTCCTTTTATACAAGATCTGTTTCCTTCACTCTTGTTTACAAATTGTTTGACGAGATCGGTTTCCTTCACTCCAAGATCTTAAAAAATATGGTGTTTTTTGATCTAATAAGATTCAATGTTTTTCATGGAAGCATACCTTCATCTTTGTTCTCTCTGCAACTAGTGCAAAAGATACAAATTTCTTCTGCCATCTTTACATCAGTAGGATAACCAACAATTAAACTAGTTGGATTTGGTAAATAACACCTAAAATCCCACCAACAATTGAAGATTTGATCATGACTTCAGTATAAAGATTTTAGGTTTAAGGAAAATATTAGAGCTTCATATTTTTACCAATGAAATTTCTAATTTGGGTTTGATATCTTTGAAAATGAAGTAATTTGGAATTTGGTTAAAAAATATAGACTGGGGGTAAAGTGGTCACTTCTGACATTCAGACTGTTATTCAACACAACAACCGAACGACAATTTATATTATATCATGCAGATAACTTTATCAATACAGACATTTTTATTCATACAGGTTTTAATGAAAAATGAACCGAACAGTCTCTTACTTTATTGTAAGATCCCACATTGGTTGGGGAGAAGAATGAAAGTTGCTTTGTAACTTGTAAGGGACTGGATACCTCATCTAGGAGACGCGTTTTAAAAACCGTGAGTTCAACTTTGTGGACAAAAAGGACAATATCTGGTACGGTTGGCCTGAGATGTTACAAATCGTATCAAAGCCGAGAGTCGGACCAGTGTGCCAACGAGGACTCTGGGCTCCCAAGGGGAGTGGATTGTAAGATCCCACATTGGTTGGGAAAGGGAATGAAAGTTGCCTTATAAGAAACTGGATACCTCCTCTACCAGACGCGTTTTAAAAACCGTGACTCTAGATTTGTGGACAAATCGGACAATATTTAGTACAGTTGACCGGGGATGTTACATTTATCAGGTGTGCATAACAAGGACTGATAATCTTACTCAGTAAAAAACTTAGCAAAGACCAAGAAGTTTACCTGAAAGAGAATACTCTTACCCGATAAAAAATGTTAACCGCTTAAAGAACGTTTCCTATCAATCTATTTTAATGGCTGCGAATGTTACTCTGATAAGGTAAATGAAGGTGATGACTATTGCATATAACTTGGAAGAAAAAATGTAATAATTTTTTTTCCGGATCAAAGTATATAACTTGGAAGAAAAAATGTGACAATTAGGTGTCGTTTGTTTTTTAAGAGATCTGGAGTTTGAAGTCTTATTTTTGTTATGATTAATAAGATGTGGTGTGTAAAAAGGTCAGAACGATTTAGAATTAAGAGCCAATAAAAGGTTTTTTCTAAAAAACAAACAACCCCTTAGTTTCGAATATAGCCATAATTGGCTTTTAATTATTATTAAAAGTTACTTAAATATTTTATTTTAAATTGAGTTTCTAAATCTAGACTCTATAGTTTTTAATATAGCAATAGATGTTTTCACATTAGGTTCCTCTAAGTAGTGTTTATTAATTAAATAGTGAGATAACGTTTGATTTGGTCCTTAAACATGGATTAATTAACTTGTGAAAACCAAATAATCACTCCATTCGATCCGTTGACTCTCAATTACATAATTACTCTTTTTTTTTTTTATGAAGATAGCCTAATTTATAACAACTTTATATCGTACTCTTATTTCATATTACAACCACCAACACAACACAAACTCTACATACATATAATTCATTAAACTAACTTTAACATTAATAATAAATACATAGACGTAGAATTTGAAGCTTATTTTTCCAATTTACACATGCGTGCTTCATTCTAAAATCACTATGTAACACTCCCTATAATCTTGTTTCATCATATCCGTCCTTTTTCATGATGTTGTAAGACCTGCAAAATTCAAAATACATAAATTGAACATTGATCAGTTGTTATCATATAACTAAGCACAATCACTTACGTACATACATATGTTTACAACAAATTAAACTCACACACACACAGTTAAAAACTCAATATACTAGTCTGAAATTACTACCATATATCTATACTACATTAATAAGCATTTAAGCAAAAGTCTTAAAGACAACTTTTCATGCATAATGTACAACTATTTTATGCATCCAAATTGAAAATCTCTTAAGTACAAATAATAAAGCCCATTGTACAAGTGTTTTTAACCTGACCACTATTGCCATCGATTTAATATGTTTTTAACCTTACCACCAGTCCACCATCATTACGCAAGACTGTAGAACCACGTTTGAGTTGCAGCCCCAACCATGCTTTTTGATTCTGACCTTCTCTCCTAACACACGTCTTCTTCCATACTTTTGAAATGGAAGGTTTCACAAGCTTCCTTCCATTGAGTGAGAGCACCGATTACCAAAAAAGGTTGTATATAAACAGAGTGAGACGATTTCAGGCATACGATTTCCTTCTGGTTTCAACATTTCAGAGACGATTTCTTTCATTTGAGGTAAAAACCCTAAATCTTACATTTTGATTCCATTTTTTGCTCTTTAAAAACCCTGAATCTTACCCGAAATCAATATACAAAACCGATTTTTTGCTTTGATTTGGTTGGAAACCAGACTGCCTCTGTGAAATTGATCAAAGGAAATCGATCTACAAAATTGATTTTTTGCTTCGACTTTTACTCCACGGTTGATTGATTTCGTCCAAAATCTTATACCCATGGGTATAAAGATTACAGCACCTTTTGGTTTTCTATCTGTATCATACATATATTCAACATTTTTGGTGTTCAAAAGAAAAGGTTGCCGTCTGATGATGATAACAATTTCTTTTTGAAGTATATATTATTTATATATTGTAAAAACACACACACACTTCCCATTTTTGGTGTCTGATAACAATTTGGTTAAATTGCATTGCCTCCTAACATGATTACATATCTTAATCACAGTGTAAGACATGGTAAGCTGTGTACACTGATTCTGGCAACCATCTTTGTTAGTATTAATATTTCGTACAATTTGCTTCCTTGTGCAGACATTTGTTCTTAAATACCTCCTGTTTTTCCCACAATAATTAGTTAAAGTTGTATCAAATACACCAACGGTATCAGTTTCAAGAAGATTGCAGGAAACTCAAGATTCCGTGTCAAATATCTTTGGGTCTCTAACTGAAGAAACAAAATCAAGGTGATAATTCACCTATTTATTTTCTGTTGCTTTGCGTTCACCACTGGATTTATGTATGTATGTATGCTAGAAAAGATGGTTTATACCTTTAGTTGTCCCATAAAAATGTATGCTAGAAAAGATGATTCTATAAAAATGGGGTCAAATTGAAGTTTCCAAGAAGAGAGAGCTTCATATAGATTTAACTTTTAACTTAATGAGATGCATTAGATCAATTCCTATATGAAGTGCGATTCCTGGGTGCAGAGTTATCCTTCTTCTTTTTTCACTTGCAGCAACTAATCAATTGCATCGAGATTTAACTTTTAACTATGAGTAGTCACCGGTACAATTTTCAACTATAGAGCTTCCTTTAGTAATTAACTTGTAGACTAGCTACCATGAATATTCAACATTGACCAGTTTTTGGACAATTACAAAATGTGTCTAGCAACTTACCAAGTTGTAGATGGTTTATTAAATTAATAATTGTTTTTAGCCATTGATGTCCTATGCAAAACCTCTTTAAAGCTAAACGTTGCTCAATATTCTCTTTGGCCTCTTAAGCCGAATGACCCTTTATTTCTTTCTCCTCAAATTCCCACATGCCTCTGTACTTGAGAAAAACCATGTGGGATTTCTTAAATCTTGCCAAAAAAAGTCACATAAGTGATAAGCTAGCAACTTTTCCATCACCTGTATAGGATTCTAGAAGTTTCAGCCATGGAGATTGGACCGAATACATGGTGGAGAAGTTGGTATGTTCTATAAATTTGTAAGCTATCAATTAGACTAGGTTTCACATTTGCAAATTTAAAGGTTTTATTGAAAAAACCAACTGAAAAATATCTTTATGAAGTGGTCATCCTGGCTGTGATATTTGAAAACTTCAGCAGGTTATGAAACATGACCATAATTTTAGATTCTTGAATATTATTCCATGTACTTACCAAATCAAGTTGATGATTGCTCCAGTGTTAACCTTGTTCGAAAATCCCCCCCCCCCTCCCCCCAATTTTTTTTCCTTTTTTTTTTTTTTGGGGGGGGGGATCTATTTGGGTATATGTAATTTGAAGTATATGCTTATTTTTATATATTTATTGTATGAATTACATGATGATTTATTTCTTCTATTCATTTGGTTTTAGACTTGTGTATGCACATACACACTCATTTGCTTCTGCAGGCAACAATTGTAATCGAAGCAAATCGAAACAAGTTTGGAATCAAAGAGCTTACAAGAACAGGAAAGATGAGATGTGATAATTGTTTTAAAGAGTATATATGTTGGTTAAAATCTGCTAACTGAGTTTGCTGCAACTAATAGATTGCTCTAAGAAGGGAAAAACTGGGTGAAACTGCTGCAACTTCTTATCCAACTTATAGATTGCTCTAATAGAACTTCACCAACTTTTCTGCAGCTTCTTATCCAGATCTGGAATCCCCAAGTCCTACTGCAATCAGTGCTTGTGCAAAAAAGGTACTGTCAGTTTGTATCATGAGGAATCCAATAATTTAGTCCTCCATTTCAAGATTACGTTAGATGGATTTTTTAAGTTTTTATGCTCTTTAATGTTTCCACATTCCACCCAATGTTAGTTTTTAAAAGTCAACTCTTACAAATCCTGGAACGGATGCAATTAGAAAACTTGATTAAAACTTGATTGCAATACTCATGCCTCTTTTTGGAATAAAATGGAATCACTGGGAAAATATCCTAGCATATTCAATTAAAATCTAGGAAGCAAGGATGCTTCTACACATTGCCAAATTCCCATTCAGTGCTTTAGGGTGTGTTTTTTTCGGATGTGGCAGGGTGTGCGTCCTATGTGACGTTGACCGTGTTCCAAAATTGTGGATATCCCGCTTTGTGTCTTAATAGTGTTTTTAAGACTTAATGCATAAAACACTTGTACCTTGTGTTTAAATATTGCTTTTAAGACTTAATGCATAAAACAGTTGTACTTTATGCTTTAGATATTGTTTTAAGGCAGTATAGATAGAGCCAAAGTTGATCCAGATTCCTAAAAAGAAATCCAAAAAGCATGACAGCATCACAAAGATCAACATACCTTCCTATAAGCCTGCCAAAGGAACTGATAGTGTCATTTTTAGAGCAATATCAAGAGCTCTATCTCCATACAGTTCTAACACGCCCAAAAAGTTTACATAATTTCCAGCAAGTGTTGTCATTAGTATAAAGACATTGCTGTTAGTATAAAAGACAATCAACTGTAACCAACATAAGGCCAAAGTCCATTACGAATTTGAAAACAAATCTTTTACTTTACATCAGAACTATTACCTAAAAAGTTAATAGCTACCTTATGACCCTTGGACACACAGGCCAAAATCAAGACCCAAAATCTTACAAACTTAGGAATATAATGTTTTTTAAGACAAGAAGGAAGAAGGGTTGAATATAAAATATTGGCATAACACACTTCTGATTTTCCATTCGATCTTGCTAATACACCATATAATCCTTCAACTTTATATATTAGTTGACTTGCAAATTAACCACGCAAACTCATGAAATAAAATCGAAAGTGATAAAGAAACATGATTCATGGCTAAACTAATGTTTCGGAATTGTGATTCACCCACGTTACATCGCGCGGGTACACCACTAGTATATATATATATTGTCATTTCACACGTCTCAACAAATTAACATACATCAACAGTCATCATATAACCCAGCTAGTTTTAAAGTGATAATTAATTAAGCTTATACAAACAAACTTGCATCATAAATTAATAGTTGCATAGTTAAAAGAGATAGAGATAGATATGAACTTTCACACTTGTAATGACGAGGGACTCTACGTCTAGAAGATTGGATAAGTTTGACAAAATGGTTGACATCAACAAGTGCGGCCAACTTGGGATGATCGCAGGGCATATGCACTCAACATGGCTAACCTGAGCTCGTTAGCAAAAAGACAATGAAGGAGCCCTACCTTACAACACGTTTTTGCATTCATTCACAGCAAGCCGTCTCTCTTCCTTGCACTCCGCAGTCGTTGGTGCAGCTATGCTACCCCCAGCCAACAACATCACCGCGACTAAAATTATAATTGAAATCGATGATTTCTTCATTTCTAAAGAATTAAAAAATTCTTGTGGATTAATATTTCACTCGTATAGTCTTATAAGTTAGTGATGCATAATTGCATATTTATAGATGGATCATTTGATTTACGCGGTATTAGTTAGACCAATTTGTCCTTCCTTCCATAATTTTTTAAAAAGAATGACATAATATAAAGAACATATATATATTATGTCTTATTTGACTTATTCTTTGAACAATGGATAATGTTTAATGAAGCTTTTATTATATATTTTTTATCCATTACTATTTATTTCATTTTGTAATTAAAATTTTGTTTTTCAGGCAAAATCATATTGGAAATATTGATGGAATTTTTGTTATTGGTTGGTTCAGAAACACGTACATGTGGGTGGCCTGATTCATATGTAGAAGTGAAGTTAAAAGGTTATTGTTGTGGAAATTAAAGAATTAATTAAGACGTAATTACAAGATAATTAAGCTACTTAATTATTAATTGGTTTGTGAATTCATGAAGTCAAGTCAACAAGGATGTATATATTGCTATATCTTTTTTATTATCTAAAAACAGAGAAAGATTTATTCTTAAAAGCAAATGATATTTATACGTCGTTGTCATAACCAAAAACAATTGCCAACACGTGTAGCCCTCCCTATGACATTTAATTTCTATATGTCATTTGCAAAGCTCAATCAACATACCTCAAACCCCAAACCCGTGTCACTCTTTCATTCATTTGAAGTCCAAGTATTAAGCTTTATTAAGCGAGTTCCAATTTAACTTGACTTCCTGATTTTTTTACAATAAGGTTCCAACAATTTCAAATCCTTTGGTCAATAAACATATAGAAATTGATTATAATATTTTTTGAATAAATAAATATAATAAAATAATAATTTTAAGCCACGGTTTGAGGGGGGTATTATCACATGAGATGTATGGTTGACTTTTTGAAACACGACGACTTTGACCAAATGAAACTGATAACGTTAAAATGCCCCAATTTTATAATAAACTTCTAATAATATGAATGCCCAAATACATGGGTGGCCAAACAATTTTGGGCTTCCTAAACTAAGCATGCTCTTATTTCAACATACATGAAATTTAATAACATAACTTAGACCTTTTTTAGTAAATATCAGTAAACTTTTTTTAACAGATATTGAGCTTGCTCCTCCCTTTCTCCATTGGTTATGTGCTTCAACCAAAGATCATTGACACCTGATCCAATCCCCTTTGATCATTTTCATGGTATCGTGAGACCTAAAGGAATCCAAAATCGTAAGTTAAACACTGTAACATATATAGGATAAAGACTTGTCATTTTGATTGTGACTCTCAACATTTCAACAAAATGTGACAATTAAGACCATGTTTGACAACCATAAGTTAGTTTATAAGCCAACTTATATTTTAAACTTATTGATTAAGTCTCGTTTGATTAGACATGAGCTATTTATTTGAAACACTACTTTTAAGTAGCGTTTCAATAAACTATCATAACTTTTTTCCACGCTTTTCACTTATGCATGCCCCTCTTATTCTTTCAATTAATTATTCAACATGTTCTTTTAAATCAATTTATATTGTCATCTAACTTATTAATTAATTTTTACTAAACATGACTAGTTTATCAACTAATTTGACAAAACATAACTTACATATATGCGTTGGTAACATACGCAGAGGGAAGAGAGAGAGAGAGAGAGAGAATTACTTCCACATTTGAAGTGACGAGGAAGTCTGCGTCCACAACCTCGAATGAGTTTAACGAAACGATTGACATCGATGAGAGCAACCAACTTGGGGGTGATGACAGGACATATGCACTTAACATGGCTTACCCGAGCTCGTTGGCAACAATAAGAGGATGGAGGTCTGCCATACATAACGCTTTTACAAGCGTTAATGGCAACCCTCCTCTCTTTTTTGCACTGGGAAGCAGTTGGTGCACCGGCACTACCGCTTCCCATGCCCAACAACATCACAAACATGCAAACAATAATCAAAATCCAACCAATTTTCATTTTCAAAATGAAGTTTGAAATTAAATGAATTTCACTCTAATTCAAGAAGTGTATTATTTATAGAGGGAGGAGTGGTGGTGGGCTGATAATGGGTTGGACAATGGAGCAAGGGAAAGTCAATGATTAACATTAACTTTATTTATTATGCTCCCACTTTCTTTCCTACCACAATTTATCATTCATGTTTTTATTTGGCTAATTAATTCAGTATATAAATAATACTTCTTTCGTCCTAAAATTAATGTCTATATAAAAAGACATTTTTTGACTCATCCAACCGCTGACACTAATGAAGGGCAAGAATTGAACCTAAATATCTTATATTTGAACAAAATTACCTCTTTCCTTACCAACTAAGCTATGTTGACCCTCACCAAACAATTCAAATATTGATTTACATATTATTTTATTTTTCTATGGAGATAAGGATTGAAGTGATAGGTCTCCACATATGGACCAACAAGTTAGCCTAATTAATTTATGTCATTCTTGCTTACGTTATAAGTCGTTTTATTAAAAAAAATTCAATGATAATTTAAAATAAATAAAAAGGTTTAATAAATCAATAGTTAAAAATATTAGTTTTAAGAGATTTAAACATAAAGTTTTGAAAAAAAATATCATGTATTTATCAATATTTTTAATGAAGTTATTTGATTATTTTTATAATTAAAGTTATAAATTTTTTGAAAATATACAATATAATTAATAAAAAAAAAGAGTAAACTTCACTGTTGGTCCTTAAGGTTTCGTATTTTCTTTGAAAAAATGACCTATACTTCAATATCTCAAATAATGGTCCCTGAGGTTTGGATTTTTGCTCTGAAAGGAGAACCTCCTCACTAACCCCGTTTAAAAAACTTGGTTAAAGTCAGGGGTATTTTGGTCATATCACTTCTTTTTTTATGAATGTGTTATGTGGGACCCACCACCACCAAGTTTTCTTCTTTTTTTCTCCATTTTTATGAACACCAGTAAAACCCAAATATGTAGCAGTGGTGGTGGCTATTGACCCAAATTTAGGACCCAAATCTTTTTTCTCCATCTTTGATCTACACCTGCAATCTCTCATTCCACCTTTCATGAACCCCGGTGGCTATTGATTTGTTGCTTACCACTGGTTCGGTAGTAGTGGTGGTGGGCCTGGTGGTCGGTGGATATTAAGAGGGGTGGGTATTGATTTGTGGTGGTGGTGGCCACTGGTTCGTAAACGCCCCTCCGCCACCCACTGGTAATCATGAATAAGATTTATGTTAGTGATGTGTTTGATGCCATCGATAACGCTAGTTCACCGTGATGCATGATCCAACTTCATAAATGGAGATACACCATCAAAACCATGATCCAGATGCTGGAAAGTTCACCGAGATGCATGATCCCAGATTTATAAATGGAGATACACCATCATGGTTTAAGAACAGTGTAATACATGCATAAAAATCCATCAACGGTGGTTTAAGTTTATAGGATTTTAATAAGGAAGCGAATTAGACGGGATTCTTTCTTTCCGTGAATCTTGCATCTTTTAATTCACAGAGATGTGTGTATATATATATATGTATATATATATATATGTATGTGGGTTTTTCAGAGGGACGTGTGTGTGTATATATATATATATATATATGTATGTATATATACATACATATATGTATGTGGGTTTTTCACAGAGATGTGTGTATATATATATATGTATATGTATATATATGAGAATATGTATGTGGGTTTTTGGATGTTGATGATGATATGTATTATATGGTTAATTACAAAACAGGTCCCTCTAATTTTATGGCTTTAACAAAAATATAGAAAAACAAAAAAATTACAAAAAAAGGAAGAATACATGGTTTGATGAAAATACCCCTGACTTTAACCAAGTTTTTTAACGAAGTTAGTGAGGAGGTCCTCCTTTCAGAGTAAATACCAAACCTTAGGGACCACTATTTGAGATACAGTAGTATAGGTCCTCCTTTCAAAGAAAATACGAAACCTTAAGGACCAACAGTGAAGTTTGCTCTAAAAAAAATAAATGTCTTAATGAAATATAATAAATAAAGAAAAAGTAAAAAATAAAAAATATAAACTATGAAATTTAAGGATAAAAATGTAAAAATAAATATACCACAAGGACCAAATATGTAATTCTCTCAATTTAACCCTAGTTTTAACAAAGTTGAATGGAGGGATTATAATAGAAGCAAAATAGAAACTATAGGGATAAAAAAACAGTTTTTAAAGACGAGGGACTAAAACCGTTATAAACATCAAAACACAGGAACGAAAATCGTAGTTTACTCTTAATTCTAAGGTTTGTGGGATGATGATGCC
Organism: Arctium minus; assembly: GCA_954870635.1. NCBI lineage: Eukaryota > Viridiplantae > Streptophyta > Magnoliopsida > Asterales > Asteraceae > Arctium > Arctium minus. The sequence goes on along the minus strand of OX941089.1, from coordinate 536,603 downwards.
TTGGACTTTGGGGTACATTATTTTGACTAATTCATCCTTCACTCAAAAAGTCTCTTAACTAATTCTATGGAGATTCAATATTTCATCGATAAAAATATAACTTTACATCTTATTCATGTTTCATCAATGAATTTTTCCTATTATAAAAAATAAAACTAATACAAAAAATATTATTTTATTTTATAAATTAATACATAAAATATTGCATTGGTACTAACATATTTATTATTTAATGAGCCAACAAATAACTCTATTTTTAACTCATGAGTAACACTATGGATATCCATGCATGGAGTTGTTATAAAATTAAGAACATCAATAAAAATTCACAATAAAATTACATTCAAGACTAACCTTAGAAATATATTTATAATTTTTAAGACAAAAGCACATCATAACCCATGTCACATAGTTTTTATTTATCCCAATTTGCACACCGTTTTTAATTTATCAATTTCAAAACTTATGAGTCCATTACATCAATATCTTATGCCAAACTTAATCTACACAAACTTGCTACATTATACAGAAAAAACACACATCCATCAATACAAAAAAAAAAAAAAAAAAAAAAAAAAAAAAAAAAAAACTTTGATACTATTTCTCAAGATTTCCTTCCTCAAACTTGGCCTCCACAATCTCCACTCGACTCGATCTCGTCTTCCAAATCAATCTCGTCATCATCCGGATCCATCGATCCACTGCCAATCACACTCTTTCCGTTCGTGTTCAACCCTTCTCCGGGAGTCTTGGCCTCTTGAATAATCCGATTGACCTCATCAACGCTTTGAGGTGATTGATCACGGCTTGTGTTTTCGTAGTTTGTTTTCTCCCCTTCAACAAGCTCTTTCGGCATGTTCTTTAGAAACCATGGATGTTTCTTGATTTCTGCTATGCTTATCCTCTTTTTAAGGATAATCCAACAACTTTAGTTTCATGTTTTTTGCGTAAAAAAAGGTGGCATTTTTAAGGAGAAACGGTACCTTAGATGGGTTAGCAACAAAGATATGAGAAAGGAGGTTTCTACAATCAGCGGAAACACGAACATAATCAGGTATCGAGTACTGAACGCTCATGATTCTCTGCATATGATAACAACCAATTAATGTCATAATCACTCTTTGAGGTCAAACAAACTAATTTCCAACTTCAAAATTGATTTGAATTCTTCAAAAATTTCAAGAAATTTCTGATGTCTATGTTCAAATTGAATGCAAAATAGCACGAATTAAGAAACATCGGTGCTCGTTATGCAGTTAAGTCCATTTCACTTCGGAATCTTGAATACGCTAGTTTGACCATAAAAGTCAAACTGCATCTTTGTTCTTTCAGGAACAAAAACAAGTAGATTTAACCAAGTACTCATTTTGATATATCTTACCCCAATCGTCTTACGGAAATTTCGAGGGTCTCTGGGATCCTCAAAAGGGTAAGCTCCTACAAGCATAACATAAAGAGTCACTCCACAGGACCAAACATCTGCAATCTAACATAAAAACGAACAATCAGACAAACCCGGTAGTATTTCGTTATAAACAAACCAGACGCGATATAAAGTTAAGTACCTTGCCATCGTATTCTTTACGAGATAGAACCTCGGGGGCAATGTATGCTGGTGTTCCTACTGTCGACTTTGGTTGCGAGTGCAATAAGCCAGACTGATCGTATGACAAGAAACGGCATAATCAAGAATCAAAATCTTTAAATCTAAAGATAATATCGACCCAAGTGAAAAAATGTAATTTTTAACCTTTGAATAACCAAAATCGCAAATCTTGAGACGTGGGGTTCGACTTCCATCTAAAAGGGTGTTCTCAAGTTTAAGATCTCTGTGACAAATTTCCTGAAGTTCGAAAGAAACGATGATTTATGATTATGAAACAGAAACGATGCGAAAAAAGCTCAAAAAGAACAATCTTTGCCATTGAATGACAGTAGCTGACTCCAGATATAAGCTGTTGGAAGAAAAACCGAGCCTGTTTCAAGAAAGATCGTATTCAAGTGTTAGTTTATCGATAGGGGTTCTAGTTGTTCGAAAGAGAAAGTGGTGAAGTTTATGGACCTCATCTTCGCTGAATCTTCCGGCGCTGCAAATCTTGACAAACAGTTCACCGCCAGCTGCGTATTCCATGACTATAGCTAAATGTGTTGGAGTTAACAACACCTCCTTGAACCTAATGATGTTTGGATGCCTAAGTGATCTGTGATTGATGATTTCCCTTTGAACATTTTCATCAATCTGAAACAACAACAACACGAGGTTGTCGATAGAAAATCAGTTATAAACTCGACTTTCTGCATCCGTAGAAGCTTACTGCATAAGCAACTTTCTATATCATTAAACCACTACCAAACTGTCATGTCATGTATAGCTGACCGAATAAGTTGCAAGGACTCGTTAAACTCATTAAGCTGCTAATATGGCAAACTAGCTGTTAACGGATAATAGCTATTAGCTGATAAGCTCGCATATAAACTAGATATATTCGGTAAAAACTAAAAATTGGCTTAAAAGTAAGATGACAATGTAACATGTTTGAAAATTTTAATTGGGAAAATATAAGGGTATAATTGGAAAAAAGTTAATATTGGAGCTTAAGCTACTTGATTCAATCTACTAATGAAATTCAAACTAGAAACACACATCAAACATGCTATTTGGGTAAAAAGATTCAAACACACACACCCATTTCAATGATGTTTACCAAATTGGGTCAAGAAATCTAATCATATACCTTTGTTCCTCTTTCAATGTATTTGACTGCAAGCAACTCCTTAGTCTTCTTATCTCTAACCAGCCTTGCAACTCCAAAATTCCCAGAACCAAGCTCTTTCAATGGCTCATATTTCTCCTCCATTCTACCACAAGAAAAGAAACCCCAAATGCACAATAATATTATTAGCTCAAAACCCACAAAAAACAAACAAATAAAAAGAAAAATCTTGAGAAAGAAAAGATGGTTACTTGTTCAAATCAAGACACAAGAATGGGTTTTTATAGAGAAAGAGTCATTGTTGATAAGGGTTTTGGAAAAAGATGGAGAAAAGTTGAGTAATTGAAGGATATTTAAAGGGAATTGAATAAAGATTTGATTTTTATGGAAAAAAAATCTTGAAGTAGATGAATTGGAGAAGAGACACGTGCGAATAAGAACAAAGATGGGTAGGGTAAGGCTTGTATTCATAGTCAGAGAGAGAGAGAGAGAGAGAGAGAGAGAGAGAGAGAGAGAGAGAGAGAGAGAGCTGCCTTCAAGGCGCTGGCAAGTGAAGACTGTGTAAATTTGTGCCACTTGGAAAATGGTCACCTAAATTTTGAACATACAGGGTAAGGAGGGAATGTAGATTGGGCCCATTTTGGGAATATCGTTCAAGAGATATTTCTGGTTTATTTTTGGGGCAAAATATACCGAAATGTAAGAGATTTTGTCTTTGCTTGTATGATCTGTATTAAAACCCTTAATTAATATAAGAGTAAACTTCACTGTTGGTCCCTGATGTTTCGTACTTTATTTGAAAGTGGTACCTATACTTCAATATCTCAAATAGTGGTCCCTGAGGTTTGATTTTTGCTCTGAAAGGAGGACCTCCTCACTAACCCCGTTAAAAAACTCAGTTAGTGGGAGGGGTATTTTGGTCATTTAGCTTGTTTCCCTTAAATCAAATAAACGACTTCTTCTTTCTTTTCTTCTTGTTTCTTCTTCTTCCCAAAATCGAGTTCCCTGTTCATCTACCCAAGATCGATTCCCTGGTTCATCTACCCAAGATCGAATTTTTACAAACATTGGTTTGGTTCGATAATGGTGATTTGTCACTGTGGTGTTCAAGCAACTTTAAGAACATCATGGACAAATGCAAACCCTGGCCGTAGGTTCTACACATGTTCAAGATTGGTCAGTTTTTTTTCCTTTCTCAATTTCTTACATTTCTTTCTCTAAGAATGTTATGCTCTTAACAGAGTGAAGAATGGTTTCTCCCTTTTTTTTCTTCTTACAGAGTCACCAATGTTCCTTTTTTGGGTGGTTTGATCCACCAATTTGTTCTCGGGCTGTAGATGTTATCCCTGGGTTGTTGAGGTCAAAGAACAGACTTGAAGAATGTATCAAAGCTAGAGAAAGAAAAATTTGGAATTTGCAGCTGCTGTTGGTTCTTAGTTGGCTATATTTTGGGTTTTTCTTGTATATTTCTTTGAACTAATTGGGATTTTTAGTTAATCTCAATGTAGAATGGATGTGTTAGTGATGAACTAATGTATTTGGTTTTGTTAGTTTATGATGTAATGGATGTATTGCAAGGATGAACTCATGTATTTGGTTTTGTTAGTTTATCAATCAATTGCAATTTTCTTTTTGACACATACTCTGTATTTGGTTTTGTTAGTTTATCAATCAATTGCAATTTTCTTTTTGACACATACTCTGTATTTGGTTTTGTTAGTTTTAATGTAATGTGTTGAAATATGGGTACATACAAACCACAAGACATAGAAACCAAAACATTATCAATCAATTGCAATTTCCATACTATACTTTATAGAATTCCAAATTGTATAGATGAACATATACAAACCACAGGACATAGAAACCAAAACATTGTCATACCATTAACTGCCATTAACATAAGTTACTTGTCCATAACATTACCAACAAAATGGTACTTTGTCCATAACAAAACATTGCCAAAACAAAGTACTACCAACCCAAACAACAACCTGTTACATAAGTTACTTGTCCAAACAACATCAACCATATGACCTAAACAAACAATAACCTAAGTTACTTAGGAGGACAAACAAACATCAACCATCAACCATAAGTTACTTGTCCAAACAAACATCAACCATATCATGCCCTACCCTGTGAAGGTCCTGCTTGGTCCTTACATGTTCTTGAATTATGTCCCTGATTCTTACACCTATCACAAGTCACAGTAGCCCCCTTCCTGGATAGTTTTCCATTGCTCCCAGATTTCGCAGACACCCCTCAACTGTCTTCTTTCTCTTTTTCCTTGGTCTGCCAATTTGTTTATGATGCTTTGGTGGAACCAATTTGGTTGGACAACTAGATGTATCCCACAACATACTTCCATTTATTGGCTCAACCTTGAAGCTATACATATCCTTCCATGTGCTAAGCCTGTATGAAGGATCCACCCAATCTTCAGGTAATGCATCATGGCCATTAACTGCCATATTCCAGTTGGTAGCCACAGCATGCTTGCAAGGAATTCCTGTTAATTCCCACCTCCTACAAGAGCATGTCTTTGCTCTAACATCAACTATGCACTGGTCTAGCCAAGGTCCAGACACCTATGAAAACAAACATCTATTAGCTTATGCACAAGTATACCACATGGATTGAAGAATGAAAATGAAATATACCTGGTATCTATCTCCACCATTATATACCACATGGTATTTGATTGCCTCTTTCTTGACATTGTCCATGATTTTGTTTGCAGTTGGGGTCAGTGGTCCATCACAAACATCAATTACCTTTAACACATTCACAATCCTCTTCATGAGATACACTCTTATGAACTCCAAGCAAGAATGTATTGGTTTATCCCTAGCATCAATGATTTGCCTATTGAACACCTCACATATGTTATTTAGGAGGACATCAGAGTGACATCTACCTATATTCATCAACAAACATAAGACATATTAATTGTAAGAATCTCAAACAAGTGCAAAACAATAAACATGGAAGAAGTTTCATGGCCATTAACCTGTAAAGTGTGACCTGCTCCAATGTTGAGGGGGGATCTTGTTCAACCATTCATAACAACTCAAATTGAATCTTTTCAAGTGCTCCATTGTTGTTCTAAACTGAGGGACAGTGGGAGCTGTTGCACACTGCCACAACAAATCCTTGAATGCTTTACCTCTCCATTGAAGTTTCATATTCTCATGAATGTGCCTAAGGCAGTATCTATGTTCAGCTGAGGGAAACAACCTCTGAATAGCTGGAATGATACCCTATATGCAAATCAAAAGTTATGCACAAGTTAACCGGGAGTTGGTAAAAGTGTAGTTGGAATCACAGATAAATGATATGCTTGTGAAGTTGGAATCATACCTTTTGCCTATCACTGATAAAAGTGAAGTTGGAATTGGATTGAAGATCAAGATCATCTCCAAGGCACTCTAAGAACCAACTCCATGAAAGTGTTGACTCAGACTCTACCACTGCATAAGCAACTGGATAGATACCATGATTTGGGTCAATACCCGCTGTTGTTAGAACTTGTCCTGGAAAAGGACCCTTCATAAATGCCCCATCTAAACCCAACAAATCTCTTTTTCCAACCTTGAATCCCTTTTTCAAAGCACCCAAACAAATGTATACCCTTTTGAATTTCCTTGTACCACTCTCGAGATTAGGCTCTGTTTCAACTTCCAATTTTATAGTGGTTTATGGATTGCACCTCTGCACCTCTCCAAGGTAATCCCTAAGTTGATCATACTGTAATTCATAGTCTCCCCAGATGGTCTTGGTGGCTATCTGTTTTACCCTCATGGCTTTGGAAGGTGATACAAGAATCTCAAACTTCTCAGACAAGTGGCCTTGAATTGCCTTCAATGGCATATTTAGATCTACCTTCAGCTGCTGTATGATATGCTTCGAGAGAAAAGTTGCAGTAGCCATACCAACCTCCCTTGTTTGGAAACACTTGTGAGTGGAGAAGTAGGTTTTAACTCTCCAAGTTTCTTCCCTTTTACATGTTGACAGATACAAAACCCATGGACAAGTCGGCCCATTGGGCTTTTTCCATCTACTCTTTCTCCCTTTCCCAGGCCCATTAGACTCACCCTCATCCTTTAACTGAGGCAATGTCCCCCTACAAACAACCCTTATCCTTGATCTGTCATTCTTCACCACAACAATGTCCCTCCTAGTCTCAATTGAATGTTGCTTGATTAAGTTCCTTACTGTATCTTTGTTCCCAAATGTCTGGCCTAAGTAAAAGTCAACCCCATGTCCCTTAGTTGCTCTATGTCTATTTTGATAGCAATAACTACCCTCTTCATCCTCATCTACAGAATCAAAATTGTCTACCTCAAAAGGGTCAATGTCACCTTGCACATTCAGTGTATCACTGTCTTCTCCACAATTAACACCTAACCACTCTCCAGATGTATCTACATAATCTTCTATATCTGCTTCAAATCCATCAAATGAATCATGATCATTGCTATCATGCCTCTCAAGTTCCCCATGGTTGCCACTTCCCTGGTTCAATGGATCTTCATCCCACATATACTGCCCATGGTTACCATCTCCCTGATTCATATCAACTCCCACATCATTTACATTGTTCACTCCTAATCCTTGGTTCACATCAACTACATTGTTCACTCCTAATCCTTGGTTTAAGTCTAACACATTGTTGGAATCAACTCTCTGGTTCAAATCAACCCCCTGTCCCACTTCTGGTAAACCAGAATCCAACCCTATGAAAGGATCAAAGCTAAAGTGAAAATGATCAGAACTTTGATGCAAGTCTAAGTTTTCAGCATTATTTGTTTTCCCATGTTCTATGAAAACATCTATTAACTTGTTGGAAGGGACATAGTTTAACAGGTTTGCAATATCCAGGTCAGTCATCAAATCTCTCAACCCTGTATCTAGGTCACTGGATGGAATCAATAAATGGTACTGCACTATATCTCTCATTTCGTACCCTAGTGCTATCATGATTTTGTCAAATAGTCGAACAGAAAGGTGATAAGTGTTAATCAAATCAACTAAATCAGTTTTACCATTTATGTATCTTCTTCCAGGAAATGGTGTAAACACACCTCCATGGTTGATTCTTGCTGTTATCAGTGTTGGGTAAAGATCTATGATCAAAATAGAAGGTAAATAAGGTTAGTCTCACTGTAAAAATGATCGACAATGTCAGTATCAAAAAACAGAGGGAAATGCTTACTATAAACATCTGTTGGACTAAACCCTTCATGGAGTTCCCTTCTTAAAACCCACGAAGAAGATGACATTGCTTTCGAGATTTCCCCAATTCACAGGTCGATTTGTTGTGTGAGCGATGAGTGTATCAGTGAGTGTAGTGATGGGAATGGCCGAATGGGATACCAAGAGTTGGCTAGCTACATCAATTAGCTAGTTTCGTTGGTTTGAGAGGGAAACAAGCTAAATGACCAAAATACCCCTCCCACTAACTGAGTTTTTTAACGGGGTTAGTGAGGAGGTCCTCCTTTCAGAGCAAATATCAAACCTCAGGGACCACTATTCTTGATACTGAAGTATAGATACCACTTTCAAATAAAGTACGAAACATCAGGGACCAACAGTGAAGTTTACTCTTAATATAACAATCCTTTTTTTTAAATTCCTATTTTTGAACAATCACATGTTGAGAGGGACGAAAAACATAATTTACTCTAAAATTTACTATACTTAGCGTCGATATTGTAAGTTTAGAGTAAATTTGGTCTCAAATTAACACCCTTAAGGGAAGCGACAAAATCAAGAGTTTTTACAAACATTAAGGATGAGTTTAGAATAAAATGAAGTTTAAGAGCATCTCCAACAGCTATGCTAAAATAGAAAAAAGTAAGATTTTAGCAATTTTGTTGCTCCAACAGTTATGCTAAACCATATGCTAAAATAGAAAAAATAAGAGAGAATAAAAATCTCCAAATTTGAATAAATCTCTAAAACTCTATTTCTAAGAGAGAGAAATAATATTTAATTTTTTCCACCAATAGGAGAAATTGAAGTTGTGTGTTTAAGAGAGAGAAATAATATTATATTAAATGTATTGAATATTTTAATAATAGAATTGCTAAAATAGAGTAGCTGTTGGAGTTTGATGTAGTTTCTTTTAGAGATTTTAACGTTTTATACTCTATTTTAGAAAAATTATAGCTTAGCTGTTGGAGATGCTCTAAGAGAAGTGTTAAAACAAGCAAAGTTTAAAGATTAAAACCAAAATTGACTATTACAGGGCTTTGCACATGCCAAGTGGGCCAAACTTTTCATTACAAAACAAAAACAAAAGGCCCGATAATTAAGCCCAAATTGTAGGTCTTGCATTGCTTGTCAAAAGCTCAAAAAGGTTAAGTTGTAAGAGTTGAGGGATTTTTAATTTGGGTTCAAGACTTTTGATATTATCATATCTATTTTGTATAACGTGTCATATTTAATTTTCATAAGTGATAATTCTGATTGATTTAAATGTGTATATGATGATACATTCAAACATAAATAGTGTGTAAGGAGTGGACATTATTGTTTTCAAGTGATTGACACACTCGTATGACCTTAGACTATAATTTCATCCCAGTTTATATAAGACATGAAACATAAACATCAATCATTTATATATATAATTTTTTATTTGATGGTATTAAATCCCCCGCTATTTATTTTTTGTTTAAAAAATTAATAATGTTTTATTAGGCATCCTAGGCAATGTGTTTGTTTTCTATTTTTATGTTTATGTTTTATTGTATTCTTTCTATATATATATATATATAGCCTGGAGTGCTGAAGGGTTTTTCTTTAATAACTCTAGGTAGCTAGGGTCTGTGTGATGAAATATGTAGCAGTGATTTGCTATTTATTTGAATACAACATATTCAATTGGAAGGCTTCTCTCTCTCTAATATGGCCTTGCTGTTACTTATCTTATTCTTCCTTTTAGTTATACAAGGAGGAGGATCTGGGCTGCACGATTCCACCTTCCGTTATATCAACTTAGGGGAATCATTGACCCCAGACACAAACTATTTATGGCGCTCACCATCAGGACTTTTTGCATTTGGTTTCTATAAGCAAGATCATGGTTTTATGGTTGGGATATGGCTGGCAACCAAACCGGAAATCACAGTTGTTTGGACTGCAAATCGTGATGACCCACCTGTCTCGTCAAACAGTACCATTGAGCTCAATCCAGATGGTTGGTTGCTTCTCCACACTGCTGATGGTGAGGCAAAACCAATAACAGACCAGAACAATTCGGCAGCCTCAGCTTCTATGCATAATTCTGGTAATTTTGCACTCGATCATCCCGATGGCGTCATATGGCAAAGCTTTGCTTACCCTTGTGATACAATATTAGGAGGCCAAAATCTAACTACAAAGCAACCACTGGTCTCTAGTTTTTCTGATTCCCAGCACTCAAGTGGGCGGTTCTCACTAAATATGCAGTTTGACGGAAACCTTGTAGCTTATGCTCAAAACAGTGCAAAGTGGCCTGAAGACGCGTACTGGAACTCTGCAACGTTTAACAGTTTTGATCATTTGAACCTCAACCAAACTGGCTCTCTGAATATGGTTGGGGCTGGTGTGGCACAGAGGGTATTGAATTCATCTACAAAGTCACAGCCAAGAAAGAACGAAACCTTAATCTTCCGTGCTACTCTCAATCCAGAGGGTAACTTCATATTGTATTCCCACATATTCAGATTCACAACTCACTCTGGCATCATGGCTGACATTAATACTGAATGGACAGCATTAGAGGACCCATGCAAGGCCAAAGGCATTTGTGGTGTTAACAGCTACTGTTCTACAACTGATGGAGATGCCGAGTGCCATTGCTTTCCTGGTTTCTCATTTTTCGACAGCACAAGAAATGGCAAGTACCTTGGCTGTTACAGGAACTTCACTGATGAACAAGCCTGCAGTCGGAGAGGGCGGAAACTTTCTTACAATATTACTTCCTTGGAAAATATAGCGTTTCAAGCACTCTTCTCTTACTCCGTCATGAATCTTAGCAAGGAGGCTTGTAGTAAATTTTGCCTCGATGACTGCAATTGCTGGGCAAGTCACTATGCAAATTATAGTTGCAAAGTGCTCAAGGTTCCTATCATTTATGCATTGCGTGATGTAAGCATATTAGCCACAGTCTTCATCAAAACTAGTTTCCCAAATGATAAAGTCAAAGATCCACCGAGGTCGGTACCAACCACAGGCAAAGACCCGCAAAGTCCTTTACCAGCCACAGACCCAGGCTTAACGAACCCAGAAGAACAAAGAGCAGTAGCTGAAAGGAAAAAGCTCCTTTTTGTTCTAACCATAACACTTGGTCTTCTCGCTCTTATGTGCACGCTGATGGCATTCTCTAGTTTCTTTTTCTACAGAGTGCATGCTCATAGGTATCAAAGTATATCAGAAAATGTTGGTTTTGGGCTGTTTAGAGATCATTTTACTCTACGATCATTCTCGTTTGATGAGCTTCAGAAAGCCACGGATGGTTTTAAGGAATTGATAGGTAGAAACTGTTATGGGGAAGTCTACAAAGGGTTTATTTCTGAGGGCAAGAAGGCAGTTGCTGTGAAGAAACTGGTTGAAGGAGGAGGAGGAGGAGGAGGGTTCCGATCAGAAATTACTGCCATCGCCCAAACGCATCACCGGAACTTGGTTCACTTACTTGGTTTCTGCATACAGGGAGCTACAAAGCTACTTGTTTACGAGTTTATGAGCAATGGGTCACTGGCAGATCTTCTCTTTAATGCGGAAACACAACCTCGCTGGGAAGAACGAAGCAGGGTGGCACTGGATGTGGCGAGAGGAATCTTGTATCTTCATGAAGAGTGTGAGGCTCGTATAATACACTGCAATATAAAGCCTCAGAATATTCTGTTTGATGAGTCTTGGACTGCTAAGATATCTGATGTTGGGCTATCAAAGCTATTGAGGACAAATCAGAGTGGTGGTGTCAGAGGGTACATGGCACCTGAGTGGCACAAAAACACGTTAATATCCACCAAGGTGGATATTTACAGCTTTGGGGTTGTACTGCTGGAGATTCTGTGTTGCACAAGTGACGTGGAGATAGACATTTTGTCTGACGACAAAATACCTCTTTGTACTTGGGTTTACAGTTGTTTTTTAGGCAAGGAGTTAAGTAGGCTGATAGGAGATGATGAAGAAGTAGTAGATATCCAGACATTGGAAAAGATGGTGAAAGTTGGACTTCTGTGCATTCAAGATGATCCAGATGCAAGGCCTTCGATCAAAAATGTTATCCTGATGTTAGAAGGAACTACTGATATACCAAACCCCCCATCACCAATTCCTTCTTTGATTTAGCTAGCTAGCTTGATTGTTTGCTGTTATTTAAATTTTATTTGTCTGTTCTCCATGCATATCCTTTTATGTGAAATAAACATTTAATGTTAGTGATATTTCTGGTTCTCCCTAGCTAGCTACAAGCCTGCAAAGTTTTGTAGTGAGTTTATTATGCCAAGGAGTTGAAACCTTTAAAGTCGAGTCCGATTTCTTCTCTTGGCGAATAAGCCTGCAGTGCTTTGAACCTGGATTGACTTGAAACCTTAGCCTGCCATTGTTCAAGATGTTCACTTGTTATTATTAATGATCTAAGGTTTTAAAACAAAGACTTGTAGGAAGTGTCCATTATAGACAACTATTGGTGTTGATTGCCACTACTGCTCCCTTTTGCTGATATTTTCTTTCTTTTTTACCACCCATTCCTTTGCCCCTCAACCACTTTATATTACTTTATCTCATTTCCAGGAATTGACAGTTATTGTTCTTGGTCTTTGCTCTCATTTTCAGTTATCATCGTGTTATTTTAATTGCAAAAAAAAATGATTATAAATTTGTTTTCATATGACTTTGAAAATTAAATACCAAATTAATCAGATGGTTTCTTTCTAATAAAAAAATTAAAAGTAAAATAGGCAAAATATTTGAAACATGGGATAACATGTTCTCCATCCTCTTATGTTATAAATCTTTAACATGAAGGCATTTCTGGTTCTATCTAGATACAAAGTTCTATAAAGAGTTTACTTTTTGGTTAGCCCAGGAGTTGAAACCCTTAAATTCTTATCAAATGTCTCTTCTTGCAAGTAAGCCTGTGCTCTGAACCTGGATCAGACAGACAAAGGCAGATTAATGATATTTTGCACAGTTGCACCCACCCAACATCAATGATTCTTTCAGCATCAGACAGACAAGTTAAAAAAACAGAGACTTGTAGGATGACTTAATTAATCAGCTTGTTAAGCCCAAAGTAAGAACCATCACTTATTCCACGAATAAATAATGACCAAAAATCCTAAGAAACATTTGTCTTTGAATCAAAAGAAGCACATTTGAAAGAAGAAACCAATTTCGATTTAAATTTCTAAATTCTAACTCTTTCAACTTTTTTTGGAGTCTGAACGCGAGGTTTGAACCTGGATCAGACAGAAAGACAAGGGAGATTAATGATTCTTTCAGCATCAGACATCCAAGGGAGCAAAAGGTTAAAAAAACAAAGACTTACTATTATTCAGTGAATACTACAAGTCTTTATTGCTTTTTGAATGCGGTTTACTTGTGAAAAAGAGTGATGGGTCCAGCATACCCAAATAATTCTCTCTTTTGAACCGATTTATATTATTTTTTAGGACTCCTCTATTGTACCAATGGCAAGACTTCTCTAATGTGAAGGTAAATGTGGTGGAAGAAGACAGATTAGAAACCCATATGAGAATCATTTGATATTCACACTTTTATTGGCGCATGTTCTTTACTGTGTATGTTAAACTACGTTTACATGAGTGCCAATCCTTGTATGTTGTTCTTCATTCAGACAAGATATTTTGATAACATCTTATTGTCTGTATATTTGTAACATGGTTATTTTGCAAAAAGAAAAGCAATGGATTGATTTATATTTTCTCTTGAAATCTAGTCCTAATAGTGTATTGTGAGAGTTGAAATGTTTAGAGAGAGAAAGGAGCAGAAAGTTATGTTTTTCATTTTCTGATCAACTGGACTAAGAACCAGACTATATACAAAACAAGAGTACGACCACTACTGCTATCTTACACCATACTTAAGATAACTAAACCAATTAATACCAACATAATAAAATACAGTTCTAATACGCCCCCTAAAGATGGACACGCAAAAATGTTTTCAAGAGTCATCTTGGAGATTATCGGTAACATCTTGGATCGAGGCAACGGTTTAGTAAAAATGTCAGCAAGTTGAAATTGACTTCGAATCGGCATTAACTTGATGGTACGATCAATGACTTTGTCGCGCACAAAGTGACAATCTAGTTCAATGTGTTTAGTTCTCTCGTGAAGTGTTGGATTAGAGGCGAGCTGAATGGCAGAAGTGTTATCGCAAAACACCAAAGTAGGAGCAGTAGTGAGAACTCCAAAATCTCGAAGAAGATGTAACCAGACAACCTCACCCTCACTCACTCACTCACCGGTTACGGCAGCAATAGCCATGTATTCTGCCTCGGTGGATGATCGAGAAACAATCGATTGTTTCTTGGACTTCCAAGAAATAAGTTAAGCTCCAAGGAACACACAAAAACCGGTAACTGATCGGCGTGTATCGGGACAGCCTGCCCAATCTGAATCACTGAAAGCTTTCAACGAACTCTCAGCAGCTGATTCGGTAAACGCTTTAAGTTGAAGAGATTGCTTAGCGGACAAGAATAACCCTTGCCCTGGGTTAAGCTTCAAAAAACGCAGCAAATGAGTAGCAGCATGCATGTGAGGAAGACGTGGATTTGTAACGTACTGACTCAATCGATGAACAACATAAGCTATGTCCGGTCTCGTGATAGTGAGATACATTAGACACCCTATTAACCTTCTGAACTGAGTAGGATTGCTCAAAACTTCCCCTTCAAAACTCAACAATTTACATTTGGGATCCATAGGGTACTTTACAAGCTTAACAGCTAGCAATCCGAAATCTTCGAGAAGCTCAAGTGTATATTGTCGTTGAGAAATAGTAATACCTTCCTTTGATCTAGCAATTTCGAGACCTAAGAAATGTCTCAAGTTACCCAGATCTTTGAGCTTAAATTGACTACTCAGACGTAACTTGATAACATTAATTTCATCGAGAGAGGCTCCGGTAAGAACGATGTCGTCCACATAAACAAGAGCAACATAAGAGGCTCCTACTCCTTTATAAAACAAAGAGTAATCTGCCTTGGATTGAACGAACCCTTCCGATAGTAAAAAAGTTGAAAATTTTGCATACCACTGCCTTGATGCTTGTCGTAAGCCATACAAGGATTTCTTTAACTTACAAACCATTCGAACTGTAGAGGAACTCGCCCCCTGAAAATTGTACCCCTTTGGTAAATGCATATAAACCTCTTCATCGAGATCTCCATTCAGAAACGCGTTATTCACGTCTAACTGCAATAAAGGCCAAGAATGTTGTGCTGCCAAAGCCACCAACAATTTAACTGTAACAAGTTTAGCCACGGGTGAATACATATCGATAAAATCCACACCTTCCTGTTGATTAAAACCTTTTGCCACCAATTGTGCTTTGTATCGATCGATTGAACCATCGGCCTTCCTTTTAATCTTGTATACCCATTTGCATCCAAGAACCTTTCGATCTGGGGGAAGTGCAACCACCTTCCATGTTCCATTTAGTTCCAAAGCACGTAACTCGTCATCCATAGCATCTCGCCACTCCTTTGACTTGGTTGTTTCATCATAAGTGTTGGGTTCACACTGAGTAGATAAAGCCAAAGCATAAGCTTTGTATTTAGAAGACAACTTTTCATATGAGAGAACATCTGATATTGGATAACGACATTTAGAAGTATCATCAGTTTTATCTTGTACTAAATTGCAATGATAATCTTGTAAATATGAAGGACGAATGCGAGTTCTTGTGGGTATGCTGCTGGTGTTATTGTTGACAGCAACCGAAGGGATAGATTGTGAAGAAACCGACTCACTTTGATCTGCTGGAATGTTCAGATCTGGTGTGGCAATCTGATCGGATAAGGTTTCACATTCAAACTCAGTAGTCATACCATTAACAAGAGGAAGCACATGTAAAGGAAATGGATTTTCTTGAAACCGATATTGTGCATGATGAAAGGGGAATGTATCTTCATGAAAAACCACATCCCGTGACACAAAGATCCGTCTGGTTTCAAGATCCAGCTTATATCCTTTCATTCCAGTGAGATAACCAATAAAAACACAGCTCTTCGCTCTCGGTTGAAACTTTGTTCTGTGAGCTTGAAGAGTGCACGCGAAAGCCAAACATCCAAAAGACCTCACTTGTGTATAATCTAGACACTTATTGTATAGTCTTTGATATGGAGAGACGTTACCCACAATCCGTGATGGAGTCTTGTTTATCAAAAATGTAGCTGCCAAAATACATTCCAACCAATATTGAGCAGGTATATTTGATTGAAAGAACAAGGCTCTCACAACGTTTAATAAGTGTTGATGTTTGCGTTCAACAACCGAGTTTTGTTGAGGCCTTTCAATGCATGAATATTGATGCAACACACCTTTGTCTTGAAAGAAATTAGTGAACATCAATTCCTTAGCATTATGAATATCCTTATTTTTGCTTCAAACTGCGTAAGGATCATGTTAAAGAACCTGGGAATAACAACTTGAGCATCTGATTTTTTATTCTTAATCAAATAGATCCATGTGAATCTAGTGCAATCATCAACAAGTGTCACAAAATATCGATACCCTTGATACGAATCAATGTGATACGGCTCCCCATATATCGCAATGAATGATGTCAAACGATTTATTTGCAACATTATTCAATGAAACAAACGGTAAACGTTTTTGCTTTGATAAAGGACAAATTGAACAAACATGTCTATCTACATCTTTATCAACAAAAAGTTTACTATCAATCATCTTGAGTTTCTTGTTGGACGAATGACCAAAACGTTGATGCCACAAACGTATGGAAACATCATTAACTTTCACAGACTTGTCTTCTGCTTCCAACACGTACAATCGTTCTTGACCCTTACCCTTGCCAATCGTCTTCCTGTCCTTGGTATTTTGTTAATGCAGTGATGGATATCAGATTAAAATCGAACTGAGGCACAAATAAAACATCTCTGAGAAGTAACACATCAGTGAGTAGTTTAATGTTTCCCATCATGTGAACTTTGATGACTTCGTGATTAGGTAACATAACCCGAATATTGTTAACGGTTTGAATGTCAACAAATAAACTTTTATTGTTGCAAATATGTTGAGTCGCCCCTGAATTCAAAACCCAAATATTTGATTTACATACTCCTGAATTAAATGTCAAGGCGTGACAAATACCTCGATATTTCTCGGCAAAAGTGGTTGCAGCATTAACCGAGACTAGTTTTCCCGAGAGTGCTGCCATCAATTGTTGACATTGGATGTTTGTAAGGCTATCTACGACTTCTTTTATTCCAGGAGTATTATCATCAACATGATGTTCACTGTCAGATTTTTGCGTCAAGTCTTGCATCAAGTCTTGTTGATTTGTAGAAACAACGGAATTAGCACGACTATCGGTATGCGTCTGATACACTTTATAACCAGGAGGAAATCCATGTAAACGATAACATTTGTCTTGAGTGTATCCGCTTCGTTTACAATGAGTACAAAAGGACGGTTGATCCTTCTTGAAGCTTTTGTAATTTGGATTTCCTGGTGTACGAGTGATAGCGGTAAATCGTATAGGTCCACAAAGTGGCCACTACATTGCCACAGTGGCGGTGCAAGTGCACACCGGACACTATGATCGCTATAAGTAATAAAGTGGTAAAAATACCGAGATCGTATCCACAGGGATCAGACTTCAAAGTTCGAGTAGTAGGTCGAGAATACAATGGTTTCAATTAGAGAAGAAGAAAATATCTTTGAGCGAGATTGATGCTTTTAACAATTAACAAATAATTTAAAGAAAAGGGAGGATGTGGGTACAAGCATTAACTAAGACTGATGTAGTAACAACTTGGTCAGAAACAAAATGACACACGACAGCCTTAAAACCCTTTTTCTCTCGAAAATAAGTTTCCTCGGAACGTGGCCACGTTTCACCCACTTTGTCACCACGTTGGCCAACTCAAGACTTGCCGACTTAACTAAGTAAACCTCTAAGGATTTCAGTTCCACCAGTATAGATATAGACGCCCAAATCTCTTTGTGACACCCATATCGACCGACATTTGAACCTTAGTTAAAATCATGCAAAAACCCGTATCTCTACGTGGTTATAAAAGACTTTCTCAAATCTTCTTTGCATCACTCAAGCCGTATTTCGGATTTGCCCCTCTCGAGGTCTAAGATCTAATATTAACACTAACAAGTGATCGGCTTGTCCGCGTTGAGTTGAAGTCCCGACTCGAGTGACCAAGTCTAAGAGTTAGCAAAGATGGCAACACTTGGGGTGTTGCCTACTAGTCTTAGCCTTGGCTCATACCCACACCCAAATGGGTGCTTAGCTCATAATACAAGTAAAAGACATGAAGGAAGAAGGAGAGAACATAAACTTAAATTGCATAAATGAAACTTAAAAGTTGCTGCCAACGTGGTGACAAAGTGGCCACTTTGGCGACAGCTTGTTACAAGGAAATTAAATACTAGAAAATAAATTACAACTACAATTATAACTACAACTATC
The DNA here is from genome assembly GCA_954870635.1 of Arctium minus. Lineage (NCBI taxonomy): Eukaryota > Viridiplantae > Streptophyta > Magnoliopsida > Asterales > Asteraceae > Arctium > Arctium minus. Next base: position 518,199 of record OX941089.1, on the reverse strand, counting down.
TAAAAAAAAGAACAATAGCTGAATTATGCTACATGTTGGAGCTCCCTTCAAATGACATCCATGACTTCAATTTATAGTGGAAGATGAAAAAGGTGGTGGAGGATTTTACCCACAAAACCTTTCAATGAGTTCAAGCATTCTTTGACCCAAAGGCTCCTTGCCTTTTTCATCTATTTTCTCATGAAAGCTCATCTTTTTCTTTATCTCATTTAGGCTTTTAGGTAGGCATTTTTGGCATTGATATCTTTTCACCAACTTTTTGCTTTTATCCTTTGTCTTCTCTTCATCCCATTGGTTTCTAAAGCTTAGCCTTTTAAGAAAGCCTTTATGCAGCTGAAATGGACATAAAAATACATGCAAAATATGATGTTTTTCAGCTGTCCTCGGATTTACAACGTTCACCAACGTGGCGACAAAGTGGCCACTTTCTGCAGTCCAACATTTAGCCCAAAAATGATGCTTTCAACCATCAAAACACAAACTTTTATCCTCATCACCTCCAAATGAAAATAAATAAATAAATAAAAGAAACATGAACACGTAAAGGGAAAACACACACTAAAATTAAAGAAAAACACACACAAACAATGTGTAAATAACACTCAAATTGAGAGTTATCAACGAGACTTGTAACTGTCATTATTGCTTCGAACATTGAAAGCCATAGACGAATTAAAAGATTGGTGTGTTCCTACATCTCTTTGCCTCTCCTCCTGTATAACAAGGGAAAATATGCGATTCACCGGTGGGATTGGATCCATCAGAAGAATCTGCCCTCGAACCTGTGAAAAACTATCATTCAAGCCATCAAGAAACTCATCGTCTGTTCAACTTCTTTGGCACCAGCACAAGTGCATTTTCCACAAGTACAATACGTATTGAAATTTGACAATTCTTCCCACAATACCTTCGGCTTTGTGAAATAGACACTCACAGAGTCTTGGCCCTGTGTTAAATTCATAAGATCTCTCTTGATTTGGAAAACACGTGGACCATTACCTTGTTGAAATCGTTCTTTGAGTTCCTTCCATATATCAAAAGTGGAATCCGAATATATGACACTTGCAGAAATTTCTTTAGAAATCGATTTTAGAATCCAAGAAATAACTACATTGTTATTTCTGGTCCAAGATTTTACTTTGGCTTGATCAGAGACATTCGGTTTCAGAAGTGATCCATCAATGAAGGCAACTTTGTTCTTCGCAGACAACGTTATCATCATCGCTCTACTCCATGAAGCATAGTTCTCCCCTGTTAGAACTTGTGATACCAACACAAGCCCTGGATTATCAGAATGATGTAAAAAATATGGATCATCAACATCCACTGCCTCACGATTGATGGACGTATTAGAGGAATTTGACATTCTCAAAACAAACAGATTTGTTCTTGACCTAGTCAATGATTATCAGGACGAACAAGAAGAAAACAAATTCAAATCAAAACAGATCTGAATTTGACCTAATCAATTCAAGAACAAATTCAAATAAAACAGATCTGAAAACAACAGATTAAGAACGAAGAATTTGTGAACGAAATTGATTTTAGATTTGATCGATTAAGAATCAGATCAAATATAGGGAAGAAAACGAAATCGATTTAATCAAACAATTAAGAAATCGATTTAATCGAACAATGAAGAAAACGAAATTGATCGAACAGTGATTAAACCAAGAAATCAAGTGATCGGAAGGATTTTGATCAAATCAGACTATGTGAGCAGAAAGATAGCTCTGATACCATATTGTGAGAGTTGAAATGTTTAGAGAGAGAAAGGAGCAGAAAGTTATGTTTTTCATGTCTGATCAACTGGACTAAGAACCAGACTATATACAAAACAAGAGTACGACCACTACTGCTATCTTACACCATACTTAAGATAACTAAACCAACTAATACCAACATAATAAAATACAGTTCTAATATAGTGATGAGCATCTTGTCAATCAGGTAACAGTAAGTTTTATCCTTCAAAATTTATATTATGTAAGGCTTCGTTTTACTACTCCTGGATAACGGCTTAGTTGGGTTTTGTCTCCAGTTCTAGGTCTAAACGAGGAAATACTTAAAACCATGTAGAAACAAGCTTTGAGGCCTTGTAGAACAAATTCAAGAAACCTACTCCGTTAAATTCTAATGAAACATACTCCATTGACATCAAACACGAAGAGGTACATTTTACTTGTGATAACAAATTAACAGAAAGGAAAAATGTTGGTCCTTTTATTTTTGTTCCAAAACATTATTTAGCTTGAATATGAGAAGTCATCATAATTCAATTAACTTATAACATCAGAGGTATTTCTGGTTCTACCTAACTACAAAGCAAGTTTTGTAAGTTTACTTTTTGGCTTTAAATGTATGTTCTGGTATGAACCTGGATCAGAGAGATTCTTATAAGCGACTTCCACCCACTAACATGCGGTGCCCCATTAGTGATTCTTTCAGCATCAGACAGACAAGTTAAAAAAACAAAGACTTATAGGATGACTTATACTACTCTTTCAGTGACTACTACTAGTCTTAGTCTTGCCGTTTGAAATAAGTTGATCTATGAAAAAGACTGAGAAAATCTTGTGTCGGGATAAAGACTCAAATAATGGTGTTGATTGCCACTACTGCTCTCCATTGCAAATGATTTTTTTTCCTTTTCTTTTGAACCAATTTATATTATATCTTTCCAGGAATTGACAGTCGATGCTCTCATTTTCAGTATCATCTTTGTTGCATATCCTGGATCATGGCTTCCCTACTGTTTGGCTTTCACTTTCTCCAATTCCTCCATATCAGCGCTGATGGAGGATACAATCACTCCATTAGTTTGGGATCTTCACTTGTTGCTGGTGCACAACCTGCCGATGCTTGGTACTCCGCGGCTAAGTTGTTCGCATTTGGGTTTTATCCACAAGGCACTGGCTATGTGGTTGCAATCTGGTTGCTGGGCTTTGAAGAAGAAAACTCGGTTGTGTGGACTGCTTATCGAGATGATCCGCCTGTATCACCAAATGCCACTCTGGAACTTACCCATAAAGGGGAATTGGTTTTAGGCTCTGAGCAGGGTGGTGTCCAAAAGACCATTGCGACCAACATTTCCCTTGCTGTGATGAATAACAATGGAAACTTTATGTTGTACGACGATCATATGGGTGTAGTATGGCAGAGTTTTGACTATCCTACCGATTCCATGTTACAAGGCCAGAGTCTGTTTAGTGGGAGTGAATTGGTTTCGAGTGTCTCTAAAACCAATTACTCTAGTGGGCGTTTTCGTATCAAGATGCAGATGGATGGTAATCTTGTTATGTATCCAATAAACACAGAGGACAACGGTCTGAATAGTTACTGGGCTACCAATACCTATGATCTTGAAATGGGGACCTCAAAGAGTTACCTGTTCCTAAATAATACCGGATTACTGCTTATCAATGACAACTCAGATGTCACTCGGTATCTTTACTATGATGCATTACCTCCTGTCATATATCGTGCAGCACTTGGCAATGATGGAATCTTCCGGCTATATACTTACAACCTTACTAAATCCCTCCCTTCCGTAGTATGGAAAAATCCAGATGATCCATGTGATGTGAAGAGCTTCTGTGGACCTAACAGCTATTGCACCATGAATGATGAGCAACCCGATTGTGTTTGCCTGCCGGGTTCTAAATTTGTTGATCTCGACTGGAAATATAGTGGTTGCGAGAGGAATTTCACAAAAGCAAGGTGCGAAAGTGGGAAAGAAAACATGACATATTACGGGATGGTTGGCATAGAGCAAGTAGTGTTGGGAGACCATCCTTACCATGTTGCTACTTATGAGAACAAAGAGAATTGCAGCAAGTCCTGTTTGGAGGATTGCGACTGTGATGCAGCTCTTTTTCAGAGAGGTAGCTGCTCAAAACACAAGTTCCCACTGAGGTATGTTAAAAGAGCATATGATGTGGAGACATATATGAGTTTTTCTTCAAGACTGTAAGCCTTAAAAATGAATCCTTTAATGCTACTAGTTCGCCTCAGGGGTTCAAGAAGATGGTGAGTACAACCAACAAGGCATGGCTAGTAATTCTTGTTATAAGCGTTGGCTTTTCCATCTATTTGTGCATTACATTAAGTTTGTCGGGGGTTTTCATATTCAAAATCCGTCTTCTAAAGTACCAGAGCTTGTTGGAAATTAGATCTTTGGGGTTAGCTGAGGACCTCATCCTTCAACCATACACTTACAAGGAGCTTAGAAAGGCAACTGACGGGTTCAAACAAGTATTAGGGAGAGGCTCATTCGGGACAGTCTATAAAGGTTGTTTTTACAAGGGGAGGAAAGTGATAGCAGTGAAGAGACTAGAGAAGGTGGTGGAAGAAGGTGAGAGAGAATTCCGAGCGGAAATGCAAGTGATTGGGAAAACCCATCACAAGAATCTAGTCCGGCTGCTTGGTTATTGCGCGGAAGGTAAAACCGAGAGGCTTCTTGTTTACGAATACATGAGCAATGGAACCCTTGCCGACCTCCTATTTCGGTCAGAAAGGCATCCAGACTGGTCTGAGAGAGTGAAAATCGCACTAGACGTGGCAAGAGGAATCCTTTACCTTCATGAAGAATGCGCGTCACCCATTATTCATTGTGACATAAAGCCCCAAAACATCCTGATGGATGATTTCTGGACTGCTAAAATCTCCGACTTTGGGTTGGCCAAACTACTAATGCCAGATCAAACTAAGACATTCACAATGGTTCGAGGGACTAGAGGGTATGTAAGACTATAAATCATCTAAGATTAATATTATCCATCTATTTCACAAAACTGATGATATATATTATATATGTTGTGGTGTTCAGGTACTTGGCACCCGAGTGGCAGAAAAACAATCCTATATCGGTGAAGGTTGATATTTTCAGCTACGGGATCGTGTTGTTTGAAATCATATGTTGCAGAAGGAACTTGGAAACACAAGTATCCAATGTGGAAGAGATTGTTCTCTCTAGTTGGGCTTACAAATGCTTTGAAAGAGGGCAACTGGATGTGCTTGTTGGTCATGAACAACAGGTGGATATGGAGACATTGGAGAGGCTGGTTAAAGTGGGACTTTGGTGCATCCAGGATGAACCTGCTCGTCGTCCCTCTATGAAGTGCGTGTTGCTGATGTTAGAAGGGATCACAGACCTTGCTACTCCTCCTTGTCCAACTTCCACCTGGTAATGATCTTACTTATATATATTCTTTTGAAAATTTATCAAGCAAAATTCTCAAATCATTTCAAGATTCTTACTTTTAAGTTCGTTTTGCTGATCATTTGGATTATTGGTTCTATCTTCATTGTTGTTGAATGGTTTAACTGTGCACCCTCTCTATTTGTAGATTGGTAGAAGAAGGGCGAAGTGTTGAAAGTTGTCTATATATTAGAGATGGAAACCTTTGGTTGGTTAATCTGGAGTTCTGTTGTTGATCAAGTATGCTCATTTTCTGCCTAATAGAAGATGTTCATTCGAAATAAGAAGCTTTTTCTACATCCATATGATCTACTAAGTAGATCGGTATTGCCTATATAATAAAAGCAGATCTATGGTTCTATCAATAAACTGTAGTGTGTATTTAAAGGTTACAAACATAAGAAGGTTCTATGGTTTAACCTGTGGTATGTATTTATCTTCACTGTATCTACTTCTCATCTTGAATGCAAATGGAATTGGATGTGGTTATGAATTAAAAGAATCTGAATCATGTGAATGCATGCATTAATTAAGCAGCAGAATGTCAGCAAAATGTTTGATTAAAACTAGAGGTGATTTTGTTTGATTATTAAAAATAGCAGGTAGCACTTAGCAGCCCTTCTTTGATCATATCACAAACCAATTATGTTCAGCAGCAGCCTCCAAGAAGAATGGTCAGTCGGTCCTAGAAACACCGCTAGAAGGAACATGATGAAAACGTCTAGAAGACCACACTAGAGTCGTTAATCACTTGAGCGACAACAAAATCAAGTCGCCAATTCTTGACACAATATCTATGCCTTTCGGCTCCTCCGCACATGTGATATGGCGCTAGTTCAAGTGATCTCAGAATGATTTGAGGATTTTCCTTACTGTCATCTTCAACGTTTTACTCTGACTTTTTCTAATAAGTTCATAAAGTTTGAGTTGCTAAAATAGAATAGCTGTTGAAGTTGAATGCAAAAAAAATTTAGATATTTTGATTTTTTTTACTCTATTTTAGAAAAACTTTATCACACTCACGTCTTCATATTCCTCCCACCATACAAATGGAACCCACGAAATGGACCTGCTATATGAATGAAAACAAATTGGACCTTAATAACTTCAAAACAAAACAGCAGCAGTTTAGAACACGCAAATATCATGATGGAAAAAAATAGCCCTAGCATTTTTGGAAGTGTTGTTGAACCATACAGTTTTCCAAGGTAGAATATTAACCTCCAGATTATGATATACTCCAGCCAGACATTGAGACAAAACATTTAATTATTGTATATCAATCTATATTTAAAGTTCCAAACTTGAAATAACCTATTATTCTACTTTCGAAATGAAATCAAAGTTCCTCGGTTTTCTTTATCTTCAAAATCAATTCAGGTTGAAATGAAAGTTGGATCACTGATAATTATGTTAATCAGAAAGCTGAAAGCAGATGATGAGTAATATTACGACTTTACGGTCAAATTTCAGATTTCAGTTCATATAACATCAGGTTTTCAAGACGGAAAGAAGTTGCTTAGGAGATTTGGAAACTAACCTGAAGGAGTATGGTACGACATCACTCGACGTTCGCTCGAGATTCGTATTTCCGTTATACCGTCTTCCGCCGCCGATTTTGGCCATCGGCGCCGGCGGTGGCGGTGGCGGTGGCAGAAGAAAATAAGGATGAAAATATCAAATCATAGAAAAGGGAAAGGGAAAATGGAACCATGTTTTAGGGACCGGATGTAAACAATGTAAATATTTTAGGGTCCAAAATTTTCATCTGTTAATAATCAGTTGAGATAAATAATATTTGTAATACCAACATTAAAATTGTCTTTTAATTAATTAAAAAAATATAATAATTATATGTTTCTAAAATTCACTAAAATCAACATGCTCCAAAATCGCATACGACAAATTGATGCGTCTCCTCCCTCCAACATCGTCGCCTTCTCCTCTCGTTGCCCTTCCTCTATTCATGATGCATATTTGATTTTTGTTTGTGGCCTCTTGAATTATGATTTGGCGGGTTTATTGAATTTTATTTGTATGGTGGGTTATAAAATTTGAAATTGTATTTCACATGTGTGACATCTTTGGTTTCTTGTATGGTATATATGATTTTTCATCCCTATCCTTTAAGTTGTATGTGCTATAAGCATCCATTTGATTATTCCAACATGCATATGTTTGGTTATTGTTTATTGTTCATTGGATGAAGTATGAACTATAATGGGTTTATTTTGTTATAATTTGTTCTTATGACTTATAAGTGATCTTTTAGTATAAATTCTAACCATTTTTTATGAGTTTGGACATGTAGCGTTGTTTTGGTCTTAATTGCATTTCAATATACGAGTTTTCAGATGGTTTATGATATGTTTAATTGTTTGTGGGTGTTTCAATCGTGACTTCAAACGGGATTGGATTAGCTTGGATGGTGAAGGTTGAAGGACGTGGTTATGGATTTCATGCTAAAAATAATTTGAATCTAAATCGGGTGGTGTTTGTTAATTAGTTCACATACAAATTTTAAGTTGTTTTCTAGGGATTTTTATGGGAGAAATATGCAACAAAGTAGGGAAAACAAGGAGTATTATTTGCAACCAATTTAACAACAACATGCATTAATTTAGCAAGTGGACATGTTAAAAATTGCACCTGATTTTATTTAATTATTAACAATATAGCAGGTAACAACCCTTCTTTAATCATATAATAACAACAATTTCAAGAAATATAATGCAACAATCTTTTGTTTTGATCATTAGCAGCCCTATCCGTAAGTTAGTGTAATCACCGACCTTCCTTGTCACTGATCAGCAACTTGTTTATCCATAACTACCGTCATGGACCAACATTAGCAACCTTAATGGTCGGTCCTATAAGCACGGCAAGAAAGAACGTGATGAAAACATCAAGAAAGTTGCAAAACATCTAGAAGAAAGGAACTCATTCAAATATGTTATTGTATTGTATGTATGCATTTTGAAGTAGACCTTTCAACTTTGCATAACATTCTTGACATGGATTTATCGAATTTAAAGTTTTTTATTTGGACTTAATTTTGGTTTAATCTTTTTAGTGTATTAATTTTAATTTAATTGAAAATCAATGGCAAGGGAAAGAATTTTTGTATTTTTTATTTTTAAATATAATATAGAATTTTAGTTGTTATTTATAAGAAAAATTATGTGTTATGCCATAATTATCCAAGTCATTGATCGTTTTCAATTTTCTTTTTTTGTTGAGTATAATGTGAAATCTTGATTCTTATTTATAAAACAATATATCACCTCATAATTATTTGAAATTGGGACTTATTATATTTGTAAAGTTTGGTTCCAGATCCTAAAATAAAGATTTCAAAATTTTGTTTCTCAAAATAGGATTAACTTAAAATTGGTTCCAATTTAGTTTTGTTTTTGATGCACTTTTCCATCATAAAACATTGTTTCAAGGTTAAAGTTAAATATGAAAAGGATTTCCACACTAGAGTCGTTAATCCCTCGAGTAACAATAAGATCAAGTTGCCAACTCTTGACATACTAGTTCATAATCTTGGCTACGCAGTTAGCTTCATCCACATACGTTGTCAGTTCGAATGTATCCAAGGTCAATGAAAATTATTCTACTTGTTATCTTCAAGATCTTATGAAATTAATCGAGGTATTCAAAAGTTAACCCGACATCTACAGTAACCCAAAAAAAAGTTTGTAGATTTTGAGTCTATCATTACATGCATTTAAATCAGTTTTAATTCTCACTTGCAAAAAATAAACGACACACCATTAAAAATTATAATATCAAAAAACTTGAAGCCGAGTATAACCCTTGAACTATTACGATTTGTCGAAATTAATATTCATTTATGCAAAGTGCAAACAATGCAAGGCCAAAATTAATATGATTTTGGGCTTAAGCATCTGGCTGATTAAGGTGGTCTTTTATGAAAGTTCGACCCATTTAGCATCTGTGGTCTTTTCACTTTCAAGTTTTTAATTTTTCATGTTCTCAACAAGAAGAAACAAATATCATAGATTGATACAAAAATTACAAGTTAAAATAAAAAGATTTCACATATTTGAAGTGAAGTTCAAAATTCATTATTCGATAAAAATACAGAAAATTGGTAGATTATAATAGTATTGAATTGCATCTCCAATTGAGGTTCTTATAAAAATTTACTTTTTGTATTTTTTCTTGTCACGTCATTTTCAACTCACCAATTAAGAGTCTATATAAAAGTCCATAATTGTACTTTATAAAACCCTGTTTTGTGGGATATTCTTTTGCAAATCAAAAAAAAATTGTAAGCCTTGTAAACCAATCTAAGCCATTGATTTAAGCGTAAGAGTGTTATTCTTTTTTTAAATTTCTTTAGGCGATGAGGGTAATTGACTAATTGCAACCGTTTTAATCAAAGACGTTCAAAAGATTCATCTATGGCTATGGATTCATTTCATGGTTTTTAACCTTTTTTTGGTTTATAAATCAATTAGCCTCTCTCTCTCTCTCTATATATATATATATATAACAAAAAATCACTTCACATTAATTTAGTTCAAGGTAAGAACCCATGTTGTTATTCAAGATTTCAAATTATATGAGAATTTTATAAGAACTTTCTCCAACGATAGTTTCTTTAGGAACCTTCAATTAAATATTCTCTTAATAACAAGTATAATTAAATACAAAGTAAAAAAACATTTACCAATACCACATATCTATACTACTTTATAAAGCATTTGGATTGCTTTTCTTAATTACAACCTTTTAAGCCTTATGTACTACTACTTATTGCATAATTACTTAATTTTCAACTTTACAAGTTTATAATGCAGGATGTACAATACATTTAATGCTTCTCCTTCAGGCTTCAGCCTCTGCCATTCCAAGACGACTCTTCGGGCTACATCATCTGCCATTCCAAGACGACGCTTCGATTTATACACCCTCCAAGATGAAATCTACACTCCCTTCATACCCTCACTTCACTTCTCATCGATTTTTTCTGCATCAGTTCTCAAGGATTTTTTTGGTTCAAAGCTTCAGGTTAGATTTCTTCTTTTTTGTTCGATTTTGGGTTCTCCTTTTATCTCCAAACTGATTTGGTTGGTTTGATTTGGTTTGGGTTTTTTGCTATCACTTCATAGTTCTTCAATCGATTTCTTCTACATCAGTTCTCAAGTCTCCTTTTTGGTTGTTGTTTGCTTCAGGTTAGATATCTCCTTTTTTGTTGTTGTTATTGGCTCTAATCTCTTAAGCAAAAGGTTTCCCCAAATCAAAAGAGATGGGTGGGTTATTTTGAAACCCTAAGAAAAATTATTCCATTTATCTGCTTATGAATTCTTCGACTTTTAGAAATTTGTTCTTAATCAACTTAACCTTGAAAATATGCTATAGAAGGTATATCTCTCCCTCTCTATTTCATGTTTTCTGAATCTTTTTTTGTAAAGATACTGCTTGCCATCGACACTCAGATCGGAGTTCGTCATTTTGTCCCTGGCAGTTTGTCGACATCACTGGAATCACGAATGTCTTCTATGAATCGATTGTCTTTCCCTCACTCGCTAGAGAATCAACTGTCTCTCTGTGGATCGATCGCTTCTCTCAGGGGGACGCTTATTTTTTACTTCGAATCTTGATATCGTGTTAAATTGTTCCTAATATTTTTTCAGTTTAGTTGCTCCTCACATGTCTTATACTTTATTGTTTTAGTTTCTTTTTTGAAAAGAGTGTGAAGAGTTTTTACTTCGAATTTTGATATTTCTTTTAGATTGCCATTTCAGATTTGATTAATTTCAAGAGGCTCTGATGATGAATATGAATGCATCTGAGTGGATTCAAACGAAGTTAGAGATGATTCTAAGTAAGCTCCTTTTCCTGTCTTCTCTTATGGTCCTATATATCTTCTATCTGTTGATATTTCTTTTAGTGTATCAACTATTGTTTTCTTCCCTATTTTTTGGTCTATTGAAGCATATTTGGGGATTTGGGATTGGGATATGGGTTGAAGGCATAAGGGGGTGCAGGGTAGAGGATATGGGTTCTTTCTTAGGTGTTGGGGATTTTTTTTTCAATTTTATCTTTTTGGATGGTACAAGGATGTCATTGGTTCCTTTAACTCTTTTTGAATTTGGCCATTGTATGATTTGTATGAAATGGGTTCTGTTTTGGAGGAATAAGGAGGTTTGTTTATGGGATGAAGATGTGAGGACCTGTGATTATGCCATTGTATGATTTTAAAGGGTTTTAAGTGATTTTCAAGAAATCTTGAAAAACAATTATGTAAAAAAACTTCATTATTAATTTATTTTGATTTTTCCTTATTTCTTACTCTACCCTGGCTTTTCAACATTTTTTGTGTTATTCATCTTTCTTTTTTGCTAAACAAACCATGGATTTGAAGAAATTTGAAGAAGGAATTGATGATGAAACTGCTATCAAGAAATCTGATTGGTACTGTTGTTGGAGTTGTTTTTGGTGTTATAAGGGGATCATCTTAATGCCAATGGCCGTAGGCCAAGTTGATGGGATCTAGAGTTACTGGATGTATGGGGATTTATTGGTTGGGATTTGGAGTTATAATCAGTCTCTTCTTGAACATATTCAGATTGATGGGAGTTTGATCATGGGGATAAATCCTTTTCTAACTTTGAGGGTTCTCTCTAACTTTCAAGTTTTGATTATGTTCTTTATTGTTGGTCTTCTATTTCTTTCTTTGGGTGAAATACATATGCTTATTTGATTATGGACTCCATTAAGTTCTACATCTATTGAAAGTCAAAGTGACTTCACAACTCTTGCCTCTTATCTGTTTTTTTGGTCTATTTCTTATTGGTGTCATAAGGTCATTTCCTTGTTGGTTGCACTATATTTACACCAACAGTTGCTTCTATACCTATTTCTTTGGTCTGTGTGTAATCTGGTCTTTGACCATTACACTAATCATTGAGTTTTTGATTTGGAGTAATAAGGTTGGATGGTTTCTTAACAGCTACCTTCAGTGGTTTTGTTGGATCAGGGCTACTATGTTCTGTAGGGACTTTGGCAATTGCATAGCTGTTGGGTTATTTGGATCTTGGATTGGGATAGCTTATAATAACCTGCTGTCATTTTAACCAAATAAGCCTTCTTATCTGCTGGTTTGTGCAGCTATGGATCAGATTTCAGATTTGTATTTTATGTTTCTAAAAGGTAGAAACAAGTTTTATTTTATGCTTCTAAAAGGTAGAAACAGGTTCCCCAAAACCATGGATACGGGTTTAACATCTGTTGATTTGTTGTATCAAATCTTTCTTAAAAAAATTGTATCAATTGCTTTGTGAAGGAACACACATTGCTTGATTCTTTTTTCCCCTTGAAATCAGTTTGTTTTGAACTTTCTGCTGCTTTTTCTATCGAGTGTAGAATAGGTTCGATACATAAAAACAAAGAACTGTAAAATTTTAAACACAAAACTTTTGATTTCTTGACATACGAAATCTCTAAGTTGTCATAAACTTTAGTTGTTAATCTGTTTGTACATGTTTACAGTTGCCACGCGGAACAAGCTTCTCACTTGTTGATTTTTTTGGTCTCATTGAGCGAAACAGGTCAAATTATGATATTCTCTCTCTCACACACACATAGATACATCTATTTTCTTCTGATTAAATTTTGGTGGATGCAGAAACCAACCTTGTAGCCAATCCATGAGGACAGACATAACTCTTTCAATGTTGATGAGAAGAGGAGTATAGTTGAAACAAATCCTTGTATAGAATGTTTGTCTTTACTGTATTTATAGTATTTCGTATTCTAAATCAGAATTAACCATTTTGAGCAGGTTTAAGTTTTGAATATGTGGCAATTAGGGGTAGTGGCTAAATGGTTACTTGTATTATGATTCTTCATTTCCCAATATAATATGGTATTCGACATTTGATCGATTTGCTTTTGATTATTTCTTTCTGCAAAAGCAAATGTTCTGGTTAATTCATTGGTTAATGTTGAATTGTCTGATAAGATTATGTGTGTGTATACACGTAAAGATGATAAATTTTAGAAATCACCATCTCATTTCTTTTTTTAATTCTGATCGTGCTTTTTCTAATCTAGGTTGTTTCGTTACTATTGAGGTCAAATGTAAATGAATTGTACAATCCATAGACTTAGATTTTAATTTTTTTAAATGCTAAATATTGCTCCATAAAGCTATTGCCAAAGCAGAAGTGCAAATAATGTTTAATGGATGACAATATTGGCGGATGAGGCTTTTGGTTCATTATAATCAACAAGGATTAATGCTCCCTTATCATCATAGTTATCATGTTTTTCTTTCGTGCCCAGGGATATCAGAAAATCTACAACCGAAGTTTTAACAATCTTTTGTTGTGTTGCATTAATTTCTTGGTTCATTTTTATGTTCTAATTCGAATATTGGCTTAAGATGAAAGGTTGTTTTGAACGATTAATATCGAGTATGACAATTTATATTTGCGAAGTAATTAGTTTATTCAAATATTTAACCAAATAACTATATTTTATTCATAACTTTTGGTGGTCGGTCTTTTGTAGTTTGGATAGTTGATCGACTTGAAACAAGTTTCGTTGGTTAACATGTCGGCTATAGAAGCTATTTTTGCGAAAAACATGTCTACATTCGTCCAAATATAACAAGTTTATATTCAAACTGAAAAGAAAATTGTTTTCCATTTGGCTTGGTTTTGCTGCTGTGACAATCATTTGTACAAATTTTACACCCCGCCGCATTGCGCGGGTACACAACTAGTATATATATACATATATATATATATATATATATAACATTTATGTGATTAATATATGAATAAATCCATACATAAATATCTACAGAGGTATTCCTTTCACCTGAAAATACATATATTTAAAAAATGATCACAATGTTTCGGATACTTGAATTTTTTGCATCCAATGGTTTTGATCTTTGAGTACACCCATGGTTACACGTACGTACGAAAACAACTGTCAACTTAATCCATGCAATATTGCTTTTTTAAGATTCGCATGACACTTTTTCGAAGATTAACATTATAATAAATGATAGTTACACTTGATTAAACAATATGCATAACATGTCATCACGCTAAAGACTTATTGTTTCAAATAACGTAGTTAGCCAATTATGGCAGGGATTTTTAAATCTTAAAATGATAATAAAATGATTAAAAAAAAAGCCAATAAAACAATAAGATTATCTTTTTATGAAATAAATATACTGATAGTAATAGCATGTATCAGTTTGGTTTTTATTGGAGTTTTAACATTAGGTTTGGTACGGTCCTTACGTTTCAATTACATGATCTATGTATTATTTGTAGTTTTAAGATGCACGTCTAAAAATGTACTTTACAAAAAAAAAGGGTTTAATTTAGTTCCTATTTAGTGTAACGAGTATTTTTTTTCCCAATCAATGTAATAAACTTTCAACGTTGTACTTATATTGCATATTAACCCAATTTTCATCCAACCTGGATATAAAAAAAATGAATTTAGAATTCTTGAGTTTTTAACATAAAATTAATAAAACTATAATATGACTTGGTATTTCACTTAGGGCCTGTTTGTTAGCAACTTAACGAGCTTAATGTGACTCACAGTTTATTCAATCAGTTATACATGACTGTTTGGTAGTGACTTAATGATATAGAAAGTGGCTTATTCAGTAAGCTTTTAGGGGGGAGCTTTATGCAGAAAGCCAAGTTTTCTCTAAACCTGTCACTCCCGATTAAAAAACACACCCTTTTCCATCTACGAAAAACCCCTCCCAAACAAAAACCTTTGTAATTTATACAGATAGATTAATCCACACAGACAACTTTATTCACTCAGGATTTAATGGAAAACCAATCAAACAGCCCCTTAGTTCCACACGATTTGACATGAAGGTCAAGTAGAAAATAATGCGTTTGTTAAATAGAAAAAAGAAACACAACTTTATTACATTTTGTCATAAATTTAACTAATAAATACAACAATAGTTCATAATTGAAATATTTTTGTGTTTAGCAAAAGTGAATAAAATACGTGTTGAGACTCCTTTATACTTTATTGACTTGACGGATGATTCACATTTGCTTTTATATGCTAATTCATTTCCCACAAACCAAAACCACTTTCTTTGTATACCTATCCGAACAAATCACAACCTCTCTTTCAAGAAATATTTTCATTTGTTCTAAAATAAACACACGAATACCTTTAAAATCATTCTAATACGTCACTTAACATATAATAAATTATTGTTTAACTTTATGGGAGCAAGACATAGCTTTTTTTTTTTATCATGTAGGTAATTTTTAAAAGCATACACCAGATGGAGATGGAGAAAGAAACAATCAGGTGTTATTTATAGTGAAACATATGTACTATTTTGATAACTATAATCTGTCATAATCATTGAGAGTTGAATTAAAAAATAATAATTAAAGAAAGCATCAATCACTCATGTTATATATTTATCCTACATTTTGTTTCATAAAGGTTGACAATACATGTGCCACACAAATTTTAAATATACATTGAGAGAATGAGACTTGTGAAAATGTGTTGATCACAAATATTAAAGATGCATAAAATGGGTGGTTTAAGGTAAACATCATTCAACCATATATGGTTCTGACTAAACCCCACTCATAAAATTCTAAGATTCTAGTTTTTTTTATGTGATAACTTGTATGAAAAAAAAGAACAAGAACGTATTTTGTTTTAGTTTCTGTTTTAGAGAATATATTTCAAATAACACACATTTGAGGGTCTATGATGTAACTTTATAACCAAAATAGGGACGCAATAACCAGTATAACCGGTAACGTTAATAAGTGATGAGGTGGAAATATATAGCAAATTTTGAAAAAGAACCAAAAAGGAAAAGAAAACCCAAACGATCCATCATCCTCTGATCCATATTACATCGCAACTTCCCTTCCCTTTGGTTATACCTGCGTCTTCCTCCCCCTACATGATGTTGTTGTTGTCGTTGTTCAACCTATTGCATCCGCTTTTGTTTTTGGTCGAGTTCATCTGGTTTTTGTTGAACCCTATATATATATATATATATATATTCCTTGGATTTCTTGATGAACTCTAAATTAAAACCTATTTCTTTTTGTTGGTTTTTTTTTCGTTTTTGTTTTTAGTCTTGTTATTATGAGTATTCTTGGTTTTAGTGTTGCATTCTTAGTTATTCATGTGCATTCCAAATCAAAACCTATTTACAATTTTAAGAGCTTCATCAATTGTTTGATAGAGAAAGAAAAAAAAACTAAATCCTAAAACTACCACGGGAGTGACATCCTCATCCATCTTTCTGACCAACTCTATGTATTATTCTTTTTCTTGCTTTACTCTCAATTGCGCCACCACATCACCACCATTCTCATTTGTACTCGGGGCTATAACCCATGACTTCATTGTCCATAAAATCCCAAATATAAGGAGACAGAGTCGAAAATTATGTCCAAGTAATGGAAGCAAACAACAACAGGGAAAGAGAGGGACATAGTTGGTCATATATATATATATATATATATATATAGAGAGAGAGAGAGAGAGAAATGGTATCACAGAGTGGTGACGATAAAGGTGTTGGATGAGGGGGTATAAGAGAATGAGGGGGAGCTGGTGAAGGGGACTGTTAATTTAAGATCTTGTTTGTTAGCGTACTCACGCAATGCAGCGAGATACATCACGATTTTAATGTTTCATTTTATTTTTTTGTCGATTTACAGTACGATTTTGGATGGTTTTGAGAAAGCGATAATGTTTTTTTTTATAAATTTGTTTAATTTAGGCTTAAAAATATAATGTTTTTTTATATTAAAAAATTAAGTATTTTGTTATAATTCAATAATTATCTTATATATTCTAATGACATCTAGAAAAAATAACCAATTACATATTTAATAATATAATTAAAACAAAATTATAATAATATAATATATTAATTAATAGTGTTACATGGAAATGTCTGCATAAAAGGAATGTCCTATACATACCAAATTGGTGGTGTTAGAAACTTGCAGTAGTAATATGTATCTTGTGCTTTGATACTTGTAAATTAAGAGATTTTTAAAATCTTGCATAAAATGATGGTACCTTGTACCTAATAATTTGTATTTAAGAGTTTTTTATCCGTGTTTTATAATATAGTATAGATATAGATACACGTGTTACATTGTGTAACACCCTAATAATTAGAATAATTTGAAATTCGAAAATTTGACAATATGACGTTTGTATTTGGAATAAACCACCCAACAAGGGCAAATGTATAAGACATTTACAAAAACCTGAGAACGGATATAGAAATTGACAACAAACTAATCTAAACATATACTATCTAGATTACATCGGTTGTCAACCCAAATCACCAAAATAAAGGGGACTTAATTAAAATGCCCATCGTCAAATACTAATAATCTCAAAAATGCCTCGAGCCCATTCTCGTCACTCAAACCCTTGGCAACCCACCGCTAAGGGAACCTGTTATACACATCATTTGAGAAAAAAAGTGTTAGGCTTAAAGCCTAGTGAGAACATACAGTTTATAATTCGAAGAAACATAGACAATTGTAATAAAAGAAAATCTTTGCAAGAGAATTGAGTTTACAATTGAAATTTTTGCCACATAAAGACTGTTCGGTCCAAAATTCATCTTACTATGACAGGGGATACCCGTTTTACCAAGGATTGTGGCGGAACACCGAGTAAGCCACACTCCGAGTTATGAGCTAAATACTTGGAATCCATGGTCACGAACAACGCCGGTTCGTACTAAGATGTGGGGGAGGGCACCCGAGTAAACCAAGTCATACTCGTTCACTAGGACTACATTATGATCCATGGCTAGTAACCGGTCCCACATAACCGTACCAAGGGCCTCCGAGGATCAAATACATCCATTGCTACAATGGGGAAAAACATCCCAAAATATAAGTCGACTCAATACCTAGGGATCCACTAGTATTAGTCTAGACTTGTCACAAT
Source organism: Arctium minus (assembly GCA_954870635.1). Taxonomy (NCBI): domain Eukaryota; kingdom Viridiplantae; phylum Streptophyta; class Magnoliopsida; order Asterales; family Asteraceae; genus Arctium; species Arctium minus. Next base: position 500,000 of record OX941089.1, on the reverse strand, counting down.
TTCATTTGTGACTAATTAAAGCTAAACACATAGCTTCCAATAATATTTACTTCAAAATAAGCATTTCCAAGTTAACTGCTGATAAGAATGAAAATCATAAAGTGTGATTATATACGTTCCTTCGAGTAACTCACATAAATGTGTAAGTAATACTCCATTTTACTTCATATAAGTGGAACCTTTTGTGTTTGGTTGAAAATGATTGGGAACCCTAAAATCTCCCAAAATATCAAGTTAGGTCAAAAATGTGATAAACTTAAATACAAAACCAAGGAGATATGTAGGAGTTCAAAATGTAAGTTTTGACATGTATAAGGTTTAATAAATGATAGTAGGAACTCACCAAGTAGGGTTTTGAAGAAAACCCAAAACCCTAGGTTTTGACCCTTGAAGAAGATGAAGATGGAGGTGGTGGTTGGAAGCTTGCAAATCCGAAACCTTGGATGGAGCTCTTAACTCCAACAATAAATGAAGTAGGTGGTGGTTGTAACAACCCTAAAATGAAGTAAATGAAGAGGGAGGGGTTTGGGAGAGAAACTATGGAGTAATGACTAATGAGGAGAAAAAAATGAATTTGGGGATAAAATCCCATTTAACCCGCTCAAGGCCTCTGTGCGGCCCAACCCGCATCGCGACACGCGCCAAGCACTGACTTCTGCCTTCTTCAGATCTGACCAAAAACTAAAATTCGGAGTGTTACATATTGTATACTAATAAATTTTATAAAAAGAAATTATAAAATGACCAAATTACTCTGACATGATTAACACCCGAGACACTTAACATGAAAGAGTTAACAACCCTAATGATTAGGGATGCAATCAATATCAATAATAATATACAAACAACAACCACCAATATAATTTCAATGTTATAAGACATTGTGTAAAATTTCGAAAAAACATATGAATAATTATTGTAATTTACTCTAACAATATTTTAACATAGGGGTGTGCATCGGACGGATCAGACGGGTTCGAGTGGAAAAACCAAAAACCCGATCGGATTTCGGTTATGGAAATCAAGATCCGAATTTTAGATTTCAGATTGCTTCGGGTTAATGTTGGTCAGGTTCATGTATTATTATAATGCAATATATATATATATAGGGGTGTTCAAATGCAACCCTTTTTAATGATGCAACCCACCTATCTACCACTCATTTTGTTTTCACTTTTTTAATTAAAAAAATGAAAATAAAATGAGTGGTAGATAGGTGGGTTGCACCATGTAAAAGGTTGATAATAACTCACCTCTCTCTCTATATATATAAATAAATTTAATCGATTTTGAGGAGGAATTCAATCGATTTAGAGATTGATGAAATCGGTAGTACATTTATAAATTTGAAAACATTTTGACTGACTAGAAATTTACGATTTTTAAAAGATATTTAAACAAATAAATATATTATTATATAATATATAAATATGTATGTATATTATTTCCAAAAACGGGTCGGATGACCAAAGATCAAACCCAACCGAACTCAAATATCCCCAAAAAAGTCGGGTTTCAGATTTTGAGGTATTCGAGTTTTGCAAAAACATCTTATTTTCGGTTCGGATTTATGTTTGGATTTTGGACTATTCAAGTTTTGCATAACCCTATTTAAACATCAACCACAATTTTTAAAATACATTCTAATAATAATAATAACAAAAATAAAAAGCAATCAAAGTTATTTAAATACAAGATGTTCAACAAATCTTTAAGTTTTACTCATAATAATATAAATTAAGAGTCAAATCTTTATTTATAGAAATGTATTTAAGTAAATATTACTTTGAAATATCATTTATAATATAAATAATAAAGCGATGTATTTTAGGAACTTTTTTAATGCATGTTTAAGCAAAAACAGAAGAAAAATATGGACCTTGGAGACTTTGACATTTACGTCAAATGTGATCGACGGCATATTCTATTTTATTCCAAGCAAGACACCTCCATACATGATACATATCACTTTTTTCCACCCTCACGTGACACTCACGTGACCTACAAACCTCCCCCCTTTTATTATCCATATAAATTGCAAATCGTGGCTTCTTTTACGTTCTCACCGCGCCTCTTTCTCTCTCTACTCTCTTTTTTTCTCTCTCGCTTCGACAAAACTGCGAAAATTTCTCATTGATTAAACCTCTTAGATTCGATCACAATCAACACACACTATACCTACTGATTAACCTCTGAAAAACTGTGTTTAACACCTTCTTGAATCTGCAAAATTCGTGTCTCTACGATGCGGTGGATGTTCTTCTTCCGTTGGTATGCAATCTCTGGATTCTAGTTTTTACTATGATTTAAATTAGTATACGGTTTAGTTATTCAGGTTTATGTGGAGAATCGTGGTCAATTTTTGATGTGGAGGAAGGAGACTTTAATCGTGAAGGGGCAGTTGGGGAAAGCAAAATTGAATTTTTTGTTCAACTTGATTTGTCTTCTATTTTTGTTTTTATCGTTATTTATATGGATATATTGTTATTTGTTTGTTTGAATTGTTCGTTGTGTGAACTTTTGTGTTTAGGTACTTTACGTCTGTATGGTTGGAGTAGAAAGTGTTCGAGGGTTTTGGATCTGGGGATTTGTTTGCTTGTTGTATACAAGTGTAGAAGTTCTTGGAACTTGAAAGAGTTTAAATTTGTGTGCCTTTTGTTATTGTGTAACATTAAAAAAGATGGTAAAAGGAGGGGGGGGGGGTCAATTTCAATTTTATATTAATTGTTTTGAATTGGGGATCGAGATGGTTCTTTTAGTATTAGAGGGAATATTCTAAACTAGTCATTATATGGCAGTACTGCTAACAAAATGTTGATCAGAGTTCAGTGTATTAACAACTTAGAAATTGGTTCAATTGATGACAAAAGCTAATTCTTTACTCTGTTGGTGGAAAATATGGATAAACAGATGGGAAGGAGGTTTTGCAATTAATCTATGTAGATAGAAATACTCATTGTTTAATACTAGAATTCCAGGAAAAAATGCAAGTGTATGATATTTTTAGACAGACAACTAGGTTATCATGATATCTATTTTTTTTTTCTCCTTTTCCGGTGATTTTTTTAGGTTGTGTTGATCTTCTACATATTTAGCTTCCATCGTGTTGATTTCGTGGTTGAGCAGCTGTCTTTCCTTGCACTTTATGGCATAAGAAACATGTCAATTTCACTGGAATGTTAAGCTCTTTAGTGTTTGTGGAAAGTTGTTCAATGGTTCTCATGTGTTCACTTCAATCTTCATTGATCGGCTGTATTTATCTTTCTTCCCTGATGCTCTTAAGATACTTTTAAGTTGTTTGTAAGAAATGTTTGTAGCACTTTGGTTTTCAAACTCTTTATTTCTTCTGATTGTGGAGCTGGTAACATTTTTTTGTTTTAGTATATAATGGTTAACTGATTAGTTTTGGGTTTACAATTGTGGCAGTCAAGGTTGAGATGGTTTTGATCATTCGTTGCGGCAAAGCATTGCAATGCTTCTAGTCCTGTAGTGCCCTTCTTGTTTTAATGGGCTGCTTTAATTCTACAGTGAGAAAACCGGTTCCTGGGCACGAGAACCCAACTATTCTTGCTTCTCAAACGGCTTGTAAGTTGATAATTGTTTCATCAATCATGTTTATCTTTGTTGCCAAATAGTATCCACCTTGATTGGTACATGTTGCTTATATTAGCTTTCATATCTGTCTTTTTGTCTCTCCAGTCAGTGTCAGTGAAGTTGAAGCTCTATTTGAGCTATTCAAGAGCATCAGCAGTTCTGTAATTGATGATGGATTAATTAACAAGGTAATTCATGTGTTCATTAGTGGCATGTTATTCTCAACGTGTAAAAGAAATTATGCGTTCAATAAGTTAGGTTGTTCAGAAGTTCAATAGTACTTCCTCCCTCTCAAGAATATTGTGACACTTTTTTTAGGATGTCCCTTGACAATTAGAACACTTCCTTTCCAGAAAACTTTCATGTTAAAAATCTATTTGCCCATCGTTATCATTACAAATATACCGATGATGCTACTGATTGGGGTCCACAAGATTCTTTTATTCCGATTTAGTAGAGGGTATTGTAGATATTTGGTAAAGGCAAACAATCAAACAATTTACTTACACTATGCGTCAAATATTAATTATTTTATCCTATCCTTCGCTCTTATTCCTTCACTGGTCACTGGATTTATTTTGTTACAATGAGATCGAATTCCAATATTATTGATCGTCTTTGACGCATCACCCTTAACAGGAAGAATTCCAACTAGCTTTGTTCAAGAACAGAAAGAAAGAGAATCTCTTTGCAAATAGGGTATGATGATTCTCCATTTAATTTTCAGTTACGTAAAGTTCGTATATGCTCTTCCTATATCTGGTTGTTGTGATGATTTTGCGAAATCTGAAGGAATGATTTGTGTCATATTACCTTCTGACTTTGCTTGTCCCTAACTTAATGCAATTGATTTTGGCAACTTAAAGTAGGAGTGGATGTTTTCGTTATAGGCGGATTTTCATGTCAACTGATGCTGTTCATCAGTTTGACTAGGATAATGGTGCTAAATTTATTCAAGATATTCAGAAACTGCATGCACATACATTTAATTTGCCCTTCATTTGATAACATCATAATTTTTCACGATGTTGTAATCTCCATGTTCACGTCTTTTGAACATTTATTTCCTTGTTTTAGTGCCATGTAGCACCCTTTTTTATTGAGGAGTTTACTATGTGCGATTGCAAACATGGATAACAATGTTTAAGTAAGAACTGTAAGTAAAAGCTATTTGGGACTTCTTCAATGTGGTTAGGGATGTAATGCATCGGTAGATCAAATATTTTTGGGAACAGACAACACTACATCGTTATGCAAATGTGCTTATAGCAAATATGAATTCAGATGGATATGCGGATCTTCTGATATCCATTTACAACCCTTAATGAGGTTCAAATTAGTTAAAATTACTTAACATTTCATTTGTGTATAACATTCATTCATTCTTCACTTTGTGGTTTCATCTCCAATTCTTTTCACAGCAAGTACACATGATCCATAATCACATATCATTTCTCCTTGCACCATGTAAATCAAACTAAAAGAATGAAAATGATTAATGACTAAAATGCCTTAATCTTTCCAGCTATTCTTTTTCTGGTACATAATCATAATAACTAAAACACCCTACCTTTTCCAGCTATTCTTTTTATGGTGGATAATCATTATAACTTAAGAGCCTTGGCTTTTCCAATGTGAATAGATTGATCACTAATCATACGTTTTCAACATGGAGCACGTAATATTATGTTAGGGTTTGAGGAGCTAAAAATGCATCTGAAGGTGTAAATGGATAAATGCACTCTATTAGATTTCCAGATTTGGTGTTCTGTTAATTAAAATCAGCTTTGTTTGGAAATTATAGCAGCAAAATGTATTTTTCTTGGTAAACTATATGTATAAGAAACATCACTTGCAATGCATATTGCATACAGAATCCAGTATATCATATCAATTCGATTAAAGAAACAACATTTTCATATTTGGTAAACATTTTCTGAAGCTTTGAAAGTTCCATATGCAGATATTTGATCTTTTTGACGTCAAGCAGAAGGGGGTTATTGATTTCGGTGACTTTGTTCGAGCACTTAATGTTTTTCACCCTAATGCCCCTCAAGAAGACAAGATTAGTTGTAAGTTGATCATGATGAACAGAAACTGTTATGTTTTCAAGTAGCCATGAATGATTTTATAATACTCATTGTTCCTGTTTCAGTTTCTTTCAAGCTTTATGATATGGATGGAACAGGATTCATAGAGCGTCAGGAGGTACGCTTGCGCTAGTTTTATGTTCCTTGCCCAGACATTATAGATCCTTCGTAATATACTTATTCTATCCTATGAAAATTGCAAGATTTCCATTTTCGGGAAGTTTCCAATTTCTAGTTACCTTTGCACGAATTATAAAGTAAGGATCATATCAACAATCATGGGCCTAGGCAAATTACTAAAATCACGTAAATACTGTGTATGATTTTTTGTTTTCTATTACCATTGTGCCTGCTACTATTTTGGTATATTTGCATTTATAACATGTTATGTATAACTTTTGTAGGTTAAGCAAATGTTAATCGCACTTTTATGCGAGTCTGAGCTGAAGTTGGCTGATGATACCATTGAGATTATACTTGATAAGGTGAATTTACTGCAACATTAATACTTGACCAAAAGAAATTGCATCCAAAAAAAGAAGTGAAAACTTATTTATTTGGTCCATGTTGAAAGTTATTCTATGTTTGTGTTGTTTTATAGCATAATTGATTATATTTGTTTGAGCAGACGTTTTCGGAAGCTGATGTGGACCAGGACGGGAAGATAGATAAATCAGAATGGCATAATTTTGTGACGCGAAACCCTTCTTTGCTAAAGATAATGACACTTCCGTACCTAAGGTATAAATGTCATCAGGGTATTTACCGGGTTCGATTACGTAGAGTCGTATATTAACGGAAAGTGATTTAAAATGCAGGGACATTACAACAACGTTTCCGAGTTTTGTGTTCAATTCAGAAGTCGAAGAGATTGCGACATAAGAGAGAAGTGAAAGGATTATGAAGTAATGCTTTGTGTCTTGTTTTTTTTTTTATGAATTCAAATATGGGTTGAAGACTAGACCTGTTGTTATTTTGTTAGGCCAGTTTTTGGTTTGGGTTTCTTCAGGAGAAGAATGATTTTTTTTTTTTTTTTTTTTAATGGAATCATGATGAGGAGGGTTGCAGAAGATGTATATTTGGTTCTGTAAGTAAGCATAGATCTATCACAAAGGAAGCTGGAAAAAAAAATATAATCATGTGGATATCTATTCGGATCAATTATCATAAGTTTTAGAAGTAATGTAATTTATCATGTTATGTAAAAATAAAAAGAACCTATGGGTATAATTTATAAATTTAATAAATAAAAGGCAAAGAAAAAAATATATAATGTAATGAGTTGGAGATATCAAAAAAGTTATAAATATTCTTACTTAAATGAGACATTAAAATATAATCAATAATCTCACACAACCAACAATAACGTTTTTGTCCTATCTTTTTTACATCTTCTCCTTTGTTTGCTTTCCTTTCTATGTATTCATAAGTGAAGTATTCAATTCAAATTCAAATATCATCTATCTGTTTATCTCCTTAATGATCGTAAAACTGGTGTAATGAAGACTAATGGTGTTATTTTATGATAAATTTTACCTTGACATTGACTATAAATTAATCGAAACAACACCACCTTGTTGTTTTTTTTATTTTGTTTATTAAAAAAAACTACAAATTAACAAAAAATTATTTTAAAAATATAAAGCAAATTATAAAATAACAATAAAACTATACAAGAGCCAAATACATGGACTAATATGTGGTGGCTCGGAATTTTGTCTTTTAACACCTAAAAACATGGATGTTAATCTATGCTGAAATAGACATTTTAAATATTTTGGAGACATTTTGTAACAACTCAAACTTTAACTACATCAAAATATAATATTTCAACTAGAAACGGTCCAAAGCCTACAATCAAAAGAATAAGATTGCCACTACAAACTATTACACAACTGAGTCAAAAAGGAAAACTATTACAAGGAGTCTTCTAGCTCCTGGAATTATCTCACATCTTCTCCTTACCCTTATCGGTACTTGCTATCTTGCGATAACCTGAAACAGGATTATAATTTTGAAAGAGCGAGGGTTAGACCGATGGTCTAGTGAGTCCCCTCCAATCACTACTGCAACACTTCAAATATTATTTAAAACATTTAAACAAAGTCTTACGCCTCACAAGCGTAACTCACTCTACTAACCAAACCTTTACCACGTTTTACGTTTCGCGAGCGTAACTCACACTATTGACCAACACTGTCGTCAAAGACGGTATGTTTGTCTCGTACTGCCTTATTTTGGGGACACACCCCAATGACATAAACGGGCCACACTTCCCGATACGATCAGGCGGGCCACACTTCCCGACTTAGGTCAAATCTCACGAATTAAATGTATGCATACACTTAATCATCAACAATATATAAACCACAAGGGTTGTGGTGTGGTGGTAAAGGCTTGGGGAGTTCATAGTGCTCAACCCCGGTTCGAGCCCCACTAGGCACTTGTGGCCACTGAGGATAAACTCAGGGCTGCACGTTTTAGCAGCTGGGCCAAAGGCCCTAATTGTCAGGGATTAGTCTGGGCCATAGGCCCAGGATACCCTTTCCAAAAAAAAAAAAATATATATATATATATAAAACGAGTTTATATAAACATAGCATGAACATGCCAATATAATTAAATCAACCTTTTCAATAAACCTTCACATTTATTAAATAACTTTCGTAATCGTAAAGGATTTAGTTTGAAAGACTCACCTCAGATCCTTCTCGCTTAAAGTCTGCTTTCTAACGATTCACTACCTACGACAACACCGATAAATCGGTAAGCCAAAACATAGATAACCCACTTACTCACTGACTAGAACATAAAATACTACACACCGTGCCACCCCGGTCAATACCTCCCCGGTCGAGAACACCCCGGTCGAAACCACCCCGGGCGACACACCGGTCGACACGGGTTCGGTCGACACCGGTCTCCCCCACACCGGTCGACACCGGTCGATATTCAAACTTACTCAGGCGATTCCAAAACTTCGAGAAAACAACTCAGATCCTTAAATCGATCAAATACATGGTTACAAACTCAACAACGAGATCATTTACCGACTAAAACTCTTAAATTGAAGTATTAGGCTAGAATCATACCTTTATTTGCAAAGAAACCGTACGATTCTTCAAAAAACTAATCCTCCCTTCTCCTGCTCTCGTTCTCCTTCAGTCTCTCGAATTATCAGGAATGAATCCCGATAAAATCTTAGGGTTAAGTTATATATATAACCCAAGTTACATTTAACCCCCTTGAACTTTGGGTCTCGCTTAACTTTTCACCCAACTCTCAAAATTATTAAATTTTCGTACCCAGATATTACACATTTATCATTCAATAACTATGTCAAAATAGAAAAAAGAAGAAAAAGATTGTGAAAATCTTTAAATTTGGAGAAATCTTTATAGGATCACTAACAACTGTTTTATATTTTTATAAAAGAGTATTAAAAGTACGGGAATTTAATTAAAATGCCCTTTATTGAAAAACCAGTACCCAATATGCCCCAAATCTTGTTATTTTTGCCAAAATACCCCCTATGTCCGCGTTTTTGAAAAAATGCGGACATAGTGCATTTGGTCCGCGTATGGCTTGAAACGAGGGCTTGGTCCGCGTTTTTCACTGTTACACGCGGACTTGGTCCTCGTTTTTCACTGTTACACGCGGACTTGGTCCTCGTTTCAAGCCATATGGGAACCAAATGCACTATGTCCGCGTTTTTTCAAAAATGCGGACCAAAAACGAGGACATAGGGGGTATTTTGGCAAAAATAACAAGATTTGGGGCATATTGGGTACTGATTTTTCAATAAAGAGCATTTTAATTAAATTCCCTAAAAGTACATATAACTTTAACGGCTATTTTATTTTAGAGATTATAATATTAATTATATTATTAAAAATTTTAATACATTTAATAAAATTTTCTTTCTCTCTTACAAACATTAATTACAATCCTTGTTATTGGTGAGAAATATTAAAATATTATTTCTTTATCTTAAATATTGGGTTTTAGAGATTTTCCAGATTTGAAGATTTGTATATTCTTTTTTTTTTTTCTTATCTATAAATTATTAACTTAACATATATTATAACATACTTGTTGAAGCGAAAAAATTCACCAAAATCCATATTTTAATATAGCTATTGAAGAGGCTATATAACTCAATATTTAAAATAGAGAAATAATATTAAATTATTTTTTACCAATAGAAAAACAATGAGATTAAATGTTTATCACATAAATAATATTAAATTGTTTTCTATCAATAAAAAAACATTAAAAATAAATGTTTATCAGATAAATAATATTTTTATTTAAATATTTTAATAATATAATTAATGTTAAAATCTTAAAAATAGAATATTCATAAATATTTGATAAAATTTCTTTTTAAATATCCTATTAGTAATACTTTATTTTAAAAAATATATAAATTATCTGTCCCGTAAGTGGGACAGCCAATGTTTTTGGTCCGATTTTGTTTTATTGGGCTTAACATAATATCATGGCCCAATACATAACACACGTGCGAATCACGTGATAAAACATGACTCTTTGTTCTTGTTCTTAAGTGCAAATCACAAAATCACACCCAAATTTTTACACCTCTTTCCTTCCTTCCCCCTTTCTCTCTCTAACATTACTTCTCAAATCAAAAATTTCAATTTACAGCACCAAAACCCAACAAAGATCGAATAATACTCAACAAAATCTTTAATTAATGGATTTGTCGGAGCAAGAAGTAGACTTGTTCGGTGATTTAGAATTCGAAAACGAAGATACTAATAAAAAGGAAGACGATAGCGGCCAACAATCTTCATCATCTGCTTCATCTTCATCGTCTTCATCATCCTCTTCCTATTCATCGTCTAATCGGAGCAGTAGCGGAGGAGGTGGCAGTGGAAGTGAGAATAGCAGCGGTGGTTCTGCTGGTGGTGCTGCTGCTAGCGGCGATGGTGGTGGAGGTGAAGAACCGGAGGAAGATGAGGATAATGGTGAAGTGAGGTCAAGTTATTATAATCAGCAGTATGGTTATGATGATGATTATAATGTTGTTGAAGAAGATAAAGATTTGTTTGGGTCTGATAATGAAGAATATGTTAAAACCCAAATTGCTAGCCCTTTTCCTGTACCTGGTAATCAATTTCAATTTAATCTTGTGTCTTTTTTTTTTTTAAATATATATTTTGATGAAAAGATTTCATTTTGATGAATCATTTAAATGGGAAGTGAAATTAGTATTTTAAGCTTACCTATGTGTTTTTTTGATTATATTTTTAAAAGGGGTTGTTTTCTTAAGTTGTTTTTAACTCATTCTTTATTTGCTGTTTTCATGCTGAGTTAGCATGAATTTTACGCAAGAAAAAGAAAGAACGATTGATTTTGTTGTTTTTTGAGCTGAATTTTTGTTGTTATGCTGTTTTTTTTTTGTTGGTGATGGGATTTTAAGTGTAAAGTTATTTCTGGGATTCTCATTATGATCACTACTAATGCATCTAATATTTTTAGGACTTTATTTGATTTGGCATCACAAACTTTTGTTTTTGTGGTTTGTGATTTTGTGAATCATTTGCTTGTGGGATTTCTGCATAGCTACATGTGTCATGTGTGTGTCTTATAATCTAAATGTGTTTCTGATTTTTTTCTCTCTTGGTTTGTTGTATGTGTATGTATGTTTTTTAAAAACAGTCTTGATTGGGTATAGGTGGATATGGGTAATTTATTACTTGCTACAATTTGTTGTTCGCATTTGGATGTTCTATTGTTTTTGGGGAAAGATTGCCTATAAATTCAATTGTATTGCATGTGCTCTTAATGCCAATTTGAGGGAAATTAGTGGCAATCTATTTGACATTTTATTGCCGTTCCCAAACTGAGAAAGTGATTAAAGAAACTTTAGGGAGAAAGATATAGATGATCATATAAGGATAAATAGTCAGGTCGGGCTTCTTGTGTGAGGGATTGTAGAATGTAATGATTTTTTTTTGTGATTAAGTAGGTATTGTTTCCTTAGGTTATGAGAGTGAGTTGGAGTTAAATGATTGCCAAATTTGCGCAATCTTGCTTGAGAGTAGTTATCTTGACATAGTAGATTACTACAGTAACAAACCAAACCAAAAGGACCAAGTAAATCCCAGTTGGAAGTAGGGTTGGTGATGTGATGTTTTCTCTTCATCACAAACATTATTTGACATGTTACATGTAATATGTAGAATAAACAACCCATTCTTTCAGAATGGTATCTAGTTGAAAATTACCCATCCTTCTTTTTTTTTTTATATTGTTAGAAAATAGGTTTGATTGTTGAAAGTCATAGTCTTCCCTATTTTTTGAGATGGTATTATACAGTACCCATAAAATTTAATGTCGAGGTTGTGCATTAGCCGCTTCTATCTTTAATTTGTGCCATTTGGTTTCCTCTTCTTTGTATATGGTAGTTTCATAGTGGAATTTATGTTGCTCACAAAAGAGGGTACTTACCATGTAGGGGATGAAGGTGAAACAATGTAGTTTAGTAAATGTTTCATTCTTCATTCATATGATTTCAAGATTCTATATTATTTGAAATATATATTGATTTTCCATAGCTTGGATAAAGATCTGAGAAACTTTTGTATTCTGTGAAATTTGACAGGCCTTATTAAATTTCCATTGCTTATGATTTCAAGATGCTATATTATTTGAAATACATGTATACATCTTCATCCACTTTATCTCATGCTTCTTACTAAACCATTTTGATTTTCAGTTTTACCACAACCACCAGCACGTAATACAAGCAACCCAGGCAGAGGAGGTTTTGGTCGTGGACGTTGGCAAAATGACAGAGGAGGAGCTGGCATCCTTCCTCGGCCTGGACCATTTCCGCAGAGGCAAAACTATGGTTATGGGTCTAAGTTCTATGCTCCTCGTAATGATGAACGTTTTGTTTCTGAACTCAAGTTTTCAAAGAGTGAAGAAACATTGTCGAGGAAGTGTATAGCATTTCAAGAGGTAAAAGGCGTCGTAGTTTTTTTTCTTTTGTGGTGATAGATTCCAATATTAATCACATGGTACTAAACTCATGACTTTTATGTCAATCACTTTATTTCAATTCATAGATATTGGCATCAATAATTATGCATAGACACTAGTATTTGCATATATCAAAATTATATTTACTTGATTTAACAATTTGCCTACGTTTATGGCATTGCTAGGTTTCTTTTATATTCTTTCAAATTTGCAATAGTACTAAAATTGAATATAAGCAAAACTCAGACAGAAATAATATAATTGTCATTTCTTGAAGTTGAAACCAAAAAGTTGGTTTACAATTTAATTTAGGCTCCATATCTGACAATAGCACTTTTACTAATATTATGGGGCTTCTTTTCTGTCTGTCTGACTGTCTTTTTATCATATTTGTTTTCCACTTTAACGATTTTCTATGTCCTAACATATTCAATATTTTTTTGGATGGTGTCAACTGTCAAGTAGCCGACTGAACTTGGTTGCTATAGCCGTGTGGAAGGCGGAGAAGTATACTTTGATGATAGCAGTTTGGTGAGCCTTGTTGTCATCTCATTAGACTTTCTATCTTAATCCTTTATTCAAGGAAGACAGAGGGGTACACTTTCAGTTTACAGGTCAAATGGCTAGTTTTTAACTCTGAATTTGTTATGACAAAAGTTTTACGACTGGAACAAACAGTGTAAATGTAGACAAACTACTGTGCTAAAGTTTTTACAGTATCCAATCAAAAGTTTATTTTGCCAATCTTTCTTTTGATCTCAAGAAACAAAGTGTGCCTCTTTTTATCCGCAATGGACAGTAGCTTTTAAGCTTATTACACTTTGTTTCATGTTGTCAGCGGCTTTTCAAGCGACTTATTACTGAAGATATTGGAGCTGATTTGAACCAAGGTTTTGATACTTTTATTGAGAAGAAAGGTACACCCGATCTTTGTAATAAATATATAGCCACTTTTGTTGCACATAATAATCTCTGGGACCAAAGGGTTTTTGGCCTAGCGGTATCCGGGTTACCGGTAGAGCCTAGCTTCTTAGGAGGTCAAAGGTTCAAACCTTACCAAAGGCGAGGAGGGTTTGTGCGTTCATATGCTGTATATAAGTATTATGTACTTCAAAACAAATAATAATCTCTCAGGTTTTAATGTACGGGTGTTTAGTATTTACCTATCTTTTGTTGTTTTTGTCTCTCACCAGATTTGGGCTCCCAGGGCTTTGGAGATCTTCTTGCTTGCATTCGAAACAAAAATATTCCGTTACAGAATATGCACTTTGTGGTGAGGGTTGTTTGCATTATTATTTTTATCTGCCTCACTGTATGCTTCAGATTCATTACTTATCTGTTTTTCTTTCTTTTTCTCTGTTTGGTTTTACAGACCTATCGAAACAACCTCAATAAGGTAACTTCTTGTCTTCCATATTTTTTTCGGCATACATCTTTAGCACATGTTTTAATCTATAGTATTCTATATGAGCTAGATTTAGCAAGTTTACAAACTTTATGATCCCAATTATGGTCAAGTTTTATGTTTTACTGTCTTACCGTATTGATTTGATTTCTTTTGGACTTTAGGTTACATATTCTAAGTTTTATAAGATTTAGTTTGATGTGAAATTAATTCAGCATATAATGGGTTTATGGATTTGATTGCTAATTTGCTTTTTTTTTTTTTATAAATTGTAGGGATGTCTTGTATGCAATTTAATTGAAAATTCTAAATATTTCATAATCTCCTACTTGATTTGCTAGGAAAATGCAAACTTTATTTAGAGTGGCCCCAGAAAATGGCAGCTAAACGTTTTTGTATGTAGTATAATTTCTATTTGATCATGTTCAAAATGGCCCCTGAAAATCCTTGTTGGATTTGTAAAAGTGGACTCTTTTTCTGGGACAAAAGAGTATCATGTTCTCTTTTACAACTTGACAAGTTTTACTTTTTGTGCATTCAATTGTTAATCTGTATATACTTGGGTATCTAATGCTTGCTTTCATTTGTGTTTGTTGGCAGATTTTGGCCACTGCTTATATGAGGCATGAGCCTTGGGAAATGGGGGTGCATAAACGGAAAGGGGTTGTGTATCTTGATGTACATAAACTGCCTGAAAGGCCAAAAAGTGAGCTGGATCGCCGGAGGTACTATACCAAAAAACTTGAGTTTTTTTTTTTGTGTTTTTACTTTGTTTCTTTTTCTGGGAATTTTAGAACTTTGTTCAATGATCTGACCAAGATGCCCCACTATAAAATAGAATAAGCAGAGTGATTAAAAAAATATGGGTTCCTCAGTCTCTCTTTACAAGGTTATGATTTATGGAATCTTTTCTGTGTATTGGATTTTTGTATAAATGCCATTATTAGTTGCGATAATTGAACATAAGATTGATTGACTTTCTTTTGTAGTTCTTAGATTTTAACTGTATCCATGTGGGCACTTATGTCTTTATTGGATTAGGTGTTACTGGGGATATTGCTTTGAGACGCTTGCTACTGAAGATCCAACAAGGGATGATGGAGAAGGGATACACCATGTTGATGCCAACGTTGAATATTGTTCTGTAGTCAAAACCAAATTAGGCGCACATCGGATTTTAATGGGTGCTGAAATGGACTGCTGTGATTCCACCGATGATGGAAGGAGATTTTATGTGGAACTTAAAACTAGTCGTGAGGTTTGTGACCTGCATTTTAACTATACCCCTTTCCCATTGCGAGTATTATTCATCCTTTTTTTATGTATATATTTACAGTTGGATTACCACACTGAGGAAAGATTTGAGAGGGAGAAATTGCTAAAGTTTTGGGTATTATTGTCTTTCTAGCTCTACTACATTATACACATTTCACTTGTTTGAATGTTTTAACATATTATGAGCATGAATTAAGAATTTTGGTATGTGTTGTTTCTTTGTTTGGTGATGCTTATATGTTTGAATCTATTTGTTACGTTACAGATTCAGTCTTTTCTTGCTGGTGTCCCATATATCGTCATTGGTTATAGGTACGTTCCATTAAATATAAAAAGATTTTAAACAGTATATGCATAAAGTTTTGACAACACTCATGTGTTCTGCACATGACTCGACCATTTCATGCAAGATTGAATGATTTCTGTTGATGGTTTTTTTGGAGTAACCAATTGATCTTTTTGTAGGGATGATGCTGGCCGGCTTGTGCGTACAGAGAGATTAAGAACGAAAGATATTACTCACAGGGTAAAAATGAAGAATTATTGGCAGGTAAGCATTCGTCGGCTTCCAATGAAAAGATATCTGTATGATCATGTTTTCTGAATTCAATATCGATGGATCCACAGGGAGGAGTTTGTTTGGCATTTGCTGATGAGGTTTTATGTTGGCTTTATGGCACTGTCAAAGAAAGTAAGATTTATTTAAAAGAAGACTAAAAATTCTTCATATTCGTGTATTGAAATGTTTATTGTTTGGGATGACGACAGATGAAGACTATATATTGCAATTTGCTGCACCGTTTACGCGTTTGGAGCTTCTAACTGCACAATCTTGCCCACAAGAAATAACCGATCACGTTGAGCAACTATGAAGAAAGTGGATCCCATTTTGGAGATGGTCTTTTTTCATGACCAAATCCTAGGACTTATTTTTGTTAAAGATGCCCTGAACCCAAAAAGATGGCTCTTTTGAATGATAATGATGATGATATATACATATAGATGATGAATAGGTGATGGAAATTTGAATTATATGTGTTATTTATGTACCTGTAACCATCTAACTTTTTGTTTCTAGGGTTTATGGCAAGTAATATTGGGATTGAATAAACACCATTTTGAGTTGGCTGCTTCTTTTTGATTTTGAGTTCAATATTTTGGTGGTGTATTTGTTTTAACTTCATGTGTCATTGTACTTTTTTTTTTTTCTTTCTTGATGTTACATGCTATTCGCTAGTCTTGATTCTTTATAAAAAATATTCGATTTTTACAAACTAACCTCAAACTCTTTGTTTTTCTTTTGTCAAAAGTGTTTTGGCTTCATTGTCCTACTTGCCAATATAAACATTCTTAAAGTCAAACGCTTACCGGTAAGAATCACCACTCTTATTTACTTTATCTATCGAGTAAGGGGCCGTTTACCAAACGCTTACCAATAAAATATAACACTATCACTTAGCGGGTAAGATTTTTGTCCATCAAAACGGTATCGTAAGCAACAAATTTTCCAATAAGCGTTTACTGGTAAAATTTAACACTATTACTTACTTACCGGGTAAGATTTTAGTCCACCAAAACGGTATCGTATGTAACAATTTTCCCGGTAAGCGTTAACCGTGGTAAGAGTATTCGTCATCACTTACCAGGATAAGACTCTTGGTCCTTGCCTTAGTTCTTAGCGGTAAGATTCTTAGTCATTGCCATCTTCATCCCTAAGGTAATATGACTAGGTAAACGCTTACCCAGGTAAGCGTTTGGTAAACGACCCCTAAGATTTTTGACAATCAAAACGACAAAGCAAGATTGTAGATAAATATTTTTTACCCTGTATACGTTGACAGGTAAGACTTTGCTTTCCTACCAATAAACTTCTCGATTCTTAACATGCTCATCCGATAAGACAACTGACGATAACGTTTATGTGAAAACAAATAATAAAACGCTCCCTAGTTTGTCAATTTTGATTTGAGATGAAGGATCTTATGAAAAAAAAAAGAGTTAAGGTGAGAATGTAAGAAATAATATTGATCGGTTTTAATCTTACTTCCACCAATGAATTATGCTTCATCATCTTGAGATAAAGTGCATCTAAAGGCGGAGTCTCACAGTAACTTAGAGGCCGTTTGACAGTTGCTGAATGATTTGATGCAAAATGATTAAGTGGTTAGAATGATTAATAGACTCTTATGATATAGTGCGAAATTAAATATGGTTGTTTACTAATTGTTCAGAATGAAATCAGGGTTCTGAATGGTTAAGGCAGAGTTAAGATACAAAATCGTTCAGAGGGTTTTGGAACCATTAAGAATCAGACTTTTTTTTATCAAACAAGATTTACCTAGGGAGTTTATAGCGCTCAACCTCAGGGCTGCATGCTTTAACAGTCGATTTCATTGCCAAATGATTAGTCTGGACCAAAAGCCCATGACACCCTTTCCCAAAAAAAAAAAAAGATTTACCTCTTAACGATTCAGAGATTGCCTCTTACTAAAACCATTGAGAAGTAAACAAACAACCCCTTGTAACCCAATCCAATTTGATTTGATTTGATATGTAAATTGTAGGTGGGTTGAGACAAAGAGCGGTTTTTGTTGACCAAAAGAAACCCCAAACAAAACCGACTTGTTCAATATTTCCGTTTTACGGCGGAGCAAGGTTGCATTGCATTTGCAGATGGAGGAGATCGGTGCGTCTACGCCGGACACTACTAGTAGCAGCGCCATGGATGGTGTTTCCATGGATTCGATAATCGAGAGATTGTCTCATCTAGAGAACCTCTACTTTCCTAGGGCTCAACAATCCTCTGCTCTCCTTCCCTCACAACGTAAATCCATCCTTCAAGATCTTTACTCCCGCGACATCCCTGTTTTCTTAGGTAAATCCAATTCTATTTCATCAATTTCTTCTATTTCATAATCAAGGCCTCTTTTTCATTTACGCTAGTTTTTACTGATTGATTAATTATCGGATTAGAGCTTGCAATTCTTAGGTTTAACGATTCGTTCTTGTTGATACAACGATCTCAAGTTTGTTTTACTTCATATCTATGTTTCATATGCTATTGGCATCAGCAATTGCGCTTTGTTCTGCCACAATTGGAATTTAAACTCGAAAATTCCTACTTTTTGTTTAGGTTCAAATGAAATTTCAATAATTGCAGTGGATATTCAATTATTTCGAGCTAGAAAGCTATTAAAATCTATGGCAGTATTTTGAATTTCATGAGTAGTTGGATTTTTTTTCTCTTAATGCAGAATTCGTCTGATTTCGTTTTCATTTATGCGTGGAAGTTTGTTATTGTTGATTAATTGACCTATGCAATCCAATCCTTTAGTCAAATTGATTAACTTTTATATCTGTACATTCTACTGTGTCATTCGTTGATGCATATTCAGAGCGCTACGGATCACTACTAACATTGGAGGAGCTTAAGGAATTTGATGTATTAAGAGACAATTATGAAATCAATTGGCATCTAAATCATCTACGTAGTTTGATTAGTCCAACATCTGAGGATTTGAAGTTGAGGTCCGCAAAGGTTAAAAATCGGAGGCGTGCGTACATGGACAAGTTGATGTTTGATGGGAAATTCTTCTCTGAGGATGCGATGAGGGATAGAGAACCCTACTTGCACCATGAGTTTTTGGGGAAATTTCAAGACCCAAGTGGAAGACGCATGGCTAGGCCTGGGGAGCGGTGGTCTGAAACGTTGTTGAGGAGGGCAGAGGAGGCACTTTTGGTGGAGAAGATTAGGAGGGAGCAGCAGAGATTGGGTGTTGATGAGAGAGATTGGGTGGGGAATGAGAGAGTGCAAGAAGAACAAGAGGAGGAGGAAGAGGAAGAGGAAGAGGAAGAAGAAGAGGAAGAGGAAGATGAAATGGAAGAAGGAAATGATGGTGATATCAATATTCATAGAAGGATGCATCAACGGCAGGTAATTCTTTGCCTTACATTCACTGAAATATCTGGTGCAGCTTTTAATTTTTTTCCTTCTTATTGCTGGGTTCATTAAAAAATATGATAATCTTGAAAATTTATCAAACGGACTATCATATTAATGACTTGCACAATGGAAAAAATAGTTATTTCACATATCATAAATGAATGAATGCATGTTTTAGAGGGTAAAACGGCATGCTAGAATTTGTTATATGCACTGTTCCTAGTAACTTTTGGGGAGCTCATTTGAAGTTGTTATTGCTTACCTATGCAATAGCTCAGAGGTGTATTTCATCATGTGAATTGCTCTAAAATTTCATATATTCAAATGAAAAATAAACCTCAAGAAAACCTATGGATTCACAGAGTAATTTAGAATAAAATTTGAGGAATCTTAGGATTGGGTGTATTTACAGACATTGATCTAAAAAACTGGACGTTTGACAGGTTAATTTTTATTAGCATCATTTCTTTTTCGTCCTGTGATAATTCTATAATGCTATGGGCAGTTTGTAACAGTATAATTCTTAGCATAGCTATGTAAGAAGGTTCATATCTTGTTCATCATCCTTGTTGGGTGAAATTTATCATGGGTCCTCTGGATGAATGACCTTAAATGAGTTTTAAATCAATAGTATGACCTTCTAATTTGTTTTTAGCTCATTGACCTTCACATGACCTGCAGCCGGCTCAAAACAGAACAGACTAGAGTGTTTTATATGTGATGTTGATTCTTGTTGACATGGTTTGTATTTAGGTCCTCCAAGATGACAAGGGTAGTTTAGGCAATGAGGAGGGTACAACAAGTTTATCAGGTGAAGAGATGGCAGATCGAATGGAGCAATTTACGCATGTGATGCAACAGAAGTTTCTTTCGGGTGAAGATCATCATCATTTTAATTACTCGAGTATAGATGAAGATGAAACATTGGATGATCACTGGATGAGGGAAGCTACTCATGATGCCGAAGAGAAGTACTTTGCCGATGTTTGACTACTCACTCATAGTTCTTCTACTGCTACTGTACATTTTCTGTTTTTGGTACATTTTGATGACAATGTTGTACTTGCTTAATAAATGGTGCTTGTTTTTCAACTCAAGTAGCAAAAATGTGGCTTTATTGTTGGGTCAAGTTTTGATGGCATGATTTTCTTATACTAATTTCCTCAAAAACTTTGAACAAATCGTAACTTGTGAATATCAAAGCATGTTTAGCCCAGTGGCAAGGTAACATCCTTGGGGGGTCAGTGGATGGTATCCCTGACTACCAGGTATCCAGATCATGGGCCCGTGATCCCTTAATTGGGCCGGCCCATGGTCGTTGGGGATTAGTCGGGTGGCACCCTTAAGTGGGAGCCCGGATACCCCGGGAACGTGTGTGTTGATGCCGTTCAAAAAAAATCGTAACTTGTGAATGATTTATTCATAATGCTTCATAGATATTATATTATATTTTTGAAATTTAAGACAGCATACATATATTTTTAAAAGCCAAGAACAATTATTGAAAATTTAAGAACATAGCGTGTTCCTCGTTTAGTAAATCAGTCCCAACTGAAAGTCTGAATTTATAGCGATATAATCTTAAACTGGTACTGATATCCACAGTTATAAAAATAATATGTATATATATATATATAATAATACTATTTGATACAAATTTGAGTAATTGAAGTGGTTAAAAATAATTATATAGAAAAATATTTATTTGCGAAATTATGTGGAACTAAAAATGTGATAAAAGAAAAATAGTGATAATGGGATGAGGTGTTGGAGCATCCCACCACTGGTTTTTCAACGTCCATTACGCAGTCGCATCTTCTTCTTCTTCTTCCCGCCGGTCCTCCCCCACTCAAACCCTAAAAAACTCCAATTTCTCACAAAACCCTAATCTCAATATCCTGTATTTTTGGTGAAAATTACTCCTTTTCTTTTTCATCAACGTAGAGAGAAAGGATAAAATGTACAGGGAGAGAGGTGGAGGAGGATCAAAGGCCAAAATAGAGGTGAATTCCAGAGTAGGTGGAGGAGGGGGATTGAATTTGAACGGGAAAGATGATAATAAAGATCGTTTGTCAGCTGGGAGCTCCAGCCTTACTAGGTCGTCTTATCCCGATAACAAATCAACCAAAGGTATTCTTCACCTCCTCTCATGAAATTTGTCATGTACGAGTTTTCTATACCACCGATTTGTGATTTTAGTAACGATCGTATGCTTTTCCTGACTACTCAAACCAAAGGAGCTAATGAAATAGCTCATGTAGGCAGTTTTCTGCACCTAATTCACACAAATGGAAGTCTTTTTTTTTTGGATAATAGAAGTTGAAGAATGAGGAAAATCTATTTTGTTATGTGTTTTTGTCAACACGACAAGTAGATTAAGCCAGATTTTCTCTTCCAGTTGGTTTTAGTTGCATACCTGTTATGGGAATGATTGACAATGGAGGCATTCTTGATTCTGTCAAAAGGATAAATATCATATTACCACATATTAGGCATCAATAGACATTGAATAAGCAAAAATTGAAACTTTACATGGGTTTCAGACTAGCAAATTACTTGACTAAATTAATGTCCCCATGCTTTGCATGGAAGAAGAGAAGAACACATGAAGTAAGATGTGAGCTTGTTGATTAGTAAAGGTAAAAAGGCAAGTAGCTATTTTTAAGTGTAGCATTATAGAAAACAAAAAGGCTATTAAGAAAGTCAATCAGCACTCAGCAAGCATATAATTTGGGTGCTTTATCATGATGAATATGGAAGATATGAAGGGTCCATGGAGCTAGAGCTAATTAGCGGACAAACTTTGTGCTTCTGGAGATCAACAATACTATAAAGGAGAAGCAAACATTCTTGTTTTTTTGATAGGCAATTGTGCAGGCAGTTAGATTCCTGTTACTTTTAAAGCATTGCACTATGGTAACAAGTACATTCTGTGATCTGTCTTCTATGAATTAGAGGTTTCCCATGGGTTGATGAAGTTTTGTGCTTTGATAGGTGTTTCTGTGTGCCGTTGTCCCTGTCTGTTGCAATTTGAACAGACACACAACCTTGAGATATTCTGAAAGTAGCGTGCTACTTTTAAACATTGGCACTACAATGGTCAATGGGATTTATATTAACGAAGTTTTTTTACGGTGTCCTGGATTCCAGATATGTTACACCTGGCAGCCTACATTTATTGAGGTGAATCTTGTTTACAATTTTAACATGCAGTTCTCTGAAATTGAATGCATGGGATCATGTGTGTTTCACTTAGGAATTGCTTATTCTGCCAGTTATTTTTTTGCATATGATCATGTGAAGTTGGAATTAGCACAGAGATTCAGATGATTGAATAAGCAAACAAGTTGGAATAGTGCTTGATGTAACTGGAGTAGGTGATTTTTCATTCCAGATTCATGATGTAAGAAGTTGCATTGTAGGATCCAATGCTTGGAGAGACATGCTTGAAAATTGAGATACCAGGTGGATAATAGCCAAAATCCCCCAAGTGGGTGATGAATTATTGTATCTTTGAGCTGATTGAAGGAGATCATGGTCCTATACCTTGCATCATGCATGGTTCTTTTTCTTTCTATGTTTTTCTCTTTCCACTCCATCTATGGTCCTTGTTTGGAATTATTGAATATGGTTTGAGATAGGGGTTAAGATTATTTTCTTGTGTATAAGTTGGCTTCATATGGCTACAATGGTGGAGCAAGTACATGCAAAAGGATGGTTGAAAGAAGAACTACTTAGTTGGAAGTTTGGAACTAGACAACTAGTATTCTTTATGGTAAATTTTGACTGGCTATATAACAAGTTAGCTGAAACTAATTTGTAATTTCTATAAATTAACTATCAGTTGTGGTTCTGATCATTGCTTCTTTGCTTCATGGTTCTCCATTGTTACACATGATCACAATGGATAAGTTTTTTGCTTCCTTTCGAAAGTACAGTATCTTTGCATTCTATAACGGTCATCATGTTACATTTCTGACAAATATCTACTATCCCTCTTATCATCATGTTACATTTCTGAGTTTGCATATACAGGGTAGAAAAACATACCATCCCTCTTATCATTCTGACAAATATCTTTGCATATATAGGAGAGAAAACCATAGTACTGGAATCTGAAACAGACAGTGAGGAATCAGATGTTAGTGGCTCGGACGGGGAGGAAACATCTTGGATTTCATGGTTTTGCAGTCTACGTGGAAATGAATTTTTCTGTGAAGTTGATGATGATTACATTCAAGATGATTTTAATCTCTGTGGTTTGAGCAACCAAGTTCCATATTATGATTATGCTCTTGATCTGATCTTGGATGTTGAGTCCTCTCATGGTGAAGCTCTTTTCCTACGTTCATATATGATCTTTAGCGTTAATTTATATCCTCAGCTTCCATGATACATTTCATATCTTGTCAGTTTGCATCTGTCATCCATTCTATGCATCGACCAGCAATCATATTATGAAAATCACATTGAGCTACTTATTTACTTCTTAATATGTAGCAGCCTTGTCTAGTTCTTAGTTTGAAATCGCCCGTAGGTTGAACTTTGTTCTCTGTTCACTAGAAAAAGTTCTCATTAGTTGATGCGCTTGAAAGAAGGTAATCTTTCTATTCTTCATACAAAAATATTGTTTTGATTACTGAGATAAACCAAGATGCTAACTTTCTTTCCTTTGGGCGATAGTTAATTTTCCAGAACGTGTAAAAATGGGGCTAGGTGGTCAAGTGACCTTACAGATAGGTGGTTCACTTTGATATATATAATACAATTATTCTTACATTTTCTGAATAATTAAACCTTGATGCTACATTATTTGATATAATTACTTTTCTGTATGACTAATTCCATTGTCCATTGATACAGATACTCAAAAAGGTTTGGAAAGGTTACCTCCAAGTTGAGAAAAGTTCTATTAAGCCCAATTTAATTTTTGAAGCATTTAATTTAGTGATTAGTTGCTAAGCAAAGTTGTGGGAATGGTTAAGACTTGTGCAGGGGGGCCAAGCTAATCGAATGGTGGGGAACGCCTAACTCCTAGATTGCCAATTAACCGTTGCTTGGGGAAATTTTTAGAACACAGGGAGTACAAAACTAGACGCGCTCTTTATATATGGTTGTGTGAGCCCTGAAGCAGACCTGCTTGTTACCTTTATCATTCTACTGGCCCAGGTCTACTCTTGTGTGTTTTTGTGGATATACATAGAATGCATCATGTGGATGTGTGCCTACCAGTGTAGCCTGTAATGTATTACCTTTCATTGTCCTATGAGGATTTCCTTCATTTTTAATCTCGGTATCATTTAAGAACAGAGGAATGATAATAACAAACTGCTTAGTTTGCCTTTTCTTCTGATAATTATGTTTTCTTGGTTCTTTCCAAGTTCGCAACTTGTTGAACTGTGTTGCTTATAATGTGAGGAAATTTTATGTATAACTCACTCCTGCACATGGTTGATTGTTTTAGCCCTGAAGTGAAACTCATACACTGTAACTATTGACTTTCTGCATTCTGCCACAGACTGTTTATTTTGTTCCAGTCTCCAACTAAGGTTGGCTTCTGTTTTTGCTTTAGAACCTCATACTGGATAGTTTCAACTTAATGAGTATGCTGATTCCACTTCTCGTGCTCTTCTGCACCATTCCAGGTAGGTTCTGATTGGTCTCTGTGTCAAACAGTGGCATTAAGGGCATTGCTAGAAGCCTCCTTTTTTGCCATGGAACTCCGAGGTGATAAGCCCCCACATGCACACAATTATATAACCTTTCTCTTACCAATCTTCTTAGTGAAATAGTTTGAGACCCTTGGGTTTTGCTTGGGGGGGCCAAGGGGAAGAATGCTTAATACCGAACCTAAAACATCAATGACATAAAAACTTAGTGGTCTTATCATTTGGAGAGAAAGTAAACAGATATAAAACACACATTCTGAGTTTGTCACTAGCGTAAGTAATAAATCAGAGTACATTTCTGGGAGATTTTGATTTCATTATTATCCACAAGGAGCTTGATGAGAAAACCCTCACATCCCATTCTGTAGGTGTGAATGAGCTGAACTGAATTGTGTGGTAAGTGACTTGATTCTAACTAGCTTGGTTTTGACAATTGCTTAGATTCAGCTTGATTTTAAGCTCAGTTGCTCTAAATGAATGCAACTTGAATTTTTAACTTTGATTGCACTTATAGAATAATAGGTTTTCAAAGTCCTTGCCTTTCAGAAAAAAGGTTTTCAAAGCAGTGTTTTATAAGGCCGAGTCATTACACATTAGTCTTGTCATCTAGAAATCTTATGACTTTTTCAATTGAAAGATTCTGGTCCATTTGCGAATTTTAACATGAAGAAAGAAATGGTGCATCATTCCCATTTGCTCTAAACCTGAGTTAGGCTTGAGCCTGATTCAAGCTTGAGTAGCTTCACTCGCTTTAGATCCCTCCCATCTCCGCCCCCACCCCACCGTTGTATTCTCAATTCAACCTCACCATAGGAAAGTTCAACAGGTAGGAAAACTTGTTGGATGTTGATGTAATCATAAGTTCTAGAGATATATGTTGTTCATGGACTTCTAGAGGAATATGCTCTAGAGGTCTACAGATTATTATTTCATGGAGCACAGAATTTGACCTACTCTTAGCCATATGATCCATATGGCATATTGTCACTAACAATTGTAGTTGGGACTTGATCAGGATTTGTAGACTTGTTATCTACAGTTGGTCTTTTTTCTGCCAGATACACCTATCATCCTTTCAGAGCTGCCTGCAGCATGAGTCAGCATCATATAATCTACTTTTGAACATTTAAAAGGAATAAGAGAAGAATTTGAAAATGAGATTGTGGTCTATGATGCTTCCAATTGGCATAATTGAATTATCTGCTGCATTGGTTGAATGATCAAAATTTGTTCGAGTAGTAATTGGATTTTTCTTTTCAGTTAGAGCTACTATATTCATCACACATAGTTTTCTGAAGTCCATGGTAAAACACATTGTTGATATCCAATGAAAGACAAAAGAGATTATTTTTGATAGGATTTTTAAAGATCCTTATATGGGACGAGTTTTTCTACAAGTTCTGAATGTGTGGAAGTTTGCAAACTCTTATGATATATTGATATGTTGAAAGAAAACGATCATTTTTGTGTTGCCTTTATTTTTTGAAAACCTTCTCAAAATATAAGTTTTAGTTCCTTCTTTTGCAGCCACTTTCACTTGTAAATGCAAGGATTTGACATTCATTGCATCTTCTATTGCTAATCTTACATTGTTTGGACCCTGATCCATAATGTTTTTAAATATACATACATAGAATCATGATTGCTCGTGTTGTCATCTAAATCCTTCCCTATCTAAGTTGCATGTGAGAATTAAGTTGTTTGTATATGCAGATGAAATATTCTCAGAGGAACAAATTGAACAAATCGAGTCGGCAGCAGAGATGCTTTATGGTCTAATTCATGTGAGATATATCTTGACAACTAAAGGATTGGGTGCCATGGTAAGAATTTGAACTGTAATCTTATGTTGGTAGGTTTATACTTCGATAGCAATTAATACGAGATTGTCAATCTTTTGTGAAATAGCTGGATAAGTACAAGAACACAGAATTTGGCAGGTGCCCGAAAGTCTACTGTTGTGGGCAACCCTGTCTTCCTTTTGGCCAGTCGGACATTTCTCGCCAGAGCAATGTAAAGATTTACTGCCCCAAATGTGAAGATATTTATACCCCGCAGTTCAGGTTTCAAGATAGTATCCTTCATTTCAATTTGCAAGTTATTTTTTCCTTTTTAACATAAACTTGGAAGTTTCAACATGCATTAACGAGCATCTTAACCTACAATGAGGTTAGGGTAGTCTTGTTTTTTCTTAGATGATGAATTTCATCATATGCTATCCAGACTAGAATGATGAAATGGATTCATATTCTGCTTGCGTACGTAGACTTACAACCTTATCAACCAAACCAAACAAACCCAATATATCCCACCCAGAGGTAGGGTCTGAAGGGGTAATATGTACGCAAACCTTATCTCTGTGTCAAGAGACAGGCCTTATCAATACTTACTGTATGTTCACTTGTCACTTAATCATACAATATAAATGGTCAATAGGGGTTGAGACGATTTACATGTCCATAGTTGTTCTTCCCCTTGTCCTGTTGTTTCAATTTGACCATTTACGTTAGTTAATTGGATGAAATTGGAAGAGAAAGATTCAATTGCTGTGGTGGGGAGAACCTAAGTATGTGACTGTTAATCTTTTGTTTAACGACCAGGAAAATCTAGTGATCATATGATATAATTTGCCAAACCATTGTTACCCTATGAAAGTTGCAACAATTGGCTCAACAGAGTGTTTGACTATTGTCTAAAATACCTTCAAGATGACAAAATAAGGGAATCTCCGTTGTTAATGTATATGCAACACATCCTAAAATGAAGAGAGTTCCAAGTGTCCTTGTCTGCGATGAGTACATCAGATTATTTAATATGGAGTCAGGAACATGCTGCAACTTTTTTAAATACAAAATTTAGAAGCATAATGGAATAGAAAATTGAAGTGTATTTTGTTTGTGGATCTTGAAATGTTTCTTTAACAACAGCTAGACCTTGATGGGGCCTATTTTGGGTCGACGTTCCCTCATTTGTTCCTATTGACGTATGGACACCTGAAGCCACAAAAGACATTGCAGGAGTATGTTCCTAGAGTATTCGGCTTCAAGGTCCACAAGCCATGATCCACAACCAAGGTGTGTTTTCCAGGCTGCTGGTATTCGCTTCATCGATAATGCCAGTTAAAGCCTTCAAGGTACCATAAGATCTCATCAAAACCTTAGGCTTATACGTTAAACTATGTAACCGGAAAATCTGTGTTTTTATTATTGATTTTTTTTGTTTCAATTATATATATATATATATATATAATTTTTGTTTGGGTGTATTTAGGAAAAGATACTATGTTGCAGTTTTATTAACCCCTTTCATTCTCTCAAATTTCAAGTTGGCCAACAGCTTTTTAGTTGGTGGTTTTAACACAAAAAGAATCACATATTAGGTTCTTTCAACAGTAATTTTTGGCTTTATTATTTATGGTTTGGAACATAAAATAGTTGGAGTTGAAGAATATGCTTCTTTGGCAACATCATGTTGAATATTTGTTATTGAAACTTGATTTTGATTGTATCCTGTTTCAGATTTAAATTATGTTTGCAGGGGTTCATAAATAAAGTGATGGTGTTTCATTTTGGTGAAGTTAATAAGTAATTTTTATGCAACTTTGAATATTTATTTTGGGAAGAGAAAATAATAAATGTGGTTAATTTAAAGTGAATGGAAGAGGATATCTAGTCAGCCTTGATGTGGAAGTATGAGAGAAAGTTATTGCAATTTGTGTGTTTGAGTTGTCCATTTTCATCATTTTGTTTCAGAAACAAATAAAAACATTCTAAATCTGAGCTTCACCACTTTTCATTCAATAATTAATACCAATAAATAACAAATCATTATCCATTATTTATATAAATATTTGTTAGGAATTTTCTAAAAAGCCAAAATAAAAAGGTCCCAACTACGTGAACCCAATAATCGAAATTTAGAAACAAAACAGATCACGTATGATATACAAATGTGTCATGATAATAATATGAAAGAATCCAAATGTAAACAACTACTAAACCCATCGGTTCGAAGTTGGAGTGGAGGAAGATCACTCACTCCCGTCCCCCAAACCCAAACGAATACTGTTAACAAGTCATGATAACCTTCAACAAAAACCAGATACATGATATGGGGTTTGATGTCAGGAACATTTAACTAAAACCCATTCAATGTTTACAACATCATGATTTGAAGATGATATAATTTATTTTTTTTACTTTTTGTGTTTGTTTATTAGAAGTTGAGAAATTTCAATTTGTTAAGCATAAATAAAATAGAGTGTAAAATAGAAATTTGTATATGTAGCATATGGTTTGTGAAATAAGGTGTTTATTTTTATCATGAATGACATAAATCTAATGATAATTACTTTGGGAGTAACAGTAACAATAACAATAGGTTAGGCAAGGCAAATTAATCCAATTGGTATTATATAATATAGATAGAGAAAGGAAATGGATGGTGCACATGGATGGCACGTGATAAAAAGAAAGTAAGAAACACACATAACATAACGGGAATATTCTTGTTATTTCACCCACCATGTATTGTGGATCTTGACTCTCTTTTTATTTATTTATTATGCATATTGCTACCGTTATGTCATAAATGTTTGATCGTTTCAATATAAATTCATTACATGTACTATTATTATAATGTCATAAATGTTGATCGTCTTTCTTTGACCAAGACTAATTACCAATTGACAGAAAACCATACAAATAAATGATTCATACGTGAATTGTTGGTAAAATGAAACATGTAAAAAGGTAGATGATTTTTTTTCAAGTTTCACAATGATGTATATAAATTAATTTTTGAAAGACGAACATATATTAAAAAACCAAAGAAACATACAAAAAAATGCTCTTTGTTTCTACAAACCAGGAGAACCATCCTGAAACAAGCTATCACATAGAAATCATTTATTTATATTTTTTTAACTGAAACAACGTTTCTTATTTTAAACATTTCATATAGGAGACAATTTGTTGAGGAAAGAAAGTCCGAGTAATTAAGAGGAATCAAAAATGCTAATTAATTAATAATGTTAATGGAAAGGGTTATAAAATATTAGCATTTGTTAGTGAGTGGATGGATGGATGTGTACGTTGACGATTGTCAGTGACCCTTGTTGTTTTCTATATGTCTCCCTTTTATTCATTTGTGGATATTTTCTTTTTATTATCTAAATTTCAGTTAAGTTTATAATAATACTTTAATAAATACTATGAATCATCATCAAAATTTTATTAATTTACAATTGTCTTAATACTATTATATATTCGTAAAATTGTAGAAATTTTGAGAATCAATGTGTTATTTTATATGATTTTCTTTTTCATCTACTATACGACTTTTTAGAATGTGTTTGTTTCATAATGTCAACTTTTTTACGTAAGAGATACATTGTGAATCAAATACATAAGAAAATATAAGGTTTTGATTCCATTATGTCTTGTTATATATACAGGGCGTCATTCAAGAGAGACCTGAATATTTTGTGAGATTCGTGAAATCCGATCTCCACCACCAACTAAATTTAATCAAGGGAGAATTGAGTATCTTTCTCCTCTCTCCTTCCGCGGGGAACACTCGTGAACATAAACACGATGCGAACAATTTTATCACATAACCACTATCAAATATATTTTTTGAATTAAACATTGTGATTATGCATTTATCACACTTTGTGAGCACGAAAACACCGAGAACAAAAACATTTAAAAAAAAAAAAAAAAAAACTATAGAGCTTATATATATATGGGAAAAAGATCTAAAGATAAACTTTATTTATTGCAAATATATATGGTTTGTTAATCACATTTCTACCTAGGTACTCTCATAATCACCATTAGTTAACACATCATTAATTAAAAGATGAGTTCATTGTGTTACAAGTTGACTTTTCATAACACCTTACATGTATGTTAAGAAACAAATTAAGAATGAAACACACAATTACGAATTAGGTGAATTAATTCTTAAATCTTATTTTCACTAAATACTAATACAATTCTTATATTTTATGGACCAACACTTTTGGATTCATACATCAAAATAATGCAAAATAATGTTTCATTAGTCAATATTAAACAAAAATCATTTGTTAAATGTGGGGCAATAATTGATTATTGGCAACCTCAATTGACCTCATATGGAACCTGTGTTAGTTTCGTATGTAAATTAATCATATAATATCACAAAGTAATCAACTAATTATTAAGAATTCGATTACAAAGAAAATAGAAGAAGGTTTAAAACAGAAGCTGAGGCTCGTGTGTAACACGATTCCTTTAAACAGATTAGCCATTTGTTCCCAGGGTACAGGAGATGACCACTTGCCTGGAAAAGTCGCCGGAATAATTGTATGCAATATATATTTCGAGAGAGTTGTGTCGTGTATCTATGGAATGCAACCAACCTTCTCAATTTATATTGATGATTTGAAACCGAAATAATTAATTGTAATTAACCAATAATTAAACAATATTCTTTATAACCGAGAAGAATAAATCGTAATTAACTGGTAATCAATATATTAATTATTTGTCTTCAATACATTTGATTTGAAGGTTACAGAAATTGAAACAGTGCATGGCGGCACAACCCGCGAGAGCCACTGTTTCGTTCACATTCCAGTGCATGGCGCGGGTTAACCAAGCTGCACGAGCTCGAGATTTCGAAGCTGCATTCGTGTCCGCAGGTCGCGCCCATGCACAAGTTTGCCGATTTAGCTTACGAAATTCTCAATCGGCACCCCCTTGCGTGCGGGTAGATGTTGGAGTAAAACCATTCAAAGAACCTTGTAACTTGTAAGCCCCTCACACTTCTATGGTTATAATTTATAAACCACTAAATTTTTACTCATTTTTCCTACGTGGGACACTTCCCCACACCCACTTGATTTTTACTTAAATTCATCCAAGTACTCAACTTTGAGTATCGATATCTCATTCACACACACTCCGTTTTGGACATATCATATATCGTTTCAAAGCTCTCATATAGGAGAACACAAACCCACTAAGAGTTAATTAAATATAACACATATATATGTATTTAAATGTGTCCAAAGTTAGTAAAAACACATATTTTTACTAAATTTTCCAACAACCTGCCTATAAGAACACCAATGTGATGTGATATTTTTTGGCCAAGTCAACGACTGAGGCTAGTGAAGGGAAATTGAACACATGACCTGTTTTATATTTTTTTTTATTGTAAACTGATAATGAAAATAATATAATTCAATACCTAATTACAAAAATCTAAAATATATACGTTTATTATATAAATGAAATGCTTTGTGTTAGTAGAGTTTAATATTTATCATATATTTAAACATGTTTAAGAAAAATAAAAGTAGATATTTCAATATAGTAAAAATATATATACTATAAAGTAACATGTGGTGCACATATTATTATTATTATTATTATTATTATATAGTAATGGTTTGTTTAGTATGTCCCTTTTTTGAATTTTGTAAATTCAGCCTCATGTCAATTCAAATTAAAAATAAATAAAACTACTACTTTTTTCCCCAAAAAGGAAAAGAATAAAATAATTAATGACACATTCAAATTCTTATTATTGGAATTTTGTGATGGATTTATTCATTATATTTCACCATCGACATCAAAAAGCATTTGGCTTGACGTTAATTCATTTTCTTTTGACAATCAAGAGTTTTAACCATATCAAAAATGAAAAGTATGTGTGAGTTAATTATATATAAATTAAAAGAAAATATTTCACTATTATTTAACCAAATAATTTATATAGGTCTTAAAACAACAATCAATGAATGGAATTATTTAAGGGAATAAATTATCTACAATTATTATGCAACCAATCATTATTTAAATAAATTAAATCGTGATTTTTCAATCATTTATATTATTATCTTTTACTAATTACTAAACAAGACAAAAAGATTTTTTGTGACTTTTCACACACGAATAATAAATAGAAAAATGAATGAAATAAGTAATTTTTTTTATAAGATAGTATGAAAATAAAATAATGTTTTTTTGAAATGAATTATAGATGTATGAATTGATGAACCACCCTTCTTGACTTAGCCTCCAAGGAAAAACCAACTACCCTTGACATTTTATGTTGATTGCAAATATTAGTTAGTTTTGAAAATGTCAAAGATCATATATATTATATAGTAAAGTCAACGCCCAAAAACATTTATATGCCAACTTTCTCTTTAAGTATATATTGAAACATTAATTGAAAAAAAAAGAATTATATTTAAAACATATTAAATTGTTATTTGAAGCAAATGTTTATAAACTAACCTATGGCTAATCAAACGTTTTTATTTTTTATTTTTGAAGATTGATAATAAAATTGAAAATCCATAAAGAGATGGTGTATATAGTTAATGATGGTGCAAATAGTCACTGGTCCAAAAACGTCAACCTAATTTGTTTTTTTTTTTAAATATTGTTTACAGGGCTTACACAAATTAGAGGTCCCCCTATAATATACATACATACATATATATATATATATATATATATATATACATGTGTGTGTAGAGTCAGGTTCAAACGAGAACAATACATATTTAAAAGAACACGTGAACTAACAAAATCATTAGTATTTTACATTAACACACGAAAAAAGGACTTTAACCACGGCTTCAGGTCCGCATGACTTTTTTGCACGTTAATTTAAAATCACTAATGATTTTGTTAGTTCTCATGTTCTTTTAAATAGTTATTGTTCTCGTTTGATATATATATATATATATACCACTAGCCACTTGTTTTTTTCCCTCTTTTCATATTTCCAGAGAGAAACCAGATAATAAACCATCCTCAAAACCATCAACAATTGAATTTCAAAAACACACACACACAAACATCAAGAATTTGTATGATTAGCTCCCTGTGTGTTCATTCATCTTCTGATTACTAGTTGTCTTCGCCGGTAAATGCGTCACAAGAAATCAGGCCTTCATCATCAGATCAGACAAGATTCAAAAACCCCTCCTCAAAAACCCAATCTTCAAATCCAAATCCCACCAGATAATTACAACTATGAACAACAACCCCCCACTTTCAACAAAAAACAACCTCACCTCATGAATCCCCACAAGTCCTTAAGCTGTTGTTCATCTTCTGAAGCCCTTTTAGCCACCAAAGCAATTGCTCTCAAACTCTTTTTCAACCTTACTCATTTCAAGAATAAGAAGAAGAACAAGCTCTTTTGGATTAAAGCCCCTTCAAGGCTTTTCATCCTTCTCTCTTTACCTTCCATCTACTTCTTTTCTTTAAACCATCATCAATCTTTGTATCTTTATATCCTCTTCTTAATAGCCCTTTGCATCCTCATTTTATCTCTTCTCAACCTTACATCAATTCGGTTACTTGTTGCTCCAATTTTTAAGCTTTCTAACATAGGTAGCAATGCATCAAAGACACGCCCACCAGTTGTTTGGTCAATTGGCTCAAAGAACCGAATCCAGGATACTTCAATTTCTGGGTTCTTGGTGAAGGTTTACAGCAATGGGGATGTTTATGAGGGTGAGTTTTATAAAGGGAAATGTTCTGGAAGTGGGGTGTATTACTATAACATGAATGGGAGATATGAAGGTGATTGGGTTGATCAAAAGTATGATGGTTATGGTGTTGAAACTTGGGCCAAAGGGAGCAGGTATAGGGGTCAATATAGGCAAGGATTGAGGCATGGATATGGGGTTTATAGGTTTTACACTGGGGATATGTATGCTGGAGAATGGATCAAGGGTCAGTGTCATGGCCATGGGGTTCATACTTGTGAGGATGGAAGCAAGTATTTTGGGGAGTTTAAAGGGGGTGTAAAACATGGGCTTGGTCACTACCATTTCAGGTATCATTTATCTTTCTTATATCTCATTTTCATGGTAATGAATTGTGATTGGGTGTTATTTACTTAATGGATTTCTACCATTTTGAGCTTTGTAATCACATTTTAGATGGTCATGGAATGAAAATGTTAAAGAAAGGGATTGAGGTTTATGTGATTTAATGGTAATGCAGAAATGGGGACATGTATGGTGGGGAGTATTTTGCAGACAGAATGCATGGTTTTGGTGTGTACAATTTTGCAAATGGACATCGATACGAGGGTGGTTGGCATGAAGGTAGAAGGCAAGGATTTGGTATGTATACTTTCAGAAATGGTGAGACTCAATCCGGTCACTGGGAAGACGGTGTTCTCAGCATCTCAACGCCTCAAGACAATGCCAAAGTTGTTAAAGCAATCCAGGTACACTTCAAATTCCATCCCCAAACTGTATTAGGGTCATTTGGTCCGTTAAATGATCTTTGTGCAAGATTGGTTTTAAATCCATGATAGTTTTAATAATGTCTTTCTTTTTGTTTCAATTTAGGAAGCTAGACGGATATGTGAGAATGCTGTTGGTGCTGCGAATGTGGAGGTGAAGGTGAGCAGGGCGGTGGCAGCAGCTAACAGGGCGGCCAATGCAGCGAGGGTGGCCGCGGTTAAGGCAGTCCAGAGCCGTGTGCACCAGCAACATGATCCAGCGTTGCTCGCCGTGTGAAGAGTTTCTGGAAAGTTTTGTATAACGGTGGGGTGGATTAGGAGTGTAACCTGCTTGGAACCGCAATCGGTGAAGAGGCCGGTTGAGGAGCAAACAGGGGTGCATCTTGTCTTGTTTCTTCTATAACTGTAATATTAGCGACAAGGGTTATAAACGACAAGGGCACTGACTAAAGTGCTTTTGTAAATGTAAATATATTTCTAGTTTTTATTGTAGGATGTTTGGTTTGGGCTTCTTCTGCAACATCTTACATGTGGTGTTAATAATTGATCCACTTGTGGCTTGTGATGGTGGTGGGGATCCAAATGCTATCAACTCCTCACTTACACGTGAGTCTTGGCTCCAATGGAAACCAAATCTTTAATTTGAAATAGAACAAGTTAATAACAAGAAGATAATTGATTTATTTTCAAGATTATGTAGATCCAATAGCTTTTACTAAAATAGCAAAGTTATCACTTCAAAAACACCCACCCACTTGACTGTCGACATCAATCAAACATTACTGCTTCTAAGATTGCTTAAATGCCCACAAACACAAACCAATTTCCACATCATAGAAAACTAAATACCAAGATAATTTCACGTCTTCTTCATAATTTAACATCAAAAGATTTCAAATGGTCAACAAAATTGTCAGAATCCCTACTACAAAACTGATGAGACTAACAAAAGGGGTGATAAATGGAGGAAAGACTTCAACATTGAGGTGTGATAAATCATTCTGCTAACTCCAAAACTGCAATTAACTCTCGGTTTGCTCCCTCAGCCTTCGAATAGTGCTCCTGACCGTCACAGCACTAGCAGTACTTTTTATACAAAGAGACAAAAGGAATTAGTAGAGGTTGAAAACAATGACATCTCAAGAACAAACGACAAAGGAGATGAATCATTACTTTAATGTGTATGCACCGCCTGCCTTCACTTTGCCACAATCCTTACAACCCCAAATTCCAACAGCCTTTCTCTTCACTGCATACTGTGCAATATATTCAAAATGCAAGGCAGAAGAAAAATATTTTGAGATTGACAAACATTTGCAGAAAATGATCCTTTTTCTAAGCTTCATCAATGAAAACAGCAATAGTAGACTTACCTTTCCACAGAATTCACAGAAATATTTGCTGTGCTGGCTAACCTCCATTTTCTTGATCTGCTTTCGCAGACTAGCACCATAACGGGTACCTAAAGAAGGTTGCAAGTGACAAAGCATCATAAACGGGAATCAAAGACACAATGTTATGATGTACTCCACAGGTAATTAAGAATAAATCTATGATTCATCAATGAAGATTCTAAATGTGGTAGAGAAGAAAAGCATCACTTTTGTAAAACATTTCCATACTTGTTTTACTATTGTGTGCTTATCAAAAAAGTATATTATGCACCAAAGTCAAACCAGAACATTCAACAAAGCCTTATGCCCAGAAAACAAAATTTAGTAATAGAAGGTAAGCATAAGTTGCTAAACAGAATTGTGTATATCTACATTGCACTATGTATCCATAACATTAAAAACTGGAAAACAGATTGTGATAGCTAATTCATATCATCCTGAGCAATTAGCAACCTCCTCTGAAAGCAAGAAACAGGACACTCACCATACTTTCCGACAATTCCAGCCTTCTTTGTCCTCTTTGTCTGCAAATCAAATTTGCAAGAAATTAATTAAAATATAATTAGTATTTAGAAGACACCTTAGAGAAATGCCAGAGTAATTAATTTGCAATTTTAAGATTAAAAAAAGCAAAATACATTTAAAGGGGGTCATTCTGGGGTCATTGTGTTCGGCAAGTAGTCCCTGCATTCCTAATAAAAATCCCAAATCTTGATACTGCGTTCAGTCCTAGTACTTATAAAATACAGAATATTCCCGACATTTTTAACATCAATGTCTTTTTATTATTGTTACCCCTGTCCAGTATCAAACTTGATGTACAGGGTTGGAATGCAGATTCAGGTGCATCTCTATTCAAAAAGGTACTGGCCTACTGGGTATTATTTATCGTACATAGGCAGGCAACATTAACAGTAATCCTAGTATTACGAGAAATGTAATACCAATGAATTATCAATCGTCTTTCACATCACAATGCATGGTAAATGTAAAACTTTCAGATGGTACAACTATTTCATGCAAGATTAAGAATAATTAAAGACCATTCACCACCTGTAATATTTGAACAATTTAGAGAATTTAATTGTCATGGACATAATCCAAGTCCATAAACCACCTATTATTCTTCAACTATGTAAAAGGATTTCTACTTCGAAGTTTAGTGACAAATCTAATTATCAGATGGTTATAACTTACAAGTCATATTTAAGACAAAGATTGTCCCGTTTGCAGTAGTTCTTTGTGAAGTTTATCAAAATTATTCTTATAATTTATAAATCCAGTTCTACACCTCTTACCAGTTATTGAAAAAATTCCCATTTTGACATCAAAAATCAGAAGACATTGCTGATTTGGAAGAGTGTTCTATACAACCACTTAATTCGCCCCCTAGGACTAAACATCACCACCGTTTGGATTAACAACTAACTGTGGAATTAAGTGTTTCAAAAATTAATAAAAAGATTAATGGTATTTTCTGTGGTTACCAATCATCCTTTTCAGGTAATATTTCCAATCCTATACAAGTAATTGCATCATTGGAAATTTGGAATAATAGAATTTCTCTTTAAACATACCAAATGATATTAGCATCGAATATTTAAATCTCATTTATAACAATCTAATAATAATTACATTTTACATGTCCACTTAAACCGTTAAACGTATGTTTAATTAATCCCTGCTCAAACGTTAGATGTCTAGCTTTTTCAGAATACTGTTTGGGAGTGGATGGATGGAGTACGTGCAAATCATTAAAAAAGTTCTGATTTTCTATCAGTAAACAACAACAACAAAAAAGTAGCCACAAATCAATTAAGCTAGCTGATTCTCAATATACATATACATTATGAACTTCAAGTATAATTTCAAAGATTAAAACAAGTATGTAAACGTACCAAAATCCTACCATCAAATTAAACAATTTACTTGTTCAAAAATTTGCCAGGATAATCAATTTTAAGAGAGACAATACCATTTTGCAAGATCGGAATAGGAGAGTGCGCAAGTCGCCGAGAAATAAAGCACGGCGGGGGACGATGAATTGAAACCCTAAATTATTCGGATCTCACGATATATAATATAATTTATCGGGCTTTCAAAATCATTGGGTTGTTGCTATTCCATATTGGGCCGGGTCACGCTCAACGTTGGGTGTAGGATCCGAACCATTTTTATGAATATTATTTATTTAGCATCAACAAACCCCTTGATGATGATATTGATTTTCTAAGCTTATTCACTTTAAATTTATCAAATATTTTATGTTTTATTAATAACTGTCATGTGATATTAACAATTTTTATCTTAAAATTTTGAGAACGGTACTAATTCATATTTTTAAATATCAACATGTCATGTGTTTGCCTTGTGTGCAAAATATTAGAATTTATGTGTAAACGTTTTTATAGTCAAGTGTTTCAAAGAACGATTGCATGCATTTTGATCATAACTATGTGATCCATACAAGTAAAGTTAGTATCATGGATGTTGATGCATGTGAGCAATTTTTATTTCCAGTTACTTTATATCGAAAATCATGAGCTAATTGAACATAAATCTCACTACTAGTATGTATCTCATGACACATCAAAGCTAAGAGCAACAAGAGTAAAGAAAAAGTATAGCCTGGTGTACTAAATGGCCTTTAACTTTACGTTTATGATTATGTTAAGTTATTTTCAATTTCGAATTGCATTATGTACTTAAATTAGACTTTGTGGTTATGTTCTTAAATTCGAATTGCACCTTTTCCTTTATATGGAAATGAGGTTAATTTGGGAAATCTGGTAAAATTCAAGCTCATGTTTTTTCAAACACTTAGGAGGTGTTTGGTTGGGGTATTGAGGGGTAAGGAATGAGAATGATAATGAAAATTGGTGTTTGGTTTGATATAATATAATGGATTCATTACCCCAAACCCATTAATTTCCATTCCTGACCAAATTGGGGGGAATGAAAATTTTATTCCTGCTTAGTCATCTTTTCTCATGCGTTCGTTTATTTGTCGATGTTGAATGTAAAATATTTTTTATTTTCATGTTGGATGTCACATATTTGTATTAAAAATATTATATAAAACATTTTTTTATTAATTATTTTGGTTTAACCAAACAACATCAATGCAATGCCCATTCCTATTCACATTCTTCTGCATTCCCATTTTCATTTTCATTTCTTATAATGAACCAAACGCCCCCTTATTCTTTCCTCATTTTAGTTTGTCTTAAAATAAGTGTCCACCTTTATAAATAATTTTGCACTTTCACATGAAATGTATAAAGTATCTCTATATTATCAAGGATAAAAATGTCATTTGATTATTTAAAAAGAGTAATACTTACATATTCGTAAAATTTTATGTCATTTTTACCATGGACATTTAGTAAATTTTATTAATTGTTTGTTCTTGTTTCTTGTTTATATTTAAAGAAGAGAGAGAAAATAAGAAGAGATTCCAAATAGAAGCAAGTTGGGAGAGACTTGAAAGCGTCGACTTTTTAGCAAGACCTTGACTTGTTTTTTCCATCTGTCCACATTGATTGCCCCCCTTCCCCCCTATCATGGCTACTGCCTACTATACATACCATTTGCTTGCGATGCTAAGGGCATCCGTAATGGTCAAGTCTTTTAAAGACTTTATCTACTTGTCACGTCACCAAAAATTCATCTTCAAATAATTACTCCAATGGTCAAGTGTTTCAAAAGTTTTTTTTTGCATTTTTAATTCATTTTTAATATATATAAACACTCTTACCTATTCTTCAAGCTTTTGCTCAAAGACTTGACATCCACCAAGAGCTATTATTCAAGCTTTTCCTCCAATAGAGAAATTCTCCATCAAGTCTTCATCAAGTCATTTTTCAAGTCATTAAATTTACCATTGGAGATGCTCTAAGGGCATCCGCAATGGTCAAGTCTTTTAAAGACTTGATCTATTTACCACATCATCAAAAAGTCATCTTCAAATTACTACTCCAATGGTCAAGTTTTTTAAAAGTTTTTTTTTGTATTTTTAATTCATTTTTAATATAGATAAACCCCAAAAAACACACTTGCCTATTCTTCAAGTTTTTGCTCAAAGACTTGACATCCACCAAGTCTTCCCATGTCAAGCTATTCTTCAAGCTTTTGCTCCAACAATGAAATTTGACATTAAGTCTTTATCAAGTCTTTCATCAAGTCATTACATTTACCATTGGAGATGCTCTAAGAGCATACACAGTGTACGAGTTATTCATCGAGCTTTTTCATAGTTTTTTTCTTACACATTATTGTCACATCAACAACTTAAAAACCTTTATATACCTCCACTATGTGAAAAACCTCACCCAAGCTTTTTCATTACTTTTTTAAACTATTCAGGGTCCCACTATTTTAACTTTATATCATTTTTATTCTTATTTATAAAAATAAATACATTAAAATTCATACAAATACATATTTATTCATATCAAGAAAATATTATTAATTTAATTATGTATTTATTTTACATAATTTTTTTAATATTTTAATACAATATATTATATATATATAAATTTCTTATTGTAGAACAATTAACCACTTAAATAAAACAAAATTAAACAAAACTTTATATTACGATACTTGAAATTAAACAATACTATATATTACAAGTAAAAATCTAGCTAGGTAAAAATAAAGAAAAAAAGTTATTTTAAAAGTATGTACAATAAAATTAATAAAAATTAGGTTATTAAGAAATATATAAAAGTTGTATAAAAAGTTTGTAAAATAAAAATTAAAAAATGTTAAATTTAAAAGTATGTATAACAGAAAATAAAAAGTGGGTCATTAAGAAATCTGTTAAAACTGTATAAATATGTCAAATTTGAGATATTATTTTAAAAATATAAAATATAATTACTTTCATTATGTATTTATTTATTTATATTATTTATTTAATAATTATATTTAAATAGGATTACTTTAAATATATTAATAAATAAAACTGGTAAATAAATAAAACTGATTAAATACGAAACTTTTATAAAATTCTATAAAGTTAAAACTGATTAAATACGAAAAAGCTACGAAAAAACAGGTCGTGCAGTTACGAGCTATGACGAAAAACCTCGCGAAAAAACTCAAATGAAAAAGCTGTCCACTATGTGAAAAACCTCAAAAGGAGCTTTTTGTTTTATGAAAAACCTCTGAAAAAGCTTTGAAAAAGCTTCCTACGAGCACATTGTGGATGCTCTAATTACATTCTTATTAATGTCAAAATCAGATTAATTCATGCATTGAGAATGTAAAAAACAGGTTTTGATGTTGATGTGTGTGAGAAAAAAATAATTGGGCAATGCTAATGACACCCTTATATATGGACAATGCTAATGACACCCTTAGAGCATCTCCAACGTGACACTATATTTACGTTTTTGGCGGCTGTGGGTGTCCAACCGGCCGGCAATTCATTTATTTTTTTGCCGGTCACCAAAAAACTCCGACAAATATGCCGGTCCATCTTTGGCCGCTAAAAATGTTTGAGCCCACTGCTTTCCAATTTTTTTTTGTTTTTCAATTATTTTAATTTAATTCTTGTTTTGATAATATATATGTAAATGTAATTATAGTATAATAGTAAATAAAATATGTTATTTTAATGTGGGGTCCACAAATTTGGTGTTTTTTTAGAGGATGGTTGGAGTTAAGTTTTTTTTTTTGGTGTTGATGGGTCCACCATATTTAGTGTTTTTTTTAGTGCTAAGGTTGAGGATGCTCTTATATATATATATAGAGTCTAAATAAGCATTTATCAAATGTCTACAACAACTTTTGAGGCTACACTATAATACTTCAACATAAAATATTAGGTTCCATGATTAAATGGACATTTGCCTAGGTGGTATATTGAATGCCTTTTTTTTTATATTCCAAAGTCCTAATTGGTGGTATATCGAGTGCCCTTTTTTTTTATGATAATAAAACCATCGGTCAAAATCAATTCAATAAAAAAAAATCTATTTAGAATAAAAGGGATTCAAACAAACAATCCAGTTTTAACGTCAAAGCTCTCGACCATATAACTATTTTTTTAAAAGACATTTTTTATTTTATTCAACTGAATAGAACATTATCATATCGACAAATGCTACCACATGAAATATTAGAATGGTGAATATGAAAATTATGAAAAATGAGGTTGTAGATGAAATAATAGAGAGGTGTAAATCAAGTAATTGAGAGGTATAGTGTGGAGAAATATTGGTTTATTGCAACACATATATAATGTTTTTATGTGCTTAAAATGTCGACTTAATAAATCCTAGATAAATAATCACATGATTGATCGAATAATTCATTTTCTTCATCAAGTAGGACCAACACCACCTTACCTAAAACATTACAACCCAAAACTATAAACCTTGTATGAAATGACTTAATTTGCATTATTAGAACATTGACGATGCATATATGTGTTCACATGTCTTTTATAAAAGCATTAAAAGACGAAAATGTCAAGCAAGTAGTCGCGTATGAAGATATGCAACATTAAAAGAAAAGTCATGTAAGATTATTCTCATAAACAAAATGTATTTTTTTCCTATCTTCAAACGCAACATTTGATCTAATATATATATATATATATACATTGATAATATTTTTTTTTAATTATCAGTCAAATAAATACAAATAAATAATTTATGTTGAAATATTTTGAGAAAATATAAAAGCTTCTAAAATGATTTAAATACAAAGTATTATACTTTTTAAGTTTTCAAATCCATTTTCAACAAACTTATAGAAGGAATAAATTATACAACAAGCATATAAAATATATTATTTTTTAACATGTAGTGGATTCATGTTTTTAGTGGCTATTAAAAATATATACGAAAGTGTATAACAATAAAAAAAATACATCATAGGACAAACAAACAACAACATATGTAAATATGCATTTTTTCTTCTCAAGAAGAAAAAAAAAAAAAAAAAGGTAACATTACTAAAAACTAAATATTTTATAATACAAGCGAAATGTAACATGGTGAGCATAGCAAGCAATGACGTGGGCGGTGTGCATATGACATGCCATTGTTCTAATCTATATATATATACACACATATTCCACCTAATTAAAATTTCAACTTTTATGCTTTATAATAAAAAAAGAAAACATTGAAATCAAAGTTGGGTTTTTATTATAATACACAACTTTTTAATAGAAATTATTAGTAATAAATTTTGTACATGTTAAATTATTAGCGAAACAGGTGATTTTCAAGAAATCTTTTCTGTATTATAATAGTACTAGAAGTGTACTCGCGCAATGCCGCTAGATACATCACGATTTTAATGTTTCGTTTTATTTTCTATTTTTTGTCGATTTACATTACGATTTTGGTTGGTTGTGAGAGATTGATAATGATT
The DNA here is from genome assembly GCA_954870635.1 of Arctium minus. Taxonomy (NCBI): domain Eukaryota; kingdom Viridiplantae; phylum Streptophyta; class Magnoliopsida; order Asterales; family Asteraceae; genus Arctium; species Arctium minus. The sequence continues at coordinate 455,958 of OX941089.1, read as the reverse complement.
TTTTTTATATAAATTTGTTTAATTTAGACTTAATAATATAATGTAATTTATTTTGGTTTAAAAATATAATTTTTTTTATAAAATATTCTGTTAGATTTTTTTAATTATATTTTATATTTTTATATTTAAAATTTGATTTTTATTCTATATTTAATTATGCTGAGAGTTATTTTAGGGGAGTTAAAGTGAAAAATGATTTTAGAAGAGTTAAAATGGTTAGAGTTAATGATTGAAAATTAATAAATAGCATTAAGTGTAGTACATACTGCTTTAATGGTTGTTTTTTAAGTAATTAGCATTAAATAGCTGTACATTAAGCTTTAAGACTTATTTTTAAGAGTTTTTTATGTCATCTTTATAATATAGTATAGATATAGATAGATTTAATTAATTACTATTATTTATAAAAACCATTAACTAACGAAATTAAGAGATGGGTTTTTGAAATGAAAAGACTGGTTTTTATCTTTTTGTAGGAAGGAGGTTGTCGTTTCGTTTGTCTCAGCAGTGGTGGTAAATGGTAATTTCACTTTGAAACCTTCCTTTTGAATTGAATTGCGGAGTCAAATTTGCCTTTTCTTTCTTGGTGGGGTTTTCTTGTCAAACCGATTCACTGCTGTTCCCATCCATATCTCATAAATAAATAAATAGATAAAAACCTTTCATTTATACTCTCTTCACAATTCCACCCAAAAATTCATCTCAATTCTCTAATTAGGGTTCTTCATGATGAAATGTTTCAGTATTTTCAAAGCCAAGAAAAGAGGGAAATCTTCACCAGAGCTGAGGGAGCAACAAAACGCATCAACAAAGCCACCTACAAGATTAGTCAAGTCAACAGGCTCAATCTCTTCACCAAGAACCATACCTGAATTGTACAAAGAAAAAGGACACAATTTGACCAAGTTTTCATTTTCAGAGCTCAGAAATGCTACTAATAATTTCAATAGGTTGTTAAAGATTGGAGAAGGTGGATTTGGGAGTGTGTATAAAGGCTCTCTTAGACGTCTTGATCCTCAAGCTCACCCTCTTGTTGTTGCCATCAAGAAGCTCAATAGAAATGGCATGCAGGTACCTACCTACTCTTGATTTTTTTAATTTCACTAAATTGTGTTTATTTATTCAAGAATATATTCTTTCCCTGTGTTATTTTTAATAATGATTATTGGTATGGATTGGTTTTGATCTTAGAAAAGCTCTTCTTTTTCAATTATGAATTTTTTATGATTTTGTGCACAAAGTGTCATTAGGTATGCAGGACCAATAATAACTCAAATCCCAATGATCTTAATCTGGGTTAACTAGTTTTCGATAGGAATACCAGAAAGATTGAGTCTTTGATCATTATAAAGTTGTGATCTTTTTGTTTGGTACATAATTATGTGACAAATCAAGACACTGAATCTTGATCATTTTTGTTAAAAGTGTATAACATATAGAAAGACGCAAGTCTCATGCTTTCTGGGTTTTATTCATGGGGATTGACTTAATTGTGGTGGTATTTACTTGAGCATTTAGGGTTTTAATATGCGACATTTTGATTTGTTGTTGTACATTGTGAAGGGGCATAAAGAATGGTTAGCAGAAGTTCAGTTTCTTGGGGTTGTGGATCACCCTAACCTTGTAAAGCTTTTGGGATACTGCTCCGTAGACGGAGAACGGGGGATACAAAGACTATTGGTTTACGAGTACATGCCGAACAAGAGCTTAGAAGCTCATCTTTTCAGCCGTGCATTGCCACCGATTCCTTGGAAAACAAGGCTACAAATCCTCCTTGGAGCAGCCGAGGGCCTCGCTTATCTTCACGAGGGTTTGGAAATCCAGGTATATATAATAATAATAACTCCATTTGAGATTTTGACAAGGAGAAATCCAACTATATACTAATGTTTCTTTGTTCTGTATTTTGACAAGGTTATATTTCGTGACTTCAAGTCTTCGAATGTGTTGTTGGATGAGAACTTCAATGCGAAACTTTCGGATTTTGGTCTTGCTAGAGAAGGACCACAAGGGGACCGGACTCACGTGTCTACAATGGTGAGTAAATATGTCGTACCATGTGTTGTAATGGCTCGATTTTATGCTAACTTAATTGGTATGATTTCCAGCCTGTTGGGACGTACGGATATGCTGCACCGGAGTACGTGGAAACTGGGCATCTTAAGTCAAAGAGTGACTTGTGGAGTTTTGGAGTGGTAATATATGAGATCCTATCGGGCAGGAAGGCGATCGATAGAAACCTACCACAATCTGAACAGAAACTTATTGAATGGGTGAAACAGTTCCCGGCGGATAGCAAGAGGTTTCGGATGATCATGGATCCTCGTTTAAACAATCAATATTCGATGGAGGGTGCGCGGAAAGTTGCGAAATTGGCGAATAGTTGTCTGCGTAGGAACCCTGACGAGCGACCAGAAATGAGTAGGATCGTGGATGTGTTACAAGAGGCAATAAGAGAGTTGGAAGAGGATACGATCCCTGAAATGCGGCCGGAGTCATCGAAGCGGAGAATGGTTGGTGTGGCTTAGGTGATTAAGAGTTGGTAGTAGAAAACTGAGTAAGAAGGTTATTTGGATCCATCACATCGAAGCTTTGCAAATATAAGAAGAGACATATAATTTATGGTAATAAAGTCCTTTGGGGATTTTCCTGACTGTTTTCGAGGTGATAGCTAGCTGTGTAAAGATATATAAAAGAAAGGTTCAAATAGGTTCATTTTTAGATCGAGTCTAGAGAGAGAGAGATTGTTGTTTATGTTGATGAAATTGAAAGGGTTTGATTTTGGGTAATGCTGTGTTCTCGAAACTTATTTAACGAAGGAAAGGAAAGGAAAGTGAGGGAAAGGGGAGGAAAGTAAAAAAAACTTGTCTTTCTCGAAACTTTTTTAGGAGAAAAAGAAAAGGAAACGGATGGAAATAATTGATAACTTTCCTCCCAAATGTGGGAGGAAAGGGAAGGAAAGGAAAGGAAATAAATTAAAATCATTTAAAAAAATTACTGAAATTATTAAAATTACAAAACTATCCAATCTTTTATTATAAAGAATATACTATATTTATTTACATTACATAGTCTTAATGAAAACATTATTCTACTTTTACACTTTTTTATTTAAATAAAATGATCCATTTACGCGTCTGGGCCGAAATCGGTTAAATTCTGGGCCCAGTCAACTATAAAAAAAAACATGTATTTTTATTTATATCAGTTTGACAAAAAAAATATTAAAAAAAGACTACACTTATCAAGACAATTTTTGTAGCTTTATATATCCACCATCTTAAACCTCAAATTTGTTTTTATTTTTATACGTGAAAATTGTAATACTAATTTAATAACTAGATTACAAACCCAACGTGATTTAACGCTTTGGTTCTTCCAGTTAAAGAAGAACCACAACCCAAGCTTAAATTCTTTATTTATATCACAACATGTACATGTTGTATATAAAAAAAAAAAAAAAAAAAAATGATAAAAATACAACCAATCAGTAAGCCTATTTTTCAAATTAAGAATTGGTTTGGGCTTAATGAAAAACTAGGCTCAATGCCCCATTATTATTGTACATCTCATCTCTACTTATATGAAAATATTCAATAGCGATAAGTTATGGTTAAAAATGATTTAGATTAATCCTAATCGAAGATTAATAATAAGATGTATCGAATATTAAGCATATTTCATAGGATGAGGAGTGAGATTAAAGTGACTAGAGTTCATACCGAATAATATATTAACTAAACAATATTGTATGATGTTTGTTTAATTTAAATAAAATAATCTATATCTATACTATATATTAAAATTCTATTACGGTTATTGAAAAAGGTAGTTTTTGGAAAAATATTATATTTACCACCCTTATAATTAATTATTTAATTTACTTTATATCCTTTATTTTTTCATTTTTCATTTTACATCCTTATCATATTAACACACATAATTGTATATGAACAAAAATACAATGAAAAAATACGTTTCTTTTTTTACAAATTATACCATTATAACCGTCTCGTCAATACCTTCAAAACGAGCCAAATATTGAATATTTTTTAATTTAACCGTACTATTAAATATCGTGAATATCTACGAATTAAATTGTTTTATATCCATACATTTTATTTTTTTTCAGCGTTAGCACATTAAAAATACATAATCGTAAAATATATTAAAAATACGTTTCATTCTTATTATAAGTAAATCACGGTAATCTCTACTATATTATAAAAATTATAATACAGTTTTTATAAACCTTTGAAAGCCAATTTTTTTTTTCCCAATGTTTCACTTCCTAATTCAATTAAATGTTACGTTTATCACCCTTACAATTAGTTATTTAATTTATTTTATATCTCTTGTTTTCTTATTTTCTATTTTACATACCTATCATGTTAACATAAATAATCATATACGAACAAGAATGGAATAAACAATACGTTTCTTCTTTTTACAAAATATATCATTATAATCGTCTCATCAATATCTTTAAAACGAGCACAATATTGAATATTTTTTTTAATTTAACCTTACTATTAAATATCATGAATATCTACGAACTAATTTGTTTTCTATCCATGCGTTTTACTTTTTTCCACCGTTAGCACATTAAAAATACATAATCGTAAAATACGTTTCATTCTTATTATAAAATATATCATTATAATTTTTTTCGTCAATAATTGTAATATAAATTAATTATTGAATATTTTTATGGGTTTATGATTTCATAAGTTGTGATTTTTAGGTCATGGTTGATTGTTGATGACATGTCTATAAGAAAATAAAATTAATTGTTCGTTCTTTACTTACATTCCGCTGTATCGCACGGGTACGTGCCTAGTATAATATAATAAATTAATTACTAAGATAGAATAGATGTAAAAAAGTATGATAACATTAAAATGAGACGAATTGAAAAAGTAGGGGTATTGGTTTAAACCCTGCCTGGAGTTGAGAAGGTGCAGAAAATAATGGTGAACAGGAGGTTCACACTCATCCAAACAGTTGCAACCGCCGGAATCTTTTCTGCCCTCTCCTTCTGGTAGCTACTACTTTCCAAAACCCTAATTTCTTCGCAATCTCCCTATCACTAATCTTCTACTTCCTCCCTTCCTTGTTAGGTATGGCTTCATGTTCGGCAAAGAATCTTCTCGCAAGGAATTAGGCGATCTAATCGCAGATCTTCGTCGCCAAAATCCTGATTCTTCCTCTCCTCCACACTCTTGATTTCGTAAACTCTCACTCTCACATTCCATCAAATCAATCTTTACTAAACAAAAATTGCTCTAAACCTTTATCATGTGAAGCCAATTTCTTTAACCTTAACATGTGCTTACTTTTCTACTTTCAAATCATGTGAATGTTACTCCCTTTTCTAACCGCATTGACCTAAATCAAAATGCTTCTTATTTTTTTCTCACTAGTGGTACAGTAAAAGAAATTAGAAGCTTAATTTATTTGTTGGCTTGATTTCCAAATTGTAGTTTGATGGTAATTCTGGTTTTGAGACATACTGATATGCTGAATATATATATATATATATATTAGTGACTTTTGATTGATCAACAAGGATTAGAAAGAGTTGTTGAAAAAATAGATCATCATTATGTATTTCGCGTTTCAAGCATTGTAAACCGTTTAGTTCAGTTTTTTAGAATCATTTTCACAACAATCCAGTTTAGCTCACAAAACCAGCCTCTCTACGAGAGATCATCCTACTTTTGAGTGAGACATGTGGTGTATGTTTGGTTTGGGGGAAGTCATGGTGTTGATGAATGTATTTCTTATGCGATTAATTGTAATATTGTTCATTAGGTGGTAGTACTTGAGGAATAACTTAAATAATGCTTACAAGGTTTTTGTGTGTTAATTGTTCATTAGGTGATGCTGCTGTTATTTATACACAATTATGGTATGTGCAGGTGTGCTTTGGCGTCGAGGATTGTAGGTAGCTTGGAGTCGAAATCAAGTCATATCTTCAATGTAGGATATCCTATCCATGACAATAATAATGCACATTACTCTTTTTCTGTAGTTGTTTTAGGCAGCTTTGTCTTTTTTCAATATTAAACTTGTTCTTTCTCTGCAATAGATCTCAACTTATCATATTATATAGTCAGTTTGTGTATTTTCTCTTGCCTTGTATCCTATTCCTCCTGTCATGATTTGGGATTGTTTGTAATTGTTCTCAGTGGTGGTAGCACCAACTTGAATTTATGGGATGTTGACTTGAAAAATACCTATTTTTGTTTTGTTTTATAGAACAACATACCTATTTTCATCAATATGTAATGAAAATGTTGTGGGTAGAATTGTTTAGACATTAGAAACAGGACCAAACCATCATACATATACAAACAATGATCCAGTTGTTGCAAAAATCAATTTCAAATGGAAGCAATAACTAACTAACTAGCCGGCCAACAATTCAGAATCAATTTAATAAATAATATCATTAAAAGAATGGTGTATAAATAACTGAATAATGAGATTACAATGCTTGTAGCAGCTATTGTTGGTGATAATTTAGTTGGCAATTCAAACAATGTTGCGTAGAAGTAATCGCTCATACATTACTATGTATGAAAATAAACTCGTATGTTTTGCCTTTTTCGCAAAATCCACAAACAAAATCCAAAAGGAATTAGTCAAAAATCACACAATGAAGCTTACCCCATGTTCTTGTTCTATATATACATTCTTCAAACATCTCAACAGATATATTCTTCCATAATCAATCATGGAGAGTAAGAGATATTATAACTTTTTACCACAATTTTCTTTTATCTTCATTCTTGCTTTAACCAACATCTTTAACACCACTTTTGTGAATGCTAACCAAGCCGAAACCTACATTGTCACCTTAAACTCTCTTGATGGCATAGAGTTTGCTAAACCAGAAGATCGTCAAAGTTGGTATAATTCTTTTTTGTCGGCAACTAGTTCTGGCTCAAATGTCAAACCCAACATCATTCATGCATATCACAATGTGCTTACGGGTTTTGCAGCCAAACTGTCTGCAGACCAAGTAAAAACAATGGAAAATATGGACGGATTCGTATCTGCAAGACGTGAAAGGGTGTACAAGCTGCATACAACACATACTCCCGGGTTCTTGGGGTTGCACCAAAACTTAGGATTTTGGAGAGGATCAAACTATGGAAAGGGAATCATAATTGGGATTCTAGACACTGGAATTACACCAGGCCATCCTTCTTTTAATGACACAGGAGTCCCTCCTCCTCCTTCAAAATGGAAAGGCAAATGTGAAGTTGTGGGGTGTAACAACAAATTGATTGGAGCAAGGGATTTTACTACTTCTTCTTCTAGTTCACCACTCGATGACGAGGGCCATGGGACCCATACTTCTAGTACCGCTGCTGGAAACTTTGTTGACGGTGCTAATGTATTTGGAAATGCCAAAGGTACCGCAGTGGGGATGGCGCCGCTTGCTCACGTGGCCATGTATAAAGTGTGTGATGATTTTGGTTGTTCGGACAGTGCCATCTTAGCAGCCATGGATGCAGCTATTGAAGAAGGTGTAGATGTGCTTTCACTCTCACTTGGTGGAGCTTCACTTCCATTTTATGAGGATGGTATTGCAGTAGGTGCATTTAGTGCTATACAGAGAGGAATCTCTGTAAGTTGTTCGGCTGGTAATTCTGGGCCATTCAATTCAACGTTGTCAAATGAGGCCCCGTGGATTCTCACAGTTGGAGCTAGTACCGTTGATAGAAAGATAAGAGCAACTGTTCATCTCGGAAACAAGGACTTGATCGATGGAGAATCCTTGTTCCAACCAAAGGATTTTCCTCAAAATTTAATGCCTCTTGTTTACCCGGGCTTAAACGGTGGTCAAGATGACGCGTGGTGTGCAGAAGGATCATTAAAACAGGTGGATGTCAAGGGAAAAGTAGTAGTGTGTGATAGAGGTGGTGGCATAGCAAGAATCGACAAAGGACAAACAGTAAAAGATGCAGGAGGGGCGGGGATGATCCTCGTGAACCAAGTGGCGGATGGGGATAGTACAGAAGCAGATGCTCATGTTCTTCCTGCATCACATGTTGGTTACGATGCTGGTGTCGCAATCAAGACATATATCAACTCAACCTCATCCCCAGTTGCTACGATCACATTTCATGGAACTGTAATTGGTGTAGATACAGCTCCCCAGGTAACTTCTTTCTCGTCTAGAGGGCCTAGCTTGGCAAGCCCCGGAATCCTTAAGCCCGACATTATTGGCCCTGGAGTTAGCATTCTTGCAGCTTGGCCCGTGTCTGTCGAAAACAAGACTCAAACAAAAGCAACATTTAACATGATTTCTGGCACGTCGATGTCATGCCCTCATCTTGCTGGCATATCAGCGTTGCTGAAAAGCTCACATCCCGATTGGTCTCCTGCAGCCATTAAGTCGGCAATAATGACAACAGCAGGTCAGGTAAGCTTAGGTGGCCAACCGATCAAGGATGAGAGAGAGCTACCTGCTGACGTCTTTGCCATAGGTGCTGGGCATGTCAATCCATCAAAAGCTAATGACCCAGGACTTATCTTTGACATTCAGTCGAACGATTATATACCTTATTTGTGTGGTCTAGGATATACAAGCAAACAAGTTGGAGTCATCGTGCAAAAGAGAGTTACGTGCTTGAAAGTAATACCAGAAGCACAACTCAACTATCCTTCCTTCGCGGTTACATTAGCAGCCGGAGATGAGAAAACCTACACAAGGACGGTGACTAATGTCGGTGAAGCTAATTCAACTTACACCGTAACAATTGATTCAGTACCAACTGGTCTAACTCTAGGTGTTGGCCCTGCGGAACTCAAATTCACCGAATTGAACCAAAAGTTGACATATGAAGTCTACTTCATTCGGGATAGTAAGTCTGAGGTGAAAACTTCTTACGCAGAAGGATCTATGACTTGGAGTTATGGTAAATACTCGGTCAGAACCCCATTCTCAATCAAGTTTGTGTAACATGTTAATGAAGTTTTCGTTACTTTTCATCCTACATGTGGCTTTGGTTGCAATAAAATGGTTGTCCATCATTAATAATACTTGCACTCTTTCTTGTTCATATATTCCCATACAAGCCCAACCACACTTAATCTTGATTTTCTTTCAAGCATTATATCACAGGTTATGCACTCTCTCCTCAGTGATAAATTGGTTGTGATGGTGTATTGTTTTAGCTATTTCATGGTCTTAAAAAAAAAAAAGTAGTAAAAACAACTTGCATGTTTTAAATAGAGAACAAATAACCAAGTTGGCCAAACTCATACTTACATGGGGACTTATTCTTGATATATTGGATCATTGTTGTTTGTTACAAAAAGATGATGATGATATTAAATTAGGTACTATGTATATTTAAAGGTTATTTTAGATATTTGAAAAATAATGGGATATAAACATCAGCTGTCGAATTAATCAAACAATGATATGTTCATGGAATATATGGATTAATTTTGATTAGCAACCACCAGTAATGTTAATTGCTACATCAGTTTCTACTTGCTATTCAGTAGTACCTGCAAGCACAGACTAGAGTTTTGTTTTGAAATACATATATATATATATTTGTGTGTGTATATATTACATACATATGTATATTACAAGAGTTGCCTATATACTAACTAGGATTTTCACAATCTGCCATATAGTAAGAAACTCCTAGCTGAGTGTGGTTAACTAGTCCAATCCATGCAGATTCCTGATGCAACCACAAACAAACATGTATTACTATATTATACAAGTACCCAAGAATAATAAGTTTGCTAGTACCCAAATGAAATTCAAAATCAATTCTATTTCAGCACCTAAACTCATGGTGTAACATCTTCGCTTTTTATGGAGTTACCCATTCCTTTAAACAAGGAATTTCTTGCGATGAAATAAATTAAATAAATTGCAATGTTTATGGACCCTTCTAATCAATTGCTAACCAGATGCATGTAACTTTTTCCTGGTTTTTCTAATCATAAAATTTTATATGTATATATAAAGACTCTAAAACAAGAAAATCTTAAAATCTTTTTTCTCTAGAGTGATCTTATTCTGATATCAACTGCAAATATCATCAAAAGAATTGAAAAGGGAAAGGAGCATTAAAAATCTTTCTTCTTATAACCAGCCATTTGAAATATATTGTTACACACATATTGCAAAATAAATGAACAGTACGTATAGATACTTACGGGTCGGATAAGTGGGAAGGCTCTCCACTTTCCTTGACGGGGCTAGGAATCAAATTCTCAGATGAATCTGTACTTGACTGCACATAAATTTACAAGAACTACTTGAAATAGTACAAAAGGAAACCATTAAAAAGAATGAGAAAGAGAACAATTATGGTATAATTACCGTTTGTTCATGGAAGCTTTGCAGCTTATAAAGTTGAATGTTCTGAGATTGGACTCGACGCTTCTTCTTTTCATGTATAAGGACGATTACACATTTACATGTGAAAAACAACAGTATCACAACCAACGAAGACAGTACAATGAGTTCGAGCACAATCACTGACTCAACAGCTGTACATCATGTAATCCAACAATTGTCACTTAATTGACAGGGAAGTAAAACTCTAAAAATAGAAATACATTTGGTATCTCATTCAAGTAAACTTGCATATCAAATTATTGACTTCATATAGGTTCATCATCAGAAGAAGATGAATTCAACAGCAGTACAAAAGATAAAAACTATTTTCCATTTAACTCATATCAGAAGCAAATTCCATAAAAAAAAAACAGCTGGCATTGGGGAATCAATTCCCAATAACCGCGTCATTTAGTTTCCTCATCAGAAGGAGAAAAGCATGTTACGACGGGAGTATGTACAATATATAGCATATGGAACAACTTGGTAAAGACTTAACACTAATGATTCTCAAGTGATATGAAAAGAGACAATTAAGCCTCCATCATGTATAGCAAATTAAATAATAGCAAGAAAAACCATAGTCACGTAAGCATAAATAAAAGTTAGAAGCTAATTACAATAAACTTACAATGATCTACCAACGGATCCACAGGCATCCTTGTTCTCAAGTTTACGGTAGCCTCAGAAGTTAGAGGCACTGACATCATTTCTGCACAATCTGGATAACACCCATACCACCCCATATCATTAACATTCACTCTAAGGACTCCACCATGTTCGTCGCCCTGTACATGCAAATATTCACACATGGTATAAATTTTGTATCAAAGTGGCGAAGGGTATACAAGAATTCCCAATGTGAGAAAATGCAATGTCCATGAAGAAATGTCGGCCACACGAAGACATGGCTATTTCATGATGCAAACTTTCACATAAATGTGTGGTACTGGTGGCCTTCTTGTATAATATCAAATATACAAAGTTAAATCACAATTCCTAAACATGAAGATTTGGTGATTATTGACGATAAAATTTAAGCAAACATTTGGGCCTCAAGGTTGTAAAAGTAGGGTCAAAGACTAACGCAAATTTTGCACCAAATTCTGTTGATGTGATATCACCATTTCATATATTAGATTGGCCACATGTGTGAATGCCTTATTAATGATAAAAAAATATAATACCCACATAATAAAGCAGTTGTTGGAGAACACTGTTGCAGTCATTAATTGTTCCCCGGAATCTTAAGCCTTTTGCTTTGACAGTAAAATATCCTGAGATTTCCACAAATGTTTGAAGGGGTTGCCACTGCTTGCTATTCTTCAACTTCAATTCAGTTGTGCTTATTAGCTCAGCTGGTAGCTTGGCTGAGAAAAATCCAGAACTAACTTCCAAAGAAAACATGACACGAAAGAGACTCTCATTGCCTGCAACTTCAACTGATTAGACAGACATCCGCAGGGCTAAAACTTAAACATTATTAGCTAGCTATATAATAAATTTGTAAATTCCATGAAAACCAATCTACATCTATCTCAAATGCTCACGGCTCGTCTGAATCAGAATGACTAATGTGAGTGACCGAGTTGTAGATTCTTACAAACATGTCTACTTTTTCAAAGGTCAGTCTCTCATGTAGTTTTATTAACAAAAAGAAACAGTTATGGAGCTTATGGCCAGGTGATACTTGCCAACGTATATGTTAATATAGGTCCATTACCATAATCATGACTAAGTAAGGGTTATTTATTAAAACTGGTATTCATTTAAGAATGTATCATGAAGAAATGAGTTTCTTACCCATATAATCTACGTAACAAGAAGAAACATGTACAAGAATCCAGCAGACTGTTGGTAAAGGGAAAAAATGGGTCCTACATGCCAGCTTAATATTTAGTTTGCACTTCTCTTGTAGTATTTTTTAATAGAATTTCAGGGCAGGTTTGCTATAAACATGGTCCATGATATTATCATAGAATGAACTTTGAGGGAACGACCAATCTCAGAAAGTATATATTATACTAAAGTTCAATCCTTTTCTTTTACCTCCAGAGAACATGTTCTTCTAAAAGAAAGAGAATAGTTGCAGATTGTACTTGATTTCTGTAGTTTCAGGTCACATGTAAGGATCTATGATTCAGTGACTACATGCTTTCATGTTATTTATCCACAGCTTCAACTTTTTCATGTTACATAGACTACAATTCCTGCAAGCTGAAAGTATTCAACACCTAATCAGCCAGCAAGAACTTGGTAGAGGCCCAAGGACTTTCCCTTTACTCTGCAAAGTCCGAGGTTTAAGTCGCACATGCCATACCCAATAAGGCACAGGAAAAGGTCTAAAAACAAGCAGAGATATCTAGAAACTGTAATGTACCCGGGAAGTGAAGATGATCTGGATCCCCAATGGAGAAGTTAAACTTGTCTAGTTGTCTATCAAAGATCAGGACTCCTTCGTCTTCTGTCTCATTCCTCAAGATGATGAACTCAGGTACATTAATGACAGGAGGATCATTGATTGGTTTGACAGAGACTGGAACATCCAAATTGTTTTTTCCATTCTTATTGATGGTAGAGACCCTGATAGCATCAGTGCCACTGAAGTTCGCATCTCTGCTTCATAAATAATATATAGGACTAGTTAATAGTTAAGACACCCACGAGTAGATATATGCAACTTTATCACTAACATTCACACGTCCATCCACACGAACAACCCATAAAATCCATCTTACATGTACAAAAAAAATAAGTAATTATACCCCTAACGTCTCAAATTAAAATTAAACCACTTAAGAGCCATAGAGAATGAGCAAAATAAAACTCTAGGAGTCTGCCTGAAAACAGAGACTCTACAAACGACGAATCCTTTGGGGTAGGTGTTAGGTCTGCATACATCCCACCACCTGCTTGCAAGTGGGATATGCCTGATTGGTTTGGTACAAATGACAAACCCTTGAGGCCTCTTCTAAACAACAAAGCCATTGAGAAAATCACTCTGGAAATAGGAACCTCACGGGTAAGAAGAACGGTTGAAAATCTTGCGTTGTATCCTCCCATGATATACAATACAAACCTAATTATTTCAATTTGAATTGTCAAGTACAATGCTTCAGAATGCTAATCACTCGATGATTTACCTAATCATCAGCATAATATAATTCAATACTCAAAAAGTGAAGGGAAAATTAGAGAAACCATATGTTGGATGTTTAGTACCCTATGTATTGGAGTGACTGGAGAGCAAAGTTGATCACTTCCAAGCGACCAACTATATGTAAGTCTTCAGCCCTCCCTTCCATTTTACTGACTGAAAGTTCATTCCACATGGGATCCCAAAGTTGCATCCGTAGAGGAGAAAGAAAGACGGTCCCATGTTGTGCACTGAGCATAACGGAGATGTTCTCCCGGGAGTCTGAATATGTGATCTCAAAGCCAGGAAAACCACTGTGAAAAGAGACTATAATACATTAGGAATGCAGAATCTCCAGCCAAATAATTTTTCTACAGAAAATCATGCAGTAATGATATCAACTAACATTTTGGAAATTCTAAAACAATTAACACTTTACCCAAATTTAGGACCGAGTATATCTTCATTTTCTTGCAACTCTCTTGGAAAGGAAACAAACTGTGGGGGAATGCAGAGGACATATATGTTCACGAAACCAGAAGCGATGTTGCCATTTACATCTGACATTGTGTACATAAATGAATCATTTCCGTAAAATCCCTTATATGGTGTATATCTGAAGAGAATTCCATACTGTAAAAGTGAACCATGACCTGGCTGCCAAGACAATGTATGACACTAAGTCTTCCCCAGTAATAGAATTTTCATGTAATATTCTGGGTTAAAGTAGCATTTTAAACTGAGACAGAATGAAAACAACATTTCCAGGATGTCCCCAAGTACTTCCTCTGTCTAAAATCTTTTGGGATGTCCCAAAATAAATGCAACATTTCCCTTCGTAGAAAAGTTCAATCAAAATTACCTTTTTTTATTCGTCAGTTATCATTACATGATATTGATAACATCAATTTGGTCGACAAGATTCCTCTTCTTTGTCAATACTGAAGGGTAATTTAGATATTTTATAATATCCAAGCACCTCCAATAAACCATGTGCCCTATCAAACAGTGCATTTATTTTGTTACAGGGAGTATCTTGTCAGACTTTGAGAAACTTTTTTGTCTTTTCCTTTTAATATAGAAAGCAATTTTGTGATAAGCAATGGGTTAACAATAGTAATTACACTGGAGGGGTTGCAGAAGCTATCAGAAGGTTCAAATCATACCTTCTGATATTCAACGACTGTTGCATTTCCGCCGTCATAGAAATCGTTTCCTACAGCATTAAAAGCTGTGGATTCATCCTCCCAGACAGAGACTGTATCGTTGTAGGCTTCAGGGAAGTAATCACCTGAAGAACATAAAAATTATAGGACATACAGACGCGAAGCTGATAGTGCGAAATATACAGACATAAATGTAAGTATATTGAGATGAAATGCACGGTTAACACAATAAGTGCCTAAATAATCAAATAAAGTAACTCATATCAAAAATAGCCAAACAAGTATGCTAGTAGTTGTATAAGGTAAACATATTGATACAGTGAGTAAACTGCAAGCTTTGAAGTCCTAAAATTTTCTGAAATCTACAAGTAAATCTAGAATGATTAAATTACTTCGGTTGTATGCTATAATACAAGTACATCGATTACGGAAATGAGACATTCTTTGCAAACTTCTTCCCCCTCCCTCAACAAAAAAAGGAGCATTCCAGATGTGTAACATATCCACATATTCCATTAACAAACATAAAAATAACAGATGATAGAAACTATTGAGAGGAATAGCAGATAATGATGTTTGAATATACAAAGGGAGAGACAAGGTGTATATGCAATCAGCTATATATATTCAATAGATAATCCCTAAAATCATTTGGGATTTCTTTCCATGAATAGTTACTGAAGATCTGTAAAAGCAAACAGAAAGCTTGGGCTATGTGAAATCATAGAATAGTTCTCATAACATATAAAGCCGAAAGGCATACAACATATTCTCATAAAAAGGTACTTGATAGCCATGTGCCCATCTAACAAGCATCAATACGCAACAATGTGACTTCATCTGTGATCCAACCGTTAATCAATCATTACATCTCTTCTTACAGTCATAATTTATATGTGGAGCACAATTAGAATCACCCGTTCCAGCTAATTTATGTTAATCCATGCCAAAAAAGTTAAAATATTAAACCAGGGTAAGGGTCTTTATTGACAATCTTTATTCCAACAGTAATTTCTGCAATAGCAATGTGAAAAATAACCACAACATACTGACCGTCAAATCTGAGAGTACAAATTCCATGCACACAAGGTGTTAGACTCAATATAATGGGCATTGAAAAAATTCCATGGAACATTAAGCTTCATGCATATGAACTTCATTTAATATATTCACGTCTAATTTAAACTTACGGATGTATGCATTCACCCCGAATGGACAGGGCAATAAATGCGTTACATCAAATGTAACACATAACTCGTAAGTTCCAACATCCATTACTAGGAAGGAGCCCGTGTAAGTCCCATCTTTGTTGTCTACAAACAAGAACACTGTGAAAGCTGATCTGTTGATTGAAGCAATTTCCAGGAACAAATTTGGTGCTTGTAACAAGACTGGGTTAGAAAAAGAATCCATCAGTTGCACCACTATATCATTTACAATCAAAGTTGAGACCTTTGGTGCAAAGTTTACAATTCTTGATATGGATGAATTGACCTTTCCTGCACCAAATTAAGGAACATGGTACATTATCAAAATCAAAACATAACTAAATTGTTCACTGAATAAAACAAATGATGCAATTTATAGTTTCTCAGCCATACCACACAAACATAAGATAAATACAAGAGAAAGTGCCACTTGAATAACTCAATTCAGACTATTTATTGTATGGAATTTCAAATCATATTTCCCAATAAAAAGTTACGAGACACAAGTACCCACTTCTAAAAATGTCAGGAGCTCAAGCATAAATATTAAATAGTTACCGCAACAGAAGGTAAACTATAGCTACCAAGTCTTGCAACACAAACTAAGTGGAATGCTACCAAAGGGCCTTTGGCCTAGCGGTATCCAAGCCTTTGGCCTTCATGGGAGGTCAGGGTTCAAAACTCACCGAAGGTGAGGAGGGCATGTTAGTTTATTTGTTGCATTTTCCGTATATAAATATTATATACTTCAAAAAGAAAAACCAAGTGGAATGCTACTTCCTTTGTAAATGGTGTCATTACACAATCCTTAGGCATCATAATAATACAATAGATGATTGCATATATTGCTGAGATATATCAGAATACCTGCACTTACTTCCTTTGTATATGGAAAACCATCATTCAGTGGAATATTACCACAAAATACACGAATTTCATATACCCCACTCTTTTCAGGCACATAAAGGACATCAAAGGCGCTACTCATTGTTTTCCAGTTCCGAGCTGACTAAAAATAAGAAACAAAAAATATCAATAATATTAATTCTACAATGTAACACACTGAAAGCAACACAAAAAACTACTTATTACATTGTTGTATGGGTACACAGATGGAACTGAAGCCATTCCCGTAGGACCAAATGGACCATAATTGAGCATTCCAGTTGGCTCAGTACCTGTTCATCTTTGGATGTTCTCGTCAATGTATAACTCGGATATAAATTAAATTCCAAAAGATGAGATAAAGAGATTCTTATACCATTGACAGAATCCATTGGATATATCTGTGGATACACGCGAAGCAAGAGTGAAGGCACTGTAATTTGTACTTGAACCCTTTCTAACTCGAGTGGAGAAGGATATTGATAAGCATCCCTTAACAAGATAGAAAACTTGGAAACTTCCCCAGCAACAGAATTATGTAAACCGGATCCATTGACAATACTAGCAAGTCCATCGATATAGCCTATTCAATATTGAGCAGTAGCAGAAAACTGAGGAGCTTGTGATGATCCTCAGAAATTATTGTACAAAAAGTACAGCAAAATGGTGACAAAAATATTAAAGCACACCTATGTAGACGTTAAATTCATATGGCATATTCAGGATCTGGTTCTTCTTATCCTTATCCGAGATCAAGAGGATGAAGTCCCCTGGTTCAACTAGCTTGAAAGAAAATGACTGAATACCCGGAAATACCTCCTCATATTGCAAGTCACCAATGGGCAAAGACAAGTTTGTACCCTTCTCCATCACATCAAAATCAAATGCACACAGTCCTGGAACAAGGTTCCCATATTTATCTCGCTGGTTTATAAAAGTTTCCATTGTAGAAAATAGCTGAAAGGATTTTGTTTCAGTGATCCACTCTGGCAAACAGTTGCCAACATCAAGTGCCTCTGTTCATGAAATTTCAGAAAATCAATGACAGGAACAATATGATCATAGATAATACTATTTGATCGCATGACCATCATACTTTCGCTAATGCAGATTCTTAGCCTGTGATGCCCCTACTGGAGATACCATACAACTCTTGAGTTCTTATTCCAATCTAACAGAAATGTCAAGTTTTCGCAATCCCTAGTTAGGGGACTAATCGCAGCACAGCCTTGAAAAAGAAGCATAAAGCAGTGAAAATTGTAGTTAATCATTGCCAACATAATTGTTTCAAAGTAAAATGACGAAGTTGGAAATACTTTTGAAAAGATAAAGCCAGCCATAATGCAGGTTAATTGTAGTCAATCATTGTTCATAAAATTGTTTCTAAAGAAAATGACAAAGTTGGAAAATACTTCTGCAAAGACGCTGCCAGCCATAACTCTAGCTAAATTTATCTTAGGTGCAATAGCCAAAGTTCTTGAGCATATAGGTGAACTAACATACCCACATGCATACATATATACAAACACAAAAACAGTGAGAATGGAGGGTGGAAACCACTGCTTTGTATTAAAATGAAGAGAAAAAATGAGAGAAGCAAATCTATTAATATGATAACATAAAGCACCTGGGTCAACTGTGAAAGGTAATGGGGAACCAATCAAGGCTTCGTTTTTCTGTTTTACGTGAGCTAAGAAACTTCCTGATGTGGTTACAATAAATTCAATGTAGAGATAACCAAATCCATTCCATCCTCGGTTGCTCACATTCAGCATATCTGTGTTGGAACCATTTGCATTTGTTGCATATACCTCAAAATTGTCGATGTTTTTGCCTTCACTTACAGATGTAACATTGTTCCCAAACGCATCCTTCGGCAGTATCAGGACTGTAGCTTTCATCCCAGCTACAAAATGATTCACTTCACCCATCCATGACACAATGCCACCAGGTGAATAAATTGGACCTTCAGTTTGGAAAACACATGAATCACCAACAATACTTTTGGGCATCACTAGTTACATATAAAATATTCAAATTCCAAAGCCGTTTGAAGGAACCACAAAGTGAGTACAACTTCTAACGAACATCATACTTTTAAGATGAAACTTGAACGTAGCTAGGTGTTTGTGTATTGGGGAGAGTGAGCGAGATCTTTCATCAGTAATTCACTGTTTTCACTGGCATCAGCATGTTCCACAAACATCTCATATATACTTGTAATGGAAGGTACAATTTCACCAAAACTACAGGCTTCAATATATCATCAATAGCCCAGGCTAATGCCATAAGGAGATTGCCTTCACCAGTCATGATTGGTTTCATGCTACTAAGCATACCATGAACCTAATTGCTCCTTTCCCCTAAATATCTCAACTACAAGGGTACCATCATTCATGATTGCCAGAAGAGGAGGAACTAGGTGATAGAAGGTCATAGCTTATCCAAATTTCAAATGTCCAGAATAACAAGATTGTAGTAATCTCTATATTGATATTAATTAAGCTGCCACCTATTCTTCCACATAGATTAAGAACTTTAATATAAAACCTATTTACAACCGAGAAAATAATTTGAATTCATAAACAGAAGCACACTAACATCCATACAAATATAGAGTCCCACTTTGAAGAACTACATGAATTGTCGATGTTCAGAGGAAAATACCGGAACTATGATGAAAGCTACTACTGGGAAGAAAGTTTACAACATATCAACAATGTAAATGAACTTGCATCCATTTTCAATATGAGGCTGAGTTCGTTTTGGCATGACGACTAAACTGAGGGGGTACCAAAATTATAAACTCATATTTTACTATGAATGTATAAGTTTCAAATGTCATTGGTCTTGTAAAACCACAATTATCTGCAACGTCATAAACCAATATATGCAGGTACTATTGACAATTCGATTCGAAAAGAAACAGAAGAACATGGATAAGAAATTGAGCAAAAAACAGAAAATTGCTTTAAAAGAAAAACCTGGTGTGACATAGTAATGCATAGAGGCGTCAAACACATTGAAATTCTCATCAGTGATAAGGACATTGAACAATCCGACCATGATTGGCATAAACAAAATCCTCCAATTGTTCAAGTCAGGATTAAAAATGGAAGAAACCCCAGTGATATAACTAGTGTTTCCCATCTTGTCATTGACTGAGATATTGGGATTAAAAGGATGTCTGTATTCTCCGATCCTGTAGTTCCCCAATATCATAACCTGAATAGTTGCAATATCACCTGCTCTAAATTTATCTTTACGATCCATCCAACGAAAAGAAAAACGAGGCAATGGTAATGATCCATCATCTGCATGCAACAAATTTTAAAATAAACGAGACAATTGTATATATTGGTGTGTTATGATAATAGATTCTTTTTTTGTCTAAAATTGTTGTGTTTTTCTTGCTGAAAACATTAAAAATTCTTATGGCAAATCTGTGAATTAATATTGGGATAATCAGTGTTTGGTCTTGTTTTGAGTATTTTGTAATTCTTCAATTAACTTGTTGACCAATACAAGTGTTTTACGTACGTATATATATTGCTTAATTTCTGAGAAGTAGGTAGTATCAGGCTTTTGCTTTAATTAAACATTAAAACTTAGTGAATAATTTAATTCAATAGTTGAAGTAAATGGATTTGTCAGTAAAATGAAAAGTAGTTATTAGCATATATATATATATATATATATAGGTTGAAAAATGAAGGAAGAAGATTAGGTTAACCTGATATAGTTAAATGAGGAAGCATGAAGAGAAAGAAGAGCAATTGAGCAGCAGCCATGACGATCGATTTTGATGGAGGAATTGAAGAAGAAGAAGTTGTTGCAGGGCGGTTGGAATTTGAAATCGTATTCGGGAGGGAGGGAGGGAGATCGAGTGGCTTTATTTCGTCAACCGTACGTTATTTGTAATGCAAACATTTTCAATTGAATTTTATTTTTTTATATATTGTATTATTATTATTATTATTATATTTATCTATCATTCATGCATTGTGAACCCTTGTTACTGTTTTTTTGGTAAAAAAAAGATTTAAGTTTCTGTGCTATTATTATATTATATATATATATTTTGTTTTGTATAGTTTTTGAAAGTCTCTCTCTGAATTTTTTAGTTTTCAGTTTAATTTTTTATAGAAGAAATTATATATAGCTTGGACTTCCCTTCTGTGCAAGGATAAGGAACCCCCCAACCAATTACCGTACCTCATGAGTGAGACATGCATATGATTGAATTATAAATGATTTTACACGTGTAAAATCACATATGATTTGAATGTTTTCGGTTATTTTTCTTAAACCTTACACTCTCTCTCTATATATATATATATGCTAGCTGCTATAGTAGCCATTCGCATGTTACAATACAATTAATCATCACAAAGTATATATCTATATATTTACCAGATGTTAAACATATATATAGGTTACTAATTAACCAGAAACTAAGTTAATTAATTAAGAATTAATATTATATATATATATATATATATAGATATAGATATGTAAAACATGCATGCATGCAGGAGCAGGTAAAGAAATTAAGCTTTTAGAGTGACTTCATTCGTCATATATACTGTATGATACTCTCTTGACCCAACAACAAGACTTTATAATTAATATTTCTCGATGATCAAATATTAATTTCTAATGATGAAACAAATTAAAGCTCCAAATTAATTAATTTAAAAGTGCTAAGGTATCTTGCATGTCAAGCACAACTAATATTTGATTTTGGGAGAAAATGTATGTGTGTAGTAAAGTTTTTTAAGGCAAACTGAAATTCTTTGTGCATAAAAGATTTTTCAATTTTTTTTACTTACCCTTAGTGATGGAAAATAATTTTTGATTTTATATATCTATGTATAATTCTCATTTCATGAAAAGTTAGGGGGCGTTTGGTTTGCAAAATGTTTTTTGATGGAATGGAATCTGTCAAAAGAATTTGAGGAATTGGAATGGAATATTGTCAGGTTTGACCACCTGTTTGGTTGACATAATTGGAATGGAATATGTTAAATGAATTGGAATTTTTCTGTTTGGTTCACAGATTGTAACTTTAGAATTGAAATGAAATTTTGGTAAATGACCAAAATACCCTTTTTATTTATTTTAATTTTTTTCAACAAAAAATACTTTAATGAAATAGTCATTAAATAATTTAATTTTTAACTAAAATTGCTTTGATTATTTTAGCACACGAATGATGAGGAGAGAGAGAGGGAGAGGAGAGAGAGGATAGATTGAGAGAGAGAGAGAGAGGAGAGAGAGAGGGAGAGGATAGAGAGGGAGAGAGGGTAGAGAGAGGAGAGAGAGGGAGAGAGGATAGAGAGAGAGAGGAGAGGGAGAGAGGAGAGAGAGAGTGGTGGTGGCCAGTGTTGGTAGCCGGATGTGGTGGTGGCTGGAGGTGGTGGCCGGTGTTGGTAGTCGGAGGTGGTGGTGGTTGGTGGTGGTCAATGGTGGCCGGAGATGGTGGTGGTGGTGGTCGGAGGTGGTCGATGGTGGCCGGAGGTGGTGGCCGGTGTTGGTAGCCGGAGGTGGTGGTGGCTGGTGGTCAATGGTGGCTGAAGGTGGTGGTGGTGGTGGCCGGAGGTGGCCGAAGGTGGTGGCCGGTGTTGGTAGCCGGAGGTGGTGGTGGCTGGTGGTAGTGGTCAATGGTGGCTGGTGGTGGTAGTGGCCGGAGGTAGTGGCCGGTGTTGGTGGTCAATGGTGGTCGGTGGCAGTGGCCGGAGGTGGTGGTGCATATTAGGATGAGGGGTAATTTTGTCCAAAAAAAATATGACATTCCATTCCAATGAAATACCACCTCCCCCCAAGGAATGTTGAAAATCTTCATTTGTGGAATTAATTGGAATTCAACATTCCAATTTCTTAAAAAGAATTAATCAAACGATGTAATGGAATCTGGTCAACGGAATTCAACATTTCAATTCCATCAGATTTCATCAGAATCTGCGAACCAAACGCCCCCTATAGTTTTGTGTTTTAATATATATTATTATATCATTTTTTTAGTCTAAATTTAGATTATGATAAAAAGAAACGTGATATAGTCAATTATTAAAGTGAGCAAGAAAAAAACTAATAATTTGAGATTGTTTGTAGAGCCAAATTTTTAAATAAAAAACAACTTTGTTATTCAATGGCAATAGTTAAGTCATAAGTTTGAAATAATTAGCTACCATATATACCAAAACCAATAATTGATCATGTCGACATGGGCCTTTCTATAAAAATCGACCTTCATTAAACTTTTCTTTTCAAAAACCGACGTTGGCATTTTTTTTAACAACCGAAATGCATAAATAAATGTCATATACAACGCGCCACAATAATAATTTTGAACGATAATTAATGTAACAACACAAACATGTACTATGTCCTTCCTATGAAACCCGAGATGATATACAAGTATATATATAGTAATGTTATAACAAAATGGAATGGTTATAAGAATCCAAAACTATTCTGGAAGTTGCATATCACCAACACCAAATGTTTGCTTAAAAACGATCACTGTATTTACTCGCTAGGCAAGGTCGATCGACCGATTCCCTTGACCGGCCACAGTGGCTTGCCAATTTCTGTTAACCGGTCCTGATCTTAATTTTGCTCAGACACCTCCGATCGAGAAGGCATTTTTGATTGTGACAATTCCAACAGGCAAACCATTACATTTTGATTTGGTTTCTAAATTTTCATGAATTAAATTAATCCTGACTTGATCATGTATGAAAACACATGGCAGATGAAAATAACCTTTTAAATCCAATTAAACAACAAAGTTATAACTCTTGAATCACTACAAAATCCATTTTATTTAAACATCTTTTTATATAAAAACATTTGTGTTGTTGTAGAACCACACGGAATTTGTGTTTTATATTCAATCATCAAAACATATAATAAACCATATTCTTATCTATAATAAATAAATGAAATATAATATAATCATTTTGCTAGCTCTAAGAATCAGATGGTTTTCCATCCAAGCCGCCAACTATATATTTATAAAATCATGTTTTCATGAAATCAAACAAATTTGTTGGTAATACAAATGCACGTCCTAATTAAACTACCTTTGAATATATATCTACTTATTCCTATATATACTAAAACGTATGACTTGCAAAGTTTAAAGTTAGAATCATCCTTTGTTTGTTATTGAAGCAAGTTGTGATGTATGGATTGGAGTTCCAAATAGTTAGAAGACTGACTTAGAGGAAGGAAAGGGAGGAATATATAACCGACATATATACTGAAAAACTGATGTGATATGTGATGTAAAAACAGAAAAAAGGAATCTTAGTGGCACTGTATATATATATATCCACATGAAACTTCACTGGGTTTGGTTTTAATAATATATATACATATATATATATATATATATATATATATATATATATGGATGGACACTTTCAACATCACATGTCATGATGGCATCAAAAAAGCATCAAATTAACAAAAGGAGGTAAAGATATGCATTTTGCATTTGGTGGGAGGGACCAACATTCTATATGTATGTTGACAACCACCTTTTTCCAATCCCATTAATTATATATATAGAACCCTTGCTAATATCATCTGAATTTCCTTTTATGACTACCCTTAATTACAGTTATTATATTAGAACTCCAGCCAGCTAACTATAAGCTTACCATATGTCTAAGCATGTATATATATATATATATCCTTAGAGCATCTCCAACAGCTGAAAGTGAAGTGAATAATGCTTCAATATGTAAAAGATAAAAGTGAAGCAATTAATTGGTATAATTGTGCATGCATATATATATATAAAGCACATACATATCCTCAAAGTACATCTTCCTAGTAGTGAAATTATGCCAGTTATAATTAACAAATGGAATATTGGACCACATCTACAGTAAACCTACCTATTTATTCAAGGAGCTAGCTACTTTGTGGGTAAATCAATGATACAATCATCTACACAAACCAAAGAAAAAAGAATAATTAAATCCATGTATATATAATAATAATAAGCACTTGTGTTAACCAAATTTAGATCAACTTTCATACCTCGTGCAGTACAGAAACTGAATGTGTGTGGGTGTGTTTTTTCTAGGAACAAGAAAGAGATTCAATCATTAGGAGTATGTACTTCATCACTAGTGATCATTACTACCAAATATTTCTCTTTAATTAACATAGCATTGTACAAATGGATGTTGGGGGTGGGGAGGAGAAAAAGGAATCAAATGTCTCCTTTTCTCCCCCACCCCACCACCCCCATCCCCATCCATCAAATGTCTCATTCTGGTCCCTATATGCATGTGTAACTTGGAGAGAGGCAATTCACATACCTAACTTTCTTTTTAAACCTTTTATCACAAAATATATATAGCAAGACAATGACTATTAGCCAGTCCCCTGCACTTGTGGACTATTTAACTCCCGACCATGCTTGTCATCATGGTACGTAGCCATCTGCCAACACAGAGCCTGCATGTCTGCCATGTCCTCGAGTCCTCACATCCACCAAAGTATGCTTTTTGTATCTAACTTCATAAAATACAATTAAACGTAAAATAGCAAAGCTAAAACGTAAACTGTTCAATATTAAATACCACTAAATATGCCCACATTAGAACACAATATACTTGGTGAATGATGCCTGCTTTTAAAAATTATAACACAACACATCCACTATAAAACTTGCATATCACATAATCTAAATATTACAACATACACATAACTGTAAGGTTTCCTACCTAGAATCTAGAAAGTGAACCAAATTCAAAGCAATGTTTATTGCTCTTTAGTTGATAACATTTTCATGGTTCTTCTTCAATTTGACAACAAGGTGAATCTGAATAGTCCTTTAGCTGAGAAATACCTAAAGGTATGCTTGGATTTCAACTTCATTAAAGAAATTTTAGCTACATCGGCTTAAAAGGCATCATAGTTATGGTTTTTAAGGTAAGACAAGATAATGTTGACCAACACTAGAACAAAGAAATTTGGTGCTCTATCTAGCAAGGATGTCAGTGACTCAACCAATCACTACACGTAGTTTTTGGTGATCATCTTGTTAGGCCATAAAAACACCCTGAATTATCATTTCACCACATGATCTTTTATCCAAAGAGTTTTTTGCTATTCCAGAAAACAATATGAAAGAAAAACGACGAAAGAAGTAATGTGGGGCAATGGATGCAAGTTGTGGGGTTTAAGTGTGAAAGATTTCTAAATTGCAATTAGTGGTTGGTGCAATATACTATTTATCTTCCAAGACATAAAGGGTCTCAACTTCCCAATTTATCAATATAATGAAGAAGTGTTAAACAAGATTCAGGTATGTCATCTTTTGAGACCAAAAAGCATTCAATGACACCCACAAAAAGAGTGTGATCTTGGAAGATGGTTCTGTTTTGTCTAACCAACTGTATCATGAGAGTTGTTAAGATGGGATGTGGTCGGATGGTGTAATCTCGTCCATGATCTAGATGAAGAAGTAAGCAGCAATCAATATTTCTACACAGTTATTGAAAGTGGGGAAAACTTTTCTTTAATGACAATTGATTTGTCAGCAATTTGCCATTCGTCGTAACCAAAACCACATGCACGCCTTTTCATTTAAGTGTGATAAGGAGACTTTTTGTTGAGATAACATGTTACCACTTGAGTGCTTGTGAACTACTCATGTGCAGAGAGAGAGAGAGAGAGGGAGAGAGATAAGTGTTTATGCACGTTTATGTGTCTATGCATCAACTACCACAAACAATAACTTTTTAATTCCTAAATTGTAATTGCAATCATCACTCCTAAAAGTATTTATACGTGTTCATGTGTATATGCATCATAAATTATGCAAAAAGTCTTGATGTTAGCACTTGTGAAAGCTTCTCCAATACCAGATACATAAGTAAGACCAGAGAAGCTCATAGAGAAATTTTATCATAATTGTATTCAAGATATAGCCAAATAAGCATTTTAAATTTGTAAGATGAATACGCCATATGACAATGAAATGGTCAACTAAAAGAGGCACAAAATGCATCATAAATACAAAGCAGAGGGGCATGCTCAACAAAAATGTCAAAATTGTGTGGGTTATGGTGAACGAACGTGTTATAAGCAAGCATACATACATACAGCTAGACATAAATTGATGTAGTATCTTATTCATGTAGAGATGTTGAAGCAGCTCTTCTCCCTACAACCAATACTTGTAGCATGTACTCCAAACAAGACAGCATGTGCAGTAATACAATACCGTATAATAAACTGAACTTACTTAACCAAAAAAGTAAGTTCTAAACCTAAGTGCTACAAGTATTATAAGGTTACAGAGAAAATAATCTCAAGTATGACAGCAGAGAGAGAGAGAGAGAGAGAGAGAGAGAGAGAGAGCTAGTTTGAAATAAAACAAATTCAAAAAGAATGCAAGAAAGATAAGATGTACATAAAAAGGATGCTATTATACCTTTGAGAGTCAAGTGGCAACCTGATACTATAAATGGGTGTTTTTTTTTACCTTGGATGTGAATCTAGTACAGGAATCTCAGAGAGAACATGGTGAAAATTCTGCCTGATCACTATGGAGAGTTCATCCTACAATGTATGACATGGACCTGAACCCAACTCCCTACTTCTTCATCACTTTGAGCCATATATGCTACTCAACAACAGGAAAATGTGACATGTTTTCATTACTAATTGCAAGTTCTACAGTGGTCCTTAAGAAAAAGAAGACATCCTTATTTTGTGCATATAGTGCTTAAGGTTCACATTGTTCACGCTCTGAAATTGAAGCTTGTCACATGCTGCAACCGGTAAGACAGCAACATAACACATTCATTAAAGATGATTATTTCATCATCTAAAGTAAGACCCTCCAGATTTTCGGGGTCGTGGAGGGGGAATATGGAATCACTAAAAGTTTGCCACCATGTGATGGTTAAGATTCCAACTTTTGACATCTGATCCAAGTATGAGAGGTTCATTACTTCTTTAACAATCAAAAGTAGTTTTTAATAAAACATCAACCTCTCTTCAGATCTATAGTAAAACGAATAAAGCAATATTTCTGTAAAATCAAAATGTACAAGACCAACTAAGCCATCATATTTCTTGGAGGCCTTAAGACACCATGCATCTAGAGTGTGTGCATGTGTTGTATACGTACTTCATGAAAAGCAGTAATATTAGCATACTGCACTATAATGATGACATTAAACTTTACTGGGCAGAATAGTGTCTTATGTATAATACATTTGTATTTGGAGAAATTAAAGCATCGCTAAAGCATTACGTTGATGTAAATCTCACTCAACTTTACATGGTCTAAATACATTCTTAGCTTCTAAAAGTAGCTGTCCCTTGTTTCATTGACATCCAAGGTAGCCCTGCCACCTTTCACCACTATAAAACCATGCCAAATTCTTTATGAGCACTGACAACTCTGCCTCCGTCCTCTACCTCTCTCCCTGCATTCTAGCATCACTTCTTTATTTGTGCGTGTGTGTCTATGTATGCATGAAGACATCAATGTCTTCTATCAAATCCTGTATTTGCATCATATACAAGCAAATGATGCCAGAGCAAGCTCAAATCAATCTGATAGTTCCCATGGTAAGGACTCCTAACCCATGAGACTTCATATTGTTTACAGATAGATGTATATAAACACTTAATGGATTCCTGTAGGTTATGGAGGAAATGAAGATGATGACAGCTATAGGATTCCCTCTGTTCACCATGGGCTTGGTGGGTTATCTCAAAAATATGATTGCAGTTGTATGCATGGGAAGGCTGGGGAGCCTTGAGCTAGCAGGTGGTGCACTAGCAATAGGGTTCACAAACATTACTGGCTACTCGGTTCTATCAGGTCTTGCTATGGGGATGGAACCCCTTTGCAGCCAGGCTTTTGGTTCAAGGAACTTGCACATGGTTACTCTAACCCTACAAAGAACAATCCTCGTGTTATTATTTGCATCGCTACCCATTGGGATGCTATGGGTTAACCTTGAGCCACTCATGCTTAAGCTACGCCAGGACCCAGAGATTTCACACATTGCTAGTCTGTATTGTCGATATGCTGCCCCAGATCTTATTGTTAACAGCCTCCTAAATCCTCTGCGTATCTTCTTACGAAGCAAGGGAGCAACATGGCCATTGATGTGGTGTACTTTACTTGCAACAATTTTACACTTTCCCATCACCAACACCTTGGCCTTCACCCTTCACCTTGGGGTTCAAGGGGTTGCACTCTCCACCTTCATCACCAACTTGAGTACATCAGTTTTCCTTCTAGGCTACATGTTTTTCACTCATACCTCCAAGGAGGCTTTGTCTGAACCAACCATACCAGAGTCAAGATCTATAGCTATAGAAGGTTCACTAGGGGAGGGATGGGGTATGCTACTTCGACTCGCTACTTCGAGCTGCTTAGCTGTTTGTTTAGAATGGTGGTGGTATGAGTTCATGACACTTGTGGCTGGTTATCTTCATAAACCTCACATTGCACTAGCTACATCTGCTATAGTAATCCAAACAACATCTCTTATGTACACATTGCCTTCAGCACTTAGCATGTCAATATCAACCAGAGTAGGAAATGAGCTTGGAGCAGGCCAACCAGGTAAGGCTCATCTAGCAACATTAGTGGCCATAGGACTGGCACTTCTAACTTCAGTGTTTGGCTTGTTGGGGATCACCTTAGGGAGAGAAGCATGGGGAAAAGTCTTCACAAATGACAGCGAAGTTTTACAGCTAACAATGGCTGCTCTACCCATAATTGGAGTATGTGAATTAGCTAATTTCCCACAAACCACATGCTCTGGGGTTCTTCGTGGAAGTGCAAGACCCTCCACTGGAGCAAGAATTAACTTCTGCTCGTTCTACTTGGTGGGTACACCAGTAGCCATAATTTTAGCTTTTGTGTGGAAGCTACAATTTTTGGGGCTCTGTTATGGGCTTCTAGCAGCTCAGATGGCATGTGTACTCTCAATCTTGACTGAGATATACAGGACAGATTGGGAGCGAGAATCATCAAATGCAAGACAGTTGGTGGGAGGAAGAAGTGAATGCACATATGAAGATCAAACTGTGGAATGCGATCAAGAAGTTGGGTTTATTTAAAAAAGGCAGATCTTGTGCAGTTAATACACATTTATGTACAAAGAATCTGGTATTGGGTAACCGAGAAAATGATATCATCTTTATATTACTGAGTCGTACAACATATGGTATGTAATGTGGATAGAGCAGGAAAATATGTGTACTAATCATTCCTACCATATCTCTCCTTTCAGTCTTCAACTACATATAAACAAAGAAAAAAAGTTTCCCTTACATAACAATATGAATTTTGGTGTTACAGAAAAGGGAGAAGAAAAAAAATCTACATTTTGTCTACTTTTTAATGCAGCCCCTTGAAAGGCCTTTCCAAGAAAAATATATAGGGTGGCTTACAATGAAGGCCAGGCTAAAGGCACCTTGAGGGATCAAAAGAACAGAAGGCTAGATGCCTAAACTAAACAGAGGAAAAGGAAGAAGACAAGTAGAGGGAATAGAGGTGTCAATTTAAATTACATAGCAACATAGATAGCTAGCTAACTAGGTTGAATATGGAATGTGTAGAATTATTTCAGCATACAAAAGAAATATTTGTCTTATGATGTCAGTTGGTATTTATAACTTTTGTATTGTCTTGTCTAGGTTTCATATTTAGCATACCCCAGCTAATTTGGCATTGAAGACCTGTTGATATTGAAGATTATGCTGTATAAAATGATCTTCTCCATTTAAAATTCCATATAAAAAATGTATTGGTTTAGCCATCAGTGTCACAGCCAGATCACAGGGATACTGGTTGTTTCTTTCAATAATGTAAAAATAGATGACAGAATTGGAATGCTCAAAGAAATACTGGTTGTTTCTTTTCTCCTTTCAAGTGTGATAATTCAGAGCTATGTTTACATTAATTAATAATTAATGAGAATAAGCATGAACATGATACTGGTTGTTTCTTTCAATAATGTAAAAATAGATGACAGAATTGGAATGCTCAAAGAAATACTGGTTGTTTCTTTTCTCCTTTCAAGTGTGATAATTCAGAGCTATGTTTACATTAATTAATAATTAATGAGAATAAGCATGAACATCTTGTGGGCTGATGGCAAATATTAATTAATCTAATTATAAAAGACATCAACAGGTTGAGATTGGAGCATACAGAGATATAACATACAAGGAGCCAATGAACACAGAGAGCTTAACCAAAAGAAATCAGCAGTAGCAGATGAAGGTCCCTATATATATATACATATACCCTCGCCTTTTATTCTTCTTCTTCTTCTTCTAGAAACAAATGATCCATATATATACAAGTGTCTCCAGTCCAACCACCAAATGTAGGAAACTCTACTCAGGAATTAAGGTTGGTTAATCAAACCAAAGCAGCAAGAAAAAAAGAAAGCATATTAAGAAGGATTTGCCAAATGGACTTGCAAAATCATCCATGGGCGTACTATTATGAGATCACATAATAATCGCCCTTAAGGTTCTGACATAAGGACCCTCAACCCTCGGAAAATCCGGAATATGATGCAAGACTTATTGTATACACAAAATCAAATAACCGATATATAGTAGATTGGAGCCAAACGACATCAAGGTAAAATTCTGACATAATAATACTTATTGCAAGTAATCTTTATAACTAGTTAACTACGTTTATAGAAATGCATTAAAACGAACAAATGTTGGTGATAGTTGGTAAATTAGAACCAGAAATTATATCATATCTAATTACTAACGTATCATCTACATTGTGAAGAATTTTGCAAAAAACACGACATAAATTATATCTCATAAATGGTAGGTTGATTCCTCTACAATTACTAGAAAATTAAAGCTTCTTGTCCCTGCTAGAAAATACTAGCATATTCATGGTTTTCCTCGAATGTAAGCTACAAACAATTTTGCTAAGGAACACCAAATAATTAAGCTTAGTAAATTGTATTGTATTTAGTTATCACCGAGTTGCAAAGTTGTCAACTTTGATCAACATTAAAAAAAGATGATGCATGTGTACATATGCTAGTTGTGTACCTGCGAGATGCAGCGTGATCCTTCTCGATTCTGAAGGCAACAACTCGAACCTCAAATCATGCTTCTGCTCCGTTCTACTCTCCATACCTTACGGTTTTATTTTTATTGTTTTGTCTAGTTCTGAATTATAAATCAATTAATATATAAATTCAATGTTAATATGGTTGATTAACCAGATACTTGAAAAGATAATTATAGGATTACGAAGTTTCCAAACCCATAATAGTTGTTGTTCTTAACTTTTAGAGAAAGATTTATGAATTAGTGATTTTACTTGATGCAACTCCTAACTATCAAATTAAATCTGAAGTTCATGTTTGAAGAAAAATAGAAATTCCAATCATCTATAATCATACATATATACATATATCTGAAATATATTAAAATATTACTCGAAATGTACATCTGTAGACATGTCATGTACTCCCATAAGAAATGTCTTAATGATCAAGCAGTCTATTGTACTTTATTAATCACATTAAATTCTTGATGAGTATACTCCTTCATGATTGAAATTTTTGGTAGTCTTCATTAGTATATTTGATTTCCAAGTGATATCTCTCTAGAAAACACCATGTAAAGTTGGCCATGCAATCATGCTGATTCCGGTAGATAAACACATATGTAAGGAATAGGTAATTCCCACATCAAAGGCAAAGAAAAATGTGTACTTGCACGATGCAATGGAGATGTAAAATTTTATTGTAAACCAAGAATAAAAACTTAATGCAATTTCAAAAATATGATATTTATTTGTCAAATAAAAAAACTACAATCATTTGTAATCATACACATGTACATTCAGAATAATACAAGTTATTACTTGAAACATTTTTGCAAAAAAAAAAAATCTAATGATTATCACTAATTTTGAACAAAAAAGTGATTCAACAGTAATATTATTACCAAACTCGTATAGGAACAGTACCTACATGATGTCTAGAATTTCTCAATCTAAAAACTGTTTATCAACATTTTGGCTAGAATCCAGAGCTAGATATGAAGAGACAATGGCCATTTACATCTAACTTTTGTACATGAAACTTGTGCTGAATTAGTGCCAAGTCATTGCTTCAAATGATACTTCATGTCCAATATTTCAATGGTTGTTTTTACTAGCCGGCTATATCATTTACATAATTAAAATCCTATTTCTGGATAGCTACTAAGATGTTTTGTACATGGAACTTGTGCTGCATTATGCTTCTCCATGTTCTAGCTAAGAGGTTAATTAATTATGTTGACTGTTGAAATTTTAAATAAGACCATTGACAAGTCTATTGATCATAGTAGCTCAATAATAGTCTGAAATGTCAGCAGTTAGATGAAGGAATATTTCTGGCATGTTTTTCCCTCTTGCTGTATACACCCAAACACACACACACACATATATGTGTTGCATAAGAAAGTTGCTGTATGAAGGTTCAGCTTCCAACTCTTGTATGTGTGATAGGTTCATATTGTTGTGATCATGGGAGACTCTCAAAGGAGTTGGGATTTGATATAACAATAAGATCATCAAAATACATACAAACTAAATAAACATCATCTTGTTTACCTCATAATCGGATTTTGTCTGAAGACGATACATGCCATTTATCAAATATCATCGATCATGGGATCACTGACTTGTCACAGATAAAAGCCTTGTTACCAAGAATGATAAAAATGTTACCAGGTAAAAGCTACAGTTTAGATCCTTATCTTTATACATCTTCAAATGCAGATGCTATTATAGAGATCATTTATATCAGATAAGGATTCATACTCATTTCTGGGCTTTTTCTTAAATAAAGAAACACCGAGCTGCAGATCTAATTACATGCCGCAAATAGACAGACATAGATCAAAGATTACATGCTGCTGCTGCTGCTGCTGCTGCTCTTCAAACCAGGTTCAGCCTTAATCTCTTCGGCTGGATAGAAAACAATAGTCAACTATCTCCACATACGAAAAAAAAAATTTATTTATCATCAAAACATGAAAATACGCCTTTAAGGTGTTTTAAAGACTAACAAGAAGTTTTTTTTCTCTCTTTTTGTGCATGTGGGAGGTGGGATAGGAGGCTTTTGGCCTTTTGCTTTGCACGTGTATATATTGTATATGTAAAAAACTTCCCTTGGGTGTAAATAGTATTGTAATTTCAAGGACAAATGACTGAAGTTTCTCTAAACATGATGAGCAAGAGCATTAAGGATATTATTGATAATGGACAGGTTAACCAACGAAAATCACATGCAAATGGAGTTTTTCGTAGAACAAGTTACGTATCAATGGTAGTTTCATTTTCTTAGTTGAGCTACAAGAACACACAACTTAATATGCATTGACCTCACCATTGTATATGCAACTTATTTACTATACACATCTGCTGCAATTTTTACCTAAAATCATATTTAGGAGACAAACCTTACCAAAGGTGAGGAGGGTGTGTGAGTTCATTTGCCATATATAAATAGTATTTACTTCAAAAAAAACAAAAAATATTATGTTTGACTTCAAGGTCAACACAATTACTTTTCAAGTCCAACG
The DNA here is from genome assembly GCA_954870635.1 of Arctium minus. Classification (NCBI taxonomy): domain Eukaryota; kingdom Viridiplantae; phylum Streptophyta; class Magnoliopsida; order Asterales; family Asteraceae; genus Arctium; species Arctium minus. The sequence continues at coordinate 421,557 of OX941089.1, read as the reverse complement.
TTAATATTGGTTTTGCCACAAAAACTAAATTTTGTATTTTTAGTACTTGTCATGAAGTTCAGTATAAAAAGCTGAAGGTTTCATATCATTTTTTAATATAATAAATTAATAAGTAGTCCATTTTACCATAAAAGTCAAAGTGCTAGCCAATTTTATGCACATATACATGCTACTTACATATTTCCTGGCAACTTCTTTGAGAAACTTCTTTGGATAGTCCAAATATTCTGCACAATCATTCTTTATGATTGCAGCAAGTTCATCTCTGCCAGCACTTTCGAGGTTTCTTATCATAATCGTTAAGGTCAACTCGTCTGGGATGCATCCTGATGCCTTCATCAACTCATATGTTTCCATTGCCTTCTCTATCATATCCACTTTGAGATATGCTCCAATTAGCTCTGTATAGGCTCTGGTGTCTGGTTCTAAGCCTTCGTCGATTAGCTCAGAGAAAAGCTTTTCGACTTCACCTATTAGTTTCTTCTTTCCAAACATCAACATCAAATCACCATATAGAGAGTGATCAGGTTCGTACCATGCCTCCTTCCTCATAAATTCAAACACCTGACACCTGATTGCAATTCAGACAAGATGCAATCTTGAAATAATAAAGATACATAAATTAAGAAACTGGATTCAAAAATATATATATAAGCAAAAATGTTAGACTAATCAATGACAAAGAATTACTCCCTCTTGAATAGATGTACAATTTGAATTCTAAGGCCAATCAGACTACATTTTGAATTACTAAATTGTCTATATTAAAGACAGATTTGGCAACCACATCAACTTTGTAACAACAGTACAAATAAAAAAGGTTTGTGTTAAATATGTAATTAACTCCATGTCAATTTTGAAGCTGAAATAAATATTCTGACATCGGATGGTAAATTTACCTTTTTTTCTATGATGAGAGTAAGAACAACTTAAGTGTAGATACACATATTATATATATATGGATGGAGACGAGTCAACCGTTTGTTGATTCGATCTCCACCGTTTAAATTCATACAAGATTTGATCCAGGCCGTTTAAATTCATTTTAACTATCCAGCCCAACTCCTTTAACCCACTCACCTTGCCATACCCTGATTTCTATCACACTTCTCTTCAACCCCAACGATCCTCCTCCACCTTCCTCAAAACCGCCTAATTTATCTCCCCCACTCCTCCAACCCAACGAACCATCTATCCCAACCATAAATGGTGACTGGTACTGATTCATTGTACTCATTTAGCAGCAAATCAATGGAGAAGATGCCAAATTGACTGGGGCAGCAAATGCGATATGCATTTCACATTACCCACGAAAAAATTAGCACAAATTACTAGGGATTTGGAAAGCTCCGATTCTATCGATCAGAAGATGGAGAGGAAGAGAAAGAAAAAACAAACAAAAACAAAAGTGGGCATGATCAATTTATCGTACAAAGTGAACCCATTGGAAAGTCCGTAATGTGAGTCTTCATCTCTTATTTCATCATCCTGCAATTTCATAAGTTATCTACAGGATTTTGTTTAAATCCCAAATTGGCTCCGTAATTTCACATCTCCATTGTTTTCTATGAAAATCACGTCTTCAAAAACAAAAACTGTGAAATTTGAATTTCAAAAGTCAAAATAGACATGCAAATTAGACGAAATGTTGATACGAACATTAACAAATACGAAATTCTTATATGTTTATTTCTTCGTTCTCAAATCGATTGCATGTTCATCGTTTTCGGTGTTGAAAGTACGATTACTATAACATATCAATTTCTGGGAAAAGATCAATGTTTGAATTTTCAAGAATGCAATGATCATGAATGTTTGTATTTTACGGAAAACATCGCTACACATGTTAAACTATTCAGACTGTTCGTGGGTATTTGATTAATCTCAAATTGATTCGATATTATCATGTTTTCATCACTTTTTGTGTGAGAATTATCAGTTTTCTGCAGCAATGTAGTTCTTTAAATAGTCAATATTTGACTTTTGTGGGTCAAAATAGACATGAATGTATCTTGGAGGAAGACATTGTTGTATGTTAAAAGAATTGTCTTGTGGGTGTATCTCTGGAACTGATTTTGTAATCATCACATTCCAGATCATTTTTGTGAACATCATCGATATGCATTTCGTTTCCTCTTATCGAACAAAACCAAAAAATTGGAGAATTTCTAAATTTCGTGAACGTTGTTTATGTTAAATGAGCGAAAATCACATGAGAGCCAATCATAAAGTTGTTTTGATGCTCATGTTTTTCAGAGATTCTGTTGCGGCGGTAGATTGGTGTTTGGTCCGGAAAAGAAACCTTGGTTGGTTTATAATTATGTTGAGTTCTTATATAACTTTTCTTATAGCTTTTGAAAGTTTGTACCTTACATAAGGCTACAATTAGCTGGTTGACAGAGTAGTTGACAATTAGCTGGTTGACAGATTGTAATGGAGTGTTGTGGTGGAGGAAGTGTTGCTGATTTGATGAATGTTACCGATGAGCCTTTAGAGGAGTGCCAAATAGCATATATAATGTACGTTCAATTTAAATTCATTTAAACATTATATGAAATTTAGTTCTATTGTTACAGGTTTACTATCAGATGGAACAATAGCCTAACGTCGTGTGATATCGTCTGATTCATCTCGATGATTACGAACCCAAAATCTTCACTCCCAAGGTAACCAAAACTCTTAAACGCTCTTTTTTGCAATTATCTTGAATTATTTGACTGTTTATTGTTAATTCGAAGTTTAATTCATTGATTTTATCATCCAACGAGGGTAGAGTACTGGCTTGATTAGCTTTGATGTTTACAATCTGAAGGTTGTTCGGTGTAACTTTTGAGAGGGAATTCTGGTTAACTTCAGCCTCAAGTATTATATTTCAGGATTGACGCTATTACGCTAACAAATGTAACAATTTAAATGCACAAAATCGAAGTACAAACTTCACACATGAAGTACTTCAATGGATCCTAATATGTATTTCAATTATTGGAGGAAAAACATAACGGAACCAGGGGTGGTGTTGATCAACACTGCTAAAAATTTGCCACAGTCTATGTAAATAGACTCAACCCTTTCACATTTGATGATTCATTTTAGATTATGCATGTACTTCTTAAGGCTAATGGGTCTAATGATTTGGACTTATTTTTGCTGTCAAATGCTTTTCCTGCGATCCTTTTTTGGCTCAAAAAGCATTTGGTGTATTGGGGACTGTTGATTTAACTTTATGGTACCCGATCGAGTTGTTTAAATCAGTCTGGAACGGTGTTGGAATGGTGGTTGTTGGATCTGGATCAACAACAGCTTAGGGGATGTTTTTCTATTCTTTTTGGATGTATTAATTTATTTTTATTTTTTTTTGGTAAAGGAGTATCCCATACCACTTTGGGCCCGAACTAATCTCCTGGAAAACAGGCCTATGGCCCGCGGGCATTCATCCCGTGGCCACAATGCTGCGAGTGGGGCTCGAACCCGGGCAACCGCTATGAAGTCCCCAGACTCTTACCACCACGCCACAACCTTGTGGTTAATTTATTAATTTAGTGATGGAGTTATGTAGCTTCTGATTAGATGGAATCAATTTAGATTTGTCTTATAACTAATGTTGCGTAATTTAGCATTGTCATACCGGGTAAAACTCTTGGTCCTCGACATCACTCTTATCGGGTAAGATTCTCGGTCTTTGTCATGCTAATCTGGTAAAGTAATTGACCGGGTAAGCGTTTGGTAAACGACTCTAAGTTCTTTTTATTCATTAAACTATTCATTCAAAATATTGCCAAACAACCATTTTATTTTGCAGTAACTTTGAACTAAATTATTCAACGTCTACCAAACATCCCTAAGTAGTTTTGTGTGAATGTGTTTTCTACTTGGATTATGGAAAATAACCATAAGGGATGTTTTTATGTACAACGTTAGTGGCATATATGTAGGAACCATGAAGATATGGTTGCATGCAGAAAGATTCTTTATGTGATTTGCTATGGTTGTTTGTTAAGTATATATTTGATGGTTATAGTTCATAAATAATCAAACTGCATCCGTACAACTATTTGTTATGTGAAATGTTAGAATGTTTATAAAATAGGGGGAGTAAAAGGCATTTGTGCAAAAACGAGGCTAACTATAGCCAAAAAGAGACGAGAAGCATTCAATATACATATTTTTGACATGGTACAACTATTTCATACAAGATTTGAGAGATCCTGACTTAAAATTTGTGGGGTGATAATTTACCTTCTGAACAAGTTTGGCCTATTCTCTATAAATTTGTGTTGCTTGTTTTTTCTCTTATTTGTCATATTTTAAGGTATCAAAGCGATTGGAGGAACTTAAGAAGTATGAAAAGGAAAATGGGGAGGTAGGAGAAGCCCAGGTAAAGCAAAAACAGCTGTGTGAATAGGAAAATCTTACTTTGTAAATACCTGGAATTCGATTCTTTCGGAGGATCATTTTTACACAAGTTTTTAATCAATTAGGCATTAAAATCTTGAAATGATTTTGACAAGTTTAGTTTCAGAAATCTTTAATATTGGGCTTCATGTTTGTAAGGGAATCATTCTATGATAAGCGAGGTCTGCGAACGCTTTAGATACCCATTTGCTTGATAGTCAAAGACTCATTAAACTACATGCCAAGTCAAATATTGCCTTCTTTTTGGTGTTTGGATGATCATTTTTCTTTTTCCTGCTGAGGTGCTTAAAATAGTTGTGATGATAGCTTTGATTCTATTAATATGCATCTAAAATTTAACGTAATGCAAATGCTTGGTGTGTAATTAAGTGTATTTTTGTTTTTGGTGACTTGTAAGTATGTCTTGTGTTGGTTAGTTTCAAGAATTGACGTTTTTTCTGTTTACTTAGAATGACACTTAAGGATTTACACCTTAATTTAGATTAAAGTAACGTCGTGTACCCAACTAATGATGCAAAGATAAATAATTAAAAAAAACTAAATTTCAAGGTGGGGGACTATATGCATCATTATTCATGTTTGTCCAATTTTTTCTTTGAGTTGACATATCACTCCAGCAAGGGATAGTAAACCTGTAACAATTGAGCTTATTGATGCATAGATTAAAGTCATGTCGTGTACCCGACCAACGGACGGGTATAACACTAGTTCAGTATTGAACAAGGAAGGTGGCCTGAAGCTTATTTAGAAGGGCTTGTCTCATGTTGCAAATGGTTAGGGGCGAAACTTCTATAAGTTATGATTCTAAACCAAAATTTCAAACACCACTATTAACTACATAAGTTGGAGAAGGGAGACAGGACCTACTATATCATTTGTGCATATCTATGCACACAAACACATCTCCATTTTAGTATAAAACAGTAAATACCACCCGTAAGTGGAGTCTAGGATGATAAGATGTACGTAGAGTCGTAGACCTAACCTCCACCCTAAGAAGTAGAGTTGTTGTTTCTGTGAAGACCCTGGATTGTGAAAAGCGTGTGCAGAGAGAGGTAGAAAAAAAGGTTTAAAAACTCATTAAGGTTAAGGAATTACAAACCAAACCAAACCAAACCAATAGAAGCAGGTACAAAAAGAACATAACCAAGGTAAGAAAAATACACACCCCTAGTCCAGCTCACTAACCTAACCTTATCTCCAACCTTTCACCTTTCGGCCTTTCCAACTCCCTTTTGCTCAACTACGCTAGCTACAAATCCCTGTCCCTAGTCCGCTACCCTAATCATGTGTCTCCAATAGCTCCTAATTCCTATAAAAGTCGTGTCCTTGGAAATACCTAAAGCTGCCATGTTCAACCTCAATTGCTCAACCCACGTCCTCTACGACCTACCCCTCCTCCTTGCTCCCTCGACCATATCCCTTTCCATCTTTCTCACTGGATTTGTTAACCAAAAGACAAAATCTAGGAACGTAGTACGTAATTCACTCATACGTTAAAAGAAAATCATGTCAATTCTAGATTCAAAACCACCTGAATAACATTTCTAACCATCGTAGCTGGCATTAAGGTATTAACCAGCCATATCCTTTCAAAAAATAAGATTACACTTGGCAAGAATGCATGGTATAAACATCGTATTTGGCAAAATAAGAACCATCATTCTCACTAACTTATGTCCAATTTGAAGTATTGACGACTGCAAATTTTGTCTGCATTATCGAAAGTACAATGACCGGCCAATAAAGTAAAATGATTAGAAATATTACTGGCTCGTTAAGATATGACCATAAACGTTATGGCGCGTCAATCTTTGCAAAACAATAAAATGTGATTGCCCTACAGTTACAGAACAAGAAAAGGGAACTGCTGAAGAATGTGAAACGGTGAAACCTGGCAAAAAAAAATATATCCCCTCCTTCCAAGAACACGATCCACGTTTGACTAATATAGCCAAACTACTTTTAAATGTTAAGTCTCAATCCCAGCGGGAAAATAGTAGGCTACTTGTAATGATTAAATTCTATCTAGTCGAAGAAAGTTTTGACCCCATTCTCGAATTTGAACTAGTACAGTAGTACGTCAATTTCAAGTAAGAGTTAATTTGATTGGACACAGCAAGAGAATCCCTTATAATTGAAGAAAGTTTTAATGAATGCATGAAATTTTATGACGCATAGAGTCTAACAAAACAGAAATGTGTAAATTCCTCAAAGAAGTATAAAACATTGACCAGATAAGCCAAAATGCCGTACCTTGAGAGCAAGGTCCAAGTGTTGTTGCCTCTGCAACTCAACGAATGCATCCAATAAATCATCTTTTAAGAGACGAATGAGCTTGGAATTGAATACTTGGTCTAGTTTAGATGGGTTTCTGGCAGCTAACTTGAGGGACTGAACTGCTTGTATTGCTTCTGTAGACAAAACCCCATCGCTACGTCTTCGGACCCTCAAGGGTTTCCTTAATCCGCAAGTTATAGTTGTTGCAAATTTCACTTGGAATTTATCAAATCCAAAGGGGTCCAAAGCCCTTTGTAGAAACTGAATTCTCACTGAAGAATGACCCATGCTCATCTGTATCAAGAAGGTAAGGGTTTTTAGCCTAGAGTATTGTTATGATTTCAAAAGATGAAAACAAATTACTAAATTACAGAAATCGTCCCTCAACTATTTGCCAACCACGTAAAAGTTAATTTTCACATACACAAATTAAAAAACAGTCCTTGTATTATTTGTTTCAAGTTCAATTTAATGACCATTATTTGTATTTTCATCCAGAATAGTCGTTTTTCATATCATTTCAGACGTTAGACCTAACACCGTTAGTATGTTCCGTAAGTAAAGTCATGTACCTGGAACATGATTCAAATTACTCATCTTATTGATTGATATTCAACTTCAACTTTTCCAAATTATATATTTATATAAAAATTGAAAGTACTACATTAAAATGCCAAAATAGCAAATACAACAATAAATATTGGATTGAAACCTAAACTAAATCTCAAAGTTCGGATCAAATAACACATATTTGAGATCTAAAATCTCATAATCCTCTTATTTCTCTTCTCTCAAGTCTCAACCTCTTGATCATATCAACAACGAATATGTATGGCTCAACATTCTATTTGATGTAACAAACCTTCTTGAGTTAGTAGGAGGAGAAGAAGGTTAAGGAAAAAGTAGGTCCCTCAAAGGTGTAGGAAATGCAGCAGATTTTCCTCATGAGGAAGAAGAAGAGAAGGTTTTGACTATGTAATTATGCACTTCCTCCCTGATAGATCAGAAATCACGCCTTAATAGATATGGTGTGTAGTATGAACAGAAGAGTGGCAATGAAAACTGCCATACACATCCAGGGTTCATCAAAATATGCTGGTATGAGTTGTGGAGAGGAAGGAAACGTTGATTAAATTACCTTTTGAATGTCTACCGAAGCAAAATTCATAATCAACAAATTAAAAAATTGGACCTCAAAACCACCGGTTGCTATTTTGTTAGATTCTCAATCGGCGATTTCAAATTGGAAAAAAGCAACTAGCACTTTGTTAAGAAGTAAAGAAAATCAGGAACTAAAATTTCAATTACTTTGCTGTAAAACATATCTAAGTCCAGTTCGGAGTTCAAACAAATGTCCAAACAACAAAATCTAAATAGAATATCATGAAGACAAAATCAAACAGAGAAACAATTAGAATATATTCTCAAATCTCATTCGGTTGATCAAATAAACAAAATAAAAGAAGAGATATTCTCAAATTTCGAAACCTTAACCTGAAATCAGTAGTGAGTGGGCGGAGAGGAGAGGAGAAGAGAAGCGGTCGTCGACTCGAGAGAGAGAGAGAGAGAGAGAGAGAGAGAGGCGGAGATGCCGTACTGTGGTAAGATTTGGGCCTTACATATTTGATATGTCATGGGGATGGGCCGGCCCAGAAACAGCAACAAAACCAAGGTTCATTTCTATTTTCTATGGAATTCACAATTATAATTTATACTAATAAATCCATGCAAACTACAACTTAAACTACTATTATCCAAAAAAAAACTGAACCCCCAACAAAATACAACTTAAACTACTATTATCCAAAAAAAACTTATTTCAATAATATACAATCAAATTTAAGAAGACAGTTATTTTCAAGTCAATAGAATGGGACTCGATCAGCTAGCCAACCAATCTAATTCAATTAGGGGTTTTCAAAAAAACCGTTGGATCGCTCAAACCGGTCGAACCAAGTCAAACCGGACCGTTTTTGGCGGTTTAGGCGGTCTGGTCTGGTCTGAAAAATCGTCAAACCGGGCGGTCCAGTCCGATCTGCGGTTTGGAGGTTTTTTTGGGCGGTTTGGACCAAACCGACCGCCAAATATATAACTATATATATATATATTTTTTTTTTATATACATCTTTATATCATCTATTGTTTAGCCCAAATATCCAATTTATCTTTAGACTTAAATATATACAAAAAGGTCCAAAGATAATTTTAAATCGCCGTAGATTTTATTTGCATTTTGCATATTACTTTTTTTAGTGTTTTGTCTTGGGATATTTTGGTAACTTTTGTGGACTTTGTTAACATTGTTGTAGACTTTTATTTATTTCAAATGAACACAAGCTAATGAACCTTTAAAGTTCAAATTTTTATATGTTTTTTATGTTTAAACTTTAAAGTCCACTAAAAGGCCCAAACCGCTTAAACCGATCGACCAAATCGCCTAAACCGCGGTCCGACTTAACCAGTTTGGACACTTGATGTCAAACCGCTCGGTTTGAAAAATCAACAAACCGCCACTAGCGGTTTGGTTTGTGGTTTGAGGGGTTAAACCGTCCAAACCGGACCGCGAACACCCCTAAATTCAATACCTAATCGAGTTATAAAATTTTTAAACTTGTATGTATTGGTTTAGAATTGGACCCGGTCTAGTTGAGCCCAATTACAATATGTTTGACTGTTCCCACTTTCCACGTATTAAAGTCATGATTTAAGTTATTGATGAAAGATTTTCATCACTAGATAATCAAGGTTAGGTGTGGATGAATGTGCTCTTGAAGCAATGGGTCAAAGGGGGTTATATAAGTATGTTGATGAACTTCATATGTTGTTGGTATAAATGGAGATAATCTTTCATTTTTACATTCATGTGTACTAAGAAGATATTTCAAATGTCACAATCCGACCAACCCAACCTGAACCTCTCATGTGTTGAGTTATGTTATGCTTTAAATTTTTTTAAACCGCACTAGATGAATTGGATTGTTCATACTTCTTCAAACCCACCAACTCAACCAATTTGCAACCCTACTTTCAACCAATATAAACCCTTCACAATAACTTTTACATACAAGTACGAATACTCCTTTTGAAAAAATTCTAATCATATTTAATCTAATGTTGAGCAAACAGCAATCAGTTTGTTCAAATTCGATTCTTTTTTCTCTCAGAATCATTAATCAAGATGCATTTCGATTTATTTTCAAATCAAACAGGTTAGTTATAAAACTTTAAGCCTCGAGGAGTAATATCCCAGAAGGGTATTATAAAAGCATTCAAACACGATACTATCATACATCATCACAAGCAAGTATATATTCGGCATTCTATTGGTCTTTCAAATACATACAGCAATGCTCAACCAGATTTGAACAGCAACACTGCTTTCGATTCCAAATAGAAATACACAAAGTGGTTTGTCTCATGAGTCACGTAAGACCCTGCAATGCAAAAACATAAATTATATTGTTATTCACAATCACATCCAATATGAATGGAAATCACACAACTAGTATCCTAACTTAAGTCTTAATCGATCTTTCCCAAAAATTCAAAGAAAATAACAAACAGATGCTGACATGATTGCATTTTACAGAAACTTGAAAGCAAACATGTTCAACTGATCCATCACCCACTACAATTCAACCCAACACTGCCCAAAACATTCAACTACTTTAAGTACCCTTGCCATGCTGCAAGAGTTTCTGCCCAATACATATCAAGTAGATCAATGACTATTTTTTCTGAATTATACAATATTTATATGCAGCAAATGAACTCACGCACTCTCCCCACCTTTAGTGAGGTCTGAACCCCTTGGAGGTTAGTAACCCGGATGCCACTAGGACAAAGGCCCTTTGATACGAATGACTGTTTGATGGAGGTCATACAGACAGACATCTTTAGGCCATGTCTGCCATGCAGTTTTATCATGCAAGTCCCTGTATCAAGTGCTCCAAGAATAAACTTCTCAATGGCATTTACCATGTCACCAAATTGTTGATCACGAATTCAAGGGGATGCATAATTGGGGAAACAGGAGTGTTTTTGATCATTTTAGAACCATAAATTAGAAACTAACGCCAAGAGTCTAAGGCATAAGGTTTTATGTCTATGGGATTGAAAGGGGACGACACAATGGATAGTTTGGAATAATGTACAGTAGTGAGACAAAACTTAAGCTCGAGTATTAGTTTATGTTGTAAATAAATCCTTATTGGTTTGGGTATAAACTTGTATGGTTGCTTATCAAGTCGCCGTCACCGGTGCAGAGGAGAAACTTTTGGTACATTGTTTGCAACTTCCACGCCACTTGGAAAGGCACTCAACATGTCGCATACAACTTATGTTACATTATTTGCAACCTCAATGCGACTTGCGTAGTCACCCAATACGTCACATATGAAAAAACCAGATTATAAGCCACTTATGAAGTCACCAAGATGTCTTTTCCCAAAAAAAAAAAGATGTCGCATGTGCTTTGGAAGAACTGGGCGAGCAGCCAGCCAACTTCCCTGCAAGTCACCTGAAAGGGCCAGAGGGGTTGTATTGTCTTTTCTAAGTCGTTTTGTTGGCCAACATATTACACTTTTATACACTTTCTTCCTCAATACTCCATCAAAGCTATGTAAGCTCCAGCACGATTTCTCCTGTGATTTTGAATTGTAATTTTTATCAATATTTTAGTGGATTTTTCTTGGTGATCCGCCCCCTCCGGTGGTTTTCTCCCAAGATCTTGGTGTCCTCTCCTATCCCTCTTTACTTTTTCATATTGCTTACTAAAGATTTATGTTTGGTGAGTAAATGATGACTTGGTCTATTTTCCGCATTAGAATCGATATTGAGTTCATTGAAGTTGATCATATGGGATGTTAGCTATTTCCCTAGTTTGACACTTGGGTTGAACATTATATTTGGGTTTTGAAGTTCACTAGCATTCAGTGAATCTTAAAATTAATAATAAAATTATTACAAGGACTCCGCTGTTGGCTATTTTGGGTATATTAAATATTTAAGTCATCAAAAGTTTGATGCACTAGTTTTTTTTTTTTCAAAAAAAGTATCTCTTAGAACTTCAAAACTAATCAATTGTTGGTGTTAACGTTAAAAATATATTATTTTTTATTTATGTTAACATTAAAAATATAATTAAGTTTAGAGTAAATTATGTTTTTAGTCCCTGTGGTTTGTTACAAATTGCGAATTTCGTCCCGTGGTTTTGAAATTTCAGTTTTCATCCCTATGGTTTGCAATTCATTTCTATTTTGGTCCCTAAGCCAAAACACTACTTTTAAGTATGAAGGACCAAAATAGAAATGAATTGTAAACGATAAGGATGAAAAAAGCAATCAAATTTAAACCATAAGGATGAAAAAGTAATGAATTATAAATCATAGGGATGAAAATCATAATTTCAAAACCATAAGGACGAAAATAGAAATTTTCAACAAACCATAGGGACTAGACCCAATCGAGATTGGGAAGTCAAGACTTCACAGGCTCATTTCGAAGGTATCAACGAGACCTTTCTAACAAGGTAATTTGTAAAAGAAAAATACGTATTTTTTAATGTATTTTAGCTAATAATTAATTAATATGATAAGGATTAAAAGGAAAAAGGAAAGGAAATAAATCAAAAACACTAAAGTCTTTGAAGGGTCAAAACGGTAACTTATCCTCAACCACCATCCTAAAAGTTTTAAGGTTTATGGTTTCACCCCAAAAAACTTATGGTTTCACATTTAACGACCTAATCAAATTACACTTGACCCCTAAATTTATGTGGTTTCACGGGCTACCACACCCCAAAGGATAGGTCCGCCCCTGCTAGCATTGATTGATTTACAACAGAGTAATTGTTAAAATTTTCTACCCCTTAATAACATGTCTTTAGAAGGCAAACCAGGGTATGTCTAGCACCAAGTCCAGGGATCTTCCACATTTTGCAATGCATGAACTAAAGGCCCTACAATATCTTATGAATAGCGGATAGGAGTTTTTTCCATTATGACATCAATGAGTATTCTTAAAATTTAGTAGGAGGTCAAAGTAATGCTTCAGGTTAGTGGGATAAGCTCTATGACACATAGATGTTCAAATCCTTCAATGATGTCTTCGTTTGAAGATCTTAGGCATCCTACCAAGTGATGGAGCCAGGTTGGCTCACCAGGGCAGTCTAGGGCAGTCTAAAGCCTCAGGTTGATCATATCCATCATATCCTTCCTTGGGCAACATGAACTAGATAGCAAGGGGTAAAGAAACATTATGGACAATGAAAACGACTTACTATTCAAGGCGTTTTCTTGATTCATAGTTCCTGTAAAAAAAGGCTTCGAGCATCTCATCAGAAGAAAAAGAAGAAGGAAAAAAACTTGTGATTCTGAGGGAAAACTCTCAGTTTGAGTGTGTATATGGCTTAGCAAGAAAACTATGGAAGTGTCTTACAAATAGGGACTTTGGCTTCATTGGTGGACATTAGGAAAGTAACCAACCTGCAAAGAATAGCATAAAGCCTCTGGATGATTGGATTAGGAATGCTAGGATGGCAAAATCCACTAAAAGAAGCAAGGAATGCGTTGAATACCTATCTCACTCCATAGAGCATGTGCTTGCATTCACCCATATAATTTTTGCAACACATTATCAAGATGATTTAAAGTGTCAACAACAATCATAAACAACTATGCCATACACATGTAGCTAATTAGATAGGTTCCAATAAATAGCATAATCAACCAAAGCAACAAAAAAAGGAAAGAAAAGATTAAGCATTGCAGACTCACCTCTCTTTTGAAGAACATTTATCAAAGTTTCATATGAACTAACCTAAATAACAAGCAACAGCATGGGAAGAGTAGAATTATGAAGAAACTAAGTATTGAGTAAGGTCTAAGATTGATGAGTGAGTAACCACTTTTCTAAGCATCATTAGACAACATGTTTAACATTAATTACAACAATACATGAACAGTTAAAGCATGAGTGACTGAGTAAGCAACCACTTTCTAAGCATGTAGTACAAAAATCCTTAGCACTATTTACCACATGATATGAGCAATTGAGGAGAGTAGAAAGAGTGATGATCGAGAGGTCAAGGTGAAGGGCAAGACCGAGGAGGACGTGGATGAACAATTGAGGGTGAACATGGCAGCCTTAGTGTAACACCTTGAATTTTTATCCCAATTGAAGAAGAGTGTTTGGGTGAATCGGTAAAGAAAGAACCACATATGGAGTATGACTATAGTGCCATGTGGTTGTGACAATTGTCACAATAGCACCAACGGTACTGAGAGTATGGTCGTCTCGGCTATAGTGCCATGTGATTGTGACACTTGTCAAAATAGCACCAACGGTACTGAGAGTATGGTCGTCTCGGCTATAGTGCCATGAGGTTGTGACATCTGTCACAATAGCACCAATGGTACTGAAAGTGTGGTAGTCCCGGCTATAGTGTCATGCAGTTGTGACAAATGTCACAATGGCAACGGCAATTACCAAGTGGTTGGTCGTCCCAACGAATGTTCCATGTATTTATGACAATGGTGTAACACCCGTAATTTTTGGGTAAGTACCATTTCAAGTAAGTGTAGAAATCGATCTTTTGAGGGAAATAGAGGAAATGGGATTTTGGGAGTAAATTATAGATTTTATGGTCTTGCTAGATGAGGAATTCAATTACAAGTCCAACGGTTCTTTCCGGAGCAAAATCGGAACTAAAACGAAGAAGCTATGGCCAAAACAGTGTTTGGTACAGGTTTGGCCAAAGTGCCTAGCGAAAGTGACATATGTCACTTTAGCCGGGCACTATCGCGGAGAGTATAAAACTCTCGGTACGTCTAGCGCGAGAGTTCCTAGCGAAAGTGACATATGTCACTTTAGCCAGGCACTATCGTGGAACGGGTCAGGAGGTTAAAAATCCGATTTTTGGGGATTTTCTTCATTTCCTCATATCTCCTTCATCATAACTCCGTTTGAAACGATTCTTTTTTATATGGTTTCGTATTTGAGAGTTTTTCAAGGATAGATTGTTAGTTTTGGGAAGATTCAAGAGTATTTGGTGGTAGATTGGAAGCAAAGGTCAATAGCTCATCATCATCACCTCCACCTTCAAGAAATTTGGGGTTTTCTAGGTTTTCACCAAAACCTAAGTGGTGAGTTAATCCTCCTAGTTTCTAAACTTTATTATAAGTTATAAATGCTCCATTGATGATTTCCTAGTGGTTATGTTTCTCAAATTTCGGGTTTGATGGTTTTGGAGAAATTAAGTCAAGACTAGGGTTTTGGCCAAAATGGTGAGTTTGGTATATAATGTTTGGGGAACGATTCTAAATGGTTGAATGTGGATATTAATGGATGGAAACTTGTGGATCTAGCTTTTTGGGAAGTTTTGGCTTGAAGATCCAAGTTTCTTCAAAGGAGCTCAAGTTGGGGAAAATCAAGATTTAGCCTAAATCTAGCAAGGTGAGTTCAAATTGATTTGTGAAAATGTTGTACATGCCAAAATGTTCATTTTAAAGTGTTTATATGTTTTGCATGAAATTATCATTAGTTGAGTCATTTGATGGGTTTTGATTATTTGAGGTGGTTGGCTTTATAAACATTGCAAAACACCCACATTTGGGATTTTTGGGCATCTTAATGAATAAGACATAAATAAAAGTGTTTTGATGATTTATTGCATAAATGGAAATTATTTGGTAAAAAGGCACTTTTAGTGTTTGTTTGGGAGGAAGGCTTGATTTTGTGTTATGGGACGTTTTGATTTTTGAAAGAATAAAGAGTATAAATCCATTTGGAAAACCATTTGTCCCAATCTAAATTGTATTGGAGTGTGCACATGTATTTTGGAGTGTGTTTGCATGACGTGAATCGATTGCGTTATTTATTTGGGGATTGTTAATCGTTGGTCAAAAAAGGTTTGAGCATTTTAGCTCGGTGTTGACTTAAAAGAGTCTTGAGGACACTTGTCCGGTTTTAGCGGCTCAATGTAGAACCCGGTTATGGTTTACATACTAATGCACTGTGTTGCATATTGATGTTTATTACATGCTCGAGTGCGTCGGTCATTCCTGTGTAGTCATGTAATGTTAGACTGTGTTGCATTGGATCCATAGGCACGTAAGTCAGCCTGTTTTGGATGGTCAATTGGGTATTGCGGGGTTGAACTCCGATACCCATGTTTTACAACCGGAAACTTTGCAAGTAGGCACTACGAGGGTTGAGTCTGGAGGTGCTACCTGGGAGGTAGGCACTAGGACCTCAGCCGCTTGAAGTAATGCCTGGGAGGTAGTCTTTAAGTGTGTCGGGTCTTCGGGATGGAGTTCTTTATAATGTTCAGTCAACTGTCTCTTAAGGTGAAACTTGTTAAGAAGTCGTAAGAACACTTGGGCTTTTATGTCGTGAGGTGTCATGCGATTAACGTTGCAAGGGTGGCATACTTTTGTGTTCCTCCACTCTCAACAGATACGGGTCTCCCCCGTCGTCGGTCAGCAGTATTTTATATGCTAACGCCTTATTCTATTATCGTTGGATTTGTGTGGTCGATTGTAACCGATGACCGTAATATTGGGTTTCCCCCGCGTATATTAAAGTTTGATTGAAATACGTCTTTCCCATGTTTTGATATTTGGTTTCCTTCCATCTTATGGTCGCGTGAGTATTGGGGTCCATGTTTTCGGTGACGTATTGTTTATATGATTTATTAACCATGACTTATGGGTTGAGTATCATACCCCACCCGTGTTTCGGGTGTTTCGGGATATGAAGTTTTATTTACGTTTTTCATAAATTGGGAGTCGATTATATTCACGTTTTGAGTGAGTTTTGGGTTGCATCATTTTATAAAGAATGTTTTGTATTGGAGCGTTGTCCTTAAAGATGCATGTTTTTGGAAAACGAGTCGCTTCCATATTTAAAGTAAACCATTTTGAAAGATCATGATTTGAATTGAATTCTTTCCTCTTAACGATATATTTATCCATGCTGAAAACTCTTGAACTCACTAGGCGCTAGCCTAACCTTTTTATTTGTCGGCATGTGCAACAGGCTTCGTTTGGGAATAGTTCTTGTGGCACTATGAAGAGAGAAGTGCTAGTTGTGTGCTCGTGATTGTGACGTCTTCCGCGTAGGTTTTGTGAAGAGCAACTTGTATTGGGGTTATGTAGCACCCGACCTCGGTTTAGACCTTGTATCTTATTGGAGTTTATATTTGTCGAGGTTAATTATAGATTTTTAACTTGAGATATATTGAGTTTTGAATTATAAGAGGAATTCTTGTCCCTATTTTGATGTTATATCTAAATTTTAAATTAGTTGATCTTACCAAATTCGAGGGTGTTACACTTAGACATTTGTGAGGACATGACCTCGAGTACTGGAGACAAAAGACTAGGGTATGGGAACTTATAGCTAGCATGGATGGGCACAAGGAAGTTCGAGTGGTTGAGGGTGGGATCGGGGCTAGAGAGCTGGCATCTTAGGTCGTCAGAGTCCTATGATGGATAGACGGATATACAGATGTGTTTTTGCCTTACCATTTGTGCCATTTGTTTTATGCTACCACTGGTCATCGTTGCTGAAAAATGAAAGACTAGAGTAGCATGTCGAAACTTAAATTAATGATTAACAACTGTGGAACACAAAATCCTGACCTCCATCACCAAATTTCCTGGATCTGCCACTGGTTGTCATGTTAACCGACTGTCTAGTTAAGCACCAAGCAAATATGTAATCTATCGGTTAACATGCATCACATCCATGCAGCATTAACTTGAAAAAATGTTGTTATTTTATTTCTATAGTCAATTACATTTTAAAGTTCCTTTCAAGAAATAGCATCAAAATGCAAATTCCCTACTTTGGAAGAATCCTTGTGGTCTCAACCTAGTAGATAGACAAGTCCAGTGAGAGTCTGCAGACAAATTGCATATAAACAAGTGTCGAGGACTAGGATGCTTGCTGATGTTCCAACACATACAATGGCAGCCACTAGACAACTGTGCATTGGCAGATGCGTGCATAGGTTTATGTAAATTATCCTAATAAGCATGTGAGACACACAACTAGTTGTATAGTTTTCTACCCTCGAACATGTGCTTGTCATGGATCTTGGCTCAGTAGGTTAAGAGCCAAGTTAGATTTGTAATCAAAGTCTCTTCCTATTCTTCTGTGTATATTTTGTTGCTTGGGTAATTCAAAATAATTTATAGAAGTTACCTAATATTAACACAAGGTAATTAGAAAGGATGTTAAACATATTACATAGGCATGTATTAATGCATATGTGATAAGTGATAACAACATTGCACTTCACCGAAGAGTCAACAAGGCAAATAAAAAATAATGCATATGACAGCAAATGTGAATGTTGATTTATTAGATTATATATACACTTGTGTGATTATGTTTATTGTTTAGTAAAGGATACTAGGACTAGTTTTGTCATTATCATGTTCTAGTGGTAGCCTGGTAGGTGTAAATATTTTGTGCTTGTTCCCCTTTTGTGTTTAATCTGTTCCTAATCAATACATGAAACAAAAGGGCAGCCAAGCATTGGCCCAAATCGTATTCTTCTTCATAGTTTTTGATTGATTCTCAATCCATCATCCATTCACACAGGTTTAAACCGCGGCCTCAGTGGAGACAAAAAATTTGATAAAGACTAGAATAATTTCTCCACGACCCATTCCTTCTTTTCATATATTCTGTTTCCTTGCAATAAGATCCAGATAATCACATACAGAATCGCTCGCATCATTCCCTTTGTACCACATTCATAAACTCCTAGAGTACACTGAAATTGGAACTTTGCAATTCACTGATTTAAACCTAGATTAGTAGATCTTGGCAGCTAAATCAAAACCAAATTACTATCACCCATATTCACCGAATCAACAACCGAAAGCAGAATAAATCAGAAACAATCAATTCGAGACAATACGAGTCTTCTATGTAAAGGCCCATAAAAGCTACTCGAAATCCGATATCACCATGAGCTCATCTAAAAAGTGAATCATGAATTCTAATAGAATAAGAAATTACCGAAGTTTTTTCCGACGATACAGTGCCAAGTAGGACCGTGATTCTTATCGAATTCCTTCTTTATCTGTTCCGCGACATCCTTCTCCACACTGCAATTCTCAAACGCCTGCACACACACACGTAACCCAACCTCCGATTACATATAAGAGAATTTCATATGGGAATGAAGTGAAGAGAAATAATTGTGAGTAGGAGTTGAAGCCTCGCAAGACAAACGGTGAATCAAAAAGAGGAAAACGGATAAATTACGGAAATGGCGATATTGACGGCTTCATTCTGCATTTCTTCCTTCATATCGGCACTCTTAATGATGACTTTCCTGCTGCTAGAAGTAGAGGTCGATAACGACGATGCGGTGGTTTTCCGATCATCGACCGTAAACGGCGGCTTAGCCGGAAACGTAACACTGGCCGAAGATCTCTTCACCTCTTCACTCATCTCTGCAAAATTCAGACTAGTGATTTGGGTGAGAGCCTGCGGAGGTGTTTCGAAATTCTCGGTGTGTGAATAAAATGGTTTTTACACCTAAAATCATCAATCAATTATTCAATTATAAGAGTAAATTATTGAATTTGATCCCTGTGATATGGTTTTTATGTTGGATTTGGTCCCTATGCTTTTATTTATTACGTAAAAGGCTTGGTGGTTTATGATTTTTACGGATTTGGTTCCTTTTTTAACGGTCGTTTATCTTTTAACTACGAAGTTTGTCCTTTTACAATTTCTTTTTATTTTTAATCTTTTTTAATTATGTGACTCACTTTCTTTTGAATGTTCGTCTTCTAGAATCTAACTTGTTCAGTCCGTATTTCGGTTTTGTTGTTGATGGATGGTTGGGTTGTATTCATTTGGGTCTTTTTCCAAACGATTTGTATTCCCTTGGTTGTGGTAATATATGCCTATTGTTGTTCAAAAAAAAAAGAATACCAAGAACATTTAATAACTACTTATACAAACTCAAATAATAACTAATTTAAAACCAGAAGTTCATCATCAACATCAACATTAAGAACATTTGAATATAAACATTAAATTGTATGATTATATTTCAAAATTCAAGGATAGAACCCTAAATTGAATACCTAAATCAAATCATCAATCAAATATACAAAGGATAAATGGAGATCCATGGTGGCGATTGTAGAGGTTGGTGATGCACACAGTACCACACGGAGAAATAATGGTTTGTGAAATCAAGTTCCATTATTACAAAAGTAATTACAAAATTGATGTGTGTTTTCTTCTTGGTTGGAGGTGAGGAGGAAAAGGAATAGAGAGAGAGGAATTTGCGATGAACATCTTCACAAATGTAAAACAGTTTTCTTGTTTGTTGTTGGTTTTTGTTGAACATCATATAGATCTGGGATTACTTATTTGTTGTTGGTTTTTGTTGCTCCGATCGTGGGAGGGATCTGGTCAAGGGTGGAGGAGGTGGAGAGATCTAGATGAACGGTGGAGGAGTACCGACGATGGACACTGGCAACTTTGGATCAAAACCATCACGACCACCCCATCTCTCATCTTTGGTTTTTCCTACGGTTTTTGGTTTAGTGATTCATATGTTTTAGGGTTTGATTGAGATTTTGTATCTAGGTTTGATAGAGTTTTTTTTTTTGGTGTTCTTAAATTCTTATGAAAAAGATGAAGATTTAAGAAAAAGAAATAAATAACTGAAAACCATTAAAACGTAGAAAAATAACAAAAAGACCAAATATATTTGAATTCAACGGAGCTTATGGATGGTCGTTTAAACCAAGGACCACATCCATGCAAAAATACAAATTGTAACAGCCCAAAGCCCAATGTAGAAGACTGGCCCAATAACATCCTGACTTAAAACCATGATGAAAGTTATTTATAAGTCACAACTTTGAGTTTATAAGGAATCCATGCCTCTTAGGCAATAAACAAAGTTTAAAGACCAAATTCGTAATTTACTCTAATTGTAATATGAAATTTAATAATGTTGTTTCAAATATAAAAAATATGTTCAATGTTATTATTTTCTAGGAAAAATGATCAGGTTTAATGTCGTACCTAAAATACTCCATAAGTTAATTAAAAAGTAGGTTTAATAGGGTCTAATGGAAACTTCCACGTGTAATCCATCTTAATATCATTGACAACATCTCGATGGCACATCACCATGGATGTATTTTAAAAAATAAATCCCTTCACTTTCAAAAATCAATTAAATAAATAAATCCATGCACTTTCAAAAATCAATTAAATACATCATTTCTCACTTAAAAAGTTTACTCGTAACCAACCAAGTCGCTCATAAAAAACGGAAAGGAAGGTTAGGCTGAGAATATCAAAATAGATTAAGATGTCAAAGAATGTAACACCCTAAAAATAGGGTAAATTTAAAACTTAAAATTTCTGCAATATGGCATCTATAATAAGAAGGTCTATAACACCCTGTAAATATGAACAACTAAATAAGGGAAACCCGAAAATTGGTAAACGAAGGTCTTTAATTCACGACAACTAAAAATCCAAATAAAGTGGGGATAGTTTGCACCAATTATAGTAGCAAAAGATGAGACATAAAAACACAACAACCTACTTAATCTAGAAACAATATTTAAGACTAGATTAATGTGGGTGTCACTATATCTCCAAAACGCTCTTCTCAAAAGTTTCCTAAAAGCCCGGTCATTCAAGTACTCCTAGGTGGACGCCGGGCAAATCAAGGTACCCTACGCGCACCACTAGTAGGACATGTGAACCAACAAGTTACCAAGACAAGTGTTAGGACCAGGGTCGGTCCAATGGTTTTGGATGCCTTGGGCGAGAGCCAAAAATATGCTCCTAGTACAACAAACAAAGTACACACAAATTTTTAACAAGTTTGAAACCTAGCTACACAGTTCATTCCCCCGCCGATTTTCATTGGAAAAAGAGTTACAAGGGAGGCATAAACCAAAACCCCAAACAAACTGGAAATTATGGTTATGTCATCTCGGGTTGTCTGGTAACATATATGGCTCAATGATGTGTCATGTATATAGATATAATTAATTGAAATAATGAGAAAACCATTGTGTAAGCATAATCACATGGTTCCTCTTGATGTTTTAGCAGGCAAAAGTTTTTTTTTTTTTTTTTTTTGCAAGAGGGATAATATGGCTAACTACTTATTAACCTAGAACCTATAGAAGGAATGATACATGGAAAATATTTGCAAACTTTACTCATAGATAGAATACTGAAAAACAAATAAACATCAAAAAGATTAATAAGCAAATCAAGAAACCTAGAAACCAATAAACATAAAAAGATCAAATATGCAACCAAGAAGCAACCAAACAATCACCAAATATGCAAATAAGTGAATAACCAAGCAAATAACCAAGAATCTAAAACTCAACTTTCAAGACCACGATTCAATTTCAAGCAAATAGCAATCACCAATTCACCAAATATGCAAATAATAATGCAAATAACCAAGCAAATTATCAAGATTCTTAGAATTGGGAACAAAATCAGAAGAAGAACACATGGGAGACTAGGTCTAAGGGACTTGGGAGCAAAATCAGAATCTGAGAGACTTGAGTTGAGACACAAACTCTTGCAAAATCAGGCCTTGACCCTGAAAATCAGATTCGGTCCAAAATCATATATGTACTCGGCCTCGGACTCTCGATGCTTTATTGATGATTCACAAACAGGTTACAACCTTACCAGATGATGCTCGATGGTGGATTTTGGTGGTGTGTCGTCGGTCCTATGAGATATGGACTCCTTCTTGTTCGACGTTCGTGGACTGGACTTGAGAGCGAGGATTTAAGAGAGAGAAAGATAAGCCGACTATTTTTTTTTTTTTTATGAGCCTACTAAAGGCATTTTATACTTGGGCCGGTGATGCCCCTTTGGGTTGTGTTGCTCTGGGCCTCCGCCCATATCGCCCACTACCTGGGTCGGCCCTGGTTAGGACAAAGCCTAGTGAGATCACACAAATTAAACAATTCACATTAAGATAATCATGATACAAAACTTGTGTTACCAGATCCCTTTGGTACTACAAACGTCAATTTCCCAATTTTGCAACAATGTTCCAAACCTGAATATGAACACACAAGAGATACCTCTCGAAATACGGGGGAGGCCGGTTTCACCCAGGATGACGAGAACACGTGAGTGGAGTCATCCATGATGTTATTGGATTACACCTCATGTCCTTATTCTAGTTCCCATGCCATCAAGACATCACAACCTCAAACCGTCGTTGCCTTTATTGCCTACCCCGTTGAGTTACACCTCAAGGACTTATGGGACATTATTGCCTATCCAATCTTGAGGAGTTACACCTCAAGGACAGTTATGCCCCCCATTGCCTACTCGCTAGTGACCCAAAGGTAGCCAATAGTCATGAACAAATAAATCATACAAGTCCAAATCCCCGTGCACAAGGAAATAGAAGCCAAATACCTAACATATGATCATAAATGAGTTTAGGTAACCATACCCATGCATATTACACTTTCCAACCCAAGAGCATGATATTTGCCATATAAAACTTTCCATTTTTAAATGTTGTTCATTCCGTGTTTATAACAAACCCAACCATATTTCTCAAGTAATAAGTCTATCTTATGACCATTAAATGCAACAATAAATACTCAAGGTGCTCATACAACCCTAACTCATGAAACCCTAGATTTTAGGTCAACCCAATGAATGAACATATATATATATATATATATATTTAGCATACAAGTATATAGATGCAAGTTTATAGTTAGGGAACTCACCTTCAAGGTTTGTATGGAGAAACCCTAATTTTGACAAAACCTTAGAGACGAAGATGATGGCTTGAAGTTTCCAAAGATGTTAGCTACTTCCCTTGAAACCTAGAATCCCATTAATGACCATAAATGTTACAAAGGTGTGGTTGGAATCTCATTAAATGAGGGAAGAGAGTTAGGATCATACCTTGGAGTTGAGAGAGAGTTGTTCTTCAAAGAAATCCCAAAAATGAGGAGTGAATGAGTTGGAAAATGTTTTTAAAAAACAACCCACTAGAGGGCGCGGGCGACAGTGACAGGGCCACAATGCCCTTGTCACAATTGCCTGGCACAATCGCGTCGTTTGTACCGCAACTACTCCTTATCCAACGACAATGCCACGGCGAGAGTGTGTAACACCCTCAAATTTGGTAAGAGCAACTAATAAAATTTTCGATAAAACATCAATTGAAAAACAACATCTCTTCCCACATGTCAAACTCAAAATGCCTCAAAATAAGATTCGATAAATAACCTCAATAAATGCAAACTCCAATAATACACAAAGACTAAACCACAGTCGGGTGCTACTTAACCCCCAAACGCAAGTTGCTCTAAATGCGGAAGACTTCACTAAGATGTAACACCCTAAAATTCAGAGTAAAATAAAACTTAAAATTTCTGCAATATAACGCCTAAAAATAAGGCGAATCCAAAACCTGTAAACGTGTCGACTAAAACCCAAAAGAGACGGGGTAGTTCTATAATGAAGTAGCGGAATAAATAAGACATTTACATGACAACCTATTCAATCTAGAACAATTAACAACTAGATTAAAATGGGTGTCACTATGACTTCAAAAGCGCTCTTTCTCAAATCCCAAAAATGCCCGGTCCAAGGAGGAATCCTAGGCGCGATCCCGACTGATCAAGACATCCTACGCGCACCACTAACGAAACATGTGAACCATTTAAACATGAACACAAGTGTTAGAACGAAGTCTATTGGTTGTTATACCGATACCAATTATAATGCAAACAAGTACAATAATTAAATGTTACCGGCTCCCAATGCATGGAGGTCAAAGCCAAACCTCCCAATAGGGACATTGTAAAATCCTGTACAAATAATACACAAATATCTTCCATATAAAGCGGGTAACCCGCGATCTAGATTGGATTTCACCGTCCAGCCCGGTTCTAGTTCCCATGCCACGCCGGACATCACAATCCTCAAACCCTCTCTGCCTCTAGTGCTTACCCCGTCGGGTTACACCTCAAAGTCTTACAGGCAAGGGTGCCTATCCAATCTAGCCGAGTGTACAACTAAGGGACTTGCGCCCCCTATTGTCCACTCAAAATGCCCAACGACAATGACCATGCAATAATCATGCATACCAACTAAATCCTCGTGCACAAGGAAATAGATATAAGACTCCCAACAAGAGTTATGAACAATTATAGATGACAATCTTCATGCAAACATATATTGGCCCAAATAGTGTGATCATGCTTGATACATATTTACCATAAGAAACTACAACTCATTTAACCACATACAAATCCCCAACTAGTATAGTGACCCCAACTGCTAATAAGAATTTAGGTATTTGACATTTCATTATGTAGAGATGAAGACCTACACCATGATTTGTCCCTTTTCTATAATACTTGTAAATAGCACTCTTCCACATGTTTAAACACTTCCACCAACCCCAAAAACCTTATTTATTGAAGATAAGCAAAACCCTAGTTTTTAGGTCAACATCATGCATTTCATGTATTTCATATAAACAAGTAATAGTGCAAGTATGCATGTACATAAGTTAAGAAAACTTACTTAGATTGCTCCAATACCCCAAACCCTAGATGGTTCAAGGAGATGAGAAGTAGGTGAGGAGAAACCTTGTTCACCAAATGGCTAGAACTTGACTACCAAAGGAGAGAAACCCTAGGTTAGCATTTAATACCCCCAACAAGATTCTAAAGAGGATTAAATGTTGAAGAGATTGAGTTTTGAGGTGAAGAAATCTTACCTAGGAGAGAAAAATCGGCTACCTTCAAAAACCCCAAATGAAATAAATGAGCTCCTCATTTGAAATCAGACATTTAAAGCTAAAACCCCCGTCGGCGATTGTGACATCGCGATAGTGACAGGGCACTATCGCCAGTCACTATCGCCGAGGATGTACCGCGGCTCCCACTTCTCCCGCGATTTTGACACGCGAGAGTGACCCTGGCATTATCGTCGGGCACTCTCGCCGAATATGTACCGCGGCCCAACGAGTCCCCGCGATTGTGCCTTCCGCGAGAGTGACCCTGGCACTCTCGCCGGGCACTCTCGCCAACCTGTTCTTCCCAGACGAAATTTGACGTTTTTTCCACAATGCAAACACCATTCAACTTCGACAGTAAAAGTTGAACGAAACCAAACATAACACATTACAATCAAACCAATAATCCAAAATGTTTTTAAAAAACAACCCACTAGAGGGCGTGGGCGACAGTGACAGGGCCACAATGCCCTTGTCACAATTGCCTGGCACAATCGCGTCGTTTGTACCGCAACTACTCCTTATCCAACGACAATGCCACGGCGAAAGTGTGTAACACCCTCAAATTTGGTAAGAGCAACTAATAAATTTTTCGATAAAACATCAATTGAAAAACAACATCTCTTCCCACATGTCAAACTCAAAATGCCTCAAAATAAGATTCGATAAATAACCTCAATAAATGCAAACTCCAATAATACACAAAGACTAAACCACAGTCGGGTGCTACTTAACCCCCAAACGCAAGTTGCTCTAAATGCGGAAGACTTCACTAAGATATCCACTCCTCGAGCACACAACTAGCACTATTCGCTTCACAGTGTCACTAGGACTATTCCCAACCGAAACTTGTTGCATATGTCGACAAATAAAAAGGTTAGGCTAACACCTAGTGAGTTCAAGAGTTTTTCAACATGGATAAAGATATCATTGAAAAGGAGTAATGCAATTCAAATCATAATCTTTTAAAATGATCACTTTAGGTATATCATGACTCATTCTCCAACATGATGCATTTTACAAAGATGAATAACTCAACACAAAACATTATTTATAAAATAATGCATTTTAAAACTCACTCAAAGGATGTAACATCGACTTCCAATTTGTGAAAACATGAATAATATTTCATATTACAAAAACACCCAAATGCGAATGGGACTCAACACTACACACACCAAATTATGGACAATAATCCACTCATAAAGGACATCACCGAAAACATAAAATAAAAGACCCAACCCAAAAACACCTTTCAGTGACGGGGGATACCCGATTCCATATAATGCGACGGACACGAAGTAAGTCACACATTATGTTAAATTGGTATTAAGTATCGAGCTCTACATCTTTCAGTATACACCCATAGATACTTGCACGGAGGACTTATACCATACAGAAGATGCCTAACCGCGCTGCAATGGGGAAAACTAAGCGTTCCACCATCGGACAAAGTAATAAAAGTATCGAGCTCAGCATCTTTCAGCGTACACCCATAGATACTTGCACGAAGGACTTACAACCCAATCTGATGCCTAACGTGCCGCGATATGGAAAACTAGTCGTTCCAATATTGGACAAAATAACAAAAGTGCTCATGGATCCATAGCAGACAGGGCTGAAACATAACATGACTCCACTTGAATGACACACGCACTCAAAATATGAAATCATCAACAATCTTTCACCATGACCAAAGCTCTACGTTGAGCTATCAAAATGAACAAGTGTCTCCAAAACCCCATCATAATCAAATACCAAGCTACAGGCTCAAACGACCAAATGACACATTGTCAAAAGCAATATAATGCAATAGAACGCACTCGACCAACGTTTATGCAACTCCGTATTCCAAAGTACACGTCTAAACTCCAACACAACTCAAAATAAGGCAGATCATTTTTCCAAACAAGGTTATACCATTTACCCTTTTCAAAACGTCCCAAAACACGAGCTATGCATATTTTCCAACAAAGACAATAATGCATTTTTACCAAGAAATCTCCATTTATACAATACATTGATAAAAACAAATGACCATTTATTACTCATTTATCGAAATGCCCAAAAATCCCAAATATGGTGTTTCACAAGATTTATAAGATCTTATTTGTTCAAATAGCAAATCTCATCAAATATTTCAACATTTTATAATAATCAAGTAAAACACATAAATATTCTAAAATAGACATTTTTGGCATGTACAACGTTTTCACAAATCAACTTGAACTCACCTTGCTAGATTTAGGCTAAATCTAGATTTTACCCAACTTGAGCTTCCTTGGAGCAAACTTGAATCCACGAGTAAATCATTCCAAAAACTTAGATCCACAAGTTTCCAACCATAAATAATCATATTCAACCATATACAATCGTTCCCCAAACATTTTACATCAACATTCCCAACTTGACCAAAACCCTAGTTTTCATGAATGAAAAAAAGAGATGATTACCTCAATCACAACTTGAATCCACCAACCACCTACTTCTAGATCACCAAGATGAGCCATTCAATCCAAATTTTCAAGTTGATAAAAAAATTGGGTGAAAACCCTAGAAATTGATAAGGGTGATGAAGAAGATGAACACATTTTAGCCTTATCCTCCAACCTTGCTAAATGATGAGAAGTCACTTGGATTCCTTAGTTTTGGTACCTCAAAAGCCCAAAATCGACAATAGGAGCAGAAGGGTTCAGTTCTTGAGAGAGGAGGATGAAAGTGGGAGATGAAACAAGTGAAAAGAGGTTAAAATCGGGTTTTAAAACAAGCTGGGGGTCGACCGCGATTATGACAAGCGATAGTGCGAGTCACTCTCGTCGAAGATGTACCGCGAGGGTACTACTCCCCGCGATTGTGCCGTCACTATCGCGGGGCACTCTCACCTGAAGTGTACCGAGCCCCCCAAACTCACTTCTCTCGCACGGATCGCCCTTGATTCTCATGGGGACTAATATAGGTGAGTTCCCAACTCAAAATCACAACTTAGAAACCTAAGAAAGCGCACTGGGTGACTTTTACTTACCGAGAATTACGGGTGTTAAAGAGTGACATTGTCATAATTGTCGGCACTATCGCTCAAAGTGTACCGAGAGGGTGTGAACCCCAGCGACTATGACCCATGCGAGTATGCCCCTGGCATAGTCGTCGGCATACTCGTTCACACTGTATCGAGCCCAAACTTTTTAAAAATTTAAAACTGATTTTGTCCCATCTCCAAGGGTCTAAACTAAAAGTCAAGATTTCATTTATTAGAAGGTATTCACTTAACATTACAAACGTGCACATTAGCTTGTAACAACCTGAACTTTTATACATACAATAAAATAAACATTTCTATTTGAATACTGCCCCAGACTTACATTTCAGAGTACAAGGTTTACAACTATCTCTTATTACACAACTGAGTTCAAAAAGTAAACTATTGCAGGAAGTCTTCTATCTCCTGGAAATAGCTCACATCTTCTCCTTACCCTTATCTGTACCTGCTACTTTTCGATAACCTGAAACAGGATTATAATTTTGAAAGAGCGAGGGTTAGACCAATGGTCTAGTGAGTCCCCTCCAATCACTACCGCAACAGTTCAAATATTAATTAAAACATTTAAACAAAGCTTTATATCTCAAAAACATAACTTGCTCTTTTAATCAAAAGTTAAAATACTTTATGCTTCGCAGGCATAACTCAATCTACTGGCCATCACTGACCACTTTTACGCTATGCAAGCGTACCTTAAGCTACTGACCAACATTTCCGTCAAATACGGTATGTCTGTCTTGCACTGCCTTATTTTAGGGACACACCCTAATGGCATAAATGGGCACACTCCCCGGTACGAGCAGGCGGGTCACACTTCCCGACTTAGGTCAGACTTCTGACTCAAATGTATGCATACACCTAGTCCTGACTATATATATAAAACAAGTTTATATAAACTGAGCATAAACATGCCAGACTGATTAAATAAACCTTTTTCAATAATTATGCATAACTTTCAATACTATAAATGCGCAGTTTATAAAACCCACATTTATCAAATAACTGCTAAAATCATAAAAGATTTAGTTTGAAAGACTCACCTCTGATTCTTCTTGATTAACTCTGACTTCTACTGATTAACACCACCTACGATGGTATTAAAAACAAAGGTAAGCTAACTTGCCACTAACACTCTTTCTTTCTAAAAACTCATCAAATACAATCTACTACTATTTTCCCAGTCGAAATCACTCTGATCAATACTCTTAGGACCGATTAACATTATACCGGTATGTCACTACACCGGTCGAGCAATACCGATCGAGTAAAGACTAATACCGGTCCACAACAAACTACCGGTCAACAACGTACCGGTCGACACAACGTACCGGTCGACACAACATACCGGTCGGTTAACACTTTATCGGTCGATTACACCGGTCGACAGATCGGTCAACACTCTATACTCTATACCGGTCGAAGATTCATGTCGGTCAACAATCATACCGGTCGACACCTTTTTCCCGGTCGATGTTCATACTAAGTCGGCGACTCAACAGTTTGAACCCAGAAAACTTCAGATCATTGAATCAATCAAATACACGGTTAAAAGCTTGAATAACAAGACTATTTATCGACTATAACATGCAGATAGAAGTATTAAGCTAAAATCATACCTCTATTTGACAAAAACTGAACGATCCTTCACAACTTTTCTCTGTTTTCTCTTCTGCTCAAGCTTTGCTCTCTTTCTCTCTAAGACGGTTTACACAAACCAATCCAGTATGATATGAAACAAATATTTGAGATTTAGGTTATATAAAACCAAAATTTCAAATAACCCCCCTGTACTTTGGGTCTCGCTTCACTTTTCACCCAACTTCCAAAATTAATAAAAATTTTGGATCCGGATATTACATAGCTAGAGAGGGTTAAGAAGGGGAAGGAGACATTTGAGACACTTCGGTTAAATAGGGCTTCTTATCGAAATTTGAGGTGTTACAAGGAAGTTGTAGATGTTGCACCACATACTCATAAACACTAAACAATAAAACTCAACATTTTCATCCACTGGACCGTCTCTCCATTTTTGGTCCCTATGGTAACTAAGAAGTTTGAAAGTCACCAGATTTCCCTACTTCAGGAATTTAATTATGTCCAGTGATCCCTCTCTCCATATTTGTTATTCCCACAACTACCACCCTCCATGCCATGGTTGTTGTTGCCACACCGCCATCTCTAATGAAACACGCCTCCGCCAGTAAAAACCCCAAATCGACTAGTGAAGGGTTGCTAAAAGCACATATCAAAGAGGGATGAGAGAGGAACATTGGGGGTAGGAAATAGAAGTTTGACGGTGGTGGGTAACGTGGGTTTCACATACCCAGATCAAGAATCAAGTCCCTTATGACTCCGACATCTTTGTTACCAAAAAGCTTGTGTTTGAAATGTATCTTTTTGTTTTCTTCTATTTTTCATCACTAGTCAATTGTAAGGATGGTGACGAGGCACACATATTAGGATTTCATTTAAGGTTTCTACAAATTCCATTAAGAATACATTTTAGTTTGATTTTGGTTTTAATTTTAGGGGGTTTGTAATCTTTCGAGTTTTGGTTTGGAATTTTGTAATCAGAACAATCATTAGTGAGAACGAATTAACAAATGCATTTATGGGTGATAGAATAGAGAGGAGTTAAAATCTTGAGAAAGAAGCTCACCCCGAATGAGGTGGGTGGCTCATGATAGAGGTGTACGGTGGACTTTGTAGTTGTTGTTTTTTTCCTTTATGAATGCTTTAAGGATATGTACATATGCATCAAAGACCTGTACACTTGATAAAATAGGACAAAATAACCAAAATGCCCAACACATTAATCGGTTTTGTAGGTTAACATGACGTATTTAACTGGCTTTAGATAGTCCAAATATTTGTTTGTTCAAAAAAACTACTCAAGGACTTAATCACTCAAAGTGGAAAAGTTTGTTGGGTTTTTTTTTTAAACTTTTTTCTTAAAAACAAATAAACAATGACTTATTTCCAACCAAGGGGAAAAATCGACTTGTTTGTTTTGTTTATTAATTATGTTGTATTTTTATTAAGGTAACAACTTAAAATTAGATATAACAAAGACGGTTTGGAGCTTTGGGTATCTCATTTGGACACATCAGAACCAAATTGTGTTCAAAGGAGATAAAAGAAAGATGGAGGACTTTTTCTTGGAATTTCAGCGCAAGTGTTTCGAGTGGATAGCATTTCGGGGAAGAGGGAAAAATTAGATTTGTGCACATGGATGTCAGACTCGGCCTCGGTAAAGCGGTAAAGTGATTTAGGGGGTGTTTGGGATTGCTTATTTGAAGTGATTTTTAGCTTATTGCGGTGTGGGACCGGAGATAAGCACTTTCTAGTGTTTGGATGGAGAAAAATTAAAAGGGTTTATAGCGGTGTCAAACCGCTGAAAAGGAGTTTTTGATAAGTCATTTGGTTATAACTTATCAACTTATTTGAAAAGTGCTTATGACTTTTTTGGTTATTTTATATGTATAAACAATCCCAAACACCGTTAAATAACAACTTATTAACTTATTACGTTTTTGTACCACAATAAGCTAATCCAAACACTTTTTAGAAAACTCCGGTTTGACACCGCATAAGTTGATAAACACTTTTCAAAATAAACATAAGTTGTTTTAAATAAGCAATCCCAAACACCCCCTTAGTTTGTATCTTTAGTCGAGAGTGTTCTGTGTGCCGTAATTTGAGCGTTACTTTGTTTTCTGTTTGTGTGTCGGTTCATCTCTTGCAAACTGATTAGTGGTCGATTGGTCGTGTCCTCTTTATTGTTGTTCTTGGCCGGTACGGCCTTTTTGAGTTCTTGTAACTTTCGGTTGGTTTTGGTTGGTTATAAAATGTTTTGTCCCAAAAAAATAAAAGTAATTACTAATTATAAATTATAACAATTACCAGGAAGGAACATGTTAGACAACTTACACGTGTACTTTTTTTTATATATAATAATAAATTATAACAATTACCAGCTTCCTCAAAACCTTAGACATCTTACACGTGTTGACGTCGCCGGCCCCGATTCCTCCTTTATCGCCCTGTGAGTTCTCTTTGCTTTTTGCTTAATTCTTCTATCACACCCTCATGGATATGCCTTTCTGAAATTTCCTTGTGAATTAGAGAAAGCTTACACGTGTTACCATTCTTCCACAAAAAGAAGGAAAGCAGAAGTGCGTCTGGAGAGACCGCCACCTCAACGACAACGACCACCTCCTCCGCTTGACGTCTCCGACCCCGATTCCTCCTTTATCGCCCTGTGAGTTCTCTCTGCTCTTTGCTTAGTTCTACAATCTTTATTTACTTACCTGATAAGAATTTGAAAGGGTGATCTGATCTGAAGCAAGCTGAGTGGTGTTTTGGTCTGTTGAAAGACCAAGACTATCTTTCTCTTGACAAACCTTTTTAATGTCTTCTACACACATATTAATGGATGGATTTGGATTCGGTTTCGGTTTCAGTTTCAAAGCAAGATTTTCTCTCTCACACACAAACACTGAAAAACACACAGGAAGATTAGAAAGAGAAGAATTCAAAAAAAAAGGGAAAATTTTATTCGATTAAAAGGAAAAGATTGATTAAAAACTTTCTTAAAGAAAGAATCAGGAAAAAGGGAAATTAATTGGTATAAAAGAAGAAGCTTCCAAGAATATTTTTTTGATTATAGTTTCTTTTGGGGGCGTGTGGGAAGATATATACAAATAATGGGGTTTCTGGAAATTTGTATATTGTGTTTGTTTTTCTTCTTTTTATTTTTTCCTTTTTGCTGACGTATGTATGTGTGTGTTGCTTGTGCGTGAGAAGATGGATGGATGGAAAGGTTCCAGATTATTCTAGGCAATGTAATTCTTGAAAATATGGGGAAGAATGGATAGGAAGATCGCACACCCTTCAAATTTGTTCTAATAACGAGGTGGGCTTAATGCCCGCGCGTTGCTGCGGGTTATCGTGTGCGTTGATGGAAAGAAATATTAAAACCATAAATTTGAACATGACCAATTATGAGAACAAAACATTTTGTGTCTGTTAGCAGCATGACTATAATTTACAAAATGCCCTATGAGAATTAAATTCAAGAAAAAATTTAAAACCAGGGATGTGTGTGTGTGATAGGAAGCGAAAATATATTGGCAAATGGTACATTACATCATTAAACCTAAAAAAAGTTACATTGTTATTAAACCTAAATTAAATTATAATAAAAATATGAATTAAACAAATTTTACATCATTATTAAACATAAAATAAATTATGATAAATTAGTTTATTAATAAATAAAAAAATGGTGTGTGAATCACTTACGACTATGTGCTTGGATTGATGGAAAAGACGGAAGGTTTTGGGTTGGAGAAGATGTTAAGGAATATTTATTTTATGCTTATATAATAAAAATAATTTTTATAATATAACTTTTATTTATTTAAATTTCTGAAGTGCTACGAGTATTATTATATTTGCTTCATATTTGCATGAAAATGCAATTCAATTTTAAATTTGGATAAGTATCATGCTTAAATTTAGTAATCAAACGGTAGGACTGAAGGGTAGGAGAACTGTGTTCTCAGACTCTATTAACAACTTCTAAATGATTTTTATATCAAATGGTACTCCCTCAGTTTAGGAAAAAAAAGTTGTACTTCGAATGTCAAGTTTGAATGCTTTTAGCTCTATAACTGATACGATTTTTTTTTTATTTTTCTTGAAGAGTTTGCTGATGAATTTAAGTTATTCTGAAGTGCTACGAGTATGATTATATTTGCTTCATATTTGCATGAAAATGCAATTCAGTTTTGAATTTGGATAAGTATCATGCTTAAATTAAAAAACTAAAACCAAAATGAAGCTCTAATTACAGAGATTGATGAATCTTCAAGGGTGAAAAAAAAACGAAATATTGAAACAAAAAGCAAATGAATGAACGGAAAATTAATGACGAAAAATGAGGAGAAATGAGGAAAAAAGCTAGAAGATCTTTTTTAAGAAAAAATTTAAGAAAAAATTAAATAAAAATTAAAAAGACACATGAGACTTAGACATTTTAAGAAAAATTAAATAAAAATTAAAAAACACACATATGAAAGAAGCTCTTTACCAATCTAGAGAGATAAAAACCCCTTTCTTCTTCCTGCATATCATTGTCCATATCTGTGTATATATATATTATGATTTACGCAACAGAGAGCAAATTATAATATAAATAACATTTTCTTTTTTTGTTTATTATTAATTTGTTTTTTGAATTTTAAAATTTATCGCTATTATAAAAAGTACTCTACGGTCAAAAGAAAATAAAGAATATTTTAACTATAAATATAATTTCATTACAAATTAATCATGTATTTTAGTACTAATTTAATGGTTATTTGTATTGTAAAAACACACATACATATATAATGATGGTTAGAGGGAGAGGGGAGAGAGATAGAAAATGGATAAAGTGTAGAGAGTACTACTTACTGTACTTGCATCATACTCTGGTGTTTTTGGAAAAAGAAGTTTACGGGGTGGGTGGGGGGTTATTTTTTTACCCATTGAATTATATCTCTCTTTCACTCTTTTGGATTTAATGCCACTTCTACTCTTCTTTTTTACTTCTCAGATTTCTCTTTTCAACCACAATCAAACAGTAAGTTTTCTGCTCTTTGATTTTTTTGTAGACGTGTTTGGGTAGTTATTGTAGATAATTTTACGTATTAATTGAAATATTGTTCTTTTCAAGATTTCTTATTTCGTTATGGAATGATCATTGAATTTAGTTTCAAGATTTCTTTGCTTTTGTAGACAATATTTGGTGTTGATCATCCGATTTTGGTCTTCAATATTTGATTTTGGCTTTCAAGATTTCTTCAGAATGCATAATGTAATGATTAGTGTATGCAAAATTAATAAAATAAATTCAGTAAGAACATCTTTGAACAAGGAATAGGCATTTATAACTATAAATATTTATATAAA
Organism: Arctium minus; assembly: GCA_954870635.1. Taxonomy (NCBI): domain Eukaryota; kingdom Viridiplantae; phylum Streptophyta; class Magnoliopsida; order Asterales; family Asteraceae; genus Arctium; species Arctium minus. The sequence goes on along the minus strand of OX941089.1, from coordinate 386,053 downwards.
CAGTTATTCGTATTTTATATATATTTTTTAAATCCAATAATTAAATAATGCAACATGATTGATGCTACTGAGACAACTCTAACCTTTGGCATGTGAAATCATTTCCTTTCAGATTTTTATACTAACTAAATAAGAAATCAAATTAATTTTATGTATAAGTTGGAAAATATTACAAATAAAAATGAAAATGAATTGTCACACATTGGAGGATCTCCAATAATTATACTCAATAGAAATTTTGAATTTTTCATGACTGTGGAGAGTTTTACGTTTAACATTTGTGTTATATTGTAGGATAAAATGGAAAAAGAATAACAAAATCTTTAACTTAATCCACCTCATCATCATCAGACTCAAAACCCCAATGCTTTAATTATCCTAGGCCATAAACAGCCTCCCAACAATAACAAGCATTTAAATAATTCCCAACCCAACCCTAGAGGGTAAGAGAACAGACTCCCAATATATAGTTTGCAAAACATCAACAAACCCCAAATAGAGGAGACACCAAAACCAGCATCAACAAAAGTCACTGCCTAAATACAATCATCAATAACCCTTCAAACTTATTTTCCTGCTACTGGTATTAACCTTACATCATTCTTACGAACTTACAAAGTATGTAGTATATTAGAAGAATAACATATTATTATTTATTCTTAAAATGATTTATTTATTGAAGTATTGTTTAGATTTAAAGTTATCATTTTTTTAATTGGTAAGTATTACATTTAAGTAGTCAATGTAAACCCATATTATTGACCATGTGGACCTTCAAATATAAATATCAACTTTCATGACTTCTAATTTTTATTGTTACAGTGATGGATTGGAATAAGAAAAAGATTATTTCTGTTATTTTTGGTGGTGGATTAAAGATGTAAGTTAAGTGCTTACATCATCCAAAAAATGTTTGATTAAATTACATATTTGGTCCTTATAGTAGACGATTATAATTCTCATTTTGTTACTCTTTATATTATTTATTTATTTTATCAACACATTTTGTTTTATTGGGTAGTTATAAAGTATTATAACTTTAATCAAAAAAATAATTAAACAATTTCATTAAACTATTGACAAGTACATAAAATTAATATTCTTTATTTATTGATTTATGAGATCGTAATTTTGTATATTAATAACGTACTATGAAATGAGTGTATGTTGATGGAATGAAAAAGGAGATGAAATTTTGAGGTCAAAATGAAAATGTACAAAAACGTAGTGTTCTTGAAGTACACATAAAGTAGAATTGTATATATCTCCTTCTAAATATAGAGGAAAAGAAGAAAGATAAAGGGAAAGGAATTAAAATTATTTCAACCAAAAATATTAACATTGTTTTCTTTCCAAACTTCAAAGCAAACGAAAATAGATAAATTGAAGGATATGAAGATTTTGAGCTAAATTTTTGCTCCAATACCTTCCTAAATTATGTGTATGAACTGGTAATTGTTATAATATATAATTCGTAAACCAATGACAGAGAACTATTTTAAATATAAGCAATTTATAATCAGCAATTGCTTTTCTTCAGGTTCATTGTAGCTGCTCAGATCCGTTTCATATATTTAGGTACACGTAATATTTCACCATTAAACAAAGTATTTTGTTTTTTCTATCCTGACCAAATCGTTTTATTGCATGCATGTTGTCACCCTTTGCGGTTGTGTTCGAACTTCATTTATACATGTTCCTTTCATTCTTTATCAAACTAATGCTTTCACATCCTATTTCTATTTATAAGCATGCAATCTAATAAAGAAAAGAATAAAATAAACTACTCGAACAACGAAATTCCAGATCCCTTAAGTGTTAATGAGAACTCTTTTCAATCCCTAATGCACTCTCACAAACGCGCTCGCATGGTACCCAATAGACAAGCTGCTATTGTAAGTGATTATGAGCTCATGAAGTCATCGTCCTCATCAAAGCAAGCCCCGCAAACGGACTCAAGTGCGTTACATGAGAATAACTCATAACTCTGGTGCTATTGACACAATTGTTATTTCATCTTCTTTATGACATTTTTTCATATTTTTACAGTGTCGTCTTCAAGGTACTTAGATTTGGGAGATTGCGACCAAGTTTGTCAATATTGCAAGACGCACTTCTGGTATGCAGAACGTCTAAAGGGGCATGCTTTCAGTTCACTAATAAAATATAACCGATGTTGTAAAGGGGGACGTGTCAAACTACCTCTTCCAAGAGAGCCCCCAAAACCCATCGAAGATCTATTAAAAAATAGCAACTTTATGGAAAACATTCGTACATACAACCAGATGTTTTCAATGACTTCTTTTGGCGCCAAAATAGACGATTCTGTCAATGACGGTTATGGTCCATATGTATTCAAGGTTGTTGGCCAAATTTCTCATTGGATGGGTTCTTTATGTCCACCAGAGGATGAAAACCCAAGATTTCTGCAAATGTACATCTACGATACGCAAAACGAAGTGCATAACAGACTCGGTCATTTTCGTCAAAATGAACATGACACCTTGAAACCAAAAATTGTCGAATCTCTCATACAACTGCTTGATCGATATAACGAATTGGTGAAGATCTTTAGGACTGCAAGAAACATGTGCATGAATAAAAGCACTCCTCAGTTCAACATTAGGTTATACAATAATGGAAATTGACAATGCTACGATGCACCAACTTCAGGAACACTTGGGGCAATCATCTATGATAGCGGACCTAAAAGTAAAAACGATTTCGATATTATTATCCGCTTCAAAGATAGTGTTCCTCAGAGGATTAATAAATTACATCCATTGTATATGGCATTGCAATTTCCATTACTGTTTATCTTTGGTGAACACGGATGATCACCTGAGTTAAAATTAACTAATGATGACCGCAGAGGAGACAAGCAGCTTACCATGAGCATGTTTTATAGCTACCAGCTTCATGATCGTCTTCACATAAAAGCTTTGTTATTGCAAGAGGGGAGGTTATTCCAACAATATTTAGTGAACGCATACATATCTATTGAGCAAAATAGACTGGATTACATTGACTCAATTCAAGATCTACTACGAAGTGAATATCTACAGGGCATTCATGATGCATTGCTGAAAGGAGATATGGATGGGCACGATGTTGGAAAAAAGACAATATTGCCACCGTCTTTTACCGGTGGTCCTAGATACATGTACAAGCACTACCAGGATGCTCTTGCTATATGTAGAGTGCACGGCAATCCACAATATTTCATAACATTCACTTGCAATGTGAAATGGCCCGAGCTTAAGAGATTCTTCGAAAAATCCTCGAACATGAAGTGTGAAGATAGACCCGACATTATTGCCAGAGTCTTTGAAATGAAGGTAGAAGATTTTATCAGCTACTTGAAAAACGAAAAACCATTTGGAGAAGTAGCAGCACGTATGTGACAACTCTCTCTTATTTATTCCAAAAAAAAATATTGTACCAAACTTCTTGCACATCTTTATTTTTTAAATGTTTGTCTTTGCAGACCTCTACACAATAGAGTTTCAAAAAAGAGGTCTCCCTCATTGTCACACACTTTTATGGGTGACAAAGCCATACAAGATCATATCTCCAGGACAAGTCGACAATTTCATATCAGCAGAAATTCCTGATCCTAAAGACTATCCTGATCTTTACAAGATTGTCACTGAACTTATGATGCATGGACCTTGCGGTCATGCAAAAACAAGTGCACCATGCATGGCTAATGGCAGCTGCTCAAAGCACTTCCCAAAACAATACGAACATGTGACACGATTCGATAAAGACGGCTATGTTCATTACAGAAGAAGAGATGATGGATCCTTTACAAAAAAAAAACATACAATTAGATAACTCATATGTTGTTCCGTACAATCACAATCTCTGTTCTGTTTTTCATGCTCATATTAATGTAGAGTATTGTGGTTGGAATATGATGATAAAGTATCTGTTCAAATACATATCTAAAGGAGCCGATCGTATTAGAGCAAAAATTACAAGATGTGTAGATGAAAGTACGTCTGCAACGACTAGCAAAACGACAGAAATCGATGAAATTCAAAACTTTGTAGACGCTAGATTCATTTGCCCCCATGAAGCTGCTTGGAGAATATTCAACTTTGACATTCATAGCAGGGAACCAGCAGTGCAAGTCCTTGCCGTACATTTGGAGAAAAAGCAAAGAATAACGTTCAAGAAGAACCAACCATTACAAAACATTGCTAATAATCCCATGGCAAAAAAAACAACGTTGACACAATGGTTGCATAATAATCAAATTGACAGTAGTGGTCGCCATCTCACATACCTCGACTACCGATCAGAATACAAATGGATAGCACAGGCAAAAGAATGGAGTCGAAGGACCACAAACAGAACACCTACGATAGGAAGATTGATCTACATCCATCCAGCAAGTGGCGAGCTTTTCTACTTAAGGATGCTTTTAAGTCATCAACTCGGATGTCAAACATTTTCCGAAATAAAAAAGGTAGGCGAGATCGAGTTTCAAACATATCGTCTAGCATGTGAAAGTTTGGGCCTCCTTGGCGATGACAAGGAATGGACGTATGCATTTGATGAAGCTTCGATTTCAGCATCTGCACCGGAGCTTAGATCATTATTTGCTCATATGCTTCTATTTTGTGATGTTTCAAATCCTATTGATTTTTGGGCAAGGCATTGGCGTAAAATGAGCGACGACATAACGCAAAAAGCAACACAGACTTCAAATGTTACAGGGTTATATCTTAATGATGAAGACTTGCAAAATCATCTTTTGTATGAATTAGAAATTTTGCTAAATTCAAATTCCAATTCTTCGTCGCTCTCTGAATTCGGATTACCCATGCCTCCAGCACACCTGGTCACAAATTTACAAAATAGATTGCTCATGGAAGAGAAAAATTATGATAGAATCAAACTCGCAGAAGAACATAAAGCTTTACAACTATATTTAAATACCGAACAACAAAAAGTATATGACTTAATAATGAAAGCTTCTTCGGAAAATAAACAAGAACTTATATTTGTCTATGGGCATGGTGGTACCGGCAAGACATTCCTTTGGACCATCATTACGTTCGCTTTACGTGCTGCAGAAAAAATTGTTCTAACTGTAGCGTCTTCTGGAATAGCATCACTTTTACTACCATCTGGGCGAACAGCACATTCTCGATTCAAAATTCCTTTGGATATCACGAACGAAGCACTGTGTCACGTTCAGAAAAATACACAACTAGCTCAACTGCTCATTGAAACCTCACTTATCATTTGGGACGAAGCACCTATGAATGATCGAAAATGTTTTGAAGCAGTGGACAAAACACTTAGAGACATACTCAATGAACCAACTAATCCTTTTGGTGGCAAGTCAGTATTGTTGGGTGGTGACTTTAGACAAACTTTGCCAATAAAGCCTAAGGGTACAAAAATGGATATCATAGCAGCATCCATAGTTGAATCATCGTTATGGAAGCACTTCAACATACACAAGCTCTCTCAAAATATGAGGCTTCATCGACCAAATCTCACCTCTGAGGAAAAAGAAAAAGTTTCAGAATTCTCATCATGGTTATTAAAGATAGGGGATGGCCAGACTGGTATAAGTGATGAAAACGATCCCACAGACACCAAATGGGTAGAGATTCCGAATGAGTACATGATACAGGAGCATAACGAATCACTCATGCAATTAGTTCGGTTCATTTACAACGACGAGGCACTTCAAAACCCAACTGCCTTCATGTTGTGTGACAGAGCAATCGTTTGTCCTAAAAATAACACTGCAGATGAAATTAATGACTTAATACTTAACATGCTGCCAGGACAAAAGAGCGTTTATTTAAGTGTTGATTCGGTAATCCCACATGCAAATGAGAAAGGCGACACAGAAATTCTTTACCCGCCCGAGTATCTTAATCTCCTCAACTTTAATGGCTTTCCAAAGCATCGCCTTGAGCTCAAAGTTGGCGCACCAATTATGTTACTTCGTAACATAAATCAGTTGGCCGGGTTGTGCAACGGGACCAGAATGATTGTTACACAGTTACTACCACGAATCATAGAGGCAAAAGTCATCACTGGAACACACATTGGTCATAAAGTCTACATACCCAGAATTTCATTAAACCACAACGACAAAGAATTACCTTTCGTATTCAAAAGAAAACAATTCCCAATTAAAGTCTGCTATGCAATGACAATCAACAAAAGTCAAGGTCAATCGCTCAAAAAGATAGGAATTTACCTTCCCGAGCCGATATTCGGTCATGGTCAACTATATGTAGCATTGTCAAGGGCAACATCTCCCATCGGTCTAAAAATACTCATCACAAATGAAGAGGGACAACATCTTACGTCAACAAAAAACATTGTATATTCGGATATCTTAAAAAAAATAGAAATACCAAAGGTCAATCACAACGCAAACACAGTAGTTGTAGATACTTAGTATATTTTATTAACTAAAACATCATATCATACACTATATCTGCCTGCTTTCATCACCTTCATTTCTTATGTCTCTTTTGCAGGAACATGTCAGTCAAGATAGCACAAACAGCAGACCTTAAACCCGGAGACGGAGATCAGCCAATCGACATCAAAGTACTCAGAAGTTGGACGCCATATGGAAAAAGAAATGAATGTTGCTTCTTGCTCATAGATAAACAAGTAATGTCATAAACTATAATAATACAACTTTCAATGGTATATTCATATCCCTTACTCCAATACTTTAATACAACTTTCTTCTTTTGTAGGGAAATCCAATTCAGGCTTACGCAAACTCAAATGACAAAAGCCACTTTAAGACTCCAATGAAAGTAGGAAGTTGCTACCGTGTAACAAACTTCATATGCGAAAAGTCTCGAACATACATGGTTATTGTCCTACACAAAACAAGCATTCGAGTTGGAAAAGCTGCAAGATTTGAAGAAATTCCCGACACCGGCTTCCCTCTGCACTACTTCAACTTCAATCCATACGATCAATTGTCCAACAAAACGAATAAACATGAGATATTAGCAGGTATTTAATTGTATTTAATTTTAGCACAACAAATTATCACCTCATATACTTCTCTATATTGACACTTGGTTGTATTTAATTTTAGACTACATTGGGAAGATAGATTATATATCGGATTTACTCTTCCGCAAAGGAGCAACAATAATAAAAATGAGGCTTGAAGACCTAAGGTTCCCATTATTCTTGAACCCAAAAACTTAGTAATTTATTTTTTACCACATTAAATATGCGTCTCTTATTGCTTACAGCGGAAACATCATTGAGGCAACATTTTGGGATGACATTGCACGCAGACTGCACACAGAGGCTACCACTGTTGTAGAGTCTCCAACTATAGCTGCAGTTACTTCAATGAAAGTAACCAAATATTACGGTACATTCTACTACCTCTAATTTTTTTTATAGGGTTTTGGGTTTGAATCAAGACTTTTCTTATACAAAAAATTATTACTTATTTAAATATAATGCAAAGTTGTTTTTTTTAATTTACGAACTATTCTTATATGTTTATCATTTAACCTGACAATCTCTTACAAATATTTAGTTAATGAAACATATTCAATAATTTGTCAACAAATTTAAAATGACCGCTTATTCAAATAAAATTTCGTTATGTATATTTTTTAAATCTATTTCAATAGATTATGCTTTATTTTTTATAACCTAGATGTTGTTTATACATAAAACAAGGTCAGTTCACTTGATTAATTTTTTTATTATTATTATTTTCGTTGAGTAAATATATACACACACTTTATATAAATAAATAGATGTTATTACTTCCTATTTTGTTATAGCTTAGTTTTTTTTGGTAACATGTTAATTTACAAGATATATGAGCATGAATATCACCTAGCGAATTAAAACTCATTTTAAACTTAATTTACAATTATTTAAAGAAAATAAAGATATTTATAAGGACTCATTTACTTTTGGCACAAGGCGTACCTCCCAGATAAGTTCTCTTTCCTTTTATATATATATATATATATATATATATATAGAGAGAGAGAGAGAGAGAGAGGGTCAGGTTCAAGGGAATGCACTTGTGCATAAAAACTAAAAAACAATATAATTTAGTTGTATCCACAGGTGCATACCGTCTCTCTATATATATGATTGAACTAATTTCATATTTAAACATTGTGCATTGAAAGAACAACTGCAGTTGACTGGAACTGCTGCATCACACTTCTATCTTAACCCTGAAATAGACGAGGCCCACACGATGTTGAAAGAGTAATCCTTTTTCCAATTTATTTTCGTTTCCTATCATACACACATATGTACACAATAACTAACTTATCAACAAAACGTTGCAGGTTCAGAAGCAGACTCACAAGCCAAATCAGGACCTCACCGACACTTCAAATACATTACACAAAATTTGAATGTGTGGAAAAAGAAAAACAAAGGAACAGATTCACAATAGCTCAACTACTGGATCAAAATCCCACCCGATATGTGGTCTGTATCTACATTGCACACACATATTATATACACACACATACATACATAAACAATGTTTCGTTAACTAACTACTCCAATATATACTTCACAGGGCGTACAGTTCACATGCAAAGCCCACATCGCAAGAATAGAAGACAAAAAAGGCTGGTTCTACATAGCATGCAGCGAATGTCGAAAGAAACTTCAACCAAAAGGAACCACACTCGCATGCAGTGACCACCAACCAACAATACCCAAGTACCTGTAAGCACCATTAAAATACCAACGCATTGAACCAATTTTAAAATATTTCCTCCATGCTTTAACATCAAAAATTAAAACGAACGTGCCTAACGAAAAGACAAACATGTATCTTCTCACATCATACATACGGGACGACACTGCAGAAGTCAAATCACTCTTCTTTGACAATGCCGTAAACTCAATGATCCACACACAGTGCAACACCATGGTTGAGCAACACGATTACACTAACCCAGAAATGCTACCAGCACCATTGACTGCCATGGTAGGTGCCACAAAAATATTCCAAATGTGATACAACAAATCAAGCAAACCTGGGGCCATAGACTTTGTCATGGATCGAGTCTTTGATGATGCTACACCAGCCACTGAAACTAACACATCCTCAAAAAGAATCTCCCAAGATGATATCGATGATCGCAAGCTCAAAAGAAGCACCCACCATCAGGACTAGCAGGTAACAAAAATACTTACTCTTATATAATAACCATCCTCAGGCATATAGTATCAACTTAGATTCACTTTAAATTAGTGGTAGATGCCAAATTTGTTGGCAAAAGTTTTAAGTAATACTCCCTCCGTCCCTTAATAAGTGTCCACAATTGACTTGACATACAGTTTTATACATGCATAATTATTACACAATTTTGTCATAATTACTACATATTTGTTTTTCTTTTTCACAATTACTGCATATTTTTAATTAAAGGTAAATGCGTGAATTTAGTTATATACTTTTCTAAAGCAAACACTTACTTTGGGACAAACATAAATAGAAATGTGGTCACTAACTTTGAGACGAAGGGAGTATTCTATTTGTAAATGTTATACGTTAACAAAGCATTATTTAATTTTCTTTATCATGGAACAACAGATATCAAGTGCATAGCATGACGACCAAACGGAAGGTCACCGCAACACAATGGCGAAGCTTAATATGAAACCGTCTTTTGTAACCCCCATTTTGTAAGTTATAGCCAAACTGCAAGCCGACACACGATATTTTGCTACACTTCGTCATGCTAAAATTTATGATCTTAATACAATGGTTTGCTCTCATACTTAGTCATGCTCAAATTTATGATCTTAATCTTTTTTTCCACTAACGCACGCACACGATAACCCGCAGCAACGCGCGGGCCACCAACCTCGTTGAAAACAAAATTGAGGAGGTTGCTGTTTTTTTAACTTTTCTATCACAATTCAAATAATGTTTTGATTTATTAATTAATTAATTGCTTTGACATATAAAATGTGTTATTTAAGTCGGGCAGGCCTCCATGGTTTGACCATCATTTCCCCTGGGAATGCACTTTTCGTTTTATAATATATTAAATAAAATAATAAACATGTGTTTTTTTTATATGCCACATTTTTAATCGTCTTTTTTATAAAAAAATTGTTATTAATTATTTATGTTAATCAAAAACTAAATGCAAATAATGTAAAAGATGATCATCAAAATATAAATATATGGTTGATAGTATTTTTCTAATGATATATAATAATAATAATAATAATAATAATAATAATAATAATAATAATAATAAAAGAAACATGTTCATTAATTATCTCTAATTAATAAGAAGTTAATGACAAGAGCAACCAACAACCCAGATGCTTTTCAGTCGATTGCATAAAACTATACAGAGTAATAAATTGTGGTTGCCTTTCAAAAAAAACATGTTAATTTATTTACAGAGTAATATTTATTTATTTATTTATTTATTTTGCAAGGATATCAATATCTTTAAGCATATTTAATTGTTTAGTTCAAAATGTAAATGTTAGATTTTCTTAAATAAGAATATGCATTAATTTATTGTTTTTGCTTTATAATAAAAGTTTATATCTCATCATGTTATATCGTATGAGAACGTAACTGATTTTAATTAATATCGTACGATTGCATAACTGGTTTTCTACATGTTTTTTGTTGCATAGCAAAATATTAACCATTTAATTTATTAAAACCTAAAATTGAAACTAATATAAATATAATTTATATAACAAATAGAAGATAAAATACTAACACTTTTAAAATAAAAAACTATAAATCTTGAAATTGATGTACCAATATTGTAAAGGTTAGGATAGATGCACCACTCCCTATTTGTTAAATGAACTATACTCTACTAATTTCCTCCTCATACCCATCAATATCAAACCCCTCTTTTTACATTTTCAATACATAATTTAACCTCATTTTGACCTAAAGATAGTGCATATAACAACCTCATATTGTAATCCTAAAAGATGATATAAATAGTGTATATGAAGTGGCATTTAATGTAAGGTTTATGATTTTTAAGAGATAGTCTAAGCATTAATTACTTTATGTTAATTTAAAATCTCTTTAAATATTAAGTTTATAAATAAATAGTGTACGTAGAATTTTTAAAACCTACTAATAACACATAATAATACTTAACCAAAAATATTATCCATAGAAAAATACTTTTTCATCAAGACAAAAATTAACTATTTAGAGCGTCTCCAACAGATTGTTTAAAATGAAAAAGGATATTTAAATTTTTTCTAAATTTGAAGAATTCCCAAAAATGACTAGCATAAGAAATATGATATTTTTTATTATAATTAAGAAACATTGGAATTAAATGTTTACGAATGAGAATTAATATTTTATTATATGTAGGAAATATTTTAATTATATAATTAATGTTATACTTTTTAAGATAAAAGCATGTCTAACATATTATTCAAAATAAATTAAAATTCAAAATTGAAAAAAAAAACATTCAACTCCAACATCCAACAACTTTTCCATTTTATAAATTAAACATTGATTATATTATTAAAACATTTCATACATTTAATAAAATATTAAACATTTAACTTTATAATTTGTTATTGGTTTGTAATTAAAAAATATTTCTCTTATGAAAGTAATTTTTTGAGAATTATCTAAATTTGAAGAATTTTACCCACTGTTAGATAATTTATTAGCACACAAAATTTGTCAAAAATCTCTAATTTTTTCCATTTTAAAGAAACCTTTTGAAGAGTTGTTGGAGTTTAATGATTTTTCTCTTTTTTTTTTTGAAAATTTTGAATTTCATTCTCCATTTAAACCGTTTTTGTTTATTTTTATCTAAAAAACATTAAAAAAAATAATAAAATTAAGAAATCCAACAAAAAATCGATAATTTTATAATATTTAGTTTAACATTCATATTAGTATAAATTTCCTGCATTTTTACCAAATATTTAAATTAACAATTATTTAAAGTGTGTATATATATTCATTCACACGGGGCAAAACAAAGAACCCAACAAATTAACAAAATATCAGCCAGCCGGCCAGGCCTCATCAAAGAAAAGAAAGACTTTTTTCTATCCATCCCTCCCCACACCGCGTCCGTCTGGTTTATCGCCACTCCCCGCCGGCGGCCGCACAGAGAATGTGTCCCAAAAACCATAACCAAAACCATAAGGAAGAAGAAGAAGAAGACCGAGACTGGAGGCAAGAAGCAATCAACGGTGGATCTCTCAAGCTTGTAAACCTCGACACTGGATCTAACGGTTGGGCCTCACCTCCTGGTCACCTCTTCTCTCTCCGCTCTCCTAACTACTTTACCAAAAAGCATAAGTGCCCCTCCGGTCCATGGCTTCTTCATCCCGCCGGTGTGGATTGGCTCCGCTCTACGTCAAAACTCGACCACGTCCTCTCACGCGCCGACAATCGTGTCATGAACGCGCTCAGGAAGCAACACTCTGCAAGAAAGAGTTTCGTACTGGCCGTCAACTTACAGGTTCCAGGTAGGGATCACCATAGCGCTGTGTTCTACTTCGCAACAGACGATCCGATTCCCTCCGGTTCGCTTCTCTACCGTTTCATCCACGGCGACGACGCTTTCCGCAACCAGCGGTTTAAGATCGTCAACCGGATCGTCAAAGGGCCGTGGATCGTGAAGGCCACCGTTGGCAACTACTCGGCTTGCCTGCTTGGGAAAGCCCTGAATTGTCACTACCACAGCGGGCCGAATTATCTAGAGATTGACGTGGACATAGGTAGCTCGAAGATCGCCACTGCGATTCTGCATTTGGCATTGGGGTGTGTCACGGCGGTGACGATTGATATGGGGTTTCTGGTGGAAGCACAAGAAGAGGAGGATTTACCGGAGAGGTTGTTTGGGGCGGTTAGGATATGCCAAATGGAGATGTCTTCGGCGACTTTTGTTGATACGGCTACGAATAAATCAGTGGCACCAACACCAGCAGCTGCTCATAGTAATCGTGTTCAAGCGTCGGATCTACAGGATGACGATGTGAATGTCGACATTAAATGAAGAAAAAGGGTAAATTCTAGCAAAATTTCGGAATCTCAAATAGCGTAACTACTAGTCTTCATGATCTATCTGTCCATGATCAACACATTTTTGGTGATGGTGTAGATAATAATTTCAATGATAATAATTTTAACCCTTTCTCGTCAACTGTTGGGGGATATGATGATTTTTGTTGGTTTTAAGTTGAATTTGTTAGTATCATATAACTATTGGTGGTGTAGTTTCTGTGTTGATTGATCAGAAGCAGAAGAAGTAGCAGGTTATGGAAACTGAATATTATTCCAGTACCAGGATTATGAATTTTGTGATGTGGTTCAGAACAAAAAGACAAAAGGTTGGAGTATAATATTGAACAAGTGCAAAGTTCCAAACTAACAATCCATCCTCCTCCCTCCCACACAACAGCTGCTACAACTGCTGATGCTTTCTATTTGATTGTGGAGAGGCTATCAGATATTGTGGTCAGCATCCACGAGTGAATGAATCAAATGTTATCTTTGCACATGAAATCGTTATGAAAAGTATTTTTCTTAGTTCCATCAGAAGAAAGTAGTTGATTGACTATGCAAACTAGTTGTTTTTGAAAGACCCAAAGGGGTTGTGGGGTTTTTCCTTTCTAACTTGAAGCCAATGTTTAGATTATTAGACACAATTGCCCAGGTGGCTTATTGAGTCTTGAATAGTCTTATTGTAGCGACTTGAAGCAATGTTTATTTGGTAATCAAACAAACTAGTTGAAGTTGATGCTGATGCTGATGCTGGTAGGATACATATCCTCTCAGTAGTTGCCAAAGGGAAGGACGCAAGAGTCTTTAAGAAGATAATCAATAGCACTAACAAAAGGATGCAGCTGCCAATCATGACACATGGTTGGTTGCCAGGTCATGCTAACCTGTACTTTATGTTATGACCTGTCCTTCACAGCTCAGATTAAGAAACTTAAAAATAGTTTACTATACAAATAATCTTCATCACACCTAACTGCAACTGCAACGACTCTTTATGCTTCATCATCTGAGTCATGAACAATTCTACCCAGTTTTTTTCTCTTTGCACTGGGAATCATATTCTCATCAGAATCCTCTGCTGCAGCCACCGTGCTTCCTGTTTCAGGGGATAATGCCTTTTCTGATTCATCTCCAGAGTCTTGGACCAAATCATTTTGGGCTGCATCCTCATCCGGTTGAGCATCCTGGTTAGACCCATCCTCTTGCTCTTGTGGGTCAATTATTCTAAAATCTCTGGCGGTGCTACGTTTTGCATGCCTTAACAAGTTCATTTTGCTAGCTTTGCTAAGTAGAATGAGATACTTCTCGTAGTCTTCTATCTGAAATATCAAATCTGGGATGCATCTATTCTCCCTTTTGATCTTGTTTATGCTTCCTTTACTTGCTCTGCTGTCTTGTTGTTTCTGCAAATGCAGCCCGCGTATTTTGTAATGATTGTTAATGGGCAAAAATACAAATTTGAATTGTGAATTTCTTCAATTTTGAGAATGCGGCTTTCATGTCGGGAAGAAGGGGGTATATGTTTTTGCATGAACTAGTGATCATACCGTTTCCTTAAGCAAAGACATAATCTCTGAGCTTTGATGTTAAGCATAAGTTCAATTAAGCAAGAATTTAAGGGTGCAAATCAAGAATACAAGGTTCAAACCTGCTGCATCGTTTCCACAAACTTGTACAAAGGATCTGTTAGCTGCTTGCAAGTCACTTCCACAAGCTTCTGGCACTTAAGGCTGGGTAGGATTTGCTTGCAACCTTTAGGTGCAATATGGAATTTTGAGACCTTAGCTAAGTTCTTGTAGAATTTAGCAGCCAATCTCAGTAGATGTTCCGCTTGAGGATCTGCAAACTTAGGACATCCTTGTAATTTCTAAAATGAATTAAAAGACTTATTGTTTAATGAATTCCAGATAGAGCTGCAATTAAAAGAGGGAAGAAAGTTACCCTTGAGGTTCATCACCACAAAAGAAGATAATAGGTCCACCACAGCTTCAGCCCTCTGGTACAGAGTATCTTCCAATGTGAAATATGGGTTCTGTTTCCCATCATGATCAAATGATATCCCTTTACAAGCGCCAGTCAAGCATGTCTTCAGCTTCATACTGAGTCGGTCCATGTCAACAATTACCGATTCAGCTAACTGCAAAAGTACAGATGCTATAGCAGTTTCTGTTGAGCGGTTTATGATAGTGTAATTTTCGGACTTCTCCAACAGAGTCTGCCTTTCTGATCCCATTGTTTTTACTTGCTCCAGTGCCATGTCACAAGCAACAATCAAATCATTTGGAGCCCCAGTACATGATAGCAATAGAGTGACAACACTTTTTGCAATCTTTGGGTTTGCTACATTACTAGTTTTACAGATACATATTGCCCAGGCACTGAGAAGGTTACTCCTTACATTCAACGTGTTCCCGATCATATTTGCAATATCACACAAGATCTGATAACATAGGAGCACTTAGGTCAATATCATATCTACAAGTAGAACCGATAAAGGTACACAAACAAACGAGCCATATGATAACGATTTTACCTCAACTTCATGATAAAACTTTGCATGAAGAAGCTCAGAGAACAACGGTTTCACAATTTTTGTGATGAAGAGTTCTTCCCTTTGATTGTTGATCCCATTCGGTGGTTCATTGTGATCACCTTCAGGATCAAGAACATCTGTTGATGCATCCGCACCTACAGCATCCGACAGCATGTCTTCAATTTCTCGCATCTCGTCTAGATTTTGTGAACTGATCGTTAGCAGTTCCTTCAAGCACATAAGAGCTAAGAAAATGAGACCCTTTCTATCTTCATTGTCCTTTTTCCCCTTGGCGTCCTTTTTCTTTTGATCTGGCCACATGAGCAACCAGATCAGTTTCAACAAGGGTGGTCCTAGCACCTTAATATCCCCATAGATCAAAGCCTTCAACGGATCGTCTTTTGCCACATAAAAAAAGGATTTTATCTGGCAAAGGGTGGCATTTAAAATGAAATGGAAGAGTCTAGAATGTTGGTTTGGTGGCTTGCTAGTTGTCTGGCTATGGATCTGGGAAGTTGTGACACTCTTCACAGCATCATTCTTGTACAGTTCAAACAATGTTTGAAACAACTGATAAATGCTAGGAGTTGCCAAGAAAGAAGCTCCTTCTTTAAAAGACTTTGTGTTGTCCGACTCATTTTTATATGTTAGATCAAGAGCAGTAGACCGAGCTATCCCTTTTCTAGTACCATTACTTTGTGTACTTTGTGCGGACGTAGAAGTATACTTCTCTAATGACCCGTACAGATCAACAAGATCAACAAATTCTTTCTCCAAATCAATCTTTTTATCATTAGTTGCCTTCTCCAATTCAATAGCAAGGGTATTCAATATCACCTCAATAACACCTGATAAAATCTGAGCACTGTATTTGTATTTCTCTCCTTGTTGAGGTGTAGAGGCCGCATCCTTCATCTGACCAAGTAAGCCTGATTAACATGCATTGAAGTAATTAGGTTCCATTTGTTTATATCACTTTCCTTCATTCTTCATTTTGCATTTTGCGAGTCTTATCTACATCAACTAAGAAGGGCCTACAATCAATCTTCCATCACAATCTCACCCTATAAATTTATAATTACTAAATGGCCAGTACGAATAGGAACTTTGTAAGAAGTTTTTTTCTTGATAAGGTAAACTAGGACTCGAGAAAGACCCAGCTGCGCAACAGGAAAACCATTATCTGCCCACAGCCCCACATAATGTATGTATTCAATTAGTCCGGGCCCAAAGTGGTCTGGGATACTCCTTTACCAAAAAAAAAATGTATGTATACAAACAAACATCCAAACAAAGATATAAAAAAAGAACAGTGTCAGAAGAAAGGTAGTAAGATGTGTATATGATTCCTACAGGCTATAATGGTGATTTAAATTGCAAAGCTAGAAGACAAATTTTCAAGGGTTCCACCCCACTCACCTTCCAAATTTTCATTTCTTAGACGCTTGCGGATTGTCAATAAAGCACCGGAAAACGATTCACCAGAAAATGTTCCTCCTGCCTGCTGCTATTTATTGTTAACACACATGTAACAAAAATAATGTCGCTGAAACAATTTTTTGCTTCATTCTAACAAATTTGATTACCTCACTGTCTTGTGTAAGTGAGAAACCGAAAGAAGCCCATGAATCTGAGCGAATGTCAGATTTTCCCTGTGGCTGAAGGATAAGAATCCACGAGACACAAGATAGAAGATCATCTAGTGGTTCTACTATACAAACTTTGCCATTCTCCATCTTAATACTCTGGATTATACCAAGTTGACCATCCTGAAACATAATGCATATAACCAATCATGAAATGAAACATGGCAATAAAAATTTTGAACTGCTAATAAATTATACATGAGTACTTGCTTCTCTGTAGTACTGAAGAAAGTGAGGCAAGAGAAAATCAAAAACTTCCCCTGCAGTTAATGGATCAACCAGCACCAGCTTTAGAAGGCCCCAGTATATTATCTCTTTCACTTTGGCCTACATACAACTACAGAAGTCTCAATCACACATGTAATTTGTGCTGTCTTTTGCCCTGCAGGGAGGGAGTTGAGTACAGATGAAACAACCTGCTGGTAGAGACATCGTTGTAATAGACCACTGAGTTCTTTGAAAAGATCACTTCCCATTCCACGTGGTATCGCAGGTAGTTGACTACTACTAGCTTGGCTAGAGGATTCCTGATAAGAACATGGCTTGTTTTGTTTAGATCGTTTGTCTGCTAAAATTACATTGATAATGGCTCCTGCTGCAGCTAAGCGAATGTGATCATCTTGTCTAAACATAGCTTTGCGCACCACCAAGATGATGTAGTCCTGCAGTGTTTAGAGAAATAGAGGTGTAGACGTTCTTAAAGAGTTAAGCATACAGGGGTTGTACAAATCCGCCTGATTGTTATTAATTTAATCTAAATTGTTATCCTGTGATCTAACACATTCCCTGGGATAGTAAAGGTCATGCACATGCTTTTTACTTGATTGAATAAACGATGGAAAGAATGCAAACCTGAAGGTTATGACTGAACTTGATGAGTGGCAATAGACTATTAATTAGGTGGGAAGCAACCTTGTTGTGCATGAAACCGAAATAATCTAATAATTCCTTCAGATGTGAAACATGTTCTAACATCGGATAGGAGTAGTTCAGCACTAGGTTACCAAGTAATCTATCAAGAAAAGAAGGTAATGATAAGCAGACCAAGATCAATTGTAACTAAGGTTGCATAAAAAGTACAAGAGATAGGAGGATTTTGGATACCTTATAATAGCTAAACTTTGCTCAGGCTTAAGAGAAAGGATTCGGAATTTACATTGCTCAATTATCTGCAAAGAAGAAACCTACATCAAGATTCTGTGCAACTTAAAAGTTAGGTTTTCAAGCACTTACAGCCACACCTCTGACTAACGTGCAAAAGACCTCTTTTCTAAGGCTATTCACATGTCAAGATGAGTTGTACTTGTACCAATAGCTACAGCAGTTTAAACCTTCAGTATTTCAGTTAGAGGACTCGTGTTGTTACTGACCTCATTCCTTGCCATATCATGAACTTCAAATAAACGTTGTAGAATCTGAATCCCCAGCTCTTGAGAACCCATAAGACCAGTGTTTTCAAGTTCTTTTAGGTTTATCTCCTCCATTGATTCTAGCAACACAAAGCCCAGCTGCACTATGCTAGGAATAATATGCTCTCTTCCATAATTGCTCTCATTAACCTAAATATCAGTAACCAAAACACAACAGGATTATTAGACTTGATGTGTCATGCATGTTGGTTGCTTCATGAGTAGAAATTGATAGTAAATTAAGTAAAAGAATAAAAAAAATCAATAGAGGAGGAAGATACAGCTCTTAGCACTGCTTTCTCTGTCAATATGGCATTCTGTAGATACTCCTCCTTTAAGCCATCAGGTAGCCATTTGCAATGCCTGCACAAGAATGAACATTTATGGAACAAGGCACTGGTAAAAACAAGAATCTCAGCTGATATGAATATCCATAGTTATCTTAGCTCAGACATGAATTCTTACATGTAATATGGGTCATTCATAAGAAAACCAACACAAAAATCAATCATTATGGCATGTAACTCATGTCAATACAAGCACGATTTAACTCATGCTACTGATGATGCTACTAGCACGAATTAGATCTTTGTGATGTGTAACCCAGGCCATTGATCACAATTCTAACACATTGGGTCTTATTGATATGCAACCTGGGCAATGATAACAATTCTACATGCCATTGAAAGACTAAAGTATATGAAAATAATAATTTCGAGCAACATGAAAACAATCAATGCATTTCACACCAGATTTCCACAATATGAACTGATAACCAAATCTGTTGAATGGCATCATTTACAATGTGGATACTTAGAGAAACATATCCTATAACGAGACATGTACCTGGAAAACTTGTAATCCTTATAAGCAGTGGTCAGAGCCGTTTTGAGCGTTCCCATTGAGCTCTCACGGTACCTCCTAATTCTTGCAATTGACAGCAATAGCCCAACGACAAAATGATCAATCACCTGAAGATCTGACCTCACAAGCCCCATAACTTCCTGTCCCAACGAAGGGTCTTGCTTTACTGCGAAATTGACATATAACAATGCAGTCCCTTCAACTTCCCTAACGATATTAGAGCTCGTCTTCTTCAAATGCAGTTTGGTTCCAAAGAACAAAACAATACCTTGAATTATTTCCCTCTTGTTAAACCCTTTTGAAGCCAAAACCAACAGCTGATAAACCAGTGAAGGCAGATCCTGCAGTTCTACACAATGCATATTATCAAACACCTTCTCTACAAACTGCCTACCCCTTCCCTTATCAACAAATTGGAACTCGCGAATTATAGAAACCAGTTTCACCAACAAAACCCTTGACCAATTACAATCTAGGATACGGTCAAACACCGCATCCACTGAATCCCGTGGTTTATCAATCTCATTGGAGCTGAATATGATGTTCAAACACTTGGGAAGCAAGTCAAGTAGCTGCGCTTCATCTGGATCTCTGTTGATTTGGGAGAGGCCACAAACGATTGAATCAGATATTGATTGTAGTTCGGTGACGGAAACATTATCGAGATGGGCAGTGAAAAGTTGTAAGGTTTTAAGAGAATGGCGATCGTGAGGTATTTTGTTGGAATTGAAGAGAGTGATGTATGAATTAAGGAGAGATGTGAGTAGGGTGGATATAGAAGGAGATGGCGAGAGGAGAGAGAGGAGAGATGAGGTGTATTCGGAGACGGCGGAGGGAGGGAGGGAGTGGAGGTGGGAGACAAGGGTGTCGTGCGAAGTTGGTGAGAGGAGGAAAGGGTGGAGCGGTGCAGTGGTGTGGTATTGAGCTAAACGGATTATGTCGTCGGGGGTAAGGGACGGCGGGGTGTTACGGTGGTTAGCGGTGGTCATGATAACAGGCGTAGTTTGATAGACGAAGTTGGGGGTTTTGTGGATCGTCCAAGCGCGGGAAAACACGAAATATGTCTTTTTTGGGAGAACAAAATATGGTTTTGGTTTTTTCGTCATCCAATTTTGTTTATTGTTTTGTTATTTTATAATTTTTTTAAAATAGCTGATTTCAATTTTTTTCTATTCTAAAAGATCTATTAGAGATGTTCATAGTTTTTGTTTTTCACCTTAATCGCGGCCTCTCTCCTACACCCAAGAACAATAAGGACATGAGATGGAAAACAAATTAATCCAAAGTAATGAGTAGAGTATAAATGTTGGAAATGGTTTCATTATCGGATGGAGTAAGACTTATCAAATGAAGTATTTTCTTCATGTGCTCACAAAGGAGGTGAAAAACTAGACTTGAATTGGTTTCGGGCCATCAAACTTGTATGTGTGTGTCACGAAAAAGATTGAGCTCAGCCAGAAAAGTTTTAAATTTCTTGTAATTTTGGTAACCTACCTTCCTCATGATGGCTTGATTCTCTTCGTTGCTTCTGGCGAATTAATTCCAAGATAAAATTTTAGGAGTATGTTATCTTTGCGACTTTTACTCATATCGTTCGAGCAACTACACACATTCAAACCCCTGGGCCTAAAACTTGGAAAAGCACTTCGTGAAAAACTATGGTGGGACTCAGACTCGTTCCTGACATTTTTTAGGCCCTGAGCGAGATGTAAAAATGGGTCATCGATAACTACGAAATTATTTTCAATATATTGTTTATATCATCAAAAATAACATTGAATTCAAGAAATATTAATAATTAATATAAAACCGTTTTCCCCGGTTTTCCTAACGCAAGATCAATCAATAATCATTTCTAAATTAATATTATCTACCATATCATTTTTACATAACATCGTCAATTAGTCTCACCATCAAAGGCATCTTAAGATATACCTTTAATATATAAATTGAAATTATTTGACGTCACTATGTTGACTATTCGGAGTAACACTTTAGTAAATCAACATAAATCAGTTGATATTTCACATGTTACTTGATGTTAATGTTATTCATCATCATTTTAAACTTTTAGGGATGAAACAAACTTTTTATGAACCATTAATCTTAAAATCAAAAGTCCATGTTGGTTATAGTTTGAAATGTTATTCTTGTTTTAGAGATAGGAGAGTACTTAAGATTTATGCACCCAATATTATATCATAAAAAGTCAATAATGTATGACAAAATAAGTATCTTTGAAATTCTAAATATAGATATATGTTGAGTCGTCTCATATAGTTTGGTAATTGTTTTCAAAATGTAGGAGTTTTCTTAGTTAGGGATTGTTTGGTAGTTGCTGAATGGTTTGGTGCATAATGATTAAGTGGTCAAAATGATTAAGAGACTCTTATGAAATAGTGCGAAATGAAATATGGTTGTTTGCTAATTGTTCAGAATGAAATCAGGACTCTGAATGGTTAAGGCATGATAAAGATCCAAAATCATTAGGGTTTTGGAACCATTAAGAGGCAAAAAAAAATTGTCAAACAAGATTTACCTCTTAACGATTTAGAGGTTGATTTTTAATTGAACCATTAAGAGGTAAACAAACAACCCCTAATAACAAAAAATCTACTATATTTTAACACAATAATAAAATTCATGCGGATGGAATAATGAAAAAAATATGTAGAAGATGAGTAATAGAGTATATATCAAGGATTATAGGCAAAATTAGTTTTTATATATTAATACTAGATAAAAAATAAAAACTTAGAGAAACAATAAACAATACTACAAGTGAAAGACTTAAATAACTTTTTACAAATTTTCTTGTCAAATGTTATCAATTAATACATGTTTTGACCCTTAATATAATGTTAAATTTTTTCCAGGTCCTATTATATACGGACTTTTTTGTCTTTTTCATTTACAAATTTTTTTAACTACTAATATATAGTATATATACTAAAAAAAATGGGGCCCTGTTTTTTTTTGGGCCCTGGTCCCGCCCTCTCCCAGGGACGACCCTGGTGGGACCAGTCTTCACATCCAAAAGCCCAAACTATTTTCCTTGCTTGTTCAAAAAGTGCACGTCATATTAACAAAACCTTTCTTAGGGGGTGTTTACTTAGCACTTAATGAGCTTAATACAAAGTGTTTACTTGTGGCTTATTCGCACAACTGATGACTTATTTGCATAGATGAAAATGCCATGTTGTCCACATTCAGAACAAAAAAGGACACGTCTACCCCCTTGGATTCAAACATGCCAAAACCCAAAATTTGTCAATCCTAACTGGTTCAATTTTTCCACACACGCACGGATGGAAATGCTATGCTCGATTTCTTCCAACACGTACAAATGGAAATGTTATGCTCAATTTCTTCCTTTTCTTCTTAATCGATTTATGCTGGTTCGATATCTTCACTCTGCTGGTTTGATATCTTCAATGTGCTGGTTCAATTTCTTCATTGGGTTGGTTTGATTTCTTTACTCTGCTGGTTTGATTTCTTCATCTAACACCCCGAATTTCGAAAAGCATCATTTCAAGTTAATACTGAAATCAGTAGCTTTAAAGGGAAAAATAAGATATATGATTTTGGACTTTAATCCTAGATTTTATAGTCTAAATGGATGAAGGATTCAATTACGAGTCCAACGGTTCTTTCCGGAGCAAAATCGGAGCTATAACGAATAAGTTATGGTCAAAACAGTGAACGAGAAGAAAACCGGGCGAACAGTGCATCTCGCGACTTACTAGAGGTGTCAAATTTGTACCATGACAAACCAACCAATTGCATTACCAACCGTACCAATTAAATTGGTACCAACTAAACTGGTACCAACTAAATTGGTTGGTATATCGTACCAATTTCATAAACTTGGTTGGTACGTGGTATTGAAAGTCGCCTACCACGGTAATACCGTACCGTACCGACTTCTATATATATATATATATATTATTTATTAAATAAAAAATCAATTAAGTGAATTATATTTAATTATTAATCCTTTTCTTTTAGAGGAATTTATCAATTTAACATCTTATCATTTATTGTTTACTACATTAACTCCTCCATGCCTCCTCATAACAACCCCAACTCATTACTCAGTAACTCCTCGACTCCTCTCCTCAACGCATACCTCCAACCTCTACAATCTGCACTTCCATCGTTCGACAACCACACGACAACACCTTTACACGAGTACACGATCACGCGAATCTGCAATCGATCCTCAAAGACGCTCTAATGCATTTTCTATATCTATTCTTTAACCTATTAGAGCCCATTGTAACTTCAACATTTGAGATGTTGGTACAAAACCGTACCAACCGAAAAAATTTGGTACCAAGTAGAGTTGGTTGGTACATGGTATAAATATTTGCGTACCAATTATAATTGGTTGGTACACGATATTGAGAAAAAAACATGGTATCGTACCATGTTCACCCCTACGACTTACGCCGCGACTTAGGATGTATGCCGCGACTTAGGGGTAAACGGGCGACTTATGCCGCGACTTAAAGTCGCAGCATAACCCGCGAAATCCACTGGTCGGGCATAAACCCCGATTTTCAGCCCTAGGACTTCATTTCTTCATAACTTTTGATCCACAACTCCGATTTGGGTGATTCAAGTTGCCACGGTTTCGTTTTTGAGAGATATTCAAGGATCTAGCAATATATTGGAAGTCTATTGGAGTATACAAGAGTATTTTGTGGTGGTAAGCTCCTCATCTCTCCCTCTTCATCTTCTTCACCAAAGTTTTATAGGGTTTCATCCACCATTTGTTCTTGTTATCCCAGTTTAATCTAGTTGGTAAATAATCACATAAACAAGTAATCAAGCAACACAATAATAATCAAGAGATATATAAATCAGAGTAACATACCAATCCCTTGAATAAACAATGAAACCCTTGAGTGTTCTTGATACCCTTGAATACAGAGAAAATACGGCTAACTATTTAGAAAATTATCAGAGTTAACCTAAAACTAAACTAAAACAAAACTTTAAATACCTAAGCTTTATGGGCTTTAAGCTTAACAGACTTTCTAATGGGCTTGGGCCCAATAGCTAATAACTATTTACTTATTACATAATAAACCCTCTAAATAACTTTGACACAATTGCAGTTTAAACCCTGAACTTTAACTTTAATCTTGAATACAATTATTTGATCCAACAATCTCCCCCTTTGGATTCAAGATTAAAAAAAAGTTGTCAATTGTCTTCGGGTCTTCACTTGTCTTCACTTTTCTTCAGATATGTCGTTGATAGCTTCAAAACTTCAAAACTTCAAAACTTCAAAATATCAAAACTTTTGATATTTGATATCTTCAGTCAACAATTCTTCTTGTATTCTCCCTTGTTTGATAATTCTCCCTTTTCGTATCTTCTCCCCCTTTTTGATGTGTGGTGAGAATCATCATCATCAAAACTTTGCAAAACAATCTCCCCCTTTTTCAAGACAATTTCCCCCATTGTGTATGATCACGTAAGCACAGTCTTCATCATGTAACAAGCCCTGTATGAAAATAAGAGCAGTCTTTCCAGATGGAAAGAGTGATTATTTCAATCTTTTCAGATTAAAATAGAAAGTAGTAACCATTCAAATCTTTTCAAATTCAAACAGTTAATAAGTGTAACCCTGAATCAACAAATGACTCAGTTAGAATATCTGTCAATGACACAAAGTTACTATATAAGGAGCTGGTTTGATGTAGACTCCCCAGGTCTTCCATTCAACCATCGAATAACACATGGTTATCTATGAACGTTCTGACAGAAAACAAATTTCTGTGTGCATGTGCATGTGTATGTAAGAATTAAGCATAGATGATTGCTTTTCAATATAGGCTCAAAGTATGTAAACTTGTTGAGACAGCAACAAATTATACAAAGACTCAATGTGCATGAGAAAGGGTGCGAAGGTGGGGCAACTTTCCTTCTTTTTCAATATTAGTATCTTCCAAATGAAGAACCAATAGCATATGTGTTGATTCCCCAGAAAATGTGAAACATTCTCTTTTTGAGAAAAGAATGAGTAGCTGGTGGGGTTGTATGCAAGAGATGGCATGGGCTAGGTGCCTTTTTCAATGATGGTAACCAAAGAATGTAAACCAATCAGATTATGTGGCTGCCCGGCTCAGAAAGAAGTTTGGTGCAGAGTTTAATATTCTTTTACTCTGATCGCTCACCCTCTTTCTTTTAAATATCACTTCTAACCAATCTCTCTTTTCCATTTTACCTCTTCACACACCATCACTCAATTCTTTTGACCCTTCTCCCCTCAATCACTCAGGGAATACTTCCTGGGTAGGAAACACTGGTTATCGTGAATCTATGGAAGTTCTGTTAAGTTCTCACACTGAATCCCATGTATTTTCCTAAAAGTACATGTTGTTCAACAGGAGTTTTGTACATGTAAGCACAAATACCACTTGTTACATGAAGAATAAAATATTCGGAGATGTCAAAACAGAAGATGTTTGACGATGCAATTCTCCCCCTCAAACTAAAAGAGTTTGACAATTAAGCGCATATCATTTTATCATGAAGAATAAGATTTTGGAGAATCAAAAACGAATGTTGTTTATATGAACAATATATAAACATATTTTCAATGAAAGCACATGAAATGACGTTTGATTCAATCAACAATGAATACAAATAACGTGAGTATTACCATAGAAAGATTTTACTTTTGATACATGGTAATAACAAAGTCAAAATATAATGATCTGAATCGTTATGTGTATGAATACTTGACAAAGTATATTGACAAGATAAAACACAAGTATTTATCTTTAAGAACACACGGTCAGATAATCATTTAAGTATCCAAAAATCTGTTAATATCACAGATATTCTCACCCTTAACTGATAGATTTTTTTTTTTAAAGCTTAAGAAAAAACAGAAAAAAAATAAGGCACTGAAGTGCGGGTTCTAATCCGATGTGATTAGAAGCCATTGTCACTTGACCAAACCTGCATAAATAAAAGAAATAATGGTAATCATTTATGAAAATGATTTCTCTCTCGTTAACAACAGTTGGAAAATAACACACAAGATCAAAACTTGGAATACTCCCCCTAGAATCATGAGTAAGGTTTAAGACATGTTCAACATTCCAAGTTTGCTGATGAGAAATTGAAAACGTTTTTCATCCAATGGCTTGGTGAAAAGATCAGCTAACTGGAAGTCAGTTTGAACAAAGTGCATTTCAATATTACCTTTTTCAACATGATCCTTAATGAAGTGATAGCGTACATCGATATGCTTGGTCTTCGAATGTTGTACCAGATTAGCAGTTATAGATATTGCACTCTTGGAATCAAAATAAATAGGAACACGCTTGTAGTTGTATCCAAAGTCCCTTAACTGTGTCGTCATCCAGAGGACTTGAGAACAGCAGCTAGCAGCAGCTACATACTTAGCCTCGGCAGTGGATGTTGAAACACAGTTTTGTTTCTTTGAAGTCCAACTCACAAGTTTGTCACCTATGAATTGACATGATCCAAAGGTGCTCTTCCGGTCTAGCTTACATCCTGCATGATCAGCATCTGTAAAGGCAGTTAGTTCAAAACGAGAATCCTTTGGATACCAAAGGCCTAGATTAGGAGAACCTTTGAGATATCTAAGGATTCGCTTAACAGCAGATAAGTGCGACTCTTTAGGATTAGACTGATATCTCGCACAAAAACATGTGGCAAACATTATATCCGGGCGACTGGCAGTCAGATAAAGTAAAGAACCAATCATGCTACGATACACATTTTGATCAACAGGTTTCCCAGAGGGATCTGCGTCTAAGAGTGTACCAGTAGCCATTGGTGTTTTCATGACTGAACTATCTGACATATTGAACTTTTTCAAAATATCTTTTATATATTTAGCTTGATTAATAAATATGCCGTCGGGTAATTGCTTTACTTGTAGACCAAGAAAGAAATTCAATTCACCTATCATCGACATCTCAAACTTTGTTTCCATTATTTTTGAAAAGTTCTTACAAAATTTCGGATTTGTCGACCCAAATATTATGTCGTCAACATAAATCTGAATAAGAATCAAGTCCTCACCTTGCCTTTTAAGAAATAAGGTTGTATCAACAGTACCTTTCTTGAAACCAGAAGCAAGTAGAAATTTAGTGAGAGTTTCATACCAGGCTTAAGACCATAAAGCGCTTTGTCTAAAACATAGACATGATCAGGGTGATGAGGATCAACGAAACCTTCAGGTTGAGCCACGTAAACCTCCTCATGCAAAACGCCGTTTAGAAAAGCCGACTTTACGTCCATTTGATAGACAGTAAAGTTTTTGTGTGTTGCATATGCTAGAAAGATTCTGATGGCTTCGATCCTTGCAGCCGGGGCGAATGTTTCATCATAGTCAATGCCCTCTTGTTGACAATACCCTTTGGCGACCAGACGAGCTTTGTTTCTCACTACTACTCCGGCTTCGTCTTTCTTATTTCTGAAAACCCACTTTGTTCCAATAACGGATTTAACTTTAGGTAGTGGGATCAAGCGCCATACCTTGTTCCTTTCGAATTGGAGAAGCTCATCTTGCATAGCAGAAATCCAGAAGGGATCACGTAGAGCTTCAGACACTTTCTTCGGTTCTAGGGAACTAAGGAAGCTTGAAAACATGCAGATGTTGGCTGTTGCAGATCTTGTCGTGACACCAGATTGTACGTCACCTATCACATTGGTCAGGGGATGATCCTTAGTCCAACGATGTGTGCTTGGTAGAGCTTCAACTGTTTGTTGCGTATTCGACGCATCGTTTTCATCATGCACGACAGGTTGCTCCATAGATGTACTCGGGACATCTTGTACTGGTGTTTCTGATACTGAAGCTTCTGGACTAACAGTTGAAGTGCTCGGGACTTCGTTTCCAGAAGAACTATCTGTAGAGACAGATTCAACATTAGTAGAGTCATAAACTAACTTTGTACTCGTACCTGATGGAGATGAAGTGTCAGTGACTTCTTCGGAAGGTCCAGACATGTCTTCAGAAATAGTAGGGACCTCCGAGCTTGTACCACTTGTTATTGATGTGGATATGCCTTTTTCAAAATCTGCACATATATCATCAAAGGCATCAATAAACAATAAATCTAACTCAGATGAAGTAGAGTTAGAGTTAGAAGAAATAGATCCTTTAGATGCTGGTTCTATTATAGAGTGAATAGAAGCTTTGTCCTTAAGTATGAGTTCTGAACTGTTGTGTCCAGAAGTCCTTGTTGAATTCTCATCAAAGGAGACATTCATGCTCTCAACAACCGTCTTAGTTCGAATAATGTAAATTCGATAAGCTTTGGATGTCAGAGAGTATCCAACGAGATATCCTTCATCCGCTTTCTTATCAAACTTTGATAATCCTTGACGCTCTTTTAGAATGTAACACCTGCAACCAAATACACGAATGAACTTGATGTTAGGTGTACGATTGTTGATCAACTCATATGCTGTCTTATTAAAGCGCTTGACCACAATGGTACGGTTCTGTGTAAAACATGTTGTAGCGACTGCCTCAGCCCAAAGGTACATGGGTAGATCCGAGTAAGCAAGCATAGTACGAGCTGCTTCAACCAGAGTGCGGTTCTTTCGTTCAACAATGTCGTTTTGCTGTGGAGTGTATGCTGCGGAGAAATTGTGTGAAATACCCACGGAAGTAAGATAACTCTTCAGGGTGTCATTCTTGAACTCCGTGCCATTGTCACTGTGGATGGTTCTTACTGGCAGTTGAAGACGTACTTGAATGCGCTTGAGGAAAGCAATAATCAACTCTGGTGCATCGGACTTGTTGCGAAGAAACTCGAGCCATGTATACCTTGAGTAGTCATCTATCATTACCAACACATACTTCTTTCCGTTGATAGATGTTATGCGCATTGGGCCACAAAGGTCCATATGAAGAAGTTCCAGTGCAGATGAGGTCGATGATTCAGCTTTGGACTTGAAGGAGCTACGCTTCATTTTGCCCAACTCACATGCGGAACAGAGTGAGTCTTTTTCGAACCTCATTTCTGGTAGACCTTTGACCAGACCTTGTCTTTGTAGCTTCGCTATAGATCGGAAATTCTGATGAGACAAGCGTCGATGCCACGTCCACGATTGTGCTTTAGAAGCTTTGGCTAGTAGGCATACTGGACGTGTGGCAGACAGTGTAGGAAAATCTACATATTATAGATTTCCATGGCGCTCAGCTTTGAAGACTTCGTAACCTTCGGGATCCTCTAGATAGCAATGAGTGGTTGTGAAGCGGACTTGATATTTCATGTCACATAAGTGACTGGTACTAAACAGGTTGTGATCAAGTACTTCAACATATAACACTCTTTGAATCTTCACAACACCATTATCGAGCATTCTATATCCTCTGACGTGGCCTTCGGCTTCAGAATTGCAAATCTAACTGCTCCGGCAGGCTCCTCCACATAGTTATGCAAGAGGTGCTTGAATCCTGTCATGTGGCGTGAACATCCGGAATATATTACCCACAATCGACAGGCCTGCAAAAGAGACAATTAGTTTTGCTTAGGCACCCATATCAGGATGGGTCCTTCGCGGTTAGCATCAAGCAACTCAGGAATATCATCTGGTTTGACTTTCACTCTCCATTCATAACGCGGTTTTGGAACCCATTTCCAAACCATCTTAACATTTAATTCCTGAAAGTTCTTTTTAGAAGTAGGATTGACAACCTTAGCACGATACACTTTTGGTTGTGTAGAAGAATCAGAATTAGAATTAGACTTAGAGTTCAACTTAGCTTTGCTTTTATTCTTTTTGGACTTAGGAGGGGAGTAGTATTTGAATGAATTATCCCAACAGTGTTTGCAATAAAGATTCTTTCGAGCAAAATTCATAAACTTAGATTTATCGGAACAAATCTTACATTCATGTTTATCAAAAGAAGTACTATTCAAAATAACACTGTCTGTAGGACAACTACTAGAATTCAAACTATTCTTTTTATTCAAACTAAGATCTTTATTCTTCTTACTCCTCCCAACTTCATTTCCTTTTATATCTGAAACAGAAACAGGAACCTTGTTAGTCTCTAACTTAGAAGGTGGTTCTTTTCTAGTGCTCTTTGAAGTCTCACCCTTTTCAAACATACTTGAAGGATATTCAGGACAATCACAGTAAACAACTGTAGGTTTTGCAGGAGCATCAAATTCTGGATTGGTTCTTACCTTCCAGCTTGGATCATTGAACATCTGTTTATCACTTGAAGCATTTTTAAACATAGTAACTTTCAAATCATTGATCTCTATGCAAAGCTCTTGATTTACTTTTAAAGACTTTTCAAGTTTATGTTTGAGATCAAAGTTTTCATCTTCAACCTCATCAAGAGACTGTTGCAACAAATCGATTTGCTTCATCAATTCAGATGTATGATCATTCACAGAATTTGATCCCTTTGAATTAGAAACAGGATCAGAGTCTGAAGCATTCATCATTTCAGAAAATGTATCTTCAGTCATGGACTCAATAAACTCCAGTTTTTTATTTTGAGAACAAGAGCCATTCGTGATAGCGTGTTCTTCTTCAACCTCTTCAACAAGTAAAGGTTTAGAAGCAATAGGATTTGAGACTGATGGCATAGTAGATGGATCAACATCCGATTCATACTCATCATATTTGCATGCAGTCTCAGGTAGAACTGTGTTGGTGCTTACTGATTCGTTGGAAGGTGTGGTAAATAGTGATTCAAACTCAGTAAATTCGATCTTTCGAGTCGCATAGCTTTTGTTTAAATCACCATATTGAAAACCAACTGATTTAAAAAGATTTTGAGAATCAGTGTCACCAGACTTGTTCTTTCCCATTTCTTCTTGACCTTTGGTCTCAGATAAAGGTGTAGGAGTACTTGCTTCAACAAAAGTTGCGCGAATGTCAGGAATGGGTCTAATTGCGGAGCCGAATTTATCAAAATTATATAGATGCTCCGGTGCCTTTTTCAAAATTTCGTTAATTGGCACACCCAAACCTGGTTTAAGTTTGTAAAACCTTTCGTCTTGGAGTTTATTGGTCAACAGATTTAATGTCTGTTCAGTCTGACCTCGTTTCATATTAATGTCCTCCAGTTGCTTTATTTTGGTGTAAGCTTCATTTCTTTCTTTATAACAAACTTCAAATTTGATTTGAAACTCACCCTTTTCAGCATTAAGATTCACAAGATCTGTTTCTAAACCAGATATTTTTTCTTTTAAAGACGTTTTTTCGGCTTTTAAATCATCTTTTTCCTTTTCCTTTTCTTCCACAACAACTTTTAAAATAGCATTTTCATCACGAAAGCTTAAAACAGATTGATGTGCAGAGCTAAGTTTGCCTTTTAGTAAAGCAAATTCATCTTTCATACCATGTATTTGGGCCATTAAAGATTCAATAAGTTCAGAATTTTCACTAACCTCAGAGTTTGCTTCTTCGTATTGTGTCTCAGAGTCTTCATCGTCACCTTCCAGCTTTGCCATGTAAGAAACTTGGGTGAAGTGTGCTTGTTCCTCGTCATCAGAACTTTGGAACAACCAGTTCTCTTCTTCAGCCATTAGTACTTTTCCTTCTTCAGCTATCTTGGCAATTAGTGACTTTCTTGAGTAGTACTCTGAGTTCTTCACTTTCTTGAATTTGCAGTCCCTTGAGAAGTGCCCAAATTTGCCACAGTTGTAGCATCTTCCTGGTTCATCCTTTCGCTCTTCTCGCTTCTCCTCTCTCTTTCCTTCTCTTCTATCTTCCTTCCGATCTTCTCGTTCTTCCTCTCTCTTTCCATGCCTCGGCTTGTATCGCATCTCAGACTTCTCTTTCTTGTATCCATCATACTTTGGCTTTGAGTAAAATCTTTTCTTGCCAAAGCTCTTCTTGAATCGTCGTGTAATGAGAGGCAAGTCTTCAGAGAACTTTTGAATATCAGGATCTGAATCAACTTCCAGTTCTTCATCGCTTGAATCAGAGTCAGTGTCAGTAACTAGAGCTTTAGACGCCTTTTTCTTCGACCTTGCAGAGGATACAGAACCTTTGCCGGCTATGAGAGCCACAGAATCCTTCAGATGATTAGACTCATTATTCATAGATCTCACCTCATCCTCATGTTGAGCAAGAGTAGAAAAAGATATCGGTGACATTTTCTCGAGCCATATTCTTCGACATCTGGAGGTTGATAGCAAAGTTCTTCCATTCTGGATTCAGATTCTTGATGAACTTGTAGTTTATCTCAGAAGCAGATTTGGCGATGTTGTTCCTCCGCAAGTCATTGAGAATAATGTTGTACCTATTGTAGGTGTCTAATATCAACTCTCCTTCTTTTGCATGAAATCCCTCGTAAGCATTTATGCACAGATTCTGCTTAGCTTGTATAGAGGCTTCACTTCCTTCAAACTGCCTTGCTAGTTCATCCCAGATTCCTTTAGCAGTGCTCTTTGACCATTGACTTCTATGAAGCCAAGGATGCAAAGAAAAAGGCAAATGCTCAGATAAAATCTCTTTCTTCTCAACTGCAAATCTGTCTTTCTCAACTAAAACACTTTGATAAAATCAAGGCTGAGCTTGAAGATTTGAAAACTATAAATTTTACTCTTGCTAAAGAGAAAAATAAACTTCTTAAAAAGTTTAAAAAGGAGCAAGAAACTGTGAAAAAGTGGACAAGCTCGTCCAAGAACTTAGAAAAGATTTTTCAGGATCAAATATCTTGTGATGACAAGTCTGGACTAGGCTTCGGGAAATATGACCTTGAACCTCCTTCTGACATTCATGCTCCTTTCTCTCTTCCCTCATTCTATGAATCCTCTCAAGAGAACTATGACAACTCTGAACCTTTGGACTCTTCTGATCCCTCTAAAGATCTCAAGTTTGGAATGTTCATCAAAGCTAAGAGCATTGATTCACCCAATGAGAGTGAGGAAACCCAAGACTCAAATGACCCTTCTAAACCTATTACTGAGTCTATGTGTTCCTTAAAAATAAATGAGCCTTCCTCTTCTGAACCCAAACCTTCCAAAGTTCCTAAGCCTTCTTCAAACAAAATCTCTTTCTCCAAAAAGGGAAAATTTGTTGCCAATCTTCCTCCCCAAAAGGAACTTCCCAAGAAAAACTCAAAGAAACCATCTTCTCTTCCAATCCCCAGAGTTGTGATGTTAAATAAGCTAAAATCCAAGACACCCTCTTCTATTCCTTCAACTAAATCTGGCAAAGGTATCTTGGGTCCTAAGCCTCTTGACTTTCCTCTAACCTCCAAGGCCATGAAAGTCAATGTGACCAGTCATCACAAGGAATCTGGTCAAAGCTCCAAAAAGGTTTTTACATATAGAAAATGCTATAACTGTGGTAATACCTCTCACCTTGCTAAGACTTGTCCTCTGGAGAGAATTGATAAAAATGCTTCCAAGGATACTTCTTCTCCTTCTAACTCAAAAGGACCCATCTCCAAATGGGTACCAAAGAACTGATTTTCTTGTGATTGCAGGGTCTAGGGCACCAACAAATCTGGTATCTCGACAGCGGGTGCTTAAGACATATGACCGGCAACAAATCTCTCCTTGTTGACTTCGTGCCTACCAAAGGTCCTTCTGTCACCTTTGGTGATAACTCTAAAGGAAGAACTAATAAAGGTTATGGAACACTCTCAAATGGTTCCATCACCTTTAATAAAGTAGCTTATGTTGAAGGCTTGATGCACAATCTCCTAAGCATAAGCCAACTGTGTGATCTGGGGTACAAGGTGATGTTTGAATTATCTTCATGCATCATTTTCAACGATAAGATGGAAACTGTACTCTCTGGCTACCGCAAAGAAAATGTCTATGTCATAGACATGGGACATAGCTCATCCTTTGGAACAAACATCTGTTTTGTCTCTGAAAACTC
Source organism: Arctium minus (assembly GCA_954870635.1). Lineage (NCBI taxonomy): Eukaryota > Viridiplantae > Streptophyta > Magnoliopsida > Asterales > Asteraceae > Arctium > Arctium minus. Next base: position 351,691 of record OX941089.1, on the reverse strand, counting down.
TGCAAAAAGATGTTGGCTTTGGCACAAGCGTCTCTCTCACCTCAACTTCAAGACTTTGAATGTCCTTTCAAACCAGGAGCTTGTTACGGGCATGCCAAAGTTATCCTTTGTGAAAGAAAAGTTGTGTGTTGCATGTGAGAAAGGGAAACTCACAAAATCTTCCTTCAAGTCCAAGCAATGCTTCTCCATCACTCAGCCTCTTCAGATGCTCCACATGGATCTGTGTGGACCAGTCAGTACTCCAAGCCTTGGTGGTAGAAGGTACATTCTGGTTATTATTGATGAATTCACTCGTTACACTTGGGTATTTTTTCTCAGGTATAAAAGTGACACTACTGAAGAAATCATAAAGTTCATCAAAAAGTCTGAAGTGTTGAATGGGCAGCTGGTAAGATCTGTAAGAAGTGACAACGGAACAGAATTCAAGAACAGTATGTTGGATGACTTTTTCAATGAAAAAGGCATCTCTCAGAACTTCTCTGCCGTCAGAACTCCACAACAGAACGGTGTAGTGGAGAGAAAGAACAGAATGCTATGTGAAGCTGCCCGATCCATGTTGAGTGAATCTCACCTTCCTACCAACTTTTGGGCAGAAGCAATCAACACTGCATGCTTTACCCAAAATAGGTCTATCATTGTGAAAAGACACAATAAGACTCCTTATGAAGTCTTTTATGGTAGAAAACCCAACATTGGTTTTCTTCATGTCTTTGGGTGTGTCTGCTACATTCTCAATGATAGAGAAAATTTGGGAAAATTTGATCCCAAAGCTGACGAAGGAATCTTCGTGGGATATTCTCTCACTTCCAAAGCTTTCAGAGTCTACAATCTTCGAAGGAAGTGCATTGATGAATCCATCCATGTCAAGTTTGATGACCTCAAGATATCATCACTCTCTTGTGATGATGAAGAATTGAACAGATGGATATCCTCCTGTGTTGATGATGGTCCTCTTCCAACATCATCAGACATTCCCTACACAGTTCCCACCCCTCTCTACCAAAACAATGAACCCTCTACATCTCACAACCCCTCCTCTCATCAAGAGGATGATCCTCAGCCTACCCAACCTCAACATACACTCCAAATCATCCCAATATCTTCATCTGACATCCACTCCTCACCTATACAAGCAGATCTTCCATCCATCTCTCCTCAAAATTGCCCTTCCAATTCTCCTCTACAAATCTCTTACCCTCCTCCTTTACCTCCTGCCCTAAAGTGGAAAAAAGATCACCCCATTGATCAAATCATTGGTGATCAACAAGTTGGTGTACAGACTCGAAGAGGTGTCGGTAACATTTGTCTCTATGTGAACTTCCTTTCTCTCTTTGAACCAAAGAAAGTTGACGAAGCTCTAGCTGATCCATGTTGGATCACTGCCATGCAAGAAGAACTTTCTCAGTTCGAAAGGAACAAAGTCTGGAGATTGGTTCCTCGTCCTTCCAGAAAAACCATCATAGGAACCAAGTGGGTCTTTCGGAACAAAATGGATGAAGAAGGCACGGTGATCAGAAACAAGGCCCGACTGGTTGCACAAGGCTATAGGCAAGTGGAAGGAATTGACTATGATGAAACATTTGCTCCAGTTGCCAAACTTGAAGCCATCAGAATCTTCCTTGCTCATGCTGCCTACAAGAACTTCAGAGTCTTCCAGATGGACGTCAAGAGTGCCTTTCTGAATGGGGAGCTAGCTGAAGAAGTCTATGTGAAACAGCCCCCTGGCTTTGAAGATCCAGTCCATCCTGACTATGTGTACAGGTTAGACAAAGCTCTCTATGGTCTAAAGCAGGCTCCCCGTGCCTGGTATGACACTCTTGCTGACTTTCTCCTAAAGAACAAGTATACAAGAGGTAAAAATGACAACACTTTGTTCATCAAGCAAACCTCAGGTAGTCTTATTCTTGTTCAAATTTATGTGGATGATATCATTTTTGGTGCCACTGATGAGTCACTGTGTGATGAGTTTGCATCTCTCATGAAAAGCCAATATGAGATGAGTATGATGGGGGAGCTTACCTTTTTCTTAGGACTTCAAGTTAAACAATCTTCAGACGGAATCTTTATAAATCAAAGCAAATACATACGTGATCTTCTGAAAAAGTTCAATTTTGAAAACTCCTCCCCCATGAAAACTCCCATGGCACCACCTTTGAAACTCCATGCTGATCCGGATGGTGTATCTGTGGATATCACCAGCTACCGAGGCATGATTGGATCTCTTCTTTATCTTACTGCGAGTAGACCAGACATTATGTTTGCTACTTGCCTGTGTGCGCGTTACCAAGCCAATCCGAAGGAATCTCACTTGGCTGCGGTTAAACGCATTTTTCGGTATCTGAAAGGTACCATGAATCTGGGTCTTTGGTATCCCAAAGACTCAGGTTTTGATCTAATGGGGTATTCAGATTCTGATTTTGCAGGCTCTAAGATTGATAGGAAGAGCACCACTGGCAGCTGTCAACTCCTTGGTGGCAAGCTTGTTAGTTGGTCTAGCAAGAAGCAGAACTCAGTTTCTACCTCTACCGCTGAGGCTGAGTACGTAGCTGCTGGAAGTTGCTGTGCTCAAATCCTTTGGATGAAGAACCAACTGAGAGACTACAATCAACTGTACTCTCATATCCCGATTCTGTGTGACAACTCAAGTGCGATCGCAATCGCAAACAATCCAGTGCTGCACTCTCGTTCCAAGCACATCGACATTCGATATCATTTCATCCGGGATCACATCTCCAAAGGTGATGTCGAACTCCATTTCATCCCTACCGACCTCCAACTGGCGGATCTCTTCACCAAGCCTCTTGACGAAGCTAGGTTCAAGTTCCTCATCGGAGAACTCGGTATGTTAAATGCCGATTTTTAATTCAAAAAAAAAATGAGAGAAAGAAAAGAAATACAAACAAAAAAAAAACAAAAAAAAAAGAGAAAGAAAAGAAATAAAAAAAAAAAAAAAAAAAAACTCAGTATTTTTTTTCCCTTATTTTTTTTCTCCTCATCTCACACACTCTCTCTTTCTTTCTCTCTCCCTTAGCCGATCCCCCCTACCACCCGACCTTCCCTTCGGCTCCCTCTCTCTCACTACCCCCTCTCCCCTCGTCGATCTCTCTCTCTCTTTCCCTCACCCCTTCGGTAGCCGAAGTCACCACCACCCTCCCCTCTCTCTTCCCCCTAGCCGAACTACCCCCCACCTCCCTCCCTCTCCCTCTTCGGCCCCCTCTCCCTTCGGCTCTATCTCCTCCCTCCCTCTCTCTCCCTTCGGCTCTCCCTCTCTCGGCCCCTCCCTCTCCCTTCGGTTCCCCCTCTCTCGGCCTCTCCTCTCCCTTCGGTTCCCACTCTCTCGGCCTCTCCTCTCCACCGAACCCTCTCCCTCACCTAAACCTACCGAAAACAAACACCCCTTATACCTCCCTAGCCGAACCCCCCCTTCAACCAAACAACCCCTAGCCGATCCCCCCTCCCAACGACTACCCCCCTTAGCCGAAACCCCTCCCCCCCTCCCTACCCTATTCGGCTCTCTCTCTCTCTCTTCCCACCCCTAGCCGAACCTCACCCATAGCCCCCCCTTAACCGAAGACACCATCACTCACCACCCTCTCCTTTTTCCTTTTTTTTTTCGGTAACCGCACCACATACCCTCACCATTATTTATTCTCTCTCGGCTCTCACCCTCCCACCCCAAACTCCCCTTAGCTGAAAATCCATCCACCTACACCCTTCCACCCCAACCGTCCCCTTAGCCGAACTACAACCCCCCCCCTCTCTAACCCTTTCGGCCGGTCCCATCCCACCCTCCTTCCCCATTTTTTTTTTCCTTTTCCTTTTCTCCTTTTTTTTATTTCCCTTTTCCAAGAGTAACCTACCCATCCCATCCCATCCCTCCTTTTTCTTACACCTCCTACCTCTCTTCTCATCCTACCACTCCATACTTATTTTTTATTTTTTTTCTTCTTTTCCAAGACTTTCACCCAACCATCCCATCCTTTCTTCTCCTACCACCCTACCTTTCCCCTTTTTCCTTCCATATCTCCCTTTTTCTTACACTCCTATCCTTTCCCCATACATATCCTCCTTCTTTATATCACCTTTCCCCTCCTTACCATACTTACACAACCCTCCCTATTATCTCCTACCTCTTTAGCCTACCCATTTCAAATCCCTTCCTTTTCTTTTTCCCTTCTATTTCCCCTATAAATAACACCCCTCCCCTTTCATTTTCCACCATCCCTTCCTCCATTCATTCTTCTCTTCCACCTTCATTACTTTTCTCTCCTTCATGGCTTCCTCCTCTTCCCCCAACCTTGTCAAGAAAAATGTGTTCGCCTCCCCCACCTCTCATTCCGATCTCATTTTCAACCCATGCAATCACGTTGCACGGTTGGAAAGTGATCCCAAGCATAGTGAGTTTGACCCGATTGCTTCCTTCCTCATGAAGTCTCCCCTTCACTATGCCTTGACATACAATCCACCAAAAATAAGCAAATTGCTCATTGGCAATTTTTGGCTTACTTGTATTTATGACGCTACATCCGAGAAAGTGTCGGCTTCCATCCTCTCCGATCCCGCCTCGCCGGATCTCTCTTTCGGGGTTGAGGATGTGAGGACACCTTCATACTCCTGAGAGACATGTGATTGACACCATCCTGGCTGATGGTGTTGATCACTTGGGCATGCTTGGCTTTAGGCTGAGGAGACTATCTTCAATCCGCTTTGAGAGATGTACTCCTTCTTTGTCTTCTTCGGCTGATCTTCGACTTCACCGAACATTTGTATAGAAACCAAGCTGCTAAAAGAACCTTAAACATATTCTAAGTAGGATGATATAAGATGGAAGATCAGGAGGTCATCTTCAAATCTTCAGATAACCCAACAACCGGAAGTATGCTTAGACCGACAATGCTTAGACCGATAGAGGTCTTTGACCGGTAAGGGTCTTCGATCGGAACTTCCTTAGACCGGTAGGATGTAACAACCGGTCTTATGCTCGACCGGTAAAGATTCGACCGATATTGGTTTCGACCGATACAAGGTATGGATCGATAGTGTCTTAGACCGATATATTGTTCGACCGGTGTGTTCTTAACCAGCCCAGAAGCGATGAACACGATGAGTACTCAACCCAGAAAGCAATTACGAACTCAAAAACAGATGCACAAATCAGACTATTTCACTCAGAAACATGTAACGATCACAACTCAATCAATAACAAAGATTAAAATCAACTTTCATGCATTCAAATTTAAAGAACACAGTGTCGATATTCATGCAAACCTAGAAAACACAAAATCACAAATTCAATCACTTGATACTTTCTAATTCAATTAATCAATCAGATAGCATTCAGAAGCATGAACCTCAACTAATCAGATCAACTTTGAACCAATAAACACATTAATTCATGAAATCAGATGAACAAAAAAAATTCGATGAATAGTAACTTCGATGAATAGTGATTTCGATGAACAGTGATTTCGATGAATAGTAATTTTCGATGAATAGTGAAATCGCAAAACACATATTTAATCCTAAAACTTGATTCTTTAGGCTTTGATACCACTTGTTATCCCAGTTTAATCTAGTTGGTAAATAATCACAAAAACAAGTAATCAAGCAACACAATAATAATCAAGAGATATATAAATCAGAGTAACATACCAATCCCTTGAATAAACAATGAAACCCTTGAGTGTTCTTGATACCCTTGAATACAGAGAAAATACGGCTAACTATTTAGAAAATTATCAGAGTTAACCTAAAACTAAACTAAAACAAAACTTTAAATACCTAAGTCTTATGGGCTTTAAGCTTAACAGGCTTTCTAATGGGCTTGGGCCCAATAGCTAATAACTATTTACTTATTACACAATAAACCCTCTAAATAACTTTGACACAATTGCAGTTTAAACCCTGAACTTTAACTTTAATCTTGAATACAATTATTTGATCCAACAGTTCTCCCTTTCATAGATTGGAGGTTTGTAACCGTTTTGGCGAACTAGAGGTGTTTTGTTTGGTGGATTCAAGCTTGGGTTAATATAATCTTCTATTCTCTTCAGTTATGGAAGTTAGGGTTTCGGTATCAGTTGAGGTATTCATGTATAAGGTTTGGGAAACGATTCTTTGTGGTTGATTATGATTATTTATGGTTGAATATGTATGGATTTAGGTTTTTGGAAGTTTTGACTTGAGAATCCAAGTGTTCTTCAAATGAGCTATAGTTGGGGGAAAATCTAGATTTAGCCTAAATCTAGCAAGGTGAGTTCAAGTTGATTTGTGAAAACGGTGTACATGCCAAAATGGGTATTTTAAAGTGTTTGCATCTTACATGAAATTATTAACTGCTGACCAGTTTGGTTATTTTGAAAGTGTTTAACTTTATGAACTCATATATCACGCATTCTTATGATTTTTGGGCATTTTGATAATGGGTGTGCTTTGTAAATTATTGCATAAATGAGATTATTTGGTTAAAAGACATTTTAGTGTCGTTTGCGCAAAAGGTTCAATTTTGTGTTATGGGACGTTTTGAAAGGATAAAGAGCATAAATCCATTTGGAAACCTTTTTGTCCCGACTTAAACTGTGTTGGAGTCCATTCAGGTATTTTGGAGCGTGTGATTTCATTGTATGGGTCGAGTGCGTTTATTATCTGGAAAATGTAATCTTTGGTCAAAAAGAGGTTTTGAGCATTTTGGCTCAATGTCGTTTTGAAGAAGTTTTGAGGACACTTGTCCGGTTTTATATGGCTCAATGTAGAGTCCAGTTATGACGTACGTACTAATGCGTTGTGTTGCGTATTGAGATTGGTTACGGGCTCGAGTGTTGTGGTCATTCATGTGTAGTCCGTTGAGGTTAGATTGTGTCTCATTGGATCCATAGGCACGTAAGTCAGTCTGTTTTGGGATGGTCAATTGGGTATTGCGGGGTTGAAATTCGGTACCCATGTTTTATGACCGGAAACTTTACAAGTGATCGCTAGGAGGGTTGAGTCGGCTAGTGCTACCGGGGTAGTAGGCGCTAGGACCTCCGCCGCTTGAAGTAATGCCTGGGAGGTAGTCTTTAAGTGTGTCGGGCCTTCGGGATGGAGTTATTCGGAATGATCCATCAAGGTCAACTGACTTGGGGTGACACTTGTAAAGGATTCGTAGGGACACCGGGCTGGGATGTCGGGAGGTGTCATGCGATTAACGTTGCTTGGGTGGTATACTTTTGTGTTTCCTCCACTCTCAACGGATGCGGGTCTCCCCCACTGTCGGCTTTCAGTATTTCAACTAAAAGGATGTCTTATTTGATTGTCATTGGTTCTTCACGGTCGTGTGAGTATTGGACCTAGTGTCCATGTTTTCGGACGTACGGTACATGTGGTTTTGATAATGATTCATGGGTCGAATAATTGCCTCACTCGTGCTAGGGTGTTTTGGGACATAACGTTTTATCCGCATATCTTATATGGAAGTCATTTCATATTCATGTTTCGAGTTAGTCTACATTACTTCAATTTATAAATCATATTTGAAATGAGGTGTCCATCTTTGAAAGTGCATAACATTGAATCCGAGTTATTTTATACGTTTTAAAGTGCATCCACTGAACGGTCATGATTCCAAGCGAGATCCATTTTTTTAATGTTATATATTCTCATGTAAAACTCTTGAACTCACTAGGCGTTTAGCCTAACCTTTTTATTTGTCGGCATGTGCATCAGGTACCAGTTGAGGGTCTGGTTCTAGCAGTTATGACGAGTTGAGCCTTAGCCTTGTGCAAGTGTAAGTGGTTGGTGAAGTCTTCCGTAGTTTGGAGATAGTGACTATTATTGGGTTTTAGTATCACCCGTCCTTATTATAGTTTGTATGTATAGAATGTATGTGTGTAATTGAGGTTAAATCTTAAATTATGTTTGTAGATGAATAATTTATTGGTGTATTTAGAAAATTTTAATTTAGTTGTTATTTCCCGATTTGAGGGTGTTACACTTCACCCCGATGGTTTGATTTCTTCTTGCTTGTTTGATTTCTTCACTCTGCTGGTTCGATTTCTTCAACTTGTTCAATTTGTTCATCTTCTCCCTTCATTTCTCTTTTCAATTTATTTTATATTATCTATTCATCTTCTCCTCTAATCTCCAGCTAATTACATAAAAATTAATCAAATGCTCATGTGGGTTTGCTATTATTTTTTCTCAGTTGCTTGAAGTTAAGATTTAGAAAATTCAACTTGGTTTTTGATATCTTGTTGGAATATTTTTTTTAAAGCAATTTTATTACCAAGAAATCAAAAAACACCAACAACAAAGTATACAATATACATTAGGCAAGTTTGCCAGCAACAAACCCACCCAAAAAACTCAGCAAAGTACCCCCACTCACACTTTAAAAGCCAACACTCAAAACAAGACAATCAAATTAAAAACAATTGTATCAACGATACCGAACCGAATCGTAACATCCCAATTGCACAACCAGCCCCGTGTCGTATCAATATTCAGTCGCTCCGCTAAACACCTATCGGGTCCATTACCCAACTGCCTTTACTTCCCTAGTTCCCTAGTTCGCTTATGTGGTCGTCAATCACTGTGAACAGAACCACGGGAGCCTTCGCACATACGCTAACCATCCAGAGATTTCCATGGCCGACACCATCAGCGGGCTTAGACATCCCACAACAGACCTCCTGTTGCCGCACTGTACTGTAACACCCTAATAATATGGATAACAAAAATCCGCAAAACGGACACGAGGTATACAAAATAGCCATAGCAAAAGCCTCCCAAAAATGGAGAAATGTATAAACATCTTGTTTAATTACAATTGTAATTTAACGGACAACAAATAACAACCAACTAATCTAATTTCTACAACTAGAAAAGAGATTACAAAAGGGTTGTCATCTAAGAACCCAAACGGTTCACTTTCAAAAGTATAATATGTCCATGTGCAAAAATCCCCAAGCTCTCACCCCAAAACAACTAAGCCTGCTTAGGACCGGCGCCGTTAGAACCTGAGATACACATCGACACCAAACAAGTGTTAGGCCAAAAAGCCTAGTGAGTTGAACAATAATAAGCATGCATGAACAGTTACAATTCTTATCAGCAGTTAACCAGTGTTCAATATATGTGGAGTCATTAGGGGAGACCCAAAGCACCAATCAAGTCCCACCCAAGAGTCGATATACCTTGATGCCCTTAACAAGGAACACCCGAAAGGCCCGACACACCCGAAGACTATCGCTAAGAAAATTCCCCGAATGGCGGAGGTCTAGGCACATACCATCACAGTGGCGCCCAAAACTACATCCTCCAAGTGTACTGACTTGGTTCGTCCACATAACGCATATAGGAGGTCCTTTATGTGTATTTCAACCCAACATAATTCAATACCAACTACGGGTACAATATTTCCATCCTATCATCATGAAGTCCAACAAAAGACCTAAATGACACTTATATTCATCATGCATATAAATATGTCACCAAAGTGGTATTCCAACTAGAACCATCATAATACCCATACATGCGTACATTTTATATCAAGTTACTCACATTGTGTATCCATGAGAAAAGCCCCAAATAATGGCACCCATAACATAAAACATAACATATCACCAGTATCTATATTTCCAACTAATTTCATCAAGAAATCCCAAATACTTGAACACATAGAGATAAAATAACAAATAGAAGATCATGATGTGTATCTAGTTTTAACAAAGGTTTAGTAAACTCACAATCTAGGTTTTTGGACCAAAACCTAGAAAAGTGTCAAACCCTAGAAGTTGGAGGAGATGAGACTTGAAGGTGAGAATTGAGAATCTTGAAGAACACTTCAATGGGGACACTTGGATGAAGCTTGATGATCACTTAATGCTCCCAACAACCCAAAACCCTAGCAATAAATGTGTGTGTGTTTGGAAGGCTCAAAAATCGCCCAAAGAGAAGCTCTCCCGTTTTTGGATGTGAAAATGTGATAAATGAGGGTTGAGAAGGGTTTAAGTCAAAGAGGACTGGTTCCCCGCAAGCGACAATGCCCATGGACATTGTCGCGTGTCATAACCGCGAACACCCCCGAGGTCTCGGTACATCCCTCATGACATTGACACGACGACATTGACCGTGTCATAGTCGCCACACCCCCCCTACATTACACTCCTCGCGACCTTGACACGGCGACAGTAACCATGTCATAGTCGCGCCACACCCCAAACGTCCCGAATTTTGACCTGATTCGATAACTAACGCGAGATTTGAACAATTAAGGACGGTAAGTCAGATTATACGACATTTCAACATATCAACTATCATAAAACGCATACAAAGGCTCATATATTCACATAGGTACATTTAATGCATTTAAAGAAAATAAGTACTTACCTTGAGAATTTTCGGGTGTTACAATCCTCCCCACCTAAATGGGATTGCGTCCCCGAAATCTGTAACACCCCGAATTCTGAGAGCCTATGTATTTTCGTTCTCACATTTGGAATCTACTTAAGGTAGAGATGTATCGGTTTAATAACGAGTTTGTCGAATTTAATCATCGTGGTTTGAAAGGTACCAAATTTGGGGGAAGTTGTACTGTTCGCGATAGTGCCCGCGAGAGTGACAGGATGTCACAATCACGAAGGCACAATCGTCGGGGGACTAGAGCTCTCGGTACGTCTCTCGCGATAGTGCCATGCGAGAGTGACATGGTCACAATCACGAGGCACAATCGCCCAGTGTGTACCGCGGGTGGGAGGTTCCCGCGACTATGCCATTGGCATAGTCGCCGTGTCACTATCGCCGACAGGGGTTCTGAGTATAAAAATCCAAGTCGCGATTTTAGGGCATTTTATCTGATTTTGAAGGAGGCAGTAGCGTTTTTGTAACACCCTCAAAATAGGGATAACAAAAATCCGAAAAAAACGGACATGAGGTATACTAAAATTGCCATAGCAAGAGCCTCCCAAAAATGGGGAATATATAAATAACCTGTTTAATCACAATTTGTAATTTTAACGGACAATAAAATAACAACCGACTAATCTAATTTCTACAACTAGAAAAGAGATTACAAAAAGGGTTGTCATCCATAAACCCAAACGGTCTATGTTCAAAAGTATAACGCGTCCATGTGCAACTCCCCAAGCTCTCACCCCAAGACAACTAAACCTGCTTAGGACTGTTGCCGCTAGAACCTGAGATACACATCGACACCAAACAAGTGTTAGGCCAAAAAGCCTAGTGAGTTGAACAATAATAAGCATGCATGATCAGTTACAATTCTTATCAGCAGTTAACCAGAGTTCAACCAATGTGGAGTCAATAGGGGAGACCCATAGCACCAATCAAGTCCCACCCAAGAGTCGATATACCTTGATGCCCTTAACCAGGAACACCCCAAAGGCTCGGCCCACCCGAAGACTATCGCTCAGAAAATTCCCCGAGTGGCGGAGGTCTAGGCACATACCATCACAGTGGCGCCCAAGACTATATCCTCCTAGTGTACTGACTTGGTTCGTTCACATAACATTTATAAGGGGTCCTTTAGATATATTTCAATCCACATAATCCAATACCAACTACGGGTATAATATTACCACCTTATCCTCGTGATGTCTAACAAAAGACCCAATGTAAATCATGCTCATCATGCATATAAGCATATCACCAAAATGGTGTTCCAACTAGAATCATCATAATACCCATATATGCATGCATTTGACATATCAAGGTACCCATATTATGTATCTATGAGTCAAATCCTAAATAATGATACATATAACAATAATCATGGCAAATCACTCATAAATATACATCTTCCAACTATTTTCATGAATAAAACCCCAAACATTTGAACATATAGAGATAAAGTAACAAGTAGGAGATTATGATGTGTATCTAGTTTTAACAAAGGTTTAGTAAACTCACAATCAAGGTTTTTGACCAAAACCTAGAAAAAGATGAAACCCTAGTTTTGAGAAAATGAGACTTGATGATGATTGAGATGAGAACTTGATGAAGACCCTCAATAAATACACTTTGATGAGACTTGATGAGCCAAGGATCACCCCAACAACCCCAAACCCTAGCAATAAATGTGTGAGTGTGTGAAACCCCCCAAAATCGCCCAAATGAGAGAGTTCCCGATTTCAAATGAATAAGTGAGAAGTGAGGCATCGGATTTGGGTTAAAAACAGAAGGCTGGACGTCGCGGGCGACATTGCCCGACGACTTTGCCATGTGGCATTGTCGCGGGCATAGTCGCCGAGTTCCTACACCTCTCGGTACCACGTCGGCGATTGTGACAGGCGAGAATGCCAAGGTCACAATCGCGAGGGTCATTGTCACCGAGAGAATACCGCGGGCACCTCCCCCACCGCGACTTTGCCACCGCGACTTTGCCCAAGGGCATTGTCGCCGAACACAGTGAGCCTGCTGTTTTGACAGGTTCCTCACACGTCTAAGCTTCCAACTAGTACCAGCATAACCTCAGTTAGAAATAGCGATAAAACAAATATGCTCTACGACAATTTAGCGTCCAAAGGCTCATACATTCACATAGGCACAATTAATGAATTAAAGGAAAACAAATACTTACCTTGAGAATTTTCGGGTGTTACAATCCTCCCCACCTAATTGGGATTTCGTCCCCGAAATCTTACACTAGATTAAACAAGTGAGGATAACGCTTCTTCATGTCATCCTCGGATTCCCATGTAATGTTAGCACCCCGATGGTGCTTCCATTGAACCTTTACCATTACCACATCTTTATGTCGCAATTTCTTCACCTTTGACTCTAAAATCGTCTCCGGTTCTTCCACGCAACGATTTCCATTGTCTTCCCGAATCTCTGACAAGGGAATCACGCTCTCTTCCTCGGCTAGACACTTCCGAAGGTAGCACACGTGGAACGTAGGGAGTATCCCATCCATTTCCGACGGTAAATCTAATCGGTAGGCTTGCAAACCAATCTTCTCCAAAATAACGAATGGTCCAAGAAAACGAGGGCTAAGCTTCCCACGTTTCCCGAAGCGTATGATCCCCTTCCATGGAGACACCTTCAACATGACCCGGTCACCCACTTGAAACTCAATCGGTCTTCTCTTCTTGTCCGCATAACTCTTTTGTCGGTCTTGCGCCGCCTTTAGCCTTTCCCGGATCTATTTCACCTTGTCGGCCGTCTCTTGAACGATTTCTGGCCCGACAAATTGCTTTTCGCCCGCTTCTAACCAACAAACCGGGGTTCTGCACTTCCGTCCATACAAGGCCTCGAACGGTGCCATTCTGATACTAGAATGGTAACTGTTGTTGTACGCGAATTCTACTAGACGTAGGTGTGAATCCCAACTTCCCCCGAAGTCTATTACACACGACCTCAACATATCTTCTAGCGTCTGGATCGTCCTCTCGCTTTGTCCATCCGTTTGAGGATGATAAGCCGTGCTCAGATTCAGTCTAGTGCCCAACTCCTTTTGTAAACTAGTCCAAAAGTTTGACGTGAAACGACTGTCCCGATCCAACACAATAGATTGCGGGACCCCGTGCCTCGACACCACCTCGTCGATATAGAGCTTGGCCAATTTCTCCATTGGTAAAGTCTCTCTCATTGCGAGAAAGTGCGCACTCTTGGTTAGCCTATCAACGACTACCCAAATTGTATCATGGCCTCACAAGGTCTTTGGTAGCTTCGTTACGAAGTCCATAGTGATGTTGTCCCATTTCCACTCGGGAATGAACAATGGTTGTAAACTCCCATACGGCCTTTGATGTTCTGCCTTGACTTGTAGACACGTGACACATCTCTCTACATAGTTAGCCACATCTAACTTCATCACCGGCCACCAATAATTTAATTTTAAGTCTCTATACATCTTGGTACTACCGGGATGTACAGAATACTTCGACTTGTGCGCGTCTTCTAGAAGTAATTCCCGATTTCCACCCAACTTCGGCACCCAAATTCGACCTTGGAAGAGTTTGAGTCCGCGACTATCTTCCGTCAAAAGCCCACTTTGCTTTACCATGATCTCGGATTTGAGATTTTGCTCCTTGAGCGCTTCCACTTGCCACATCTTGATGCTTTCCACCAAACTTGATACCACATCGATTCTTGTGAGAGACAATTTAACACCACCATCATGGCTCCTCCGACTCAATGCGTCTGCCACCACATTGGCCTTACCAGGATGATAAAGTAAATCACAATCATAATCTTTCAAGAGCTCTAGCCATCTCCTTTGTCGCATGTTGAGTTCCTTTTGGTCGAAGATGTACTTGAGACTCTTGTGATCCGTGAAAAGAGTACACTTGGTTCCATACAAATAATGTCGCCACAACTTCAACGCGAAAACTACCGCCGCCAACTCCAAATCATGAGTCAGATAGTTCTTCTCATGATCCTTTAATTGTCGCGACGCGTAGGCTATTACCTTCCCCCTTTGCATTAGTACGCACCCAAGTCCCATCTTGGAAGCGTCACTATACACCACAAAGTCTTCCGATCCATCGGGTAAGGACAAGATCGGAGCTTCACACAACTTCCTCTTGAGCGTCTGAAATGCTTGCTCTTGTGCATCGGTCCAATGAAACTTGACGTTCTTCCTTGTAAGAGAGGTGAACAGTGTAGCTATCTTGGAAAAGTCTTGAATGAAACGTCGGTAGTAGCCCGCTAAACCCAAAAAGCTTTGAATCTCCGTCGGACTTGTTGGGGGTTCCCAACTCATCATTGCCTCGATCTTTGTTGGATCCACTTTTACCCCGTCCTTTGATACCACATGCCCCAAGAATTGCACCTCTTAAAGCCAAAATTCGCACTTCGAGAATTTCGCGAACAATTTCTCCCTTCTTAGAACTTCTAATACTTCCCGTAAGTGTCTTCCATGTTCGGACTCATCCCTTGAATATATTAAAATATCGTCAATGAAGACGATCACGGATTTATCCAAAAATGGGCGACACACACGGTTCATCAAATCCATGAATACGGCCGGAGCGTTGGTTAAGCCAAACGGCATCACCAAGAACTCATAATGACCGTATCTCGTTCGGAAAGCCGTCTTCGGAATATCTTCGTTCTTCACTCTCACTTGATGATAACCGGACCGAAGGTCAATCTTCGAGAAACATCCCGCCCCTTGGAGTTGATCAAAAAGGTCGTCGATGCGAGGTAAGGGATACTTGTTCTTCCGTGACTTTGTTCAGCTCCCAATAATCTATGCACATCCGCATGGATCCGTCCTTCTTCTTCACGAACAGTACCGGTGCTCCCCAAGGTGACGAACTCGGTCGAATGAAGCCCTTCTCCAACAACTTTTGAAGTTGCGTCATCATCTCTTTCATCTCTGTTGGCGCCAAACGATATGGAGAACGAGCTATCGGAGACGCTCCCGGTGTGAGGTCAATCTGAAACTCCACTTGTCGCTCCGGCGGTAATCCGGGTAAGTCTTCCGGAAAGACGTCCGAAAAATTTTGCACTACCTCTACATCTCCCACCGACTTCTTTTCTTTCTTTGCATCCACCACGTAGGCCAAGTACGAAGGGTAGCCCTTCGCTAAAAACTTGCGAGCCTTAAGAGATGAGATAATGGGGTTATTTCTCTTCCCTTTCTCTCCATAAATGGTAGCCACCCCATTTCCCGGCACTGGTACTTGGATGATCTTTTTGGAGCAAAAGATGTCCGCTCTATGCCTCGCTAACCAATCCATGCCTATGACTACATCAAACCCTCCTATAGCCATAGGTAGTAAATCTACTCCGAAAGAATTTCCATCGACCTCTAGAGTGCAATCACAAAAACGGTCACGAATCATTACTTGATCCCCATTAGCTATTTCTACTACTAACGCATCGGGAAGAATACTAATGGGAGTGGTGAATCGTTTACAGAAAGCATCTAACACAAAAGAACACGTAGCACCCGAATCAAACAAGACACGAGCAGGCATGAAGTTTACTAGAAACGTACCCGAGACGACATCCGCGGTCTCCTTCGCCTCCTCGGTAGTCATCTGGAAAGATCGACTCGGTGCCCGGGATGGTTGCTCGACCCTAGCCGTCGAACCCACAGAATTTCCACCACCTCCTCTAACCAACCTTGGACACTCTCGCTTCATGTGCCCCGACTCTCCGCATTCATAACATACCGCCCCACGGAGGGAACACTCTCGAGTTGTGTGGTTTTTCTTACCACACTTGTTACACCCATCTGGACCGGAGAGAGTCCTTGTAGCGCACGGCCCCGAGTGCTTTGACCTGCACTTGTGGCACCACCGATCTTCACGGCGTTGATCACCCGATCTCCCCCTTACAAAGGGTCTTGATTGACGAACGGGCCCAGATGGCCCCTCCCACTTCCGTTTCTCACCCACATACTTCTTCTCATACCTTTCCGAATTGATGTCGTCCTCAATGAGTAAGGACTCCTCGATAACCTCTTGTAGAGTCGAACACTTAGCATTTCTTACCGCCGTTTGCATCTCGGTCGGTAACCCTTGATGATAAGCCTTAATATTTGACCTTTCATCGGGGACCAGATGTCCCACCAAGTTTAGTTTCTCCAAAAAGAGCTTGGAGTAGCCAACAATAGACATAGTCCTTTTCTTCAGGCTTCGGAATTCCCGCTCCAACTTGTCCACCGAGCGTTCACTACAGTACTTGTCCATAATCTTTTCTTTGAACACCGGCCAAGTTAACTTAGCCAGAACTTCCGGGACGAGGGCGAATCGAGTGAGATTCCACCAAATCAACGCCTCTCCCCGAAGTAGTTGGGAAGCAAACTTGACTCGTTGAGAAGGATCACACTCACTTGCCTCAAAGGCCATCTCCATCTCTTTGAGCCAATACATGCAAGCAATTGGGCTATCGGAACCCGCAAACTCCTTAGGGTGGCACCCCAGAAACGCCTTGTAAGTGCACCCCTTAGTCTTTGTCCGAATCCCTTCAGCGGATGGTTCCTCAACCGTTACCACATTTGGTCCCCCCGACCCCACAATAACATTTTCAGCCATCGTCTCAGTTTGTCGGTGGCTAGCGTCTCGATCCTCTAGGAGTTTCATGAAAAACTCTTGTTGTTGGGTCATGGCCGAAGTCATGGCCAACTGCTGTTGAGCCAAAGCCGCATTCATGGCCAACATCATGCTATCCCGAAGTCGGGTCTCCATGGTAACTTCCTTCAAGATGGCGTTACCGGTGTTGAGGTTCCGGCGCGGGATGTGCTCAGGCCCTCCTACTAAGATTCTGGGTATAGGAATGTCATCGGAGGTTGCCCCGACCGGGGGTCGTACAACTGCAGATTCCACTTCAGGTTGCCCTTCTGGCATGTCCGGTAATCTAATTCGAGTGTTTACCATTATAATCTGCCATGCACGTACGAGAAATAGATTGAGAAAAGACTAAGCGAGTTGAACTCATTGTACGTACGTACTACTTTCATCAATTATCATAATAATAGTAAACCAAGTATGCTCACGTAACAATGCATTCATAATAGCAGTAGCTAAGTGAAATTATGAACGAACCATACACAAGTATTCTTGTCACCATCATCACAACTTTCAATTACAGTAATTCCGTAATCCTAACGCTCTCCCCACCTAGGATTTCTACCCCAAGTGGACAGTGAAGTCATAAAGTCTAAAACTTAAGTCTAGATATGCTAAACAATACCTAGTCCACTTAAACTAAAGCTCTGATACCAACTTGTAACACCCTCAAAATAGGGATAACAAAAATCCGAAAAAAACGGACATGAGGTATACTAAAATTGCCATAGCAAGAGCCTCCCAAAAATGGGGAATATATAAATAACCTGTTTAATCACAATTTGTAATTTTAACGGACAATAAAATAACAACCGACTAATCTAATTTCTACAACTAGAAAAGAGATTACAAAAAGGGTTGTCATCCATAAACCCAAACGGTCTATGTTCAAAAGTATAACGCGTCCATGTGCAACTCCCCAAGCTCTCACCTCAAGACAACTAAACCTGCTTAGGACCGTCGCCGCTAGAACCTGAGATACACATCGACACCAAACAAGTGTTAGGCCAAAAAGCCTAGTGAGTTGAACAATAATAAGCATGCATGATCAGTTACAATTCTTATCAGCAGTTAACCAGAGTTCAACCAATATGGAGTCAATAGGGGAGACCCATAGCACCAATCAAGTCCCACCCAAGAGTCGATATACCTTGATGCCCTTAACAAGGAACACCCCAAAGGCCCGACCCACCCGAAGACTATCGCTCAGAAAATTCCCCGAGTGGCGGAGGTCTAGGCACATACCATCACAGTGGCGCCCAAGACTATATCCTCCTAGTGTACTGACTTGGTTCGTCCACATAACATTTATAAGGGGTCATTTAGATATATTTCAATCCACATAATCCAATACCAACTACGGGTATAATATTACCACCTTATCCTCGTGATGTCTAACAAAAGACCCAATGTAAATCATGCTCATCATGCATATAAGCATATCACCAAAATGGTGTTCCAACTAGAATCATCATAATACCCATATATGCATGCATTTGACATATCAAGGTACCCATATTATGTATCTATGAGTCAAATCCTAAATAATGATACATATAACAATAATCATGGCAAATCACTCATAAATATACATCTTCCAACTATTTTCATGAATAAAACCCCAAACATTTGAACATATAGAGATAAAGTAACAAGTAGGAGATTATGATGTGTATCTAGTTTTAACAAAGGTTTAGTAAACTCACAATCAAGGTTTTTGACCAAAACCTAGAAAAAGATGAAACCCTAGTTTTGAGAAAATGAGACTTGATGATGATTGAGATGAGAACTTGATGAAGACCCTCAATAAATACACTTTGATGAGACTTGATGAGCCAAGGATCACCCCAACAACCCCAAACCCTAGCAATAAATGTGTGAGTGTGTGAAACCCCCCAAAATCGCCCAAATGAGAGAGTTCCCGATTTCAAATGAATAAGTGAGAAGTGAGGCATCGGATTTGGGTTAAAAACAGAAGGCTGGACGTCGCGGGCGACATTGCCCGGCGACTTTGCCATGTGGCATTGTCGCGGGCATAGTCGCCGAGTTCCTACACCTCTCGGTACCACGTCGGCGATTGTGACAGGCGAGAATGCCAAGGTCACAATCGCGAGGGTCATTGTCACCGAGAGAATACCGCGGGCACCTCCCCCACCGCGACTTTGCCACCGCGACTTTGCCCAAGGGCATTGTCGCCGAACACAGTGAGCCTGCTGTTTTGACAGGTTCCTCACACGTCTAAGCTCCCAACTAGTACCAGCATAACCTCAGTTAGAAATAGCGATAAAACAAATATGCTCTACGACAATTTAGCGTCCAAAGGCTCATACATTCACATAGGCACAATTAATGAATTAAAGGAAAACAAATACTTACCTTGAGAATTTTCGGGTGTTACAGTTTTTCTCTCTAGAGGGCTGGTAAGTTCGACCTTCTTCCTCCCTTAGCATTTATGTCTCTCAACTACTTCAATCCATTGATCATTTATGTGTTGTAGGGAGGTGTGAATCATCATAGTGCTAGTGAAGCTACCTCAAGTTCTCAACCCATTTTCTCCTTACTTAAGCTTTGAATTTTAGGGTTAAACACCAACCCTACAAGGTGAGTTCATCCACTTTTATAAAACGTTATACATGCCAAATGTGGTTTTTAAATGCCTAAACATCTTCTTTTTATTTACTTGATTTGTGGATTTTGTACCAAGTCTAACTTTTGGAGATTTTAGGGTTTTATGACGATTTATGGAATATGATTATGTGAGCTTGTTGATGTTACTATTAACCTACCTCCATTTGGGAAAATGTATTTCAAAGGATGTCTATATTCATGTGTCACTTATGGTTTTAAAGAAAATGATATTCTTGTGGTTAACTGCTGATAAGTTTGTATTTGGGAATTTATCATGGTTAAAGGGTATGGATTGTAATAGTCATTTATGTTTCAACTAAAGTTATTCGGTAAGGAATGGAAATTGTTTCGGGAAAATTATCTTTTATGTCCTTTATGCATAATTTACATTTGTTGGAATATTTGTTGGGCACTATGAGCATTATTTGGCTTATTTGTTGCATTTGGGAGTCATGACCCTGTATTTTGTTTGTTGTTGTTCCGGCGTTGGGACGACTAGTTTTCCACGTCGAGGCACATTAGGCATCGGATGTGGTATAAGTCCTTCGTGCTCAAGTATTACGATATTGGATGAGGAGCTCGACATAGGAACCCCTTCGGGGTTGAACTTGAGTTTCCGTGGGTGTATGTTTAAAGCCACTGAGCCTGACATCCCTTGCGTGTACTTAATTTGTGTATTGGCTTTACTGACTTATCGAATGACTTACTTTTGTGTTTCGTCATTTGTGTTAGTAAGCGGGTCTCCCCCGTTAACCCAAGAGGTACTTGCTATATTTCAAAGAGCATTATTGTATCATTCTATTATCATCATTGTACAAAAGAAATTATTTTACTCATCTTTACGTTGTTTACTTAAACTGCAATTGTTTGATCTCACTAGGCTTTAGCCTAACACTTTTTCTTAAAATGACATGTATAACAGTTCAGGTTTGCGGTGGGGTTCATCGGGAATGAGTGGATGGCTTTGAGGCCAAGAGCGGTCTTTTTGGGAGATGTGTAGACCGACGTTTTGGATTAGCGAGCATACTTTTGGAAGAATAGCAACACCCGGTGTTAATCTTTCTTATTTAAGTTAGATTATTAGGTTGTTAGTATATTCTTACAGGTGAAGAATACACTAACAACCTAATAATCTAACTTAAATAAGAAAGATTAGTATCGGGTGTTGCTATTCTTCCAAAAGGTATGTTCACTATTCAAAAACGCCGGTCTATACATCTCCCAAAAAGACCGCTCTTGACCCCAAAGCTATCCGCTCAGTCCCGACGGATCCCACCGGAAACCTGACCTGTTATACATGTCATTTTGAGAAAAAGTGTTAGGCTAAAGCCTAGTGAGATCAAACATTTGCAGCTTAAGAATTGGATAGATATATAAATGAGTAAAAAGGTTTCTTTTTATACAATAATAATAATGGTAACAATAAAATAATGCTCTTTGAACTACAACCAATACCTCTTGGGTTAACGGGGGAGACCCGCTCACTAACCCGAATGACGGAACACAAAAGTAAGCCATTCGGTGGGTCAGTAAGGCTAATAAACACATAAAGTACATGCAAGGGATGTCAGGCTCAGTAGCTTTAAACGTACACCCACGGAAACTCGAGTTCAACCCCGTCGGGTTCCTATGTCGAGCTCCTCATCGAATATCGTAATACTTGAGCACATAGGATTTATACCTCATCCGAAACCTAATGTGCAGCACGAAGGACTTATACCCTCACCCGGTACCTAACGTGCCTCGACGTGGAAAACTAGTCGTCCCAACGCCGGAACAATAATAACCAAATACGGGGTCATGACTCCCAATGCATAAATAAAGCCAAGTAATGCACATAAGGCCCAACAAATAATCCCAACAATAGTTAGTATGCAATAATTGATATGGAGGGTGTTTTCCACCAAAGCCACTCTCATTGTTTATCAAAAGACCATTAATAACAATATAGACAATTCCTCTTTATTTCAAATCTCCAAAATATGAATCGAGTTTAATATGCAAACTTATCAGCAGTTAACCATAATACCAATATTTCCAAAATCATAAGTTTTGCATAGCAATGCCATTCACTTAAAAGTATAACCCAAGTAAAAACTAGTTAAAGAACATTAATAGAGTTCATAACACATCATTTTCACAAAATCATCAAAACACTAACATCCCCAAAAGTTAGGTTTAACACCATGTTTCTACAATACCAAGTATATGAAAGGGGAGATATTAGGTATTCAAAATCCACCTTTTGACATGTATAAGGTTTGATAAAATGTGTAAGAACTCACCTTGGTAGTTCCCTTAAGAAGAGAACCAAACCCTAGAATTGGAGGAGATGAAAATCACTTGAGAGCTCACCAACAACACTTCCTAAATGTATTAAGGATCACCATAAATGACTATAAATCACCATAAATGAGGAGAGAAGTCTATGGGAAGAATGATTACCGAAATCAGTTGCCAAAGTCGCTCCCAAAACCCTAGAAATCAGATAAAATGCTCTAAAATCGCGACTTGAACAATTTATACCCAAACAGCCCGTTGGCGACTATGCCACGACGACTATGCCAATGTCATAGTCGCGGGGCAATGTCGCCCGTGTGAGGACCCCCGCGGTACCTCCTCCGCGATTGTGACCATGCGATAGTGACCACGGCAAGGTCGCCGGGCACTATCGCTAAACCTGTACCGAGAGTCCGACCTTCTCCGCGACTTTGCCCAGCGACATTGACAGATGTCATAGTCGCTGGGCACTGTCGCTTGGTGCATGACACGCTCGAAACTTTACTTTTTCCCATCCCATACTGATCAAATAACGACGATTAAGCTGTCCACTAGAATCAAACTTGATTACATACACGTGCACTACGAGTCAAAGTTAAATCTTACAACGATACAAAAAGGAGATAATCCACACATAAATTAGGGTGTTACACCAACTCCTTTTGCAAAATAGTCCAAAAGTTCGAAGTGAAACGACTATCCCGATCCGATACTACAGATTGCGAAACTCCGTTCCTTGACACCACCTCGTCGATGTATAGTTTAGCCAATTTATCTATTGGCAAGGACTCCCGCATCGCAAGAAAGTGCGCGCTCTTGGTCAACCGATCCACGATCACCCAAATTGTATCGTGACCACGTAAGGTATTTGGTAGCTTCGTCACAAAATCCATGGTGATATTGTCCCACTTCCATTCGGGAATGGACAACTGTTGCAAACTTCCATATGGTCTTTGATGCTCCGCTTTGACTTGAAGGCATGTGACACACCTTTCCACATAGCTAGCCACATCCAGCTTCATCACCAGCCACCAATAATTCAACTTTAAGTCTCTATACATCTTGGTGCTACCGGGATGTATAGAATATTTCGACTTATGTGCTTCCTCGAGAAGTAAGTCACGGTTTCCCCCAACTTTCGGCACCCAAATGCGCCCTTGAAAGAGTTTGAGTCCACGTCCATCTTCTGTTAAGAGTTCCTTTTGCTTTGACATAACCTCAACCTTGAGGTTCTCTTCTTTAAGTGCTTCCACTTGACTCACTCTTATGCTCTCCAACAAACTCGACACTACATCGATTATCGTAAGGGACATTTTGACACCCCCATCATGGCTCCTTCGACTCAACGCATCCGCCACCACGTTGGCCTTACCAGGATGATAGAGTAAATCACAATCAAAATCTTTCAAGAGCTCAAGCCATCTCCTTTGTCGCATGTTGAGTTTCTTTTGATCAAAGATGTATTTGAGACTCTTGTGATCGGTAAAAAGAGTACACTTCGTCCCATACAAGTAATGTCGCCACAACTTTAAAGCAAACACTACCGCCGCCAATTCCAAGTCATGAGTCGGATAATTCTTCTCATGATCCTTTAATTGTCGTGACGCGTAGGCTATTACCTTCCCCCTTTGCATTAGGACACACCCAAGCCCCATCTTGGAAGCATCACTAAACACAACAAAGTCTTCCGATCCCTCGGGTAAGGACAAGATCGGAGCTTCGCACAACTTCCTCTTGAGCGTTTGAAACGCTTGCTTTTGTGCATCGGTCCAAAGAAACTTGACGTTCTTCCTTGTAAGAGAAGTGAGCGGTGTAGCTATCTTGGAAAAGTCTTGGAAACGCCGGTAGTAACCCGCCAAACCTAAGAAGCTTCGGATCTCTGTCGGACTTGTTGGGGGCTCCCAACTCATCATTGCCTCGATCTTTGCCGGATCCACCTTTACGCCGTCCTTTGATACCACATGCCCCAAGAATTGCACTTCTTGGAGCCAAAATTCGCACTTGGAGAATTTCGCGAACAACTTCTTCCTTCTTAGAACTTCCAATACTTCTCGCAAGTGTTTCCC
Organism: Arctium minus; assembly: GCA_954870635.1. NCBI lineage: Eukaryota > Viridiplantae > Streptophyta > Magnoliopsida > Asterales > Asteraceae > Arctium > Arctium minus. The sequence goes on along the minus strand of OX941089.1, from coordinate 327,699 downwards.
ATGCTCGGACTCATCCCTTGAATATATTAAAATATCGTCAATGAAGACGATCACGGATTTATCCAAAAATGGGCGACACACACGGTTCATCAAATCCATGAATACAGCCGGAGCGTTGGTTAAACCGAAAGGCATCACCAAAAGCTCGTAATGACCGTATCGCGTTCGGAAAGCCGTCTTCGGAATGTCCTCTTTCTTCACTCTCACCTGATGATAACCGGATCGAAGATCGATCTTAGAGAAGCATCCCGCGCCTTGAAGTTGATCAAAAAGATCGTCGATACGAGGTAAGGGATACTTGTTCTTCACCGTGACTTTATTCAACTCCCGGTAATCTATGCACATCCTCATGGACCCGTCCTTCTTCTTTACGAACAACACCGGCGCTCCCCATGGTGACGAACTCGGGCGAATGAAGCCCTTCTCCAGCAACTCTTGAAGTTGCGTCATCATCTCTTTCATTTCTATCGGTGCCAAACGATATGGAGCACGAGCTATCGGAGCCGCTCCTGGTGTAAGGTCAATCTGAAACTCCACTTGACGTTCCGGTGGTAATCCGGGAAGGTCTTCTGGAAAGACGTCCAAAAAATCTTGTACTACCTCCACGTCTTCTACCGACTTCTTCTCCTTCTTCGCGTTCACCACATAGGCCAAATACGAAGGGTAGCCCTTCGCTAGGAACTTGCGAGCCTTGAGAGATGAAATGATGGGGTTATTCCTCCTTCCTTTCTCTCCATAAATGGTAACAACACCATTTCCCGGCGTTGGCACTTGGATCATCTTCTTAGAGCAAAAGATATCCGCCTTATGTCTTACTAACCAATCCATGCCTATAACCACATCGAACCCACCTATGGTCATAGGTAGCAAGTCTACTCCAAAAGGATTCCCATTAATCTCTAAAGTGCAATCACAAAAACGGTCTCGAATGATTACTTGATCTCCGTTTGCTACTTCTACTACTAACGCATCAGGAAGAACACTAATGGGAATAGTGAATTGCTTACAGAAGGTATCCGACACAAAAGAACACATAGCACCCGAATCAAACAAAACACGAGCTGGCAAGGAGTTTACTAGGAACGTACCCGAAACAACATCGGCGGTCTCCTTGGCTTCCTCGGTAGTCATTCGAAAAGCTCGACTCGGTGCCCTTGATGGTTGTTCGACTCTAGCCGTCGAACGCACAAAATTTCCACCATTTCCTCCCACTAGCTTTGGGCAACTGCTCTTCATATGCCCCGGTTCTCCGCACTCATAGCACACTGACCCACGGAGGGAACATTCTCGAGCTGTGTGGTTCTTCTTACCACACTTAGTACACCCGGCTGGACCAGAGTGAGTCCTTGTAGCGCACGGCCCCGAGTGCTTTGACCTGCACTTTTGGCACCACCGATCTTCACGACGTTGATCACCCGTTCTCCCGCTTACAAAGGGTCTTGATTGACGAACGGGCCCAGATGGCCCCTCCCACTTCCGTTTCTCACCAACATGCTTCTTCTTATCCCTTTCAGCATTGATGTCATCCTCAACGAGTAAGGACTCCTCAATAACCTCTTGCAAATTCGAACACTTAGCATTCCATACCGCCATTCACATCTCGGCCGGTAACCCTTGCTGATAGGCTTTAATCTTTGACCTTTCATCGGGGACTAGATGTCCCACAAAGTTTAGTTTCTCCAAAAAGAGTTTAGAGTAGCCAACAATAGACAGATTCCCTTTCTTCAGATCTCGGAACTCCCGCTCCAATTTGTCCATCGAACGCTCGCTACAATACTTGTCCATAATCTTCTCCTTGAACATCAGCCAAGTTAACTTAGCCAGAACTTCAGGAGTGAGGTCTGATCGAGTGAGATTCCACCAAATCAAAGCCTCTCCCCGAAGTAGTTGAGAAGCAAACTTGACCCGTTGAGAGGGATCACACTCACTTGACTCAAAGGCCATCTCTACCTCTTTGAGCCAGTACATGCAAGCAACCGGGTTGTCTGAACCCGCAAACTCTTTAGGGTGGCACCCCATAAACGCTTTGTAAGTGCACCCCTTAGTCTTCGTCCGGATCCCTTCAGCGGATGGCTCCTCAATCGTTACTACATTTGGTCCACCCGACTCCACAATAATGTTTTCAGCCATAGCCTCAGGTTGTCGGTGGCTAGCGTCTCGATCCTCTAGGAGTTTCATGAAAAAATCTTGTTGTTGGGTCATGGCCGAAGTCATGGCCAACTGTTGTTGAGCCAAGGCCACATTCATGGCCAACATCATCTATCCCGAAGCCGGGTCTCCATGGTAACTTCTTCCATGATGGAGTTACCTGTATTGAGGTTCCGGCGTGGAATATGCTCAGGTCCGCCTCCCAAGATTCTGGGTACAGGAATGTCATCGGAGGTTACACCCACGGGAGGTCGTACAGTTGCAGATTCCACCTCTGGTTGGCCCTCTGGCATGTCCGGCAACCTACTTCGAGTGTTTACCATTACAATCTGCCATGCACGTACGAGAAATAGATTGAGAAAAGACTAAACGAGTTGAACTCATTGTACGTACTACTACCTTCATCAATTATCATAATAATAGTAAACCAAGTATGCTCACGTAACAATGCATTCATAATAGCAGTAGCTAAGTGAAATTATGAACGAACCATACACAAGAATTATTGTCACCATCATCACAACTTTCAATTAAAGTAATTCTGTAATCCTAACGCTCTCCCCACCTAGGATTTCTACCCCAAGTGGACAATGAAGTCATAAATTCTAAAGCTTAAGTCTAGATATGCTAAACAATACCTAGTTCACTTAAACTAAAGCTCTGATAACAACTTGTAACACCCTAAGAATAGGGATAACAAAAATCCGCAAAACGGACACGAGGTATACAAAATAGCCATAGCAAGAGCCTCCCAAAAATGGGGAAATGTATAAACATCCTGTTTAATTACAAACCAACTAATCTAATTTCTACAACTATAAAAGAGATTACAAAAGGGTTGTCATCTAAGAATCCAAACGGTTCACTTTCAAAAGTATAATATGTCCATGTGCAAAAATCCCCAAGCTCTCACCCCAAAACAACTAAGCCTGCTTAGGACCGGCGCCGTTAGAACCTGAGATACACATCGACACCAAACAAGTGTTAGGCCAAAAAGCCTAGTGAGTTGAACAATAATAAGCATGCATGAACAGTTATAATTCTTATCGGCAGTTAACCAGTGTTCAATATATGTGGAGTCATTAGGGGAGACCCAAAGCACCAATCAAGTCCCACCCAAGAGTCGATATACCTTGATGCCCTTAACAAGGAACACCCGAAAGGCCTGACACACCCGAAGACTATCGCTAAGAAAATTCCCCGAATGGCGGAGGTCTAGGCACATACCATCACAGTGGCGCCCAAGACTACATCCTCCTAGTGTACTGACTTGGTTCATCCACATAACGCATATAGGAGGTCCTTTAGGTGTATTTCAACCCAACATAATTCAATACCAACTATGGGTACAATATTTCCATCCTATCATCATGAAGTCCAACAAAAGACCCAAGTGACACTTATATTCATCATGCATATAAATATGTCACCAAAGTGGTATTCCAACTAGAACCATCATAATACCCATACATACGTACATTTTATATCAAGTTACTCACATTGTGTATCCATGAGAAAAGACCCAAATAATGGTACCCATAACATAAAACATAGCATATCACCAATATCTATATTTCCAACTAATTTCATCAAGAAATCCCAAATACTTTAACACATAGAGATAAAATAACAAATAGAAGATCATGATGTGTATCTAGTTTTAACAAAGGTTTAGTAAACTCACAATCTAGTTTTTTGGACCAAAACCTAGAAAAGTGTCAAACCCTAGAAGTTGGAGGAGATGAGACTTGAAGGTGAGAATTGAGAATCTTGAAGAACACTTCAATGGGGACACTTGGATGAAGCTTGATGATCACTTAATGCTCCTAACAACCCAAAACCCTAGCAATAAATGTGTGTGTTTGGAAGGCTAAAAAATCTCCCAAAGAGAAGCTCTCCCGTTTTTGGATGTGAAAATGTGATAAATGAGGGTTGAGAAGGGTTTAAGTCAAAGAGGACTGGTCCCCCGCGGGCGACAATGCCCCGACGACAATGCCCATGGGCATTGTCGTGTGTCATAACTGCGAACACCCCCGAGGTCTCGGTACATCCCTCGCGACATTGACACAGCGACATTGACCGTGTCATAGTCGCGTGTCATAGTCGCCACACACACACCCCCTACGGTACACTCCCCGCGACCTTGACACGGCGACAGTGACTATGTCATAGTCGCCTGTCATTGTCGCGCCACACCCCAAACATCCCGAATTTTGACCTGATTCGATAACTAACGCGAGATTTGAACAATTAAGGACGGTAAGTCAGATTATACGACATTTCAACATATCAACTATCATAAAACGCATACAAAGGCTCATATATTCACATAGGTACATTTAATGCATTTAAAGAAAATAAGTACTTACCTTGAGAATTTTCGGGTGTTACATGTACAGTCCCTCGAGCGAACTTAGCAACAACCGAAAACTACTTGTGACTGACTTGTGTTCCCGCCAATCTGGACAACAGTTATCTGTCAAACTTCACCTTCCGGACAACCCAATTCTCGACCCGTAACAACCTTCGAAATCGCCCACTATCCTGATCGAGGGTCCGAGAACCAAGATCCCAATCACAAGCTAAATTACTATCCCTCTCTGTAATCCAATCGTACCTTTTTAATTAGATTTCAAAGAATCGGTGTGAGATCTTCCCGTCATTCTTATTGAACACCACACTATTTTGATTAGCCCATATGAGATACACGACACACCAACTTACTGCTTCCCACCTTTGTGTACTTTTCGCATTATTCCCCAATTGACTCATTACACCAAGTAAACCGGTTAAGGAATCGACCGAACCCATATTCAAACTCCACCATCTTCCAACTTCTAACCACAACTTTTTTACTTCCTCACACCTAACCAAAGCATGATCAACCGTCTCCATGTCCCTCCCACATCTCAGACATAAAGTAGAGTCTAGATCTATACCCAATTTGTCCAAGACCGCCCTCGTTGGGATCCTCTCTAACTCTACTCTCCACATGAAGATGGCAATTTTCTTTGGAATCGCCTTAGGCCATTTCGTCACCTCTCCTACTGTCACGCCACTAGCCTTCCTATCTTCCAAAATTTGCCTTAGTTTTCTTACCATGAACCCTTCATTATTGTCCATGCTTCATCGCACCCGATCCTTACCTTCTCTTTTTGGTGTCACATTTTGAATTAAGTTTCTTAGATTTCCCCACCCCCTACCTCCCTCCCCCTCGACCCCCGTCTCCATCCCTGTTTCCAAACCCATGCATCATCTACCCATTCCCCTCTCTCTAACACCGAGACCTCTTTGGACATTTCAAGTTGATAAAGTCGTTGGAATGTCTCATTTAGTTTTAAGTTAGAGATCCACCTATCCTCCCAAAACCGCATCTCCAACCCCTCCCCTAATCCTTTCTCAAAGGAATCCGAGAAGGGGATACCTTATTTATCCAACTCCCTCCCCACCTCCAAAATTCTACTCCAAGCCGATACCCCCTCCCCCCAACCTTCTATGTGCATCCCCTACAAAACCTCTGTCGCACCCATAAAGGCTCCTAATCACCTATACCCAAAAATAGTCTCGCTCATCATGAAATCTCCACCACCACTTCCCGAGAAGTCCCCAATTTGCGTCCGTCAATGTTCCAATATTAAGCCCGTCTCTTTTAAAGCTCCCCAATACCTTTTCCCATTTAACCCAAGCCACCCCCTTTTTTTAAAGACATCCTCACACCCCCTCCCCAAAAGAAATTTCTTCTCATGCTCTCAAGTGTATTTATCATTCCATGCGGGGCACGAAACAAAGAGAAAAAGTATATCGAGGTACTACCTAGGACCGAACGAACCAATGTCCATCTTCCTCCGAATGATAACATTCTTAGCTTCCACGATGCAAGTTTATTTTTCACCTTCTCAATTACCGGCTTCCAATGTTCAATTCTTCTCATCAACGCGCTGACCGATAGTCCAAGATACGTAAATGGAAGGGTGGCACTCCCGCACCCCAAACCTCCCGCCCAAGCTTGGATTTTTTCTTCCGAAACACCACCCCAAAAAAGTTTACTCTTTATCACATTTATTGGCTTTTTGAGGATTTGGTATATATGGACCAGTTGTCAGGTTTTCGTTATTCATGAAGAGGCCACCAAGCTATCTCATATTCAATGATTCTTGTATGAACTCAAGCAATCACTAATGATACATTGGTTGTATAAATTGATGATAAATTGATGGTGGAGTTTATCTTTTGGATGATGAATTGATTTAACATGTAAAGCTTAACTAAACAAGGTATAATTTATACTCAAAAGTAAAAAAAAATCATTTCTATTATTCAGCCGTTGTTTTAGAAAAAAATATAAAAAAAGTAAACAACAATACATTATTATTTACATAGACAAATTTATCTAAGCATACATATTTATCCATACAAGACTAAATAAAGTTTTGGTAAACAATCTTCTTAAATTTTCTTATAATCCTTTTAAATAAGGACCCTTAATTAAGAGGGAGGAATGATTGAGTATTTGATTTTTTTTTTTTAATGAAAACAAAAAAGGTAAATTCTACAAACAATAGGGTTTTATATAGATCCACCAATTTTTTTTTTTTTATAAAAAGTTACCGAATCAATTTACGAGATATTTCAAAATAAGTAATAACCAAGATCTGCTATTTATTCTTGTTTTTTTTTTGTTATTAAAATAGTATTATATAGTAAAGATAACATCGGGAGTTGTGAAAAGAGTGAAACAAGTCCATTTTCATTTCAGGAGATTGAGTAAAGTATGGTGCGGAACGTTCATTGAAAACATCGAGGATTACGATATACTACATTTACTTATTATTAATAATTTAATAACAATAAATAAATAAATGAAAAAGATATGTTCTCAGACTATCTTAATTCACTCGCACCTTCCCTCCTCCCTCAGACTATCTTCTCTCTCTACACATAATATGATGATAAAAAATACGTAAAATTAACAAAAATAAAAAAAAAGTATATTTACATTAATTATATAAGCTACTTATCTTGTTTTAAATTAAGTGTCTATATTTTTATTTATGTTTGTTTTAAAATAAGTATCCATTTTTTTAAAAGTAGGTTATCAAATTTATTCTTAATTAATGTATAAATATTTAAGATTTAAGAAGAGAGAAAAATTAAATAAAGATAAATATGTCATTTGACTATTAAATCATATGTGTCTACAACTATGTATCATTTCAATTATGGATACTTGTCTAAAATTTAAATTAACTATTTTAGATAAATCTTTTATTTTAAAACAAGATACCTTTTTCACAAATCAAATTAAGTCCGTACATAAATATTGATAAATTACTGAAAATAGTCAATTGGACCTTTTTTAATTTTTTATAATTATATTTTAAGAAATCCTTTAAAAAAAGGTCATCTCTAAAGAAATTTATAGAAATAGCAGGTAATTTTCTTTCAGATTATTTTATTAAAAATGGGTTATTTATATAAGGGAAATTGGCTCAAAGAGCCACATTACATTGGTATATTAGTCTCCTAGCCATTTCTCTACCTTATTGACGAAAATAGGCCTAGGTCCGCTACCTCTAGAAAAAGACAAAAAAAAAATTGTCGGTCCAAGCCAGGTCCGCAACGGGTAGGTCCGCCACCCGACCCAGGTCCACCATTTCGTCACGTGTCACGATCTCATTCAACGACAGCAGAGGATGGCGAAGGTAGAGGACCTAGGTCCGCCATTGCGGACCTAGGTCTATTTTGGTAAATCATGGAGAGAAGTGACTAGGAGACCAATATGCCAATGTAATGTGGCTATTTGAACCAATTTCCCATTATATAAACGTTACGTGAACTATTTTGGTTATAATAATGAAAAAGTGAGTTTAAAGGATGAGATATATATATCTCATAGGCTATTTTAGGCAATTTGTTGTAAATATTTCATTTCATGGTGTGCACTGCACACACACATGGGGGCGCGTAGGCTGACAACCACCGACCTACACGTCATGACGCCGTCGCCCATTCCAACCACCACCGATTCTAATACTAATAAAAACCCCTCTAAATTCTCTCTTCTTGCTTGCTTCCATTCATCAACAAAAAATTCAGCATACCATGGGAGGAACCACGACCATCTCAGTTGGCTCCGATGGGGTCGCTATCATCACCATCCTCAATCCACCTGTTAATTCACTCTCCCTTGATGGTAATAATCACTCACTATCTTACTTCTTCCTTCTTCAACCTCTCTCTGCCAATTTTCACATATCATCATCCCTCATCTTGCTGTTGCTTGTCACATCTACAACTGTCCCCCCTCCCTCTGAATCACTCTTAAATTATGTTATGTATGAGCGCTATTTTCAGTTATTTGATGATATCTCCCTCCGTTACAATTATAAACAGGCTTGCACTTTCATATCGGAGGAAATCAGTTTAAAATCGACTAGTATTTTTATATTTATTTATAAATAATATAGATGGTGATTGATTTGCAACGGAACCATGTTAAGTTTGCATTCAAAAGTACTTACCTCGATAGAAATAATCATCTCTGTATTTCTGTGTTATTTTTTTTTTTTGATGTTATTAGGGTTGAATTAGGGCAAACTCTTCGGAATTCTATAATAATTGTTTCAACATGTGGCAAGTTATGGTCATGCTTCTAGATCGCAATTTGTTTGGTACTCTATTGGATTAAGAGGCAGGATGATAATTCGAGAAAACTAATCAACTTTACAAAAGCATGTTCCACCAAGAAAAAATACACATGCCTGCTTCAAAATCAATTTCCCCCTGATGATTTTTTAGCACAATTTGAGTGACTCTCGGTGATCTACAAAGGGTTCTACTTTGCAGGGCGTTGGTCAATAAAATATTAGTACATAAAAGAGATCCAATTTTTTTTAATACATATAAGAGCCAAAAGGAATTTAGCAGACAACAAGGGCCCAAAAATGCTATTAGCTATTGCTATCTCTAGTTGCTTGACGGTTTCCGTGCTTTTACAATTCAATGGATAACAACTTTAAGTTCATGTGTGTGCTATTGCTATCTGTTTTTTTTTTGGGATATTTTTATCTAGTTATATTGTTATACTTCTATTGGCTATTGCTATTTGCTTATGTTGTTTGCATAAATTCTTTTAGTTGGTTGTTGTCTATTTTTGCTTCTATTGATGATATTGTAGAGTTGTTTGACAATCCATCTGTTGTTCTTATGAGTTATGAGGTGTTCATGGTTTTGTGAGTAATTAATAAATCTTCCTATCTATTCAGTAATTAGCTGTCATGTACCATAAACTTTTGATCATTAACATTTTATTTTAGTAGAGCAAGAAAAGAAGGAAAAGGAAATTCAAATATTTTCATCTATTGTTTGACTTCTTCATCTTTTATTGGGATTCTACTACACACCATAAGGTTCTATTTAAGTGCTCAAGCAATTTGCAGATCATAGGTCTCATTCAATTTGTTCCTATTGGATCTCAACAAATCATCTTTTCTTTCACTTTCTCACTGATCCTCGTTTGCCTACTTCTATCGAAAACCCTGATAATCTTTTCATCATTGATCTCCCATTGGTTGCCTCAATTACTTTATCCACATGAGTTCTATTTTTGTGTCAAAATAGTACATATTTCTTGTTATGAATTAAGAAAATTCTTACATTTTAATAAAATTATCAACCATAGCAGTGAAACTCATATCTATATTTTAGGATTTCAAAACTACCCTTGTTTTTTTAATACTCTTGTCTGCTAATTACCAAATAAAGAGTACATAAATCTTAAGTGATCTCTAATCTATAATAAAAAAATAATATTTCTTTTCTCCATGAATTATTAGCCTTGTATTCAATTTTCTTAATAATAAAAAAATTTATTGAATATTTTTTTTCGTACTTGTTGAGGGCCCATGTTTTATATATGCCCGGGGCTTATAAAATGTTAGGAACGGGCCTGCTACTTTGGTGTTGAAAGTCGAGACCACTAACTTCAAATTGATATGAGCTATTTTGAGGAAAACTGTTGATTATATTGAACTACATAATGGTAGTAAAAAGAAAATGCTTGTAGAAATGTTTGGGAACTTGTATCAATCTCATGACTCGTGATGAAAAAGTAGAGATCGGAGAGGTTTGAATTTATTAAGTTATTGTCCAAGTATGGGGTGGTAATGTAGAATTTTTGTATGCAATGAGTAACAATTAGTTATGACAAGGCTGCATGATAGGTAATTTGTTGAGACATTGAAATAGTGTGATGGCTTGTGACTGACGTGTGATAATCTTTGACGTTTCTCTATGATAGCTGATAGTCCACCTCTCTCAAATCAATATTTACACCAGACCATACTAACATTATCAATTGACAATTCATCATGGCTAATTCCCTCCTTCCTTAACCATCTATGCCACCTAGCTATAATGAGGGTACTTGTAACACCCCCTTCCCGAGATGGAAAAGGAGATTACATCTTAACCTAAAACAAACCATCAATACAAACATATAGAGCATTATTAAACCTTGATTAAAAATAAGCACCATCAAAAATAATAATTGTCTCGAACGATACACTTTCTTTCTTCCAATACTTACATCAAACCATAAATAAAACCTAAAACTTCTTACCAACAACCTCTTATATAGGATGAAGCTCTGAATCTCTTAAACTCTTTAGATTCCCTTTGAATACCTGCCGCGAACAAAGAAATGCGGCTGAGCCAAACGCTCAGTGCACAGATACAATAGATAACAAAAGAATGATCGAACCCAATACAGAATATAAAAAAAATCTAGATTTTGCACACGAGACTCGAATTTTTGAGTGTTCATGAAAGTTAGATTGAGTAAAATTTATTCCACATTTAACCTCAACAACATATCAAAATAACCCGGAACAAAGAAAAAGAAATCAAAAAAAGTTAGACCAAATAACTCAATTTAATTACTTAATCAAAGGCCATAACAAAATTATATCCAAATTCATTATATCATTATCATAATCAAAATCAAAATCGTCACATTAGAACAAAAATTGGTCACTAGTACCAAACGAATCAAAGAAACTCAAATCAAAATCATATCATAAGATTGCATAACGAGCTCGAACAAATAATCGCATACACTTGAGTTTCATGTCACACATAAACAGATACAACAAGTGTCAGACATAAGCCACATAGGCACGAACGTTGGACATTCTCATCCAACTGTACTAACTAATGTGAGATGCGGTGTTGGACACTACACCGTCATCCACTCTACAAACTAGGGTCGACCCATACGCCTCCCATCACACTACGCCAGTTCTCATCAGAGCACACAAAATCAAAAGGAGACGCCGTGGACTGATCACACCGCCACGGGTAGTGTCACGCCATCGGTGCCACAATGACGTGCCTATGGTACCCCCATAGGTGGTTAGTAGCTCGGTAAACCTTAACGTATAAACTTCAAAAGTATGTCACAACACATGTGGTCATACTAAATGAATATCAAATCATACGAATTACAAAACGAATAAAAAGGGTATTTAAACGTACAAAAAATATTGATCGCTCCACTCAAAAGCTTTATTTTTTTCAAACACTTTAAAACTAAAATACTTACAAATAGAAACGGAATTTAAAAGGAACGAGTTTAGTAAACAAAGACGTAACTTCATTATGAACCTTTACAAAAGAGTTGAAACCAAAAAAACGTACGGCGAATCAAATCCGAACATAGACTAGGAATTTCACACACACAACTTTTCGAAATCATGTCGTACTATTTTCAGAACTTTACACGTTTACAAATACGATATTTTATCATAATTACAATAAGTTTTAGAAAACAATATCTAAACAGAAGTTTTAAATAAATGTCTTAGGATTCCAACGAATCAAGAATGGACTGAATCGGATTTAAAATGGATTTTACACGAATTTTTGAAAACCGTCGCGCTGTTCTGGCCTAAAACGAGACCAGTTTTGGAAAACCCAGATTTTAGACACCTTAGAATAAAAATTACAGTTTGCTCGTGTGACAGTAAATCGTAGACGACATCTCCAGCTTTTCAAAAATATATCGTATGCCTTAATCCGATAAACGAGCGATTTATAATGATTTTTACAAATAACACAAAATTTCAAAAAGGGAATTCAGCAGATTTATAAATTGAGTTTGACGTTTTGAACATATTCAAACCACGATTTATCTTATGCAAAACCAATAGGAAACTAAACGATCAACTAATAGGACGGGAAGGAAACCGGCTTGATGGAAGAAATAACGAAAAGAGTCGAAACAAAACGCAAAGAAATCATACATATATGTAACGAATCAAATAAGCATAAACGGAATTAACATAAAAACAACGGATCGAATGAACAAAAAAAAAGGGGGAACATGAAGAATCCGTACACGTATATAACGACTCAAATAACGCAAATTAATGAGAGGAAAATAAGGAATCCGTACCTTAGCTAACATCCAAGAAAATATCCAATGAGAACTCCATCGATTTTCTTCAACAAATCTTTAATATCACGATCAAATCTTCAAACACGAACCCAATCTTAAACCCTAAAGATCGATGCTTCAAACCCCAAATATTTCAACCGGACTCTCGTTTTTTTTTCTTCTCCCTTTTCTCTTTTGCTGCACTAATAAACCATTAATTTTGTAGAACCCTAATGGGCTAAGCATAATTACGAGATGGTTATCCATAATATCTAAAGTTTTTTTTTTTTTCTATTGACAACTTTAGTCCATCTAGTTCCACATGGTTTTCAAATTTGAACCAATACATTTATTTGAACAATATTCTCTTTCAAAATTTCGGGATATTAAGTACTGGTGAATGTAACTTACACCATTGCTTTTGTGAGTCTAATTGTTAAATAATTAGGTAAATAGACGTTGTAGTGTGGGGGTAATGGAACTCTTTATCAGTAATGCTGTTGATGGATTGTCAAATAGTGCCATTTATTTAGAGAAGCTCAACCAGTCGATTCCATTGCAAAATATTTAATACGTTCAGCAAAACTTTCAGTGTGGTTCCAAGAAACCTCCTCCTTATGCTTTTCTGAGAAGTCAATTGCGACAAAGTTGGATTTTAAGTAGAAGCATTTACGAAGTTTATGCACTATATCGGCATTGCAGACATCAAAATAAAATCTTTGATATTCACACTTGTTTGACTTAAATTATACCTGTCGAGGGAAGCATTATCTGCTATAATTTATAATTATACAAAGCAAGGCACATAATCTGTATGGACGTAGAGGGAAATCTGAGGCTGTGTGGATTTCTATATCTTCTTCACTTTGGTATCTCTGTATTTGCTAATCATACGCAATTAATAAAAGATGCCGAATCATCCACTGAATCCTTTGTTTCATCCTAGTTATTTGATGTGTATACCTGTTTTATTAAAGTTCTCTTGCCTCTTTATCTTCAGTGCTAAATAGCTTAAAAGAAAGTTTTGATCAAGCCTTACAAAGGGATGACGTGAAGGCAATCGTTGTTACAGGTAACTTTCCTATATTTTATGGTCAGTTCATTCTTTTAAGCATTAGTTGTGATTGAAAAACTTAAAACTGTACACGGTCGGAGCAGGTGCAAAAGGCAAATTTTCAGGTGGTTTTGACATCAATGCTTTTGGTGGAGTGCATGATGGCAAAGGTATGCATATTATATACAGCGCCTACTAACTTTGTGTTAGTCCATTAATGTAAAATTTCTTGATTTTTCCATGTTGGTTTCTCGTTTACAGCGATGTCAACAGGACCGGCATCAAAGCCTGGATATGTATCGATTGAGATTCTGTCCGACACCGTGGAAGGTGAGGTTTTTTAATTTTTGTTTTAATTTACCCTGTTACCTGTCATCCAGGCCTCTTGACGGTTCTGTTTTTAGTTTTGCCAGTTTTAGTTGCTAACTCATCATTATTAAAATTTTCAAATAAGATGTTGGTGTTCTTGGTTTCAGCTGCAAGAAAACCATCTGTTGCTGCTATTGATGGGCTTGCATTAGGTGGAGGATTGGAGGTTGCAATGGTATGTGTTACTTTTTCTGGCTAATTTAACATTTTTTTAAAAATTGGTTCAAGTCTTCCTGATTCTGTTTTCAGGCTTGCCATGCTAGAATAGCTACTTCTACTGCTCAGTTAGGCTTACCTGAACTGCAGCTCGGTATTATTCCTGGATTCGGAGGTATGCCCCGTGTATTATCCTTCTGATTCAATATCATTTTGAAATAAATCAAAGATGATATATCTTGACTTATATCAGGAACTCAACGGCTTCCACGACTTGTTGGTCTCCCAAAGGCCCTTGAAATGATGTTGGTATGCTGTTATTTGTTGCAATCCACCAGGTTCCACTTGCGTTACTCTCAGCATCCATGAAAACTGCAATGTTTTGAATTTTGGGTTGGCTCATGAAAATCCTTAACATTTCTAGTTTTAGAAAGTTTTCAAGTTGCAATTTATTTATTTGCGCCAGATCATCAGGAAAACTTGATGACATTTATTTGGGTTGACAAGATTCTTTCACCATGGAAGGCAATTTCAGACATTTAAAATGAACTGTCCTAAAAAGTATAAGACATTGATTGGTCAATCGTTGCAAATTTCATGGGAGAGAGCAAGTAAATAATTTTGTATACAAGTCTTTCTAGTACTTTTCAGTTCTTGTCAATGCAATTGATCTCTCCATCCCTCTCTCGCTCTAGACATCAAAGCCACTTCGGGGAGAGGAAGCACTTAGTTTGGGACTTGTGGATGCAATTGTATCAGGAGATCAATTAGTAGACACTGCTCGTCGATGGGCATTGGATATATTGGAGCGTAGAAAACCATGGGTGGCAAGCCTTTACAAAACAGATAAGTTAGAGCCTCTTGGTGAGGCACGGGAAATACTTAACTTCGCTAGAGCTCAAGCTCGCAGACAAGCCCCGAATCTGCAACATCCACAAGTTTGCATTGATGTTATTGAAGAAGGCATAGTCTCTGGTCCACGTGCCGGACTAAAGAAGGTTTTTATTTGGTCTTATGACTAAATTTTCTATTGCTACAAGTTATTTCACCTGTTAATGCCAACCTTTTCTATTATAATTTGCAGGAATATGACGAATTCCAAGTTCTTCTAAAGTCGGATACTTGCAAGGGTTTGGTTCATATCTTCTTTGCCCAACGTGGTACTACGAAGGTAGAACTGTTCTTCTTTTTATAGTAATCATCATCTTAAAGATAGTTAGAGAACGTGTACTGCTATCCGATTAAAGTTGCAATAACTTTTATGTTGGGACTTGGGAGGTTCTTGGCAATGGTTGAAGTTCTGGTTTCTTTATCGCTTTTGCAATTTTTAAAATGAAATTATTCATTTGCTCAGTGTCTATTATCATCATTACATAGAAATAATGAAGTCGATTTGGTTAATATCACCGTATCTCATTAATTGTTGAAGGGTATATAAGAGTTGACTACTAGGCAACACTCTTACTTTAACTATCACCCTAATCAAACTTTTCAACTTCATGGCAAAAGGATGCATCATAATTCATCTTCTATCCTCAACTTATGGCTAGGATGATATTGATAACCACAAATTCATGAACCTAGAACTGTATATTATTGATACAACAATGAATCTTGATAGAGTTCTACGCACAAGTAGCAATATGTAGAAGGTATGCAAAGTTGGAAGGATACCCATTAACCGAGATTTTCTATTCGTGATCACTTTTAAAAGAAAGGTTTCTGCAATTGTCATGCAACCATATGCCATTGTAGAAATGTTATCCTAATTATGCTGCTTGTCATCATTTTAGGTACTATTCGTCTAAACCATTCTTCGTTTTCTATTTCGTGGGTCCCATCTTCATTTATCCGTGCATCATATAAATGGGACACCTATTATAAGATCAAAATGTTGGATGGTCAATATGAGCAAGATTAAAGTCTTTTGTGTACGTGTGTGTGTTAACAGGTGCCAGGGGTCACCGATCGGGGTCTGAAGCCAAGACGGATCAACAAGGTTGCTATTCTTGGAGGAGGTCTGATGGGGTCAGGGATAGCGACGGCTCTACTTCTAAGTGGGTATCAAGTTGTCCTGAAAGAAGTCAACGAAAAGTTCCTAGAGGGTGGATTGGGTAGAGTCAAAGGTATGACGAGAGTCGATGTTTTGCTAACTTGACATATATATATATATATATGTAGTAAATTACTTTCTTAGAAGTTGTTACTTATCTATTAATTACGTAATGGTGAGTGATCAATATATTTTATATGCAGCCAATTTGACAAGCAGCGTTAAGAAAGGTAAATTGAGTCAAGAAAAGTTTGAGAAAACTCTCTCTCGTCTCAAGGGTGTTCTTGACTATGAAAGCTTTAGGGATGTGGACATGGTGATAGAGGTATCAGATTAGTAGAAGTTTTACTCACTGTTTGTTTCAACCATTTAGTATTTCCATTTTATGGGTATGATTGACGTGAGCCCGAAATTAGACACATGACCCACAAAATGGGGAACAAAGAAAA
Source organism: Arctium minus (assembly GCA_954870635.1). Lineage (NCBI taxonomy): Eukaryota > Viridiplantae > Streptophyta > Magnoliopsida > Asterales > Asteraceae > Arctium > Arctium minus. The sequence goes on along the minus strand of OX941089.1, from coordinate 311,035 downwards.
ATGGTATGAACAAACAAAACCATGATTAATTACTAGCTCTCTATCTCCGAAGGTGAGTCTTTTTGTTGTTGAATGACCAAACAGGCTGTTATTGAGAATGTCTCTTTGAAACAACAAATATTTTCGGATTTGGAAAAATATTGCTCTCCACATTGCATACTTGCAAGTAACACCTCCACAATCGACTTGGATCTGATTGGTGAGAAGACCAAGTCTCATGATAGGATAATCGGGGCACACTTTTTTAGGTAATTGATTGGTACTTGTAGTCTTTGTTAACTTTTAAGCATTCCTGCTATGCCTTTGGTTAATATGTTTTGTGCTGCAGTCCTGCTCACATCATGCCGCTTTTGGAGATCGTTCGTACGGCAAAAACATCCCCTCAAGTGGTTGTTGACTTGCTGGATGTGGGGAAGAAGATAAGGAAGACTCCAGTTGTGGTTGGCAATTGCACGGGATTTGCTGTCAATAGGATGTTCTTCCCGTATACTCAATCGGCTCTTTTGCTGGTAGAACGTGGTGCCGACATCTATAGGATTGATAGGGCAATTACAAAATTCGGAATGCCAATGGGGCCTTTCAGGTTCATCATATACATTGAAAACAAGAGTTGAGATGCTATCATATTATTATGTCTTGTGAAGTGCTTCAACTCATGTCTTTCTTTCTTTCTTTCTTTGAGTGCAGATTGTGTGATCTTGTCGGTTTTGGTGTTGCAATCGCCACCGGGTCACAATTTGTTCTAAATTTTCCGGAAAGAACATACAAATCAATGCTAATTCCACTGATGCAAGAGGATAAAAGAGCTGGTATTGTTGTTGTTATTATAAACATCAAGATTGGTAATTTGAGTATGGAATTTGTTGAAGTTGTGATTGTTGTTGGAACAGGTGAAGCGACTCGAAAAGGTTTCTATGTGTACAATGATAAGCGAAAAGCAAGTCCAGATCCTGAAACAAAGAAATACATTGAGAAGGCAAGGGAAATGTCTGGCGTTACTGTTGATCCCAAGGTTAGTTATTTGTGATTGAACCTAGATGTTGTGTGCAGTAGTAGTAGTAATTATTGTATCAATTAACCTACCTGGGAGGTGTTTTGATTCAGCTTGCGAAATTGTCGGATAAGGAGATAATAGAGATGGTGTTGTTTCCTGTTGTGAATGAGGCTTGTCGAGTATATGCAGAGGGTATTGCAGTAAAAGCTGCTGATTTGGACATTGCTGGTGTTATGGGAATGGGATTTCCACCTTACAGGGGAGGGATAATGTTTTGGGGAGATTCGATTGGATCAAAATACGTATGTGGGAGGCTGGAGGAGTGGTCAAAGATGTATGGAGGCTTCTTCAAGCCTTGTGGGTACTTAGCCGAAAGAGCTGCACTTGGGGCTCCTCTGGTAAGGAAGGATCTGTTTGTTTGTTTTCCTCTTCTGTTATGTTCTTTGGTTAATTGTGATTGTGTTGATTGATTAAGAAGATGAATTTTGGTTTGGTTGCAGAGTACTGGGGAAGCAAAAGCAAAATCGCGGTTGTGAGCGAGTTGTTTAATGGTGGTTGTGCTTTTGACAATCAATAAGAATAAGAAAAAAACAGACTTTATAATAATTATATATTAATGCTTTTGTAATGCAAGAGATTGTTTGTATTTGCATTTGATTTTTTCCTTATGAAATCTCTGCATTTCATATTTTCATTCACAAGCAAAGTGAGATTAAATTACAGCTAATGCCATAAGGGAGGATTGGAAGGACAAACAAAATATCTACATATAAATTTTAGTTAAATTGAATAGTTTCCTAACATTCTTTTGAACAAAACTTTCAATTACTTCTTTCATAATCAACTTTTCTCTATAAGTTGTTAAAGAATTATGGGAGATCGCTTGTTACCTCTAAGTTGTAGAAAAGTGTATAGCCAATTTTTTTTTTCCTTGTTAACTTGCAACTTTTGTGTATGTTTTTAGAAGGCAATAATATTGTTAATGTTAATGGTATCACAATGAATGAATATGTTGGTCGTCAAACAAGAAAGAAGAGAAATAAGGAATTGTTGTGCTTCAATTATAAAATTAGCTATCAAGAAACTTAAGATGAAGTTATAGAGAGTTAAGGAGAAGAGATTGCGACTAATAATAATAATAATCCTAGAGATGGAGGAAGATGATGATAATAAAGAAAAAACCATGTATTTGAAGAGGAGAGGACCACAAGCAAGTAAACAAAACAACTCATCAATCAAAGGAACAAATAGTCAAACTCATAACACGTGTGGAGGAGATTCGGTGTGGATGTGTTGGACAGCATTTCATAATCACACGCTAATCCCCACATCACCTCTCTCTCATTTATTCTTCTTTTCTTTTCCTAAAAATAAATTAATTAATTAAAAACAAAATATGATTATTGGTTTTTTTTTCCTTCTTAATAAGCATATACATCTTTTTTAAAGATAAAAATATCTAACTTAAATAGAAGGGAGTTGGGAGGGATGAATTTTTTTAGCATGATATGCAAATGACGGTAAATGAAACATGTATTCCATGATATATGAGGTCTTATTAACCATTAAAAAAAAACATATATACTAGAATGAGAAGACAAGCTTTTCTTGGTAAAGTTAGTTAACAAGGCTTTTCTTCCATTTCAGGTGCAAGTTCTATCATTTTTTTAGATTTTAACTTTTAATTTTAGATTTATTATGTATTTGAAAAAAAGGATTACAATAAAAGACCTCACATATAAAAAAATAAGGAACCAACCAATTGTCCAGTAATGATTTTGTGAAAAATATCCATACCTTTGTTTCTTATAGTCTCTGTGCTACCACTTAAAAAAAATCTTAGGTACGTCCACCTTTATTTCTTGTGGATTGTGTCCAGTTTAATAAGCCTAGTCCATTCCAAACTTCACTATAACACTATCAGTGTTTGTAGATTTTACAAGACAGTGAACTCGGGTTATTTGGCCTACTTCTTTAGTTGGTGTTGTTTCTATGTACTCCTAATGCCAAATTGTAGCACTATAAACTAAAATGATTAAAGAAGAAAGGTATGTATAATTTCAATCTTACATCTCATAAAAACTTATAACTTTTTTTGATGATTGTTTAACATTGGATATAGTTAAAGAAAGGGCCATGGGTGGGCAACGATTAGGATATGTTCAAAACTAGATATTTTGTTTTGCAACCCTACCACCATTACCATTACCAACTAGTTTCTCTCTATGCCGACGTATATAAGTAGTTTATTATTAATATTTATTTTATTAGATAGGATAACACCCGATAAAAATAAATGAGAATGTATGTGTGTGCATAACAATTGATCAAATTAACTATTTTGTATGAATTGCTTCACTTTTTAATCCATTTTTTTTTTGCTATATGAACTAAAATGATCAAAATTTTGTAAATGTCTATCTCATAACTTGTAAAATGCATTTTTTATAAACAAAATATGATTTATTTCATAAACGACTAAGAAGATTTCGCAAATGAAAAGAACATCTCCTTAAGCAAATGTATATTTTACAAGTCAACCCACTTAGAATCATATTTAGTTTAGAAAAGAAAAAAAAGATGAGAGTTTTTAGAATGAAGCCTTGTGAAGTAGTTTTAGCTATTTTGGTTGACTAAAGAAAAGAGTGGGCTAAAATGTATGTAAAGGAGTTGGTCCAAAATAACTAACTAGTTTGGTTTGGTTTGGTTTGGTCTGGTCTAAAAGAAAGAAAGATAGTACTAGAATGAAAAAGTTGGAAGAGAAGTGAAACATGAAAGATTAATTAAAGATAACACAACCTGGATGTGTTATTAAATTATGATTTATCTTAAAGCCACAAATTCACATCTTTTGTTGAACAGATTCTCTCTCCCTCTCCCTCTATATGTTTAGAATGAGATTATAATAATAAATTAGAAAATGAGAGAGAGAGAGAGAGAGAGAGAGAGAGAGAGAGAGAGAGAGAGAGAGAGAGAGAGAGAGCCATGCAACCACTGCACACTTAGTTTGTCCTCACTCATCTCATCATCTGCTTTAATTTAATTTAATAATCCAAGCTGCTCAGTCCTCCACGTGCTTCTGGGGACTCCAACCCCAACCCCAACTCTACTCTTGTTCATTTACACCAACAACACCCTTTGACCTCTTTCTCTCTCTTTCTCTCCATTGACAACAACAACATCATAACAACAAACATATCACTCAAACCCAGATTTAGATTTACATTTTTCATAATGGAGGAAGATAGTGGAGATGGGAGCATGATTTGCACAGATCATCCTTTCAAGAACAACACCCCAGCTGGGGGTATCTGTGCCTTTTGTCTTCAAGAAAAACTTGGCAAGTTGGTTTCTTCTTCTTTCCCTATTGCTGTTTTCCCTGCAGCTTCTTCCTCTTCTTCATCCCCTAATTCTTTCAGATCTATTGCTGCTGCTGCTGCTGCTGCAGATACCACCATCTCAAACCCCCATACTACCTCTTTACTCCCTAATTCAAACACAACAACAACAACAAATCATCACCATTCTTCTTCTAATCCTTCCCGGATACTTTATCTGCTTACTAGTCAAAAGAAGAAAAACAAAGATCTCAACAACGACATTATCGTCGACAAGAATCATCATCATCATCTTGTTTTCAAGAGAAGCAAATCCACAGCCACCCCTAGACCTCGTCGTTTCATGGATGATAACAATAATAAACGTGGCTTTTGGTCTTTTCTCTACTTGCCCAAACACTCTCATAAAACCATTACTACCTCCAACCCTACTTCTTCTTCTTTCCCTCCTCCTCCTCCTCAACTACTACTCCACAGATCTCGACGACAAGATAATAAAGATGTCCAAGAGAATGAGAGTCCTTGTCAGGCTTCCTTTGACAGGAAGGTCTCCAGATCCAGATCCGTCGGATGCGGCAGCAGGAGCTTTTCCGGCGACTTCTTCGAGCGAATCTCCACGGGGTTCGGCGACTGCACGCTCCGCCGCGTGGAATCGCAACGCGAAGGGAAGTCCAAAGTCTCCGGGGGTCAAGATTGCATCAAGGAAAGAGTGAGGTGTGGGGGTTTGTTTAGTGGGTTCATGATCACATCGTCGTCTTCGTCTTCCTCGTCGTCTTCTTACTGGGTGGGTTCAAATCCAAACATAGCCAATGTAAAAGGTCCGGCGGTAGCAGTAGCAGCGGCGGCGAGTGGTGGAGCAGTGCAGCATTCTCGGAGCAAGAGCTGGGGGTGGGGTTTAGCAAGTCCGATGAGAGCATTCAACAAGACATCGTCATCCAGCAAGAGAGAGAAGCATAATCCAACTCCAAATTTGGGTGCCATTCCTTCATTGTTGTCCGTCAGAAGCTAATTAAACTTTTATTATTATTATTATTATTATTATCTTTGATGATTTCATTCTGTGATAAATTATCTATCTATCTATCTATCTAGCTTATATGAAACAACAACAAGAAGAAGAAAATCAAGGTAAATGGTGAAATGAATGAATGTAGTAGTAAAATAAAAATGTAAGTTTTACGAGTATACCCTTGAGTTGAGAACACATATTTTTGTTTTTATTGGAACTGGAATCTTTATGTTAATTAAATTAATTATTGTTGTTTTTTGTATCATGGGTGGAGGAATGATTTATTATGATATTATTATTTATGGTACAAAAACTTGTCACCCCCTTGTTTTTTTTTTCCTTGAGGTTGAGGTTGAGGTTGAGGTTGAGGTAGGTGTGTATATATATATATATATATGTTGATTTATGAAAATTAAAAAATATATATATATATATATGATGAAAAGCTAGCTTAGGTTAGGTTAGAAGAGTCTATTTCACCCTTTTCACTAGGGATTTTGCAAATGCAATGATTTGTAACATTTTGTATCTTCTGCTAAAAAGGTTGCCACAACCCAATCAATCATAATATATTATACTACTATATATATGCAAAATATAAAATTAATGAGCATGGGCCGATGTGCTACACAAAACGATGCAGCATGCTAAAGGAGGATGAAAATCCATAAATCCAACAAAAATGTAAATTAAAGACTTAATATTTAATTATAATCATAAACAAATTAATTAATATGCTTTAATTGAAACTTACCACTTGTTAAAGAACGAACAGTTAGTTTATATGTGTGATGTGGTTGTCGTGCGTTTAGTTAATATGGTTGGAGAAAAACTCGAAAGATAGAGAATATGATGGTTTGATTATATATATATATAAAGCCAAGTGAAAAGAAAAAGATGAATGAAAGGAGGGAGGAGATGTTGGTTGTTGATTGGATTGTAAATAACATCTAAATTTGGAAAAAGGGATTTTCATGATTTCTCACTTTTCATGCTTCTATTTTATTCTTCATATTTTTTTCTCTCTAAAAGAAAAAAATACATGATATATTTGAAGGGAATTTAATTAAAATACCCTTTTTTGAAAAATCAGTACCCAAAATGCCCCAAATCTTGTAATTTTTGCCAAAATACCCCCTAGGTCCGCGTTTTTCACTGTTACACGCGGACCTGGTACGCGTTTTGGCCGCGTTCACTGTTACACGCGTACTCGACCCGCGTTTTGGCCGCGTTTCCCCCTACACGAGGACCTGGTCCGCGTTTGGTCCGCGTTTGGTACGCGTTTGGTCCGCGTTTTTCACTATAAAACGCGTATCTGGTACGCGTTTTTTACTGTAGAACGCGTACTTGGGGGCCGCCCATAGCATTGTTTATTTAGGGTTTAGAGATCGACGGTGTGGATGCTTTCATTTGTTAGGGTTTGCTCCTATAAATAAGTGTGTCCCCCACCCATAACCCCACCACCATCACTCTCAAACCATCACTCTCAAAGGTATCCCATCTATTTCACTCTCTCAAATATATCGTGTATTACACACGCTCGGATCTCGGCTCGGTTGGTTAGCATTTATAAAAGTCGGATATGGGTCGACCACTTTCTTCGGTAAGTTTCCTTTAACCGCGTTTTAATTTTATATTTATTTTAGTGATTATGTGTTAATTTTAGAGTGTTGCGTTTATGTTGATAATATGTTAGAGGTTGCGTTAATTTTAGTTTTACATATTACGTTGATTTTAGAGATTGCGTTAATTTTAGGATTGCGCTACTTTCATAAAAAAATTGTAGAGATTGCGTTTTTTTTTGTATAAAAAAAGTGTAGAGATTGGGTTTGTTTTTGGGATTGCGCTAATTTTATTAAAAAATTGTAGAGATTGCGTTAATTTTAGAGATTGCGGTTTTTTTTTGTATAAAAAAAGTGTAGAGATTGGGATTGTTTTTGGGATTGCGCTAATTTTATAAAATAATTGTAGAGATTTCGTTAATTTTAGAGATTGCGTTTTTTTTTTGTATAAAAAAGTGTAGAGATTGGGCTTGTTTTAGGATTGCGCTACTTTCATAAAAAAATTGTAGAGATTGCGTTAATTTTAGAGATTGCGTTTTTTTTTTGTATAAAAAAGGTGTAGAGATTGGGCTTGTTTTAGGGATTGCGCTCATTTTATAAAATAATTGTAGAGATTGCGTTAATCTTAGAGATTGCGTTTTTTTTTTGTATAAAAAAGTGTAGAGATTGGGCTTGTTTTAGGATTGCGCTACTTTCATAAAAAAATTGTAGAAATTGCGTTAATTTTAGAGATTGCGTTTTTTTTTTTGTATAAAAAAGGTGTAGAGATTGGGCTTGTTTTAGGGATTGCGCTCATTTTATAAAATAATTGTAGAGATTGCGTTAATCTTAGAGTTTGCGTTTTTTTTTGTATAAAAAAGTGTAGAGATTGGGCTTGTTTTTGGGATTGCGCTAATTTTATAAAATAATTGTAGAGATTGCGTTAATCTTAGAGATTGCGTTTTTTTTTGTATAAAAAGTGTAGAGATTGCGTTAATTTTAGAGATTGCGTTTTTTTTTGTATAAAAAAAGTGTAGAGATTGGGCTTGTTTTAGGATTGCGCTACTTTCATAAAAAAATTGTAGAGATTGCGTTAATTTTAGAGATTGCGTTTTTTTTTTGTATAAAAAAGGTGTAGAGATTGGGCTTGTTTTAGGGATTGCGCTCATTTTATAAAATAATTGTAGAGATTGCGTTAATCTTAGAGATTGCGTTTTTTTTTTGTATAAAAAAGTGTAGAGATTGGGCTTGTTTTTGGGATTGCGCTAATTTTATAAAATAATTGTAGAGATTGCGTTAATCTTAGAGATTGCGTTTTTTTTTGTATAAAAAAGTGTAGAGATTGCGTTAATTTTAGAGATTGCGTTTTTTTTTGTATAAAAAAAGTGTAGAGATTGGGCTTGTTTTAGGATTGCGCTACTTTCATAAAAAAATTGTAGAGATTGCGTTAATTTTAGAGATTGCATTTTTTTTTGTATAAAAAAACTGTAGAGATTGCGTTTGTTTTAGGGATTGCGCTCATTTTATAAAATAATTGTAGAGATTGCGTTAATCTTAGAGATTGCGTTTTTTTTTGTATAAAAAAGTGTAGAGATTGGGCTTGTTTTTGGGATTGCGCTAATTTTATAAAATAATTGTAGAGATTGCGTTAATCTTAGAGATTGCGTTTTTTTTTGTATAAAAAGTGTAGAGATTGCGTTAATTTTAGAGATTGCGTTTTTTTTTGTATAAAAAAAGTGTAGAGATTGGGCTTGTTTTAGGATTGCGCTACTTTCATAAAAAAATTGTAGAGATTGCGTTAATTTTAGAGATTGCGTTTTTTTTTTGTATAAAAAAGGTGTAGAGATTGGGCTTGTTTTAGGGATTGCGCTCATTTTATAAAATAATTGTAGAGATTGCGTTAATCTTAGAGATTGCGTTTTTTTTTTTGTATAAAAAAGTGTAGAGATTGGGCTTGTTTTTGGGATTGCGCTAATTTTATAAAATAATTGTAGAGATTGCGTTAATCTTAGAGATTGCGTTTTTTTTTGTATAAAAAAGTGTAGAGATTGCGTTAATTTTAGAGATTGCGTTTTTTTTTGTATAAAAAAAGTGTAGAGATTGGGCTTGTTTTAGGATTGCGCTACTTTCATAAAAAAATTGTAGAGATTGCGTTAATTTTAGAGATTGCATTTTTTTTTGTATAAAAAAACTGTAGAGATTGCGTTTGTTTTAGGGATTGCGCTCATTTTATAAAATAATTGTAGAGATTGCGTTAATCTTAGAGATTGCGTTTTTTTTTTTATAAAAAAGTGTAGAGATTGGGCTTGTTTTTGGGATTGCGCTAATTTTATAAAATAATTGTAGAGATTGCGTTAATCTTAGAGATTGCGTTTTTTTTTGTATAAAAAGTGTAGAGATTGCGTTAATTTTAGAGATTGCGTTTTTTTTTGTATAAAAAAAGTGTAGAGATTGGGCTTGTTTTAGGATTGCGCTACTTTCATAAAAAAATTGTAGAGATTGCGTTAATTTTAGAGATTGCGTTTTTTTTTTGTATAAAAAAGGTGTAGAGATTGGGCTTGTTTTAGGGATTGCGCTCATTTTATAAAATAATTGTAGAGATTGCGTTAATCTTAGAGATTGCGTTTTTTTTTTGTATAAAAAAGTGTAGAGATTGGGCTTGTTTTTGGGATTGCGCTAATTTTATAAAATAATTGTAGAGATTGCGTTAATCTTAGAGATTGCGTTTTTTTTGTATAAAAAAGTGTAGAGATTGCGTTAATTTTAGAGATTGCGTTTTTTTTTGTATAAAAAAAGTGTAGAGATTGGGCTTGTTTTAGGATTGCGCTACTTTCATAAAAAAATTGTAGAGATTGCGTTAATTTTAGAGATTGCGTTTTTTTTTTGTATAAAAAAGGTGTAGAGATTGGGCTTGTTTTAGGGATTGCGCTCATTTTATAAAATAATTGTAGAGATTGCGTTAATCTTAGAGATTGCGTTTTTTTTTTGTATAAAAAAGTGTAGAGATTGGGCTTGTTTTTGGGATTGCGCTAATTTTATAAAATAATTGTAGAGATTGCGTTAATCTTAGAGATTGCGTTTTTTTTTGTATAAAAAAGTGTAGAGATTGCGTTAATTTTAGAGATTGCGTTTTTTTTTGTATAAAAAAAGTGTAGAGATTGGGCTTGTTTTAGGATTGCGCTACTTTCATAAAAAAATTGTAGAGATTGCGTTAATTTTAGAGATTGCATTTTTTTTTGTATAAAAAAACTGTAGAGATTGCGTTTGTTTTAGGGATTGCGCTCATTTTATAAAATAATTGTAGAGATTGCGTTAATCTTAGAGATTGCGTTTTTTTTTTGTATAAAAAAGTGTAGAGATTGGGCTTGTTTTTGGGATTGCGCTAATTTTATAAAATAATTGTAGAGATTGCGTTAATCTTAGAGATTGGGTTTTTTTTTGTATAAAAAAGTGTAGAGATTGCGTTAATTTTAGAGATTGCGTTTTTTTTTGTATAAAAAAAGTGTAGAGATTGGGCTTGTTTTAGGATTGCGCTACTTTCATAAAAAAATTGTAAAGATTGCGTTAATTTTAGAGATTGCATTTTTTTTTGTATAAAAAAACTGTAGAGATTGCGTTTGTTTTAGGGATTGCGCTCATTTTATAAAATAATTGTAGAGATTGCGTTAATTTTAGAGATTGCGTTTTTTTTTGTATAAAAAAGTGTAGAGATTGGGCTTGTTTTTGGGATTGCGCTAATTTTATAAAATAATTGTAGAGATTGCGTTAATCTTAGAGATTGCGTTTTTTTTTGTATAAAAAGTGTAGAGATTGCGTTAATTTTAGAGATTGCGTTTTTTTTTGTATAAAAAAAGTGTAGAGATTGGGCTTGTTTTAGGATTGCGCTACTTTCATAAAAAAATTGTAGAGATTGCGTTAATTTTAGAGATTGCGTTTTTTTTTTGTATAAAAAAGGTGTAGAGATTGGGCTTGTTTTAGGGATTGCGCTCATTTTATAAAATAATTGTAGAGATTGCGTTAATCTTAGAGATTGCGTTTTTTTTTTGTGTAAAAAAGTGTAGAGATTGGGCTTGTTTTTGGGATTGCGCTAATTTTATAAAATAATTGTAGAGATTGCGTTAATCTTAGAGATTGCGTTTTTTTTTGTATAAAAAAGTGTAGAGATTGCGTTAATTTTAGAGATTGCGTTTTTTTTTGTATAAAAAAAGTGTAGAGATTGGGCTTGTTTTAGGATTGCGCTACTTTCATAAAAAAATTGTAGAGATTGCGTTAATTTTAGAGATTGCATTTTTTTTTGTATAAAAAAACTGTAGAGATTGCGTTTGTTTTAGGGATTGCGCTCATTTTATAAAATAATTGTAGAGATTGCGTTAATCTTAGAGATTGCGTTTTTTTTTGTATAAAAAAGTGTAGAGATTGGGCTTGTTTTTGGGATTGCGCTAATTTTATAAAATAATTGTAGAGATTGCGTTAATCTTAGAGATTGCGTTTTTTTTTGTATAAAAAGTGTAGAGATTGCGTTAATTTTAGAGATTGCGTTTTTTTTTGTATAAAAAAAGTGTAGAGATTGGGCTTGTTTTAGGATTGCGCTACTTTCATAAAAAAATTGTAGAGATTGCGTTAATTTTAGAGATTGCGTTTTTTTTTTTGTATAAAAAAGGTGTAGAGATTGGGCTTGTTTTAGGGATTGCGCTCATTTTATAAAATAATTGTAGAGATTGCGTTAATCTTAGAGATTGCGTTTTTTTTTTGTATAAAAAAGTGTAGAGATTGGGCTTGTTTTTGGGATTGCGCTAATTTTATAAAATAATTGTAGAGATTGCGTTAATCTTAGAGATTGCGTTTTTTTTTGTATAAAAAAGTGTAGAGATTGCGTTAATTTTAGAGATTGCGTTTTTTTTTGTATAAAAAAAGTGTAGAGATTGGGCTTGTTTTAGGATTGCGCTACTTTCATAAAAAAATTGTAGAGATTGCGTTAATTTTAGAGATTGCATTTTTTTTTGTATAAAAAAAAACTGTAGAGATTGCGTTTGTTTTAGGGATTGCGCTCATTTTATAAAATAATTGTAGAGATTGCGTTAATCTTAGAGATTGCGTTTTTTTTTGTATAAAAAAGTGTAGAGATTGGGCTTGTTTTTGGGATTGCGCTAATTTTATAAAATAATTGTAGAGATTGCGTTAATCTTAGAGATTGCGTTTTTTTTTGTATAAAAAGTGTAGAGATTGCGTTAATTTTAGAGATTGCGTTTTTTTTTGTATAAAAAAAGTGTAGAGATTGGGCTTGTTTTAGGATTGCGCTACTTTCATAAAAAAATTGTAGAGATTGCGTTAATCTTAGAGATTGCGTTTTTTTTTTGTATAAAAAAGTGTAGAGATTGGGCTTGTTTTTGGGATTGCGCTAATTTTATAAAATAATTGTAGAGATTGCGTTTTTTTTTTGTATAAAAAAGTGTAGAGATTGGGCTTGTTTTTGGGATTGCGCTAATTTTATAAAATAATTGTAGAGATTGCGTTAATCTTAGAGATTGCGTTTTTTTTGTATAAAAAAGTGTAGAGATTGCGTTAATTTTAGAGATTGCGTTTTTTTTTGTATAAAAAAAGTGTAGAGATTGGGCTTGTTTTAGGATTGCGCTACTTTCATAAAAAAATTGTAGAGATTGCGTTAATTTTAGAGATTGCATTTTTTTTTGTATAAAAAAACTGTAGAGATTGCGTTTGTTTTAGGGATTGCGCTCATTTTATAAAATAATTGTAGAGATTGCGTTAATCTTAGAGATTGCGTTTTTTTTTGTATAAAAAAGTGTAGAGATTGGGCTTGTTTTTGGGATTGCGCTAATTTTATAAAATAATTGTAGAGATTGCGTTAATCTTAGAGATTGCGTTTTTTTTTGTATAAAAAAGTGTAGAGATTGCGTTAATCTTAGAGATTGCGTTTTTTTTTGTATAAAAAAAGTTTAGAGATTGGGCTTGTTTTAGGGATTGCGCTAATTTCATAAAATAATTGTAGAGATTGCGTTAATCTTAGAGATTGCGTTTTTTTTTTGTATAAAAAAGTGTAGAGATTGGGCTTGTTTTAGGGATTGCGCTAATTTCATAAAATAATTGTAGAGATTGCGTTAATCTTAGAGATTGCGTTTTTTTTGTATAAAAAAGTGTAGAGATTGGGCTTGTTTTAGGGATTGCGCTACTTTCATAAAATAATTGTAGATATTGCGTTTTTTTTTGTATAAAAAAAGTGTAGAGATTGGGCTTGTTTTAAGAATTGCGCTACTTTCATAAAATAATTGTAGAGATTGCGTTAATCTTAGAGATTGCGTTTTTTTTTTTTGTATAAAAAAAGTGTAGAGATTGGGCTTGTTATAAGTTAGGTGCGTTGACAACATCCTTGCATTACTATGTAGGACGATTTTGATAACGTCGATCTTTCGTTCAAATGCCGCATCTCCATTGTAAAGGAAATTAGAGATGCTTTTGAAGCGTGTCCACCTGAACGGGCACAACGTTTACATGAAATGTTTAGCCGCACATCTTTCGGGCCATGGCTCGAGCTTACCAATATTGTACAGGACCCCCTTCTAGTACACATGTTTTTACAGATGGAGGTCGAGAGACCACTGCCGGAGGAATTGTATTTTCACGTGTGTGGGACTCGCATGCACTTTGGTCGTCGTGAGTTCTGTATTGTAACAGGACTCCTTTTCGGACAAATACCCGACCTTCCTACCTTGACAGATGAGTCCTTCGTTAGTAGGGTTTGGCCCGGCCTTGCACCAGGTATCTTGACGTTGAGAACCGTCCTCGAGACGATGAGAACTGGTCTGAGTGCGATATCCGATGAGGATGCTGTGCGTGTTTGCTTGGTGGTGATGGCGGATTTGATGTTCATGGGTCGTGATCCAAGGCTGACGGTTTCCTCTACTGTACTTATCGCTGTCGATGACTTTGAGAGGTTTAACCGCTATCCGTGGGGTAGCTACATCTGGAGTCACTCATACAAAGGACTCCACGGTGCCATCGCCAGACGCAAGCAGAAGAACCAGCACAACAACAAGATGACGTTGAACGGGTTTGCACACGCCCTAAAGGTTAGATAAGTACAATAACATAAATATCAATTCATTAACTAATTTTGCTAATTTTGGATTTATTCTAATGTACTTGTTCAATTTATGTAATTCCAGATATGGATCTTGGAGATGTTTCCTGCCTGCCGGCAAAATTTCACCAAGCGCTCCGACAGGTTGATTAGGGGAACCAAATGGGATCGAGATGCTGTCCTTAGTAAGTCTGCATGCATTGGGATCTTCAACTCAGCTTTGAGCGTACGCCCTCTTACTATATTTTTAATTGTAGTAATTAAAAAACTATTTGTGATTTATATGTCTTATAATTTTTTAGGTTGTTGATGCGCCATATGCGGAACTGAGGCCTACTCAGGATGAGCAGCAGTCGAGTTGGTTTCGACGGAGCGTCGCCTTTTTTGAAAGTTCGGCGGGCAGGCGACCGACAAAGAGGTCCCGACGTAGAGGTCCTGATCTCGATGACAATGATGACGATGATGACGATGATGATGAAGATGACGATGATGGCACGCGACGTCAGGCTCCCCCTAGCTCTAGCTATCAAGCTCCCCCTAGCTTTAGCTATCAGGCTCCTCCTAGCCCCACCTATCAAGCTCCCCCTAGCCCCACCCATCATAGGATGCCTGATATAGACCCATACCAAGATAAGTGGGAGTACATGACCTCCGTGGACAGACGCGTAAGAGACCTCGAGGCCCTCGATATGGCCAGACGCATAAGAGAGCTCGAGGCCCTCACCGCACACCTTCGCCACACTCACGTTAGTGTTTAACTTAATTTGGGGATATTACGCCCAATACTTTAATATTGGTTTGTGTATTGATATTACGTTCCATGATTGTATTAGGTGTCAACGAACATGGCGCCCACTTACACGTCGCCTGGGCAAATGCATGGGTACACGGGTGCGGCATATGCGACCACATCATCCCAGCGAAATGTAGGTTATTTTTTTATTGCGTTTGAAAGTAATTATTAAGAGTGCTCATTATAATCCATGTCACCAGGTTGGGATGACAAGTACGACGCCAGCCTACACGTCGCCGGGGTACACACAGGCGGCAACCGGAGGAAACTACCCTTTCTCGACCCCATCATTCCAGCAAAATGTAAGTTACGACGAGTGCTCATTGTTGTTTTTTTTTTGTTATTACGTTTGAAGATTCTTATAATGACCTACGTCACTAGTTTGGGATGCAGGCGGGGGACTATTACAGACCCCAGATGATGGAGCCGGGGCCGGGGCTGTCCGTCCTAAGCGGGTTGGTGGAAGATTTTTTGGGAACTTCCATCCCTTATTCGATGGGGTCGGAGTCGGGGGTTGACACCACCCAGGCGCGGGTGAGTACTCCGATGGCTGATGATATCATCGATCACCACTTTGAGGATGCTGACATGCCCATACATGAGCCAGATCAGGCAGCACATGAGAGGGCGAGACGGGTCGCTGTTGTGGGGCCAGCCCTTTGTTCCCCATATGTCCAACAAGCTTCGACCACAACAGTACCTAAGAAAAAAACCAAGGCAAGGGTGAAGGCAAAGGGCAAGGGAAAGGATGGGGGAGACACTACGATGACTGACGCGGTAGGGGGAAAAGGTCAGCGAATGGGGCTGGCACTTCACGCTCCGTGGACATCGACCAATTAAATGATGGAGCTTCAAGGATTGACTGGAATGCACCAGATACAACGGAGGATTCGGCGCAGTTTGGGTTAACTGCTTACGATGAACCGATAACGCCTCAGGAGTGGGAGCAGTTTAACAATGCCCAAGCCGCATACTACGCTGCTCATGGAGGAATGCCCCCTCCTACGTATCAATCCAACCAGGGGCCAGGTCTACCAATGTCTCAGGTACTGCCTACCAGGTTGAAAAGGTACTGTGATGAGGCAAATGAAGAGATACGAAATACAGGCAGGACGTGGCTACAAAACATGGAACTTCAGAAGGACAAAGAAGCAACTATTGCGGAGCAGAAGGACCTCCTGGAGAATATGAAGCGCGATGTCAGGGAGAAACAAAAGGAGATTAGAAAGTTAGAAGATGAACTGGTAGACATAAAAGAAAACTACACCGTCATGGAGGAGCATATGAAGGCAAAGGCTGGCTGGGTTACGAAGTGCCGGGAAATCTACCCGTAGTAGGTTTCTCAAAGGGTGGTTGTTGTATGGATGCACTTTAACGTTTAACCTAAGTTTTATTTTATGCATTAATTTTTACTTTATCGATGCTTGAATGTTGTACGGATGCACCATTTCGTTTTCTTTAATTTCAATAAAACGATGCTTTTATGGTTTATCTTTTATTTACACATAATATAATTTCACAATCACGATAAGGTAGATAAAATCAACAATTAACATAATAACAATATCACTTAGCATAGAAGATGAGGTGGTTACAATCAAGGGAAGTCAATGTTAAGGTCAATGCTATCACGCCTTAAAGTTCCATGTGGTTCTAGGTCCGATGACCCTTGAGAGCGAAATCTTTGGCTAGTAGAAGCTCTCCTGGGCACGGTTGAAGGGGCAGGAGTTGGACATTCACCACGAGTATGTCCTACTGCTCCACACCTAGTACACGTTCTCTGTATCGGATCCTCACCACGAGATGGACGTCGATCGTTCTTTCTTGGTCTCCCCGCACGTCTCTTGGTTATTAACGGTGGATAGCATGGCGGAAGGGGGACGTGTGGCAAAACCCATGATTGAGGGGGTCCAACAGGATAGATCAACTCATGATATGTTGACCGGTAAGTACTGGACGTGTAGTAAGATATAGCCAGATCGCTGCAATTTCTACGATTCATTGACCTTGCAGCAGCGATGGCATGACCGCACGGTAAACCAGAATATTGCCATTGGTTACATTCACAAACACCGTTGACCATATCGACAGTCGCGTGATAACGGATATCCCGAACGTTGAACTTACCATGTCCAATCTGACTTACCCTCCACGTCGCAGACTTTCCCGACCTTCTGCTAATTATCTCCTCCGCCATTGGTGTGAGATGATTACGCATTTCATCTACAAATATGTGTTAATTGTGTTACGATTTATACGGAAGACGAAAAATGCAACAAACATATAAGTTAAAGATTTTAGAGTTTATCAACCTCCCTTTCGTCGTCGAAGTTGGTACCACTCTTGTTGAAAATCTCGGAAGTACTCTATAAGGCCGACAATGGGTAACCTGCGTGCAAAACGGGACAGTGCATTCACCGACTCTACACTATTAGAGGTCATTATGTTATACCGTTGTGCAGGGAAATGGGCCCTTGACCACCTCTCTTTACCAGCCTCGTCCATAACTTGTGCTCCACGAGGTACTTCATATCGTAGTGCATTCATGTAGGTCTCGAACTCCCTAATAGTATATGCTTTGCACGCCTTCCAATACGTGGTCTTGTTTGTTGTGATACGTTTGTCCGCGCTTTTCACGTTCATCTCCAAATGTCGACAACATAGGGCGTGAGGGGTGGAGGGGTACACGGCAGAAATTGCCGCACTTATGGAAGGAGCCCTGTCGGACATAAACACCAACCCTTCCGGGGAGCCGATACATTCCCGCAACATGTTCAGAAACCAACCCCACTCCTCCCCCGTCTCGGACTTTCCTACTCCGAAAGCCAAGGGCACAATGTTGTTATTTCCGTCCATGGCAACCGCCAAGAACATCATACCCAGGTAATGCCCCTTTAAATGGGCAGCGTCTATTACAAGGACAGGACGCAAATTTGTCAAAAACGTCCGGATCTGCAATAAACGTATGTGGTTATTATTTGTAAATGTTAAAATTCATAATATGTAAAGCTACGACGATTTAATATACTTACCGCACATCCAAGTGCAGCGAAACACAATTCGAAACGTCCGTTTGAATCCGTCCTTATTCTGGTGCGTGTACCCGGATTCTTCAGCTCCAAGTTATATAAATACGCAGGGAGTCGTTCGTACGACTCCTCGGGAGTGCCTCTCACCATTAGTAGTGCCTTGCAACGCGCACGCCATCCTTGGTGGTAACCAATGTTTATCCCGTACTGTTGATTTATATCGTTGACGATGTCCTTCGGCCGAAATGACCTGCTAGCGTCAAGAAACTTGTCTTTCAGTATGTGGCCCAAAGTCCTTTTGTTGGCCTGCCGGTGGCTAGCATTTAGTTGTGTCCTCGAACATGTGTGTACGTCGTTCAACTTTCTAACGACAAACAACCCTCCTTTAGGGCCCACAGACTTCGCGGACATACTCCATTCACAATTTTGTTGGTCACATACAACCTTGTATCTGCGTTTGTCGGATTTCTTCGCTCTAAACACGAAACCCTCTCGCAAGAACTTCATTCCCAACTGTACGGTCATTTCCTCCTTCGTATGAAATATTTGACCTTCATGTATAGTTGTACTACGATTGTAAGGTGCGGGTTGGTAGGCTGGTATATGGGGGACCGGGTTAGGAAGAGAAGGGGGCATATCAAAATAATCGTTTAACGCACCAAATGATTTATTGCTAGGGGTATATGTTTCTTCGTCCTCGTCATTATCGGTATCTGATCTGTCCAGATCAGATATACCAGTTGTGAAAACATGTGTTTCGTCATCAGCAACTCCAACAAACCGTCTTTTTGGGTCTTCTGCTTCTTCTTCTTCTTCTAGTTGCGTCTCCGGAACAACTTCGGGATAAGATTCGTTAGGACGATATGCATGATCAGAATAAAGTGTGGTGTCGTAGGATGCCTGAAATTGAGAGTCAGGCTCCAGTTGACTACCACCGACATGGATTTCGTCATCATCTTCGTCATCACCTTCGTCATCATCTTCGTCATCGCCCATCGATGGTGCGACATACACAAAAAGTTGTGGAGGTATTTCTGAATCGGCTGCAAGTAGCATAAAACCAAGGATTTCGTCATCGTTGGTTATCTCCATCAGTGAGCCATCTGCACGTCTGAACACCAACTTGCAAGCAACAGAATCTCCGATTCCACACTTTCCCACGACGTAATCGATAAACGTCTTATACGCAACCATTATTGGAATATATACACCACGCTTTGTGTAGCCAATATAATCCCACCCATTGTTGTTTTGCACCCATTGACCATCGAAACATAATAAGACTCTAGTTTTTTGAACAGATGAACTCATTTTTTCAGTAGTATGAAAAATGAAGCAATTCAAGTGGATGTGATGAACGATTTTGCATCTAATCTTACTAATCTTTATAGGAAAAATTGAATGGAGAAAATGAATGTGAACCACATATTCAATGACAATGGTACACTTATTGTATGAGAATCAGACTAAAATGTGGAAAAAAACAGTAAAATCATTCAAAAAATACGTCACAAACAGTTGACCACACATGAAATCATAGGCCTGAAACCCTAATTTTCAAAACCCTAATACGGTTTACACTATTAAACGCGGACCTAACCCTCGTTTGTAACAAAAAACGCGGCCCAAACGCGTACCAGATACGCGTTTTATAGTGAAAAACGCGGACCAAACGCGGACCAAACGCGTACCAAACGCGTACCAAACGCGGACCAAACGCGTACCAGGTCCTCGTGTAGGGGGAAACGCGGCCAAAACGCGGGTCGAGTACGCGTGTAACAGTGAACGCGGCCAAAACGCGTACCAGGTCCGCGTGTAACAGTGAAAAACGCGGACCTAGGGGGTATTTTGGCAAAAATTACAAGATTTGGGGCATTTTGGGTACTGATTTTTCAAAAAAAGGTATTTTAATTAAATTCCCTATTTATTTTAACTTCTAAAAGATTCTTTAACTTTTTCAAAATATAAATATTAGTAAAACATTATGTACATGGAAAATCTTTTATTTTGATAGTATTCTTATTTATCCTTTTTGCAAATAAATTTATACCATATTTACAGCTTATTATTACGTTTGAATTTTATAAAACTACTTATAATTGGCTAATACACACATTCAAATACAAGATAAACTTTAAAATACTTTATAAAACTAAGAGTCAATTACATCTGCTTCCCATGTTTCGATATTTTTTATGACAATGATCTCTATACTATGTTTATTATGGATATGGTCCATGTGGTATTCAATCTATCAAGCCCATGGTCCTTTTGACTAACACCAATAAATAAAAACTCTAGTTATTTCAGGGGCATTTTGGTCTTTTTACATTTTTTTGGTTCTTTTCTATTAGAAAAATGTCCAAAAAATATTATATTATATAATATACATACATAAGCACATACAAAGGCGTTGACAAATCCCATGCCCCTTCCCTTCATCGACCTCTCCCAAACATGAAAATATGACACATTTTCCCGATGGGTTTTTTCATCAACATATAGGTGTTGTTTGTTTTTTAGAAATATCTCTTAATGACACTTAAGTCTAAACCGTTCAGACATTTTTACATTCAGACTGTCTGTTTTTTTCCAGTTTTCAGAACCTCTTAACTCTTAAATACATCTGAAATAAGAAGTGGTGACCTACATTTTTAAAACATCTTATCGCCGCCTCATTTCATATGCTATCCTTTCTCTCAAAACGCCTCCAAACGTTACAAAAACAAACAATTTTATTGATTCAGATTTCAGACTTCAACACCACCTGTTATTAATCAGAAGTAAAATAAGACTTCAGACCTCTTAAAAACAAACGCCATTATAGTCTCTTCTCCTCTTATGAGATTATTGGTATGGAACAAACAAGCAAATTGGTCTTGTGAAAGTAGCTGAGATTAGACATCTCATGTTGCCTTCCCTTCTATAGCCACAAGAGATCACCTCCAACCCACCCCTCCCCTTCTATCTCTATCTCTCATAACATTGTATATAAATATAACACACACACACACACACATATATATATATATATAATTTCTTATGAGGGAAAAGACAAAAAAAAAAGTTGTAAAAGAACCAAAATATCATTTGACTTAACTGAGTTAACATAAAAATTTTAACAGTGTTAGTTAGGGTACCATGACCATGACAAATTAAATACCACGAGGACCAAATTCATAATAAACATAGCATAAAAACGCTAGTCATAATAAATATATAGCATAAATAAATTATATTGTTCCATTTTCCAAATAGTTTTTAGATTGAATTTGTTTTAAATAATTAAAGTTAAAAGTTTTACAGCAAGTAAGATTTTAGATATTATAATTAAATGTTGAGATATATTTAATAAAAAATGTAAAGAATATTGATAGATGTGACAAGAGGAAGAGGGGGGCACGAATGAGTTAAGTTATGTTGGGTACTTTGCAGGGTCCATGACAACAACACCACTCCTATCCTATCTATATATTTAACATTTATTTATATCATCTCATATAACATATAATTAACATGTCAAAACAACCAACTACTTATTTATTTATTTTTCTTAAT
Source organism: Arctium minus (assembly GCA_954870635.1). Classification (NCBI taxonomy): domain Eukaryota; kingdom Viridiplantae; phylum Streptophyta; class Magnoliopsida; order Asterales; family Asteraceae; genus Arctium; species Arctium minus. Next base: position 289,677 of record OX941089.1, on the reverse strand, counting down.
TAATTCACCTCACATTCAGCCCATTCGAAAATCATCATACGAATCAAACACCGGTATGTAGAAATATTTGAAATAATATTGATTTAACCATGTAAAGTTATATTTATTTCAATTTTCTATTTACTTTGTAAAATCTATTTTTAGAAGTGAACTGTAATTCCATAAATAATGATATTATTACTTTATTAGGTTGGGTATTTGGGTTCAGTTAGACTTGACCTAATTCCAACCGGTTAATTAATGGATTGGCGTGTTGTCTCAAATGCGTTTACTCTCGAGTTGGGTTGGTCGAATTTTTGGACGATGCTATTTTTCGTAACCATTGTCAAACCCTAATGATACACACACACACAACCCGGGAGAGAGAGGGGGTCTATTTCAAATACAAATCAAATATTTGTTACAAACTATTTTTCATGTGTTATTTCATATATGAAAAAACAAAAGTGAAACATGTATTGTTCATACAATATTATTCCATATATAAAACTTTTGGACTATGTTGCATGTGGAAAAGAACATCAATATATATATACATTTTAAATAGAAACACAAACATATAAACACACATAATGATAAAACACGTGTAACAATATGAATCATAGATTAAAAACTCGTTACATATTAGTTTTGTATATTTGTCTATTTGATATCAATTTTGTATTATAATATATATATATATATATATATATATATATATAATAGAAAGCAGGGTCGTTCCTAAGGATTTTGATGCCCTGTGCGAGATACTAAAAAAATGCCCCTAAGCGATTTTAAGTAAATGAAACGACAAAATCATCAACTAATTCTTCAACTGAATTTTCAATATTGTCAACAAACTCATTGAGATTTTCAGGCACATTTTCAGACCTAACAAAATATCTATTTAATGATCCCTATAAAGATTGAGCAATTTATTGCTGTTTTTTTTTTCTTTTTCTATTTTGTGCACATGAAGGTTGTGATCTAGGAAACATGTTTACTACTAGTCGAGTATAGAAGGATAAAATCTGGATTAAGATCGTGCTTCGTTCTTTTCTAGTTTTCCCTTTTCCAAATTAGTATTGGTACACCAAAACCTTTACTTCAATCTGCAACTTAAAAGACAAGTAAAAACTATAATTAGTTTAACGAAAGTTGTAAACAAAATTCAAAAGACCAAAGTAACTCAGTAAGCCATTGACAAAAATCACAAAATCAGTAAGCCAAAGTTGTAAGCCATTGACATAACTAGTAAACCAAAGTCGTAAGCCATTGACATAATCAGTAACTCAGTAAGCCATTGACAAAAATCACATAATCAGTAAACCATTGTCAAAATAAGCCAAAATCAGTAAGCCATTGACAAATGAGCTTTAATTTCATCTTCTTAAAACTAGGTTTTTTCCCCAAATTTCCACCATTATCAATTGTAAACACAATGAAATAGATTATCAGTAACCACACAAAAGTTTCTAAAACTAGGGTTTAATTATCAATTATCAGTAAACCACACAAAAATTAAAAATTGGAAATACAATGAATTTAGAGTTTAGAAACAAAAAGTATACCTGGGACAGTGGGACTTGGGAAGAAAATCAAAAAACAACTCAACAAGAAATAGCAATCTTCTAGTGTTCCACAGAAGCACAACCTCACAGATTGGGAAGAACCGAAGAAGTGAATAACCGACAATGAAATATTAAGAACTAAAGCACATAAGTCAGAACTAACAGAAGAAATCCACTTGAGATTTGAGAAACAACGAAAGATTGAGAGTTGCCTTTGCTAAATGCCTAAATTGGTCGCATAGGTGAGACAGTGATGTGAATCGGCCGTATATCTTGTATATATAGTCACCGACGGCCGACGGCAAGCATCGGTCCATACATCGTCGGCCTAACGGCCTTGATCCTGTGCCCTCTGGAAGTGGAACGCCGTATTGAAAATCGGAAGAGTCGATGTCGATCGACGCTAGAAGGCAGAAGCTTAAGAACGTTATTTATTTATTTTTTCATTACTTTTTTTTTCATTCTCCAATAAACAAATATGGGCTTTGAATTTTGATATTAAAAATACAAACCTACCAATAACCAAATATGGACTTTGATTTTTTTTTAGCCCAAACCCAAATTATTAAACCTATACTACTGATATATAAAAATTTGATGCCCCTATCGGCTTTGATGCCCTGTGCGGCCGCACGGGCTGCACGGCCCCAGGGCCGGGCCTGATAGAAAGTTAGAGAGAAAGAAGTAAAAAGAATAAACTACTCTTGAGCTAATGGACATTTTTAATGAGTGTTAGTCAAACAAAGGGACCAAATCTGAAAGAAAATATAAACTTACAATGACCACTAGTGTGATGCATGAATAAAATTCAAAGACGAAAGTAGATAGTTTAAAAATGTAATTGTGTAAAAATTAAAAAGAAAAATACGAAATGATCCTTTGAGAATGTGATAACTGCATGTTTAGCCCCTTAATAAAATAATGGACGTTGTCAGTCCCTTAATGAGAAGTGGTCCACTGGGCACTGGATGGTATGGTAATGGTTGCCATTCCATGCTCTAAAACAATTTGTCTGTTTCACCCTTTAAAAATAAGAATTCATGCAACAATTTCAGAACCCAATCGTATAATATATAAATTGTATACATATACATAACTTAATTTACTTATACCAAATTCTATATTATAAGATATGGAGAGTTGCCATTAAATGTATGACACCCGTATGTATATATCTAAAGGATGTATGCAACCATGATATTAATGTATCATTCATTATACGACCAAAAAAATATAATAATATAATGTCATGTCATGTGATATATATATATGGGGGTGAGTTTTTTCATTGTGCACATGAGAACAAATCTTAACCATTGATCAAAACTTAGAAAATTAATTAATGGTTGATATATAATAAGGTTAATTGGGAATTAAGAACAAAATTGTAATTTTGAATAAATGTCTGCCTTCTTTGACTTTTTATTTTTATTTTTAATTAAAAAAATTTACCCCCTTAAATTTTAAAATAATTTATCTTAAAAATTAATAATATTTTAATCAAACAAATTACATCAAAAAAACGAGAATTTTGTGCTCTTCGATATGACATCCATCTCGATATAGTTTTTTTTTTCGTTTTAACCGTTTTTTACGTGAAATTTTATATACGTGTTATATTCATTATGAATATGCATGCACGTCTTCGGGTGTCCACATTCAGTATGAATAACAAAGGTGAACGTTCATTCACTATTCATGATGAATAATATTGTATGCAGGATGAATAATACAATATTCAGAATTTTTTCGTTTTAACCGTTTTTTACGTGAAATTCTATATATGTGTTATATTCATTATGAATATGCATGCACGTCCTCGGGTGTCCACATTCAGTATGAATAACAAATGTGAATTTTCATTTACTATCCATGATGAATAATACAGTATTCAGGATGAATAATACAATATTCAGGATGAATAATACACGAATCCATGATTCATGTATTATTTATCATGAATCGTGTATTATTCATCCTGAATATACTATCACTACAAAACAGAGGCTTATCACCGACGGAATAATCCGTCGGTGATCCGTCGGTAAAATGGAATTCCGTCGGTGATCCGTCGGTAAATGTCCGTCGGTATAAAGGTGGTCGGCATTCAGATCACCGACGGATATTACCGACGGAATACCGACGATTCTATTTTCCGACGGATCTCCGACGGTTACCGACGGTGTGGTTATTTTCGACGGATCACCGACGGTCGCCATTTAGCGACGGATTACCGACGGTTATTTTCCGACGGATTATTTCCGACGGATTTAGCGACGGAATTCCGACGGGTATTTATTAAAAAAAATAATTAAAAATTAAAATTTTCCAGTTTTTTATCCTGTACAAAACCTGTCAAATTTTAAATATTACTAATTCTTAAAGTGTACAAAATATCTATAAATACATAAATATAATCCTACGGAGGGGGAAAGGGGTGCTGACTGTTAAACTTGATCATGAACGCGTCAAACTGAGCCATTCGTTCCCGCATTTGTCTCTTCTCTACTTCATCTCTATCCATTCGCTCCTGAATCCCGATCCTCTCTGCTTCTTCTCTCTGTAGTCGCTCCTACAACTGGATCCTCTCTGTTTCTTCTCTCTGTAGTCGCTCCTGCAACTGGATCCTCTCTGTTTCCTCTCTCTCTAACCTCTGCCTCAGCTCCTCCAACTGAAATTCAACATTTGACAAACATATATAGAACAATGTCAGACAACATTTAACAAACATATGATTAACAATGTTAAACAGCATTTGTCAAGCATACCTCCTCATCGCGACGGTCGCGCATGCTCCCGCTCGAACTAGCACCTGAATCACCGGTCATAGCATAATAGGGATCCTGACTGGTCCCCCATCCAAAAAGACGACCCTTACGCCGTCCTCCGACACTACGCTCCCACAACTCGGCGTCATTGGGAGGTACAGTGCCGGGAGATAAGTCCGGGTACTCCTCCTCCCTAACCCGATGGTAGGCATCCTACAGTTTACCAAATTAGACATTGTCAAGTCAACTAACCTATAGAAAATTCGGCAGCATTTCAACCGTGATTTGAACATATATCCATGACCTGCTTTTATCAAAACAATCCTATCGTATGCCCAACAATGGCAGCCCAAACTAAGTTTGCTATAATTTCTATCGATCTTATAAAACAAACAAATATCGAGCCATGCATAATTGAACTTACCGCCATATGAGACGCCTTTGGGTAAACGTAGATCGGAGGATCCATGGACGGACCAGTCGCACCCGGAACAAGTTTCCTGTTGGTGCAGTGTGTAGCCTCCCAAACCTTGTCGCTGGTAGGCTCACGGCCCCATGCATCTCTCTACAATACACAACTTAAATTGTTAGTAGGTAATAAAATCATGTATATAGTACATATATTCATCAATTATATACATTTAGTCTAGTGTATGATAAATTACCAAGCGATCCCGATGCATAGGGATACTAATAGATCCAGTACAGTGTCTGGATGTCATCCCCTCATACTCGGTGGCCCGATTGGCCGAAACTACACGCCGGAACGCGTCGGGGTTCCATACCTGTTAAAAAGAAGACATAAATCAATATAAATCCTAGTACAACCAGATACAAGTATTCAAAACAAAACAAACCTGCTCAATCATCTGGACCCAAAACTCACTCCGGATCCACACTGGAGGGTGTGGCGCAAGAATCCTGTAGTCACGTCCGTCGAACTGGACACCATCAATGGCTAAAGCCCTTTCCTCGGCGAAGACACGTGCATCTCTCATCATGTCGGCATACCTATTATTTAGGTGACGCCGAAATGCAGCTAATACGTCGGCGTCCATTTCAGGAGGCCGACTATAATACAACTGCAAACACATTGTTTAGATTAAGTAAAAATAAATCCACTCAATAAGTTAAATAGAGTAAAATACATACCCAAAATCGATCCAGCAACCGTGGATAGTGCTCATTAGGGACATTCCTAAAATGAGCCCAAGGACCATCAAACATGGACTTAAAGACGACAATGGCCCTCCGGATTGCCGACTTGTCCTTAAACCTTCACAATTGTAAAATATACAACATAAAAAACATTAGGATCGGTTTATTATGTACTAGAATAAATAATATATCACATCTACTTACCCGCCCGCTTCAGACAACAAAAGTGGCGGTCGCTGACTCGGCTTGGGCGTCTGTGATGCCACATTTGGGCCTCTAACCCTCTAGCCCGCTGCTCTGTCATCGGACTGGATTTAATCTAGTCCGTCATCGGTGAACTCATCGGCGTGGGGGTCACCACGCCCGGCGGAGCTGCTACTGCCCCTACCCCTATTACCCCTACTACCTCTACTACCCCTAGAAAGGTGTCCCGACATCTAGATCATAAAGAATGGTTAACACAAAATCATATAAGTGTACATAAATCATAAGACCCAAAAATGTCTACATAAGAACAGCAAAATAGAGAATGTTTAACACGGAAAATGTCTACATAAGAACGACAAAATAGAGAATGTTTAACACGGAAATGTCTACATAAGAAAGACCCACTAGTTATCAGACGAGTGATCAGATAACATAAGTTCATCTTCGTTATCTTCATCATCATCCATATCTTTAAATTCTTCTTCCTCGTCGCTAGCTTCGTGATCTGATGCATCTTCCTCGCTAGCTTCGTCATTTGTGGCGACTACGTTGAGCTCCCCAGTGACAAGAGGGACGGAATCGAGGTCCTCATTTACCCAGTTGTTTGTATTATGAATTACCCGTTCGTTGGTTTGAAAGAACGGTTCTCCATCCACGTTATCATCATCCAACACATCGATAGCCTTTTCTGCAACTTCATATATTCCACGGGTTTGGTCTTCACAACTGCCCACCAGTCCTTTAAATCCTTACTTCCTGAAGGATAGGGTGTGTAATACACTTGTTCCACTTGTGATGCTAGGACGTAATAGTCCTCACCTCTGAGTCTAGACTTGTATTTGATATCAACCAACCCATGTTTAGGGTCGACTCTAACTCCATCTGGACTATCAAACCATGTACACTTGAACAAAACTACAACACAATAGCCCACACCGTAATACTCCACCTCTAACACGTCGTCCAACAATCCGTAATAGTCAAACTCGGAGTCGTCATAACAAAATCCTCTCACACATACGCCACTATTATGTGTGACACACCCAACAACATGTGTAACCGTGCTTCATCAAATGCAACCTCACGTCAGTCCTTTCTTTATAGCGTAAGTTTTGACATTTCTTACAAGGGCATCTAATACGAAGCACTATCCCATCACGTGTAGGTTTCCTTTCAACAGTCCTTTCATCGGCATATGCATAGTCCAAAAAACTGTCCATTGCAACAATATAGTCGACGTTAAGAAACCCCCGACTGTCGTTCTTTCTATACATCCATCCTCTATCTGTCGACATATTCAATCACTACAACAAAGAAAGAAGTAGTTAATCGACATAATCAAGATAGAGGTGGTGTAATGGTTTGACTATTGAAAAGTCACACCGTAGGTTTAGATGAGCTTTGGATGACTTTAAAACCCTACGTGTAATGGTTTGACTATTTAAAAGTCAAACCATAGGTGTCAATGAAGTTAGAAGTCTATTGAACACTACATGTAATGGTTTTCCTTCTTGAAAGTCAAACCATTGGTTTAGAGGAGTTTTGGATGACTCTAAAACTCTTAGTGTAATGGTTTGACTATTGGAAAGTCAAAACGTAGGTTACAATCAAAGAAAGGTGTTTTGGAAAGTTTAAAAACCCTACGTGTAATGGTTTGACTATTTAAAATTCAAACCGTAGGTGTCAACGAAGTTAGAAGTCTATTGAACACTACGTGTAATGGTTTGCCTTCTTGAAAGTCAAACCATAGGTTTAGAGGAGTTTTGGATGACTCTAAAACTCTAAGTGTAATGGTTTGACTATTGGAAAGTCAAACCGTAGGTTACAATCAAAGAAAGGTGTTTTGGAAAGTTTAAAAACCCTACGTGTATTGGTTTGACTATTTAAAAGTCAAACCGTAGGTGTCAACGAAGTTAGAAGTCTATTAAACACTACATGTAATGGTTTGCATTCTTGAAAGTCAAACCATAGGTTTAGAGGAGTTTTGGATGACTCTAAAACTCTAAGTGTAATGGTTTGACTATTGGAAAGTCAAACATATGTTTTTTAAAATTTTGGCGGCATAACGGCTATAAAATGAATATTTCCATATATCAACCTAATGTTTGCCCAACAATTGGCAACCCAACTAAAATAAATAAATAAAATCAAGTATAATCAAATCCTAAATCATAACAAATGTCTCCATTTATCAACCTAATGTTTGTCCAATAAATGACAACCCAAATAATTAATATCACAAGTTTATCAAACCAAATCATACCAAAACATTTGATATATTCATGCTCATAACAATGGTTTTCATAAGCTAAAAGAACTCATATCAATTTCAATCTACAATATATACCCATATCAATTTCAATCTACAATATACTCATATCAATTTCAATCTACAATAAACTGTCATAATTATAATTATCCATAGTTGTCATATATCCCAAAAACAAACATAACGAAAAGGTTTGGGTTTACAAACATAACAAATATCAAATAATTCCATTACTACTATACTCAAATTTTCCTATTAAATGACAACATAAATTAATTAAGGAATAACGTTTAAAATTATTTTGGTACCTTAAATCACGTCAAGAAGTCGGGAGTCCATCGTGTGTATGTGTATGTCTATGAAGCGGCACCAAATTTCACTCAATTTCAATCTACACACACAAAAACACAGATTCATTAACAAAAAACACAACATATTCATTACACACACACACACACACAGATTCATACAAACACACACACAAATTCATACATACACACACACATAAATGAAGATATAAAGATATGGGTTTAAATAGAAATTGATATATAAGTTGTTGAAATACATAGATTCATACACAAACAAACACACACACACAGATTCATACATACACACACACATAAATAAAGATATAAAGATATGAGTTTAAATAGAAATTGATATATAAGTTGTTGAAACACATAGATTCATACACAAACAAACATACACACACAGATTTATACCCAAATCAGGAGGTCGCCGGCGACAGGGGCCGTCGCCGAAGACAGGGGCCATCGCCGGAGGGGATGGAGGTCGCTGGCATTCGAGTGAGAGGTCGTCGAGAGAGAGAGGTATAGATTGATATCGAGAGACGAGAGGAAGAGACGAGAGACTGAGAGAGGGAGACGAGGGAGACGAGAGTGAGAGCGACAGTGAGATGGAGGTCGAGAGAGGGAGAAATCGACAGATTAGGGCTTTAAAGCCCGCTATTTTTTTTAGAATTTTCGGACATTCACTGACGGATTTCCGACGGAAATTCCGTCGGTGATTACCGATGGATAATTGTTTTTTATTAAATAAATTAATTTTGAATTAAAATTATATTTAAAACTATAATTAATAAATAAATTATTAATTAATATATTATTTAATATTAAAATTAATAAATAAATTATTAATTAATTTATTTATCAAAGTATATTTAAAATTATTAATTAATTTATCAAATTGTATTTAAATTGACTAAAATACCCCTGAAGTAATTGGGCTTTAAACGAATCCGGTTAGATCAGGGACCAAATGTGATCAGTTAGGCTTTAACGTACCCAGTTGGGCTTTAAACGAATCCGGTTGGGTTTTAATGGATCTGGTTGGGCTTTAATAGATTTAGTTGGGCTTTAATGGATTCAGTGGGGCTTTAACGTTCCCAGTTGGGCTTTAACTTATCCAATTGGGCTTTAACGTACACATTTGGGCTTTAATATACCAGTTGCTTTTAATGAATCCAGTTAGGCTTTAACGTACCCGGTTGGGCTTTAATGGATCTGGTTGGGCTTTAATGGATTTAATTGGGCTTTAACGTTACCAGTTGGGCTTTAATGGATTAAGTGGGGCTTTAACGTTCCCAGTTGGGCTTTAACGTATCCAATTGGGCTTTAACGTACACAGTTGGGCTTTAATATACCCAGTTGCTTTTAATGGATCCAATTAGGCTTTAACGTACCCGGTTGGGCTTTAATGGATCTGGTTGGGCTTTAATGGATTTAGTTGGGCTGTAACGTTACCAGTTGGGCTTTAATGGATTCAGTAGGGCTTTAACGTTCCCAGTTGGGCTTTAACGTATCCAATTGGGCTTTAACGTACACAGTTGGGCTTTACTGAATCCAGTTGGGCTTTAATATACCCAGTTGCTTTTAATGGATCCAGTTAGGCTTTAACGTACCCGGTTAGGCTTTAATGGATTTAGTTGGGCTTTAACGTTACCAGTTGGGCTTTAATGGATTCAGTGGGGCTTTAACGTTCCCAGTTGGGTTTTAACGTATCTAATTGAGCTTTAACGTACACAGTTGGGCTTTAATGAATCCAGTTGGGCTTTAATATACCCAGTTGCTTTTAATGGATCCAATTAGGCTTTAACGTACCTAGTTGGGCTTTAAACGAATCCGGTTGGGCTTTAATGGATTTAGTTGGGCTTTAAACGAATCCGGTTGGGCTTTAATCCGATTGATCACATATGTACATACATACATATTACATACATGATCACATACATACTATACATGGTGTACATACATTCATGATCACATACATACATGTGTATATACATACATGAACACATATGTACATGTACATACATACATGATCACATATGTACTATACATGTACATGATGTACATACATACTATACATGGTGTACATACATTCATGATCACATACATACATGTGTATATACATACATGAACACATATGTACATGTACATACATACATGATCACATATGTACTATACATGTACATGATGTACATACATACTATACATGGTGTACATACATTCATGATCACATTCATGATCACATACATACATGTGTATATACATACATGAACACATATGTACATGTACATACATTCATGATCACATACATACTATACATGATCACATACGTACTTGTATATACATACATGATCACATATGTATTATACATGTACATGATGTACATACATACTATACATGGTGCATGTACATATATTCATGATCACATACGTACATGTGTATATACATACATGATCACATACATACATGTGTATATACATACATGAACACATATGTACATGTACATACATACTATACATAATCACATACATACATATATACATATATATACACACATACATGATCAAAGAAAAAATAAATATTTATTAAATTATTAAATTTACCGACGGATTCTTAAATGCCGTCGGTAATCCGTCGGTAATTTAAACGGACACCCTAAAAATAGGGATAACAAAATCCGAAAAAAAAAACGGACATAAGGTATACAAATTGCCATAGTAAGAGCCTCCCAAAAATGGGGAATATATAAATAACCTGTTTAATCACAATTGTAATTTAAACGGACACTAAATAACAACCAACTAATCTAATTTCTACAACTAGAAAAGAGATTACAAAAGGGTTGTCATCTATAAACCCAACGGTTCACTTTCATAAGTATAATATGTCCATATACAAAAATCCCCAAGCTCTCACCCCAAAGCAACTAAGCCTTCTTAGGACCGGCGCCGCTAGAACATGAGATACACATCGACACCAAACAAGTGTTAGGCCAAAAAGCCTAGTGAGTTGAACAATAATAAGCATGCATGAACAGTTACAATTCTTATCAGCAGTTAACCAGTGTTCAATATATGTGGAGTCATTAGGGGAGACCCAAAGCACCAATCAAGTCCCACCCAAGAGTCGATATACCTTGATGCCCTTAACAAGGAACACCCCAAAGGCCCGGTACACCCGAAGACTATCGCTAAGAAAATTCCCCGAATGGCGGAGGTCTAGGCACATACCATCACAGTGGCGCCCAAGACTACATCCTCCTAGTGTACTGACTTGCTTCATCCACATAACGCATATAGGAGGTCCTTTAAGTGTATTTCAACCCAACATATTTCAATACCAACTACGATTACAATATTACCATCCTATCCTCATGCAGTCCAACAAAAGACCCAAATGACACTTATATTCATCATGCATATAAATATGTCATCAAAGTGGCATTCCAACTAAAACCATCATAATACCCATACATGCGTACATTTCATATCAAGTTGATCACATTGTGTATCCATGAGAAAATCCCCAAATAATGATACCCATAACATAAGGCATATCATATCACCAATATCTATATTTCCAACTATTTTCATCAAGAAATCCCAAATACTTGAACATATAGAGATAAAATAGCAAATAGAAGATTATGATGTGTATCTAGTTTTAACAAAGGTTTAGTAAACTCACAATCTAGGTTTTTGGACCAAAACCTAGAAAAGTGTCAAACCCTAGAAGTTGGAGGAGATGAGACTTGAAGATGAGAAGTGGTTGATCTTGAAGAAACCCTAGCTAAACTCCTTGGAAGACAATAAATGCAAGCACCTCAACCCCTAACTACCAAATGGGTTGATATTAATGTGGATTAGGGTTTGGGAGTGAAAGAAGTTGATGTTAGGGTCTCAAAATCGCCCAAGGAAAAAGAGGGAAGGAGAGAAATAAATACAAATTTGTACAAAGATCCCATTTAAACCAAAAACCCCGTCGGCGACAGTGCCTGGCGACAATGCCCAGGGCACTGTCGCGTGTCACAGTCGCAACCTCCCCCGAGGCTACGGTACACTACTCGCGACCTTGACACGGCGACAGTGACCATGTCACAGTCGCGTGTCACAGTCGCCGCACACACCACACTCGCGGTACACCCCTCGCGACATTGACATGGCAACAGTGACCATGTCACAGTCGCGAGTCATAGTCGCGCAGTCCCCAAACGTCCCGAGAGTTGACCAGTTTCGATAACGAGCGCGAGCTTTGAACGATTAAAGATGGTAAATCAAATTATATGACATGTCAATATAATAACGTTCATAAAATGCACACAAAGGCTCATATACTCACATAGGCACAATTAATACATTAAGGGAGACAAAATATTTACCTTGAGAATTTCCGGGTGTTACAATCCTCCCCACCTAAATGGGATTTCGTCCCCGAAATCTTAACCTAGGCAAACAAGTGAGGATAACGCTTCTTCATATCATCTTCGGACTCCCAAGTAATGTTAGCACCCCGATGATGCTTCCATTGAACTTTAACCATAACCACGTATTTATGCCTCAACTTCTTTACTTTCGATTCTAAAATCGACTCCGACTCTTCCACACATCGATTTCCATTGTCCACCCGAATTTCCAACAAAGGAATCACGCTTTCCTCCTCGGCTAGACACTTCCGAAGGTAACACACGTGAAATGTAGGATGTATCCCATCCATTTCCAGCGGTAAATCCAACCGATAGGCTTGCAAACCAATCTTTTCGAAAATAACGAATGGCCCAAGGAAACGAGGACTAAGCTTCCCACGCTTCCCGAAACGTATGATCCCCTTCCACAGAGAAACCTTCAACATGACCCGGTCACTCACTTGAAACTCAACCGGTCTTCTCTTCTTGTCCGCAAAGCTCTTTTGTCGGTCTTGCGCCGCCTTTAGTCTTTTTCGAATTTCTTTCACCTTGTCCGCCGTCTCTTGCACTATTTCCGGCCCGGCGAATTGATTTTCGCCCGCTTCTAGCCAACAAACTGGGGTCCTACACTTCCGTCCATACAAAGCCTCGAACGGTGCCATTCCGATACTAGAATGGTAACTATTGTTGTACGCGAACTCTACCAAAGGTAGGTGTGAGTCCCAACTTCCCCCGAAGTCTATTACACACGACCTCAACATATCTTCTAGCGTCTGGATCGTCCTCTCGCTTTGACCATCCGTTTGAGGATGATATGTCGTGCTCAGATTCAGTCTAGTGCCCAACTCCTTTTGCAAACTAGTCCAAAAGTTCGAAATGAAACGACTATCCCAATCCGATACTACAGATTGCGGAACTCCGTGCCTTGACACCACCTCGTCGATGTACAGTTTAGACAACTTATCTATTGGCAAGGTCTCCCGCATCGTAAGAAAATGCGCGCTCTTGGTCAACCGATCCACGATCACCCAAATTGTATCGTGACCACGTAAGGTCTTTGGTAGCTTCGTCACAAAATCCATGGTGATGTTGTCTCATTCCATTCGGGAATGGACAACGGTTGCAAACTTCCATACGGCCTTTGATGCTCCGCCTTGACTTGAAGGCACGTGACACACCTCTCCACGTAGTTAGCCACATCCAACTTCATCACCAACCACCAATAATTTAATTTTAAGTCTCTATACATCTTGGTACTACCGGGATGTATAGAATACTTCGACTTGTACGCGTCCTCTTGAAGTAACTCACGATTTCCACTCAACTTCGGCACCCAAATACGACCTTGAAAGAGTTTAAGCCCGCGACTATCTTCCGTCAAAAGTTCCCTTTGCTTCACCATGACCTCGGGCTTGAGATTTTGCTCTTTGAGCGCTTCTACTTGCCACGACTTGATGTTTTCCATCAAACTTGATACCACGTCGATTCTTATAAGGGACAATTTAACACCACCATCATGGCTTCTCCGGCTCAATGTATCCGCCACCACATTGGCCTTACCGGGATGGTAGAGTAGATCACAATCATAATCCTTTAGAAGTTCAAGCCATCTTCTTTGCCGCATGTTGAGTTCCTTTTGATCGAAGATGTACTTGAGACTCTTGTGATCCGTGAAGAGAGTGCACTTGGTCCCATACAAGTAATGTCGCCACAACTTCAACGCGAAAACCACCGCCGCTAGCTCCAAGTCATGAGTCGGATAATTCTTCTCATGGTCCTTTAACGACGCGTAGGCTATTACTTTCCCCCTTTGCATTAGGACACACCCAAGCCCCATCTTGGAAGCGTCACTAAACACAACAAAGTCTTCCGATCCCTCGGGTAAGGACAAGATCGGCGCTTCGCACAACTTCTTCTCGAGCGTCTGAAAGGCTTGCTCTTGTGCATCGGTCCAAAGAAACTTGACGTTCTTCCTTGTAAGAGAAGTGAGAGGTGTAGCTATCTTGGAAAAGTCTTGAATGAAACGTCGGTAGTAACCCGCTAAACCCAAGAAGCTTCGGATCTCTGTTGGACTTGTTGGAGGCTCCCAACTCATCATTGCCTCGATCTTTGCCGGATCCACTTTTACCCCGTCCTTTGATACCACATGCCCCAAGAATTGCACCTCTTGAAGCCAGAATTCGCACTTCGAGAATTTCGCGAACAGTTTCTCCCTCCTTAGAACTTCTAATACTTCCCGTAAGTGTTTTCCATGCCCGGACTCATCCTTTGAATATATTAAAATATCGTCGATGAAGACGATCACGGATTTATCCAAGAATGGGCGACACACACGGTTCATCAGATCCATGAACACGGCCGGAGCGTTGGTTAAACCGAAAGGCATCACCAAAAACTCATAATGACCGTATCTCGTCCGGAAAGCTGTCTTCGGAATGTCTTTGTTCTTCACTCTCACCTGATGATAATCGGACCGAAGATCAATCTTCGAGAAACATCCCACGCCTTGTAGTTGATCAAAAAGATCGTCGATGCGAGGTAAGGGATACTTGTTCTTCACCGTGACTTTGTTTAACTCCCGATAATCTATGCACATCCGCATGGATCCATCATTCTTCTTCACGAACAGCACCGGTGCTCCCCAAGGCGATGAACTCGGTCGAATGAAGCCCTTCTCCAGCAACTCTTGAAGTTGCGTCATCATCTCTTTCATTTCTATCGGTGCCAAATGATATGGAGCACGATCTATCGGAGCCGCTCCCGGTGTGAGGTCAATCCGAAACTCCACTTGCCGCTCCGGCGGTAATCCGGGTAAATCTTCCGGAAAGACGTCCGGATAACCTTGCACCACCTCCACATCTTCTACCGACTTCTTTTCTTTCTTCGCGTCCACAATGTAGGCCAAGTACGAAGGGTAACCCTTCGCTAAAAACTTGCGAGCCTTAAGAGATGATATAATAGGATTATTCCTCTTTCCTTTCTCCCCATAAATGATAGCCACACCCTTTTGCAGTAATGGCACTTGGATCATCTTTTTGGAACAAAAGATGTCCGCCTTATGCCTTACTAACCAATCCATACCTATGACTACATCAAATCCTCATATAGCCATAGGTAATAAATCCACTCCAAAAGAACTCCCATCGATCTCTAGAGTGCAATCACAAAAACGATCACGAATGATCACTTGATCCCCATTAGCTACTTCTACTACTAATGCATCGGGAATGACACTAATAGGAATAGTGAATTGCTTACAGAAGGTATTCGACACAAAAGAACACGTAGCACCCGAATCAAACAAAACACGAGCTGGTAAGGAGTTTACTAGGAACGTACCCGAAACGACATCTGCGGTCTCCTTTGCCTCTTCGGTAGTCATCCGGAAAGCTCGACTCGGTGCCCTTGATGGTTGCTCGACCCTAGCCGTCGAACCCACCGAATTTCCACCAACTCCTCTAACTAGCCTTGGTCACTCTCGCTTCATATGCCCCGGTTCTCCGCATTCATAACATACCGACCCACGGAGGGAACACTCTTGAGTTGTGTGATTTTTCTTACTACACTTGTTACACCCGGCTGGACCGGAGCGAGTCCTTGTAGCGCACGGCCCCGAGTGCTTTGACCTGCACTTGTGGCACCACCGATCTTCACGGCGTTGATCACCCGTTCTCCCGCTTACCAAGGGTCTTGATTGACGAACGGGCCCCGATGGCCCTTCCCACTTCCGTTTCTCACCAACATGCTTCTTCTCATCTCTTTAGGCATTGATGTCATCCTCAACGAGTAAGGACTCCTCGATAACCTCTTACAGAGTCGAACACTTGGCATTCCTTACCGTCATTCGCATCTCGTCCGGTAACCCTTGATGATATGCGTTAATCTTTGACCTTTCATCGGGGACTAGATGTCCCACCAAGTTTAGTTTTTCCAAAAAGAGTTTGGAGTAGCCAACAACAGACAGATTCCCTTTCTTCAGATCTTGGAACTCCCGCTCCAACTTGTCCATCGAACACTCGCTACAATACTTGTCCATAATCTTCTCCTTGAACACCAGCCAAGTTAACTTAGCCATAACTTCAGGAGTGAGGACTGATCCAGTGAGATTCCACCAAATCAAAGCCTCTCCCCGAAGTAGTTGAGAAGCAAACTTGACCCGTTGAGAGGGATCACACTCACTTGACTCAAAGGCCATCTCTACCTCTTTGAGCCAGTACATGCAAGCAACCGGGTTGTCTGAACCCACAAACTTCTTAGGATGGCACCCCAGAAACGCTTTGTAAGTGCACCCCTTAGTCTTCGTCTGGATCCCTTCAGTGGATGGTTCCTCAACCGTTACCACATTTGGTCCACCCGACCCCACAATAATGTTTTCAGCCATAGTCTTAGGTTGTCGGTGGCTAGCGTCTCGATCTTCTAGGAGTTTCATGAAAAACTCTTGTTGTTGGGTCATGGCCGAAGTCATGGCCAACTGTTGTTGAGCCAAGGCCGCATTCATGGCCAACATCATGCTATTCCGAAGCCGGGTCTCCATGGTAACTTCCTTCATGATGGCGTTACCTGTGTTGAGGTTCCGGCGCGGAATATGCTCAGGTCCGCCTCCCAAGATTCTGGATACAGGAATGTCATCGGTGGTTACACCCACGGGAGGTCGTTCAGCTACAGATTCCACCTCTGGTTGACCCTCTGGCATGTCCGACAACTTACTTCGAGTGTTTACCATTAAATCTGCCATGCACGTACGAGAAATAGATTGAGGATAGACTAAGCGAGTTGAACTCATTGTATGTACTACTACCTTCATCAATTATCATAATAATAGTAAACCAAGTATGCTCACGTAACAATGCATTCATAATAGCAGTAGCTAAGTGAAATTATGAACGAACAATACACAAGAATTCTTGTCACAATTATCACAACTTTTAATTAAAGAAATTCCGTAATCCTAACGCTCTCCCCACCTAGGATTCCTACCCCAAGTGGACAGTGAAGTCATAACGTCTAAAGCTTAAGTCTAGATACGCTAAACAATACCTAGTTCACTTAAACTAAAGCTCTGATACCAACTTCTAACACCCTAAAAATAGGGATAACAAAATCCGAAAAAAAAACGGACATAAGGTATACAAAATTGCCATAGCAAGAGCCTCCCAAAAATGGGGAATATATAAATAACCTGTTTAATCACAATTGTAATTTAAACGGACACTTTCAGAAGTATAATATGTCCATGTGCAAAAATCCCCAAGCTCTCACCCCAAAGCAACTAAGCCTGCTTAGGACCGGCGCCGCTAGAACCTGAGATACACATCGACACCAAACAAGTGTTAGGCCAAAAAGCCTAGTGAGTTGAACAATAATAAGCATGCATGAACAGTTACAATTCTTATCAGCAGTTAACCAGTGTTCAATATATGTGGAGTCATTAGGGGAGACCCAAAGTACCAATCAAGTCCCACCCAAGAGTCGATATACCTTGATGCCCTTAACAAGGAACACCCCAAAGGCCCGGCACACCCGAAGAGTATCGCTAAGAAAATTCCCCGAATGGCGGAGGTCTAGGCACATACCATCACAGTGGCGCCCAAGACTACATCCTCCTAGTGTACTGACTTGCTTCGTCCACATAACGCATATAGGAGGTCCTTTAGGTGTATTTCAACCCAACATATTTCAATACCAACTACGAGTACAATATTACCATTCTATCCTCATGCAGTCCAACAAAAGACCCAAATGACACTTATATTCATCATGCATATAAATATGTCATCAAAGTGGCATTCCAACTAAAACCATCATAATACCCATACATGCGTACATTTCATATCAAGTTGATCACATTGTGTATCCATGAGAAAAGTCCCAAATAATGGTACCCATAACATAAGGCATAGCATATCACCAATATCTATATTTCCAACTATTTTCATCAAGAAATCCCAAATACTTGAACACAGAGATAAAATAGCAAATAGAAGATTATGATGTGTATCTAGTTTTAACAAAGGTTTAGTAAACTCACAATCTAGGTTTTTGGACCAAAACCTAGAAAAGTGTCAAACCCTAGAAGTTGGAGGATATGAGACTTGAAGATGAGAAGTGGTTGATCTTGAAGAAACCCTAGCTAAACTCCTTGGAAGACAATAAATGCAAGCACCTCAACCCCTAACTACCAAATGGGTTGATATTAATGTGGATTAGGGTTTGGGAGTGAAAGAAGCTGATGTTGGGGTCTCAAAATCGCCCAAGGAAAAAGAGGGAAGGAGAGAAATGAATACAAAATCGTCCAAAGATCTCATTTAAACCAAAATCCCCGTCGGCGACAGTGCCCGGCGACAATGCCCAGGGCACTGTCGCGTGTCACAGTCGCGACCTCCCCCGAGGCTACGGTACACTCCTCACGACCTTAACACGGTTACAGTGACCATGTCACAGTCGCGTGTCACAGTCGCCGCACACACCACACTCGCGGTACACCCCTCACGACATTGACATGGCGACAGTGACCATGTCACAGTCACGAGTCATAGTCGCACCAGTCCCCAAACGTCCCGAGAGTTGACCAGTTTCGATAACGAGCGCGAGGTATGAACGATTAAAGATGGTAAATCAAATTATATGACATGTCAATACAATAACGTTCATAAAATGCACACAAAGGCTCATATACTCACATAGGCACAATCAATACATTAAGGGAGACAAAATACTTACCTTGAGAATTTCCGGGTGTTACAGTAATTATCGACGGATTACCGACGGACGTCAGAAAAAATAAATATTTATTAAATTATATAAATTACCGACGGATTACCGACGGATTTAAAAATAAAAATAAAATAAAATAAAATAATTTAATATCCGTCGGTAATCCGTCGGTAAATGTAGACAGTTACCGACGGATAGTGTATCCGTCGCAAAGTTTTCATTTCCGTCGGTGATCCGTCGGTAATTACCGACGGATATAATCCATCGGTAATCTTGGTCGGAAATAAGCAATTATCCAGTAGTGTATTATTCATCCTGAATGATACATTATTCATAATGAATAATATATGAATGACCCGTGAAGGTGTAGACACATGGCGCACTCTCTTTTGTTTCCCAATTCACAACCGAAATTTGGTTTAATTCATTATGAATATGTATGCGCATCCCCGGATGTTCCACATTCAGTATGAATAACAAATGTGAACATTCATTCATTATTCATGATGAATAATATAGTATGAATTACACAACATTCATGACGAATAATGCACGAATTCATGAATCGTGAATTATTCACCCTGAATGTTGTATTATTCATCCTGAATGATACATTATTCATGATGAATAACACATAAATGACCTGTGAATATGTGGAGACGTGACACACTCTCTTTTGTTTCCCGATTCACAACAGAATTACTCGATAGGTTCTCGATTCGTTTTGATGGGTGTTAGGTTACGGTGTTGAAGAAACGTGATGCCTTACGACGTTGAAAAAGTGGTGAAGAAGGAGATGTCGAGTTACATACTTACGGTGTCGAGGCGTTGTACAAACTTGAACGTACATAAATATTCATAATGAATATAACACATATATAGCATTTCACGTAAAAAAACGGTTAAAACAACAAAAAAAACTATATCGAGATGGATGTCATATCGAAGAGCACGAAATTCTCGTTTTTTTTGATGTAATTTGTTTGATTAAAATATTATTAATTTTTAAGATAATTTATTTTAAACTTTAATTGGGTAAATTTTTTTAATTAAAAATGAAAATAAAAAGTCAATTATGGTAGGCGTGTATTTAAATTTTCTTCTAATTTTACCCCGAATCATTTTAAAATTAAACACTCTATTTAATATGAGTTGTTGGATCAAAAGAGATCGAGTGACTGAGATTTGTCCTCACGTGCACAATGAAAAATGAGTTTTCATTTGAACTTTCTCTCTCTCTCTCTCTCTCTCTCTCTCTCTCTCTCTATCTATCTATCTATCTATATATATATATATAGGTGAGTTCAAATGAAAACTCATCTTTCATTGTGCACATGAGCACAAATCTTAACCATTGATCAAAACTTAGAAACTAATCAATGATTAATACATATATATATATAGGGGCTTAATCAAATGAGAACTTTATAGTTTGTGATAACTGTGAGGTCCAATATAAGTCACTCATTTGAGATAATTACTTCATTTTATAATTAATAATAAAAGGGTAAATTAGTAATTTTATTTTTAGATTGACAACTCAACAAATAAATATTTTGATTTCATCCATATCAGTTACATGATTTTAGCTGAAATTAGTTTTTGAGTTTCTATTTTTATTGTAATTGATTTGATTAAACAAAAATAACTCCACCAACCTCATTTGATTCTCCCACGACCCTATCTCCATTTTGTACTTCTCTATCAACTCAACAACAAATTAGCAGGGGGGAAAATGGAAGAAGTGAGGAATAAACAAGTTGTATTGAAGGATTACATTGATGGCTCCTTAAGGAATCAGACATGCTTCTCAATGCCTCTGCCACCAATCCCTTAACCTTTCACAAGGTTCCAATGGCCTCCTCGTTAAGAACCTATATCTTTCCGATGATCCTTACATGTGTAATAAGATGAGCAAAACCCAAGGCAGTTATCTTGAATCCTTCACTCCTGGTTCGGTCGGTAATTTCATCTTCTATCGTACACCATTAGATTGTAGTTATCTTGAATCCTTCACGAGATTTCATCTTTTGGGTTGCTAATTGAAAGATACAAATCTGGGATTGATGAAAAACACACAAAGGAACCCCAAAAATCAAGTGAGAGTGGTTAGATATTTCAAGTTTAAAGGTATAAAAGATTTATAATGTTTTTTTTAATAACACAGATCTGGGTTTTTTTTCCTAACCACTATTCACTAAAATGTACATGAAATGGGTTTAGGGTTTCAGGAAATTCCGACAAAGTAGAAGCACACGACAACAATCTTCGGCCACCTCTCTTCACAAAAATCGTCCTTTGTGGTTTGTGGATTTTTCTGTTTTTGGTCTCTGCTAAACAGAAACACTAACACAGGTCTAGGATATCTCAAAAATTTTGGCCATTTTTTGGTTTTGGTCTATGTTAAATGTATCACATTGTGTATTTCATGTTTTACAAAGTGCATCAGATTGTATACTTCTTGGTTTTTCTGTTTTACGACATGTATCACAATGTGTATCACAGTAGGACTTGAACCAAGGAAGGCATGGGACGCAAATGAAAACTAAGGGTTTCTCAGTCATCGATTAAATTTGGTATCGCAGGTGGTATCACAGTAGATGTAACCTAGATCTTGAAGGAGCCAACGTTATTGCCGCCACACCCGCCGCCCGTCGGTGTCCTCAACTCAGTCACCATGGTGGGTTTTTTAGGTGGGTTTTTTCGATGTTCTTTCGATATTTACAAAAGGGTATCATAGTGTGCTATAATGTATTTTCGATGTATTTTTTGAAGTTTACAAAGTGTATCATGGTGTAACAGTAGGATATCATGAGGTATCACATTTGGTATCACACTGGTGGTATCACAATTGGGTATCACATTTGGTATAACAGTAGGGTGTCACCATGGGGTATCACATTTGGTGTAGGATATCACGAGGTATCACATTTGTTATCACACTGGTTATATCATAATTGGGTATCATATTTGATATAACAATAGGGTGTGACAATGGGGTATCACATTTGATATCATAACGAGGTATCACATTTGTATCACAGTGTATTTCCTTTGTTTTACGAAGTGTATCACAATGTATCAGGTGGTCTTGCTTTACTTTTCTTTATTTCCGTTATTTTGTTAAGGATATCACAGAATGAATGTGTTTGCCGAAAAAAGTTTCGCCAGGAAAAAGTTTGTCGGAGAGAGAAGGTAGGAGAGAAGAGAGAACATATTTTTAAAATACCTAAATTGCCCTTTAATTATAATTTAAATCATAATTACCACAATTAATAATTTCCTAATTTATCATCTGATTTGTGGTTGAGATTGGATCTCACAGTTATCACAAATAACTCAGTTCTCCCTTGAAAGGCCCCATATATATATATATATATATATATATATATATATATATATATATATATAGGGGTTGTTTAATTTGCAACCCTTAAAATGGTTGCAACCCTTGCAACCCACATCTTAACCGTCGGATTCATGATCTGCGGTTACAATAGATATGGGACCCAATATTTTTAATTAAAAAAACAGAAAAATAAAAATAAAATAACCGTCGATCATGAATCCGACGGTTAAGATGTGGGTTGCAAAATATCCTTCCACTATATATATATATATATATGGGGTCAGGTTCATTTGTTAACCACATTTTTTGTGTTAACTTTATGAACCATTATAAGCCATTGATCTTGGAAATCAATGGTTAAGATTGAATATTTTTTAAAAGCCTTAATAAATGTACAATTAATGAAAAATTAGGAGTGAACTATAGTGATAAGGGTATTTTGGGAAAAAAATTAATGAAATATTATGTTTTTATTCTCTCTTAATTAATGTTCCTTCCAAAAGAATCGTAACCCCCCGGTTCATTAGTATTCATGAATCTGCATGTATTTGAACATTATTCTTCCAAAAGAATCGTAACCCCCGGTTCATGCATGTTCATATGAAGAAATATGAACATTATTACTTTTAAATATCATCTTCATATGAAAAAATATGAACAATATTACTTTTAAATATCACTTCGAACATGTGCTAATTTTATATTACCTTAACTGACATCATATTTATATGAAGAAATATGAACATTGTTACTTTTAAATATCATATTCATATGAAAAAATATGAACAATATTAATTTTCAATATCACCTCGAACATGTGTTAACTTGATGTTACCTTAACTGACATCATATTCAAATGAAGAAATATGAACATTATTACTTTTAAATATCACCTCGAAAATGTGTGTATGCACTTACATACGAACCGCCTTAACTGAATATCCTCCATCCATATTCTGTGTTTCCCGTATCGACACGATTCCACCAATCGCACTACTATCGACGTCATTATATATGATTGAATTCATAACATTTGATGTCGTTGTTGCGTTCATTCCAAGTATGTTCATGTGTTTTATGATTTAAGAAAAATAACGGAAAATTTTATGGAAAACAATGACTATACGATTTTATCAAACAAATGAACCGGAAAAACTATAATAATAATGGTTTGATTTCAAAATTTTGATAAAAATTGACAAAATTCTACAATCGTAACCTACAATAAAATTATGGAAAATTGAATCTTGTAACTCCCCAATAAAATTAATGAAAATTGGTTATTTAGAAAATGACTTTTATACTATTTTACATTAAATATCAAAATAAATTAAACATCACCTAATCTTGCAATCCTATTAGTTGAGCAAGGTTCATAAAGTTAACAAGAAATGTATATATATATATATATAGAGAGAGAGAGAGAGGGGGGTGTTCAAATGCAACCACTTTACATGGTGCAACCCCTCAATCTAGGGGTGTAAATAGGTCATGTTGGGTTGGGTTCGGGTTTAACCCATTTATTAATTGGGTTGAAAATCTCAACCCAACCCAACCTGTTTAATTAAATGGGTTGAGATTTTCAACCCAACCCAACCTGTTGGGTTGATGGGTTGGTAGCGGGTTGACCTGTTTATGACTATCTCAACTCAACCTGTTAAATAAATGGGTTGAACCATTTAAATTTAAAATTGTAAATGAAATAAAAATGCTTAAACTACTTCATTCCACGACAAATACACGACAAAGTCAAAAAAAATTCGAAGTTTAATAAAACACAACCACAAAGTTAAATAAATCATAGTTCCAAAAAAGTTTAGGGAGTCGTGGTGGACTGGAGTCGTCGTGGTCTCGTGGAACAATGGAAGTCTGGATTCTGGAACTGGAGTCGTCGTGGACTGGAGTCGTCGTGGTCGGGAGTCGTCGTGGTCTCGTGGAACAATGGAAGTATGGATTCTGGAACTCGTCGTGGTCCTTGTGGAAGTGTGGAACAGTCGAACAGATTACAGAGGGAGATGACTCCGGCGTATGAGGAGTCGTCGTTAACAAAAGGAGAGGAGAGGACGGTCGACCGCCGTGAAGCGTGAACAATACAAAGCCGAGAGGGAGGAGACTCGAGAGGATGGAAAATCGAAATGAGGAAGAAAGCGGCGCCTCCTTTTGTGGTTACTTTCAATTTTAACTTTCAAATTTTAATATTGAAATTATATTATATTTATTAATAACTACAAAAAATTATTAGGTAATATTATAAATGGGTTAGAAACAGGTTATAAATGAGTTAGTAATAGGTTGTAAATGGGTTAGAAACAGGTTGTAAACGGGTCAAAATCAGGTTGAAAATTTCAACCCAACCCAGACCCAATTAATAAATGGGTTAGGCGGGTTAACCCATTTAACTTAAATGGGTTGAAATTCTCAACCCAACCTGCTACTATTGGGTTGGGTTCGGGTTGGGGTGGCGGGTTGGGTCACTTTTTGTCACCCCTCTATCCACCACTCATTTTATTTTCACTTTTTTAATTAAAAAATGTAAAAATAAAATGAGTGGTGGATAGAGGGGTTGCATGGGTTGCACCATGTAAAATGTTGCATAATAACCTACCCTTATATATATATATATATATATATATATACTATATTATAAAGATGGCATAAAAAACTCTTAATTACAACTCACTAAGCTTTATGTAATATCATTTAAAGTTATCTACTTAAAATCTCTTAAAAATAACTACTAAAGCCTAATGTACTACCTGTAAAGCTTTTAACCCTAATTAATATATTTCATCCCTATCCCCCAAAATCTTTATCTCTAATCCCCAAACCCTAAAATTATGAAATTTGAATTCTGATAAACATAATCAAAACAGGATAAACATCTCAATTTAAATATAAAAAAATTAAAATATATAAGATAATTAATGAATTTTAACAAACTACTTAATTTTTTTTATATAAAAAACATTATATTGTTAAGCCTAAATTAAACAAATTTATATATAAAAAACCATTATCACTCAATTAAAAAACAATTAATGAAACAATATGTACTACTTTTAAATGCTTTTAACCCTAATTAATAAATTTCATCCTTATCCCCCAAAATCCTTATCTCTAATTCTCAAATCCTAAAATTATGAAATTTGAATTCTGATAAACATAATCAAAACAGGATAAACATCTCAATTTAAATATAAAAAAATTAAAATATATAAGATAATTAATGAATTTTAACAAACTACTTAATTTTTTTTATATAAAAAACATTATATTGTTAAGCCTAAATTAAACAAATTTATATATAAAAAACCATTATCACTCAATTAAAAAACAATTAATGAAACAATATGTACTACTTTTAAATGCTTTTAACCCTAATTAATAAATTTCATCCTTATCCCCCAAAATCCTTATCTCTAATTCTCAAATCCTAAAATTATGAAATTTGAATTCTGATAAACATAATCAAAACAGGATAAACATCTCAATTTAAATATAAAAAATTTAAAATATATAAGATAATTAATGAATTTTAACAAACTACTTAATTTTTTTTTATATAAAAAACATTATATTGTTAAGCCTAAATTAAACAAATTTATATATAAAAAAACCATTATCACTCAATAAAAACCATCCAAAATCGTACTGTAAATCAATAAAAAACAAAAAATAAAAATAAACATTAAAATCGTGATGTATCTTGCTGCATTGCGCGAGTACGCTTCTAGTATATATATATATATATATATATAGTGGTAGTAGTTAAAAATTTTTGTTAGCATGAAAATGAATTTATAGTGCCCCAAACATTATTATTGTGATACTATTATCTTGTTTGGTATTTAATGTCCCATAATTATGTTTAATAATAATTTCATCAATATTCATTCGTATTTGGATAGTTGTGATATTTAATTTGGTTTTAACAAATCATTTATTTTAAGGATTAATTGGCTTATTATGCATTTATTTCAATTCGTAAATAACTATACATAGTTTGAACATTCTTATGCACCACAAATCATTAGCAACTAAATTAACACCAACAAGAACAAGCAAGTATATATATATGATAAGTAAAACCCGAGTATATATCTTTTTAATTAAACTTCATACGATGATTATAAGAAACAATTAAAGGAGAGATAATTAATTTATTGGATGGTACATCATAATATATATTATATTAGGATAGATCATCAATTAATTAAATTCCGATGAGCCGGAATGTTATTGGCACTAAGTTGAAAACGCTGAAGAGGCCTTGAGCGGTGGTGCCGATGAGTTGTAGTGGGGATTGCAGAATTCCAGTTGATGGTAGGGTTGCGTTGCAATTGGAGAGTGGTGTAACAACACGCACATTGCAATTCGATGACAAAAGGTTGTTCAAAAGAAATTGAAGCGGATTTAGAACCATATTAAACACTCCTGCTCCATTGGTTAAAGCCGATGATATCACATTTCCACCACATGATACTTCAACCAAAGCATCTGTATCAATATTCAATTAGTAAATTAAGTAAGTAAATTTATACTATATAATATATGAAATTGGTGGAAGGAATAGTACTTGGGAATGGAGGGGTTGGGGTGGCGGCATTAGGAATGATGTTGCCGTTAAGAGAGCATGATACCAATCCAGAGATGTTGATGAGATTCAGGAGTCCTAAAACTTGAGCTTCGGCTAACTGTGATGCCGATGCAACCATCACCAAAAACGCAACACATTTCAAACCTCCCATGGCCATATACATAATATATGAATATGATGATGAAGAAGAAATTGATCAAGATTTGCAATTTGCTTCTGCATGTAACACCTATTTATAAGGGGAATCAAGATTTGTTTTGTGAATCAAATTCATCCTCAAAGTCTTTGCAACTTGGTGTATAAACGCACGCTTGCTTAAGTAACAAACACTTGTTGTTGTGGGGCTTATGCATTGCTTTTTGTCAAACACAAGAACGCCTCCTAAAACCCTTTTTATTTTATTTTTGGAAGATTTGGTAAGATGCTAGTAGATGCATTCAGGATTGGTTTCATTTGTGTATATATATCTATATGTGAATGTGAGTTTTCATCCAATACGTATGTAAGAAATCCTTTTGTGTTTGTGTGTATATATATAAATACGGGTGGAACCAAAAAGAAAAGGTGGATTATTTTGGAAATTAAAAATCAAAAGTCAAGAGAGACAAGTTGAAAGCCGGTTGTATATGATAGGTTTAACTTTGGGGTTAGGGCATGCATGCACTTGTGCATGGGGATCACCCTATCGTCCTACTTATAATAATAATAATAATACTTCAACTCTATATTTCTACAAAAATCAAATCTATAGTTTACTTTTGAATCCAATGAATGAATTCATCCTCATCCAGAAACAAGAGCATAGCATCAAGTAAGTATTTTGAGATAGGATTTGTAAAAGATGAACAAAATTACTAATAACAAGTAGTATTTATCTAGTCTTCCTCCTCTTCACCCTCGTTTTCAGCAATGTTGAAGTATCGCAGCTCATAAACATTACGGTCTTTGTTAGAAGCAATTACACGAAGCCAATCACGCACGTTGTGTTTCTTTCAAGTATTTCTTTGTCAAATACATGATCATCATCTAAACATTAATTAACCATTCCAATGACCATCTATCTCTAGTATGTATGATGAATGTAATATCATGGAGGGAGGCAACAACTAGCAAAACAACAAACAGAAACTAATTAATCAAATAAGGTCATCGATCATGGCACACATGTACAGTGTTAATTACTTATATGTACTACTACTGCTGCTTAAATACTTGAATTATTATGTGGAATCCCTTTTGTCAGTGTCACAGCAAGAAATGATCGACTTCATCAATACCCTCCTCTGCTGCTCTTTTCCATGTGCAAGCAAGACTACCTTTTTGTCATTCTTTGGTTTTATTACTTACAATTTAGCGGCTTCCGCCTCTTGTTCATACTCTCCACACCTTATTTCCAACAGTTTTTATGGAATAAATCTATCAAGTTACCATCAAACTTCACATTTTTTCTTTTTTTTTTTTTTTCAAGAGACAAAAATAATAATACAGAACAACTCACATGTTTACTCTGTAAAAAACTAATGTCTAGTAAGTTTGGTGGTTGTTGCATCGCATATGTGTTTTTTCCTTAGATTACCCCACTTCTATATGATGTACAGTACAATATGCAGTCAGCTACTTTGTCTTTTCCACTAAATACACAATGCATATCTGTGATATTTATCACCTGAAACAAGAATATTAATGAACTCTAGATATTTCACACCAACTTGCCTTGGCTAACGACTAGTTATAAATATATATTATATGAAGAGCTCAATGTCATCGCTAAAATATAAAATATCTACAAGTCGTAAACATACAAGATTACACAGCAACTCAAACATCATCCACAGTGGACGAATATTTGCACTAATGCACACAACTTGGAGGAGAGTGGGGATCTATTGTTCTACTGTCTATACTACAATAAGTATTTCTGCAAGCCCGATATCAATTCAACCAGCTAACATTAATTAAAGAAGAAATTTAAAAAAAACGCAAATAACATATTTTTTTTTAGCAAAAAGATTGCCTTAAGAGACTGACAAACAATAATAAACCAAAGTTAAGCATGAGAAATACCCATTTACTTACAGTACCAAATTTTGAACATATTATTTCCAAAAAAAAAAAATTGTACATATTCATCATACATAAAAGATGATAATTAATGAGCTCACATTTTCTTTAGAACTAATTGTTTCGCAATAAAAATTACTTTTATAAACTTATTTTTAATATGCCCTCACCGGAATAAGATGACAAAATTTTCTTTTTGAAAAATAACAAAATAGAATATATATGTTTGATGCATATTTATCAACTAAATGAAATAAATGTTAAAAGATAACAAATTAAGCCCATAAGACATTCTTGAATCCTTGCATGATGAACATTATAGATTTCATTCATTATATTTCAATTTTGTGCAGTAACTTTTAAGAAGGGTACACATGCTTCATAAGAGCTGTTCACAAACAGGCGTCGGGCCAGTTTGCTAGAAGTGCTAGCTTGGACAATCATTTTCGAAAAATGGGGGGACCAGACTTTACGGTTAAGATTAATGGGCAGACATGGTCGTTGCAAAAAAGTATTCAGACGGGCCCGTTTATATTTTTATAGTTAATTGAAAAATATATTTAATTTGGTTGATATTTTACAATTTCTGAAGTGGGAAAGTTTTGCATCTATTTGCCAAATGACGAATATTAATGTTCAACTTGGTTGTCAAAATTCGCTCCTAGTTGCAAACATTTGGGTTTGTCCAAAACAATTCTTGTTAATCCTTTAATTACATAGGTTATATCTTTTTGAGAAGTAAAAAACCTTTTAGGCCTGTTAGCTTGTGGACAAACCCGGCCCATTTATAGGGCGAGTATGGACACCTTTTCAAGCCCGCAAAAAAGGTTTTGGTTTGCAAAACTAGGCCTGTTAAACAAAAAATACGTTAGCAGCCCAAACCCACAAAATGATAACCTCTAATCTTCATGTCCTGCAACCGGAGTCAAGAAAGAAATAGAGGCAATCATGCTAGTTTCATGATATATATATATATATATATATATATATATATATATATCCTGCAACCGGAGTCAAGAAAACCAAGTTTCATTGAAAACTTTGGAAACCAAATTTCAGCCATTGATCTTTATAATCAATGGTTAAGATTCATTTGAATTATATATGGTAGTAAATTAATTACTTTATTAATAATAAATAAAAATAATAGATGAAAAGGATAAATATGTCTTTTGATTTTGTGTCTCAAATATGGCAAGAAAGGTTTATTTTATTTAGATTACTTGAAACCAAAATAAAATTTCCCACGCAATCTAAATTTTGTTATTTTTTTTACTATGAAAACGTGGAGCATTTGTCTTTTCATAAAAAAAATATTTTTCTTTTAAAATGTAAGAAAATATTTTTTTTTAATTTCATTTTATTATAAAATTTCCCACTCAATCTAATATTGTGATGAAACAAAATGAATTTGTGGATTACAGATTTCATTGGATTACAGATTTCATCAGGTTCATCGTGTTAGCATTATTGTTTCATAAGGAAACATGATGAATTTGTGTCATTTTTGTTAACTTCCCATTTTTGTTTCATTACCTGTTCAGTTGCATATCCGTATATGAAAATAAATTCATCAGGTTCATCGTGTTAGCATTATTGTTTCATAATAAAAATAGATTCATCAAGTTCATCGTGTTAGCATTATTGTTTCATTATTACCATATATAAGCTAAATTAAAATTAAATAATTTACCTAAATTAAATATCTCATTTTTAAATTAATCAATATTTATTATTACCATATATAAGCTAAATTAAAATTAAATAATTATTAATATAATAATAATAACAGTTACCATATATATTATGAAATAATGTAAAAAACAAAAATAACCTTTTCAATTAAAAATAAAAATAAAAAAAGAAATTCACTGATTGGTTGGTTTCGGTTTCCAAAGTTTTCAATGTAATACTGGTTTCCAATTGATCGCTCCCATATATATATATATATATATATATATATATATATATATATATATATATATATATATATATAGGGAGAGGTTCATTTGAAAAATGGTAAATATATGATAAATAGAGAAGTAATCTTAGCCATTCATCTGGTCAACATTTGCGGCTTTGACCGCGAAGCACTGGATAATTCCTTGTGTGATCTATAGAAGGTAGAGGGGTAATTTCGTAAAATACACGGGATGAGTTCATATATGAATCTGTATGAATCACAAAGATTCATATATAAATCTGTTAATTAGTTCAACTGATTCATATATGAATCTTTGTGATTCATACAGATTCATATATGAATCACAAAGGTTCATTTATGAATCTGTTAGTTAGTTCAACTGATTCATATATGAATCACAAAGGTTCATATATGAATCAGTTAAAAGAGTTCAGTTGTGAATTGCACTGGTTCATATATGAACATATGGTTCATATGTGAATTATACATGTTCATATATGAACACAGCCCGTGTGTTTTGTAAAATTTACGAAATTGTCCTTCTATTTTTGGGATAGCCGCAACTTTTGACCGGTCAAAGCCGCAATATTTGACTAGTCAAATCCGATCTTGACCATATGAATGGCTATGATTACTTCTCTATTTCTCATATATTTATCATTTCTCAAATGAACCAAACACTATATCTATATATATATATATATATGTATATATATAGAGGGAGGATATTTTGCAACCCTCAAAAAGGTTGCAACCTCATCTCTAGCCGTTAGATTTGATCAACCTCATTTTAATTAGATTTTATTTATTAATAAATTAAAAGGGTAAAGTAGGTATTATACCCATAAATGGTTGTTTTGGCAATTTTCTATTTTTTGATAATAATTTAATTAAGATCGCTTTTTATGGAAGAGAATCTTTTATTTTTTTTGGCAATTATCTTGTTCATCCATCCTCATCTTCTTCGTTTGCAGAAAATATACGGTTCATCCTCTTTTGTTCGGTTTAATTTTGTGTGTTCTTGTTATTTCACTTTCGCCTTTAGTATGGATTCATCTAACTTTTACGATGTTATGATCTTCTTCATGTTTTCATCTGGGTTCTCATCGTAAACCGTCGGTGCCGGAAGCATATTTCCTGTCGCAACATGGGTTTTCATCTGGGTTTTCTCTTCATCTGGGTTTCTCTCCATCTGGTTTTTCTCTTCATCTGGTTTTTTCATCATATGGGTTCTCATCGCAAACCTTGTGTGGCAAACCTCCGGTGCCGGAAGCATATTTCCTGTCGCAAACCTCCGATATCTCCCCTCACCGTTTCTTTCGTGAACCACCGCCACCAACCGTCCCAGCCTCTCCACCATTCACCATGATGATCGAACCCAAATAGAAGCACCTCCATCATTCACCGTGAGCCACCAACGTTGTTTTTTAGAACCACCGAGAGCCACTATCGTCTGAATTTCAAATTCGAGAACCACCTTCGTCTACAACATTCGAGTTTCAGTTTCATCTTTCACTCTCTCTCTCTCTCTCTCTCTATATATATATATATATATATATATATTTCTCTATTTTAGTTGTTTTCATCTCATGAATGCATGAAAATGATGAAACTTGCATGAAGATGATGAAGATGATTCACAGATGAAGATGAATGTATGAAGATGAATGCATGAAGATGATAAAATGGTTGAACAGATGATGAAGATGATGGAAATTTATTATGGAGCTTTTTTTGGATGTGATAGTGATGGAATTGACGGCTGGGTTTTTTTTTTCTTGTTTCCAAAAGTACAATTTAGCATTTAAATAATTCATTAAAAATTTAAAACACACGTTTCCATGATTAGCCATGTTTGAAATTGAAATTTCTTCCCATTTTGCCCTTTAGTGGGTTATATTTCAATGAAAAAAAAATGAAAAATGAATTTAATAAATCTGAAAGTGATAAATTAATCTGGACCGTTGACATCTAAATCTACGGTGATGAGGGAGGTTGCAAGGGTTGCAAGATTTATTGGGATTTCATATTAAAGCACCCCTCTCTCTATATATATATATATATATTTGTTGTATTGTTTAGAGACACAAGACTAGGGTAGTCGATGTTTTGTTTTTGTAGGAGCCAGGAGCTATTTTACTAAAGAGACGACGAATATGTAACAGAAAGTTGCTATCGTGAACATCATAAACTATGTTAAAAGACATTATATATTTATATTGGTGCATATGGATCAGAACGCTATTGTTTGTTTGTTTTTTTAATTAAAAAAAACCGAACTATCAACAAAGATCCTTAAATCTAATTGGATGCATACGAAATTCTAGTTAATCAGAAGTAAAAAAAAGAAGGTAACGATGACATTGATCATCTTAATCAAACATGAGGAGTTTTACGTATAATTAATTAATATTAAGAATGAAAATACCTCTTAGAGAATGTTGAGTCAGAGGTGAGAGTGATCTTGTTCTTATTATCTCGAGAAATCAAATGGTGATAGAGCTCCCGCCAACTTTGATCCGCTCCTGCAAGAACTTTTTTCCAATGAGGTAATTTCCATGATCTTATCCTCCACCGGCTTCCCGCAATCAATCGTGACTTTTTCCCCTTAGCCACACCACCGGTTACGACCTTACCCATCGTCGCAGCTTGCTTACCTTCACCGGACGAAATGGAAATGATTCGTTCGTGTGTTTTGGTGAATGGTGAGTGAGGGAGTGAGACGAGAAATTATTTTGGGTTAGGTTAGGTTAGGTTTGGTAGGGTTTTAGGAACAAACAAAAATATTTTAAGGCTTTACATTTTGATGGGCTGGGCTTCTATAATTACAAAAAAGAAAAGTGCACTAGATTATTTCTGACAAACACATCCTCTTCATGACTTAATCTAATCTAACCCAACTGCATAATCATCATCGTTAACATGAAGGTTTTCAATTCAAATAACAAGTTGCAAAGCATCCTTAACAATCATTTGTTTCACATAAAACACATTGACATCAATTTTCACTTTGTGATTGGTTGGCAAGATTCATCAGCCAATTGATGATGTTTTATTCTACCCCATCTTGAATTCATATTGTAATTATGTTTAGTAAGTATAGAGACTTGTTTCATCAATTGGGCTCCTTTCTTTATCCACACAATCCTTTAAGGTGAAAACAAAACATCATCATCATCTATCAATTTTGATTCACTCTTATCACAAATATTAAAATATAGATAGATAAAAGAACATACAACACTACTGATCAATGACTACAATAGAATAGTTGGGTACGTACGATTGTATTACAACTCCAAGTCTCTTATTGTGTGAGAAATTGTATTCATTCCATTTCCATTGTTGTATGCAGGTCATGTACATTATGTTATGTGCAGCCCAGCTCCACTTGTATATTTACTACGCCATAACATATATATATATACTCAAGAATTGCAATCCAGCAGCTTAACACAAGAATTAAAGAAAACGGCTTCAATCTTTTACTTTACTATAGGGGGATCCAACCCTGTCAGTCATTATTAGGGAATGTAAGAAATAATACAACATTATTAAAATAAATAAAAATAAAAATAAATAAATAAATATTACCTTGATTAATCCTGATTCAGTACCACATAAGATCATGTCATTGGCTGTGAGCATGCTTGTTATCTTGCTGCCTGTTGATAACCTTCCAACTTTATGCTCTGTCCCTCTCAGCCAAATCTGCTTTTTATAATAAATATAATTAATAGTAAACCTTTATTTAGGAGAAAGACTCTTGTGTTCCCAAAACAGTATAACTCATATCATTTTTGAGAATAATGTCCATAACAAATATATTAGTTTTTTAAATAGGGCTGTGCTAATAATATTTGAAGATATGAAGGGGTAATGCACCTCTAAGTTGCTTGCTGAACAACTGTTGTTTAAGTATATGAAGTCCTCTACTATGCTCATTGCTACCACATTTGATCTTTTCTCAGATGGTACTATACACACTTGACCACCCTTGCTCTGTCTTTTCCAATCCTGCATTATTAGTTATGTAATTAGCAACAGGTGGTTTTTATAATTATTATTATTAATTATCGTTCAAACCTTAATCCTTGATCCATCAACGCAGCTACTTGCACTATATAGCCAGTCTTTGTACACTGATATTGAATTGATAGGCTTGTTTTGCATCCTCCAACTCTTTGATGGAGCTTTGATTTCTTGTTGCCGGTTGTTTCCAATACTTAATTCCTATATCAATCAATCATTCAATATGATGACATAAATGACTACTTGTTCTTTCTTTCTTTTTTTTTAATGTATGATGATAACCGACCTGTATGCTTGAGTCCATGCAGCCTATGTAAACTTTGCCTTGGCTAGCCCTTATGCATTTCACATGCTTGTTCTTCAAAACATCCTTCACCTTTCTTGATGAATCAAAGGCCTGTATAACATCATACTTTTTTTAAGTCAGCCATATAACTGTTTTACTGACCTTTCTGAAAGTTTCTTGTTGTTAGTATTGGTTGGTTACCTTCACTTTATGGCTGTGGGTAACTGCAAAAATCAGTTCACCACAAGTTTCAAGACTTTGAATAGGGTCCTTTGTTGTTATTACTTCAATGCATTGCATTTTCTTTTCAAACATTTTCCAAATCTGCAATTGGGGAAACATTCAGTACCCATTACATGATTCAAATAACATCAAAATCTTGATTGATTACCCTAATCGTTTTGTCTGCAGACCCGCTCAAAAGGCAATTCCCTGGTTCTAAAAGTGCGAAACATGTTACTGCCTTCTTGTGCTCCTTTATATCTAATACAAGAGTGGTCGTTTGCCCCTTGATGTCCCAAACCTACCATAACATAATTCACTTTTCATCATTTTCATCTCCATAACTTTTTTTTTTTGGTCATGCTTGTATTTCATGTTGAAGATTATGCAATCGTATAAAAAAGGGTATGAAGCTTGTCGTAGATCCTAACCTTGATAGAACCGTTTGAGTATCCGCTGAAAAGCTGTCCCCTATAGTAGATGAGAGAATTTACAGCTCCACTGCCATTATAATTTGCCTCCAAAACTTGTGTGTGGACGCAAGATATTCGCTGCTCTTGCCATATCAACGAAAGGACCAAGTGAGTTAACTAATTGTCCACACCCAGACACAGAGTAAACAGAAAAAAAAAAAGAACTTACCCATTTATTGGGCATGTAATAATCTGCAACCTTCAATAATTCCTCTGCCATCCACGTTATACTTGAAAGGCGTCTGAGTGACTCTCTAACACCCTCTGAAAACTGAGTTAGTTTCTGCATGCCTGCATACAGAATAAATTAGAAGAAGAAGAAGAAGAAGAAGAAGAAGAGGAGCATTTACCTGCACCAAAAGTGTAGTTATATATGCACAAACATGCTAAAAGTCTTTCTTCAAGTTCCATTCCAGGATGCACATATTGCTCAATGGTACTTAGCAAGATGTCACAAGCTAAGCATCTTAAATCATCAGGACCCTTCAGAATTTCACACCCGATCCATGCAATGACAGTGAGGCAGTCTCTCGAGACTCTCTTGTTCTTGCTCTTTAGTCCCTTCTCCAAAGCATAGAAAACACGACTCCCAACCTTTGTAATGTGTCGTGCAACCTTTCCACACCAAATTTCTGTCCCATTTTCCTACATGTTGCTCAATTAATATACAGGTCACCACAAACTTTGAACTTTCTGACTTGAAAGTGATAGATTTTGGAAGAAATTTAAAACCAGCATTCTTCTTTCTGTTATAGTATATGTACAGAACTTTGTTATCAACAGAAGATCCATATCAAAATTGATGCTGAATAGTAGTATATTTGACCGCATAAGTCAAAGCTCTACATTTTGTAGTCGAATGGAGGGGGTATTTGTATATTACCTGCAACGTATCATCTGACCAATCGATGTTTTTGACAATGTTCTTGTGTAGCATTGAGTTCAAACCAGCCTTCTTTACCAACCAAGCTATTGTGCATGGTTCTCCTGTCCGTGCATAAGTTCCACCAAGATTCGACAATATGAATGCTGCTAATTGTTGTTCATCCGAGTTTTCTTCACATGTCAGCGACTCAAGGAGGGCCTCAATTGCCACTTCCCGGTTCAAAATGGTATCAAGCGAGTCTTCCTGAAGTTTATCACATAACTACGTCAGTTGACAACTGAAAACAATAACAATCAAAAACAAAATAACTTTGGAGTTTGGAAACTAATTTCGTAAGTCTGAACTATATATGTATAAATAGTACCAAAGAACAATTACCAGGACATCCAATTGAAGCAATAAACTAGCTGCTAAAAGCTTATATTCTTGTTGTGTTTGTTGGATGGCAAGCAATAAAACACACATAATGTCAATGCCGCCTTCTTCTCGTAGTTGCTGTAGTACACTTACTGACGATGATCTGAGAATTTTATACATAAAGCTCTTATTAACGATTTCCCAAAAAACTCCCATTAAAGATTTCCCGATTAGTTTAGAACATACCTTGGCATGCGTAGTAGTTCATGATAGAATTCTAGTCCTGCAAGTATAGCATGCTTTTGGTTACTTAGGATGAGGGAGATGAATGGAGTGATGGGAGGAGTAAACTCCAAGATATAGTATCTACATTGTCCGTTGAACCTCATGCACTTGACGAGAATAGCAGCCAAAGAGATAATTTGTTCTAGATCACCATTTCTTGGAACATTAAGAAGAGCTGAAATGACTTTTGGTGAAGTGATTGCAGCCAAGTGAGTGTTGTTTGTGGAGTAGTCAAAGGCTGTGACCAACACTTGAATAATCATTAGTGAAGCCGAAGGGGGTGTGAAAACAAGTGATTTTAAGCCAGTCTGGTAACGTGAGGTTGAAGCACAGACGATCTTAACGAGTGCTGGCATAAGTTGAAGAGTCTTGATCTCATTGGGAGATGGGTTTATTAAATAAATCAAAACAGCTGCTTCATAGACATCTCTTTTCAGAGCATTTGCAAGGTCATCAAGCTTTAACCCTTTCTTCTTTAACTCTTGTATAACAGATGGATTCCCTGAAACAATACTTGAAAGTATAGAAACTGATGCTCTTGTTACCCCTTCTTCCTTTGAAGTTGAAAGAGCCATTAGTAACTGATCTAAAATCACATCTTTTAACAAAGAGTATTTCAGTCCTGGTTTGCTTGCCAACATCTCATACACAGTTGTGATTTCAACAGTTGCTGAATCATCATCATCATCATCATCGTGTTTAAGTCCTTCTGAGAAACATAACTTTGAAATTACTTTCTCTACGATCTCAGCTTGTTCCACCCTGTAACTGTTTTCAGCACAAGTTCCTTGGAAATATTCCCTCTGAAAGCTTTGCCAAGTGGGTTCGTCTTCCTCATCGTCAATGCAGTTCCAAAAGTCTAAGTCGCTTAAGGAATTTGCCAAGTGGAGTCGTGAAAAAGTATTGATGTTTGGAGTTTCTGTGTCTGCAACTCCAAGCAAGCTTCTCAATGATGTATCAAATTCGTCTGCATTTTCCTAAAAATCAAGAATTTATTCTTCTTTCACTTGATGAAATTAAGAACCTTTAATTTTGGGTTGTAAGAATAGATGAAAATACCTCGGAATCTTGATCTTGGAAATGACTAGTGTCTGAATACAAGGAAGTTGGTGAATCAGACTGATCTTCCAAGAGAAGATCTTGGAGACGCTTGATTCCTCCTTGTGCTTTCTCGTCACAAATTACTTTATTTCCTTGTACATTATGTTGAGGATCAATAGGATGCACCTTCTTAAACTACATTCAAATAACGATTGATAATTAATATCATTTGCATTTGTTTCTTTGTTTGTTACTTGTAGTAGTTATTCTCACTCACATTCTGATGAGTCCGCAACTGACGCAGATGCACATGTTCATACGAATTTGAAGATGACGTGCTGCAGCAGGCCTTGCTGTTTCTGCACCAAAATTAACCATCATGATTCAGATATCATTATGCATGCGTCTGTCTGTGCCTCAACCATACAAAAATACTACTAACTCTCAAAGTTTTAGCACCAATACTTGTGGAATTCATACTAATTTTGAAGTCATATTTGACCTTAAAAGTCAAAAGGCACAGGTTGTTTTGCTTGAAACAGAGGAGTAATTCAATTTGTATAATTAAGAAGTGGCAAAATCCAATGGCTTAAATAAAGTATTAACACAAGTGTTTTCATTAGGTAAACGTGAAATCATCAAGAAAGAGTACACAATGGTCTAGTTTGTTTGTAGCCATTGATACTTTACAAGAAAGAAAGTTGAGTAGAAAGAAATTAGAGTTACCTAAAATGTTGTGATTTATCTCTCATCAACAAAGGAGAGTGTCCATAAGAAATAACCTGATGATACATTAACCATGCCTTGTAACTTGCTGCACCCCATTTCACAATAGCAGTTTCTTCTTCTTCTTCTTCTTCTTGTTGATAATTATTATTATTATTATTATTATTATTGTGTTTAAAGTAGTGAGCTGCAGGTCTTATTGGCAGAATGCAGGAGTGAAGCATGGTTCGATACAGGTCCGGTGCAAGCTGAGTCCTGACAATCACCGGTGAGACCACCAAGGCTTGAAGAAAATGAAGAGCAACTTGAAGCTCATCCCGCTGCAGCAACAGTTTCCGAACCATAGCCAGATAAAAATAGGAGCAACAAACCAAGTAAGCATTGGATATTCCGGCTGTCGTCCCATTTTCATTCAACAAAGCTGGTGCTTGAAACATGGTTTGGAGGTTGGCATTGTTCATGTCTTGTGGGAATTGGATTGCAGCTTCTACATTGTGAATTCCCCAGTAGAGATTTGAGACTGCTAGTGATTCTCCTTGTGATGAAGAGGAATGACGAAAATGTTGGTTTTTGAGGTTCCCAAGGCATTTTGCTTGTAGGATTTTTCGGCTTTTGGGATTCGATAGTAAACAGTTGAAGTGGTTATTGATCAAAGTCACAAGAAGCCTTAAGAGATGAGGTTCTATGGATTCATGATGCTGTTGTTGAGGCTGGATGACTGAACAAGAAGAAGAAGAAGAACATGAAGAAGAAGAAGAAGAAGCCATCTAATTTAATTTAATTTAATTTGGAACAAGAGATAAGAGAAGGGAGTGTTATGAGGCAACATATGAAAAACTCCAAAACTTATCTGCTACATGATGTATATATATAATAGAGACAAATCCAGACTCATTCCCTCCCTTTCGTATATTATATATGTAACACCTCAAATCTGGAAATATCAACTTATTTAAAATTTTCTAAATACACCGATAAAGGAATTATCTACCACCACAAATTAAGAATTTAACCTCAATACAAACATTCATTCTACACAAAAGCCTATGCTAAGAACGGATGCTACTAAAACCCCATAATAGTCATTGTCTCCAAAATTGCGGAAGACTTCACCAACTACTTACAATTGCACAAAGCTAAGGCTCAACTCTTCATGGCTGCTAGAACCAACCCCAACTGGAACCTGATGCACATGCCGACAAATAAAAAGGTTAGGCTTAACGCCTAGTGAGCTCAAAAGTTTTCAACATATATGAAATAATAGTTTAATAAAAAGAATGCGGTTAAAAGTTATAGTCCTTCAATATGATACGTCTTACATGTGAAAACGACTCATTTCCAACAATATGCATTTTAGGTAAAGAACACCAATTAAAACGTTTTCCAAACCAACTACTTCAAAGATAATGATACCAACATAGGCCACCCATTCATAAATTAGTTTTTTTAAACTCAAAACTCACTCAAAGCGTAAGTATAAATTGAACTCTTCATTTATGAAGATGCGGTTAAACCTTATATCCCAAAACACGGGTGGGGAATAATACTCAACCCATAAATTAAGGGTAAAACCCAATTGTATAAAGCGTCACCGAAAACTTGGATAATAAAACTCAATACCCAAAAACAACACCTTTCGGTGACGGGGGATTCCCGATTCCATAAAATGTGACGGTCCACAAAGTAAGCCCATTTTATGTTGTTATGATTAGTCATATAAACAAAAGTACACGCAAGGGATGTCAGGCTCAGTGGCTTTAAACATACACCCACGGAAACTCAAGTTCAACCCCGAGGGATTGCTAGGTCAAGCTCCTCATCCAATATCGTAATACTTGAGCACGAAGGACTTATACCCACATCCGGTACCTTAACGTGCAGCACGAAGGTCTTACACCCACATCTGGTGCCTAACGTGCCTCGACGTGGAAAAGTAATCGTCCCAACGCCGGACAATAATAAACCAAATACGGGATCATGACTCCCAATGCATCAAATAAGCCGAATAATACACATAAGGCCCAACAAGGCTCGAAGTCGAGCTACCAAAACTGGACTATTGTCCAAAAACCCCATCAAAATAACAATGCCAAGCCGCAGACTTAGCAACTTATTGACTCATTAATAAATGGAATGAAAACACGATAAAACGCACTCACCCAACGGATATGCAAACATCACGACCAAAAGTGAGATTAGTTCAAAACTCAACATTAATTGAGACAACCCATTTTCCAAATGAACTTATATCCTTATAATTTTTCCAAATGTCTCATAACACAAAATATGCATTTTCCAACTTTAACTGCTGATAAGAATGAAAATCATAAAATGAGACTATAAACATTCTTTCAAGTACCTCGCATAAATGTGCAATTAATACTTTACAAAACATTCCATTTCATGAATGATGCATAAGACCCGACAACCATTTAAAAGTGTATTTCTTTGACCAAGAATTTATTTATGCAATGAGACCTCAAAACACGTTCATTTGTGACACATTTATCAAAATGCCCAAAAATCCCAAATATGGGTATTATACAAAGTTTGTAAAGATTAAATACGTCAAATAATCAAAGATTAACAATCAACCCAACATTTGATAATTTCATGTAGAACACATAAACACTTTAAAATAGACATTTTGGCATGTACAACGTTTTCACAAATCAACTTGAACTCACCTTGCTAGATTTAGGCTAAATCTAGATTTTACCCAACGAGTTCTTTTGAAGGCCGCTTGGATCCTCAAGCCGAAAACTTCCAAAACCTAGATCCAACATTCCAACCCAAAAATAACCATAAGTAACCATACCCAACCACAAGGAAACATTCTCCAATCATAAAATACCAAGATCCCAAACAAGATCAAAACCCTAATTTCTCTAAAACCAAAAAATCCAAGATTGGAGATATCAAACCTTAAGAAACCACCAATGGAGCATTCATAACCTTATTACAAGAAAACTTACCCTTGAAGGCAAAGAGGCTTCCGAGAACACCCAATCCAACACTTCAACCCGAGCTCCCGACCGTTGCACTTGACGAGGAAGATAAAGATGGAGGTTTTGTGGTTCAAGGTTCCAACTAGTTAGATGGTGAAGAAACATGTGGTTTGAGGAGGAAAAACCCCCAAAATGGGTTAGGGTTCGGTTTTGGGGTTTGGGAGAGAAAAGGGAAGAAGATAGAAGTGAGAGTGAGGGAAATGATTGAGAATCGCGACTCTTAAAAGACCCTGGGGCCGACCGCGATTGTGCCCGGCGATTGTGCCAGGGCACTATCGCCCAAAACGTACCGCGGGCACACCCCCGCTGGCGATTGTGCCCGTGCCCAGAGTGTACCGAGGCTCGTTTCTTCCCATTTTCCGCACAGACCACTCATGACGCGATAAGGCTTAAATAGGTAAGATATAGGGGATGAAATCCTACGATAAGAAACAAGAATTTCTCGAAGGGTTGGCTTTCACATACAGGAATTTACGGGTGTTACAATCCTCCCAACCTTAGAATGATTTCGTCCTCGAAATCTAGGTTCCCATGAAATCTCGCCCGCAGGAAGATTGACCTTAACCCGTTGCTAGCACCACCAACACGTCCCTTATACCGATACTAACATTGTTGGCCCTCTTGGGCACAATATACCCATAACCGAGTGTACACTTAACTCTCCAAAATAACCTTTTACTCACAAGGTTATGGTCGTCTCCCAACCTTGGGTGACAATTACTACCTCCAGGTAGTTAGTGACCCCAAATTCTCGCTGACTAATCTTTCCTTCGGATCTACGGTTTCGAACACAACGTCAAAGATCGCAACCAAACTTCCAAGTTCCTCAGATTTCAACTGATCCATTCTTAATATCGATAAAGATATTCTTCTAAGGCGCACCAAAGCGTCCTTCAGATACTACT
This sequence comes from Arctium minus, assembly GCA_954870635.1. Taxonomy (NCBI): domain Eukaryota; kingdom Viridiplantae; phylum Streptophyta; class Magnoliopsida; order Asterales; family Asteraceae; genus Arctium; species Arctium minus. The sequence goes on along the minus strand of OX941089.1, from coordinate 246,149 downwards.
TAGCCCAGATTCGATTAACACTCAACTCCGTTCCAACACCAATCCTCACAACAATCTTTTAACACAAGCTTTACCACCACGGAAATGCTTAAACACATCGATACTTAATCCTCAACACCCAAACTCCTTCCAAATTCCATCACTGAAAGGACAATATTTCCCATAATCCAACCAGGTTACATCCATCCATTCCAAGATCCATTGACCTCAAGAAAACAAGTCGACGCTTAGGACTAAACGGTGACCTCGAAAATGTGGACATCTCGCCTAAAATCTCATTCCAGACGGGTTGTCGCACTAAGGTTGACACCAAATCAGAGAGCTAAAATTTCAAATCTTACAACTCTAGCAGACAGATCACCAAAATTTCCTTTAATCGCGGAACCCGCTAAGACGGTATACTGACAACACAGCCCATGATGTGACACCGACTAGCAAACCACCAAAACGAAACCCAATCTGATTGCCAATAGTTACCTAACACTTTAACTCGCATGATCACCGGAGCATAAAATCGCCCCTTAAATACCCGGGAAGACTTAAGTCTACTAATTTCATTAATACAAACGCGCGCATATTCGAAAACCCAAGTCCAAAAATCCAAGACTGACCGCAAGTCAGATCATTCGACGCTTCAACTCCTAAGGACTCCCTTAGCCCCTTAATTGCAACTCCTTTCCACGACAGGGGTTAAACCTATAGGCCTAATGAGTTCAAGGTTTTTCAAATAATATGCCAATTTAAACTTTTATAAAACTTTCAAATACACAAGTTTTATAACGATTAACCGTACAGTGACAACACACTATCGCCCATCCGATAGGTTTCAAAACTGGTTACCAACACAACGCATATAAAACCCTTTCTAAAACTCTTTTGATCAGTAATTACGTTAATAAAACGGTAACAAGAGATGCGCAACAAAACTTTCAAACGGACTACCATGGTCCTAGTAATGCATCAATTTATACTATGCATATGAAAGATAACCTTCCGCACTATAACATGTGCAATAAAAGTTTGTACAATTCCCAAAAGAGACATTCACAAGTTAATTTTAAAGTTCTGACTTCCCAACCCAAAAGTCGTTGCGACATAAAATTATTAACCACTCCATATGCAACAGTTTATTCTCCAAAGTTCGATGAAATGATAAGAATGCAAATAATTCTCAAATCGAGTTTAAAACTTTAAGCTGCCTCGATAAGACACATTTGACCAAGATGGTAACTACAACGATATGCACTCCGAAAATTCATTTCATGTATTGCGGAAAATTTATAACAGCAAGGTCAACAAGCGAAGCACGTTTAGATTAGAATTTAATTTAAGACAATATAAATATTTCGCATATTTACTCACGCGAGTGAAAGTCGGATTTAACCCAAAAGTATGCACCTATACTCGTGTGAAACTCAAGATGCAATCATGCGACATTTAGATTTTCAAGGTGCCTCTTACGGTTGCAAAAGTGTCGATGCAAGACTCGCATGAAACAAAGTATTGAACACAACTCGTAAATTAACGCACACAATGATGCATATGCACATGTTCTCAAAATTATTTTACGCAACGCAAAATGACGTAAGACGAGGCACCCTAAACCCAACTGAATCTTCGCAAAACTCAAGAATGCTAAAATTATGCAGTGACAAGTTTTCATTTCTCAACAAGAATGTAAGACGGCAATATGGCTAAAACACTAAGCCTTTAAGAGTTTCCTCTTTTAATGCAATGAAAGGTAAAATGACACATTTAACAAAATTCACATGGGACACGACGCCAACTAACTCGTAGGCTTAAAAGAAGCAAAATTAAAACTCACGCATGGAAAGACATCGTATAAAACAATACTCCATGAAATTCCAACAAAACTCACACAAACTAAAATTCTCAAGAAATCCCGACTCAACGCGTGGAAATAAATTTTCCTTTAAAACCATTGACATATGTGGAGGAGATCCAATGCCTAGGTTAAAATCTCATAGCTACTTGCCCAATACTCGAATGACATTAAAACATGGATATTACAATATCCGCAAATAGCGTTAAACAAGAGACGTGAATAAAGAGATTTTTTATAACAATTTGCAATTACGTGCAACAAAACAATTTATGCATGCTTAAGCTCACAGTTTAAAATCTGATGCGTGTTAAGTGCTTTACCAAAACTTTATGATATAAACCACTTTCTGTTTTACGAACACGAGAAACAATTTATGCAAATTTATTTCAGAAATAAATTTTGGTGCATGAATTTGGTCGGCATTCACCCCTCTAGACTACGCTTCTCAACAACCCGACATACTAATACCATCCAGGTGTATTAAGCATCTTAGGACAACAATCTCAATTTCCTACTATTGTCATCCGGATACTCCACGTCTTAAAGCGACACTCGGATATTTCATCGGTTCACCTTACAATCTCTCCTCGTATGCCGTCAATTCCATAAGCTCAAAGTTCTACTCCAACCAATTATTTTTACTCAAGACGATCAACTTAATGCATTCAACGCACTTAACTATCACATCAACATGACATTGCTATAGACATCAACGTTTTCCTTAGATTACTCCCTTAGAAACCTTCTCACTACCCCAACGGTAATCATACCAAGGTAGTTCAAGTATACACATGTAGTATGTAGGTTCACCATAACACCGGCCAGGTGCCATTATGAACGTACCGCACATGCTCATCCTTGCGACCCTCGACAAGTTTCCCGTTTCTAGTGACTCGATCAACTCCATAATATCTTATCTTAAGGTTCCTAATGTGCAACTTCACTTACAATCACTTATAAAAGCGCTAGTTTGAGTCTAGGCATCCTGCAATCAATACCTAATTCCCTCAAACTTAAGCTCTGATACCAACTTGTAACACCCTCAAATCTGAAAATAGCAACTTATTTAAAATTTTCTAAATACACCGATAAAAGGAATTATCTACCACCACAAATTAAGAATTTAACCTCAATACAAACATTCATTCTACACAAAAGCCTATGCTAAGAACGGGTGCTACTAAAACCCCATAATAGTCACTATCTCCAAAATTGCGGAAGACTTCACCAACTACTTACAATTGCACAAAGCTAAGGCTCAACTCTTCATGGCTGCTAGAACCAACCCCAACTGGAACCTGATGCACATGCCGACAAATAAAAAGGTTAGGCTTAACGCCTAGTGAGCTCAAAAGTTTTCAACATATATGAAATAATAGTTTAATAAAAAGAATGCGGTTAAAAGTTATAGTCCTTCAATATGATACGTCTTACATGTGAAAACGACTCATTTCCAACAATATGCATTTTAGGTAAAGAACACCAATTAAAACGTTTTCCAAACCAACTACTTCAAAGATAATGATACCAACATAGGCCACCCATTCATAAATTAGTTTTTTTAAACTCAAAACTCACTCAAAGCGTAAGTATAAATTGAACTCTTCATTTATGAAGATGCGGTTAAATCTTATATCCCAAAACACGGGTGGGGAATAATACTCAACCCATAAATCAAGGGTAAAACCCAATTGTACAAAGCGTCACCGAAAACTTGGATAATAAAACTCAATACCCAAAAACAACACCTTTCGGTGACGGGGGATTCCCGATTCCATAAAATGTGACGGTCCACAAAGTAAGCCCATTTTATGTTGTTATGATTAGTCATATAAACAAAAGTACACGCAAGGGATGTCAGGCTCAGTGGCTTTAAACATACACCCACGGAAACTCAAGTTCAACCCCGAGGGATTGCTAGGTCAAGCTCCTCATCAAATATCGTAATACTTGAGCACGAAGGACTTATACCCACATCCGGTACCTTAACGTGCAGCATGAAGGTCTTACACCCACATCCGGTGCCTAACGTGCCTCGACGTGGAAAAGTAATCGTCCCAACGCCGGACAATAATAAACCAAATACGGGATCATGACTCCCAATGCATCAAATAAGCCGAATAATACACATAAGGCCCAACAAGGCTCGAAGTCGAGCTACCAAAACTGGACTATTGTCCAAAAACCCCATCAAAATAACAATGCCAAGCCGCAGACTTAGCAACCCATTGACTCATTAATAAATGGAATGAAAATACGATAAAACGCACTCACCCAACGGATATGCAAACATCACGACCAAAAGTGAGATTAGTTCAAAACTCAACATTAATTGAGACAGCCCATTTTCCAAATGAACTTATATCCTTATAATTTTTCCAAATGTCTCATAACACAAAATATGCATTTTCCATCTTTAACTGCTGATAAGAATGAAAATCATAAAATGAGACTATAAACATTATTTCAAGTACCTCGCATAAATGTGCAATTAATACTTTACAAAACATTCCATTTCATGAATGATGCATAAGACCCGACAACCATTTAAAAGTGTATTTCTTTGACCAAGAATTTATTTATGCAATGAGACCTCAAAACACTTTCATTTGTGACACATTTATCAAAATGCCCAAAAATCCCAAATATGGGTATTATACAAAGTTTGTAAAGATTAAATACGTCAAATAATCAAAGATTAACAATCAACCCAACATTTGATAATTTCATGTAGAACACATAAACACTTTAAAATAGACATTTTGGCATGTACAACGTTTTCACAAATCAACTTGAACTCACCTTGCTAGATTTAGGCTAAATCTAGATTTTACCCAACGAGTTCTTTTGAAGGCCGCTTGGATCCTCAAGCCGAAAACTTCCAAAACCTAGATCCAACATTCCAACCCAAAAATAACCATAAGTAACCATACCCAACCACAAGGAAACATTCTCCAATCATAAAATACCAAGATCCCAAACAAGATCAAAACCCTAATTTCTCTAAAACCAAAAAATCCAAGATTGGAGATATCAAACCTTAAGAAACCACCAATGGAGCATTCATAACCTTATTACAAGAAAACTTACCCTTGAAGGCAAAGAGGCTTCCGAGAACACCCAATCCAACACTTCAACCCGAGCTCCCGACCGTTGCACTTGACGAGGAAGATAAAGATGGAGGTTTTGTGGTTCAAGGTTCCAACTAGTTAGATGGTGAAGAAACATGTGGTTTGAGGAGAAAAAACCCCCAAAATGGGTTAGGGTTCGGTTTTGGTGTTTGGGAGAGAAAAGGGAAGAAGATAGAAGTGAGAGTGAGGGAAATGGTTGAGAATCGCGACTCTTAAAAGACCCTGGGGCCGACCGCGATTGTGCCCGGCGATTGTGCCAGGGCACTATCGCCCAAAACGTACCGCGGGCACACCCCCGCTGGCGATTGTGCCCGGCGATTGTGCCCAGGGCACTATCGCCCAGAGTGTACCGAGGCTCGTTTCTTCCCATTTTCCGCACAGACCACTCATGACGCGATAAGACTTAAATAGGTAAGATATAGGGGATGAAATCCTACGATAAGAAACAATAATTTCTCAAAGGGTTGGCTTTCACATACAGGAATTTACGGGTGTTACAATATATATAAACATAAAACAATACCCCGGTAGCTGTGTAACTTTTATTAACAACAAACCAATATATATAGAGAGAGGGGGGGAGAGGAAGGATCATGCGAGAAGTTAAACATTTTGCGAGAAGGCGAGAAATGTGATATCATATATGATTACACGGTTTGTAGGTGTGTTTAATCATATATGATTAAACGTCTATGTATTGTCAATATCACATGTGTTAAACTTTTGTATCATATATCTTCTCGCAAAATGTTTAGTTTCTCGTTTGAACCTATCCATATATATATATATATATAATTTTAATAAAGATTGAGAAAGTGCAGATGGTTTTGTTTCTCTTACAAATCCTAGGTTTCATTTTTATTCAATTTTATTTAAATACTAATATACAACCAATATCATTGGTTGGTGGAAGTTATGACAGTGGTTTTTATTTTATTTTAATTTTTAGCTTTGGAGTGGTGTTCATGTGAGACACATGCTGCTGCATTTCATTATGGAAAGATCCACACTGGATTTGCACTTATTAAACACACCTTCTTTTAAGTTAATAAAAAAAATTATTAGTGTTGCATTATTAGCTAGGTATTGGACGATTATTCTATTGTATCATATAACAACATTAATTAAATACATATATAATATGAAATTTATAATTTGGGTTTGCATGAGAAGGCCATCATTATTTGTTTAAATAAAAAATATAGAATTGAAGTGAAGTGATAGATTTGAGAGTAGGACATAATAAATATATTCTCCCAAGGTAAAAAAAAACATGGGAATGTTTGACTTGTCAGATCATTTATTAATTAGTAAAATTAATTCAAATAGCCATAGTAAGGGAAGGGATTCGCCTCCTAGCCATCACTCTTCTTCTTTTTTTTACAAAAATGTCACTACCTATGCAAAAAAGATGGTGTGCAATTGCGTACCCCTATGTAATTGCACATCTCCCTATTTTTATGCAAAAAATGTAGCAGATGCGTAAAAAATGTGCAAGTGTATTTTCTATAAAGGTAAAGGGGGTACGCAAAAAAGGTGGTGTGCAATTGCGTACCCCTCCTTTTTGCACAGATAGTGACATTTATGTAAAAAAGGGAGAGGGATGGCTAGGAGGCCAATCCCTCCCCCTATTATGGCCATTTGAGCCAATCTCTCTATTAATTATTATTATTTGGTTTTTGGTGCATGTATGTATGTATATTATAGGCTGGTATTTGAGTATGAGGTTAATAATAATAAGCATTTGAGTTTAATGAGTTGGCGTTTTCATATGCAACATGTCACGGGTTTGAAATACTAATATCTCCCTATCATCAATATGAATTATGAATAGAGAAACTTATTGAAAACGAGAGTTATTACTTTGAAATTCTAATAACTCCAAAACATTTATATTTATATTCTAGAGTGGGTGACAACGAAGTGACGTTGAAAGCTACATCACTAAATTCATTGCAAATCGAATCACTTGTATCGTCGATTACTTTTCTCATAATGAAATTTTTATTTATTTATTTATTTATCAAATAGAACCATTTACTTACGTACCAAACAGTTTTAAGTAAAGAAATTTTGTTTGTAAATATATATATATATATATAATTAGGGAGGTGGAGCCCTTTGAATGTCCTTGTCTTTCACGGGCACATACATCCAGATTAACCCATGTGCTCGCTCAATCATTTTCCTCTTCTTACCACACACACACACACACACACACACTACCAACCCTAAAGCCTATATATATATATATATATATATATATCAAAAATCAATCATTGTGTATTGTTACTACTACTATTTGGTTTTAGGTTTACATTGCATATACTCCTACTCCTCCTAATCTATTATCATACAAGTACAAGTTGAAGCTGCCTGCCTTGCCTGGATATGAAACAGGCAACAGTCCTCCATCTATTCATTCATTTGGTACAATCATCAAATGCAAATATCAATAGTATGCATGTTGTCCTCCTACTCTCCACATAACAACATTCATTCATTGGACACACACACAAATTTCTATTCAACTCCTACCTTGGATTTCCATAAAAACAAAATTTAATATTTTACTACTTGACAACTTTTATCAAAAAAGTAACCTCTAAATTTCCTGCTGCTGTTTCTCCAAATCAATATCTCCCATTCCTGTGTCTTCTTCCTCTTCACTGTCATCGTCTCCTTCCACTTCTTCGTTGGCCTGACTTAGCTTAGCCATACGTTCAGCCAGCAATATATCCTCACGTTCACTCACCTGAACCAACCAACCATAATTCACATCAAATTCTTAATCGATGGACACCTGTCTGTTGTCCCCCCAGATTTTTCAATACTAAACTTGCTCAACTATTTGAAACCGTATTTTCAAACACCCACCCCGCGGATAGGTTCAAATGAAAGTAATCTTTGCAACTAAAAGTAAGAAATCACACTAACCGCTCTGGGTGCCTCCTTTACTGTGAGTTTTCCCTTGTGGAGCTCTATTTCTTCGGTACAAGCAGCAATTGCTTTAGTAAGAACTGAAATCCCTTGCTCCTATCAGACCATATAATGTTAATTAGGGCACAAGTCTCAATAAGTAAGGAAATGACATGGATTATACAGAATACTAGCAACACATATCTACAATCAGGAACCTGCAACAAATAAGACCATTACTTCTTAACAGATGTTTTCGTTTAAAAAAATTATTATTAAACAAAAGATTGCCATCATTTGCCTTGTTCACTTACCCCAAGACAAACAAGTGGCATTAGATCTTAACAGGCAATTTCCATCAACAATTTTGAAGAACCCATGTGTCCTCCTATGAAAGTTATGGCCAATGTTAGAGATTAAATCTTCTGAACAAATGGCCAAAGAAGAGCTTACAACTCAAGACCAAGTCTTGGTCACGTATTTTAGCAAACCAAACGACAAGAACCAACCACAGTAATTGTCAAATTAACTCAAGTAGAAGCCACATCTTGCTGTTGGGTATGGTCAGTGACAGAAAAGAACACAAGTCAAGGTCATATGCAGCTTTCAGTCACCATGGCAATCACCTGATTAAAACAAAACCTAGTTGTTGATGCCAGAGTTTGTAAACAGACAAAGAAATAGACTGAGCCTAAAGAATCATTCATGGACGATCATAATGATGCAATGGTGAACCAAATAACAACAATGTCGGTGATTTTACAGCAGAGACAATGCTGGTGGCAGTGGTGATTGATTTAAGTAAGATCCAGGTTTTTGGTAATCAGGGCCAAAATAACATAGACAACCTTCAATTCCAGCATACAAAGAGAAGACTGAGACTTCCAGCATAAAGTGTATGAAGGGATGATTATATGCTCTTAAGATTTCTCAGAAATTTATTAAAAGACCAACAACCTCACTTAGGAACTCATGTTGGGTAAAGGAACCACTTTCTCTATGAATCCTACGATGTGGAAGAAATAGATGAAGACTAACTGTGCCGCATTAGTATCCATGAGAGAGTATGGGAGTTGTGGAACTGAAAATAGAAGACTTGTAAACATATAGAGTTGTAAAAGGAAAACTTGCATTAAACAAAACCGAGTACATGAAAGTAAAGTATGATAAGGAATAAAATTGCTTGAAAAAAGTAAGTACATAGTATAAATTGCAGTGAAGTAAAAACCATGGAAATAGGGAAGGTATACGGAATAATAATGAAGCATAGACAAAAGGCATCAACAAATATTGAAGTGGTTTGATGCATCATTCTACTTTCCTTATGTGCGCTTGCGGACTGCACCCTTCCCCTAATCCAATATGTTAAGCATCTTATTTATATAATAAAAAGATCTCAACGATTGGCGCATGCCACTCCAACACCAAATACTTAATTTCTTAGACCAACACACATATTAGAATGCTAATATAGCACAAAAAAAACACAACTGAGTTTAACATAAAACAAGAAAATGAAATAAGAAGTAAACACCGAACATGATAATCCATGTAAAAACAATGAGCCTCTTCAAGATAAGAATATGCGGTAATAGTTGAAATAATATCGACTTCACCATTACTTTCTAACAATTACAGATTTACAGTAGTAATGGACATGCAAATTAACTTTGGGAAACATCAGCTCCCCCAACCTAACCCCCAGGGGCAGGGATGAGGAAGCAAAATAATAGAATTAAACATCACGGTCGGTCAATGAGAACATTTTGTTTACCTTGTCAAGGGTTTGAGTGATAAGAACATAAGATGGAGGAGCAACCAACTTAATTTTAACAGGGCAGTCCTGATTCCCAGCAGCTTCGGCCTTCCGCATAGCATCCTATAGAGTAGGACATGACAAGAAGTAAACAAATAGAATCAGTTGCAACTAGATAAATACTTAAACGAAACAAATAGAATCAGTTGCAACTAGATAAATACTTAAACGATACACCTTAATGTGCTTTCACAATCATAACTTCCTGAAAGATAAATACTTAAATGAGACACCTTAATGTGAAGAACTCCATCAAATTGAAAGCATTTCATTTCAATATCTGCCCGTATCTTCAAAGGTTGTGGGGTCATCCTTCTTCTAATGTTCTTTACCAATGCATCTTTGACTTCATCTGTCAAAGCAGGAACCACTTTCGTCGCCTGACAGCGAGTACATTTAATGTGGTGATTATTGACTTGTATGGGCAGGCCTAAAGAAGACACAAATATCTAAAAAGCATACAAAACTACCTCCTCCCCATCAGCACCAGTTTCTTTAACTTCACGGGTAAGTGAATTAAGAATAGAATCAGGATCGCTCACAACTAACTTAAATGCCTGCAACCAATTAGTACAAGTATGAGATGTATATCTATAATGTCAGTCTGACAGAGTACAAATAATTCCTTCAGCAGCGTTGTTCACACCCACCTCAAACGCGTGACCATACTTCCGGTACAAAGGCCAACCAACATGAATATACAGATCCTACCATTGCAGAGATTACAAGGAAAATCAGTTTCCATGAATAAACATATACCAAATCCGAGTACAAAGACTGCATTAGCAGTTGTAGCTCTCACATATCAAAGCAATTCAGAAACAAACAGAGGCAGATAACACTTCTATTTTTGCATGAACCATCTACAAACATGTTATACATCCACCCATACGATTTACCTATAGTCGAAGAAAGGCTCCACGTGGCAGATCAGGGAAGAGGACCATGAGGGAAGGCATGATTAATTTGGTTAGACAATCTGTTGGGTGACGGTAGTGGGAGAATTTTACCAATAAAACTATTACGTAATAGCTATAAGTAGGGTGATGTAGGAAGTAGAAGGTATGCAGATAATTGTAGCCTCATTTTGGAGAGACTAGCCTCTCAAATTGCTAGTGTCCTTTTACCATTGTCCAATTAATATAATCTGGCCAACCAGTAGCTTCAAGTGATATTTGATTGTTGTCTTGCATCGTGTGCATAACAGAACACTCTAAGGACATAATGAAAAGCTATGAAGTATTGACTACAATGTCATGAATAAGCTAAAGTAATGTATAAGATTGCATCATATTAAGCAAATCACCCAAGGCACGATTAGACATTGGTAGAAGTTCATTTATCATCCTTAGCTTGCAAGTAGTGGTTGAGCCCTGGAGCAACCAGTAAGGTTACTCCAATTTGACATGAAGATCACAGGTTTGATTCAGGAAACAAAAAGAAAAAGGTTGTGCAAAAAGGCTTCCCTCCCCGACCCTTAGACAGTTCAAGAGGCCTTGTTACACCAGGTTCACCTTTTTGAGTTTAGACCTTAGCTTGAAAAGGCAAACTCTAAGAACTTGACTCAAGAAGATCATCATACCAGCAAAATAGTTCACTTAAAGTGTCAAACTAGTGCGGTTGCAAAACTTAGTCTCAAGGCGAGGCGGTCAAGAAATGAACCTGAGGTGTAGCCTCTCAGTGCTTGGACGAAGTGTACACTTGCATAGGTGAGGCGAGGCAGAGGCGTATGCCTCTCTTTATGTGATGTGCAAAGTGGGTTAGTGGGTGTGCCAATTTTATGATATGAATAAAGGAGTATGTTGAACACTAATATTATAATGCATAACCAGCAGATTTTCTTTAAAACCTCACGGCTTCTTCTCCTCACACTTTAAACCCTTCTTTCTGCATTGTAAACTTATACCTGCTGCATTCTTTGAACCTGCTACATACAAGTATTATATATTTTGTGTACGTGTATTGTGTATTTTGTTTCAAGTCTAATTTGCTTCCAGTCTAATTTCATTTCTTTCCAATCTAATTTGATGTCTTTCCGGTATGTATTTTGTTTCTGGTCTATTTTTCCCATATGTGTATGTACATTCTGTTCTGTTCAATTCTCGTATAAGATATAAATGGATATATCCTTTCAAGTTTGTATAAATGTATATATTCGTCTAGTGTGTAAATTTTATCACTTTTATGACTTTCATAGTTTGTATATATAAATGGTGAATATTTCATAACATCTATTAAATGTTTAAATAACCACCAGTAAGTGATGGTGCCTTCAGTTCCAAAATACAAGTTTCCCCTCGAGGTTTAGAAACTCGTCTCACATGTCGGGGCCTCATTGGTAATGATAATCAACATCAAAATACTTGAGCATCTGTAATGTCCCTACCCATGCTTCAAACCACCACAGACATCTCCGGCAACCTAAGATGATTGTTTGTTTGTGTACAATCTCTAATTGCCCTAAATTGATGGAATAAACTTAGCTCATAAGATGTAGCCTGATGCACGTTTATTATATAAGGTCGACAGTTGGCTTGAGTTTAAGAAATTGGCAGTTACCTCAAGATCAAGCTGCATAGTTTCAGCGACGTGGCGCATAATGGAGTGAACAAGCTTACTCTTATTATACCTATCTTCACAAATCTGAATATCCTCTTCGGAAACCCTCCTCTTGCTAAGATTAACATAGCCTTTCTCTTCATCAACGTGAAGAACCATAACGGGTTCAATACGGCCGACCTTAATCAAACTGTTGATACTACGAATACGGCGGCGTGAGAGCTCGGACAAAAGAATCATACCCTCGATGTTGTTGTACTCGAGGAGTGAAACGTAAGCGCACATCTCACCGATGCTTTTGACTTGAATCATGACGGCCATATCGACGTCGGGAAACCTGGCTTCGTACATACGGCATTCAAGATTGGGGGAGCTGGAAGCCATGGCTGAGAAGTGAAGTGAAGTGAAGTGGAGGAAGGATCTATGTTAGGGCTATGATAAGGAATCCGTGAATGAAATTGATGAGACCAAAAAATTTGAAAGGTTGTATGCTCTAGGGTTTTGTAAAGAGTTTGTGTTGTGTTGTGTGTTGGGCCGATGTCTTACGCCACTCTGCCCTCCATGTATTTCGGTGTCTATTAGAGCATCCACGATGGATGGGGCATTTTATTTATTTTATTTTAGTTTTTATCATTTGCATAGATAAAACTATCTATATGATATCAAATAAATTATTTTTTTGACAGATGTGCTGAAAAAACGGTTTAAATGTCAAAAATGACCATTTACCTCTTGGTCTATATTTTTGTAGTATAAAATAATTGTTTGGCCATTTTACCAAGAAACAACGTTTCTGTCACGCAATGACGGCAAGATGAAGGACACCTTCAACGAAACAACCATTTTTTACGAGATGGGTTCTAGGAAGATGGAGGACGCCTTCAACGAAACAACCATTTTTGCCAAGGACTTCTAGGGTGAAACGACAACATTGGAAGTTGTAGAAAATCTGGGCGTGATGACAGGAGATGTTTTTTTTGGTAACTGTGGGTTTCCGGATCAACTTACGCGCACCGACTAATCCTCGGGCGACCACGAATGGCCTGGAGTAATCGCAGGTGAACCTCCATGGCCACAAGGGCTTTGGCAGCGCTTGGATTTGAACCCTGGGTAGATGAGATCTTCCACTACATCCCCCAAAGGGTTTACCAGTGCGCCACAACCCAAGTGGTTATGACAGGAGATGTTCATGCCACCATCTAAGGGATGAGAGGTCTTCGCATTGGAGCTTAGCAAATCATGTTTCTACACCGTTGATATTGTTTCCCATGTCGTTACTCATGTATTCAATAAGTGAATTTTAGGGTTTTAGAGAGATGATTTTGAAAAAGGGTCTCGTAATTCCCCATTGTTGAAGAAAGGAAAGGAGTCGAGCTCAACAATGGAAGTAGAGGGTTGAACATGAATTTTGCTATCTTTTTGTTTTGTTATACGTGTTTTGGCCATCCACCAGAGGTTTGAAGAAGATGGTGGAGACGTAGAGGTGAAAACAATGGGGTTTCTTTATTGCAAGGATAGTTGAGGAAATTAATGAAAGCTGAGTGTAAATGAGTAATGGTTTCTAGTAGACCGATTAAGTCATCGACAAAGTGAATAAGTCACAACTGAACAACTATTTATAGTTGAGCAAATAAGTCATACAAGCCATACAACCCATTAAGTCACAACCAAACAACCCCTACGTTACTTTCTCATTTTCTTTATGTTATTGTTTTCTGTTGAGTTTGCAAAAATTAGATAGGTTAATTTGAAAATGAAAAAGGGTATTGTTTGGGTAAAAATACCAATAGTCCATTGTCGTACGACCAACGATAACCGTCAGGTAGAAATTCCAACAGTCCATCAGTTCATCGTCACACAATCAGAGAGATAACCGACGCCCTTCCTTTGGGACGACCACGACTAAAATATCCGTCCGACAAATACTGTCGTACGACCTGATTTCAGTTACTAACCTACTACATACGTTATATCATGTTTAATGTAGAATTCAAAGACATTCATGACCAAAGATTGTAACGGAAGTCATCATCAATAACAACAAACACAACGGACGCTATCATCAATATCAAACGGTCATACACATTCAAGACACATCAACGGAAAAATAGAGTATAAATACGAAGATGGAATCTCACATTCAGACATCTGATTCTCAGACCTTACAATCTCACAAGTTACTCTCTCCAGTTCACTCAGTTTCTCTCGAAATTCATAAAATCCACTGTCGTTTTTCGTGTGACGCACGATCGAAGTTTAGTTACTCACGATGCGCGAAAAACTTTACTTTATTATATTGTTTTACACTGTATTAAACTTGTAAGACTTGTTACAAAGGACGACGTCCCTGATTGACGTCCATAGTGCACGACGACTTACACTCGTCCGCGGTTTTTACCCATTTTAGGGGTTTTCCGCGTCATCAATTATCTCGTCTCATTTACTTTATTTTTCTTTATTGTCATACGATTATTGGAGTTACTTTCTTTGGTTGGATCAGGCTTCACATTTACCTTAAATTTTCCTTGGGAGATTTTTGGCATAAACAGGTACTATGACTTTCAAAAGCTATGCAAGTTTCATTTTCATTATAGGGAAAAGTTAGAAAAAAACCAACAAACTATCTCATTTTGAATGATTAAGTCTTTAAACTGTTTTTTTTAATGATAAAACCCTTAAACTTTCTAAAACCGGTTAAATACATCTTTGTAACATGTAAAAACAAGTTAATGTGAGAAAAATTAGGGAAAAGTCTAAAAAAACCCAACAAACTATCCGATTTTGAATGATTATGTAACACCCATATTTTTGCCTAGAAAAGTGTTACGTAATCTGAACAATTCCTCTAAAAATACTCCAAAATAACGGCTAAATTAAAACTGTTTAGACCGTTTACAGCGGAAGACTTGAAAATAATAAATATGTAACTTAAATGCTAATCCGTCCCATACCGGATTGCGTTACAAATTTATCTACCATAGACGTTTGAACATAAATATCGGACTTAAATGGGCTAGACGAGTCTTTATACGTGCCCCCCTTTCCCTTGTTCAACATGAAACCTTCTGTCCCTGAGATGCATACTATAGTCAGCTTATAAAGCTCAGTGAGTTTCATGGTTTGCGTGAATAAAAATCATATCACATCATACATATCAACTTGTAAACTCTGTATCAAATAGTATGTGTTTTCTTAAAACATGCAACATTGAAAGAAAAGAGATCTCATAAACTGTCTCGTCTGGTATGGGTCATTTTGTCACTGGCATTCCCTGGGTTGTCAGACCTGCACCTGCCTAGACACCCATTACGGGGTCGCGCCACTTGTCGTGTGACTTGCTGGTCAAATACCCACACATTAAAACCGATCATAAAATTTTCATATGAAATAGCATGCTATAGTTATTTGAAAACAAAATAAACACATAGCATGCAACTGATCATAAATAACATACATGAAAAATATAATGTATCATGTATGAAACTGAAACATCATGCATACGTACACATCACCATATAAATCATATAATGCTCAAAATAAATTTGTACATAGGTATGCATCCCATTGTAAGTCTCATGAAGACTCACCTGATTCCGTGTAGATCGGCTACTGATAGCTCTCAACTGAAAACCTACACATTTCATACCACCATATCCAATTAATGACTTATTTTCTCCAAAAGTCAACTTTAGTCAACCTGACTCGACCTAAAGTCAAACTCTAAAATCAGGTCTTTAAATGACTCAAATATATCAAATTGATCTCATCGTCAAAATACTTGTGGGTCAAACGACGTAAAAGTCAGCTATTGGTCAACACGGTCAACCTCGAACAACTTTAGTCAAACCCCCTAGTCTAAAACTCTACGACGCCTTAAAATGTCAAAATAATTATTTTATAATCTTATAAATCCACCTCTCTAAATTAAAGTGACCCAATAAATATTTAACTTAAATTACGATGCTTTAATCTCATTATTAAACCATCAAAATTATTTAATAAACCTCTAAGTCTAAAACTTAGCAACGATTTTTAACGTCGATTTATCCTTAAAAAAACATTTGCTTTGCATTAAAGCGTATCGATAATCTTTAACCAAATACGACACTTTAATCTAATTATTAAAAACCATCTAAATAATTAAATGATTTATTATAGACAACATTCCTTAGAAAAATAATAATTAACTAACATAATCTAAATTTCTAAATTAGATTAATACATTAATTAACTGTAATTTAATTAATATACTAACTAAATTAGAATTTAAATAAATTACTTAAATTCTAAAGTCTTAATTAATCCTCCATCAATTAAATAAACTTACTTAATTAAAACACCTCTAACTAAATACCCAATACAATAAAAGAATTTGGGCTCCATTTAAAAAAAAACTGATGGGCCGACATTTAAAAAAAAATAGGTCAAACAAATATCAGCCCACCATCAGATCTGGACTCAAAGCCATACCCAACATCCGCACCAGGACTGACCCGGTCCGGGTTTTTGACCCGACGCAGGTGCTGTCGACCGGCAGCCACGTTTTCAGGCCGTTTGGCCTCGTTTATCCACCGTTTTCATTGATTTTTCTTGTAAAAACTCTAGGAAATGATTTTCCTCAATCATAGGAACAAAAATCAACGAAAACCATCAAGTATTGAATCCCACACGCTCATTTAAAATATGGGTTAAAAACCCACTCGAAAATCAGCTTAAAACGCAAAATCGGACACTTTAAACCAAAATTTGAGACATAAGGCTACTAAGGTTCGATAAAGGACTTAAAAACGAAGCTAACCATATAAAGAACTCGAAATTTGGTTGAGTATTTTACCTCCAATCGTCGATAAACGGAGCCTTTCGTTTACGAACTTCAACATCTGATTTCTCTCTCAAAACTTGACCAAAACTTGATTTTCTTGAACCAAAATGATCTTCAATCGGTTACCTTTACTTATCTATAATTTTTTTGTCTTAATAGTTAACAAAACGAGCCAATAGGAAGCTTCAAAGGAGTTGTCGTTTTCACATTTCTGAAAAAAAATCATATTTGATATATTTACAAAACATGTCCCTCTGCTTTGGACATGTTGACATCTGACATAGACCCTTAACTTTTAAAAATCACATTCGGCCCCCCTAACTTCAATGGTTTGGCCAACTTTACACTTTTCACCCCTGATAAGATATTTTCTTTCATTTTTAACCCAAATGCATATAAACCCCTTTATTCATTTCCCACTTTCATTAAATGGCATAATTCGTCACTTTTCACGTTTCATTCATATTTTTTTTTTTTATAAAATAAAAACCGATTTCCTTCCTTTTTTTCATATTTATTTATTTACTTCATTTTGGGGTGTCACAGATTAAGTCACTGAATTCAAGTTTTCTTTTAGAAAGGAAAATTAAAAGAAAATAATGCCTATTTTTCTTCCAAAAGTTTTCTCTCAAAACAAATTACAAATAGTTATAAAATTAAATTTCAGTTGATGTTTATAAAACAGCCTGTAATTTAATTAAACTATATTTTATTAATTAATTATTACAAAACAACGAAAAGTGGATTTGAACCCTTGATCACTTATAATCTTAAACTCACCCATGAATCGTGCTTCATATTGGATTTGATCTGATACATCTTATCTCGGTGCATCACATCCTAATGTGCATCCAATAGTTGATAACCACTTCTCACGCTTATAACATTAACTCAACTTCTCACCGGAACCCAACCATACAAAACAATATTGTTAACATATTTTGTTAGTCTCAGAAAGGAAATGACAAACTCACTAAGTATTATAGAGGGGGGGGTGAATACAAGACTCACAAAATTTACTTAATTTTCAATTCTTATAGATTTTTCAAATAAAAAATTACACTTATATAACAAGATTGTAGCGGAAAATAACATATCTAATACATCCTAACAATCTTTCACAGAGAATAATTGAAACAAAACACAACTTTAATACACTGAGCTAAAAGTTATGTAAGTTCCGAGAGAGAATATGGAGTTGTTGATTTCTGCTTGGTTGCTTACAAAATTCTTGAAAGCGAAACCTTGCATGGAAATGGTCTTCAGTCTTAAATGTTATCATGTGTATTAAATGCATGAGACGCTTGTCACTTTAGGACAAGATGTCCTTTTTGTCTTATCATGAGACAAAGACGTGTTAGAGCATCTCCAATGCAATGTTCTTATAAGCAAAAAGTGCAATGACTTGTAAAAACTAGCATTGTGGAAGGTTCTTATAAGAACTCAAACCCCTTTAGGTTCTTAAATAAGAACCTTGGTTTTTACCTTGATGTTGGTGTGAAATGACATATTACTAGTTTTTTTTCTTTACTTTATAATCATTAATATATTATATATTTAACTTATATAAGTATTATATGGGACCCACAAAAAGATGTTCTTGTAAGAATTACCACTGTAACATTTTATGTGAGTTATTGTTTTTATGAGTTGGAAGTGAGGTGACAACAAAAAGTGTAAAAAATGGGTTCTTATAAGAACCTTCATTGGAGATGCTCTTACAAACCTTGATGTAGACCATTTATGAAAAAGGGTATAAAAGACAAATATCTTTTATTCGGGTTTATCAAAGAATGTCTCCATCATGTACAGAATGAGGTGTATTTTGTCGAATACTTTCTCAGCAAGAAACAAAGGAACAATTTTCCTCGATGAGTTGGGGATGTCCGATTTGTCAAAAATTGGTAGGTGATAGCTTAATTGTAAATCGGGAAGTTCATCTTATGATCCGCATTGATAGATTAACTTGTAACACCCTCAAATTTAGAAAGAGCAACTAATTTAAAATTGTCAAATACGCCTCAAAAATGGTTAAAACTTCATGCAACATGTTCATACTTAAAATACGATTCTAGAATTATCCATCAACAAAACAAATAAAATCTTACTTAGAGTATAATTCAAGGGCGGGTGTTACTAAACCCAAATACATGTGGAAGACTTCACCAAACTACTCACCCTTGTGCATATATATAGTCCTCATCTCTTCACAAAGCCGCTAGAATCATTCACAACCGGGACTTGATGCACATGCCGACAAATAAAAAGGTTAGGCTAACGCCTAGTGAGTTCAAAAGTTTTCAACACGATTAAATATGTTGTTTAAAAGGGGAAGAATACAATTTAAATCATAGCATTTCAAAATGATTCACTTTAAAGATGGAAACGACTCGTTGTCCAATAAAATGCATTTTCCAAGATGAACATCTCAATACAAAACATTCCTTATAAAATGAGGCAACCCAAAACTCACTCAAAATGTGAATAGAAAACGGACTCCCAATTTATAAAAATGCGGACAAAACTTTATATTCCGAAACACCCAAAACACGGGTGGGCATAATACTCAACTCATAAATCATGGGAAAACAATCCATATAAATATAATATGTCACCGAAAACATGGAACTAAAATTCAATACTCACGCGACCATAAAATGGAATGAAATCCAAATGTTAAATCATGGTCAATTAAATATCCAAAATACTGTTGGCCGACAACGGGGGAGACCCGTATCTATCGAGAGTGGAGGAACACGTAAGTATGCCACTCATACAACGTTAATCGTATGACATTTCACGACATAAAAGCCCAAGTGTCCCTACGACTCCCTTCAAGCTACACCAAAAGAGACAGTTGACCTTAGTGAATATTACCATGAATATCACTAAAGGCTCGGCATAGTCGGGGGTTACAACGAAGGCATTGCCCCGACATGGCGGAGGCCCCAAACGCCCATCAACACGATAGCACAACCGGACTCAACCCTCTTAGTGTATACTTGAAAGGTTAAGGTCATAAAACATGAGTCCCGTAGTCCAACCCCAGAATACCCAATTGACCATCAAACTGACTTACGTGCCTATGGATCAAATACAACACAGTCTAAAATTACATGACTACACATAAATGACCAATGCACTCGAGCCTGTAATTATCATTAATATGTAACAAGATGCATTAAGATGCCAATCATAAATGGGACTCTACATTGAGCCATTAAAACTGGACAAATGTCCTCAAGACTCGTTTAAGTCAAAATCGAGCTAAAATGCTCAAAAATCCATTTGACCAACAAATAACGGTCCCTAAATAATAAAACGCATTTAAATGGCGTTTTTGCAGACACATACCTCAAATATGTGATTAACCCAAAACTCAACACGGATTGGGACAAACGATTTTCCAAATGGGTTTATACCCTTATGTTTCTAAAAATGTCTCATAACACAGAGACATGCATTTTCCAAATGGTTTATGAAATCAAATACACCAAAAATGCATAGATCATAAATTAGACTTCATTTGTATAAAAATCACCAAAAATGCATAAATCATAAAATAGACTTAATTTGTACAAAATCACAAAAAATGCATAAATAATGCTATAAGTTGTCAATATACCCGAATCCCAAATATGGGCATTTTATGAGACTAAAATAACCCAAGTTTGTCAAATATGAAAACTTATCCAAATACTCGACACATTGATAGTTACCAAGGAAAAACATATCATTACATCAAAATACACATTTTTGGCATGTACATAGTTTTCACAAAGCAACTTGAACTCACATTGCTAGATTTAGGCTAAATCTAGGTTTTACCCCCAAAACTTGAATATCCTTTGATGAAGGCTTGAAATCTTCAAGAAATCACCCTAGATCTTAGATCCAACACATCTACAAGGTTTCCTTAACCACACAAGTCAACAAAATCACACCCAAGTTGAAGGATGAAAGGGAAAAATGATGAAATTATCAAACCCTAACTTAACATTGAGAGAGACGATGAGCTTACCACCACAAAATACTCTTGTATATTCCAATAGACTTTCATTATCTTGTTTTAATCTTGAAAATCTCTTAAAAACGAGACTATGACAACTTGAATCACCAAAAACGGAGTTTAGATGCAAAAGTTATGAAGAAATGGAGTTTGAGTCCTAAAAACCGGGTTTTATTCTCGAACAGGGCTCCGCATGGGTTACCACGCGGCCTAACCCGCGCCACAACTCTCCTTGATGACCCTAACTTGCGCCGAAATTCGCCCTGTGCACTGTTCGTCCGATTTTCTTCATTTTTCATGCCTGATCACTGTTTTGGTCATAACTTATTCGTTTTACCTTTTATTTTGCTCTGGAAAGAACCGTTGGACTTGTAATTGAATCATTCATCCAAAAAGATTATAAAATATAGGATTCAAGTCCAAAATCCAATTTCTTCTTTTTCCCTTAGAATACCGGTTTTTGTATTCACTTGAAATTATACCTTCCGAAAATCGGGGTGTTACATAACTTCTTGTTGATATCAACTAGTTTTCGATTTTGCCTAACATGTTTAGTATGACTAAGCTATTACATAGAACTACTTTATCTTTAAAGAAAAATATGTATCTTTAAAACTAAGGAAAGATAGGGAGATCATCTTCAAACAAACATATTTAAAAACATTAAAGTAAATTACATATTTGGTCGGGGACAAGTATGTCATTTGTCACGAATTTGGTTTAGGGGTGCTCAAATTTCCGACCAACCTGACCAACCCAACCCAACCCAAAAAAACTCAAACCGAGGTAACCCGATATATAATCGATACAAATTTTGTCCAAACCGCATCTATTGGGTTGAAAACGGGTTGGGCCCAAAGTAACCCGACCAACCCGACCAAAACTTGTACGTTTTTTATGGTTTTATAATCTATCAATTCTCAAGTCTTACTATCTTAGCCGTAGTTTAGACCTGTCTATGAGACCATGCCAATTAAAGTCGTACGAATCTAACCTTTAAGTCTTAAAAAATCTTCAACATCGATAGAATCAAGAGAAACTCTTCTCTACTCTTATTAGCCTTATATATTTTTATATTTCTATTTTGATTTCAGTTTTTTTAAACGGGATCACTTAGTTAGATTGTAAACTGGTGTACTAAAGTTTGAATCCGACCAACCCAACTCACACGGTTTGGGTTGGGTTGCACTTTTGATTGGATTGGGTTGGGTTGTACTTTTGATTAACCGTAAACATTGAGTTGGGTTGTTTAAGTGCCTTCAAACCGACCAACCCAACCCGTGAGCACCCCTAATTTGGTCTTTTATCTCCGTTTATTACAAAAAACCCTCCATGTATGCATTTTATTACGGATTTGGTCCCTCCATCTAACATTTGTTCAATGTCCCTATTAACTATGATGGTAGGTTGGTCTTTTAGAATTTTTCTTTATTTTAATGATTTTTAATTAGTTTTTTTAACAATTATGTTATATTATATAAAACATATATATGTATATTAGGGTTTAGGGATCGAGAAGGTTCCCAGATGATCCATGCATCTCCGGAGCCACCTCCATCTCCGACGCCACATGTGACCAGATCTGCATCCCACCACCACCACTAGAGCACATCACCACCACAAATCTTCACTCCCATCTTCTCTCTCTCTAACCGTCGACGATCCACACTTTATGGTATATGCGACTTATGCACCCATCTCTCTCCCCTTTATTCTCTCCGTCTATCATCTTCAAGTCGGGCTATGAGAATAAGAACCCATCCTTGCTGCTCGTTTTTGCATCTCCAATGACTTAATACGCAACAATGAAATTGATATGTTGAATCAAACCCAAAAAGCCCTAACATGTTTTCTATGGTTGACTAATTAGATTTCATTGTTATTTCCGTTCTTATGATTTGTAACTCATTGCTAGTTTCGTCCTTATAATTTACAAGTTATTATTGTTTCGGTCTCTATGGTTTATAATTATTTACTGCTCAGTCCCTTACAGTTAAAAAGTAGGAAAGCAATAAATTGCAAGCCACAGGGACGGAAAATGCAATTTTTAAACCATAAGGACGAAAATCAAAATTATTAACAAACCACATAGAAGAAAATTGTAATTTATTCTTAATTTTTTAGTTAGTCTTTCTGTCTCCCTTATGCATAAATGAAATACGGATAATCATCGCCATACCATGACAATTTGAGACGTGCGTGTATTGGCAAGGCGATTCAGTAGTGTGAAACCGCTTGCAGAAAATTATAAAGGCGGGTTTTGGAAAGTCGGTACATTAGCTTTCATCTCAAGAATCATTATAACTAGTGTTATACCCGTCCGTTGGTCAGATACACGATATGACTTTAATCTAGATTTCTAATTTCTAAATTGTACAATTTCTAATTTATAAATTGTATAACAAAATTGAGCACGGATGGAAGGCAGAAACCAAACTGTCAAAAAATGAAGCTCTGAACCATTAACCTGCTCCCAATAATGTAATCAGGTCCAAAAAAGCCATCCAAATCTGAATACCAATTTCTACATTGAGACCAACGGTTAACACCAATCTGGAACAAACCATAGAACCATAAAGGAGATTGTCATATCTGAAAACACAACAAATTCCAAATGGAAGAAGTATGATGATGACCCACAACCTCACCCGTCATCACCTTCTAGCTGCCTACGAACCTTATCAACCTTCACTCAAAACAAAACCATACTACTGAAGACATCAGCCAAAAAATATTAACAACTAACATACAAGCAAAACAAAGTCGGACAGAGACAGGAAGTGCAAATAAAGGAAACATATCTCACAATGGCAAATATCAACACAATATTTGTCAACTTAGCCAATTTTCTTTAGGAAATTCAACACAAAATTATAAGTGCCCTATGCTTGCCCTCTTAAAAACTTCCAAGTATAAAAGAGAGTTTGTATGTAATTTTATAAGCTTCTGACATAAAATTAGATATACGGTTTTTGTTGCAACATTTTCCATGTTAATGTAGCTTTTGGTTTTACAAGATTTGAATAGAAATTAATGTTATCTTTTCTTTCAATCCAACAGTATTAACATCATTCACTTGTGAATATTTAATGCCCTACTTATTTAGAATCTTGATCACTTAACAACAACTACCACATGCTAATTCTCAGTAATCGATTTAGGCAATGTTTGGTAAGCTTATGAATAAGCTGTAACGTTGGTTCACATATGAATTTTCAAATAATCATTTTTTGGATTTTTTCAATGATTCACATATAAACCTTCCCACAACTTTCCATTATTACCTTCTAACGGTATTTAACCTTTTATTTTGAACCTTCCACTACACACACACACACACATATATACACACACACACACACACACATCTGGTACTTTTTGAATTAAGGGGTTGTTTACCACCAGTCGAACGCCTTTGACTGGGTTAGAGGTGCTTACCCGGTAAGGAATGGGTTGCTTTCTGACTCGGTCAATGCTTTAGTCACCACTGACCTATTTTCAGTCGGCGCTTACACAGATCGAACCTCCTACCCAAACCACACTTTTGCTTGGTCAACGCTTAACCAATTTGTGTCGGTAAACGGGGTCAAGTTACATTAGCGAGTATTTCGTGTACACATATGTAACTAATATTTGGTACATGTTAACAAACTATGAAGGAAAATAACCTATTCATAATAGACTACCATGATATATACATACCATTTCATGACTGAATAAACGCAATTGACGGGCGTAAAGCATACGCGACTCGCACCATGTTTTACTTGAATCCATCCGGCACACTTAAGCCCATTGCAATCGAGCTTGACTTAGGACTGGTTCACAATCGAAGTGTGTGGTCACACCGCGTGTGGTCACACCGCCGGTAGATGCCACCAACAACTAAACTTGGCAACTAGCTAAAGCCCATGTCTGCTCTAACGATGTTGGTGTGCACCAACTTTCGAACCACTGGTTACGGTCACATGCAGCCATGGAACCATTTATATTGTCTGCACATAAGCAATTAAGCGCTATGCACCTAATATATAAGCTTCTGGACCCACATATGAGATATACGCTAGAGATAAACTCCCTTGCCCGCAAGAACCTCAACAACGCCGATGGTTTCATTGAGAATTTCTCACCCCTGGCAGCTACTGCATGGAAATAAGTGCGTCTGCGTATAAACATTGGTCAACAAAAGCAAAGAACTAAAGTAGAAAATGTGCAAAAGGCTAAAATTACATTTACATTAATATGTTTCTAAAGGCTAAAATTCATATATATATTTAACTTTGAACAAAAGAACGACTGTCGCGTAGTTAAAACTTAAAAACCATGATCGTATGGCATCAAATAAGCGAAGTTTGTAGTTTCAATCATATAAGAGAAAGGCAGCAAAATAACAACCTTTATGTAATCTGGTCGAAATCGAGGATAAAAACGAAATCAAATTTATATAATCACTGGTGAGAAATTGATAATTGAGGAGAAATCTAACCTGAAATCAAGGATGAAAACGAACCAGAAGATCGAAAACGAAGGATGAAATCAAACCAGAAAGATGAAAATGAAATTGAAAATCAAACTTGTTAGAAGATGGAACCTGAAATCGAAGAACAGAAAAATCAAACAACAGATAGATCAAACCTGATGAGAACCCTAGTTTGAAACATCAAAGATAAACACATAAATATGTGCCTTGCTTTGTTTTCTTGAACCAAATTTTACATCTCTAAATTCAGTGATTCAAATTTGTTATCTATTCTTAAAGCATGCCTCACTGTTACATTTCTTGCAAGTGTGGATTAGAGCTATGAATCAAAAATCAAGAAGATCTATGCGTAACCTGGCAAATTCAGATATGTGTACTCAGGCCAAACAACTCATATTTATATAATCTGGCCAAAATCAAGGATGAAAACGAAATTTAATCTATATAATCACTGATGAGAAATCGATAACTGGGGAGAAATCTACCTGAAATCGAGGATGGCCATTATTAGTGAAAATAAACGTAGTTAGTGACGGGGAACCACTTTCAGAGCAAAATCCCAGGATGGCCATCATGAAGTCTGACTTTGGCATAGGAATCAAAGACCTTTTTATTTGGCAATCATCTACTTTAGAAACTTATGAAAAATAAAATCTTTTTGGATAAGTAGAATGTTTATAGTAGTAGTGTTAAGATGTAGAAAGATACCCTTTGAAAGATAGATAGCCAAACTTTCCATGAAGGCCTGGCTCCCAAATTCTCTTACAACCTTCCAAAAACCAACATTTGATACCATCATTACTTCAACCCCCCCTAAATCTTATTAGAGTACCTAGCATTTCATTAACAGCTTCAGCAGGAACCTCTTTTCCCATTTCTCTAAATCTTTTCTCACTGTGGGCTTTGAGGTATTCTGGCCATGGGAAAACCACAACTGCAATCTGATATTGTTCGGTCTTTTAATTAGAATCAACAATCTACATGATGTGTACCTTCTAAAAATTAATGAACTTATGATGTGTACCTTCTAAAAATTAGCAAAGTGCTTCAATTTGCATTGACGAGCACTTTTCATTAGAGAATGGGTCATAAAGGGCATAAAAGGCGTGAAGTTCAGAAAACAATTCGACAATGCAGCTCATAGATGAAGCACAAGAATCTATAATTTAGTGGTCGTTTACAAAACATTTACCGGGTCACTTACCTCACAGGGTGAGCATGACAAGGACCGAGAATCTTACCCGGTAATAGGCATGACAACATCCACCGTTCTTACCCGGTAAGTGAGGGAGAAGACTCTTACCCGGTTAGCGCTTACCCGGTAAAAGACGCTTATAAGCAATTCATTTTAATGGCTGAACATGTTAGCCGACAAGGTAAGAGAGGGTGGTTTTTGGAGGAAGGTGGGGAAAGGCGGTTTGACGGGTGAGGTCATGGGCTGGATTGTGGAAAGGGGAGGAGTCGGCTAGTTCTCATAACTGGTTCTCACAATTTTACGTCAGTGGTTACCAAAAACCAAGACTAAAATCAAGAGGCATTAAATTAAAATGCTATTATCAGTGCAAGTTTACAAAGAGTAAAGATGTAGGCAGATTTGGTTAAGCTATGAGTCTTGCAAGTAAGCTCTGGATGTTGGTTGAAAGCTAAGTACATTGAGATTATCTTCTTGTTCCATAAGAGAATTGTTTCCAAGTAAATTATTATCAATTAAGAGATAACTTCCTCTCTTCTTCAACCTTTTATCCAGATCCCCATAACATATATCGTAAACTATAAAAGTTCATTACAACCCAAAAATGATTTGAGCAGTAAATCTCGCTCCATGTTGGGCCACATATTCAAACATAGTAGTGTTTCTTACATATTCAACACCACATGTATCTTCTTGGGGGTGTTTGGTTTGACATAATGTTTTTGATGGATATAGATTTCATGGCAGAATTTGGAATGGAATTGAATTCCATTCTTTATAGATAATTTATAAAATAACTAAATTACCTTTTATTAATTGATTATTGAATGCTTCCGAAAACTGAAAAACTATGAAATGGTCCATTGAATATTTCTTCGAATTACTGATTGGTGCATGTTGATATGTATGAGAGCACATGTTCTTTCCAGCTGGAAATATAGTTCCAAGAATGTGGTTCCTCCAAAATACTTCTGAAATCCAATGAGAAGTTATGATCTACAAAAAAACATAGAAATTCATGCGTGCATGAGAAAAGGATTTTGCAAATAAGGGAAAAAACAACATGAAATGACTAAGCAAGGGAATTTCACTGTAGAATTATTCTTCAAAACTGAAGTTGTTTTTTTACTAAAATACCATAACTTCATCTTGAAGTTAACAAACCCATATTTGTGCATATGAAAGTGCAATATTTGAATATATAGAACTAACCTGTTACGGTGCAGGAGATGACCATTCCATCTTTAAAAAGCATCGAACCGCTGCTCGAATGGCTCTCGGCCCATAACTGGCCAACGTTTTTGCCTCTGATCCCACCTTGGACTTGGAGAGAGGTATACCGTATAAAGTGGGTTCAACAAAAGAACCGGTGAAAATAAGAAAATGAAATTAAAAAAGAAAGCAACATGCGTCGCTTCTATCTGCCGTAAAAGAGGTCTAGAGGCAATGAATTCATAGATGGCCAGTGAATAATTAATACAGATAACATATGATTAACATGACAAAAATCCAATATAAGTGACCAACATACAAGCAAAGCATTACACAAATTAGAAGTTCTTTCAACCTGTTTCATCTCAAATTTGGGCTTGCACATGGGCGACAATCTGGATGTGAATAACTTCTCCATGAGTTCAACAATGAGGTTATAATAAACTGAATCCAATAATAGAGAGCACATAAGCTATATGGGCCAACAATAGGATAAGAAATCACTGCAAGTTAGTAAATGCAAAACATGTAAGTTTAACGGTTTTAGAATCTAGATACAAATCATTCGGTTGAAGTAGAATTTACCAGAGGATATGATCTTCGAAGAACATCCTTTAAAACAAAGGAAAAACATCATTCTTAGCAACACATTTGAGTTGTTCATTGAGGACTTTCAACAAACACATGGTAAGCAAAGCAAATAACAAAAAAATGAACTTCAAAACTGAGAACCTGGAAACATAATCGAAACCATAAAATCATTCTCTAACAACATTAATCAAAACTTCAAAAAAGAACATGATGAGTGTAATACGTTAAAAACAAATATAAATCTGAAATCGATGTTACCAGAAAAGAGGTCGAAAACTGATAAAAAAATTACCTTTTAGAGCTCCAATATCTATGATTATATAAAGACAACATGGTTACACATGTAAATTTGTTCAATGGAACAATTTGAACACATTAGAAGCAAATAGAAGATGGAGGACATCTTATTAAACGGACCACAATCTAGAGTTGGAGACAGTTACTTATTGAAACACCAAATTTTGAAATTTGAAGAAAGATAAATCGGAAAGAGAATTAATGGGTTAGCAGCAAAACCTTAACCTTTACTCTATCACCCGCATTTTCAATTATGTTCTTCCTTTTCTTCGTTTCTGTCCGATCAGGAGACTCAGAGGGAAATGCATCAGCAGGTTGATCTAATCACTTGCGTTCAATCTCTTCTTCAACTGTATACTTGGTTCTTTGATTAATTAAACTTATTGGTGTGGTAAATCCTTTTAATGTGACGAGGCGGTGAAGAAATGAGGCGGGATGAGGAGGGCGCGAGGTGATCCTGGAGGAGCATCTAGAGAGCATGGATGGTGCCATGGTGGTGATGGAGAGGGAAATTAGTGAGGGACGTCGAAAATTAGGGGAGCCAAAGTCGTATTATCAGTGAGGAGAGGGAAATTAGGGGGACGTGGACAGGAGCGTGGGGGAGAAGATTCGCTATTTTAGAGCAACATGGAGAAGACGTGGGGGTTAGAATTAGTGTTTGGTACAGGGGGAGGAGAGTAATCAGGGAGACGTGGGAGAAGACAGCGGGATGGGGAGATGATAAGGCGGCGTGTTAGGTTAGGAGAGGGTAGAAGTAACCGTATGAATCTGCTATGAAAATAGGAATTTAAACGACCTAGATTAAAAATCAGATGATTTTAAATGGCTCAGATTAACTCAAATATGGTTAGACTCGACTCTATCCATATATATATAATTCAATATTTTGGGTATAAGTTGATTAAGGTACTGATACGCTACATCGAATATTTGATTGATACAAACAATATAAATAGTTATTTGATTTATTGTTTATAGTAGAAAAGGTAAAGCCAATGATACCGATAATTTGGAAGCAACCGTAACAATCTTGAAAAAATGTTATAGACGTTCAAGAATTATTTATTGTATTTATTGTTTGAACATAATACATTTGGTGTAATATTCATTTAATTTTATGTTGTGCATATAAAATTTTGTTGATTATTTTGAAAGAAACTTTTCATAAAATAACAATTTTGAAATTTTATTTGCAATCAACCATAGATTAGATGTTTTGATTTGAATTGAAAATGATTTTGTGAAAATTATTATCTTTAAAATAAAAATAATAAAAAACTACTATATAGTATAAAACCAAAACTTGTTCAATCTGAAATCGAAAGAAACCCAAGTCCAAAACCCTTAGAAATCCAGTAGAATAGAAGCAGAGGGGAAAGATGTCAACAACAACATCAGCCCCAAATTTCGATTGCCGCATGTATGAAGCTAAGTACCCGGAAGTTGACACGCCGGTGATGATCCAGGTGAAGGAAATCGGAGATGTTGCTACTCATGTGTCTCTCCTTGAATACAACAACATCGAAGGGATGATCCTGTTATCGGATCTCTCTCGCCGCCGTATTCGAAGTGTTGGCAGCTTAATCAAAGTAGGCCGCATCGAGCCTGCTATGGTACTCCGTGTTAATGCAGAGAAAGGATATATTGATTTGAGTAAAAAGAGGTTATCGGAACAGGATGTCCAAGTTTGTGAGGAGAAGTATAGTAAGAGCAAGCTTGTGCACTCAATCATGCGCCATGTTGCGGAAACTATGAATGTTGATCTTGAGGTAGGTAGCTTTTCAATTTTATCAGTATTCAACTTTAACACTTTTAGGAGATTGCTATATTAACTGGAGTAGTATCTTTTCTGGTTGTTTTTGCTTATTTAATACTAGTATTTATATGTTAGAAAAGCTTTTATAGATAGATAGATAGCCAAAGAATTATTAGTATTGATCTGTAGGGGTTTCTTATGAAATACAAAGTTATCTGTGACAGGATTTATACATCCATGTTGGCTGGCCTTTGTACCGGAAGTACGGTCATGCATTTGAGGTTAGATCTTGTGAAGCTTTGGTCTTACTAACAGTTATCTATGTTAATGCTCTCCTTTACTGTTTTAGGCGTTCAAATCAATTGTTAATGATCCTGATTCTGTGCTTAAGTCGCTTACTCGTGTTGTCAAAGAAATTGGTTTGGATGGAAAGGAGGTATTTATTGGGCAAGTTGAGGTGTTTTACCCATGCTGTTCATTGTAATTGCCCTTAGCATTCCCATTTTTTAGGTGGCAAAGGTGGTTCCTGCCATTTCAGAAGATGTAAAAGATGCTTTGGTTAGAAATATCAGAAGACGAATGACCCCACAACCATTGAAAATTCGTGCTGATATTGAGATGAAATGTTTCCAATTTGATGGTGTCCTTCACATCAAGGTGTCACTCGTCGTATCATTCTTGCATCTACATATCTGATCAATTTTTGGGGTTGTTGTGAGAGATAAAAATTTATATATACAGTTTTGAAGACTTGTTTTTTTAACAGGAAGCTATGCGACGAGCTGAAGCGGTTGGCACCAAAGACTGCCCGGTGAAAATTAAACTGGTTGCTCCACCATCTTATGTTCTTAATACTCAGACTTTGGACAAGGTAATCCCATATAATAACATAAAACAAAATACTGACTGACAAAAGTAATAAAGATGGTAAACTTCGATGCATCCTAGATACCAAGTCTTATGTCCATTTTGATATGAGAGAGTCAATCATCGCATGTCATGTCAACCATTACGATGCATAGCAACTACGCTTGAGAGTACTCCTCGTCATATCAACAAGAATATTAAGCTATTTGTTTCAGCAGTAAAATATACTGCATTAATTTGTTTTTTTTTTCTTCTCACATCCAGCAAAATATTATTTAGCATAATTTGTCAATCTCTTCCCAATCAAGGGCTTATTTGATGATCTTCAAGTTCTTCTACGGTCATAGTTTTGGTTAGCTGTGTGCAAGGACCATTTATTTACTTGTCTTATAATTTTTTTTTTCATCATCTCTGCTGTATTTGATATTTGCAATAGGTTTTTATTGAAGGTTGTTGATGGAACTTTCTGATTTGTTACAGGAACAAGGGATAAAAGTTCTTACTGAAGCAATTGCTGCCTGTGCTGCTGCAATAGAGCATCATAAAGGGAAACTGACCATAAAAGAGTCACCTCGAGCAGTAAGTATTAAATTTCCCCCTTGCTCTCTCCAATGCCACAGCAAAGATGACTCTACTCTACTGCTTGGAAGGTTTAATTCGTTATTAGCATGTGGCGATATGTATTTGGCTGGCTCTAATACTAATTAATGCGTACAACATATTTAATCATACTAGTACTAGAATTAGTTATTTGGCTGGCTAACAACTGAAGTTTTCTTTTTGATCCCATCATAGTAAGGGCAATCTGGTTGTTTCAAAACTAGGATTGATTGGCTGGCTGCACAATATGATTAGAAAATATATATATGGAATTGTTGTCTTAAAACAAAACAAATATTTGATGCATAAATTGTTTGTTGCAGGTGAGTGAACGGGAGGACAAACTGCTTGCAGAACAG
Source organism: Arctium minus (assembly GCA_954870635.1). Lineage (NCBI taxonomy): Eukaryota > Viridiplantae > Streptophyta > Magnoliopsida > Asterales > Asteraceae > Arctium > Arctium minus. The sequence continues at coordinate 213,693 of OX941089.1, read as the reverse complement.
ATGGCAAAACTTGGGCGTCAAAATGCGGAGGTTAGTGGTGATGAAGACAGTGAAGTGGAAGAAGATACAGGCATGGGGGGTTCTATTGATTTGGATAGCACAAGTTCTGGCATTACAGAGTAGAAAGAAATATATAGTTGGATGACGATTTTGCATCTGTTTAGTTTTTGCCTTGTGTTATTTTTTTTTTTAATTGTAAACCAATGGCGATTAGCATCATCTTTGTTTGAATGCTAAATTTTGACAGAAAACAATGACTTGGTTGGTATGCGCTTGCTATGAATTTCAGTATATTTCCGAAGATACTTACTCATTCAAACTTGTAACTATTCTATTCTATTCAAGATCGGCTGCTAAACAAGTACTCCATTATGGTTGTGGATGCTTTATGTTTAAATCTATTTTATCGATTTGTAATGAATGGAAGTTTCAGTAACACATACTAGACAGTGTTTGTTTGTGTATGTCTTTCACAAACACAAACACATTGGTGTATCTTTGTCAATCAACTTTTTAACTGTTCTCTCCTCCAAATTGCAAAATTAGTGCGAAAATGGGCTGTGATAAATGATTTATTTATTAAAAAATAATATTAAAGGACTTGGTCATTTAAAATAAATAAAAAAAATTGATGATTTTTTTTATTAAAAAAATAGTTTAAAAAAAGAAGGTTTAATGTAGTTTTTTATTTAAAACATAATTCAAAAACTTAATAATGAAATCTTCTTTTTCAAATTTTTTTTTTTTGGTTAAAAATATAACATAAATAGATTCTTTCTCCATCAAAAATCCACAATTTGTATGCATTTACGTACCAAATCAGGATTTCAAAATTTTCATTTTGGCGGTTGTGCCCTAGCTAGCTTTACCCATCGGCGGCATCTTCTACTTTGGATTTCCTCCCTCCATTGATTGACTGTGGACAACAAAATCACCGCTGCCATACTATTTGGGTAGCCGATTATTTGATTGTTCAAATTCTGTTGGTACCTAAGGTTAGTGGATTTTACCTTCAGTTCTTCACTCTTATTCTTTTTAAATACATGTTGATTTCAGGTTCATATTGCTTGTATACATTGATTTATCAATCAGAATTGTTTGGATACCTAGGGTTCTAGTTATTTTGTTTGTGTTTCAATTTCCTTCAGATGACCCATGATTAATACATCGCCCGATGTTTCCATCTTTGTTTCCTTGATCCAATTTACACTTGTACGAGTTAAAAACACAAAACTGGCTCAAGTTATTTTTGATATGCTAATTTCCCTGTACCTAGATAGCAAGAATTTATTAGTTGAAAATATGCTCATTGCATTTGGTAGTTGTGTATGTGACTGATTACCTCTAGTTCCGTTTTTTCCATAGATCTGGTTCTAAATCAGTCAAGATGTTTATATTGGATGGATAACCAGAAATTTTATCTTACATTGCTTAGGGGTTATTTTTTTAAAAAAAAATCCCTTAATCTCTCTTTAAGTCTAAATCGTTTAGACCTTTTTATACACCACCTCTTATTAATCATAACTAAATTAAGACTTTAGACTTTAGACCTCTTAAAAAACAAACGGCACCTTAGTGTATATCTAGTGTCTGAAGGTTGTTTTATATTATGAAATTTTGTCTAAACTTCATGAGTAGCCCGTTTAGTGTCTGAATTTGTCAAACGTATGACTTTTTTATTCAAATTGTTGTGGAAAGTTTCAAACCTTTCATTGATAGTTAATTTCTGTTAGATCCAAATTTGATTTTGTGGAGCTAGCCAGTACTGCAGATGTGGGTTCAATGTTCTTTTTTCCATCTATGATGAAACCCATAGTTATGAATCTGCATAATGAATGACATGAACAAATGCAATGATTTTCTTTTTGAAATGGCTGATATTTGTCTGAATTTTCTCTTGCATCTTCTGAAAATGAGTTTGCTTGGATATTCTATGAGGTAGGTCAGTAAGAAATATCATCCACCATTCCAATATGGTTTCCATGCTGAACCACCCATCTGTTTGCTTTTTCCTAGTCTCGTTGATCTAGATGCACAATGTTGATGTATTGAAGGTTTTGACGAATGAGTCAAACAGTTGAAACATAGATTTTTCCATTTGGTAAGGAATTTAGGGTATGTGACAATGATGTTGGCATTCCATGGACCTAAAATGAAGGAAATTGAGAACCAAAATCGAAAAACTAATATTAGACTTAGAAATCTCAAACTAAAACCAGAAATGAACCCTTGGATTAGATCCTCTTTCAAGTACTGGATCTTACTCCAGGGATTTCTTGTAAACATACTTCCACGTTGTGTGAAGTTATTGCTTGTTTTGAAAAGAAAAGATGAAAATTAAAATTTGAAGAAGTTTATCACAAGCTACAGCGGGAAAGCCAAAATTTGAAGTTTTTCATTTTCATATCTTCATTTTCTTTTTTCAGTGGAAGGCTGACCATTTTCCGGAGGCCGACAGTCATGGAAGAAGCCATCTACCAGATAGTTACAGAGCTCGAAGCACACCGCGACAACCCACATTCACAGAGACCTATTTCCGAATCAACTCTATTAGCCCTTCAATCCCTCTTAGATTACACTATTGACAAGGACGATCCAATCGAAATCGAAAATCTCTCTGAACAACTCTCCTCCAAGAACCTCTCTCTCTCCTCCTCCCTCCTCCACCCTCTCACCTCTACAATGGACTCCAACCACTCTCTCCTCGTTTCCAAGGTATACCTCTCTCTTCTCCTTACCCCAAACTTCCCCGTTTTATCCCTCTTCACTCCCATGGCTTTTCTCTCCCTACTACGCACACTCCGTTGCTCTTTCAAGAATTCTCAATCGGGTCCATCATCTGCTAATCTTGGTAGGAAGAAGAGGGGAGGAGGCAGCGGGGGCAGGTCGAAGAACAAGGGTAACAGTGTTGAAGTGGGTGAGACTGAGAGAGAAGCAAGAGAATTCGATATTAGGGATTTGTTTCCTGTGCTTGAAAGATTACATCTTGTTTTGGGTTTGATTCATCTAGACAGATTTCCTGATAGTTTGAAGGCTTTAGTTCAAACCATGGCTGAGATTCCTGTAATGGCACTTGAATTTTGTGGGAATTCATCGAATTACAACAGGTTATGCAACTTGTGTTCGGATATTTTGAGTGAATTGTTGAAATCTGAGCATGGAGATAAGGCGATTACTGCAGCTGAGGTTTTGAAGTCTCTCTCTTCTTCGATTATCTTGTTAAAATCACAGGCAAGGACCTTTGGGCTAGCATTTGTAGTGAACAGAATGGCCGTAATGGCAAAGGATTCGGATGAGATTCGAAAAGCCATGGTTAATCTTTCAAAGTATTTGGTTGGTAAAGCTCCCGAAAGGGCTGAGCCTAGGGCTTTGGCTGTTGAATCAATACTGGAGATAGTTAAAGCTTTAGAATATAAAGAGCAAATAGACTTTGCTGATTATGTAGTGAAAATGACTTGTGGGAAACCACAACTAAGACTACTGGCTGTTGATCTTATTCCTACTTTGATAATGTCATTAAACGATCCATTAGCGGTCTGTTCTGAAATTGGGTATGAGAGTTCTTGGGGATTCAGATGTCTGCATGCACTATTACAAAGATGTTCAGATGCAACTGCAGGAATTAGAGCACGGGCGCTTACTAATTTCGCACAACTTGTGGGGTATTTATCACGGAACGAGGAGAATAGAACTGTGTTGATGGAGGTAATCGGATTTGGGATTAATGATGTTTTGAGGAAACGGTGTGTTGATGAGAAGGCGGCTGTGAGGAAGGCAGCACTTGTTTTAATATCAAAGCTGACAGCTCTTCAAGGTGAAGGTGGTGGATTTGATGACATGTTGCTAAAGATTATGGGCATGGCTTGTTCTGATCAACTTGTTAGCATAAGGAAGGCTGCAATTTCTGCCCTATCTGAGGTTCAATCTCCTCACTTATCTGTTTTTCTTTTGAATTTCTTCTACTGTTGTATGCCTTCCAAATGCTTCAAGTATTCTTGGCTATACATTTTATGGTTACCCTTGAACAAGAACATGACTTTTGTTTGTGGTTATTTGCAGACCTTCAGGAAAGTTCACAATGATAACGTGACTAAGGAGTGGTTATGTTCTGTCCCACGTTTGATTGCAGACAATGAATCAAGCATCCAAGAAGAATGCGAGAACTTGTTTCTGGAACTGGTGTTGGATCGGATTTCACGAGCTGGATCTAATGTTGATGACTCAAGCGGCAGGTTGGGAAGGGATCACGATTCTGATGGAGTCTTGGGTCTACTGAAAGAAATTTGCAATGGCGAAGTGACTCCTTGGGTCAAAAAAATCTGCATTAATCTTGGAAAGAAGAAGAAACTTAGGCCCAATATCGTAGTTTCGCTACAAAATATCATCAGAAAGTCAGAGTATATGTGGAAAGAGGATTCCAAACCGATTGAGAAGTGGATAGCACCAGCTGGTGCCTGGTTCCTCTTATCCGAAGTCTCTGGATTCCTCTTGAAAGCTGTGGATTGGCAGTTTCTCTACCACCATTGGGAGCTTCTCGACAAGCATGAATCATCCAATAGCCCACTTGAAAAATGGCAGTTTCTTCAAGAAGAAGAAGAAGCAGTGGGGATTGAATCTAATTCTGTTGGTTGGGCTGGAGATCGTGTGTACCTCTTACAAACAATTTCTAATGTATCTGTCGAACTGCCTGCTGAACCTGCAGCAGATCTAGCTCATAATTTACTTAAACGAATCGAGGACTTCAGCATGCATTCTATGGAGGTATTTATTCCTAATAGAGCGGTTTACTTTTTGTTGGAAACTACTAAGGCGAACTGTGGAAATCTAAATGCAAATAGAGCACCAGACTTGCCGCTTTGTGTTCAAAATGCTCATTCTTGCAAACATGAGTGTCATTTTCTTTCCTTTTCTATTATCAACAACAATGGTATGTTTACAATGAAAATCCAAATATGATGGTTTGAGCTTCAGTCACTCATTTGTAATGTATTTACATTATTAACTTTCAAGCTGTCCTAAGAAGAGAAACGGCTTCTATGTTTAAATTGGGAATATTAACAAATCATGTAACGTGATGGCAGGTTAATGCTCATGTGAAAGCACTCCGAACATTGTGCAAACGGAAGGCTAAAAGCCCTGAGGAGGCTGATACCCTTGTCATCAAGTGGGTTCACCAGCTACTTTCAAAAGCTTCCAAAGCTCTTGAAACATACATGGCAAAAGACTCGGAAATAAACAAAGGTAGTAGCTTACTTACACCTCCAAGTGGAACTCGAAAGGGTAATAGATCGTCAACAACCATGTCAAGATTATTAGCTCAAGCTATTGCTGCTGTTTACACCATTGGATCACTGGTTATTGTTTGCCCTTCTGCTGATTTGAAAGCCATCATTTCGACTTTACATAACATCATCACATCAGGAATTTCTGACCTGAAACTTAAAAAGTTGTCAGACATGTCAGTGTCCGTTAAGCAGATGGCTCCTTCGTTATACATTCAAGCTTGGTTAACAATGGGCAAAATTTGTCTTGCTGATGGCAAACTTGCAAAGCGCTATATGCCATTGTTTGTGCAGGTTCGCCTTGTTTCATCACTCTCTCACCAAAATCTGGGAAGTTAGTTTTCAAATATACAAGCAATATTTCACTTCAAGTTGATATATTTCATCAAATTCATTATTCGTTAGGGCAACTGACTTTTAGAACCATCATGTTTGGATTTTCTATGTAAACTAATCATCATTCTCAAGATGGCAAGAACGAGTAATCATGGACAAATCATGAAGTGCAAATGCAAAAAATCATGAAGTTATCTTTTACTCACAACTGCATTTATATATATTTAACACTTGCTGCAGGAGATGGAAAAGAGCAACAGTGCAGCACTTCGTAACAATATTGTTGTAATGATGGCTGATTTTTGCGTACGATATACAGCATTGGTTGATTGGTGAGGCTCATACACATTATCTTTTACTCACAAGTGCATTTATATATATTTAGCACTCACATATGTTTTTTCAAGTCAACAGTTATATATCAAACATCACCAAATGTCTTCGTGATCCATGTGAACTGGTTAGAAGACAGACATTCACGCTTCTCTCCAGGTTATTACAGGTAGACTTAAATTGACATTTTTGTTTTAGAAGATCATATATTTTAATGGCAATAACATGGCAATTGACACCTATAACTTGTTTAGCGGGACTATGTGAAGTGGAGGGGCGTGCTTTTTCTTCGATTCTTATTATCTCTTGTTGATGAATCAGAGAAAATAAGACAGCTTGCTGATTATCTTTTTGGGAATATATTAAAAGGTGAGTTATTTCGAGATCATCGATTTTACAAATCCTTGTGCTCAAGCTCAGGTCTTTTGACTTGTGTATGCCTCTTATCACAGTCAAGGCACCACTTTTAGCTTATAATAGCTTTGTTGAAGCCATCTTTGTTCTGAATGACTGTAATGCCCATACTGGACAGACCAACTCCCAAAAAGAAAGCCGTCTGTTTTCCATCCGGTAACAATTTCTAAGTTGCTTTTCATCTCCAATTCCTTTTTATTTTTTATTTTCTGTGAAATGTAATAATCTTTTCTTAACCCTTTAGAGGTAATGATGAGAAGTCGAGGTGTCAAAGGATGCACATATATGTCTCCCTACTGAAACAAATGGCTCCGGAGCATCTTTTAGCTACATTTGCGAAGGTATGTGCGGAGATTCTAGCCTCTGCATCGGATGGGATGCTCAACATTGAGGATGTTACCAGCCAGTCTGTTCTACAGGTAGTAATCAAATAGTAGTATTTGTGATGAGTTGAGATTTATAACAACTTTGGCTTGAACATAACAATCTTATTTTCTTCCAAATAACAGGATGCGTTTCAGATCCTTTCTTGCAAAGAAATCAGAATTCCAGTTAACAAAGGGTCATCTTTGGAATCATCAGAAATGGAAGAAGAGGTTGCAGAAAATGCAGCTGTTAGAGGACGAGTTATAACTCAAGTGGTCAAGAAAGGATTAATCCAAAACACGATCCCAATCTTCATAGAACTAAAACGTCTACTTGAGAGCAAAAACAGCCCACTTTCAGGATCTCTTATGGAATGCCTTAGAATCCTTTTTAAAGATTACAAAAACGAGATTGATGAGATGCTGGTTGCTGATAAACAACTTCAGAAAGAGCTAACCTATGACATACAGAAATACGAGTCATTGAAGGCAAAATCCACGGCTGCTGAGGCTGTTGGTAAGGGGGGGTTACAACAACACACGGGTTCAAAAGTGTCTTCAGCTGTGGCTGGTGCATTGGCTGAAGTGACTGCTAAGTCTGTGCTGAGGGATGTGAATGAGGGTGCGGGGACACCCTCACTTAGTGCCATGAACGTGCCTAAGCTCAAGTCATCAACTGGGACTACTGGGGGTATTATGGCGAGGCACAAGGGGAGGTCAGCCGCTGTGCTCGAATCTCTCAGGAGAAGACAGTCTTTTGACTTGGATGACTGACGAGACTTAACTGACAATTACATTTTTATTTGTATACTGTATTATTCTCTCTCTGATGGATCTAAGATGACTAGAAATGCATATATGTTGCCTTCTACTGATTTTGTTTGATTCTAACATAACACTTTCTGCAGAATTGGACATTCGAAACATTACACTTGACTTATATGCAAAGAATCGATTGCTCTGCTCATTTTTGTTGATAATGATAGCAAGTTAAGATAGTGTTTAATGTTTTGTTGTATGTCTGTATATATCATATAGAATGTTTAAAGTTAGAAATCGTGAAAACCTCTGTTTTTTCAACACGTATGATGTTATAAGTTAATGTCGAAGAATGTTTTACATGTAAGCAAAAATACGTTATAAACATACACTAGCAAATTTATATCGTTCTTTGTTTGCTCATTCTTTCAATTATTCTATCCATGACTACTCATAGTCGGTTAAAGTTTTTAGAAATATTAAATATTTTGATATAATGATAGAAAGAAGTTATTTCATTTCAAAATCTAAATAATATTCATTTATTATTTAAAGTGGTTGTGTTGGCATTCATCAAAAGGAGATAAGTGCATGTAAACAATATGAGTTATAGCTTAAGATCAAACTTATTGGATGGATGGTTTTGACTGATTTTCATGGTCTGGTTTTCACATGTATTGTCTCATCTATGAAACAATACATGAAATTGGTTTCACGGTTTGTAACTTTTAGATGATTTCGATATAATTTGCAGTATATAGTCAATACATACATACATGTGGGTTGGTTCTTGTAGAAACTCCAAAATCCATAGAAGTCGTAGGAACCATCTTTAACACATAGTAACAAAACTTATAGTACCACCTTATTATATGCATTAAAGTATGCTACTATGTGTTAATGTATGTTACTATATATTTAAGATTTTCATGATTAATGTGTGTTAACATGAGTTAAAGTGCGTTAATATTATAGGTTAAGATGTGTTATTTTCATGTTAATATATATTTAGATTATGAGAGGTATACTAACATATAAATATGATATATCGGTTTGGTGTGGTGTGGTGTGGTTTACATATATATTTATTATTATCAAAGTTAGGGGACTAAATATGATAATTATAAGAAGTAACAGGGACCATAGTTAGATATACATAAACACCAATGCGAATGAAAGAAGCCATTGCGGTAGACCTCGTTTGATTGACTGTGGATGACAACAGTACAACAAAATCACAGCTGCCATAGTATTTAGGTATCCGATATCTCAAATTCTTTGATTGTTCAAATTCTGTTGGTACGTAAGGTTTGTGGATTTTACCTTCAGTTCCTCACTCTCGGTCTTTATATATATATATGTTGATTTCAAGTTCATATTGCTTGTAGAAATTGATTTATCAATGAGCATAGTTTGTACACCTAATTCTAATCAGGGATTCTAGTTATTTGTTTGTGTTTCAATTTTCTTAATTTAGTTCTGCGAATCAGATGACCTATGTTGTCCTAGGATATATCGCCTGATGTTTCTATCTTTGCTTCCTTGATCTAATTTACAATTGTACTAGTACGAGTTAAAACACAATACTCGAAATCTTTGGCTCAAGGGATTGATGATATGCTAATTTCCGTTTACCTAGCAAGAATTTATGTGATACGGAACCCTAATTTTGATTATTTTCTTTTTAAATTAGTTGAAAAGATGGAACATTGAGGCTCATTGCTTTTGGTAGTTGTGTATATGAGTGGTTGTATTGAGCAACTTCAGTGGTTTGTTCAATCATCATGGATGGTAATAAGGATGAAGCGCTGAAATGTGTTGGCATTGCTAAAGAGGCGATTGCGTCCGGTAATAAGGAGCGTGCTCTCAAGTTTATTGGCATTGCACAACGGCTAAACCATCATTTATGTGTGGATGATCTTTTGGCAGCATGTGAAAATCTTGATTCTGCAAATCCCGGTCCATCAGATGGTAAAAATCATGCTGCAAGTAAGCCTGTCAATGCCAAGCAGGTTGAGGGTATGAACGGAGAGCCAAGTTATACAGAGGAACATGTTCAGTTGGTGCGTAAACTTAGAAGAAACACCGATTATTATGAGATTCTCGGTGTTGGAAAGACTTGTTCTGTTGAGGAGATTAGGAGGGCCTATAGGAAGTTATCACTCAAGGTTCATCCTGATAAGAATAAAGCACCTGGATCTGAGGAGGCATTTAAGAAAGTTAGCAAGGCATTTAAGTGTCTGAGCGATGAGACCTCGAGGAGACAGTATGATCAAACAGGTTTGGCTGATGGCGATGATGAGTATAGCCAGCAGTATAATGTTAGGCGGCGGAGAAGGAGAACAGGACAAAGCATGTTTGAAGACGAATTTGATGCCGATGAGATCTTTAGGTCGTTCTTTGGTCAAAGTGACATGTTCCACACAGCTCGTGTTTACAGGACCAGACAGGCAGCAGGTGGTGGTGGTCAGCCTAGGGAGGATACTGGTGGTGGAACGGGGCCTAATTTGATGCTACTTCTTCAGCTGTTACCATTTCTGCTAATCATATTGCTTGCTTGTCTTCCATTCTCAGAGCCTGAATATGCATTACAAAGGAACTATACTTATCAGTTCCCGAAGATGACCAAGGAATACGGAGTGGAGTTTTATGTGAGATCATCTGACTTTGATCAGAAATATCCTCTTGGAACTCCTGCACGAGCTAATATTGAGAATAGTGTCATCAGAGATTACAAAAATATGCTTTGGCGTTACTGCCATGTTGAAGTCCAGAGGCGTTCATGGAGCAGAAACTTGCCAACTCCTCACTGTGACAAGCTTGAAAGCTTAGGAGGAATAACAGCATGAAGGTTAGCTCAATTCGCCTCGTCATTATTGTTGTTAAATTTTTTCTTATTGATGGAGTTCTTTGGATGTGTGTTTTTCTTTCAGTTAAGAGTTTTATTCGCATGGGCTTTAACATCTAACCGCATGTCCTAATCCAATTTATGCCCAAGGTTAAAGGAAAAACTGAAAAAAAACTAACAAATCAATCTCTAGTCTGAACCACACTGAAACTGAATTTGAGTTTTGAGCAGTTCAGTTTTGGTAGTTCTAAACCGAAAACAAACTGAACCGGTCATATTTATATATGTGTTGTGTGTATATATAGGGGTGAGATTAGGGAAAAACCTAAAAAAAACCCAAGAACCACAAAAAACGGATGAAAACATATATCAATATGGATGTCAAATAAAGATAATAAAATGATTGCTTTTTTCTGTATAATTTGTTTTACTCCAATTTTGGTTATATTTCGTCGATTTTTGATTGAAAAATAGGGGGGGGGGGTATTTTTATTATAAAGAAAGGTGGTAATAACCATCTTTTAAACCACATCCGTCGGATCAAATCTCAATCTAACATTTTGGATGGATTCTTCAGTCCTTCTTTTAGGGTTCTCTCCGGATATTTTCCCTATGTTAACTTTTTGTGGTTAAAGGCTGACCTGTTTTAGGACTGTTTTCCATACCCTTACACATTTTATGAATGCCACACAAGGCTATTCTAGTAGAACATGTAACAAAGTCCGAATGTCCAAACACAGTAATATTTTTGTTGCTAAAATTAGCATGTAATATTTGAAAGGCTTTTCCTTTATATTTTGCGGAAGATAATCAACAGAGAATCTTTTTGTCAAGCCTATATCAATGAGGATCATATCCATTGTTTGCTTGACTTCCATTAGAGGCAAGGTGACTAATTTTTACAACAATTATTTTTGCTGCAACGGTATGTGAAAATGGAAAAACGGATTTATGAGAGTGAAAATATTGCATATCGACAAGTGAGAACATTTTTTTTTTTTTTTGGGGGGGGGGGGGGGGAGTATCCTTGTGTCAGGAATGTGCTGTTTGTACCCACAATTTTCTGTGGGTGTTTAACATAAGCTGTATTCGTTTATACTAGGTTGGGCCATTAGCACTATTGGGGTTGGAATGGAGTAGGTCAAGTTTAACCTCTGGTATAGAGTTGGATCACCAACCAGAACTAGGTTCAAGTCTTTCCCTTCTTCATGTACATGGATTTAAAAAAAATATTTAGTGCTTAAAATGTTGTATTTATGTTTCATAATTCATAGGGAAGCCATTAACTATTGGTTTACCTTTATATTAATATTGATTATATGCTCTCTCTCTCTCTCTCTCTCTCTCTCATGTGGGGTAAATTTCTGGCCATATCATGCAATTTACCTTTATGGCATCTTTTTCCTCACTTCATTCAACTTCACCAACATCAAGACCTAGGAAGGGAGCACGCTTGTCACTTTAAATTAGAGATAAGAACCTAAGGGGACGTTTACCAAATTCTTACCGGGTAAGCGCTTACAGGCGAGATATCACCCTCATTTACCTTATTGTGTAACATTCTCTCTCGGCCATGAAAATGGATTGTTGGTAAGCATCTTAAACCGGTAAGCGCTTACCGTGATAGAGTCGTTTCCCACACTTACTAAGTAAGACTATCAGTCCTTGCCATGCCTCTGACCGGGTAAGCTTCTATATGCTTGTCCAACTTAATCAATAAGGTAAATGATATCGGTAAGCGTTTAGTAAACGGATCCTAAGTTTGTCTCTGGCTAAGAACTCACAACATTTCTATTTACTCTTCATATTCATATCCTTGTGAAATGCTGACACACCAAAAGAAAAATACTATTAATGTGCAATACTTTATTTCATCTCAATGTCCAACTTACAAGCTATTTCGGTAGCTGGTTTGTAGGATCCAGAAAGGGAAGTACTATTACATACCGTCAGTCGCCAACCAACTGGAACAACACACATCACTATTACGTAGCAAAAAGATAGGAGTCCGTTGTTCAATAAGAAAATACGTACTCCTGAAATTGTGAGACTCAAAAGACAAACCAACCCATACTCTAAACAAATGAGGTTAATGTGACAATGCAGGTAAGCTTCATTTATCCTCACGTTAAAGAAAGTATATGCATGTTTCTCAACTTTATCAGAAAAAAGAATTCAACCACAGATTGCTGGCGTAATTTTGACATCTGGGAAGGCAGGAACAGAGTGTTTTAGATTGGTTTTACTATTTTTTTTTACCTCTCTGCTGGACTCAGGTCATCATGCCTTGGTCACAAGAAATTCTCCATGGAACATTCTGATAATATGCTTGATCTTGCTACTTTTGATAGATATGGAATGGATTAGTAGCATCTTGATTTGTATATTCACTTTGAACAATTGTAGCATCCCATTACAAATTAAATGTGAAGGTTGACTTTTTTTATATATAGAATGTTGGGGAGGGGGGAGGAATTTGAAAGAGTAATATTGTAGGCAAAAGAGGTGGAATGGCGAAATCATTAGAGTAGTTAATAACCATGGCCCAGGTGGATTAATGAGTTTATACTGTGGTACATTTTAATGTGCAATACTTTATTGCATATCCTTTCAGTTTATACCATGAGGTTGGATGGTCCCATGACCACATAAAAATGTAGAATGAAAGAACCTTAGTTTCTCAAACCTGCCTGAAAAAAGGGATCTCCTTCATTGTCTTCTTTTGTGATTGGCACAGCACCAATTAGTAAGTATTCTGTTCTGTAAAAATTGTTACGTTTCCTCTTTTAGCTATGCCCATTATTCTCGCTACAAAATTCCAATATTTTGTCTTTTGAATCCTTCCTTTGAACTAACTATTCAATTAAACATATTGCAATGTGGTTGATTTATAGGTGTTAAGTAGTATTGTGCTTTTGTAGTTGTGGTCTTTTAAGTAGGTTGAAATATTGCATGATGAATTGAAACTTGTTTCTGTTTTATGGCAGGAAGGCATATTTGGAGTAGATAGATAGATGCAAGAAAGGAGCTGGTGAATTCTTTTTCAAGACTTGGGCTCTCGAAAGTTGGGGTTTATTTTATATATCAGCGAGCGTTTGCTCAAGGTTTGGTTTGGTTTGGTTTGGTTTTAGCACGGATGTTGTAGGTAGCTAGCATTTGTGCTTGGTATGTAAAGAACTAAGGAAGGGCTTAGATTTTCAAAAATTATTATTATGAGAGAACAGGATATATATATATATATATATATAGTGTTTTCAAAATAAATGTCTTTGAGTTGGAATTGGATTACCAATCAGCTGATGGCAAGCAATGGTCAGTTTTTTTTCTTTTCTTTTTTGGGTGTTGTAGTTGTACTTACCCAAAACGGAGCTACTTACATTAGAAAGTGCAAGTAATTATTGCATAAAATCTTATCAATGTTATTTTTCTTTTTTGTAGTTCAAAAACATTTCTGATGCAACATTTACCACTTGTTTCTAATCTCTTTAATTTAAAAATTAGTGCAAAGTAGCAAGTACTAAGGGGTTGTTTGTTTTTAAAAAAAAATCTATTAATGACTCTTAAGTCTGAATCGTTCAGAATTTTTTAGACACCACCTCTTATTAATTAATACTAAAATAAGACTTGAGACTTTAGATCTCTTAAAAAACAAACCGCACCTAAGTTTAACTTTTATTCAAGAATATAATATGAAAAATATGATTGTTTTTTAAGGGAAAAAAGTTATACAAAAATACAAGTAATTAATAAACAAAATTATAACTTTGATTTAAATTATGAAATGATTTTTAAAGAAAGCCCAGCTCGCTTTTACCTCTCTAACTCCGAGTATAAAAGTAGCTCCTCCTCACCCATCGGACTTAGGGTTTTATTTCCTCCTCCACCAATTGATTTGAATCTAGTACGCTTTTCATCTGATGTATATAAAGTAAAGGATGATTATATTTGCGTTAAGTTGAGTGGTTGTATTTTAAAACTTGTGATTATAACCAACACTTGATCGGGCAAAGATTGGTTTGAATTGTGTTGACTTGTTCCTGGATCATTATTATTTTGTGAGTTGGTTTCCTCATATACGTTTGTTTGTTTGTCGATGAGATAGAATCATGTTCTTTTATGAACATAGATTGAGCTATTGAAAGAAGAAAAAAACTCAAGTTGAAAATGAAATACATTATTATTATCATTATTCAAAATTGAAAACAAAATGGTAAAAAACCCAATGATTTCTTCTGTTTTACATACATACATTACATACATAGTTGATAATAATGAGTAAAGTATTTCAGGTACAATAATTAATTAATAATAAATAATACAAAAACAAAAGCAGATAGATCGATCCAAGTTAGTTTGTAGTGGCTATGGCTAGTCATCGGAATCTTCATCACCGCCGAAGATGGAGAACTTATTGTAGAGAAGGAAGAGTACGAGGAGGAGGACAAGTGCAACGCCGATGGGAGATCCACTGGCACGGTGGATAGAGTTGGGCTCGCCGGTGGAGAAGATGCTGGAGACGAAAGATCCACCAGAATCGGAGGAAGAGAGATATTGGATGACTAACAGGAGAATGATTGGAAGGAGTAAGAGACCTAACGGACTTAGAAGCTCTGCTATCAACTCCGTCAACGCTTCCCCTCCATCACCAAGGAACATAGGGATCCCAATCAAGACCACCACCACCACCGCCAGTAGTATTCCATACGGCGCTCCTCCTCTTCTTTCCTGATCTATCATTTTTGTATCTCGATCTGATGATTCTGATTGGATTTCCTTTGAAAAATAGCTAGAGAGGATTTGTGGAGATGTATGTGAGTGGGTAGTGTTTGTCTGTCTGTCTTAAAATAGATATATAGGAATGGTGCGTGCTAGCTAGCTAGCTGCTCCTGTTAATTTCAAAAAGGACGCGCTTCGCTTTCAGATCCATACATATACAGAGTCGTCACCTCCACTTACCGGGTAAGACTCCATCCTTATATCGTTCTTACCGGGTAAGATTTTCGGCCCTTGCGATGTGGATAAAGTAAACTACTTCCTTATTGCATTGTACAATTCATCCGGTTTAGCTTGGGGAAGCATGGCAGGGTCATAAGCAACCACATTACCATAAAATACTTTTCCAACACCCTCTTCCATTTAAACAGCAGCAAATAAACCTGCACTCCAATTGGAGTAGGAATTATTATCATTGATTTTTATGTTCTAGAAATACTCAACATTTATGAAAATATCAATGTGCAACAAACATAGAATAAAAGTAAGGAAAACTCGAAGACCTTTGCTAGCTCCATTCATTGTATAGAAAAGTATTGAAAAATAGGATAAGTATAGGAACTTCAGAAGACTGCCATCATACACCAAGTTCACCACAGAAGTGCCGAGCTTATAAGATTTGTCGACCATTCAATCGAGAAGCTCTTAACCTGATCATACTCAGACCACAGAACTTATGTGATCCCCCACAAAACCTCTGTGATCCTTCACAGAGCCTCTGTGGTGGCTAAGCTCTGAAAAATGGAAGACTTGAAGTTTTCAGGATACGTTGGACAAGACAACATCACATGCAGATCACATGACCCTGCTGTACGAAGATCCTCAAGATCAATCGTACACACCACAATGGTTTTACTTTCTAGGTGGCATTCCTTATACGGAATGTCAACCATTGTCTTGTACTATTGTGTGCTCCCCCTTTATATATGAAGGGATCACCTCCTGAATTCATTGAATGAAAGCACACAATCACACCACGCTTTGTCTAGCATTTTCAAATATTGTTGAAAGCATTTCTACACACAGTAGTGTGTGTTCTTGGTGTAAAAAGTTCAAGTTAATGAAGAATATCATCCAGTGACTAACTCTTATTTGTCTATTGTGTTCTTTGTTACTTGATTGTGTGTTCACTACCAAACCAACCACCTTTCTACATACAATACGCTTTCGCACACATGTATAATACTCTGTTTGTGTAGTTAGTTTGGTTAACCATTTGTAGGAACACTAATCTAGGATCAACAATTGGTATCAGAGCAGTCTTTGATGATCAATATCAAAGGACCCTGTTCTACGATGATTCCTTTTTGTTTGGTAGTACTTTGAACTGATTCTTAGTCTTGTTTTTCATTCACAAAAGAACAGTCCCCGTTTCCCTGAGTTTTCTTCAACAAGTTTGATTAAATTCAGAAACATGTCAGTTTCTTACACTAGAATAGTTCAAAGCTTGTAAGCTGTGTCGGTACATTTTTTCTCATCATTTTCACACCATATCGAGCCCTATTTCATCCTAGTTGATCTATTCAACTAATACTCTGTTTCACTCATCATTTTCATCTCACTGAAAATGGCGAACGGAGTGACATTCTTTAGTGTTGGATCCCAATCCAAGCTTCCTACTCTACTAAGGGATGAATATCCTCAGTGGAAAATTAGAATGGTCCACTTTCTTGAAGGAGTGGATCTAGGACTGGTCGAATTTCTTCATAATCATAATCCTCCATATATCCTCATGACTACTGTACCAAGAGTACCTGCAACTGCTACTACACCAGAGGTTCCTGAATACCAAAAACCTAAACCCATCTTAGAATGGAGTGACCAAGAGAAGGAGTTACATGAGCTTGCTAAGAAGGCCAAAAGGTTGCTCATAATGGCCATTCCTAATGATATTTTCCAATCATTAGACTCATGTGAAACATCAAAGGATCTGTGGCTGGAGCTAGAAAAACAGCTCGGAGGGGTGCTAAGACCTAGAAGAACAACAAAGCTCTGTGCATAAGCGAGTACTATGCATTCAAAGCTGTACCAAACGAGACCCTTCAGAGCACTTATAATAGATTCAACTCTCTGATCAACAAATGCAAGAGATATGGCATCCACAGAACCACTGAAGAAAACAATGTCATGTTTCTTCAGAGCCTAATTGACGAATGGTTGCACTTGTCAATGTCACTCCAAGCAACTCTGGATCTTGATGTTTGGTCTTTGTCTGACCTCTTTGGCACACTCATTAGCCAAGAAAATCGCATTACAAAGGTCAAAGCTCAGGTTGGAGGGCCTCTTGCGTTGGTAGGTAAAACAACAGAGGTTTAGGAAAAGGGAAAGAAGGAGAAAATTGTAGAGGAAAGTCTGAAGAAGAAAAATAAGAAGGTGCTAGTTGCTGAGAGTGAGACAGAGAATAGCTCAGAGGAAGAGATGGATATGGATTCAATGGCCAAGACTCTGGCTCTTATGACTAAAGAGTACAACAGAGGTCTAAAGAAGAAGCCCATGTTCAACCGAGGAAGAGATGAACGGGATGAAAGAGGAGACCGCATACGATATGGTGGGCATGAGCAAAGGAAGTTTGGAAGAGAAGAGTTTGATGATCAAAGGCAGCAAGAGAAGAGAGGAGATGATAGGAGATATGTAGAGCACCAAAAGGCAATTGAGTACCCTTAGAGGGGTGCTCAGAGGAACGATGAAAGAGGAGGAGAGAAAGCTGTGAACAACACCCCGCAAAATGAGGGTTGCTTCAAGTGTGGAAAACCTAGACACTTTGCAGCCGAGTGCAGAACTAATACCAACAGAGGCAAGCCGGTTAGAGACACTGCCTTTTTCAAGAAAAAGGCATAGTACTACACACAGAGGTCATTGATGGCCGAACAAGACAATCTCGTGACCGATGAGTCCTCTGACAAAGGGGATACAAATGCACTCTTTTGTGGGATGGCAGAGCTCAACTTTTCAGAAGCCAATAGTGAGGTATCCACATCTAACTCTATCTCTCATGACTCTGAACACAAATTTTTTGAACTTCAAGAGGAATTCCTTGTTTGTAAAAACACATGCTCAGAGCTCGAGAAGAAGCTTGCCTTCTATGAGCGAGAAGCTAGACTTCTCACTCAAGAGAATAATAGGCTTTATCTTGAAAAGAATTCACTTGTGGCTGAGCACATTTCTGAAAAGAAGTCCTTAAAAGAAAATTTGTCACTTAATAAAGCTTTAAAGATAAAGATTAAAGAGCTAAGGGATAATGAGAGTGACAAATTAAATGTTGTTGCTTTAAAAAATTTCCTCCAAAAGGTATAGGGTTCACTGAGACCTCCTAATAAGGAAATATCAGGACGTACAGAAGGTGCATGAAAAGGTAAATGCCCAAGTCGGCAGAAGAGGTATAGGGTTCACTGATATTGACCCCTATACTGGAAATAAAAGAAATAAATCTTTGGCAAATATCTTCTGTCCTGGGAAGTTTCTAAAACCAAGTATTCCAAATCTAACTTTTACATTTAAAAGGCGCAGAACCTCTGAAGGACCACATGAGAGGAATCCTCTGGTGATGACTAGTGTCTGGTATGAAAACAGTGACCTGTCATCATCACCCTCTGAAAAGAGGAAATCCATTCCAAGGAAATATATGTCTCAAAAACAGATAGGACTCTTCAAATTTGGTCATCTAGAGACTCAAACTCAAATGGCCTTTGTGTGCATGATGATTCCTGAAAAGGAGTTGTCCCCTGAGGCACCAGAGTTTGTGCCATCCTCTATATAAGAGAAATTGTTCAAAATATTCTTGGAAAATGATTTAAAGAAAACTTATGAAGATCAATTCTTTAATCATCATGATATGACCTCTGTCTTACATGGAATCTTTGAGCAAGACTTGATGGAAAGTTTAAGTGTTCATGAAGTGGTTCCTTGTATTCTCAAAAATCTAAATATTTCAGAGGACACTAATAGTGGAAAGAGCAATACATGTCAAGAAAATCATGCCTCAATCCATAGAGACTTTCTTGATTTAGACTCTGAATCAGAGTCTGAGTCATCCTATGTTGATGCTGAGACTAACTCTGTGGAGAAAGAAATAGTTCTCTGCACTATAGAGGAAAATAAATTATCCTCTAGCATTCTTAACCGAATGATTGCTCCCAAAAGGAGATCTAAGAGTACACTGCTTCAGAACATCGTGGATCAGAACTTGACTACCATCGGCTATTTCTACCACTAATGCATCCTCAAGACTAGTAGTGGGCATAGAAATCTTCTGACAGAACAAATCAGATACGAAAGAGAAACTGGCACCTGTATCGAATAAAATACGAGTAGGTACAGAGTTTATAAGAAAAGTACCCGATACCACATCAGCGGATGCCTTGGCCTCATCGGCCGTCATCTGAAATGCTCGTCCCGGAACCCTAGGAGGGTTCTCCTTCCTTGCTGGCGTGCTACCCGACACAAGCTTCGGGCAATCTCTTTTCACGTGCCCCGGTGCCTTGCACTCATAACAGACAAGTCCTCTGACCGGGCAATCTCTGATAGTGTGACCAGGCTTCCCACACTTATAACAAGTTTGATAAGTGGTGTTACAGTCACCGTGGTGTTTAGTTCGAAACTTGTGGCACCACCTAGCTTCCTGCTGATTGCTGAAGTTTCGGTTTCCGCCAAAAGGTCGTGATCTCTTGGGATGAGCAGAATTGCTCTCCCACTTTCTTTTATCAGTCACCACCACAGCTTTCTCAGCTTTGTTCCTCGCGAAGATCTCTTCCATGTACTGAGCTTCTTCAACCATCTCGCGGAGGTTAGAAGTTTTAGAATTGTGGACCATAGATTGCATGTCCACAGGTAGGCCATTCAGATAGGCCTTCATCTTATCCTTATCTGTTGGGGCAGCGTGCCCCACCAGATCAAGCTTCTCCATGAACTGACGGGTGTACTCCCTCACCGTCAGGCTTCCCTTTACCAGAGACCGAAATTCTTTTTCAATTCGGTCCATTGTTCTTTCATTGCAGAACTCTTCTAACAACTTTTTCTTGAATTCGGTCTAAGATAACTGAGTCAACACAGCAGGAGATAGGGTTGATTGAATGACATTCCACCAGATGAGCGCAGTATCCCTCAGCAGTTGGGTACCGAACCGCACTCTCTGATCATCTCTGCATTCGGAAGAGCCAAAAGCTTGCTCGACCGCTCGAATCCACTTCACACACAAGATTGGGTCGTCGGAACCAGAGAACTCTGGCGGTCCGCAACCCATAAAGGACTTGTAGGAACAACTTTTCCTATTTCCCGGAGCACCAACAATCCCGTGCTCCTCAGCCCTGACTCCTGCACTAGCGCCTCCAGGACCCGCTACAATGTTTTCCACAACCGTCTCACTCCTCCGATTGTTTACATCGCGGTCCTCAATCACTTTCAGCATAAACTCTTGCTGCTTTGCCATCTCTTCCCTCATTGCCAACATTATGCTGGCCATCAACTCAGACGGGGAACTAACATCCCTGATGACTGGGTGGGACGAAGCCAGGTCTACTCGCGGAATGACCTCTGGCCCCCACCTAGCCCTTGCTGAACAGGTGGTCGCACAAAAACCTCAACTCCCTCCGGCTGACCAGCGGTGGAGGCTGTCGCTTCCAAACCATCAACACGCGTACGCGGTCTACCACGCGTATTCACCATGCCAAACTGCTTCATAGAACAGGAAAAGAGATAAGAGATAGTTGGAATAAACACAAAGGAAACGTACTACCACATTACCAATCGTCATAGCAATAGAAATTCAAGTACATTTACATACGATATCCTCATAATAACATTAGCTAAGTGAGATTATGAACATATAACACATAAAGGTTCTCGTCACGATTGCCACAACGCCTGATAAACGCACTTTCCGTTGACTCTAAGACCAACCCATCTTAGAAGCTCTACCCGATCTCACGGATCAATTCTTATCATACTCGGTCTAAGTCTAGACATCTTACATTCATGCCTAGTTCACTTAAACTAGAGCTCTGATACCAACTTGTAACATTCTAAAATTCAGAGTAAATTTAAACTTCAAAAATAAGGCAATATGACTTCTGTATTGCTATAAACTTCTCAAAAAGTGTATCAGTCCTTAAGACTTTACAAAAACCTGTACGGATTTAGAATTCATCAACAGACTAATCTAAACATAACTATCTAGATTACATTAGTTGACAATCCGAATTTCATCAAAAGAATGGGAATTAACAATGCCCAACTATCAACACTTTAGTCATCTCAAAATGCCTCGAGACCCAACTCGTCTCTCAAAACCCAGTGCATCCCACCGCTAAGGGAAACCTGTTATACATAGCATTTGAGAAAAAGTGTCAGACTTAAAGTCTGGTGAGAACATACAGTTTATAAAGCTCAAAAGATATAAACATTTGTATCATAAGATAATATTTCCAAAGAGGTTAAATATTATAATTGAAACATTTGCCACAACCGGGCTTTTCCGTTATAAACATGTCATCAAATGACCAACGATAAAACATTTTACCAAGGATTGTGGCGTAACACAAAGTAGGCCAAAATCCGAGTTATGAGCTAAACAATTGGAATCCAAGGATACGAACACATAAGTCCGTGCTACAACGTGAGATCTAGCCCCAAGCAAAACCAATGTATACTCCTTCACTAGGATCACTATGAACCATGGCTAGTATCCGGCCTCACATAACCGTACCAAGTTGCCCCCGAGGATCATATGCATCCATAGCTACAAAATGGGGAATGTGACATCCCAACAATACAGTCGACTCAAAACCTAGGGATCCGCTAGTAATGGTATAGACTCGTCACAACAACATATGTGACCAACCATAAATAAACATATGGTATAAACACATTTTATAAACAAAATGTCATTTCCAGTTCAACTTCTGGTAAGAATGAAAATCATTAAAATGAGTTCTTAAACATTCTTTTCATATATCCACATAATGTACAAGTAAAACATCATTTTACTACATTAAGATAAGATCCATCATTTTAGTAAACACAATGATCGGGAACCCTAAAATCTCCCAAAACTCAAGTTATATCAAATATGTAGAAAACTTAAATCTGAAACCATTGAGATATATAGGAGTTCAAAAAGGTAACTTTTGATATGTATAAAGTTTAAAATGATAGTAGGAACTCACCAGCAGGTTTTAGGATAAAACTCGGAAAACCAGATATCGATCACGACGAAGAGGTGAAACTTTATACACCAAAACCCCGAGCAATGCACTTAATACTAGCGATTAACGAACCCTTGAAGATCCAAAGAAACTTTAGAGAGAGAGAGAAAGATTTGAAGAGAGAGAGAGAAAGATTCTCAGAAATGAAGATATTTTGGGTTAAAAACCCTTAAGTCGGCCAGACAACAACGCGGGTTATGCCGCGACTTCAACTCGCGGCATAACTCGCCCGTGTCCAAAACCCAAAATCATCCAGTGGGTTTCGCGGGTTGTGCCGCGACCTTAAGTCGCGGTGCAACTCGCGTAGTTCCAAAAATCTCATATCAAACAGAGGGTTACGCGGGTTGTGCCGCGACCTCTAGTCGCGATGCAACTCGCGTAGTTCACTGCTTGTCCCCAAAATTCTCAAAATCCAACTCAACTTCAAACCAAACATGGTGCTAACGATAAAAGCTTAACCACAAGAATAGCAAAATTACATAACGGAATTCGGGGTGTTACAAAAAATGCTCTGTAACCTCCTTTACTGCTTTTAATGAAAATTTCAAGAAATTTGCTTCTGAAGTTTCATATTGCAAATGCTTTGATCTCATGCATGCTCTTAATCAACATTTCTCTAGCCCACACTGTTTTATTTCTCACCCCAAGCCCAAGAATGTCAAATTCAAGGGTGAGAAAGGGCAAAATGGTACCTCTGTGAAAGAGGGCAATGCCAAACCAAAGAGTGCTAAGGCTACTCTTAAGACCTCTAACAAAAATAGACCCATTTGGAAATTGGTACCTAAATCTCCTTAATCTGATCGCACAAGAAGCAACATGTGCCAATCTGGTACCTAGACTCCGGGTTATAGGAAAAGTAGAATAGAACAACAATAAATAGAGAGAATGAAATCTATAATTCTCATTAATCATAAGCCCTTTAAATAGGGAGGAATTTACAAAGAAAATGAAACATTCATTATGGTAAATTATAATACTAGAAAAATATTTTGTCAATCACTTCCTTTTGATGATGACACATAATCCTTCAACAGTTTATATATTATATATTTTGATTAATTATGTAATTTATTAAATTATAATGAAATAAATATTTTTATAACAAAATATAGGGATATGAACCGTTGAGAAGTGGATATGAACCGTTGATCTCTTTTACTCTCAAGTCCTCCCATGAATTGCGACTTAGAAAGGAATTGATCTGGTGCATCTTATCTCAGTGCATTTCATCCTAATGTGTGTCCATTTCTCATCCAACGGTCGATAACCACTTCTGACCGTTAACTCAACTTCTTACCGGAACCCAACCCTCATTTACTAAACACTCTTACCCGGTAAGTGCTATGACAAGGATCGAGAGTCTTACTCGATAAGTGAGAGTGAGGACTCTTTCCCATTAAGCGTTTACCGGATAAAAATGTTGCATAGACGTCATCTTAATGTAACTAAAATCCTACCGGTAAGTTAAACGAAAGTATTGACTATTATCGGTAAACGCTTACCAGGTATGTTTTGGTAAACGACCCCTTAGGGACTGTTTATCTACTATTGACTGGTGTTGATTTGGTCAGCACGACTGACTTGGTCAACATCAACTAGTTTACCAACATACTCTGACCATCAAATATTCCAAATGAGAAAGGAATGGCTTGCTTTCTGACTCGGTTACCCGGATGGTCGGATCACACTTTTACTCTGTCAGCGCATACCCATTTTTGCTGGTAAACGGCCCCTAAGTATTTTTCTAAGCAAGAATTCAAAAATAATTAAATCTAATAACAAATATCTACTTTTTTAGCATATAAGTGTAAGATCCCACATTGGTTGGGGAGGGGAACGAAAGTTGCCTTATAAGGGACTGGATACCTCCTCTATTAGACGCGTTTTAAAACCGTAAATCCAGGTGTGTGGATAAAGCGGACAATATCTGGTACGATTAGCCTGGGATGTTACAGATGGTATCAGAGCTGAGAGCCAGACTAGTGTGTCAGCGAGGACGCTGGGCTCCCAAGGGGGGTGGATTGTAAGATCCCACATTGGTTGGGGAGGGGGACGAAAGTTTCCTTATAAGGGACTGGATACCTCCTTTATTAGACGCTTTTTAAAACCGTGAATCCAGGTGTGTGGACAAAGAGGATAATATCTAGTACGGTTAGCCTGGGATGTTACAGATGGTATCAGAGCCGGGAGCCGGACTAGTGTGCCAGTGAGGACGTTGGGCTCCCAAGGGGGGTGGATTGTAAGATCCCACATTGGTTGGGGAGGGGAACGAAAGTTGCCTTATAAGGGACTACATACCTCATCTATTAGACGCATTTTAAAACCGTGAATCAGGTGTGTGGACAAAACGGACAATATCTTGTACGGTTAGCCGGGGATGTTACAATAAGTATCTAACTAAGTAACTATCTAAGCAAAAATTCAAATAATCAAAGAAATACCAGATTAACAGTTCACAAATCAGATAAAGAATGAAAGATACCAACTCTTTTTATCAAGAAAAAAAATACCTAATTGTATTTAGGGCAGAAGCCAGGAGCAGATCGATTAGGGATTTAGAGTTTAGTCGAGCTTGTTGATCAGTAGTAGATTGTGAGATATAAGGTAGCAGAATGTTCGGTTTAAAGGAAATAGTAAAATAATTAATCAAGTCTTTTAGTGGGTTAATCGGACCGTTTAATTCAAAAACCTAATAACCCAAAACCATCTTGGTCCGGATGAGTTATTGGTTTTGGAAAATTTTGACACTCTTCACCCAAAGATAAAAGTTTCTGGATCCGCCATTGCCTCTAAGGAGCAATTATTGAACCTAAACACTATATATTTCAACTTACCGAGAGGAGATAGGTGAGAACATAAGATTGTGAGAGGAAGAGCACCGCCGGACGCCAAAAGCTTGAAGTCGGAACGTGGTTTCAGTGAGTGCCTGAAGTCGGGAACGAGATTCGTCAATCGTGACAAGGGTGAGAGGTCGACAGTCTGGCCTCTAGGCTATGGGTGAGTCCGTTTTAAGAAGAGTGGGACTCTCAATTGGTATGGGGCTATATCAAAATATCTATACTAGGTTTTATCTTATCTTTTAAAAAATTTAAAAGGACTTTTGGTTCTTGTAATGTAATTTGATGGTCTTATAATCTATTAGACGAATTTGACTTTTTGTAGGAAATGAAATGGAATTTGTTGGAATTTTACCATACGTTCTGTTGGCATGTAATTGTATGAAATCTCTCAAAAGAATTGAATCCTCGTGTTGGTTGACGGAATGTAGTTATCGAACTGTAACACCCTCAAATTTGGAAAAAAAAGTGATATTACATCAAGTGAAGGGTAAAAATCCCTTTCTACGAATCCATACTTGGAAATACCTCAAATTTAATCATATATTTAATCCAACAATTATTGACTCGAGGCTTATACCAATAAAGTCGGGTGTTACTAAACTCAATCTAAGTTGTTATTCCCAAAGTACAGAAGACTTCACCCAGGCTACGCTCTCTTGTGCATATAACTATCACTCATCTCTTCACAGTGTCGCTAATACCACTCCATAACTGGAACCTGATGCACATGCCGACAAATAAAAAGGTTAGGCTAACGCCTAGTGAGTTCAAGAACTTTTAACATAAACAAATATACCGTAAGGAAAGAATGCAACTTAAATCATAATCTTTCAAACGATTTTACTTTAAATATGAAAACGACCCATTTTCCAATAATACACATTTTTTAAGATGAACGCCCAATACAAAACATTCATTGGAGAAATTGTATGGGAAGGGATTTTACAATCAATAAGTACATATTTTCCCTAGCACATAAGCATTTGCAACTATGAAACCGCAGTTTCTTTAGTAAAAAGTATATAACTCATAACCAGGTATGTCAATACTATAGGTTGATGTTTGACCCATTTGCAAAACTCGTGTATGATTATATTGGTGGAATGGAAGACATCCAAAGAGCTAAAGTGTGCATTTATTCTTTCAGTTTAAGTTCCAACAGATACCATGTCATGTTCATTGCACCCATTGTATTTATTTTGTTGGTTGTATGTAGGTTTGTTGTATAATCCCGTCAAACACTTCTTTTGTGGAAGATTGTGGTATGTTTCGTAACTTCAATCATTCGTTCTTACCTAGTTTACAAGTAATTAGTTTAGTGAAACACAAATTCTCTAATATGTAGTTGCTCTGTGTAATTACCACATTTGACCCTTACACATTATACAACTCGTATTATGCGTGGGATTAGAATTGCTGCTCGTTTAGGATTTCGATTTTCCAGAGAAACTTCTCATTTTGTAAAAGAATTATCCAATTCATTGTTAAGGCTTGATAAGGTATACCATTTTGTACTTGTCATATTATTCAGCCTTTAGCTCTATCACATTAGCATCCATTATGGTTGCTATAGGGCCAGATACACATGGAAATGAATTATATGCCGACATATGGATTTACAGAGGCTTCATTAAGGTTACTCTGGAAGTTAATGCATTTTCACATAGTCTTCCCATATTAAATCATGTTTTCTTATTTATCTTAACTTTGGAAGTTAATGCATTTTCACATATCAAATGAGTCGTCAGTTAATTCAAGATGATCTTCAATGAAACAGTAATCACCTGAAATAAATAGTTAGAAAACATTGATATAATAAATACACCTCTTTATTTCCAAGCCGATTTCGGTCTTAATATTGCCTTACACCCCAAGCTCAGGCTATTAGCCCATCATTGCTTTGGTTTCTTCTTTCGAATGATGTAAGGATTGGAAATAACATAAAGGTAAACATATTGAAAGTAAAAATTACTGGAAAATAAATGACAGCAAAATAAATTGCTGAAATGTAAATAACTGAAAGGTAAAGACAATAATGTAAATTGCTGAAAAGTAAATGACATAAAAGTAACTTGCAGAAATTAAAGTACAAAATGTAAATGATAGTAAATTAAAGTGCAGAAAAGTAAAGTACAGTAAAATAAATTGCAAGATAGAAAATAACAGAAATGAAAAGACTAAG
The DNA here is from genome assembly GCA_954870635.1 of Arctium minus. Taxonomy (NCBI): domain Eukaryota; kingdom Viridiplantae; phylum Streptophyta; class Magnoliopsida; order Asterales; family Asteraceae; genus Arctium; species Arctium minus. The sequence continues at coordinate 186,362 of OX941089.1, read as the reverse complement.
TTAAATTAAACTAGAAAATACTTGTAAAATAATGTATGACTTGATAACTTAAGTGGCTAGTTATGGAACTTGTCTCTTAAGTTGTGTCACAAAGTCAACAAAAGAAAAGCTTTGATACTTTGGATGGTGACTTAATTGTACGTGGAAAAACAACTTTTGTATTTGAGAAGAAACCAAGCTTACAAAGGAAGGGATTCCAAAGTAAGGATAGTAATTAATTCCAAACAATTTATTTTTCTAAAAAGTGAAGTAACTTTGAGATTATGAAATCCTTGCTTTGAACACACTTGGAAATTCGAAAGTTGAGAAACTTTGGAAGTTAACTTGTGTAATTTAAGAATCAAGGTGCAAAAAAAAAAACTTGTGAAAATCCTTTGCAAAATCTTGAATTTTAAATCACACAAAAATTGATTTGTAAGAAAAACGTGGCCTTAGGAAGTAAAGAACAATTATACGGAAGATGAACTTGAAATCCAGAACACTTAGATTAATATTTACAAAATAACCAAATCTTAAGCTTAGAATATTTTAGTTCTTGAAGGACAAGGAAACCCAAAATATTTAAGCTTAAGAATACAAAATAAAGCTAGAGAATAATTAAACCCAAAGGTTGTTGTTTTTTATAAGGTTACAAAAGATGCATATATATATATATATAGAAGCTAGAAGAGCAACTAATAAGCTAAAGGGGTACAATGATGATGCAAGCCCTTGTCTTGGCCATGAAGTATTTAAAATGGGGTTTCCAAGCCTGACCCAAGAGAGAAATCCGATTGCAACAATCACCAGTTGGTCCTATAGCATCAAAATCCAGCTTCTGCAATGGTCCTATAGCACTGCCAAAAAATCAGAAATCTGCAAAAATTGCTCAAGTTAGTACCGAAACAATGGAAAGGCATACTAAAACATAAAAACATGGTTAATGCCATAAAATGGACTAAACAACACTAAAAGTGGATTTTGGGCAAATAAAAGAAAGATAAAATGCAAATAAAACAAAGAAATAGGGTTAATTTATTAACACCTATCAGCTAGCTTGGATAAACTTCTAGCACGTGATCGTCTATGCCACTCTTGCATGTGGTAAGAAATATTTGGCCATTGAATCTCTTTAACCATATGTATTAGATTCGTAGATTGAATGTGCAATGAATCCTATTATATTTCATCTTTATAATGTAATAACATCTTTATTGGTTGCTTCTACAGTTGCATAGGAGATAGTAACAGTTTGTGGTTTATAGGGTTAACATATTGGCATTTCACGAAGCGTTGGTTCACAGCGGTTGATTATTGTCTGAAGCAGTAGATATTGCAAGGGATATCTCACAGCCTCGTGATATGAGCTTCCATGAAATATCAGAACCTGTAACTTATTCAACAGATGCATTAATAAAGGAAGTTATAAAACTTGCAGGTTCTGTAAAACCTGTATTGCGGAGGCTGTCAGATGAACATTATGTTTCCCATGCCCTGATCAAGTACCCCCGCCCCACAGTCGGATCCTGCCCTAAATTAGTTGATGATGTTACCAAGTCTACCAATGATTGCTTGGTTTGTTTCCCCCTCTCTCTCTTAGGTTTTCATTTCATGGGCTCTATCACTTAAGGTATGCTCCATGTTTGAGTGTGTTAGAAAGGTGAAGAATTAGAGGTTGGTAAAAAGGAAGAGAAATCGACTACGATTCATTGGCATTAGGTCGATTGCAGGAAGTTAGGGACGTTTTTGGTAGAGTTGTTTTTTATACTGTTTACCCTTTGAAGTTGGGTAGACATTGAAACATGGAAAAGGTTGATGGACTATTACTTGAAAAATTTATGATGCTGGTAGTCTTCATTCATTCATTCATGCTACTGCTAGGTTGGTATAATTGGCAAGTGTTTGTATGGATGTAGTTGTTTTTTTTTCTCTTGATCAAAATTGTCTAATCTCATTATTAACTAAATTAAGTAACATGAAGATATGTGCATATAGCCATATACTCACTACTACATAACATTCATTCATTGAAGGAAAATTATCCCAGAGTTATTCAGATACAAACAAGAAATAAGAAAAAAAAACTACGGACCAAATTAATAACTTTGAACTACACATACTTACACAAACATATCTATCAATCTAATGATTTTGATTTTGTTTTTTCACATTATAGACATATGCCATAGATGGTTTTGGTTAGGGAAATTAATTAAAATACCCGTATTTCGATCCCGTATTACCAATATGCCCCAAATCTCTCTCATTTTGCCGAAATACCCCTTTTTTCCGGGATCCGTGGCCGGGATGCTTACCAATCCCGGGGTTACATTCAAAGACGACGTGAATAGTGAAATCCCGGCGTTAGGCCGGGATGAATAGTTCAATCCCGGCGTTAGTCCGGGATATGGGCCGGGATGTGGGCTGGGATGGGGGTCGGGATGTGAGCCGGGATGTGGGCCGGGATGTGGGCCGGGATGGGAGCCGGGATTGGGTAATTTAGGGTTAGGGTTTGAGAAAAAGAGGGTTCCTTTGGTCTTATGATTTCATGTGATTTCAATAATTCATACAATAATTATATTTGGGTCTACTGTTTACGTTGACTTAGTTTACTGTTTTTTCCACTTTGTCATTCAATAATTCATCTTCGGCTATAAATTTTGCGTTTAAAGATCAGTATAATGCAAGGCATTCATCAGATCCATTGCATTTTTCTTTCTTTCTCTCAACTTTCATTGTTTGAATTGCTTCATTTTTCATACAATTGGAAAGATGAGTTCACCTGTTGTAAAAGCTAAGCTCTATTTATGTTTCGATGGTCAGTGGGTTCAAAACAACAATGAGTGGGATTATATTGGGTACATAAAGCGTGGTGTACAGATTCCAGTAATCTATACATATAAGAGGTTTCTTCATTACGCCATGGGAAAATATGGAATCGAAGATTCTGCTACTTGCAAGTTGGTGTTCAAACGTGAAGATCGCTCACTAGTGGAGCTAAACAGCGTTGAACTAATCCTTGGTTTTATGCAAATTGCAGCCGATTCAGAAACACCTCCAAAAGTCTTTGTGTATGAGGCAACATTGATGTGCGACGAAGGTGATGACGAAGATGATGCCGGAGGTGATGACGAAATCCATCTCGGTGGTAGTCAACAGGAGCCTGATTCTCAATTTCAGGCATCCTACGACACCACACTTTATTCTGATCATTCATATCGTCCTTACGACTCTTATCTCGATGTTGTTCCGGAGACACAACTAGAAGAAGAACAACAAGCAGAGGAAGAAGAAGAAGACGAAGAAAGACGGTTTGCTGGAGTTGCTCATGACGAAACCCATGTTTTCACAACGGGTATATCTGATCTGGACAGATCAAATACCGATACCGATGAGGACAAATAAAAAGAAACATATACCCCTAGCAATAAATTACTTGGTGAGTATAACGATTATTTTGATATGCCTCTTTCCCTTTCAAACCCGGAGACCAATATACCACCCTACCAACCCGTACCTTACAATCGCGGTACAAGCATACATGAAGGACAACTATTTGATACTAAGGAGGAAATGGCCATACAGCTCGGAATTAAGTTATTGGAAGAGGGTTTTGTGTTTAGAACAGATAAATCCGACAATAGCAGATACGTGGCTTTCTGTGAGAAAGAAAATTGTAAGTGGCGTATGTCGGCGAAGTCCGTGGGCCCAAAAGGAGGGATGTTTGTCGTTAGGAAACTGAACGACGTGCACACTTGTTCCAGGACGCAACTGAATTCCAGACACCGACAGGCCAACAGAAGGACTTTGGGCCACATTTTGAAAGGGAAGTTTATTGACGCTAGCAGGTCATTTCGGCCGAATGACATCGTCGACGATATCAACCAACCAGTACGGGCTCAATATTGGTTACCACCAAGGATGGCGTGCGTGATGCAAGGCCCTGCTAATGGTGAGAGGCACTCCCGAGGAGTCGTACGAACGACTTCCTATGTACTTATATAATTTGAAGTTGAAGAATCCGGGTACACACACCAGAATAAAGACGGATTCGCACGGACGTTTTGAGTTTTGTTTCGCTGCTCTTGGATGTGCGGTACGTATATCAACACGCCATATCTTTACATATTATAAATTATAACATTTACAAAGTTGCTCCACGTATATGTACAATAATTGTACGTTATTTGCAGATCCGCACGTTTTTGGCAAACCTGCGTCCTGTCATCGTAATAGACGCTGCCCATTTAAAGGGACCTTACCTAGGTATGATGTTCTTGGCGGTTGCCATGGACGGAAATAACAACATCGTGCCCTTGGCTTTCGGAGTAGGCAAGTCCGAGACGGGGGAGGAGTGGGGTTGGTTTCTGTCCAAGTTGAGAGAATGTATCGGAGTCCCAGAAGGGCTGGTGTTTATGTCTGACAGGTCTCCTTCAATAAGTGCCGCAATTTCTGCCGTGTACCCATCGACCCCTCATGCCCTATGTTGTCGACATTTGGATATGAACGTGAAAAGCGTAGACAGGCGTATTACTACAAACCGCCCGACTTACTGGAAGGCATGCAAAGCATATACGGTTACGGAGTTTGACCGGTACATGGATGCACTATGATATGAAGTAGATCGTGGAGCACAAGTTATGGATAATGCTGGGAAGGAGAGGTGGTCAAGGGCCCATTTTCCTGCACATCGATATAACATAATGACCTCTAATAGTGCAGAGTCGGTGAATGCACTGTCCCGTTTTGCTCGTAGGTTACCGATTGTCGGGCTTATGGAGTACGTCCGATCTTTTCAACAAGAGTGGTACCTACTTCGACGACAAAAGGGAGGTTGATAAACTTTGAAATCTTGAACTTATATGTTATTTTCTCTTCTTGTGTTATTTATAATTCGTACCATAGTTAACACACACATGTTTGTAGGTGAAATGCGTAATCATCTCACTCCAATGGCGGAGGCGAAGATTTTCAAAAGCGCGGGAAAGTCTGCGCAATGGAGGGTAAGAGGGATTGGATATGATAAGTTCGATGTTCGGGATACCCGTGGACACACAATTGTCGATATGCTCAACCGTTTTTGTGAATGTAAACAATGGCAATATTCTGGGTTACCATGTGGTCATGCCATCACAGCTGCAAGGTCTATGAACCGTAGAGATTGCAGCGATCTAGCTCTAGGTTACTTCACGTCCCATACTTACCGGTCAACATATCATGAAGTAATCAATCCAGTTGGACCCCCTCAATCATGGGTTTTGCCACACGTCCCCCTTCCGCCATGCTATCCACCGTTAATAACAAAGAGACGTGCGGGGAGGCCAAGAAAGAACGATCGGCGTCCATCCCGGGGTGAGGATCCGATACAAAGAACTTGTACTAGGTGTGGAGCAGTAGGACATACTCGTGGTGAATGTCCAACTCCTGCCCCTTCAACCGTGCCCAGGAGTAGAGCTTCAAGTAGCCAAAGATTTCGCTCTCAGGGGCCATCGAACCTAGAACCACATGGAACCCTAAGGCATGATAGCATTGACCTTAACATTGACTTCCCTTGATTGTAACGACCTCATCTTGTATGCGAAGTGATATGATATTTATGTTCATTGTGAAAAACATCATATATCTTTTTCTTATTCATTGTCTTTCCTCTACAGATATTTATGTGAATTTTTAAATTTATTCATTTTTAAAATTTTGAAATTTGAAGATATTAAAGAATGGTAGGAGACCACAGACAAAGTTGTTTAAAAGTTTTCTTCATTATTAAATGTATGAAACCAAAAGAAGATGCATACGTAGACCCTAGAAAGTGACAAGCCACAATACCAACCACAATTTACTTCAACATTAATTCATCAATTAATCAAGATTTTAATTTCTAATTAACAATCGAATAACTTTTCAAATTCCCATTCATTATGAATTCATCCAAACGTCCCAAAAACATCTCAATAATGTGACCTAATCACTTTGTTTCATGTCGTTGTTTCAAAGTCTTTTTAGATGTGATATGTGACGAGACGTCTTATTTATGGAGTTATTATGAAAATGATCTCTGCGTTTTCGAAACCTATCAGTTTCTAAGTTTCGAAACCTATCAGTTTCTAAGAAAACAATATTAATATATATAAACATTGTATTACATACATAAAAGAACAACAAAAACAATCTACTCGGTTAACCGAAAAGACAACGCATATAAGGTCTCCGCCATGTAACGTCGCCATTCCTTGGCCACAGATTCAGTTGCATCTGGTGCAACTGCTGGGTGCATTTCTTCAACAAACTTGGATAAAGTACGACACACCCAGACACCGCAATCCCCAAATGCCCCTGCCTGTTGTGGTGCATCATTTTCATACTGATGCTTTAATTTCTTGCTGGCATTTATACGACCCGGTGTGTCGCGGATCTTCTTTAACAACTTTGGCAATTGTTTTTTGAAGATCTTAAGGCGTTCTTCCAAGGTACTGGTGTACCTGGACGCTCGTAAACTGTCATATATAACCATCGTCATTTCGTTAAGGAACAAAACTCCAAGCACCCAATGTTTGTCCATAATGCAGATTGGGATGTATACCTGAGATTTTACAGTAACACACAAATAGTTAGTAACAAACAAGTTAAACAAAAATTATGTAAATCGATTTCCATACCCGCTCGATGTCCTTCCAATATGGATGGTTTCCCTTCATTCCATTGCAAGTTTCGTATACGGACTTGTATCCTTGCTCCAGCAGGGTGAGCCACTCAAAAAAATTGTTGTCCATCACCGCCCATGTCGCATGTGGAGAGCGGGAGTCTTGGATCATTTTGACCCAAGCGTCGATGTGCTATACACAAAACATAGATTGTTAGACCTGTAACTACAAATGTAGTTGTTTATATGACTATATTTAAATATTAACCAAATCCTCCAAATCACCGTTAAAACCTACAGTAAGCAGTTTCATGAAAAAACCGGTATCCATTTGAAGGTCACCATAAAATGGACAACACAGGTTGGGGAGCTGATTGTGTTGACATTGGTCCACGATCTGTGCCGCTGAAACGTGCATCGATTGTCCCGTTGAAGTCATCGTAGTGGACCCCCCAACCTGCCCCTTACCCTTTGCCTTCACCCTTGGCTTGTTCTTTCTCGGAGGGGCCGGTGTGGTCGAAGGTTGTTGGGTATATGGGGAACGTAAGTTTGGGCCTGCTACAATGTCTCGTCTCCCCCTCCCAAGTGTTACCACCTCCAACTGGTCAAGCATGGGAGCATCATCCTCGAAGTGGCACTCAACGATATCACTACCCATAGGAGAGCGGAGTCGCACCTGGGTGGTGTCAACCGCCGACCCCATCGAACCCATCGAACCCGGGATGGAAGGTCCCAAAAAATCATCCACCATATCGCTAAGGAATGACCTACCCTGATCGAGGTGTGCTGGCGGTGTCACGTACGGCGGCCCTGACACATTGTCGCTCGTCATCATTTGAGGTATGTAACAATCGGCTTGCGTGTGTCCGTAACCATCCGACATGTTTCCCCACCCACCCGACGTCTGTCCGTGCCCAGCCGACGTGTGTCCCCACCCACCCGACGTCTGTCCGTACCCAGCCGACGTGTGTCCCCACCTACCCGACGTCTGTCCGTGCCCAGCCGACGTGTGTCCCCACCCACCCGACGTCTGTTCGTACGCAGCCGACGTGTGTCCGTACCCAGGGGACGTGTAGGTCGGCGCCGAGCTCGTTGCCAACTAATACAAGTATTAAGTGTCATATCAATATACAAACCAATATACAAGTATGGAACGTAATATCCTCAAATTAAGTTAAACACTAACCTGAGTGTGGCGAAGGTGTACGGTGAGGGCCTCGAGTTCTCTTAGGCGTGTCTCGACGGACCCGTGAACGTAATCGTGCAGCGCATCGTAGCGTACCCACCTGTATTGGTATGGGTCGGGAGGCGGCGCTCCATGATGGGAGGAGCTAGGGGGAGCCTGATATCCCGTGCCATCATCGTCATCTTCATCATCTTCATAATCATCGTCATTATCGTCCTCATCGTCCTCATCGTGGTCATCGTGATCAGTATCTCTTCGTCGGTCGCCTGGCCTCCTCTCGTTCCAAATAGGCGACGCTGGATAGATACCAACGACTCTGTTGTTCGGCAGCCGTAGGAGTGAGGCGCTCGAGAGCCGGATGCCTCACCTAAATATATTGTAAAACATATAAGATTTAATATGCAGGACTAAGTTAAACAATTAATTGTTTACTTACTAAAATTAGAAATATAGTACTCCCTCCGTCCCAAATTAAGTGTCCACATTGCTATTTTAATTTGTCCTAAAATAAATGTCCACTTTTAAAAGTAAGTTTCCAATTTCCCATTTTACCCTTAATTTATAAGGTGGAGAAAGTTTCTCTCTCTATTTTCAAGGGTAAAAGTGTCTTTTGGTTATTTAAAAAGTGTAATAATTGTATATTCCTAAAACTGTGTGTCATCTTCATTGTGGACATTTATTTTGGGACGGAGGGAGTAATAGAGTGTACGTCCGAAACTGAGTTGAAGATTGCAACGCATGCAGCCTTATTCAGTACAATGTTCCGGTCCCAACGGGTTCCCCTAATGGCCCTGTCGGTGCGACTGGTGAAATGGTGACGGCAGAAAGGAAACATCTCCAAGATCCAAACCTGGAATTACACAACATAGAGAAGTAAGTAAAAAAAAAACGAAAGATGCCATAATATTTATGTTATAATACTTATCTAACCTTCAGAGCGTGTGCGAACCCATTCAACGTAGTCTTGTTGATGTTCTTGTTCTTTTCTAAATGGCGTCTGGCGGTGGCGTGGTGTAAAGACCTGTATGTGTGGCTCCAGATGTGGCTACTCCACGGGTAGTTGTCGAATGTCACAAGGTCATCGACGGCCCTAATGACAGTGTCGGTAACCACCTGACTCAGCTCACGACCCATGAACATGATTTCCAACATCACTACCAAGCAAACACGCACAACATCCTCATCAGATAGCTCCTGCATGCCGCCTCTCATCGTCTGGACTATGGTTTTCATCTTCAAATTAGCGGGGGCGTGATTAGGCCAAAGCCTCCTGACGAAGGACCCTTCCGATATGACAGGAAGGTCGGGTGTTTGTCCGAAAAGGAGTCCTGTTATAAGACAGAACTCAAGACGACCAAAGCGCATGTGGTTCCCACGCACATCGAAATACATTTCCTCCTCATCGGCATTCATTACGTCAACCTCGAACTGTAAAAGCATGTACACTAGGAGGGGGTCCTGCGCAGTATTGGTAAGCTCCAGCCATGGATCAAACGGTGTCCGTCCGAATATTTGATGTAAGTTTTGTGCCCGTTCTGGTGGACACGCTGTAAAAATATCTCTAATTTCCTTGGCGAACCCAAGGCGTGTTTTGAAAGACAGATCGACGTAATGAAAATCCTCCTACATAGTAACGAATAAAAGAGAACGACTTTTGGTTCTAGTTAATATTTCTGTTTTTTTGCAAAGTTAAGGAGACCTACGTTTTGTTGATTTCGTCTATTTATTAAGTTTAGAAAAGAGACCACTCAATCTATTGAACTTCCAGGTAGTAGGGGAATCACATGGATTGCTTAAATCCCTACAAACCTTAGGGTTATTTACACCCGTTTGACAAAATCCAAATCGATATGTTGCGATTAAAAGGTTTATGATTATAGTTATTTAAAAAAAACACAACACTTGGAGATGAACGCAATCTCTCTAAAATTAAAGCAACACTCTAAAATTAACGCAATCTCTAAAATATTTAAAATTAACGCAATCTCTAAAATATTTAAAATTAACGCAACACTCTAAAATTAACTCAATCTCTAAAATATTTAAAATTAACGCAACACTCTAAAATTAAAGCAACACTCTAAAATTAACGCAACACTCTAAAATTAACGCAACACTCTAAAATATTTAAAATTAATGCAACACTCTAAAATTAAAGCAACACTCTAAAATTAACGCAACACTCTAAAATTAAAGCAACACTCTAAAATTAACGCAATCTCTAAAATATTTAAAATTAACGCAACACTCTAAAATTAAAGCAACACTCTAAAATTAACGCAACACTCTAAAATTAAAGCAACACTCTAAAATTAACGCAACACTCTAAAATATTTAAAATTAACGCAACACTCTAAAATTAACGCAACACTCTAAAATTAACGCAATCTCTAAAATATTTAAAATTAACGCAACACTCTAAAATTAAAGCAACACTCTAAAATTAACGCAACACTCTAAAATTAACGCAATCTCTAAAATATTTAAAATTAACGCAACACTCTAAAATTAACGCAATCTCTAAAATATTTAAAATTAACGCAACACTCTAAAATTAACGCAACACTCTAAAATTAAAGCAACACTCTAAAATTAACGCAACACTCTAAAATATTTAAAATTAACGCAACACTCTAAAATTAACGCAATCTCTCTAAAATTAACGCAATCTCTAAAATATTTAAAATTAACGCAACACTCTAAAATTAACGCATCACTCTAAAATTAAAGCAACACTCTAAAATTAACGCAACACTCTAAAATTAACGCAATCTCTAAAATATTTAAAATTAACGCAACACTCTAAAATTAACGCAATCTCTAAAATATTTAAAATTAACGCAACACTCTAAAATTAAAGCAACACTCTAAAATTAATGCAAAATATCTACTTAAAATTTCTTAAAAATAACTACTAAAGCCTAATGTACTACCTGTAAAGCTTTTAACCCTAATTAATATATTTCATCTTTATCCCCCAAAATCCTTATCTCTAATCCCCAAACTCTAAAATTATGAAATTTGAATTATGATAAATATAATCAAAACAGGATAAACATCTCAATTTAAATATAAAAAATTTAAAATATATAAGATAATTAATGAATTTTAACAAACTACTTTATTTTTTTTATATAAAAAACATTATATTTTTAAGCCTAAATTAAACAAATTTATATATAAAAAACCATTATCACTCAATAAAAACCATCCAAAATTGTACTGTAAATCAATAAAAAAACAAAAAATAAAAATAAACATTAAAATCGTGATGTATTAAGCATTATGTACTATTATTTAATACTAATCTACTTAAAATCTCTTAAAAACCAATTAATGAAGCAATATGTACTAATTTTAAATGCTGTTAACCCTAATTAATAAATTTCATTCTTATCCCCCAAAATCCTTATCTCTAATCGTCAAATCCTAAAATTATGAAATTTGAATTCTGATAAAGATAATCAAAACAGGATAAACATCTCAATTTAAATATAAAAAATTTAAAATATATAAGATAATTAATAAATTTTAACAAACTACTTAATTTTTTTTATATAAAAAACATTATATTGTTAAGCTTAAATTAAACAAATTTATATATAAAAAAACCATTATCACTCAATAAAAACCATCCAAAATCATACTGTAAATCAATAAAAAACAAAAAATAAAAATAAACATTAAAGTCGTGATGTATCTCGCTGCATTGCGCAAGTACGCTTCTAGTATAGTATAGATATAGATATAAATAAAGGATAACATAGCTGTTGAAGTAACAAAAATATTAAAATCATAATTTATTTCATTTTTAGATTTTAACATAGCTATGCGTATTATTATTTTTTAGGAACAAAACGTGTTGTTATACCAATTATGAATCTTAAATAAATTCCCAATTACAAGACACTCGAGCCCTTTTCCTTCTCAACGGAGATCTTGCTGCTGCATTCCTCAATGGACGAGACTCGAGCCGCAAGTCCTGTTTACCCACGCAAATGGAGTAGCGAATCTAGTACCACCGCCGCTTCTTCATCTCCGGCACGCTATCACCACTCCCGCTCATCTTCCACCACTGGCATTTCCAACATCAAGCGCACTCAAAACGTCGCCGCCAAAGCCGCCGCTCAGCGTCTAGCCCAGGTCATGGCTTCTCGAGCTACCGACATTGATGCCGCCGCCGACGACGATGACGACGACGACGATCTTGACTTCCGATTTGCTCCTCCCTCCATAAACAGGAGGCCTCCCGTTAATGCTAAGAAAGTTGCAACTACCAATGCTGCTGCTACTACCAGCACCAGGCCTTCCATTCCATATGCTACTAACAATTATAAGATCACTGGATCTCCTTCACCTGCGGTAACCTCACTTGACTTTTTCAACTTAATTTCACCCCTTTGGTTTCTGTTGTCGTATAGTGATCATCTGCATCTTTTTGTTACAGCCTCGATTGGCTGGCTATCTATGTATGCCCTTTACGTGCCACTAAACTTATAGTCAAAAACATAAAACAAATAATGTGATCTTTAATAACATATTTTAATTTCACTTAATTCTTTCTCATATTAGAAAGTGGTATTTTGTCCTCAAGAGCTCGAAATATTGCCTCAAGGAACCATGCCTACTTGGTCAATTTCGCATTGGACCACATCATATCAGAATGTGTTATTCAACAAATTAGGAGCATAAGCTATAGGCCATTATCACAACACTCTAACTTCTTCTTAATTGGAAGACTCATTCACTAGAACAGAAAACGCCTTCAAAATTGTGATGTATGCCAACTCTAAGAATGAATTGATTGTATGTGTCTGCCTATAGTTATGTATAGGGGGTGAATCCTATGTGGTTGACAATTGGACCAAAGGAATACAAGAGATGCTTGAGTATCTTGTAAAGAAATATATATATATATATATATATATATAGGGTTGGGTTATTTTGTTAACCTTGTAATTGTTATTAACTTTGTGAACCAATCCTCACCATTGATGATGAGATTGGATGGATGAGATTTAATTTAAATTAATATGCATTTAAAGTGTTTTATTTAAATGACCAATATATTGAACCAATGTGAAAAAGGGTACTTTTGGGAAAATATTTCCCCAATATTTTGAGACATAAAGCTTGGCTCATTAATTACTCTCAATCAAAATCGAAACCAACGTACGTTGAATGTTCATATGTTTGAATGTTCATATTATTATTGTTCGTGAATGTTCATTGACATACATTATTATTGTTCATGAATGTTCATATGTTTCAATGTTCATATTATTATTGTTCATGAATGTTCATATGTTTGAATGCTCAAATTATTATTGTTCATGAACGTTCATATGTTTGAATGTTCATATTATTATTGTTCATGTATGATAATTTTTGTAACTCCTCATTAATGAGGCTAAAAAAAACTACATGAAATACCAACTCTACCCTTAAGCATTTAATTAATGAGTTTAATCAACCAAAGATTTTGAAGCTTTCTTATTGGTCAATGGTGGTTAGCATAGTTAATAACATTTTATTGGTTAACAAAATAACCTACCTATATATGCATGTAAGGAGGGTGTAAAATTATGAAAGTCTCAAAAAGGGGTGTTGGAGGCACATATTTGAACACCACATGCACAAAACTCAAAACTCAGTTTCTTTTCTTGATTTTCAACCATTTAGCAATTAAGTAACTAGAACTTCTGCATACTGCAGTCAGTTAGAGAGCTTCCCTTACATAATGCTAAATACTACCATTATGCATGTGCAAGAACTCATGCACATCTTGCATCTTATCCTTCTACACAAAAAAATTCATACGAGGGAACCAAGTGTACTTAATCAACCTTGTGTGGAAACAGACTATAGAAAGAGTGAAAAACATGTTCAATACCTAGATAAGCATCCATAGTAGGTGCCAACTAAGGTCTATAACTTGCATCAAGTTCAAGGATGATCCTTTCAGCACCAAATGGATGTTATTCCGGTAGAAGATAGCTCTCTAGGTGATCAATTTGACTCTGTGTCTCTTTGAACTAGAGCAACTACATCAGGGGTGTTCCTATGCAGTTCTAAATTTGATCAAGAAAAGAAGGTGACAGGTATATTACAGTTTTTCCCCTACCAACATAGTCTTCATAGAGAAATATACCGCCATCTAACCGTCGAAAAGATGGAAGCACTGGGACATAGCAACTTCGTAGACCTGAACCTTAAAATTTGAGCAGTGCCAAGGGCTGTCTTGATTATTCTCTATTTATCAATGCCCAACTATGGGTTTACCTTTTCTTCTTCACTTCCTTGATGATAATATATATACTACTTATAATAATTATAGTTTTCCTAATTACTTATTATAGCCAAGCTGAATGCTCTATGTTTTGTTTTGGTTAGCTAGCTAGGAACAGTGTAGAGGAAAGTCAACCACCTCTTTCAACACGATTGGCTGGAAGGTCATCAAAATCAAATAGCATGCTGCCATCGGTACCACCAAGCAAAACATCTTTGAGGACCCCAATGGCTATACCTCCTATTGATCCTCCTACCAAGAAGCAAAAAGACAAAAGGTAAAAGAGAAAAAAAGGTCTAACCCTTTCCTTTGCCTCTAAACTTCTCTCAAGTGACAATTAAGATCTACATTGCTTTTGGACGTCTACTTAATCAACTCCATCACACTTAATCTTTTTAAAAGTTCATGTTTATTAAAACCAAGTGCATGTTTTGGGGAGTAGTGTGGGAGAGGTAATAGGTTACTATCAAGCCAGCATGAACAAAAAACCATCCATCATGGTCCTTAAAGAGTCTTGATTGGGCCACTTAATGCAAGACGCCGGCTGTGCTTTCTCATCCTGTCTCTTGCTTTAAATGAAACAGAGCACTCATCGAGCACATTTGCACAGCCGTATTTACTTTTGAGTCTGTTCTGTCCGTTCAATGTATCCCAGGATAGCAGCAATTTTATGGCTGTTTGTATGCTTAAAGACTATCTTAATCTAAAATTGCAGATTCCAGTTGGAGATGGGAGAAATTAACTTGAAAAGCGCAGGAGATGGGCGAGAGGCTTATGCACTTCGTGATGAAGTATGCAATAAAATTTTCTTCTTTCTTCTTTCTTCAGTCGCATATACGTTCATAGTGTTCCATATCAGATACGTGAAAAGATGATATTACAACTAATTATATTTTTTGTTAACTTCTGCCATTTCATGCAGCTTGATATGCTACAAGAAGAGAATGAGAATGCCCATGAGAAGGTGCGTTCGTAATTTAAACATTTGCCCTGGTTCTATGTTTCACATGCCTAATTGCGGTATCCTTGGTTTATATAATATTGATTATTCAACCATGCAGCTCAGGTTTGCTGAAGAAAGTTGTCAGGATGCAGAGACGAGGGTTAAGGAACTTGAGAAGCAGGTCATATCCTTCTTATATTCTATCATACATTGGGATCTAAAAGGTTTACTTACAACTGAAGAGAAGGAAAACATAAAAAAGAGCACCATATTTTCCCGACATGCATATGCTATAATTGTTTCAGTATGTTCGACATGTTTATTTGTGTAGGGGTATATCTTCTTCTAACTTATTAGTAGTTATGAGTTATGACTCTCATATGATTTGCTAGATGGGCTTTATATTCCCTCATAAATCTTACTTATTGTTTTTTTATTCACTTGCCTATTTATTATTTTTTTTCTTCTTTTGTTTCTGATCAGTATCCACTGGCATGAACTCGATGCATAATATAATTGTGTGTTTCGGCCAAAATTTTCTTCAGTAACTACCCATTCTTAATTTTTAACCTATTATTTAGGTGGCTGCTCTCGGTGAAGGAATATCTTTGGAAGCTAAATTGTTGAGCAGGTTAATTAATTTTAGTAAACAAATATGTCTCCTACCAAAATGCATTTGTTAATTTATTTAGCTATGACAGTCTCTTCTAATTTTTTTTTTATTAAAAGTATATAATATTTATATACCGATAAAACTCACATGCTCCTCATATTTGGTGAGGTTGGAACCCTTGACCTCTAGGAAGGTTGGGTTACGCTGGGCCAATGGCCCTTTTGGTAATTTTCTTTATTTTCTTGCCTTCTGAAACCTCTTTCATGCCATAATTTGTGTATTTCCAATGTGTTGTAGGAAGGAAGCTGCATTGCGCCAAAGAGAGGTTGCTTAAATTGTTAAATGAATCTTATTCGGTACCTTTATTTCCTCATTTTATATTATGGAAGAGTTGAGTTTCCATGCCTTTAAGTCACTGTCTTCCAACAGTTGAATACATTTTCTTCTTACTTATTGATCCATTTAGAAGACATCAATACTTCTACACTATGACAGGCTGCACTTAAAGAGGCCAAAAAAGCTAAAGATGGAGTAAATGAAGAAGTTGTATCACTCCGCTCTGAAGTTAAGGTGAATCTTGCTATGTTGATCTCACAAATTGTAATAAATCCACTCATTGGATGACGTTACTCCCTTCCTCCCAAATTCAGTCTCTTATCTCTTGTCTATGAATGTTAAGAAGTGCCATTTAGACGTATAAACTAATAAACATATATTATCAATATAAAATTATATAATCTAAGGTCACTACAAAGCTCCATTATATATAAAATAGATATAAAATTTAACTTTTGTGTAATTAAAGATATGCAAGCATAATTTCAAGAACTTCATTAAACAAATGTGAAGTAAATTTGTTACATACAATTTTTAGCCTTTAATTTTACCATTTTGGTGCAATTTTTTCACACCACGCTTTCCTTTTGAAACAAGCCTTTTTACCAAACTAAGGGGTCGTTTACCAAACGCTTACCCGGGTAAGCGTTTACGAAGTCATATTACCTTATGGATGAAGATGGCAATGACCAAGAATCTTACCCGGTAAGAGCTAAGGCAAGGACCAAGAGTCTTACTCTTACCCTGATAAGTGATGGCAAAGATTCTTACCACGGTTAGCGTTTACCAGGAAAATTGTTGCATACGATGCCGTTTTGGTGGACTAAAATCCTACCTGATAAGTAAGTGATAGTGTTAAATTTTACCGGTAAACGTTTATCGGAAAAATTGTTGCATACGATACCGTTTTGGTGGATTAAAATCTTACCCGCTAAGTAAATGATAGTGTTAAATTTTATTGGTAAGCACTTATCCGGGTAAGCGTTTGGTAAACGGCCCCTAAGTGGGATAAGGTACAAATGGAACAATGGGATATTAGAAAACCAAACCAAACGAACCAAGTATATTCCACACAGAGGTAGGTTATGGGGAGGGTAGGATGTACCCAAATGTTTCCTCTACCCCATGGGCTATTAGAGTTTAATTTAAATAGGAAATCCTTGTTTTACCTTCCTTCAGTTCAAGATTTATAAACATCTTTAAAAGAAGCTTAAGTGTCAAGTTAGATATTGAACACTCAGCCTCCTCACATGTGCAGGAGATTGTTTGCTTTTTTGCTACCTCTATGAATGTTGAGAGAAGGGGGTTATGAGGAGGCTGAGTGTTTGGTGACCTCCCTGGCTTTCACCAATGCCCAATTCTCCTATCGGTGCTTCTACTTAACCCCTCATTCCTTGAGAAAAATAATAACCTAAATAAACCAACCTCCTTTGGTCAAATTTGCACTTCTTACGGTTAGCAAATAACTGAACACTTCCAAGTGCCTAACATGCTCTTCTAAAGCCATATTGTCATAAAAAAGCAGTACACATTTTCTAAGAAAAGGCTTGAACAAGTCATTCATTAATCCCTGAAAGGTCGCCAGGGCATTAGGCAGTCCATGATACGTCACCCTTACCACCACAAATTTAGACAACATCTTCACAAATTTGTTGGGTTACACCAAATTTACACTATGAAATCAACAAATTAAAAGAAACCCAGAAAAGCAACATCACTGAAATTGTTTAACGCATCCCCCTTCATATCTAACTCTCCTGAAACTGTTTCAATGCTTATCTTAAGCTTCGTTTCCGATCTATGTTGTCTCCATAGCTAACTTTATATATGAATTACAACTTTAACCTTCATCCAATTGAAAAATTCTGTGCTCATTAATTATGGAAAATCTGTCCTCCAATTCCTTCCATATGGCAGCATTAGTTATGAATCCCAACTATTTGCAACTTCCTTGACGATGTTGAGCATCCAAGATACCACCACGTCGTTGGTCCTTCCCAATAAATGAACATAGGAGAATCCATTGCCGATGTTGTATAACCCCCATTGATGATCCAACACTTGTTCTTGGCTGAAAGTGCAATCTGCATGGACCTAGGTTATGTCCATAACAGTTTCGGGTATATTGGACTCTCTACGATTGACACATCATAATAGAGGGTTTGCGGAGGCATGTTCGTAATATGGTTGCTTATTATACAAGTGTATGATATGATATGTAAAATGATATAGGGTTTTAAGGTGTTCCGTGACGTAACTCAAAATGTTTGGTTGAAAGTTTTGGGGCTCCTATTTTGGGATGAAAGAGTATGCTTTAGAGTTGATATTGTGTTTATATATGTAGCTTGATAAGTGTTATTCATATGAATCAGAAAGTCAAAGATGAGGCTACAGTTGTTGTGGACCAACTTCAGGGAATTGAGTCTGAAGTTAAAGCTCTTCACTCGATGACACAAAGGATGGTTTTAACTCAGAGTGAGATGGTATGTTATCATGAAGATTTATGCTATTGTTTTCCAAGATGTCTCTTTACCATAATATGATACATCAAAACCGCAGGAGGAAGTGGTACTTAAGCGGTGTTGGCTTGCACGCTACTGGGGTTTAGCAGTGCGACATGGTAGGTTGAAACAACACAACTCTTTTGTATAAACTTGTTTGTCAGTGAATTCCCCCTTTTCCTCATGTGGTGCGACATGGTAGGTCAAAACAACACAACTCTTTTGTATGAACTTGCTTGTCACTGAATTTCCTTTTCCACCATTTTTTAAAATCTGTGTTTGCAATTTTTGTCACTTTAATCTGACCTCAAGCAATTATGAGCAAGAGTTTCAGGTAACTTCAGTTCATCTTATCCCTTGTTCTGTTTAAAGGTTCAAATGAGAACCTGTGACTCTCTCTCTCTCTCTCTATATATATATATATATTCACATGTACACAGAGTGAAAGCTGTGAAAGTTTATCAGGAGGTTAAAAGTCTTGTTTTTCAGTTTTGAGTGTTCCATCTTTCATGTAGTTGGTAAACTTGATACCATAATAATCTTGTGGCCCCATCTCCATCAAATTTTAAGTGTCTAGTTCAAGTTATCTATTGACCTTGGCTGTCCTAGCTTAAATATTCCTGCTCCTTTATTTCTGTTTGAGTTTCTTGAACATGTGGACCTTATGTATATGAAATGCGTCGTTTTATAGGTATTTGCGCCGATATTGCAGTGTCTAAGCATGAATACTGGTCATCTTTGGCACCCCTTCCCTTCGAAGTTGTGGTTTCAGCTGGGCAGAAGGCGAAGGAAGAATGCTGGGAACAAGGCTAGTAACTGCTCAATAGCCTTTACTGAGAATTCTCAATATTGGGTGCTTACATTGCAGTGGTGGAATGCTTATCTCATAAACTAGTGTGAGTTGATATGTCTCACCATGCATTTGTCCTTTCATATTCAGGTGATGGCAATCTGGAAAGGAGGAGTAAACTTGTCCAGGACTTGAATGATCTAACAAGTGAAGGGAATATTGAGAGTATGCTCTCTGTTGAAATGGGTTTGAAGGAGCTTGCTTGCTTGAAGGTTTTCTACTTTATAAACAAATTATACAATGATGCTGATGATGGTTGCTATTTGTTTGAAAAGCATTCTTACATTTTCATGTAAATCTCTGACTGCTATTTTATAGGTTGAAGATGGCATTGTTCTTGCACTGGCCCAACTACGGCGTCTGAGCTCTACTCGACAGACTATGTCAGGTAATTTCTGCCCAAGGTTCTGGTAAACTTTAAAGATGAGCTTATTGTTTGTGTCGGTGTGTTAGAAATCTTCTGAGTTTGCTTTTTTACATCTATCTTCTATTTTCATGAATGTAATTTTTTTATTGATGGCAGATAAGTATGTCCATCTGGCTTTTTTTGAAGTCGGTCTTTAGCTGCTAAGCTTGTTCCTTGACAGATATTCCCGGTGTTATGTGGTCTCATCTCTCATGACTGTCCACTTAGCTAGCTCATAGCTTTGACTTATTTTGTAGTGTTTAAGTCATTGAACTTGCTACTTTGGAGTGATGTGCTTGTCATTTGGAGCTCCTCATCCTTCAACCCATCTGCATATATTTCAAGTTTTTTTTTCTTTATGTCGGTTTTTCTAAATGCTTAAAGGGATATCATTCAGTGCTTGCGGAGTTTATGTTGGAGATAAACAAACACATAGCAGTTACTATGAAGGGAGTAATGGTTCCAATTTGGAGCAATTATTGTATTCAGCTTTTATAAACAGTGCCATCAATTAATATTGGTAGATCTATGTATTATTCGTCATTCCCAAGTTTTTTTTATGCCCTGCATTTTCTGTTGGCAAAGGTGTTGTAAAACTTGTTTCTTTTTTGTGTTTAGGGGAAGTGAATTCATTGCAAATGAATGATGAACTCTATGTATATTCATTCTGTTCAAGATCTAAGTAATGCTTATCCTTTTTGCTATAAGCAGATGTTAAATCCTCAGGTGACCCAAAGTTTATGGAGGCATTTGGTAAGTGCATTTAATTTGATTTTGTTTAGTCAATTAACAAAAATATGAGCTACTGTTTTTGGTATCAATAATCAGCTGAAGAGGAATTTTTTTACCCCAACCAGTCTGAAATGGATATTATTTTACATTAAGGTTAATTTAGTAAGGAGAGATTATTATCTAAACTAAGGTGGCATTGCAATATCTTTCTAATGTACGAGTTGCATGATCTCAAAGTACTCATATTGAATGATCACTTTGGTTTCTAAAAGTTCATGTGTGATGAATGGTTAACCATCGATTGACAAATGCTAAAGTAAATTTTTTTTTTCTGGAGATCTACAAATGTGTGACAAATATGTATATTTCTTGCAGAACTGAGCCCAGAGGAGTCTGAAGATGTTCTCTTCAAAGAGGTATGATTATTGCTAGTAGCCAGCTTATCTATCATATCTAGATGCATAAAGAGTTTGATTAACCACATAATCCTTTTTCTTTTCTTTATTTAAATATTTAGTAATTGGGTGCTGGAGAGATTACTTGAAAGATTCCTTGTTGCAATGTAGTTTCTTCCCACCTGTGTTAAGTAAACTAATCACACATACGTTATATAAATTACATGGGTTGTTATACAATTTTTCCCTAAAGCTTTCATGGTAAGATAGTAGTCTCCTTAAGAAAATGGCATTTTAGGCATGAAAATACTGTCGCTGTCCCTGTTTTTCCTACCCAATGTATGTGTTCATTGCATTTGCAATATTGCTCTTCTTAACCCTAGCACTAAAGAATTTACGGAGAAGTTAGCTCTGTCACATACAACATGGTTTGTTATTAAGCTAAGTAGGAGTTAGGCAAGCAGCACACAGTGTGTTATAACCCGATTCGAGATGGGTGATCTCCAAGAACAAAGAGGAGAGGAGAGGAAGAATTTCTGCATATTAACCAAATGATAACCGAACACAAGCATATGTAGAGACCCATTACATCAATTTAGGACCATTATCCTCTAATTACTCCTAAATATTCTCCTAACCAACCTACCATCACTTAACACAACTTCCTAACACATTAAGCATGCAAAATAATAAAAGGAAATAAAAAGAAATAAAACAACAGTAAGCATCCATGTTCGTATAATAGTGAGTTTTGGTTTCAATTGTTGACCTCTTTCCTGTCTTTTTTAAATTAATTTTTTCTCTTCTTTTTACAGGCATGGCTTACATATTTTTGGAGTAGAGCCAAAGGCCTTGGTATTGAGGAGGACACTGCCAAGTCACGACTTCAATTTTGGATTAGCCGTAGCGCACATTCACCAACTTCACATGATGCTGTTGATGGTAACTTTCCAATAAACGTATTGCTCAGCTTTGTGTTAAACTATGGATACCTGATTAGGAAGTTGTCCAAAGATTCAGTCAATGATGTTATTCCCTTGGAAAAATAGCTATCCTGAGTTCATGAAGCTTATATTTTAAAATTTGATTCTAAAAATAGTAATGTCTTGTGTATGTTTTAATGCTCTAGAAAAGGATATGCTACTCTATTAGCATCTGATTCCCTTCATTTGTCTGGGAAAGGTATACCTTATATTCTCTCCCAGACCTTATCATTCGTATAGTTCCTTATACATCCCCCAGGCTAGATTTTTTTCATGTTTCATGCAAGCCTTTACTTGTGTCAACTGTGAGTCTAGCCTAATGCTATTTGACCAGCTTACATGAGCTCCCTAAATAGATATTAGTGAAGCAACGATGGCATGCCCTTAGACGTGGATCTTATTATGTTGTAGATTCAGCCTTTGGGTACTTTTCCAGAAGCAACAGGCTACCTCAATTACAGGTTTATTTTGCTCAATAACCTTAAATGAGTTTAGTGACATTCTTGTATATGGAGGTGTCATTCTAAAGCTTATCACAAGGTCATGGATTTAAAAGAAAATTGTGAGGCCATTCAACCAACAGACCCCCTCAATTACATGGACTTGAGTTAGCATTCTTCCATTTCATGAGAAAAGATGAAAGTGGTTTATGTATGAGTGAAGGAATTGCTGATATTTGGATCATGAATCTTCTGATATTGTATTTGTTAACTTGAGTACAATAAATTGGCATATTGATTTATGTAATGCTTACTTTGTAGTTGAGCAAGGCTTGCTGGAGCTAAGAAAATTGGGAATTGAGCATCGCCTCTGGGAAGCATCAAGGCAAGGAAGTTGACCACCAATGCACGAAAACGTTATGAACATTGGACTTGATAGCTCTTCCTAATCACAAGTCGTTTAATAGCAGTGTCTGATATGTATGTCTTATTATTGAATCCTGAATAATGATTGTTGGCGAGTATTTTATACTAAGAAGAGAGAGTGAAGTTTTGGAGTTGATTCAGTTGATGTTTTGGAGTTATGGAATTGGAGGGAAGGTTTGTGCTCTCCATTCCGGGAAGGTCTTAATATGGTCTAAAGATTAACCTCCAAGTATTCCAGTCCAATCAAATCAAGACTTGGAAAACATCACCTGTCGAGTTCCAACACAAAAAATCCAATTTGGATTTCAGTTTTGCTTATACAAGTAAAACATCACCTGAGAAGTGAGAACTAATCAACATACTTTGTTGATCAAAAGTACACTAGTCCTTGGGTTCCAAACTTCCATCTTTCAAGTTAAATTGTACTTGATGTTAACGCTTAAAATGGACAGGCTTTGGAGTTGTTATTGAGAGGGATTGAAATCATAATACATTACAAATGCTCCTTCTACAAATAAAGTGTTGGACACCACATGGATTTCTTTAGATGTCATTTGAACCCCTTTAGGTCAATTCAAAGAATAGAACTTTTGATGTTTGTATGCTGAGTCATTTAGAATCAATCCCTTTTCTTTTGTTCTAAGCAAATAGTAGTATAATTTCCAATGCGAAAGCACTTGGGGTTGAAATCTCTGCATACAAATATAAGCATGGTAATTGTAGGGCTATGATATATTTGCTTTTGGGAATCATCAAGTGGACTCAAGAATACAACATAGTCGATTCTTCTCTTTAATTGGCATTTGGCAAGCATATACAAGGAGTAAAGGCATCGTGGCCCAGTTTTTGCTACATAAGTTACTGAGATTGATAAGATCTGAATCATCTATGTTTTTTTGAAACTACAACAGGAGGTTCAACATGCATTTTCAAGCAGTTGAACTCCAAGGCTAATATTGGTTTAGAAAGCATAACCGATGTGCCTGCATCACTTTTTGGTGAAGATTCCTTCAACTCCGTGTTTTGGGATTCAGAGGAATGTTTCCTGTCCAATAGCAATAAAAACTTGAGTTGGTTTCACCATGCCCATTGCAGTTAGACACGTAAATATTGATATAGATACATCCAAACTAGCAAAAGTTGAAAGAAGAGAAACCTGCACTCAATCTGGCAACAATACTTGAGAAGCTGAGGTTTATGCTCTTAATGGCCACTGGCAACAATAAATACATTCTTTTAAGTTTCTTAGGTTGAATAAAACCCAACAAAGCCACAAGTTTACCTAAAGCTTGGAAGTGGCATCTTAATCCCCATCCCCATCTCCATCCATTTCAATGGATTCATCTTCAAAACTGTAATAATATTAGCATGACGCTATTAGTAACATAAAACCTTGTTGAAGAAAAGAAGCCGTCACGAATATCATAGAGGCCAATTGCCACAGGACCATTGATTTCAGCTACATGAATATCCATGTTACCAACAATAGTAGTTGTCAAGAAACCATCACTTTTTCTCCTTGGTCTCATCGACATGGCTTTTTATGCTTTGCTTAAACAAGAATCATGTTACACACAAGTACCATGATGTCATAACTAGGAGACCAATGTTTTGATATTAATATTTCAAAAGTAAAAAAATATAACAACTTAAGAGAAACGATAAACTAATCATTTGTGAGCCCACCTTTGAAAACGTGGCAACTTGACTCGGAAGTCTGAATTCCTGAAAAGGATGATCAAGAATAAGGCTGGAAGCCTGGAACGGCAGAACGCCAAATTCCTATAAGTTATGGCAGTGAAGCAGGTTTATTTTATTTTATTTTATTTATTTCTCTTCTTTCAAAACTTGTTTCCATTTTTGTTGGAATATATTAGAGAAATATGTGACTTGACTCCCAAATACAAATTGAGAGCTACTATGATGCTAAAAAGTTATTCATGAAAATTGCTCCTTTCTATTCTAATCACTAGATTCCATGTCATCACTACTGAATATCTAAAATACATTGGATTTGGATTCTACAGTTTGAGTACCTTTCTTCCATACCTGCATGCCTCACTGTTGACATAAACCCTAGCTGCCCATCTTTAAGCAAACATATGAAGGAAAAGTTAGTATAACACGGAAATAGTATAATTCAAATATTTTTTAAGCTTATTTTTAGAATATGTGGAACCCCTGATTCTCTATCCAAAAGACCCCTTACGGAGAGGTGGAAGGTTCCAAATTATAATGGTCATAGACTTCATGAGTTCTTAGCTATCACAAAGTCTCGTTGAAATTAAAATGGCGTTCTAAAGGATGATAGTACGGCCTATTATACTTACATAATTAATACCTACGATAAGACAACATGCACACTAGATGAGAGAAGCAAATAGTGTGAATCTTAAAGTAGATTTGTGGACACACATTAAGGGGGATACAACTGGAAAATGTAGCATCGTGTAAATCTCCTTGCCTTTGGAGTTATGTATTCCTCTCAATATATAATGCATGTACATGATCATAACCATATTGTAAACTAAATATAAAAAATATTACAAAATATTCACAAAATATATCCAAGATTATTTCCTATTCTATCACACTGTAACACCCTAAAAATTCGGGTAATTTTGAAAATTGAAAATTCGGCAATAACACGTTTATAAATAGGGCAAACCACCCAAATAAGGGCAAAGCGTGAGCATTTACAAAACCTGTAATAATGTATAGGGAAACGACACAAACTAATCTAAACTACATCTAACTAGATTACATTGGTTGTCAACCCAATACCAAAATGAATAATTGTTTCAATGCTAAAGCTTCCACAAGTTCTATCATTCAAAAATGCCCTCAAGAGACCACTTTCTTCTCTCAACCCCTTGACGGCCCGCCACTAAGAGAACCTGTTATACACATCATTTGAGAAAAGTGTTAGGCCTAAAGCCTAGCGAGAACATACAGTTTATATGAAAGACAGTAAAAGAGTTAGTTGCAATATAAATAAACTGTTTTCATCGACATCCTTGTAAAAGATTTGGTAAACACATAACGACCTTTCGGTCCAAACTTCATCTTGCGATGACGGGTGTAAGCCCGAATTCCAAGGATTGTGGCGAAACACAAAGTAAGCCACTTTCCGAGTTTTGAGCTCACCATACTAGGATCAAGGCCGCGAGCACGCCGGCTCAAATACATATGTGGGGGATGACACCCAATGATTCCTAGTCATGCACATTCACTATAATTACATTTAACCCATGGCTAGTAACCGATCCCACATAACCGTACCAAAGGCCAAAAAGGGGTAAAAATGCATCCGTAGCTACAAAGGGAAAACATCCCAACATATAAGCCGACTAAATACCTAGGGATCCACTAGTAATAGTATATTCTTGTCATAATAACACATGTGACCAACTATAATGAACCATATAGTTCAATACACCATTTAACTCTCAATTCACCTTTGGTAGTTAACTGCTGATAAGAAATACAAAACCCGAATATAAAACATAAGGCTCCCTTCTCCATTTTCCAAAGTGTTACCTTACCAAAAAAACTCTTCCATAGAAGAACCTTTTTATTTGAACATAAATTTCTTCATGTTATAAACTATTTATTGTCTTTTTCATGAAATACTCCTTTCAACCAAAATCTATAAAAGTTAAATCATAAACTTGGCTAGAAGCCATAAGTTGAACATTTACTCCACATAATATAACAATAACCCCTTTGTAGTTTCAAGACATAGATTATGTTAGTGCACAGATCTATTGGATTCAAGATCATCCAATCTGAAGATCCAATCTGAAGCTAATGCTGGAAAGTCAACTCTTAATATAAGTCTAATGTCGTTTGTAATAAAATGTCAAAGTTTAGTTTTTAGTATTTTATTATTATTTCTAAATATCTAAGTTATTAGATATTAGTTAGAAATTATTTAGATATTAGTTTTGTTATCAAGTTGATGTTAGTGTGTTAGAGAAGTAATCTAAGAAATCAGAACACACACACACACACACTTTACTGTTCATCAGAGAGAACATCGAGAGCTTCAAGAACAAACATCAACCTTGTAATCGATTGATTATTAATCAAACAGGTTGGTAATCGTATATGTGTTTGAGTCTATAAGAACTTGATAATATTATGGACCGACAATTGGTATCAGAGCCTGAAAATCAGATTCAAATCAAGTTTAAAACTCGACTCTGTGTTCTTCATCTCAAAATATTTTTCAAGTTTTAGTGTGTTTTAGGTGTTGAAATTGATCAGGTTGTGATCGATAGGTGTATTAGATCGTTGTGGTATTGTTTAATTTCAGAATAGCACTTAAATCGAGTTCAATTTTGTGATTTTTGTGTCTGAAAGTCGACTTTGAGAACGACACTGTTCCATCGTTTTAAACTTCAAAAAGTGTTTGTTTTCGAGATCAAGTGTTAATAATCTGTTCTAGATTGATTAGTGGTCAATTTGTTAGATTTTGAGACTGCTAATCGTTGCCAAAGAGGGTTATTTGAGCGATCAGATCGATTTTTTGAAGTTACAGGGACGAACTCGCAAGAAGTGAAAGTTTGCGCTAGTTCATAGTATCTTTTGCGCCAACTTCGTCTTGCGCAAATCTACCTTTGCGCCATTCACACACACCGGACGAGCATATCTCCACTTTGCACCAACAACTTTTAGCGCAAAGTTCACTTTTGCGCCATCAACATCTCGCGCAAAAGTTCTTTCGCGCAACCTTCGACTCGCGCAAAACTCAGATTGCGCCACCTGCATCTCACGCAAAACTCAGAATGCAAACTTTGCTCGAAGTCACTTTTGCGCCAACACCTCATAACGCAAAGTTGATTTTTGCGCCAACTCCTTGTAGTGCAAACCATCTTTTGCGCCAACCTCTACTAGCGCTAAGTATTACTTCGCGCCATACAAACCTCGCGCAAACCTCCTTTTGCGCCAGTACCAAACTTTGTCTTTTTAAATCAGAATGACTTCAAGAGAAGCTCTAGCGATCGGAACTTACTCAAAGCCACCAATACTCTTCAGGGAAGAGTATGAACAGTGGAAAGATCGATTCATGGACTTCATTGAAATACATGATTTGGGAGTATTCATCAGGAAATCAATAGAAGAGGGAGTTATGGCACCAGTTTATGAGACTCGTACGGAGGGAAATGTGGCAACAGAGTTTCAACTTAAGTATGAGGAACTAGAAGGTGATAACCTTAAAAGAGCAAAAGGTGATAGATTAGCAAAGTCGTATATTCTTCAAGGCATTTCAAATGAAATATACGTGAAGATAGACAACTATAAGGCCTCAGGCAAACAGATGTGGGATCAGCTAGAGAAGATGATGCTAGGTTCAAAGGTTGGGAACCAGCTTAAGATATCCAACTGCCTAAACAACTATGAAGAATTCAAAGGCAGAGTTGGAGAGTCACTAGAAGTAACATACGATAGGTTTGTGACCTTGCTGAATGAATTAAGCAAGAATAAGGTCACTAAATCGCAAATAGAGCTGAATGTCAAATTCCTAAGCATCCTCCAGCCTGAATGGAAGAGGTTTGCCAGACAAATGAAGCAAATCAAGGATCTAAACGAGATTCCACTTCATGAGGTGTATGAAACCCACAAACAAAATGAAGAAGAGGTGGATGAAATCTTGGATGAAAAGAAACAGGGTGAGAAGACAGTTGCTGACTCAGTTGCTCTTTTTGTGAAAAAGAAGAAAAATAAGATGCTTATGTCTGAATCAGATGAGGTTGAAAATAAAGCGAACTCTGACTCGGACGACTGTGAACAACTAAAGCAGACTATGCTTATGCTGACAAAGGCTTTTCAGAAGAAGTTCTACAAGAAGCCAAGTTCAAACAGTCAGAGGTATTCTTATGGTCCAAGAAACTATGTTCACAAGGAGAGGGTTGAAGGAAAGAGATTTGAAGGAAAGAGAGTAGAGGAAAGGAAGCCGGAAGAGAGAAGGTATCAAGATGAAGGATCCAGTCAGTCAGAACCTCCAACGTGCTACAACTGTGGCAAAATAGGTCACTTTGCCAGAGACTGCCGAAGACCCAAAGTCAGAAACTCAGACTACTACAAGAATAAAATGCTTCTAGCCAAGCAACAGGAGGCTGGAAAGGCATTGATGGCAGAAGATGAGTACTGGCTTGATCAATCAGAAGATGAGAATGAAGAGAAGAATGAAATAGCTCACATGTGCTTAATGGGCAAGCAGGAATCAGAAGCTGAAGCTGATTCTGATGATGAGGAAAATGAGGTATGTGATTTAACTCAATCAGATTTCTTAAATCAAATGCATGCCATGTTGACTAAACTCGAAGAGTTAGAGTCGAAGCTTAAGCGAGAAAAAGGTGTTATCAATGACAAAAACCAATCAATACAGAAACTTAGCGAGGATATTGCTGAGAAGAAAGTATTGATTGAGACAATGCATAAAAACTTTGATAACTGCGCTAAAGAAAAGACAATAATTCTCAAAGAAATAACTGAAACAAATTCTAAATTGAGAAAGAGTGACTTTGATTTCAAAGAGCTTACGAAAATGTATTCTTCGTGTTCCAAAGAAAACGAATATTTACTTGCAAAATTAAAAGCTTTGGAAGAGAAGTTATACAAAATGGGTCAAACTGAACAAACCATTCATCTGAACAAACCCAAAGAGGAAATAGAGAGTTGGGGACTCGGTTACGAGAATCCTCATTACCTTAAAAATGCTAAATCTGAAGTGCCTGCACTTTATGATTTTACATTTATGAAACTAGCTCGACGAATCCCTGAGCTTAAAGTTTTCTGGACTGGATTGTCAAAAGAGGATGAAGCCAAGGAAACGGAAAAACGAAAGAACACAACTAAAGTTCAACTTCCATTTCGTTATGCAAAGTTGAATAATAGTTATAATGATGATCCAATATATCAAAAGAAATATCTTTCAAATGACTTCTTTCAGAGTTATTCTGTCAAAGAAATGGAGGCGAAGCCTATTAAAGGTAAACTATATGTCCCTCCTCTCGTTTTGGAAAATAAATTTCTGAACTTGAGACATCTTTAACAGATGAAAGACTTTTGATTGATATTGAACAAAAAGTTTTTTCAACTGTGCTTAAGAGTATTGTTATTTCTAATTCATTAAAGGCTTCAAAATCTGATGACATGTTTGGTTCAACTGATGAAGGTTATGATTTTCTAAACTCTGACGGTGGTTTGAATGATTGTTTTGATCAATTTGACTTTAATGCGAAACTTCCTAACCATTTATCTTTTGTTGTGAAATCCTTGGGAAAAACCAGTATGTTTGTAAAAGGTGCAAAATCAACGAAAGTTGATAAATCAGTTTCTGTGAAAATTAAGAATGCAAAAGGTATGAATAATAAATCTCAGCATTCACAGAAACCGATCACTACTGGTAAGCCAAAGAAGATGCATTCGTTTGTTGCTCAAAAGTCTAACTCACGAGTTTCAAATGTTTCAGAACTGTGCAAGAAAATGCCAGGAGTTAAATCTGAATGGAAACCAAAACAGGAGATTAACGAGACTGCTAAATCTTTTTCGAATGCTGCTTGTATAAAACCAAAACTTGTCGATTCTCGCAAGAAATATTCCCTACAACAATTATTTAAGTTATCTCAATCTACTAGAAAATTTTCAAATTATGGTAGATATGATCATGCTTCTCGTAAAGACCCTGCTGTTTGGTTTGGCACATATCATGTACACTCTCATCATTATTTTTCATTTGATTCTAAAAAGCAAAGCGGACCCAAATTTCAATGGGTGCCAAAATCGTATACTAACACAGTTGGATCCAAATACAAATGGATACCTAAGAAAAAGGATGATTCTGTGTTGAAGGTACCTACTGTCTAGAGGGAGTAGGAGAACAATGATTCTTGAGTAAATCAGCTCAAGACCCGGACATCAATGTCAAAATGGCTTTTGAACACAGCAGTTTAAAACCCGTACTTCAACGAATATAGGCTTTTGAACAAAGCAGTTCAAAACCCGAACTTAAATGTCAAGATGGAGGCTTCTAAGTAAATCAACTTAGGACCCGTACTTCAACGAAGATTGACTTCTAAACACAACATTTTAGGACTCGTACTTCAGTGATCAAAAGACCTTACTCCTGTGCTGATAAGAGATTGTACTCCAATACTGGAATGAGGAAATCAACCATCAAGGGGGAGTACATATTTGTCTGAAATTTTATGCATATCTTTTTCATATGATAATTTTCAAATGCATAATTTCAGGGGGAGTAAAGGTGATGACTTCTGATTATTTCTGGTCAGAACTCGTACTTTCATTGTTTTTCTGCTTTTTGTCATTTTAATTTAAGTGAATAAATTTGCTTTGACTATGACATAAGACTTTTGCAGTTTTTGAGAGATGCTTATAAGATCATATCATTATGACTTTAAGCTTAACTTCATGAGATGTAAGATCGCACGCAAAGGTATAATTCCTTATCTTCATCTCATATATGGTTGAAAGAAGGACAACTTTCAATCATTGAAAACATGTTCTTAAATGTTCAAACCACTTCCCGATTCTCAAATCGAATTCCTGAATTGGAAGTGTGACTTTAAATGTTTTAAAGATCTACTTTGTGCTTTAACTGAAATAGTTAAACCATTTTGAGCATCATATGCATTCTAGGAAAACAAGATTTCATTGTGCTAGGACTTAACACAACTTCTATGGATACACGTTAACCAATGTTTCCTACCCAAGAGGTTAATCCATAGTGATTGAGTGTGAGAAATCAAAAGAAATGAGTGTGGGTTGTGTGATGAGATATAATGCAAAAGAGAGTTTGGTTAGAAGTAAACTGAATGTTTAAAAGAAAGAGGATGTCAGAACAGAGTTAAAAGAATATCAGAACTCTGCACCAACTACTTTCTGAGCCGGGCAGCCACATTTCTAGTGTTTCACATTTCTTTGGTGAACATTATTGAAACAGGCAACTAGCCCATGCCAACTTTTGATTAACCTCACCAACTACTCATTTTCTTCTTAAAAAGGAAAATGTTTCATTTTTCAAAGGGGAAGCAGCACATTTACTATCTGATTTTCATTTGGAAAATCTGGATATTGAAAAGAAGAAAGTCTGCCCCACCTTCGCACTTCAATCATGCACATTGAGTCTGTGTTTAACTTACTGTTGTCTCAGTGGTTTACACAATTTTGAGCCTATAAGCAATCATCCGTGCTTAATTCTTTCTAACACATGCACGAACACACAAGGAATTTGTTTCTTTGTAATAACGTTCATAGAAATTGCCTTTGTGGTGTTTCGATGATTGAATGGAAGCCCTGGGGGAGTGAACATTATAAAAGATCCTTTCCAATGTGTATTCGTTACACACAGTGACTTAGTGTTACTGACAGGCATTTTAACTGATTCATTTGTTGATTCAGGTGTTACACGATTATTTTGTCTGGATTTGCAAAGATCTGGATGAATATCTTTTGAATTGACGAATCAGAGGCTCCAAATGAAAGACATTTCTTACTCAAAGTTGTGATGAAATCGTTTCTCTATTCATCAAAAAGGGGGAGAACCTAAAGCTTGAAGAAATGTCCATTACATTCCAAAGACATTGGAGAAGAGAAGAACTAACCAAGAAATGCGATAGATCAAAGTATTCTGAAGACATGCTGATTTGAGAGAAATTTTCTTTGAAGATACTTTGCTAAAGCATTCTGAGCTAAAACCTGAAGATTATTACATATGGAAGACAGAGAAGGAGATTGCATATTCTGAGCTGAAAAAGAAGACTGAATTGCTAAAATCTTTTTAGTAATGATCTTGATCCAAAGGGGGAGATTGTTAGTGCACAGATTTATTGGATTCAAGATCATCCAATCTGAAGCTAATGCTGGAAAGTCAACTCTTAATATAAGTCTAATGTCGTTTGTAATAAAATGTCAAAGTTTAGTTTTTAGTATTTTATTATTATTTCTAAATATCTAAGTTATTAGATATTAGTTAGATATTATTTAGATATTAGTTATGTTATCAAGTTGATGTTAGTGTGTTAGAGAAGTAATCTAAGAAATCAGAACACACACACACACACACTTTACTGTTCATCAGAGAGAACATCGAGAGCTTCAAGAACAAACATCAACCTTGTAATCGATTGATTATTAATCAAACAGGTTGGTAATCGTATATGTGTTTGAGTCTATAAGAACATGATAATATTGTGGACCGACATATTATATCATCATTTTACAAAAATGGTAAGAACCCTAACAATCTCCGAAAAAGACCAAGTTAGGTCAAAATCTCAACAACAATAAAATGTAACCAAGGAGATGTTTAGAAGTCAAAATATGCATTTTGATGTGTATAAAGTTTAATAAAAGGAAGTATGACTTACATTGGGTTAAATACCAAAACCCTAGAAGTTCTAGTTGGAGAGAACTAACACTTGAGCTTGAGATCCTCACAAGGATACCTTAGATTCACCTAAACCAATCACCATTAATGAGAAGGAGGAGGTTGGGTGGAGTATTACATGTAAAGGGAATACTAGGGTTTAAGACTTACCAAAACAGAAGAGAGAAAACGACCAGGCTTCTTCCAAAATATCAGATAAAATGAAATAATTTCAGAGCTACCTCATTTAACCCTCTGACCCCGCTCGCGATAGTGACATGCGAGAATGACATTGTCACTATCGCGGGGCAAGGTCGTGCCAATTGTACCGTGGCTCAGAGGCCTTCCGCGATAGTGCCCCAGCGATAGTGACACTGTCACTATCGCGGGCAAGGTCGCGCCAGATGTACCGAACCCGAAAAACTCCAGATTTCGAACCCGCGACTTACGAGACTACAACAAGGGAAAAGGTACAACGGATAGGAGTGAAATAAAACGAATAAAGGTTACAAATACAGACAAGTTGGGAATCTAGATCTACCCAAAAATTATGGGTGTTACAATCCTCCCCAACTTGGAATCGATTTCCTCCCCGAAATCCCAACTACTCGAACAGATGAGGATATCTTCGCTTCATATCCTTCTCAGCTTCCCACGTCACATTGGCACCTCGATGATGATTCCACTGAACTTTGACCATGGTGACTTCTTTGTGGCGAAGCTTCTTTGACTTTTTCTCCAAAATAGCTTCGGGCTCTTCAACACAACGGTTACCCTCGTCCACTCTAATCGCGGAAAGAGGGATAACACTCTCCTCTTCCGCCAAGCACTTCCGAAGATAGCAAATGTGGAATGTGTTGTGGATCCCGTTCATTTCTGGAGGAAGTTCCAACTGGTAAGCTTGCAAGCCCACACGCTTAAGTACTTTAAATGGTCCAAGGAAACGGGGACTCAATTTCCCGCGCTTTCCGAACCGTATAATGCCTTTCCATGGCGATACTTTCAACATCACACGATCGCCTACTTGGAACTCCATCGGCCGCCTCTTCTTATCGGCATAGCTCTTTTGCCGTTCTTGGGCCGCTTTCAATCTTTCTCGAATGCCTTTGACCTTATCGGTCGTCTCTTGCACGATTTCAGGTCCGGCGAATTGTTTTTCTCCCGCCTCAAGCCAACATATGGGAATCCTACACTTCCGCCCGTATAAGGCCTCGAATGGAGCCATTCCGATACTCGAGTGGTAGCTATTATTGTAAGAAAACTCCACCAAAGGTAGGTGAGAGTCCAAACTACCCCCGAAGTCGATAACGCAAGACCTTAGCATGTCTTCTAGCATTTGGATCGTTCTTTCGCTCTGACCGTCGGTTTGAGGATGGTAGGCCGTACTCAACTTCACGTGCGTACCAAGCTCCTTCTGCAAGCCATCCTAAAAATTGGAAGTGAACCGACTGTCGCGATCTGAAACAATAGACAAAGGTACTCCATGCCTCGAAACCACCTCATCGATGTAAAGCTTTGCTAACTTGTCCATCGGTAGTGTCTCACGCATGGCCAAGAAATGAGCGCTCTTGGTCAACCGATCAACTATTACCCATATGGTATCGTGACCTCGAAGAGTTTTGGGCAACTTAGTCACGAAGTCCATGGTAATATGCTCCCATTTCCACTCAGGGATCTCTAAGGACTGAATACTCCCATACGGTCGTTGGTGCTCGACCTTTACTTGCAAACATGTCACACAACGCTCCACGTAACGTGCCACGTCAAGCTTCATTACCGGCCACCAATAATGCAGTTTCAAGTCCCGGTACATCTTCGTACTACCCGGATGAATGGAATACTTGGACTTGTAAGCATCCTCAAGAAGAAGTTCCCGATTGCCACCAACCTTGGGAACCCACACACGACCGTTGAACAATTTCACTCCACGGCTATCTTCCGTTAAGAGCAACCGTTGTTTCGTCATAACTTCTTACTTGAGGTTTTCTTCCAACAAAGCTTCTACTTGAGATGTCCTGATCTTCTCAATGAGGCTCGACACAAGCTCGATTCTTGAGAGGGTGGCCCAAATGCTTCCACTATAGTCCTTCCGACTCAAAGCATCGGTTACCACATTTGCCTTACTGGGATGGTAAAGTAACTCACAATCATAGTCTTTGAGTAACTCGAGCCACCGCCTTTGCCTCATATTCAATTCCTTTTGATCAAAGACGTACTTCAAACTCTTATGATCTGTGTACAGAGTACAGTTGGTGCCGTAGAGATAGTGTCGCCAAAGTTTCAAAGCGAACACCACCGCCGCCAACTCTAGATCATGGGTAGGGTAGTTCTTTTCGTGAATCTTGAGTTGTCTCGATGCGTAAGCAATTACTTTGCCTCTTTGCATCAACACACAACCCAAACCCATCTTCGAAGCGTCGCTATAAACCACGAAGTCTTCCGACCCTTCGGGTAGCGACAAGATTGGAGCTTCACACAACTTCTTTTGCAAGGTCCGGAACGCCTTCTCTTGCGTTTCGGTCCAAACAAACTTCACATTCTTCCTCGTCAAAGCCGTCAAAGAAGAAGCGGTCTTGGAGAAGTCTTGTATGAACCTATGATAGTAGCCCGCCAAACCTAAGAAACTTCGGATTTCGGATGGACTCTTGGGAGGCTCCCAATTCATCATTGCTTCAATCTTGGAGGGGTCCACCTTCACTCCGTCTCGAGTGACAACGTGACCCAAGAATTGAACCTCTTCAAGCCAAAAGTCGCAGTTGGAAAACTTGGCAAACAAACTGTCTTTTCTCAACACTTCTAGGACTTCACGTAGGTGTTGCTCATGTTCTGATTCGCTCTTGGAATACACGAGTATGTCATCAATGAACACAATGACCGACTTGTCAAGGAAAGGTTGGCACACTCTATTTATCAAATCCATAAACACCGTCGGTGCGTTAGTTAGACCAAACGGCATCACAAGGAATTCGTAATGGCCGTAACGCGTTCTAAAAGCCATCTTTGGAATGTCTTCTTCTCTCACCTTCACTTGGTGATACCCCGAGCACAAATCGATCTTCGAGAAACAACCTGCTCCTTGGAGTTGGTCGAATAAATCGTCGATCCTCGGGAGTGGATACTTATTCTTTACCGTGGCCTTATTCAATTCACGATAATCGATTCACATTCTCATCGTGCCATCTTTCTTCTTGACGAACAAAACCGGAGCTCCCCAAGGCGACGAGCTCGGTCTTATAAATCCCTTCTCTAGGAGTTCT
Organism: Arctium minus; assembly: GCA_954870635.1. Taxonomy (NCBI): domain Eukaryota; kingdom Viridiplantae; phylum Streptophyta; class Magnoliopsida; order Asterales; family Asteraceae; genus Arctium; species Arctium minus. The sequence continues at coordinate 149,990 of OX941089.1, read as the reverse complement.
TGGAGTTGAGCCATCATTTCTTACATCTCCGATGGTGCCAACCGGTAAGGAGCTCGCGCAATTGGAGCCGCCCCCGGTATAAGATCAATCCGGAACTCCACTTGACGATCGGGTGGCAAACCGGGCAAATCATCTGGAAAGACATCGGGAAATTCGCGCACCACCTTCACGTCCTCGAGCTTCTTCTTCTCGAGTTTCATGTTTATCACATAAGCTAGAAAGGACGAACATCCTTTCACCAAGCACTTTCGTGCCTTAGCCACGATGATAACCGCCACATCACCTTTCCTTCTCTCACCATAAACTACCACCATGTCAGCATCCGATATAGGGAGTCGGATTAGTTTCTTGGAGCATAAGATTTCGGCATGATTGTCCGCCAACCAATCCATACTGACCACCACGTCGAATCCACCATTGACCATTGGCATCAAGTTAATTAGGAACTTCTTTCCTTCAATGCTAAGGGTACAATCCTTCAAGACGTCACGGATTAACACTTGATCACCACTAGCTATCTCTACCACTAAAGCATTCTCTAGACTATTAGTGGGCATGGCAAGTTTTTCACGAAACGCAACATATATGAAAGAGAAGCTGGCACCCGAATCGAATAGCACACGAGCAGGTACGGAGTTTAGGGGAAACGTACCCGATACCACATCGGCGGATGCCTTGGCCTCATCGACCGTCATCTGGAAATCTTGGCCCGGAACCCTAGACGGGTTCTCCTTCTTCTCCGGCGCGTTACCCGACTTGAGCTTTGGTCAATCTCTCTTCATATGCCCCGGTGTCTTGCACTCGAAGCAGACAAGCCTCCGGATTGGGCAATCTTTGATGGCATGATCAGACTTTCCACACTTGTTGCAAGATTGAGGAGGGAGATTGCAATTGCCGTAGTGCTTGCTATGGCACCTCCGACACCATTTAGCCTCTGGACGGTTGTTGAAACTCCTATTCCCAACAAAAGGTTGATTCCTCCTATGAGGTGCAGAATTTCCCTCCCACTTTCTTTTGTCCCCAACCACTACCGTCTTCTCCGCCTTGCTCCTCGCAAAGATTTCTTCCATGAATTGAGCTTCCTTAATCGTCTCGCGAAGATTGGGGGGAGCCTTGGAGTTGTGGACCATGGACAACATGTCCGCCGGTAGGCCATTGAGATAGGCCTTTATCTTCTCTTTCTCCGTTGGGGCCACATGCCCCACCAAATCAAGCTTCTCCATAAATTGACGGGTGTACTCCCTCACTGTCTAGTTTCCCTTCACAAGAGATCGAAACTCCTTTTCGATGAGGTCCATAGATCTTTCGCTACAGAACTCTTCCATAAGCTTTCTCTTAAACTCGGCCCAAGACAGCTGAGCCAAAACGACAGGAGAGAGAGTGGATTGGGTAACATTCCACCAGGTGAGCGCCAAATCTCTCAGCAACTGAGTACCAAACCCCACTCTCTGGTCGTCTCCACATTCAGTGGAGCCGAAAGCTTGCTCAACAGCTCTAATCTACTTCACACACAACACAGGGTCGTCAGAACCAGAGAATTCTGGCGGCCCGCATCCCAGAAAGGATTTGTAAGAGCAACTCTTTCCACTATTCCGAGCACCCCCGATCCCGTGCTCTTCCATTCTAACCCCATTGCCTGTACCACCCGAACCAACAACCATATTCTCTGCGACCGCCTTATTTCTCTTGAGGCTAGCATCGCGATCCTCCAACAACTTCATGAACGCCTCTTGTTGCTTCTCCATAGCCGTCGACACCATTTGCATGATACTGGCCATCATATCGGCTTGAGGGTTTGCCTCCTGAACCACCGGGTTTGTGGATGCCAACTCCACTCTTGGCACTTGTTCCACCTCTCCCGTAAATATAGGCGGCATACCCGGAGGAACGACAATCGCTGCCCGAACCACTGGATTCCGCTCAGGCGAGCTATCTTCACGCAAATCCCCATCGACTAACGGTCGACTGCGAGTGTTCACCATATTAGAATAATGGTTGCCACACAAGCACGAGAAAGAGTAAGAAAGAGGTTAACGGAATTGAACACGAAAGAAACGTACTACTATGTCTACCAAATGTCATAACATTAGCAAACCAAGCACACTCACGTAAAATATCCTCATAATAACGTTAGCTAAGTGGGATTATGAACATATAACACATAAGGGTTCTTGTCACCATCATCACAACGCTTGATGAACATAACTTCCGTCGACTCTAAGACTAACCCATCTTAGAAGTTCTACCCAACTCACAGATCATTGCCTAACATACTCAGTCTAAGTCTAGACATCTTACATTCATGCCTAGTTCACTTAAACTAGAGCTCTGATACCAACTTGTAACACCCTAAAAATTCGGGTAATTTTGAAAATTGAAAATTCGGCAATAACACGTTTATAAATAGGGCAAACCACCCAAATAAGGGCAAAGCGTGAGCATTTACAAAACCTGTAATAATGTATGGGGAAACGACAACAAACTAATCTAAACTACATCTAGCTAGATTACATTGGTTGTCAACCCAATACCAAAATGAATAATTGTTTCAATGCTAAAGCTTCCACAAGTTCTATCATTCAAAAATGCCCTCAAGAGACCACTTTCTTCTCTCAACCCCTTGACGGCCCGCCACTAAGAGAACCTGTTATACACATCATTTGAGAAAAGTGTTAGGCCTAAAGCCTAGCGAGAACATACAGTTTATATGAAAGACAGTAAAAGAGTTAGTTGCAATATAAATAAACTGTTTTCATCGACATCCTTGTAAAAGATTTGGTAAACACATAACGAACTTTCGGTCCAAACTTCATCTTGCGATGACGGGTGTAAGCCCGAATTCCAAGGATTGTGGCGAAACACGAAGTAAGCCACTTTCCGAGTTTTGAGCTCACCATACTAGGATCAAGGCCGTGAGCACGCCGACTCAAATAAATATGTGGGGGATGGCACCCAATGATTCCTAGTCATGCTCATTCACTATAATTACATTTAACCCATGGCTAGTAACCGATCCCACATAACCGTACTAAAGTCCAAAAAGGGGTAAAAATGCATCCGTAGCTACAAAGGGAAAACATCCCAACATATAAGCCGACTAAATACCTAGGGATCCACTAGTAATAGTCTATTCTTGTCACAATAACACATGTGACCAACTATAATGAACCATATAGTTCAATACACCATTTAACTCTCAATTCACCTTTTGGTAGTTAACTGCTGATAAGAAATACAAAGCCCGAATATAAAACATAAAGCTCCCTTCTCCATTTTCCAAAGTGTTACCTTACCAAAAAAACTCTTCCATAGAAGAACCTTTTTATTTGAACATAAATTTCTTCATGTTATAAACTATTTATTGTCTTTTTCATGAAATACTCCTTTCAACCAAAATCTATAAAAGTTAAATCATAAACTTGGCTAGAAGCCATAAGTTGAACATTTACTCCACATAATATAACAATAACCCCTTTGTAGTTTCAAGACATAGATTATATCATCATTTTACAAAAATGGTAAGAACCCTAACAATCTCCGAAAAACACCAAGTTAGGTCAAAATCTCAACAACAATAAAATGTAACCAAGGAGATGTTTAGAAGTCAAAATATGCATTTGATGTGTATAAAGGTTTATAAAAGGAAGTATGACTCACATTGGGTTAAATACCAAAACCCTAGAAGTTCTAGTTGGAGAGAACTAGCACTTGAGCTTGAGATCCTCACAAGGATACCTTAGATTCACCTAAACCAATCATCATTAATGAGAAGGAGGAGGTTGGATGGAGTATTAAATGTAAAGGGAATACTAGGGTTTGAGACTTACCAAAACAGAAGAGAGAAAACGACCAGGCTTTTCCAAAATATCAGATAAAATGAAATAATTTCGGAGCTGCCTCATTTAACCCTCTAACCCCGCTCGCGATAGTGACATGCGAGAATGAAATTGTCACTATCGCGGGGAAGGGTCGCTCCAATTGTACCGTGGCTCAGAGGCCTTCCGCGATAGTGCCCCAGCGATAGTGACACTGTCACTATCGCGGGCAAGGTCGCGCCAGATGTACTGAACCCGAAAAACTCCAGATTTCGAACCCGCGACTTACGAGACTACAACAAGGGAAAAGGTACAACGGATAGGAGTGAAATAAAACGAATAAAGGTTACAAATACAGACAAGTTGGGAATCTATATCTACCCAAAAATTACGGGTGTTACACACACCCTCATAATTGGAGCAGGAGGAGGGCGAACGATTAGACCATGCCCAAAGTCATGAAATTACAGGCAAAGGAGGCCCTTAGTGAATATATTTGTGTACATGTAGGATGAAGGAACATGAATCACTCAAACTTGGCCTAAAGCAACTTGTTCCCGGATGAAATGAATATCCATCTCAACATGCTTCATCTGTTGATATTTAACAGGGTTGTGAGAGTTGAGACAAGTAGACCATACTCACATTGTCACAATACATTATCATGGCTCATCGAAGTGGACAATGAAGTTCAAGTAAGAGATTACGAAGCCAACAAGCTTCGACGATAACATTAGCCACACCCTAATATTTCGCTTCGGCACTATTGCAAGAGTGTGGGCTGTCATTTTGAAGACTAAGAAACAAGATTGTTAACAAAAACACACAATATCCCAAAGTCCTTGGAACCCCGCTAGGGGATCCTAGAACCCGGCAAGGGGACACAACCCCCTTGACCCCCGTTTTATGGCGCTCTTAGTTCCACAGTAACTTATACGAGTGTGCATTCTGCACCTCCAATATGTGAAGGTTATTACTTTTACGGAACATTTCTCTTCCAGGTGAGTGCATATATCGGCTAACCAGGCTTATTGCAAATGATGTATTTGGACGTGTATGTGATAAATAGATCAATTTTCCTACAAGCCTTTGAAACTTCTCCTTATTAATTACTTCTTCTTATGAGAAAGATTATTATAAGAAAGATATTTGGATATAGGATGAGAGGTACATGATGAGAGGTACAGGAACATTTTGCTTTTTTGATAGTTATTGGAGTATTCAAGTCACTAGCTTCAGTATTAGGCGGTACGAACATGGTGGGTTTTATGAGTACCATGAGTAGTTTCAGATTCTGATCTTGGAGTAGATGATTGAACCGGTGTTAACGATACCATGATTTCCTTTCCTTTTTGATGACCCTTCTTTCTTGAATACTTGAAGAGCTCTTTATCTTGTTCAGTTGAAACATCACGTGGTATGTCACCCCCTGTTGAGGATTCATGAATGTTTGGCAGAATCGGTTCAGGATTGTTAGGACAACCTTGGGGGGAGGGAAGGTTGTTTACGACTAAAAATTGTTTTAAAGATATTTTTAAGAAAATATATGGCAATACACAAGATGAATTCTTTTTGTTAAGGTTTAACACAACAATCAAACAAACAAAATATAAAGAGATAGGGAAGAGAGATACAAACAAATTTAGAGAGGTTCACCCAAAACCGGGATAATCTTCTTTGTTGAATGAACTCAACGAGACGATCCACTATATTGTTCTTTTAAGATAGAAACACACCGTATGAACACTTGATTACACAAGATTTGAATACTTGAAAAATGAACTCAAGTTCTAGCTATTATTCCACACCACAATATGGATGCTAGTTGGATCTATCTCACACACTTATTAGAGTGTGGAGAATACTTGTGTTTTATGCTTGGAATCACAAACTTTATTTGATCTTGAAAGTAAGAAAAAAAATGAAGTATGAAAGACTTGAGAGTGTTTGAGAAAGTTGAGAGTTGTTGAAAGTTTTCTATCTTTCTTCTTGTGAAGGCATGAGGTTTATATATACATTAGAAAGTGTATATATATTAGAAAGAAGGGTTCGAAACCATCAATCTCTCAAAACACAATTTGGACTATTTTGTAAAATACTATCTGAAGCAGGGATCATAATCTTCAAAACATATTCTGGAACTGAAAAACAATTTTAATAACCGGGATGAACTGTAACTAATGAAAGCTGGGGGTTCAAAACTGTCAAAATAAAAGTCTTTTACTGCAGGGATCAAAATCAAACATATTTTTATAAACAAAGGGGCAAAATGAAAATAATCAAAACTCGGGGGTTCCAAAATGAAACAAACCAGAATACATCGTCTTCTTCACCCGACTATTGACCCAAACCCTTTGTTTTACCCGATTTTCCAAGACCACCTCAAATCAACTTGTTTTGGATATCTTTTTATACAAAAACCGTTTGCTCGATCATTGTATACAAGCTAATAACAATTTTATTTATAAACCAAAGCAATATAATTGTTGTCAGGATTTATGCAATCATTTTTGAGATTCACTTAAGTAGAACTTAGTGCAAGTATACACCTTATCCTACTATCGTCTCTTAACAAGTAATAGTGGTACTAAGTACCGGATATCGATCCTCAGGGAAGACTGTGAAAGTTCAATCAGAAAAGTCCAGTTCATAAAAGTCAATTTCAGATGACGAATTCGAAGAAATCTTTTAATGGTTCTAATTTAACACTAATAAAAGTTCAGTTGTAAGAAAAGGCCAAGGGTGCAAATGTTCATCAGGACAGAAATAAATGATTCGGTAAAAAGATATTATAGTAGTCTCGTTTATCCCATAATTAACATTTAATATAATCTTTTTAGGGATTACACATTTTCATATAGTTAATTATCTGTAATCTTTAATTACCTGAAATATATTCAACGATACTTTAAACTATATTGTTGACACCTTTTTACTTTTTCATCGGTCTTGGTCTTAATTCTGCTTTGCACCCCAAGCTAAGGTTTTAGCCTATCATTGCTTGTTTTTTCTCACAAAGGAATTAAATACTGAAAAACAAATAACTGAAATCAAAGAAGGTGCAAGTACTGAAGTTAAAAAAAAAAAAGAAAACTTGTCGAGCAAGTAATTGGAATCTGAAGTGAAAACAGAAATTTAAATTACAGTAAATGTAAATAACTGGAAAGTAAATTGCAGGAAATATAAAATGCTGGAAAAGTAAATAAAACAGTAAATTGCAGAAAGTAAATGTGCTGTGAGTGCTGCCAGATTTGGTAACTTGCACGGAAAGTTTTGTTTGAAAACTAGAACACTTGCAAAATAGACTTGGAAACAATAATTTTACTCCTTAGAAAATTCACCGTTTGGCACAGAAGGAATTTAATCCAAAAGAACGCCAAATGCAATGGCTTAGTTCCAAATTAAAATCGAAGGTAACCAAAGAAGATAAAGCAAAAGAACCTTGAATACACTTAGAAAATACTTGGGGTTTGTTTCAACAGATTAATACTAGCCACGTGTCACAATATATATAATTCCAATGTAAAACACGATTTTAAAGACGAGTAATTGAGAGAACAAAGTGAACCAAGTAGCAATTCTTATGTAAACAATTTTTATCAAAACAAGGGTGACCAAACACTTTAGAAATCGATTGGGAGATCACAAGCAAGGCCACGACCTCAAATTGGAGTTTGAAGTTCGGAAATGATTTGTAGCAAACAAGAAATTATTCGAAATTAAACTTACACTTACTGACACTTGCAAAAGGAGATGGAACTATGAATCAAAAGACTTATAACACTTGTAAAAACAATTCACCAAACCACAAGTAGTAAACAAAGTATGTCGATTACAAAGATTGAGAGCAAGAGATTAATTATTCCAAAGGATCCTAGGATTGTTTGATTCACAAGATGATCAAAAGATGTCTCAAAACATAATACTTGCAACCTATTTATACAAAATTATGCTTTGCTTCCAAGTTAGGTCGTAAATGCAAGTAACAAGCCATGGGCCGAACCCATCTCTCTCTAGCTTCGGCCATGAGATGAGCCCGATCATGCGGCCCAAATGATCAAAAAACCTAGCCCAAGTGATTAAGATATAATCAAAGTCTTAAGCCCAAATGTCTTTACTCCACAAAAATCCAAGAGTAAGCCCACGTTAAGCCCAACTTCTATTCTTCATGGCTTCTCCGGAGTCTCGACAAGTCTGAAAATTAAAGATCAAAATAAACGTAAGAAACTAAAATTCAACAAATCGTAAACAAATAAACAAAACCTAAGACTATCCTAAAATTGTGTAAAATAAGATAAATAAAGACCCAATTCACTAAATTGGGCAAATAAAAGATCCTAAATGACACAAAAAGTGGTGTTCTAGGGTTAATAAATTAACACCTATCAATAATCTATTTTAAATAACTTTAAAATTAGGTATGCACCGCCATTAATTGTGTCAACCTAGCAACTCTAAAAAACGTAACTAAACTTAACCAATCGATCAAAAACTTGAAAACGACAAAGCAATAAAAGATTAATACAGATTGGAAGCGAAATTTACCTCCAAATCTTGAACCCAAATCTCAAGCTTGAACCAAATTTGTGGCAAAAGAAAGCTCACGATTTCAACAAATAATCTAACGCTTGATTAAATATGTGAACCCTTTTTATTTATAAGATGAATCTTTGTGATAGCTATGAAATCAAAATCTTCATATCCTGAAGTAGACGGTTTCATAATTCCCCAGGTTTCTTCTTCTACTATCTTTTTTGTTATTTCCTGAAATCCTAACATTTATATATTAGCCCAACAATCCCTCAATTTCAAGACTTGACACTTTTTAAACAAGTTTAAATTTATTTATTTATTATTATAAATACCCCTTCCATCCAACAGTTAGGGGCTGTTTGACAGTTGCTGGATGGTTTAATTCAGAATGATTAAGTGGTCTGAATGAATAAAAGGTTTCTATGATATAGTGTAAAATGAAATATGGTTGTTTGCTAATTGTTCATAATGAAATCAGGGCGCTTAATGGTTAAGGGAGAGTCAGGATACAAAACCATTAAGAGGATTTTGAAACCATTAATAGGCAGTCATTTTTTTTGCCAAACAAAATCCATCTCTTAGCGATTCAGATGTTGTCTCTTAATAGAACCATCAAGAGGTAAACAAACAACCCCTTAATATTGATAATTAAAGGATCCTGTTATCTTAACTGATTTCATTTAATATGTTCTATGTAAAATCGTATATTAAAACAGGAAAAGTTTAAAAAAATCCAACAAAATATCTCAGTTTGAATGATTAAGTTCTTAAATTGTTTTTTGAATGAAAAAACCTTAAATTTTTTTCATTTTGAATGATTAAGTCCCTGAACTGTTTTTTTGAATGAAAAACCATTAAAATTTCTCATTTTGATTTATTAAGTTCCTGAACTGTCTTTTTGAATTAAAAAACCATTAAACTTTCTCATTTTGAATGATCAAGTCCTTGAACTGTTTTTTTTGAATGAAAAAATCATTAAATTTTCTCATTTTGAATGATTAAGTCCTTGAAATAATAACTTATAAATTAACTTTTTCTAATCTTCAGGGACATAATCATTTAAAATGAGAAGATTTAATAGGTATTTTATTCCCTGAACTTAATAGAAAAATTAATGGTTTTTCATTAAATAAGAGTTTACAGACTTAATTATTCAAAATATAATATTTTGTTAGATTTTTCTCAACTTTTCCCTACTAAAAATTCATTAGTTGAAAATATTTTTTAATTGAAAACAGTAAATGTGATATAAGAAAGAACGCGGTACAATTAATGAAAAACATGGAAACTTTTACATCCATTAGAAATTTGTTTCAAGGATGGATCGGTTTAAAAGTTTTTTTTTTGTTTTTAATCAATTGCTAAGTATAATTTATAAGTAAAAATAAGTTTATAAATATAATAATTATTTTATATCAAAATTATTCTAATAAACATTATAATTTTACTAGAAGCGTACTCGCGCAATGCAGCGAAATACATCACGATTTTAATGTTTCATTTTATTTTTTTGTCGATTTACAGTACGATTTTGGATGGTTTTGAGAAAGTAATAATATTTTTTTATAAATTTGTTTAATTTAAGCTTAATAATATAATGTTTTTATATAAAAAAATTAAGTATTTTGTTAGAATTCAATGATTATCTTATATATTTTAATGACATCTAGAAAAAATACCAATGACATATTTAATAACATAACTAAAACAAAATTATAGTAATATAATATATTAATTAATAGTGATACATGGAAAGGTCTGCATAAAAGGAAGGTCCTACACATACCAAATTGGTGGGTGTTAGAAGCCTGCAGTAATAATATGTATCTTGTGCTTTGATACTTGTAAATTAAGAGATTTTTAAAATCTTGTATAAAATGATGGTACATTGCGCCTAATAATTTGTATTTAAGAGTTTTTTATGTCTGCTTTATAATATAGTATAGATAATAATTTCTAAATATAATTATAATATATTGTTTTAAAAACAACAATATAAAAAATTGAAAACAACATTTCTTTTCGTTACATTTATTTATTCGGTCCTGTTTTTTTCTCATTTATTCAATAAATGTAAAAAAAATATACATTATATACAACATATTTGATAATATTATAAAGAAAAACTTAATATATATATATATATATATATATATATATATATATATATATATATATATATATATATATATATAGAGGTGGTATCAATTGGAAATCAAGTTTCATTGGAAACTTTGGAAACCAAATTTCAGCCATTGATCTTTATAATCAATGATTAAGATTAATTTGAATTATATATGGTAGTAAATTAATTAATCTATTAATAATAAATAAAAATAATAGATGAAGGGTAAATATGTCTTTTGATTTTGTGTCTCAAATATGGCAAGAAAGGTTTATTTTATTTAGATTACTTGAAACCAAAATAAAATTTTTCACACAATCTAAATTTTGTTATTTTTTTACTATGAAAATGTGGAGCATTTGTCTTTTCATCAAAAAAATTATTTTTCTTTTAAAATGTAAGATTTTTTTTTAATTTCATTTTATTATAAAATTTCCCACGCAATATAATATTGTGATGAAACAGAATGAATTTGTGGATTACAGATTTCATTGGATTACAGATTTCATCAGGTTCATCGTGTTAGCATTATTGTTTCATAATGAAAATAGATTCATCAGGTTCATCGTATTAGCATTATTGTTTCATAATGAAACATGATGAATTTGTGTCATTTTTGTTAACTTCCCATTTTTGTTTCATTACCTGTTCAATTGCATATTCGTATATGAAAATAGATTCATCAGGTTCATCGTATTAGCATTATTGTTTTATAATGAAAATAGATTCATCAGGTTCATCGTGTTAGCATTATTGTTTCATTATTACCATATATAAGCTAAATTAAAATTAAATAATTTACCTAAATTAAATATCTCATTTTTAAATTAATCAATGATTATTATTACCATATATAAGCTAAATTAAAACTAAATAATTATTAATATAATAATAATAACAGTTACCATATATATTATGAAATAATGTAAAAGACAAAAATAATCTTTTCAATTAAAAATAAAAATAAAAATAAAAAAAAAGAAATTCACTGATTGGTTGATTTCGGTTTCCAAAGTTTCCAATGTAATACTGGTTTCCAATTGATCGCTCCCCTATATATATATATATATATATATATTCCAAGGATAATTTGCAACCCATGCAAATCTTACAACCCCTACAACCCACATTTTAACCGTTGGATTAGTGATAAGCGGTTATTTTATTTTTATTTTTATGTTTTTTTTAATTGAAAATATTGGACCCACATTTATTGTAACCGTCGATCATGAATCCAAGGGTTAAGATGTGGGTTGCATGGGTTGTAAAATTTACGTGGGTTGCAAATTAAACTACCCCTATATATATATATATATATATATAGGGAGAGGTTCATTTGAGAAATGGTAAATATATGAGAAATAGAGAAGTAATCTTAGCCATTCATCTGGTCAACATTTGCATCTTTGACCGCGAAGCACCAGATAATTCCTTGTGTGGTCTATAGAAGATAGAGGGGTAATTTCGTAAAATACACGGGATGAGTTCATATATGAATCTGTATGAATCACAAAGATTCATATATGAATCTGTTAATTAGTTCAACTGATTCATATATGAATTTTTGTGATTCATACAGATTCATATATGAATCACAAATGTTCATATATGAATCTGTTAGTTAGTTCAACTGATTCATATATGAATCACAAAGGTTTATATATGAATCAGTTAAAAGAGTTCAGTTGTGAATTGCACTGGTTCATATATGAACATATAGTTCATATGTGAATTATACATGTTCGTATATGAACACAACCCGTGTGTTTTGTAAAATTTACGAAATTGTCTAATTTTGGGATAGCCGCAACTTTTGACCAGTCAAAACCACAACTTTTGACCGGTTAAAGCCGCAATATTTGACTAGTCAAATCCGATCTTGACCATATGAATGGCTAGGATTACTTCTCTATTTCTCATATATTTACCATTTCTCAAATGAACCAAACACTATATATATATATATATATATATATATATATATATATATATATATATATATATATATATATATATATATATATAAGGTCGGGTTCATTTGCTAACCCGGTTTTTTATATAAGGACGTCGGGTTCATTTGCTAACCCGGTTTTTTGTACTAACTTTGTAAACCGAATCTTGACCGTTGATATTGAGATTAAAACCAATTAGCATTAATTCTTATTTATTAGATTTGTAATAATTAATTATATTGAACATATATGATAGGGGCTTTTGAAGAAATTCACAACCCCTTTTCACATTTAGTATATTCTCAGTGCTTAATTCATGGATATATCTCATCGTCACCCAAATCGAAACCGTCAAGTGAACACTAATGGAATCAAATGAAGCCTCAATCATCGACATCAACATTGATATGTGAACGTATATGAACATAAATGAACATGTATATGACGACTGAACATCTATGATAATTCATTACAGTTCATTCGAATTTGTTGAACGTATATGAACAATGTTGTTATAATCTTCAGACTAACAGATATTAATACAAGTTAACTCGTTCATTAGTGTTTAGTTGATCAATGTTGTTATTTTGTAACCTTCCCTTCATTAATGGTCACTTTGTAACTCCCAAGCCAAAAAGTCTAGAAAAAAAATAGAATGAAGTATGTGAACATATATAAACATAAATGGACATGTATATAATGATTGAACATCTATGATCATTCATTGCAGTTCATTCGAATCTGTTGAACGTATGTAAACAATGTTGTTATAATCTTCATACTACCAGATATTCATACAAGTTAACTCGCTCATTAGAGTTCAATCGATCAATGTTGTTATTTTGTAACCTCCCTTCATTAATGGTCACTTTGTAACTCCCAAGCCAAAAAGTCTAGAAAAAAAAAACATAATGAAGTACCATTTCTACCCTTGGACATTTAATGATTTATTCAAACCAACCAAGGATTAAAATGAATTCCTATTGGTTGAGAGGAATTCTGTAACACCCTCGTTGGTAAGAGCAACTAATTTAAAATTTCAATATAACATCACATGAGGGACAAGACTTCCTCTTACTAATCAAACTCAATACACCTCAATATAAAATTATATCGTTAACCTTAGCAAATATAAACTCTAATAAGATACAAGGACTAAACAGAAGTCGGGTGCTACATAACCCCAATACAAGTTGCTCTTCATAAGCTAACGCGGAAGACTTCACCAAGCTACTCACCTCATGAGCACACAACTAGAACTTCTTTCTTCATAGAGGCACTAAAACTATTCCCCAACGAAGCCTATTGCACATGCCGACAAATAAAAAGGTTAGGCTAGTAGAGTTCGCGTACAACAACAGTTACCATTCTAGTATCGGAATGGCACCATTCGAGGCGTTGTATGGACGGAAGTGCAGAACCCCAGTTTGTTGTCTAGAAGCGGGAGAAAATCAATTCGCCGGACCGGAAATTGTTCAAGAGACGGCCGACAAAGTGAAAGAGATTCGGGAAAGGATAAAGGCGGTGCAAGACCGACAAAAGAGTTACGCGGACAAGAAAAGAAGACCAGTCGAGTTTCAAGTGGGCGACCGTGTCATGTTGAAAGTATCTCCATGGAAGGGAATTATCCGGTTCTGGAAGCGTGGAAAGCTTAGTCCTCGTTTCCTTGGACCTTTCACTATTTTGGAGAAATTTGGTTTACAAGCCTATCTGTTGGATTTACCACCGGAAATGGATGGGATACATCCCACGTTTCACGTATGTTACCTTAGAAAGTGTCTAGCCGAAGAGGAAAGCGTGATTCCTTTGTCGGAAATTCGTGTGGACAATGGGAATCGTTGTGTAGAAGAACCGGAAGCAATTTTAGAATCGAAAGTGAAAAAGTTGAGGCATAGGGACGTGATTATGGTTAAAGTCCAATGGAAGCATCATCGGGGTACTAACATTACTTGGGAATCGGAAGACGATATGAAAAAGCGTTACCCGCAACTGTTCAATTGAGGGTAAGATTTCGGGGACGAAATCCTTATTAGGTGGGGAGGATTGTTACACCCCGATTTTCGAAAGTTATCATTTCAAGTTTTTACCGAAATCGATACAATAATGAAAAATAAGATATTTGATTTTGGACTTGAATCCTTGACTTTATAGCCTTGATGGATGAGTTATTCAAATACGAGTCCAACAGTTCTTTCCGGAGCGAAAACGGAGCTATAACGAAGAAGTTATGACCGAAACGAGATTTGACCAAATAAGAAGAAAAATCAATTTCAAAAGTGGGCCAAAATCAGTGGCTGAAGTACCTTGTTATGTGGGTTGCTGAAGCTGAACCCACGGAGCAACCTACCAGAATGAAAATTAGGGTACCTTGTTATGTGGGTTGCTGAAGCTGAACTCACGGATCAACCCACGAGAATGGTGCTGGACGTTTTTATACATTATTTTCCCCAAATATTTCTCATTTCTCATCTTCTTCATCTCAAAACTTCTCTCCCAACCCTTCCCTTCACCTACTTCTTCTAAGATTCTTTCAACCACCAAATCATCACCAATTGTTGCTAGAGTTAAGAGTATCATCCAAGATTTCGGTTTGGAAGCTTCACCACCATCTCCATCTTCATCTTCTCCAAGTTTTATCTTCTTGGATCTAGAGTTCTCTATTTTCTGGGTTTTTGGTTCAAAACCTTGAAGGTGAGTTTACTAAACTTTTGTTAAAACTGGATACACATCATATTTGCTTAATTGTTGCTATTATCACATATTTGCTCAAAATGGTCATCTTTACGGGTTTATGTATTTGATGGTATTTCCATGAGATTATGTGAGATATATGTATATGAAGTGTCGTCCCATGATTTACTCTATGTTGTGTAATTATTTGGGGATTTCCATTATGTGTGCCCACAATGGGTATTGGACATGTATAAGGAATATATGTTGGTATATCATGATGATTTCCATTTGGAATATATTCTTAGTGATATTGTATCTACAACGCGGCTATGTGGATGTTTAAGTCTTATGTTGGACTCATGCTATTAGGAGGGTGATATTGTACCTATGGTTGGTATTGAATTATATTTGGTTGAAATATACCTAAGGACCTCCTATATGCATTATGTGGGCGAACCAAGTCAGTACACTAGGAGGATGTAGTCTTGGGCGCCACTGTGATGGTATGTGCCTAGACCTCCGCCATTCGGGGAATTTTCTTAGCGATAGTCTTCGGGTGTGCCGGGCCTTTGGGGTGTTCCTTGTTAAGGGCATCAAGGTATATCGACTCTTGGGTGGGACTTGATTGGTGCTTTGGGTCTCCCCTAATGACTCCATATATATTGAACACTGGTTAACTGCTGATAAGAAATTGTGACTGTTCATGCATGCTGTAACATCCACCCTTCTAAATATGTATTATATGTTAAAACATGTTTTATGTGTTATTTATGTAAAAAGAGAATTTGCTAAAATGTTAAGTGTTATAGTGAGCTATAAGTAGAGCCCATAGTTTGATTGATATGTAGGAGGTAATATTGGTGTTAACACCTCACAAATGACATAATTAGATGATGAGAGGGTTCAAAATACAAAGTGCATTGCTTAAATGGAAATCGGGTAGGTCACTAGAGTACCTAAGTGGGAAATATCTACCCAAAACTTGAACGAATGATCTAAATGGTGATGTAAAAGTTGGAACATCTTTGATTAAGTTAATATGAAGTGCTAGAAGTGTCAGATGTCGAAAAAGTCGCGTAGATTGCATTTTATGCAAGTTTTACAAAATACGTTGCTATTTCGGTAAACTAAAGACTACCTCTCAGGCATTACTTCAAGTGGCGAAGATCCTAGTGCCTACCTCTCAGGTAGAACCTCCAGACTCAACCCTATAGTGCCTACTTGTAAGTTTCCGGTCGTAAAACATGGGTATTGGGGTTCAACCCCGCAATACACAATTGACCATCCAAAACAGACTGACTTACGTGCCTATGGATCCAATGCATCATAGTCTAACATTACACGACTTCACAAGAATGACCAAAGCACTCGAGCATGTAATAAACATCAATATGCAACACGGTACACTATCGTTTACCATAACCGACTTTACATTGAGCCATCAAAACCGGGCAAGTGTCCTCAAGACTCTTTTAAGTCAACACTGAGCCAAAATGCTCAAAACTCTTTTTGACCAACGATTAACAATCCCCAAATAAATAACGCAATCGACTCACGTCATGCAAACACACTCCAAAATACGTGTACAGACTCCAATACAATTTAAATTGGGACAAATTACTTTCCAAATGATTTTATACCATTTACTTCTTCAAGACGACCCATAACACAAAATTAAGCATTTCTCCAAAACAAACACTAAAAATGTCTTTTAACCAAATAATCTCATTTATGCAACAAATCACCAAAACACGTCCATTTACGACTCATTTATCAAGATGCCCAAAATCCCAAATATGGGTATTTTACAAAGTTAATAAAGCCAAACTTCTCAAATAATCAAAACCCATCAAATAACTCTACAAATGATAATTTCATGTTAAACACATAATCACTTTAAAAATAAACATTTTGGCATGTACAATGTTTTCACAAATCAACTTGAACTCACCTTGCTAGGTTAAGTTAAACCTAGGTTCCAAATCCAACCATTAGCCTCCACTAGTGTAGATCCTCCACTTTCAAGTCATCACCAACAATAAGATAGGGTTTCCAAATAACTCATTTGTCCAAATCTAAAAGAAATGAACCACCAACAAACCCTTAGATTTACAAGGATCCTTACACCAAAATTTGGATTACACAAGAGATTTACCTCAATCGAAGCTTAAAGCCTTCCAATCCACCATTCTAAAGAAATCCTCCATCCTTAACATAACCAAGCCTTAAGCCACCAAAATCTTGATCCTCCTATGGTAGATTCATACCAAAGTGTTTCAAAATCACTTCTTCAGTTCCTAAAATTGCACCAAAGAGAGGAGAGAAATGAGATGGAAGCAAGAATAAGAGAAAACCCTAAAAATAGGGATTAAATGGCTCAGACTGTTCCCGCGGCCTTGGCCGCGACCTCAAGTCGCAGGCCAAGTCGCGCGTGTCCTTTAGTTGCAAAACTCAGTGACATACGCGGGCCTAGCCGCGGCTTGAGGCCGCGGGCCAAGAAGCCGCGCGTGTCGCCTATTGTCTTCTCGTATCTTGTGATAAACCGTTCCTCGACCGTTTCTCTCGGTCGGCCGCTGATCGTTTCCTTGACCGATCATTAACTATTCTTTAGGAAATTACGGGTGTTACAAATTCGTAAAGTTAATACAAATTGGGAGGTTAACAAAGTAACCTCCCTCTATATATTTATTATAGTTTTAACTTTTTATATAAGTATGCATATATTTATTATTATATACGGATATAGCATGACAGGTGATAACCCTCGTTCCAGAGTGATATTTATCACTCTTTTCTAGTATTTTATTTCTCATTTATATCTACTTTTGCTTCCTTCTATCTTCATTTGGTCCATAATAAAAGTAGGTTGTGATAATGACATCAAACGTAATTTTATGCAGTAAATATCAAAACTGTTGGGGCAGGCACCGTGTGCCCTCGATGGGCTTTCGAATACCCATTGGAAAAAGCTTTATCCGATTCCTTTGGGTTATTGGAAGAATTTCAGCAATGATTGAGGGATATTGGAAGATCCTTGAAAGATTTGAAGACCCTTTACCCATTGGATAATAACAATATTACCCAATGACTATTATCCAATTTATCCATTATAAAAGCAGGGCTTGGGACATCAATTCATTCATCACTTCCATCATTCCATCTCATTACTAAACAAAGGACTTTTTCCGTTGGACATTTCCGCCAGAAATTTCCGACGGAAGTCAAACGGGTCAACTCCCGTTGACTTTCGCCGGAAATCTGCCGAAAAAATATTTTGTATTTAAAAAAAAAACCTTTAATTTTCGGCGGATTAGCCGTCTATCTTCAAGATCTTGAAGATTCTAAGTTTTCTCTCCTCAAAGTTAGAATTTAGACTTGAAGATTAGAGTATCTTTAATTTCTTGCATTTTATTTTTAGTACTTTAATTTCTTGCATTTTATTTTTAGTACTTTAATTTCCGTATTTTATTTTCTACTTCGTTTGTACTTTATTTACATTAATGCAAATAGTTAATTCATATTTCTTTTATTATATTATGCCTTTTATTATTAGTATGAGCTAAGCACCTCTTGGGTGTGGGTATGAGCCAACTTGAGACTAATAGACAATACTTGGGTGTGACCATCGTTACTAACTTTTAAGTTTGGTCACTTGAGTCGGGACATAAACTCAATGCGAATAAGCCGATCACTTTGAAGTGTTAATATTAAATTCTGACCTCGAGAGGGGCAGATTCGAAATACGGCTTCATGCACGTAGAGATACGGGTTTTGTATGATTACTAAGGTTCAAACGTCGGTGGAGATTAATATCACAAAGAGATTTGGGTGTAAATCTCCATACTGATAGAACTTGATCTTTTATCAACTTAGTTAAATCGGCAAGATTAAGAGTCGGTAACGATGGACACTTTATGAGCATTTTGTAGGATCGGTCTTTAAAAATCCACTTTCGAGAGATCGGATTTTTTTTAGACATTTCGTACTACAAAGTGCCCGGCCATTTTGTTACTACGTTTCTCTCAAGGAAAACTTACACCCATACTCATTCTTTAATTATAAATTTCATTTCATATTTTAGCATTAATCCACCAACAAAATGACAACTTTTCTCACCACCAAACTTGTGTAAGAAGTTCATGAAAATCTCCGATTCTCAGTAGTTAAGTCCATGTGGAAACGGTACTCGGTACTTGTACCATTGTATTACTTGTAGCGATCCCAGTGTTGGTATATACTTGTGCCTACACTGAGAAATACCGTGCCCACGCTGTGAGTACACGATAAATAGCTACAAAGTTTTTGGTCCGTTACCGGGGACTGAGACGATTTATATCATGAGATCTTGATTTTCATTTGAGCCTGTATCATTTGTTTTATTTTCAAAACATTTTTCGTGTTGTATGTCACAGTTACAAATAGGGAACTTGTACCTCTTGATCTTGAAATTGAAAAGACTTTTAAAAAAAAGAAGAATAGGTAAGAAATCGAGAAAATCCAGCTTTAACTCAAACCATGGCGGAAAAGGAACATGGAAGAGGACGACGAAAGAACATTATGGGTTGATGTGAATTGAACTTGTGGTGCCTCTTCAATGTTGGGATTCTCGCACCCCACATTTCCAACCTCCTTACTTTCATCTATATACTATATTATAAAGAATTTGAGAAGTATTTTTAAATATAATTTTTTATGCATCAAGTGCTATTTATTGGTGTACATTACTTAAAATTCAATATTACAAATAATGATATATGAGTATAACTTTTCAAATATGCATGTTTGAATTCATAACTAACGGATAAACATAAAAAATACATGATAAACATCTTATTTTAAATATAAACAATCTAAAATATAATTAAGATAATTATTGAATTATAACATAATACTTAATTATTATTTTTATAAAAAACATTATTTTATTAAACATAAAATAAATTTCATCATTATTAAACCTAAATTAAACAATTTTATAAAAAAAACATTATCGTTTTCTCAAACCCACACAAAACTATATTATAAAATCGAGATGGATCGCTCTGCATTACACAAGTACACTTCGAGTATATTATAACAAGGAAACTTTATTTCTTGTCCCTGTGTTTTTCCAACTTTTTGATAGTAATCCTTATAATTCATATATATAAATTTGTGTTTGTAATTTTATTTGATTTTGGTCCTTGTTGCTAACATTGATAACTTGACTCCCGTTAAATAACATCATATAAGGACAATATATATGAACAATTTATTGTTAAATGTGATATGCCAAATAAAATTATTTATTTTCTACCTTATTTATTAGTTTGTCAAACATATAAACTACCTTATCTTTTAGTTTGTCAAACATAACCTAATTAAACCACAACTTTATTTGTCGTGTTTATGTTTTTCTTCATTTTCAAATCAAAGGAGAAAGGAAAGACAAGAACAGGCAGTGCATGTAAGTCATACACATTTGGATAGATGTATATATATATATATGTGAAAATAGTACATGAACATCTTTTAAATTATACAAAGTATAATTTATCATGTCCATTCTTGAGCAAGGTGATATAGTCCTTAGAAAATATTAGTATATACCCAAGGAGTTGAGATTTAGAACATATGCAATTAATTAATACATGGAGGACTTTTATTTTGAAGAAACAGTTACGAATATAGTTAGATGTCACGATCCCTTTTGCATTCACGGGACATGATGGGAAACCGTTTGCGATCAGTACAATAGTTGTAGATGGTAAGTTTCCTACGAACCCATCGGAGACGGCGCCATTGGTAAGCATCAAGATCTCGAAAGTGCTTTTGGTCCCACCAATGTTTGCCTTGGGTTGCACAAAACTTGGTATTCACGGAGGATTGACAACCATCAATATGGAAGTTCTTGTAGGCAGCCACAAAGGGTGCATTGGACCAATCGGTCTTCTCCAATCCACCCCTGGTTGCCCAGTCATCCGCATTCCATAGGCTAGAATATATCTTCATGGGTTGATTGAAAGGGAATCTGACTCCCAAGTCTTTGCTATTTTTAAACACTCTAATAGGAATATCATCTACAAAGAAGCTGCATGCAGTATATATATATATATATACACACACATGTAATTAGTTAGTTACACAAAATATATAGATATACCAACCAACTAATTTGTAACAGATGGCAAAAATTGTTAAAACAAATTAAGATAAAGTTAATTAAATTAGGAGTAATTACACTATTTGGTAGAGATTCCACAAGATGGAGTAGGAGTGGTAAGCTTTGGTAGGATCAAACCATAGGTAGATACGTTGCTCCCTATCACCTTTACCCCCTGTGAATACGTTTGTTTGTAGAATGTATGGTTGCCCCGTCCTGTTCCCTAAGAACTCAAAATCTATCTCATCATGTTCCGAGTTCTGCGACGACAGCTGCATTATATAATATTCATCCTAGCTCCCATTAATTACATTATTTAATTATATATATATATATACTCATGATGAAAAAGAATTAATATATATATAGACATACATACATAAAAAGCAGTGACTGTGCCGGCAGAATCTCCTGGAACCATTTTAATTTGCATACTGAAATGGCCGAAAAGGTAAGAACCCTTGGATTGGAAACCAGTCCCAGTGTACTTGTCTAGTGACAACTGGATATGTGAACCACCCTTGAAGTACTTAATGTGGTCGAATGCCCAGGTGGGCATATAGTTTTTCCCGAACGGCACTGCTACCGGCTTCTTCAGGGCTACTCCCATCACACCACCCACGGCTATGATCAAAACAACAGCCAACATAAAAACATATCCTCCCCTAGTAGTTTTTTGGCCCATTCCTTCCACTCACTAGCTGCCTATATATATAAATATATGTAAATTCAATTCATGTTAGTAATTAACAACATAAGTCAAAACATATATATTATGTATTTTTATGGGACAAACTTGAAGACGAAATTAGGCGCAATGCACGCATATGATCATCTTAAAACAGATATTTTCTATTTTAGAAACTCCGTGCATTACAAGTCTCAATTATAATTAAACAGTACATCATTCACTTTGCATGTAGTTGGATTATAATACAAACCTTAATTACCTCCCTCAAATACGATGGATGAAGTTTTGAGCCGAGAAAGACTCTCTGGTTTCTTCTCGCCCGATTCTTTCACAGGAGAGTACTAGATAGATAGGGTGTCTCTTCTTAAATACTCACTAAAATGCCTACTCTCACACTTGGCCATCGCCCAAGGCAATTATTAATTATTTATGCAACAATACATATTTTATTCTTTATAATTAATATTTATTTGATAAATCGGTTACTTGACCATTATTTAATAAGATAATTATAACTAAAATTATTTTATTAAAATATCAAAAACTAATTATATATTACAGCTTTGATTCGCAACATTCAAATTATCAATACATCAACTATACAATTCACTCTTTTTATTAGTTTACTTGATTAAGAATAAAAAACTCTATATATATATGGAAAGATGCATGGCTTGATGGGAACCAGCCACCGCATGGCGTGATTAAGGATGCTATTGGTGCCTTCCCATCATTATCTGCGCCTACATTTATGATTTGCTAAGAGATCATGTGGTCTTAATTTTAAATCAAGTTTAAGTTTCTTGCAACAGATTGTCAACATGTATAACTTGCTTTCTAATAATGGATTAACAAATCGAGCAACTTTCAATTTTCTACGCCACCGATCCATCCTTAGAGAATACTAATCCTAGCTAGTTTAAAAAATGTGAAATATTTCAGTAACAAGTTGTCACATGCCAGCAGAATGCAATCAATCCCTTTGTATCAGAAATAGCTACCTTTTGGCTACCACAAATTGAGTTAAACAAACTCACATTTGTCACGGTCCATAAGCCTTTGGCTACAATTTTTTTCATCAATTAAACCGTAGCCTATTCTGCCATGACCAGATACCCTTTTAGCCACGTTTAAAATGCGTCACTATATTAAATAAAAAGCCATAACCTAAAAACCGTGACTATAAACATATCTAATTTTTATGGTATTAAAACATTTTTACTATAATCATGGCTATAAACTACTTATCACCACACAAACCCACATTAAACGTGACCCATTCCTTATATTTATGCTTAATTTTAATAAGTGTGACTATTAGGTACCTTTTGGCCAAATAAATTAAAGAAAATCATGACAATAAACTACTTATGGCCACACAATTTGTTTTTAAGCTAGTCAATGATTACCATATAATCACGTATATTTGTTTTAACGTGGCCATAACTATTTATCATCACGAAAATTTATATTAACCATGACCAATTCATGACATGGTTACAATAGATGTTCAAACAATGGCTATTAGTTACCTTTCGGTCATACGAAATAACTAAATATGTAGCCATAAACAACTTATAGCCATGCAATTTATGACACATAGTTACATGAATTGTTTGAACTGTTGCTATTGATTATATTTCGGTTACATGAACTAACTAAAACTGTAGCCTTAAATCAGTTATCGCCACACAAATTTCATATTAACCATTACCAATTCATAACATTTGGTTATACTAAATTGTTAGAAATGTGACTATTGATTAACTTTTGATCACATGAGTTAACTAAAACCATGACCATAAACTACTTATAGCCATGAAAATTTCATATTAACCGTGGTCATTTCATGGCATATGGTTACGCTGAATTGTTAAAAATTGTGACTATTGGTAGCTTTTGGTTACACAAAATATCTAAAACTATGACCATATACTATTTATGTTAATCGTTGCCATCTAATGACATATGGTGACGCTGAATTGTTAAAACTGTGACTATTGATTACCTTTTGGTTACACAAAATAATTAAAATCGTGGCCGCAAACTACTTACTTATAACCATGAAAATTTCATATTAATTGTGGCTAATTCATAACATATGGTTACAATGAATTGTTAAAACCGTGACCATTGGTTACCTTTTTGTCACATAAAATAACCAAAACCATGACAATAAATTAGTTATAGTCACATAAATTTCATAGTAAACATGACCAGTTACAATGTATGGTTACGTTGAATTTTAATAACAGTGGTTATTTGTTGCCTATTGGTCACACGAAATAACTAAAACTGTGGCAAAAAACTATTTACAACCACATAAACATTATATCAACCGTGGCCAAATCTTGATGTATGGTTGCATTAAATTATAGAACCGTGGCTATTGGTTGCATTTCGGTCACATGAAATAGCTAAATTATGGCAATAAAATTAACCTTGGCAACATTTTAATAATGTATGGCAAAATGATAAATAAAATTTAATTTTTTTAATATAATAATCAATTGGGAAATATTAAACATTAAATATTTATCTTAATAATCATATGGATAATGTATAAGAACACATGAGAGACTTATCACAACTAGTTCTATAATATATTAGACATTTGCTCATTAAAGCTATTTTATCAATGACATGCTTATCACTACTAGTTTTATGATATATTAGACATTTGTGTATTAAAGCTATTTTACCAATGACAGACTTATCACTATTAGTTCTATAATATATTAGAAATTTGCTTATTAAAATTATTTTTCGTATGCGTCGGCTTCAGTATCTCGCTCATTGTTCTATAATTCTGCAACAAGAATGAAAACATAATCTTATTACACTTTTAGAAAGTGTATACTAATAAAGTTGGGGAATCCATATATGACCACAATAAGAATCTTGTCACAGATGCATGGATCTATAAAAAAAACAAGACTCTTGTCACAAACTGGTTCTATAGGCTTAGAAACTTGACCAAATAAAGTGGGGGAATCCATATATGACCAAAACAATTAATATCATCATACCGTCATGAGTAGGTAAAAGACAACTACAATCCTAGTTGACCCGCACACGGCAAAAAAACAATTTTAGATCAATAGGTCGACACTACGTCAACACCCTATTAAAAGATAACTACACAAAAATAATAAGAAATGACTATCGATTTGACAACAAATATAAATTTAGATGTCACTTGATACATGATAGACAATAGTACATAAATCTTTGTGCTTTATGGGTTTGCAAGTTGATCACCAATTTAGTAAGTGGTACAATAGTTTAACAAATTATGGAGGGCTTAATGATATGGAAGAAATTGTTGGTTACTTGGTACTAAAATATATTACTTATTTTGTTGGCAACTTCTCTATACTACAACGACAGATAGGTTGTGAACCAACTCTTTTAAGAAAGTACGTGAATTTCTACAAATTAATATAAACATGAACAAAGATGAAAATGTAATTCCCAAACACAATCAAGCAATTCAAACACTCTCACTCAAGATCTAACAGTGTTTATTGTAGAGGGAGAGTAGAGAGAGAAATATTCATATATCTGATATTACATGTAAAGCTCTTACAAAATTACAAGTAATGAACCAATTTATACCCTCTATGAAACTCTCAAGTAACTTGAATTAAGGATCCACACAAACTCTCAAGTACTTAAACTCTCAAGTACTTAAACCTTCTAAAACTAATGTTGACTTCTCACTATTTGACTTTCATTGACTTTCATTTACTTCTCAAATACAAAGGCTTTTTACAAGACTTTCCCAATTAAATCTTGTATACAATTAATGCACTAACAAAAGAAATAATTGCAGTGCCTCAGTGAAAACAAGATACATATAAACGTCTTTCCAAAGAGAAACCTTAAAATATTAATGAAAACACATATTTAAAGCAATACAATTTTATTACTTATCAAATAGGCAAACTCAAATTATTGAAGCCCTTAATACATAAATGAATGCCAATAAGAGGTAAGTGATCAAGTAAACACTTCACCTCTTAATGGGATAAGTGGTTCTTACCCAGTAAGAGCCAATAAAAGGTAAGTATACAGGGCCTAAAGATTTATGTGGGTGTGAGTAGAAAAAAGGTATAGTGGTAACTATTTATCGTTTACTCACAACGTGGACACAATATTTCCCAGCATGGGCACAAGTATATACCAACACTGGGATCACTACAAGTAATATAATGGTACAAGTACCGAGTATCGTTTCCACAGGGACTGAACTACTGAGAATCATAGATTTTCATGAACTTCTTGCACAGTTTGGTGATGAGAAAAATTGTCGTTTTGTTGGTGGATTAATGTTAAATATATATGAAATGAAATTTATAATTATAAAACGGATCCCCATAGAAAAAGTTATAGACGTTTAAGCGCGACACCCATTTTTGGTCGATTCGGCAAAGGGGGTACCCTTTGTGTTTTCTCGTCCGGACCGACCTCGTCGGATTACCACGAATCTTTACATTGTTCTTATACAATGTAAATGATAAGGTTTTCAAGGGAAATAACTTTAAAAAAACCCACTCTCGTGCAGGATATTGCCGAAGCCACGCATTGGTCAAACCGAAAGAACGTACATCATGCAGTTTATCGATACCCACTCAAATCATGGTGTATTGCCAGAAAGCGACCAATACATGGCGTGATTCTCGTTCTAAGGTCCGTTTTGATGGGTAATGATCTTAAAACGGATCCCCATAAAAAAAAGTTATGGACGTTAAAGTGCGACACCCATTTTTGGCCGATTCAACAAAGGGGGTACCCTTTGTGTTTTCTCGTCTTGACCGACCTCGTCGGATTTCCACGAATCATTACATTGTTCATCTACAATATAAATGATAAGGTTTTCAAGTAAAATAAGATGCAAAAAACCCACTCTCGTGCAGGATATTGCCGAAGCCACGCATTGGCCAAACCGAAAGAACGTACATCATGCAGTTTATTGATACCCACTCAAATCATGGTGCATTGCCAGAAAGAGACCAAGACATGGCGTGATTCTCGTTCTAAGGTTCGTTTTGACGGGTCATGGGCTTAAAACGGACCCCCGTAGCAGAAGTTATAGACGTTTAAGCGCGACACCCATTTTTGGTCGATTCGGCAAAGGGGGTACCCTTTGTGTTTTCTCGTCCGGACCGACCTCGTCGGATTTCCACGAATCTTTACATTGTTCTTATACAATGTAAATGATAAGGTTTTGAAGGGAAATAACTTGAAAAAACCCACTCTCGTGCAGGATATTGCCGAAGCCACGCATTGGCCAAATCGAAAGAACGTACATCATGCAGTTTATCGATACCTACTCAAATCATGGTATATTGCCAGAAAGCAACCAAGCCATGGCATGCTTATCGTTCTAAGGTTCATTTTGACGGGTTATGGGCTTAAAATGGATCCCCGTAGCAGAAGTTATGGACGTTTAAGCACGACACCCATTTTTGGCCAATTCAGCAAAGGGGTGCCCTTTGTGTTTTCTCGTTCGGATCGGCCTCGTCGGATTTTGTTAGGACTGAAAGTCCTGTGCGTTGAAAGTTGATTAAAGCATTTATAAGGGTTTAATTTGTAATTAACTGAAAGTTTATTTATTAGATGGGCTCAAGCCCATTATCTTGTAATCCTGAGTATATAAAGGCGTTATTAGTTCATTTGTCAGGTTACACAAGTCTCATAATTTTCAGATTACTAGTCAATAGGTTTACTTTCTCTGATCAGAAATCCTTTTCTGTAAACCTGTAACCCTTTGATTTCATATTAATCATATGACTAGAGGTTGTGGCTATATTACTGTTCATCATTGATTATTTGCTGTTGATTGCACTGTACTGGGATCTATAATTGGTATCAGAGCAAAGAGACCAAAAATGGGTGTCGCGCTTAAACGTCTATAACTTTTTCTATGGGGATCCGTTTTATAATTATAAATTTCATTTCATATATATTTAACATTAATCCACCAACACTAGTACAAAAACTTACATTTGCCACGGTTAAAAACCGTGGCCATAGGCATTTGGCCACATTTTTTTTTCTTCAATCAAACCGTAGCCTATTCTTGCGTGACCATTGATACCTTTTCGCCACGTTTAAAATGTGTCACCATATCAAATAAAAAACCATAGCCATAGCCTATAAACCATGGCTATAAACATATCAAATATTTAAGGTACTTGAGCATTTTTATTATAACCGTGGCAATAAGCTATTTATCTCCACACAAACTCACGTTAAACGTGGCCATTAGCTACTTTTTGGTTACACAAAATAAAGAAAACAATGGCAATAAACTATTTATGGTTATGCTGAATTGTTCGAACTGTGGCTATTGATTATATTTTGGTTACATGAACTAACTAAAACTGCAGCGATATACTAGGTATCGCCACACAAGTTTCATATTAACCATTGCTAATTCATAACATTTGGTCATACTAAATTGTTAGAAATGTGGCTATCGATTAACTTTTGGTCACATTAGTTATACTAAAACCGTGACCAGAAACTACTTATAGCCATGGAAATTTTACATTAAACTATGGCCATTTCATGACATATGGTTATGCTGATTTGTTAAAAAGTGTGTCTATTGTTAGCCTTTTGGTTACACGAAATAGCTAAAATAGTGATCATATACTATTTATAGTCACAAAAATTTCATATTAACTGTAGCCAAATCATGAGATATAGTTACGTAAAATTGTTAGAACCGTGACTATTGATAACTTTTTGGTCACACAAAATAACTAAAACAGTGGTCATATGCTACTTATAGCCACACGAATTTTATATTAAATGTAGCCAATTCATAGCATACAATTCTGTTAAATTGTTAGAACTGTGGCTAGTGGTTACTTTTTAGTCACACAAAACTAAAATCATGGCCATAAACTGCTTATAGTCATTTTATTTTATTTTATATTTATTTTATATTATATTTATTTTGACCAATTCATGACATGGTTACATTGAGTTATTAAAATTGTGACTATTGTAGCACCATCACGAATAAAATTAACTTGGGCAATGGTTTTTAATGTCCGGCAAAATGATAAAAAAAATCAAAATAATAATATAATAAGAAAAATAAACATTGAACTAATATAAATAATCATATGAATAATGTACAAGAATACCAATAATAAACCTACCACCATCTATGATACATTAGACTTTTTTTTGTAGAAACTAATTCTTGTGGGTATTTAGTTGATAGTTGTATAGTTCTTTCTCTTCTTTGGCTTTTGCTTTGTGTTTTGTTCGGATAAGAAGCTGGTTGATACCTGCAAAAAGTAATTTTGACATATAGATTTTACATGAAGATTCATACCTTCATGTTCAATTCTAATTTGGTGAAGATGAAAACTACGGTTTCTGCTTCCAATTCATATATCTCTGCGTATATACCTCTCCATTATCCAACTTCTTAAGAAAATAAGGTCGAATCCCGAACATACTACCATCATGCACAATTTCCACATTGAATCTCCTCCCAAATCATCGTTAGCGATGCTAAACAACAAAAACACAAACTAAAAAACAAGATGGACATTTAACAACACCATAATCAAAATTTAGAATGGAGGTTGAAATAACACACATGCAAACACACACACACATACATATATATAGTTATTAGCCTTTACAACAAACATAATCATTGGGTTTTGTTATTTCCAAAAAGGTGCACTCTTTTTGCATTTTAGCAAAGAACTTGATGATGTTTGCACCTAAAAGCAAACTTACCATGGATAAAAAAAATTAACAAATTAGGCATTAAAACATAATTACTATCAGAAATTAGTGGCAGACTCGTTAAACCCACATAATTAATGGATAAAAAAAGGAAAAATGATCTCTTGTAACGTTAAAAACAAAAATTTGTATGTGTTTTTTAAGTAGTTTTCGAGTAACACCCTATTTGTCAAACATAAACATAATTTGAGAAAACCTCGTTGATATTGACAATATCCGAAACAAAGCTGTAGGTGAAAGCAAAATTCAACAAACCAGATTAAGTTGTTTACCAAACTCTTACGTAGTAAGCACTTACCGGTAAGAGTTACCACCAAAAGGGTGTTAGCCTAGTGGTAAGGCATGTGGACTAGCTAGTAGCGGTCTCATGTTCGAACCTTGGGGGACACATCCTGGAGGTACGGGGGCTTCGACCCCGGGCTGCATGCTTTAGCAGTCGGGCTTCGGCCCATATTGTCAGGGATTAGTCTGGGCCCAATGTGGTATGAGATACCCTCTCCAAAAAAAAAAAAGAGTTACCATCCTTATTTACCTTATTAGGTAGCATTTTCGGACATCAAAATGCCTCACTTACAGGGGTAAGACTCTCCATCCTTGCCTTTCCTTTTCCCGGATAAGTGACCCGGTAAGCGTTTGGCAAACCGACCTAAACATGAAAAGAATGAAGGTTGTCATTAAACACGTGAATTGTACTGCACTCACTTGTGTGTGAAGGTGCAGAATATACACCAACATCAATGATGATATCTAGAGTCTCAAAGATAATTTTTCCACGTATAACCCAAAACATGCCCCTTCTACATATTGATACAAACTGACAATTCTGACAATTCAGAATAACTTGTAATTTTATTCATGTAGATCCAAAGGTACCAAGCAAATCCAAGAATCAAAGTGTATAAATTACATTTTTACATCATGCAAAACACCTAGATGTACATGCTACAACATTAAATGATAAAAGTGATACCTTTTATTACGTCTTAGAAATCTCTAGGAATTGGCTTCCATAATCCATAACATATGCATTATGCCCTATGCTTCATAAAAGTCTCCAAGTTATAAATTTGTTCCATTAAGGTTTTTCCTTCATTAACGAACTTACTTCTCTATAAAAATAAGTGTTTTAATGTGTTTAAAACATGACTACTATAAGCAAAATTTAAACATTTTGGCAACAAATTAGAGAATGTTGCACCTCGGGTAATATTAGGGGTAAGCATCTTACCTAGTAAGAGGCGTAACAAGGACCGAGAATCTTACCCCGTATGAGGCGTAGCAAGAACCAAGAGTTTTACCCGGTAAGAGGCGTAGCAAGGACCGAGAATCTTATTTGGTAAGTGATGGAAAAGACTCTTATCTGGTAAGCACTTACCGCGTAAAAGACAATTACCAGCAATCAATTTTTATGGCCAATTATGTTACCCGATTAGATAAGTGAGAGTGATGACTTTTGTTGGTAAGCGCTTACCCGTAAGCGTTTGGTAAACGACACCTTAGTCTACGTAAATTGATATCTAATAGTGCTTCAACATATTTTCTAGTCAAATTGAACTCAAATAGTCTACACAAAGCGTCTAAAGCTAATGAAGATTACAATTAAGTAGTAACAAGAAATGATGTTCAGCAACCAAAAAGTCTTGCAACACAATGACCTCAAAAAGAATCAAAGGACTCCTTAAGCAAAAGCAAGTTGTTTCCATGTATTGATGTACTACTTGTGTACCCACGCAAAGAGGCGAAATGTTATAAATAAGGAAATAGAAAATTAGCAAAATTTGTTAACAAAAAAGTATGTTTGAACAAATAAAAATACAGTGTTTTCAATCTCAATTAAAAAATATCCATGCAAATGAGAACAGTCCAAATCAAATTCTTTTTTGCTTTTATTGATTAAAACATCTTCAATAAACTATACATCATATAAAAATATTACATTTATTTTAAACCATAACAAACAAATTTTGGCATATCATACTTTATAAATTTAATTGACCAACTATCTTGATAAGAAAAAAGAGAACTTATTGCACCAATAGCTTATCTATTATATTTTAGAGTAAATTACCTTTGTTCCTTAATTCCTTCTATTCTCAACCTTCTCAAATTTCTACTTTACAATGAATAAGCCTAGTCTTTTTGTACACTCAGTTGGATCTTTTAATTTTGTTTTGATCAATGGGGGAGTTCTTGGTCTGGACTTCCTTTCATAAGGCTAAAGAAATGGTGGTTTTATGTGTATTCACCTATTTTCAAACTTCTTGTTTATGATCATGGTTTTATGTAGGGGTGAGCATGGTACCGGACCGGTACCGACCGGTACCGGTACCGATTTTCCCGAATCCCGAATGTGGTCTAAATGCGGTACCGAATACTGAACCGAGTAATCATATACGGTACCGGTACCGATACCGGGTATTCGGTATTCGTCCCGAATTTCCCGAATATCTCAAAATCATTCCATCAAACCAAACGTCCTATTAGTGTATTTTTAAAATTTTACATGACTATATTCTTTTACATCATAGATGAGATGTTTAACATCATATACATTCAAAGCTTGTTACTTTTTTTCAGAAAGTCATATTAAAATCTCAAATATGGTCGTTTAACTAAATTATCCACACATTTGAGAATGCATTTAAATATAAATCAAGCCTCTTGGAGCTCACGAACAAGGTTCACGATGAGCCTAAACTTTATGGTGAGTCTGACTTGAGTCACTTGACTCTTTGTGTTGTTTGAGCCTAAATTAGCTAACCCTTTATAGTAGCATGCATAGCTTGATGATTTTACATAGGGGTGAGCATGGTACCGAAAGTAATTAAAATGACCTTTGGTCTTACCGGGACGGTTCGGTATTAGTACCGAGTACCGAATCCCGAATCCCGAATTTCCTGAATCCCGAATCAACGACATTACAAGTACCGAGTACCGAACCGAAAAATATAATCGGTACCGGTACCGGTTCCGGTACGGTTCGGTATTTTCGGTGTTGATGCTCACCCCTAGTTTTATGTGTATTCACGTATTTTGAAACTTCTTGTTTGGGCATATAGAGTTCCTTTGGTGTTTGTTGAACCAATAAACTGCCATTAAATTGAACCAAATACCTCTAGCCCCTGAAAATTAGAATATTAGAACTAAAATCAATAAAACATAATACCTGGATGTGAGTGAACCATCTTCATAAAATAAAATTGTTGAAAGGCCTTGTTGTTGTGTATGTGTGGGATTTGTTGAGCACCAAAACATACATTCTGCTGCATCCAATTCTGATTTTGCTAAATCCTTTAATTTCTTTGCCTCTATTTCTGTTTTAGATTTCTGGAAGTTTAAAGATTAGCAAGCTTAATAACTATTACTTTAGATATTCTCCATCATGAAAGTATGTTAAAAGAAAAAAACAAAGCTCCTTTCTTTCAATCTCCATTCTCAACATATTCACATAGGTTGAGAAGTAAACAATGGTTCTTTCATGCTAAAACTTTGAGAGAAATAAGATAGATACTAATCGATTTCATAAGCTAACAACAGTTGTAGCGAAACAAAAAACATCACCGTACAAATTTCAACCATAAACAAAATCCTTGATCTATCTATAACTAGTAGATTGTTGTAGCAGCAAACAAAACATTGACATCAAGATCTAGTATATATAAACTTGAGAAATAAAGAAAGATAATCTGAATTGGGATTCAAATCAATTGTTAAATAAATAAAACAGATATGTCATCTAATTGGGCCAAAGCTTGGAGGTTCTTGTGGCACTTGTTGATAATGGGATCTGGCAGATTTGTTTCTTTCCTTGTGTCGTGCAAATCGCCATTTGTTTTTTGCTTTTGATGACATCGAGTCCTATGCAATCTAATTCGACTAGACCGCGTGTTGGTTTTAGGATCGACTTATCCTAATAAATTTGTAATAAGACTAGTCCTAATAAATTTGAAACAAGACAAATGGCAGCAAAAGATACAACACTTCGAGTAATATACAAGCAAACCCAATATATCTTGAAAACAAAATCAGCTCAATCAATGCGTTTTTAAGCATGAAAATATGTTAAACCACTAAAATCTTACACATCAACAGCATATCATCCAAAAATCATATTTAAAAATCCATGTTCGAACATAATTCTATTGATCTAAAATCAACTGATGGAGCGCATAAATTGATACAGAAATCACTATAGAACTCAATGATCTACATCAAAGAAGTGAACAAATTGTGAATGCAAGAAAGTAATGGTCTAAATCAAAAGCAAAAATTAACCATATAAGTTGATGGAACATAGGTCATATAATCCATAGAAATCGGTCCCTAAGGTCATGAAAGTCATAGAAATCAATATAATAGAGGTCATGAAATCCATAGAAATCAATATATCATAGAAATCCATACAATGAAATCCAATAACGATTGTGTATTGTAAAAGAAATCTAAATCAACAAATGCCGAACAGAAATAGAAAATAACCCCTAAATATATGTTATAATTAGATCTGTAGGTTCATAAACCAAAAAGAAAAACAAGTCTATCGAACCTCAAATTTATCCTTCTGTTTCGAAATGACGGGAACCAAATGGTGAATGTATGAGTTGCTGGTAGGTAACGTAATTCGCAGACCACGAGTTATAGGAGTCGAAACCAGTGGGGACTATTGTGTTATTGATGTTTCCGACGACAGCGTGTAAAGTTAGAAACCGGTAGGGGAACCCGTCATTGGCTATGTCGCCGACGTCGTTGATGTTTCTCCATTCCTGTCGTAGTTTTGAGCGAGTTAGACCATCTCCAACCCATAACACCAAAAATAACACCAAAAACACTATAATTGGTGGGACCCTTGACACTAAAAAAAAATTCAACTCCAACTATACTTCAAAAAAAAAACACCAAATCTTCTAAAACCATACAAAAAAACTTTTTTCATTATTATTAAATATTTTTCATTATTATTAATAATAATATAATGATATTATAAAAAAATTAAAAAAAATGGATTAATGGTGGGTCATCCCCTTTTTGAAGGGTGAATAGTATGACACCAAATTTGGTGTTTTTTTCTTGAAAAAAATTTGACACCGCAAAAAATTTGGTGTTTAAAGTATGGTTGGATTTCACCATACTGCAATGCAAATCACCATATTTGCAGTATGGTTGGAGATGCTCTTAGAAGAGAGACAAGACATAGGGATTTATTTCAAGTTTAAGTGGGTCGAGGCTGGAGTTCATCGGAATTTGAAACGTGATGATTTGACCGAAGGTTGAAGGAGATCGAGAGAAAGAGGGGGGGGGGGGGGGAGGACCTGGATAAAGGATTAGGGATTTTTTCATTTCGAAAATCGAGTTTAATTTTAAAAACCATGTATTTTCCCACACTTTTTTTTAAAATTAACCCTCCTTATTTTTAAAGGTTTTGGAAAAAATGATAGTATCCTTTTGGGTTATATTTCAGAGAGAAGTACTTGAGATTAACGTGCGAAACGTGAGAACTGAGAAGTGGTTATGAATAAATTATCTTCTAAGTTGTAATTCATGGGAGGGTATTTGAATAAAAGTGATCAACGCTTCTCACGTTAACCTCAACTTCTCACACGATCCTTCACCTAGGGTGTTATAACCTTATAATTAAGTTATAGTATATTAGAATGGATCATATTGGTTACAATGGTTCATCATATTAGTTGCAATGGTCATGTTAAGGCTATGTTTTGCAAACAAGTTGTTAGCTAATAAGATAACTGATAAGCAAAACACGTTTAGTGAAAAGTAGCAGATAAGTTAGATTAACAATGTAAAATGATAAAAAATGACGTCTATAACAAAACTGAGAAATGAGAAATTGGTCGGTTCACTCAAACTAAAAGAGAAGACCTCTATATATAGTACAACAAACAGAAAAACTTAATCAAAATAACGAAATATAAAATACCCAAACTACCCTTTATCTATAATAACGTCTTGACAAGTGCTTATCGAGTCACTAATGGTCGTTTACTAAACGCTTACCTGATAAGTGCTTATTGAGTCACTTTACCTTATCGTATGGCAAAAATTGAGAATCTTACCTAGTAAGATTAATGACAAGGACCGAGAGACTTATCCACTAAGGGGCCGTTTACCAAACTCTTACCCGAGTAAGCGCTTATCAAGTAATATTACCTTATGGATGATGATGACAATGACCAAGAATTTTAGCGGTAAGAGCTAAGACAAGGACCAAGAGTCTTACCCTGGTAAGTGATGGCGAAGACTCTTACCACAGTTAGCGTTTGTCGGGTAAATTGTTGCATACGATTCCGTTTTGGTGGACTAAAATCTTATCCGGCAAGTAAGTGATAGTGTTAAATTTTACCGGTAAACGCTTATCGGAAAAATTGTTGCATACGATACCGTTTTGGTGAACTAAAATCTTACCCGCTAAGTAAATTATAGTGTTAAATTTTATTGGTAAGCGCTTATCCGGGTAAGTGTTTGGTAAACGGCCCCTAAGTGAGAGTGACCACTCTTACCCAATAAGTGTTTATAGGATAAAAATGTTGCATATGATGTCGTTCTAATAGATTGGAAATGTACCCGGTAAGTTAAGTGAAAATCTTCTATCTTCCGGTAAACACTTATCGGGTAAGAGTTGGGTAAACGACCCCTTAGGGTGCATTTGTTTCGCATAAATGGATTGGATTTCAAGTAAGGGTTTGGATTTGGGGGGAATTTGAAATCCCGATCCATTGCAAAGGAATTCCAAAGATCCATCAGGTTAAGGATTTTAAGAAGGTCAAAAGATTTCAAATCCGGTCAACAAATTCCATTCCTGCAAACCAAACACATGATTGGAATGGATTTGAA
Source organism: Arctium minus (assembly GCA_954870635.1). Classification (NCBI taxonomy): domain Eukaryota; kingdom Viridiplantae; phylum Streptophyta; class Magnoliopsida; order Asterales; family Asteraceae; genus Arctium; species Arctium minus. The sequence continues at coordinate 113,428 of OX941089.1, read as the reverse complement.
ATCCAAATCCCTCCAAATTTTAACAACCACAACACAGAAATACCCCAAAACACACACACTGCACTAATTCATCCCAAGCAAGAAATGGGTAAAGCCTAGGGTTTTAGCCCAACTTGGGCCCATTAAGGGTTATTCATACCAAGGACCGTCTAACTTCCTATATCTCCTCAATCCTTGATCTTTAAAGTTGCTAATTAATTTGTCCCAAAATAAACGGGTGTTACAACTCTCCCTCCCTTAACAGAATTCCGTCCCAGAATTTTCATTGGCTAAAAAGGTGCGGATATTTAGACTTCATTTCCGACTCTAATTCCCACGTAGCTTCCCGCCCTTTGTGAAACTTCCACTGAACTTTCACTAGGTTAATCTCTTTCGTCCTTAGTCGCTTAACCTTACAATCCACGATAGCCTCGGGTTCTTCGGAGAAATTCAACTTCTCATCCACTCGAACATCTTTGAGTGGTACTGCCATATCCACATTTGCGAGACACTTTCTCAAGTTAGCTACATGAAAAGTGTTGTGTATACCCTTCAACTCCTCAGGTAAATCCAGCCTATAAGCCACAATACCGACACGTCTAATAATTTTAAACGGGCCAATAAATCGGGGACTTAACTTCCCTTTCTTCCCCAACCGGATTACTCCCTTCCACGGCGATACCTTCAACATTACGTTATCACCAACCTGAAACTCCAAATCTTTACGATGTTTGTCCGCATAACTCTTTTGACGGTCGCGCGCCACTTTCAATCTTTCACGTACTTGGACGATTTTATCCGATGTCATCTGCACTAACTCTGGTCCGGCCAACTGTCGTTCTCCAACCTCGTTCCAACACAGAGGAGTTCGACATTTCCTACCATAGAGCATTTCGTAAGGAGCTGCTTTGATGTTGGCATGATAATTGTTATTGTAAGCAAACTCGATCAGTGGTAGGTGGTTTTCTCACGAACCTTGGAAGTCCAGAACACATGCCCTCAGCATGTCCTCCAGGGTATGGATAGTCTGCTCACTCTGGCCGTCAGTCTGCGGGTGATAAGTTGTGCTCATTTTGATCTTTGACCCCATCTCTCGTTGAAAACTTCTCCAGAAAGCTGAAGTAAATCGACTGTCCCGGTCGGATACGATTGACAACGGTACACCGTGACAGACCACGATCTCGTCAATATATAGTTTTGCAAGTCTTTCCATAGAGTAAGTCTCCTTGATAGGCAAAAAGTGCGCAGACTTGGTAAGTCGGTCCACGATAACCCAGATCGCGTCATAACCTTCGGAGTTCTAGGTAATTTAGTCACAAAATCCATTGTGATCTGCTCCCATTTCCAGACAGGGATGTCTAACGGTTGGAGCTTCCCGTACGGTCGTTGATGTTCCACTTTTACCTGCAGGCAAGTCAGACATCTTTCCACGTAAAACGCTATGTCTCTCTTCATACCTGGCCACCAATATTCTAATTTCAGGTCCCCATACATCTTGTTCGTCCCTAGATGAATTGAATACTTCGACTTATGAGCTTCCGCTAAAATGACCTTTCTCAAATCTCCATATTTCGGAATCCAAATTCTTCCGTTGTAGCACTTTAATTCTCGGTTGTCCTCTATCAACAATTCCTTAAGACCTACCATTCTTTCAGCCTTAAGGTTTTCGGGTTTCAAGGCTTCCGCCTGGAACCGCTTGATCTCCTCTAGAAGAGTTGATGTTACTTCCACTCTGGTGGCTATCATCATCAGCCTTTCACTCCTTTCCTTTCGACTTAAGGCGTCTGCGACCACATTGGCTTTTCCTGGGTGGTATTCGATCTTACAGTCGTAATCTGTTAATAATTCCATCCATCTTCGCTGACGCATGTTCAACTCTTTCTGGTCGAACAAGTGACAGAGGCTCTTATGATCCGTGAATATTCTGCATTGCGTCCCGTAAAGGTAGTGCCTCCAAATTTTAAGTGCAAAAACCACCGTTGCCAATTCTAAATCATGTGTAGGGTACCTCGTTTCATGGTCTTTCAACTGGCGTGATGCATACGCGATTACTTTTCCCCGCTGCATGAGGGCACAACCTAACCCTAGTCTGGACACATCGCTATATACTACAAAGTCTTCTGCACCATCTGGCAAGGTCAAAATCGGGGCGCTACTTAGCATATCCTTGAGTTTCTGGAAAGCTTCCTCCTGATCTTCCATCCAGACAAACTTCGCATTCTTTTTCGTCAACGAGGTCAACGGAGTAGCTATCCGAGAGAACTCTCTAATAAATTTTCGGTAGTACCCTGTTAGACCTAAGAAACTTCGGACTTCGGAGGGTGTCTTTAGTGCTTCCCAACCGCGAATTGCCTCTACTTTCGCCGGGTCCACTTTGATTCCCTCTTGGGATACGACGTGTCCTAGAAATTGCACCTCCCGCAACCAAAATTCACATTTCGAGAATTTTGCGTAAAGTCGCTCTCTCCTCAATAATCCCAAAATTGCTCGCAGGTGCTCCTCATAATCCTCCTTGGTCTTTGAATACACCAAGATATCGTCAATAAACACGATCACAAACCTGTCTAGGTAAGTCTGACAGACCTGGTTCATCATATCCATGAAAGCGGCAGGAGCGTTAGTCAATCCGAATGGCATTACCAGGAATTCATAATGTCCATATCTGGTACGAAATGCAGTTTTCGGTATATCCTCCTCCTACCCTTTTCTTTCTTAGCATCTAACATATATGCCAAAAATCCCTCACATCCCTTCCTCAAACTTCTATTCGCCTTGATCATGGAGATCAAGTTAGAATTCCTGTCTCGTCTATCTCCATAAATCACTACTACACCTTTCCCCGGTAAAACCATACGAATCATTTTCTTATTACAGATTATACTAGCATCATTTCTAGCCAGCCAGTCCATCCCAAGAACTACGTCAAACTCTCTCATAGGCATAGGGTATAGTACCACCGGTACTAAACTCCCTTCGATATCTACCACGCATACTTCAAACACCTCCCTAACCAACACCTGATTAGCATCTGCGATTTCTACCCCAAACTCTCGCCCTAACCGCTTGGACTTTAATCCCAAATACTGAGCAAATGTGGGGGATACGAAGGAACAAGTCGCTCCTGAGTCAAATAATACTCTAGCATAAGTGGAGTTTACCAAAAACGTACCTGCTACCACGTCTGGCACCTCCTCCGCCTCAGTAGATGTCATGTTAAAGGCTCTCCCTTTCGGGCGAGCCGTCTCCCATTTCTTTTCTTCCCTTCTCCCTCCCCCACGTTCCCCAGACTGAACTGATCCTCCCCGCTTGACTTGCGGGCATTCCGAACGGAGGTGATCTGGCGACCCGCACTGGTAACAGTTTTTCTTGCTTGGGCAATCCCGAGACATGTACCTCGGTAATCCACACTGAAAACACGACCTTTCCCCTGGAGTACAATCTCTTTGATGCACTCTGTGACATTTCCCGCAAGGCTTTTCTCCAACTCCCCGCCCCATCCTCAACTCTGGTTTGAAATTCTTACCCTTCCTTGGATTTGCCGTCGGTCCTTCCCACTTCCTCTTGTCACCCACCCTGTCAGTTAGTTGGCGGTTCTTTTCTTTCTCTGTCATTTTGGCCGCGTGCACAGCAGCCAGAAAAGTTGTTGGTTCCCTTGCAGAAACCCATTCACGCAGGTTGCTTTTCAATCCGAAAATGAATCGTTCCACCCTAGCCTCCTCATCCGGCACGTAGGATCCAACAAAACGGGACTTCTCGATGAACTTGTTAGTATACTCCCTTACTGACATACCTCCCTGTTCCAACCCCAGAAATTCTTCCTGTAACTTCTTCACTGCCGCCATAGGATAGAATTGTGCTTTAAATTTACTCACGAAAATCTCCCATGACATGCCTTCAGCGGCAGCCACTCCTGATCCCCCTGTTTCGGCATCCCACCATAAGGTGGCTTCTAACCTTAGCATAGATAAAGCATACGTTACCTTATCTTCCCCGACACACTTGCTGGTAGCAAACACCAGCTCCATCTTCTTTATCCATTTCATCACTAAAACTGGGTCACACTCCCCTTTGAAAATAGGAGGTTTGCAGGCCGCAAACTCTTTGTAACTGCATCCTTTTACCCCTACCTTAGATGTCGTTTCAGCCATTGATAAGGAGTTTCCCCCCACTTCCGTTACTGGCGGTCTTGATAGTTCAGTCATTTCCCTACTTTCGCTCTTATCCTTACTTCCAGAAACTGATTTCTCTTGATGTGCCAACAGTGCTTGTAAAGTCTCCGAAAGTTTCCCCATTTCCGCAGCAAACGTTTCGTGGGTTACAAAGGCCTGGTTTCTACTGCGACCCCTGGCCCTTACAGCTCCTTGCCCTCTCACAGTGGCTGAGTTCTCCTGATGCGACGTTTCTCTATTACCAATGGCCCCTGTACTTCTCGCCCTGCGAACAGTTCGGGTATTGACCCTTCCCCGATTTCCAGCGTTGATTCCTTCCGCATGGGTAGTGTCCTTCGAGTAGTCCGCACTGGACCACGCTCGCGACCACGTCCCCGTCCCCGAGTGGTTGCCCTCCCAGCAGGATCTCTCGGCAACTCAACTTGAATCTCATCGGTCGGTTCGTCCCCTTCTACCGGCACTGTCCTAGATCGCAGAACCCAATTCGTCATGAAGTCACTGAAACACATAAAAATAACCTTAGCCTTTACAATCCCATATGTAACAAGATTTTTATAGATACACACATGTACCTGTAAATTTGCAATTACATTGGCCAGTTGTAATTTCAAATTTACCTTACATGTTAGTCTCTATTTCTCGTTACATAAGTTCCTACGCGGCAATTCCTAAAGCAATCCTATTTCTCGGTTGTATCTCCTCTATATTTTAAGTCTAGGTCCGACAAGGCCACCTAATTCGCTTAAACTATGGCTCTGATACCAAATGTAACAACCACAAAAAGACAACATAACTGGATAAAAGAAACTTAACTTGCCAAGACTGGTCCCAATTACAAAATTTCCAGTAACCCAATATAAATTTTAATATCCCATAAAATCTATTACAATCGAGAATACTAAAATTCTAGAAAATAGAATTTCACTATGTCGTTTCTATGGTCCGAGCTCCCGATCCAAAGTCTCTAACATTTTTCTTTCCCTTTTGAGGAACCTGTCGCATTCCTACTACTTGAAAATGGTTTTAGGAAAATAGAGACGAGGGTTAGACTGAATGGTCTAGTGAATTTCCAGCCTCGCCCGGTTATTAATAAACAGAAGAGAAAAACATGCACAAGTTAACGAAAATTATAAATATATCGTACGCCACAAAATGCCAAAACGTTGAACCAATACCATCGCCTTCACTGTCATCAGTTTACAGGACTACTCGTCCTCGGGGCCCCCAGTAGATCCCCATACGCCCCCCCAGTAGATGCCGTTTTCCGTGTGCGAGGAAAAGAATTCCATACACTCGGATCAACCATCCCCGATGGTTAGTAGTTGACTAAAGCAACAAACAATCACGACAACATATGACTATAACATTACCAAGTACGTGCGGAAATTATTCGACGGTATATACTTTCGTGATATCAATGTTCTACTAACCAAACATGATTTATCGATTTCAAATCCGAAAATAGTAATTACTATTAAATAGCATCCATTTCCAGTTTAAAAATATATAGTTTAACTTACACAAAGGTAAGGAAACTCACCTGGTGATAAACTTGGCACACCCCCAGATCCCAATCCCGGCAATTTGACTCCTACAAACAGATTGCATTTGAAGCTAATTGAATGATTGGAACCAAAAATAAAACGTCTCTATATACCCACAGTTCTCGATAGACACAGGTCGACAGGGATACCGGTCGACAGGGATACCGGTCCACAGGGATACCGGTCAATGAACGACCGATATCACCGAATACGAACAAGTCAAATTGCAGGTTTTCGATCCCTCATCCTCCCTATTCGATTTACAAACCCAAACATTTACATATTTGCAACTTATTGAATGTCTAACACCCCAATCCACAAATCCAAATATATATATATATATATATATATATATATATATATATCAGAGTCGAGAAATAACAATTGAAACTCAAATCCCCAAATCTTCCAATTGAAATATCGATAGAAGGAGAACAGGGATACAAATTAGATGCTTACCTTCCAAGATGAGTTTTATCTGAATGTTTCCTTCCTACTTCAGATCAAGACTTCGGTTGACCTCCCCTTTTCTTCCTCCTTGAAGTCGCCGCACACACAGAAATACCCCAAAACACACACACTGCACTAATTCATCCCAAGCAAGAAATGGGTAAAGCCTAGGGTTTTAGCCCAACTTGGGCCCATTAAGGGTTATTCATACCAAGGCCCGTCCAACTTCCTATATCTCCTCAATCCTTGATCTTTAAAGTTGCTAATTAATTTGTCCCAAAATAAATGGGTGTTACACAAATCCATTCCAAATTCTCAAACCAAACGTGCCCTTAGTGTAATCCAATATGGCAATATGATCAAATGTTGCCCAATATGACTATTGTGCCCAACACAACATAATGTAAACCGATCATGACTCATCGTGACCAATATGACTCGTAACCCAACAAGACCCAACGTAACCCACTATGACCCAATGTAAGTTGTAACCAACGTAACCCATCTGTAAACAATTGTAATCTAACTTGACTTATTGTAACCCTTATGACCCAAAACCTAACATATCCATTATGAACAATATGCCCAATTGTAATCCAACATGACGTATTGTGACCAACTCACCAACATGACCATTATAACCGATATGACCAACATGTCCATTGTAACCGATATGACCCAACTTAACGCAACATTACCCAATATACACTCAATATGACCCAATGTAACCCAATATCATTAATTTTATTAACATAACCCATTGTAACAAATATGACTAATCGTAACCAATATGACCCAATATGACTAATTGTAAGGCGTGATTGATCGAACAAAAAATGACCAGTTGTATATATGATCCAATATAACCCAACGTGACTCATCATAACCCGATATGACCTATTGCAACCAATATAATCCCTAACCCAATATGACCCATTGCAACCAATATGATATATTATAACATAGTATGACAAAATGTAACACAATATGACCAAATGTAACGCAACACAACCCGTTATAACTACATGAGCCATTATAACTCAATTTGTTAGACTGAAACTGTATTCAAGATTAAATGAGGGTCATTGTTGTAATTAGTGTTTGTGTGTGAGTTGTAATGAGCTTAGATGGTTTGACCTTGCTTGGTCATGTTGACCTATATATATAAGCAAGTCTTTGTGTTTTCTAAAAGTAAGCAAGATAGTAAGTGTGTGAAAGTGAAGGTGTAATATTGGTGGTAGTTGAGAGAGAGTAAGAACACACACACACACAAAGAACACACATACGTGAGATATGTGACTAGATGTTAGATCTGTGATTAATTGTAATTCATGTGTTTGATCTAATAAAAGTGTTTGTGTCGATCTAAATGTGTTTATGCTAGTAAATCTTGGGCCACAATTGGTATCAGAGCTAAATCCGTCTGAAAATCAAGAAAATGTTTTGAGTCGACACTGTTCACGCTACTGTTCACGAAGTCAAAATCAATTTTGATTTTTAGTGGAATTTTTGAGTTGAATCTGATTAGGTTATGTTCGTATTGTGAAATTGATCATGTCTGTATAATTTGTTTCAAGAATTGCACTGTAATCGAGCATGAATTTGTGATTTTTGTTGAGTTCGAGTTTCACGTACTGTTCTTGAATCAATTTGATGATTTGTGTGTTTTTTAATCGAAATTACTTGTTAGAATTGTGTTCGAAATGTGTTGGTAAGTGAATTGTCAAATTTTCAGATTGAAATTCGAAGTCTAGATGAGTTTTGGTGTGATTTTGATCGAGTTTAGAGGTTTGCGTGTGTTCATCAGAGTTTGCGGGTGTTCATATTGGTTTGCGCGTGTTCATCTTGGTTTGTGTTTCATTCATCGTGATTTTCTTAGAATTTGATCTGAACTTTGCGGGTTCTACTTGAATCGTAAAGTGTGGTTTCAATAGTTTCAGTGTATTTTGCGTATCATTTCACAAACGCAAAGTGTTGTTTGCGTTTCATTCATGAGAATATCTCACAAGGTTTGCGCATCACGGCACAAACGCAAGTTAAAGTTTGCGCTTCAAATCACAAACACAAACTGAGTTTTGCGTTCCACATCACAAACGCAAAGTAAGATTTGCGTTCCTTAGCACACACGCAAAGTGAGTCTTGCGCTTCATAGCACAAACGCAAAGTATCTTTTGCGTGTCTCAGTACAAACACAAAGTAAGATTTTGCGTTCCTCAGCACAAACGCAAAGTAACATTTGCGTTCCATATCACAAAGCAAAGTAGCGTTTCCGCTTCAAACTGCAAACGCAAAACAAGGTTTGCGTTCCATACTTCAAACGCAAAGTCAAAGTTTGCGTTCCATGCTACAAACGCAAAGTGTGGTTTGCGTTTCACACTACTCACACGTTTTGCGTTTCACTCTGAGTTGTACTTAAATTTTTTTTGGAAGTTTTCTTGATTTGATTGGATTTAAAGATCTTTACTAGCTAATATTTTTCATCTTGTATAGGTACATACATTTTTCAATCATGGCAAATGAATTTCTCTCTATGGGATCTCATCTGAAGCCTCCGGTCTTGTCTGTCGGAGATTATTCACAATGGAAGAAAAGAATGATTCAGTTCTTAAATCTAAAGAACAAAGATTATATGACATCTATCATAGATGGTCCGAGAAATCTACAATCGTTTGTACCTGGACAAGCAGCCACAACTACATCTCCAGCAATCCCAGATCGATATGTGTCAAAACCATATCAATTCTTTACTGATGTGGAAAAGGCAAGACACAAGCTAGATGAAGAGGCACTTATCTATCTCACTATGGCAATCCCTAATGATATCTACAATCGCGTAGATAGTAGGGAATCTGCAAAATATTTATGGGATGAATTGGAGAAACTGTTTCAAGGATCAAAGAAGTCAATTCAGACAAAGCTGAATCAGAGTATAAATGCATATGAAGGTTTTCATGCTAAAGAAGGAGAGACTTTGTTGGAAACATACAATCGTTTCAATGTGATATTGAATGATCTAAGGAGAAATGGAATGAACAAGTCAGAATCAGAGATTAATTATAAGTTCATCAAGAACTTGAACCCAGAATGGAAAAGCTATGCTATCAACATTCAGATGACTAAGGACATGGCACAAGAAGACGTCAATGATATCTTCACAACTTTATCTCAGCATGAGGATGAAGTAAAGCAGCTTGGTGCTGAAAAGAAGATGGTCAAAGATTCTCTAGCCTTAATGTCTGAACGTAAGAAAGGGTCAAGTTTCAAGTCCAGTTCTTCTTACAAGTCAAAGTCAAGGAAATCCAGATCTCTCCTAACTGAAGTCACTGATTCAAGCACTGATAAGTCTTCTACTGAAAGTGAAGAACATTCAGATGAGGATATGCAACGATTTGCTGAAAATCTGGCTCTTCTCACAAAGCAGTTTAAAAAGCTTTGGAAAGAACAAGTACAAGCCGAAATATGAGAGTTACAAGAAAGACAAGTACAAACCGAGATCTGAAAAGAAGTATGAGAAAAGAGGAGAGAAAAGAGATGAAAAGCGAGAAGAGAAACGAGAAGAGAAGAGAGAAGGAAAGAAAGAAGAGACTGAGCCGAAATATGGAAGATGCTATAACTGTGGAAAACCAGGTCATTTTTCCAAGGATTGCAAGTTCAAGCGTACAAAGAATTCGGAATATTATGCTCGGAAAACTCTTTTAGCAAAGAAGGTGGAAGATGGTCAGAACTTAATGGCGGAAGAAGAAAATTGGTTGTACAAGAGTTCTGATGATGAATCTGCACACTTTACTCAGGTGTGTATGATGGCCAAAGTAGATGAGGACATTGGATCATCTTCTGATCATTCCGACTGTGGTTCCGAGGTACGTATTCAATCCTTAAAGGCTTAAGTTAAATTCATGAAAGAAGAGTTTAAAACTTTAAAAGGCAAACTTAGTCATGAAAGACAAACAATGATGAATTTTCGTGATGAAAATTCAATGTTGAAAGATGTTGTTAAGGAAAAAGAATCTGAGAAAGATTGTTTGAAAAAGGACAAAGATGTTTTACATTCAAAAATATCTGAGCTTGAAAGAGATCTTGTAAACTTAAATGCTGAAAAAGGTGATTTTCAACTAAAATTTGAAGCGTGTTTTCAAGAAAGAAACGAGGCATATTGTAAAATCAAGCAACTGGAGGATTTAAATCTGAAAAGAGGACAGACTGAGCAAACATTAAATCTTTTAACAAACAAACTCCAAGATGTCAGATTTTATAATGTTAAAAAAGGTTTAGGTATTGAACCAAATACTGTTTTGAAAAGAGCACCAGAAAATTTGTATAATTTTGATAAAATGGGCTCTATTTCTACAAAACCTGATATTCATGATACTTTTGTAAAAGGTAAAAGTGTGAATGATGATGAAACTTCATCTTGTGTTGATTCCATTTCAAGTTTAAAATCTGTTGGTTTTGCTTATAAATATTTAAATGAGAGTTACAAAACAAGAAAGATAGAATTTAGTGAATTTACGTCTCTATTTTCTCCTTGTTTACCAACAGAATCAACCAAGGTTGAAGAAAATAATACTGAATCTCAGTTTCAGTTTGATGAATCTGATTTAGAAACTGATGTTGAGAATCAAGTGTTATTATCTGATTTATTCACGTCTAATTCCTCAAAAGATTCAAAAAGTGAAAATATCATGAATCAAAACCTTAATTCTGATTTTTCAAAAATTATGACTGAGGAGATCTTTACAGAAATGATGAATGCTTCAGATCCTGTTCCTATTATCGAAAAGATGGAATCAAACTCTGAGGTAGATCAAGCATCTAATTTTGAGAAACAAATCACAGATCTTCAAAAGATGATTGAAGAGTTAGAAGATGAGAATGTTGATCTCAAATTCAAACTTGACAAGTCTTCTGAAGAAAACAAAGAACTCTCTAGAGAGTTAAATATTTTAAAAGATGATTTGTTTCTACAAAATCTAAAGGAGAAAAAGATGTTTGACTCTAACAACTGGAATGTTCATTCTAATCCAGAGTTTGATAATGTTAATTCTAAAACTTCAGTTGTTTATACTTCTACTCCTGAATATCCTCCGAGTATTTTTGAGAAAGGAGAAGCTTCTTGTAATTCAAAGCCAAAATCATCTGCTTCAAAGAAAACTAACAAGATTCTGTTTCCTGTTTCAAATGTAAAAAGGCAAAATGGTAAAGGAGAAAGGATGAAGAATGTGAAGGAAAATAAAGTTGCTAAAAATAAATGTAATATCAGTGATAGTGGTAGTTTGATGTGTAAAAATTCAAATGTTTCCAAATGTCAAAGTTGTATGAATGATTGTACTTCATTGGATAAATCTAAGCTTTTGATATTTGCACGTAAGAATTTTATTTGCAAACACTGTCATGATAATGCATTTATCATTTCTTCTATTCATCCTAAATCTAAAGTTGCCAGAAAAACATCTCATGTCAAATCAGTTTTAAAATCCTTAACTCATCAGGGTAAAAATTTTCATGATAAGATTGATCATTTTTCGAAGAAGAAAACATTTCATGAGCTTAATGTTAAAATGGTATGGAAATGGGTACCTAAGCCTCGCTATGAGTGGCGAATTAAGGCTAAGGTAGATGATGTTGATGAATTGCAAAAAGCTAACAAGGAAGGACTCATCTGGATATGGGTACCTAAACAGAAATGAGTTGTTCTTTTTGCAGGCCTCACATACATGGTATATAGATTCAGGATGCTCGCGCCATATGACAGGATTTAAGCATCTACTTCACAATTATGTTGAGGAATCTGCCGGTACTGTAAGTTATGCAAATTCTGAGGTTACTGGATACATTCGAGGACACGGATCATTAACAAATGGAATCGTGACAATCAAAAGAGTACTATACGTAGAAGGACTTGATCATAATCTTTTCAGTACAAGTCAATTCTGCGATAGTCAATTTCAAGTTCGGTTTACTGATAAATGTTGTTATATTGAAGATAAAGATGGTCGTGCAGTTTTTAAGGCTAAGCGGAATGCCAATCTTTATTCTGTGAATTTTCCAACACTTTCTGCATCAAGACCTGTTTGTCTGATTGCAAAAGCTTCACGTGTTGAAAGTTGGATGTGGCATCGGCGTCTGTCTCATAAAAACTTTGATGCGATTAATCAGTTGGCGAGACAAGGTATTGTCAAAGGTCTAACAGAACTAAGGTTTGAGAAGAATTCTCTTTGTCACGCTTGTGAAATGGGAAAGATGAAGCGAACATCTCATAAAGCAAAGACAGAATTCTCATCTTCAACACCTCTTGAATTGATACATATGGACCTTTGCGGCCCGATGAGAACTCAGTCTATCAATGGTAAGAAATATATTTTAGTCATGATAGATGAGTACTCCAGATATACTTGGCTGGAATTTTTAAGGAACAAATCAGAAGCAGTAGAGCTGATCATTGAGTTCATAAAGAAGATCCAGGTTCGACTACAATTGCCGATTATATCTTTGAGAAGTGACAATGGCACGGAATTCAAAAATGAAAAGCTTCAGAGTTATCTCATATCTGTTGGGATCTCTCACAACTTTTCTGCTGCCTACACTCCTCAACAAAACGGTGTAGTTGAAAGGAAGAATAGAATACTGGTGGAAGCTGCGAGAATAATGTTAGCCTATTCCGAATTGCCAATGTTTCTGTGGGCAGAAGTCGTCGCCACTGCGTGTTTCACACAAAACCGCACGATTGTCATCAAAATACATAAAAAGACAGCGTATGAACTTATTAATCATCGAAAACCGAATATTAAATTTTTTCGTACTTTTGGTTGCAGGTGTTATATTCTCAATGATCGAGAAAATCTTGGCAAATTTGACAAGAAGGTTGGCGAAGGCTATTTCATTGGTTATTCGTTAACGTCTAAAGCTTATCGTATCTACAATAGACGAACCAAGACGATCATGGAGAGCATAAATGTGTTTATGCTAGTAAATCTTGATAGACGAACCAAGACGATCATGGAGAGCATAAATGTGTCATTCGACGAATCATCAACGTTGACTTCTGAACACAACAATTCAGAACTCAAGCTTAAATAGAAAGTTTATATTCAAAACGGAATAGAACCCGAAGTCAAACAGAATAAGTCTTCTAATTCAAATAAAATTACAACTGAATTAGACTTATTATTTTTTGATGCTTTTCTGGATATCTGTGCAAATTTTGAAAAATCAAACATATCCGCATCAACTTCAGAGGTTCCAATTATACGATATTTCAGGACCTTCTGAAAATGTCACAATATCAACCACATCAGGTACATCTACACATCTATATTCTGAAGATACTAATGTTAATTCTATGAATGCAGATCCAAATTCTGCAACAGAAGTTCCGAGTGATTCTTCTATTGCTCCGAAATTTTTTACTTCAGAAGAGGTTGTACAAGATGTCCCGAGCACATCTGGGGTTGATCTAGACTTACCTGTCGTATATGATGAATATGAGGAAGATAATACTCAAGCTGAAATTCATCCAATTCCAAGTACAATGAAATTGACAAGAGATTACCCACTTCATAATATCATTGGTGATGCACAGTCGGGTGTACAAACGCGTGCAACATCGGCTAATTTTTGTCTGTATTCAAGTTTTTTAAGTTCTCTCGAGCCGAAGAAAGCTTCAGAAGCCTTGCGCGATCCAGATTGGATACTGGCGATGCAAGATGAACTTCTACAATTTGAGAGAAACAAAGTTTGGCGACTTATACCACTTCCAAAAGCAAAATATGTTATTGGAACAAAGTGGGTTTTCAGAAATAAGAGAGATGAATCTGGAGTTGTAGTTCGAAACAAAGCTCGCCTTGTTGCAAAGGGTTATTGTCAACAGGAGGGGATTGATTATGAAGAAACATTTGCTCCTGTGGCACGACTGGAAGCGATACGAATCTTCTTATCCTATGCAGCACATAAAAATTTTACGGTCTTCCAAATAGACGTAAAATCAGCATTCTTAAATGGGATATTGCATGAAGAAGTATATGTTGCTCAACCAGAAGGATTCGTTGATCCAAAGAACCCTGATCATGTCTATGTCTTAGACAAAGCCTTGTATGGACTTAAACAGGCACCAAGAGCTTGGTACGAAACTCTAACTCAATTTCTACTTGCTTTAGGATTCAAGAAAGGTACAATTGATACTACACTCTTTCTGAAAAAGCAAGGTAATGATATGATTCTGATCCAGATTTATGTAGATGACATAATTTTCGGTTCTACAAATCTAAAGTTTTGTAAAAATTTTTCAAGAATTATGGAATCTCGTTTTGAAATGTCAATGATGGGCGAACTGAATTTTTTCCTTGGTCTTCAAGTGAAACAGTTACCCGAAGGCATTTTCATTAATCAGTCAAAATATATTCGAGATATTTTAAAGAAATTTAACATGACTGACAGTTCAGTGATGAAAACACCGATGGCAACGGGCACACTTTTAGATGCAGATCTTTCTGGCAAATTAGTAGATCAAAAAGTGTACTGTAGCATGATTGGTTCACTGTTGTACTTAACTGCAAGTAGACCGAATATTATGTTTGCTACATGTTTCTGTGCGAGATATCAAGCTAATCCGAAGGAATCACACTTGGTCGCTGTAAAACGGATTCTTAGGTATCTTAAAGGTTCTACTGAGTTAGGCCTTTGGTATCCTAAGGGTTCGTCTTTTGATTTAACTGCCTATATTGATGCTGATCATGCAGGATGCAAACTGGATAGAAAGAGCACATCTGGTTCTTGTCAGTTCTTAGGTGATAAGTTGGTTAGCTGGACATCTAAGAAACAAAATTGTGTTTCTACATCTACCGCCGAGGCTGAATACGTAGCTGCCGCAAGCTGCTGTTCACAAGTCCTCTGGATGCGAACCCAGTTAAAAGATTTCGGATATACTTACCAATGAGTCCCTATCTACTGTGATTCTAAAAGTGTGATTGCGATAACAGCTAATCCAGTACATCATTCCAAGACGAAACATATCGACGTGCGTTATCATTTTATAAAGGATCATGTTGAAAAGGGCGATATCGAGATGCACTTCGTGATTACAGACTACCAGTTGGCTGACCTTTTCACCAAGCCGTTGGATGAAAAGAGGTTTAACTTTTTAGTTAGCAAACTTGGTATGTTAAACGCCACTTCATGATTCTAAGGGGAGTTTTCTAACCTTGTACTTTATTTGCATATATTTTAGATTTTCATCATATGCTATCTGACTAAAGCGGAATCATTTTTATAATGATTACTAAAATCTTTTTCTTGCAGGATATTTTATGTGACTATGGCTTTTGGACAATTCAGTTCAAAACCCGTATTCAAATGTTTTCTTCTGAATGATGCTTTCAAGATTACATCTTATCAGGAAGTTTTTCGTTTGAAAGGGAGTTTAGATATTCTATTACTATATCTTTTCTAATAATATTTCTAAAAAGATTGATGTTTTACAGATATCAAGGGGGAGGATATCTAGTCAAGGATACTTTAATTGATATATTCATTTCAGGGGGAGTTAAGGATTATGATTCACAGGTATAATATTATAATCCTTATACTCTAACACTTGTGAAAGAAGAACAACTTTTACTTGTGAAAAATGTTTTTAAAATGTTCAAAACACTTCACGATCTTAAAATGTTTTTCTGATTTGAGAAGTGTGAATTTTAAATGATTTTTGGTTACTTGTGAATTTTATTGTTTATCTGGCCGTGTATTCTTTAAAGAATAATACTTGTGTATTTTCTTTTCTATATACTTTGTCAAGTATTCATACACACACTGGTTCAGTATTTTCAATTTGATTATGTTATTACCATGTATCAAATGATATATCTTCTATGGTAATACACCCGTTGTTTGTTATTCACTGTTGTTTGAATCAAACGTCATTTCATTTTTAATGTGCTTTCATTGCTAATATGTTTATATATTGTTCATATAAACAATATACGTCTTTGAATTCCCAAATATTTTTCTTCATGATAATTTGATCTGATCTTAATCATTGTCAGATTCTCAAAACATTTCTATTCTTTCTTGATTATTCATTCCTCTAAAGTTTTGAGATATCTTAACTGTTTAAAATGCTCAAATTTCATTTCTGATCTTTGATGAGCATATATACACTGACATATGATTTCTTGTGCTTTACATGTCAAGAAAATCATTGAACAACATGTACTTTTAGGAACATGGGATTTAGTGTGAGTGCTTAATAGATCTTCCATGGATTCACGATAACCAGTGTTTCCTACCCCGGAAGAAATCCTTTGAGTGATTGAGGGGAGAGGGGTCTAAAAGAATTGAGTATGGGAGTGAGCTGAGGTAAAATGGAAATGAGAGATTGGTTAGATGTGAGCTTATATGATTAAAAGAAAGAGGGTGAGAGAACAGAGTTAAAAGAATATCAGAACTCTGCACCAAACATCTTTCTGAGCCGGGTAGCTACATTACTGATTGGTTCACATTTCTTTGGTGACCATCATTGAAATAGGCAAATAGCCCATGTCATCTCTTGCATACAACCTCCCTACCTACTCATTCTTTTCTTAAAAAGAGAATGTTTTACATTTTCTGGGGAAGCAGCACATAATCTATCGGATCTTCACTTGGAAGATACTAATATTGAAAAAGAAGGAAAGTTGCCCCACCTTCGACCCTTTCTCATGCACGTTGAGTCTATGTATAATCATTGCTGTCTCAGTGATTTACATATGTTGAGCCTTATGAAACACAATCATTGTGCTAATTCTTTCAAAACACAAGCACGAGCACACAGATAATATGTTTTTCTGTCAGAACATTCATAGAATTACCTTGTGTTTTTCAATGATTGAATGGAAGTCCTGGGGAGTCAACATCAAACAAGCTCCTTATATTGTACATTCGTTCTACACAGTAACTTCGTGTTACTGACAAGCATTACTAACTGTTTCATATGTTGATTCAGGGTTACAACTCTTATTTCGTTTGAATTTGAAAAGATTCAGATGAATATATTCATGGTTCAACGGCTCTTTCAGATCAGATGACATATTTTATCACATCATGTATTGGGGAGATTAATAATTTTCCTATCTGGGGAGATTGTCTATTATCATAAGGGAGAGATGAAAGTTCATGAAGAATGTGCTTATTAGATAGTGGGAAGTTCATTCAATGACGTATCTGACCTTGAAGTGTTTTAATGATTTTGATTCTTACAAATCATTAAAAAGGGGGAGACTAATCAAAAATTCAAGATCAGATTGAAGTTTTAAAGATTTCAGAGGAGATAAAATTTTCAGATGATTAAAGTCAAAGGTTAAAGAAAGCTTATCAAAGAGAAAGTGAAAGAAAGTCAGAGTTTGAAAGAAAGTCAGAGTTTATGCAAAAGCTAATTCAAAGGGAAAAACAATTTTGAAGAATTGTCAAAGTTTTCAAGATATCAATGTCAGAAAAGATTTGAAGTTGAAGTTACTTCTGAAGATATGAAGACCTGAAGATTATTGCCAATTTTTTTTTAAATCTTGAATCCAAAGGGGGAGATTGTTAGACTGAAATTGTATTCAAGATTAAATGAGGGTCATTGTTGTAATTAGTGTTTGTGTGTGAGTTGTAATGAGCTTAGATGGTTTGACCTTGCTTGGTCATGTTGACCTATATATATAAGCAAGTCTTTGTGTTTTCTAAAAATAAGCAAGATAGTAAGTGTGTGAAAGTGAAGGTGTAATATTGGTGGTAGTTGAGAGAGAGTAAGAACACACACACACACAAAGAACACACATACGTGAGATATGTGACTAGATGTTAGATCTGTGATTAATTGTAATTCATGTGTTTGATCTAATAAAAGTGTTTGTGTCAATCTAAATGTGTTTATGCTAGTAAATCTTGGGCCACACAATTAGACTCGATATGATCAAGTGTATGATATGAACTAATGTAACCCAATAATAGCAATTGTAACCTATATAACCCAATGCAACCGAATATGACCAATTGTAATCCATATGACCCAATATAATTTAATATGACCCATTGTGATCAATTAGAACCCAATGTGGAATATTGTTACAAAATATAACATAATACGACCCATTATAACTTAACGTAATTCGTTAAATATATTTCTAAAATATAAATACAAACTTTTATTATTAAATTTTATATAAAAATATTTTATTTGTATGATATACTTTACATATTAAATATATTATTACTTTGTTTTTATATTTGTATGTCTAATTTACCGGAAGCTTAATTGCAAAAACTTTGAAATAAAAAAATTAAAAAAATGTTTAATCAAATAATTTAAGTCTAACTCAAATAATTTAATCTAACTCAATTATTCAATTATACAGGATATGGGATGGAAAAGGGTTTGATACGGGATGTATGTCCTGAATGATTTTTTAGCAGGATGGCTTGATCGATTGATTGATTGATAGGGGATGAAATTTGGCGGGATTGTTCCTCCTAGAGATTGATTTGATGGTGATTTGGGTTTTGGCGAGATTGTTCCCGCTAGAATTGATCTAGAGTTATAAATCCTTGAATAGACGAGCATGAACAAGTTTAGCGAGAACCCAAAGTTGTTTTAATTATAACTTGATTTTTGATTCAAAACAAATTATATATTGTTCCAACAGGTTGGAGGACGAAGAAAACAATGGAGATTTGGAGAAGCAAGATTCATATGGTAGCAGTTCTGATCATGAATCAACAGTAGCAGTGAAGAAGAAAAGGGTAATGTTTGCCATTATCCCTTATATTTTTGCTATTCAAATATGCTAATCTTTTCTACAACTCAGGTTTTAGACTGAAGCACATAGTATTTCTTCCCAACAAACCATTATATAACACCTTCGAAAAACCTTAATGAATTGCTTATGATTTAATTCATTATAATTTTATACATCTTTCTCATCACTGCCATCACTTAAATAACAAGGCTCTCTTTAGGTTTTTTTATCGGTTTGTTTTTTAATTGTAATCTTGCAGTGAACTCATAAGACAAATGACCTATGGAAGGTTTATCACCTTATGGATTCTAGCAGAAGGTTTATCACCATGAATATGGTTTTGGAGCAATATATATCCATTTCCAGATTTAATCCTTTTGGATTTAGTCTATGCCTTCTAGATGTCTTTACCTTCTGGATTCAACTTGAGAATGGATTTTGTGAATTCACTTGAGGATGGATTTTATGGATTTTGCTCCTTTATGACTAACATTTTCAATCTATATTAAATCTCAGCTTGAAGATAACTTATTCCACGTTATTTTCGATCTGATTAACGTGTTTCTTAATCTTAAGACTTGTTCTTGAGAATTTGTGATTCGTTCTTTAGCTTGTTGGGGATACAGACAAAGCTAATAAGTAAACTTAGTTTTAGTAAACTATTGTAATGGCTAAATATATGGACCCTTGATACATCATACATGAATGGAGTACATGATACATGAATGTTTTTTATGGCATAAATAAATCTCAGATTGATAGATGATCAGGTAACTCCTATATGACAAATGTAGAATCATAAACTTGATGAGGGGTCAATAGAAGTATAAGGCAAGAGTCTAGAACCTTGGTGATCCATGGTGCACTGACTAAGAACATGACTTAAACTAAGGGGTCGTTAACTAAACACATACCCGGTAAGTGCTTACTACGTAATTTTTTTCACCGGTTTTACATGGCAAGGGCCAAGAATCTTACCGGGTAAGATTAACAATGGAGTGTCTTACCCGGTAAGTGAGGGTGATGACTCTTAGCCGGGTAAATTATTGCATACATGAGTCTAATGCCTCAATACTTCTGTTATATCAACTGTGGGCTGACCTCTTCCACTTCGATCATCCACCCAAGATGTTTTGTCACTAGCTTGAGGTTGAGAAGAACTTCAATTTTTGTTCACATTTTCTTTATATACTTTCACTTGTGATCTATCAGCTTGTTCCTTCGCTAGATCAGCATAAGAGACTTGATTGCCATAGCTGCAAGAAGAGATTATCCAGTGATTCTGCCAAAGCAAACATCACAAGTATATGAACAAGTGCCACTAACAGAACCCAAAAGCAGTGACATATAAGAACTGATCCTAGGGTAACTACCGATCTCCTGAAGTGCTATCAGGTCCTCAATAGGTCTTGAGGCAAGAACTTCATGTTGACCTGCATCGAATTTGAAATCAGGAGGCGATTGGCATTTCTTTTCTATCTTTTGTTTGAATTTTAAATTCAAAATTGAAGATAACAGTCTCTGTATGCTCCCAACTCCCAAGGTCCTTTTCATCTTGTATCGATTTCTCAAACCTCTATTCCCCGCTCTAGGTAGCGATTGCCTACTACTATCATGACTCCATAATATTCGGTATCTCAATTCCTTTTGCAGGTATGTTCTCCAGGTCATGGGATGAAGGCAAAGCAACATCCATGTATTGTCAAATTCAAGGGGAAAACTTTGATCATTTCAGATACAAGGTAACCAAATACTTACCCAATTGCTACAATTCATTTCAATTATCCCTCCTCAAGATTTCTTATTTGCCTTCATTCAAGGGGAAAACTTTGATTAGTCTTTGTTTTGAACAGAGAAATATTCGGATGGAGCTGATGATTTGATTAAGAATGGAAATCTTGCAAGTTTTTAATTAATGGTTGATTAGTCTTTGATTTAAACATTAGTTAGTGTAGTTGGTTAACTAATGGAATTTCTTTTTGGTTTTTGAGAACATTAAACTATACAAATAACAAAAAAGTATAACATAATAACTAACATTAATTTAGTCTACTTAAACTAAGGGAGAACTATCTGAGTTTGATTTAAGACCTCTCAGAGATGCAAAGTTACGGTAGTTGCATTAGGTAGTTCTCCCTTAGTGCAAAGTTACGGCGTGTGTGTTTGATTTGGCCTTCAGCCTTGAGATTCATAGTTGCTTTGCTTATAGACTAAGGTGATATATGTCAAGATGATGGAAAATGGGACTAAACGTTCTAAGCGTCAAAAGTTACGGTAGTTGCATGATGTTGGTTGCAAAAGGCATATGGTGTTTTTATTCACCCATGAACTTGGTAAAGAGAGTAGCGAACCAACCGAAATTGTAGAAAATTGTAAATTTATGTTATTAGCAATGTGATTGTCTATTATTGGAGGAAATTAGAGGTAGATAATGGCTTATTGAAATTTGGCACAACAAGTTATTGCGATAAGTTCTTAAACTCATTATTTGGAGCTAGAGTTATCCAGGATTGTGAAACCGATCGGTCTAGAGGTTTTGGCTTTATTACGTTCTTTGAAACTGAAGCCATCTACAACAGTTCAGGCCTTGGATCAAAGGGTATATCTTTTTCTGTCTTCATGTTGATTTCTTAGATGAATGTCGTTTATGACCATTTCTCTTCAATGCCTCCCGTCTTTTCTTAATGCCTCCCGTCTTTTCCGTCTGTTATTCCAGATTTATGCAGTTACATGTTTACAAAATTTTAAAGTGTGCAGCAAATTGAGTTATCAATGTGCATAGTTATGGGACAGATTGCTTTTGACAGTCCAGATTATTAATAGAGCAGCAGACTTTAATTTGTGTGGGTCTACAGCAGTTTTTTCAATCTGTTTGTGTGCATAATTCCAAAACTGCAGCAGGATATATGTTGCTTCGAATAAGTGATTGTTTCTGTCACTTTTGTGCAGCAGAACTCGATCAGAGTTAGTCCATATTTCGGGTGCAGCAAAAGTCCTATGTGTGCAGTAAATCTTGCTGTTGTCTGTGCTAGAAGTGTGCAGCAGTAGCAACAGATTCGGAGTGCAGAAAAATCTGTCATGTGTTGTGTGTTCAAAATCAAGCTAACTGTTGCCATATTGAATCAGAAGGATTATTGTTTTTATCAGCTAAGATCTGCAGATCCCAAATTCGAATGTTTTTTTTATTCTCTTTTGGACTATTATTACCTTGTTGTTGCTGTGTGGATTTTGTCCCAGTTCAAATTAAATCTCATATCTGTTGGATCTATGTATTCATTTCTTGAACCAATGTCTCTATGTTTGGATTAAGATTTGGTCCTAGGTTTTATATCAGTCTTGGTCCTAAATGGTCTTTGATTTGGTTCAAGTTGGGCTGTTGTTGAATTCACTTTTGTGAATCAGTGCATATGAATATGCAGAATTCACTTTGGTTCTGTCTGCTCAGAATTGATTGTTTAAAATATATATTCTTCTTTTTCTTGTCCTCTGTTGATGATGATCATTTTGGTGCTGACTTTGGTCTCAAACCTCATATATTTCATGTGTGGTTGCAATGTTCAATATTTGATTCCCACCTGATTTCCCATGACAGTTTATTGCTTATATTTTGGATTATTAGTGATCATCTGATCCTTATTACTCTGATCTATTTGTTTTTTTTCCCAAATTAGTTGCTATTTTGGGTTTCAGTTTGGTCTTAATATGCTGGACAAATTGCTTCGATAATTGCTCATTGATATTGACAAAAGGAGATTCAAAGGCGTAAGTTGTCTTTTATCTTTTTTTTCATCTACCTGCACGCATGATCATAATCAAGTGTGTTTATTCATAAAACCTTGTATAACCTCGTCTTTTGGACCTTTTATTGGGAACTCCATCAAATTTCATCAGTGAAGAAACACAGACAAAAATCATATAATGGGTGCTCAGTCCTGACTCTGATTCAACTCATGCGGTTTAAACCTGTGTTTTTTTACCCTTTGAGTGAAACTCCTAAGCATCTTAATCAGAGCACCAGGTCATACATATCATAAATGGTTTTTCCAATTACTTAGCAATTGAAGTATTCCAATCTCATGTGCCTTGCCTGATTTGTCGACTGTTTTACTGTAGGCTTATGGCCTGGTTATATTTCTTAGAGTAAATTACGGATTTGGGCCACGATGATAAGGATTTTCCTTCTCTTTTGTAGTTTTTATGGTCTGCTAGTGTGAACTATAATTGACTTCTTATCGTAATAGGGGATGGTTTCTTTGCAGTCTGTTTTGGAACTGTTTAGGATTTTTTGGACTCTCAATTTATGGTTTCTATGGCTGTTGTTTAGATCACTGGTTTGGGCTATTTCTGGTCTGCACATTCACTTGTTGGATATGAATCATATTTTATTTAATTGGTTTGGATTTTCCCTTGGTTTTAATTCATTTGGCCAAACCTGTTTACTGCTAATGTTTATTTTGCTTCTATGTAGGTTCTGTTGGGGATCAGAATTCTTATCTTTAGCAGCTTCTGGTTTGGGCCCATCTAGTTGTTCGAAATGTGCAGATTGTTGCTACAGATTTCTTCGAATTGATTTATTTTAGTGCAGACCTTCCTGATTCTTTAAGGGATGCAACTGATGCAATCCAGCTTTGTATCTGTCCATTTGCCAGAAGTATGGGAGTATTTTCAAGAGCCCTCAGGGTTTCTACATTAGTTTGAAAGAGAAGTATGGATTTTAGATTGAGTTTCCCGTTCACTTGATATAGATTATTTCAAATTTGTGTGACTTGACAATGGAACAACCCGAATTTGATTTTGTAGGGGAAAGATTCTAGAGGTACTAAAAAACTGGCCTGAGAGGAGTGTTCATGTTATTGTGATGACAGATGGTGAGCGTATCTTGGGACTGGGAGATCTTGGCTGTCAGGTAAAATAAGCTAATCTTCTCTTCCTTTTATTATTTTATTTCATCAAGGTAATGGATGAGTTTAGTGTTTGAAAATGTCAGCAGAATTTCAACTTTGTATATCGTTTCAGATTTTGGTCATGTGCTTTCAGAGTTATGAGCAGACTTTGAATTTTTGATAACAATCCTGTGTATCTAGAAATCTGTTCATGTGCAGAATTAGAGAAATACCACAGAAACCAAATCCTCTTTTACCTGATTATGGATCAGTTAATGATTTGTGTGACATGTGTATTGGTTATGGACCCATGCATGTCTTAGAGGAAGTAATGTCTTCCAGAATGTCTTCTACAGCAACAGTGGATGTGGCAATGAAGCAGAATACAACAGCTGCACTTAATCGTATTTCTGTCTTCTGTGAAACTCAAGCATTTCAACTACCTATACAGATTCCAGATTGATTGATCAGAGTTGTTGTGTTCAATCCAGGTTCGAAAGACTGTCGTCAGATTTGTTTTTCATGCTGCTGTAGATTTGGTCTTGCAAGAGATTAAAGATGAATCTGCTATGTTCTATTTTGATACAGAGTTCAGAAAGTTGCTGCTGTATGGAACAGATATATGCAGATGTATGGAACAGATTCAAATTGATTAAATCTGTGTTGTTTGTTGCTGTCCAAACAGAGTTTGTTGTTGTCCAAACAAAAAGTTGATGCTCTTTGAGTCCAGAGATCAAAACAGAAAGTTGCTATTTTCGAATTCAGATTGTGCAGCTCATAGATATTACATAACAGATTCATCAGGAAGTTATCACCTAAGGGAACTTTAGTCTGATACAATATACACAGTTAGTAGGTACAACATTCAGGTGAGCACGAGTTAGACGAGGATTCAGACCTTTTTTTTCCTTTTCATCGATAAAAGGTTAAACACTTTTATCGCCTATTATATATAGACCTGTATCTCGATAGCTTCAGTGATAGTGACTCCTCTAAGAAAATCGAACCTGATTCTGGCATAAAGAAACCGAAAATATTGAGAGATCAGAATCTGATGAAGAAGAAAAATAAGAAAAATAGTCACCGCCAAGTGCCACAAGGGAAACTCTAGTGAGGAAGCAAAAAAATCGGGTTTAGGATGTAAAGAAGATGATGGTCGAGTTCTATAATGACATGTATCTTGTACCCATCTCCATCCTTTGATAATCTAGTTTTCCCGTATTTTCCATTCCCCTTGCTACATATTAAGAAAATGGTGTGTTCTTATTCTGGATGACTTAAGTTAGGAAAGCAGATGAAAGCAAGGATTATGTTGTCGATGTTCATTGCTGGAGGTATCGATTTTCTTTGTGTTTGTCTCCTATGGTATTGTTTTGATTCTGCTGGTGATTCTCTTTGATGTTTCACCCTTGTCGATGAATGGTTATAATCTAGGCTCCGATCTGAGGCTTTTTAGATTTTCATTTTGGTTCTAGGGCTTCATCAAAAACTATTGGGCAAATGGTTTTGAAATGTGTAGCAGTCCAGATTTAGCTTGTAGTCTGTGATGCTGCCGATTAACTGATGAAGAACTTCGAGATGAATCTGACCTGTCCAAACCTGTAATTGATCAAGGTTGTCCAAACCTGATTTTCTGCAGTATTGATCAAGAGTTATTGACAGAAGTGGTCTGTCAACACAAGAGCAATGGAGTTCAATCTGGTTTTGGCAGATCTGCAAACGAAGTACATACAAATTTGAAAGACATAATATATTTCAAGTTTAAAGTCGTAAGAGGCTTATAGTGTATTTAAGAAGGCGAGTAGGGGTCCCAAGTCCAAGCCTTTTGCAATGGATACAGTGGGTTTTAATAATATGATCGCACGACACTATGGTATCTGAAAAAAAAATGGTGATGCAGTTACTGTTTGCAAGGCCATCGAACAGACCTCGATTCTGCAATTAGCACTTCTCATCAAGAATGCAGATTCACAGAAATTGCTAGCCAGACATAGAGTTGATAACTTGATTGAATTCAACATTAGCCCATTTCCAGAATTTCAAGATTAATGTGATCACAACTGTACAAAATTTGCATAGCATGTTATCACATAAATTTGACAGAGATATGCTTTGGAAAGAAACTCGCATGGTTTCTGCCATTGAGTTCAAACTATTTCTGTGATGTTCTTAAAGGAGGACTGTGAAAGCTGAAGGGCCAAAGCTGATTGTTGCTGTCGTCTTTGTTGACTCAGAGCTCGGAAAAAAATGCCTTCAGAATTCTGATCATGTTCGGTAAGTTCAGTGTTCAGATAGCTTATGTGCATATCTTGAAATCTGTCTATGAGCCTAAGTTCGAACAACTCTCATAATTAAGTATCTGAAATCGGTGTTCATACAGATTTCGAAATGGTACTACAGCAGATTATGAAGAGTTTGCACAGATCAACTTTGTGCAGTTCAATATGATGATTATCATATTCATTGACTGTTGTTATGAAAATCTTGAATGCAATTTTGAGATGAAATCCAAGTCTGTTCACAAGTCTACAGAGTTCGAACAGCCCGGTTAACATAATTTGATTAAGTGTTCGAGTATATGCAGAAGCTGCAGATTTCAACTTAGGGGGATACTTCATTGTCTTCAGAGATTTATGATCATGCTGTGTTCATTCCAAAGTTAGCTGTTGTCCAAACAGGAGATTACTTTTCTGTTGTCCAGATCACCGGCTTCGTTATTTTATCAACAGTCCAACTGTGAAATCCCTTGTACAGACAATTCAAATTCACAATCATATTATGCAGAGTTTGTGGGAACTGCCTCCTATCAGTTTATATGCATGCCTTTGCAACTTCCCTCTGATAATTCACAATCATATTATGTGCAGATTTTGTTCATGTTCCATGATTAATTAGGGTTGTCATGCATATGTACATAATTCGGTTATCCAGATTTCCATTGAAGGTTGTCCAGAAGGATTTACAGCCGCTGTAGTGCTGTTGTTCGTGTTTCAGATCTGTGCATGATATAAATCAGTTCATATGCAGAGTTTGATTACATGTCTAGATTTTTATGTGTAGCAAATTCCAAAGGTACTGTTTACTTTTCTTTTGTTGCTGTCCATACTGATTTTATGCAGCAAAAGACCATTTGAAAATGTGCAGATTGTTGCTGCTGATTTCTTCGAAAGTAATGAGCAACTTGAAAATAAAAAAAAAGGGGCAAAGAAAAATCTCGACAGCAAGCAGAAGCCAAGGCAGTAGAAGATGCTCGAAGGCGAGTTGAGGCATAAGCTGCTACAGAAGCAAAACAGAAAGCTTTTGTTGTTGTGTTCAAAACATAAGTTCTTTTTGTTTGATTTCAGAAGCTTGTAACAGATTTGCTACAACATTGATCATTCATTATTCCTTTCCTATGAATTGAAGTAATCCATATATAAAAGAGGTATAAATTATGTGCAATGCCAAGAAGCTGCTACAGAAGCAAAACAAAAAGCTTTTGTTATATAACATGATATCCTACCTCAAATACTTGGTCCAACTTGACCTTGTTTAAATGACCTTCGTATGGTTATGGTGAACTTGTAGCACTTTGACTATTGGTTACATTTAGGGCAAATAAATCAATAAAGCCTTGGTCATGATACGATTTTTAACATCTACCATTCATTACCCTAAAGTCATACATATTTAATTTAACCGTGACATTAGCTATACTTACAACTATACAAATTTCATATTAACTATGATCAATTTATTACATATAATTACGTTTAATCTTTAGAACTATGATTATCGCTTTCGTTTTGGTCACACTAATAATGTAAAATATAACCATGACATATGTTTATGCCTTAATTTTTGAAACTGTTTCTATTGGTTACATTTTTGTCATACAATACATTAAAAACCATGGCTCTCAGTTATCTTTTGGTCACACAATAAAGATATAATCATGGCCATATAGCCATACAAAATGAATTGTTAGAACCGTGTCTAATCGTGACATATACTTAAAATCATGCAATTTTTATGTTAACCGTGAGCAATTCATGGTACATGGTTATACTTAATTTTTATAACCAGTTACTTTTTAGTCAAACAAAATAATAAAAAATCGTGGCTAATTCACGACACACAATTACGCTTGATATGTAGAATTATGGCTATGAGCTACCTTTTGGTCACCAATTTTTTTTTTAAAAACCATAGCCAAATTCATGACATATAGTTACTATACGCTTTATTTTCAGAAACGTGGCTATAAGTTACCTTTTGGTCACACAAAATAATAAAAAATTGTGGCTAATTCATAACATATAATTATGTTGAATATGTAGATCATGGCTACCAGTTACATTTTGGTCACACGAGATATTAAAAACCATAACCAAATTCATAATGTATAGTTACAATTAACTTTTAGAAACGTGGCTATAAGTTACGTTTTGGTCACACAAAATAATAAAAATCGTTGTCAATTTATGACATACAATTACGCTTAATTCGTAGAATTATGGCTACTAGTTACCTTTTGGTTACATAAAATATTAAAAACCAAGGCCAAATTCATGACATACAGTTGTGCTTGATTTTCAGAAATATGGCTCTAAGTTACCTTTTGGTCACACAAAACACTAAAACAGTGGCCAATTTAAGACATATAGTTACACTTAAACTTTAGAAGTATGATTATTAGTTACCTTTTGGTCATACAAACTACTAAAAATCGTGACCATAAATCATTTATTAGTCACACAATTGATTTGTTAGAAACGTGGCTATTGATCAAGTTTTAGTGACTATAAGTTATTTTAATTGTGGTTTTAGTTGTACTAATAGCTACACACATTTCATATTAACTGAGGCGAAATCATCACATATAGTTACACTTAATATTTATAACTGTGACTACTAGTTACCTTTTGGCCACATAAAATAATAAAAACCATGGCTATAAACACCCGTGACTTTTGGCCACGTTTTACATATTTTTGTGGCTATATATACATTTATTTTGGTGACGGAAAATTGGTTTCATGTGGCCATATGTCGGTCAATTGCCATGGATAATGACCCTCACAATATAAAATCATGGTTTAGACAAAAACCATAGCTATGTCTGTCTATGGTCACGTTTTTTAGTCGTTACTTGCCACAAATAAAAAATGGTGGCCGTAAAGAACCATTACTAGACTTTTATTTATGACTTTTAGCCACGGTTCTAAACCCAACCGTGACTAACTTCAATTTTCAAAACCGTGGCAAAAAAGCAATTTTGTACTAGTGGACTGAAGGTTTGATCCAGAAAAGGTTTGTCTAAAACTCTTAATTATTATTCTGTTTTTCTGCCGATAATCTGGTGTCTGGATTGATTTCTGTTTGTTGATTATTTGGTAATCTGTTTTATTTGCAAAATCGATTTTGTTTCTGAAAATCAGTAGTCGATCGATCTGTTGTTTCTCGAAAAATCAAATTTTTTATCGGGCGATCGATTTCTGGAAAATCAGTAAGTTTATCGGTCTGTGTTTAGTAGTTGATTGAATCTGCATATTTGATTGATTTCTGCATATTTGATGTCGACTAGTTGCTTAATCGCTTGAATTTTCTGGGTTTGATTTCATCGAATTCCAAAATTCATCGTGTTCTTCGGTGTGATCTTCGATTTTATCGGTCCGTATCTGTTGATTTTATCGGTCCTTATCTGTTAATCTGTTATCGACCGGTACCCTGCTTTACCGGTCCACCCTATCGACCGGTACCTTGCTTTACCGGTCCATTCTATTGACCGATATTTGTCTCGACCGGTACATTGTCTTGACCGGTCCGTTGTTCGACCGGGACATTGCCTTGACCGATACTCGACCGGTACCCAGTTGACCGGATTTGTGACTCGACCGGTACTCGACCGGTAACCAGTTGACCGACATTTTGCTCGACTGGTATCCTGTCTTGCTCGACCGGACCCTCTCGACCGGTACCTTGTTAACCGATACATTGCTCGACCGGGTCCTTGTTCGACCGGGTCCTCGACCAGGTTCGACCGGGTTCATGCTCGACCGGTCCTTGTCCTGTCCTGGTTACTTATTATTTTTGGATCATCTTGTTTGTCTCACGATCACTACAGTGCAGTTAAGATCAAAGTTTAATCCCGTTCAAGTTTCATCTCTTTTCAAAGCCGAATCGAATTAATTCTATTCGATACGATCAAAATGGTGATTCCACCAAGGCTGCGGTCCAAAGGAGAATATGAAAGGTGGAAAGCTGATTTTTTGTATTTTATAGATGAACATGAGGTGGGTCCCTATATCAGATTATCATTGACTGAAGGAGAGATGCAATCCCAAATTCCGGCAGAAGCTTCGGCTGTGGAACAGGAGAAAAGAGAGAGGGCTAATAATTTAGCTCGAAATTATATGACAAGTAGTATCTCTTGTGACCTTTTTCGTGACATTTTGAGTGAAATTTATGGTCAAACAAATACTTACAAAATGACAGGAAAAGAGTTGTGGGATTGCACTGAATGGTTGATATTAGGGCCAAGGGAATTGTTAAAAGGAAGAGAATTGGAATCTGAGAACTCTGAGCTTAAAAGATATATATCTGTTTTGGAGCAAAAACTGGCTAAAGATAAATCCGAGTTTAAGAAATCATTCGCAAAGAAGTTCTCAGATTTTTCGAGAAAATGTGCTGATGAGAAGAAAGAAGTTGAGCTGAAATGCATAAAACTTTCTCAGCATGTTTCTGATTTTCAGAAAGTAATCATCCTTGAAAGAGAAAAGTTTGCCAAAGAGAAGAAGGCCATTGAAAAAAAGAATGTTGGTTTCTTCAAAGAAATATCCGGCCAGAGAAATAATGCTGAGAAGGAATTTGAAGAAGAGAGAAGCATGTTTGAGACTGAGGTTAAAAAGCTGACTGCCAAGTTATCTGAACTATCTGAGAAGGCACTAAAAGAGCAGAAAACGAAGTCTGAGTTCACGAAGAAGATTGACCTGTTGGTTAAAGAAAGAGACAATTTTTCTTCGACGATTAAAGTGCTTGAAAAGACTGCATCAAGTTCAAATCAGAAAAATGTTTCATCAAAAAGGTCAGTTAAATCATATGATCAGATTCGCAGTACTAACCTTTTCTTTGATGAAAATGTAGATGGTTCAGGTACAGAAAGAAGAAGATATAAAGAAGAGGAACTGGTCTGGAAGAAGAAACCAGTTGAAGATGAGAAGAAAGATGAGCTGAAAGGAAAGAAATCATGTGTACATACACACAAAGCCAAGAAGAACAATGCACGTACAGGTAAACCTGATCATATCTACTCGAGAGATCAATTAATCAGGTTGTCAGGTAAGAAATACTATTGTTGTTATTGCCGTACACATGACCCTATTCATAAAACCAGTGATCACTTCTGGTATGGTTCTTATTCTATTACTCCCATTCGAACTGCAACTAACATTCATGGACCCAAATACCAGTAGGTACCAAAGCCTAAAATTGATTCTGTGTTGCAGGCACCTACTGTCAAGGGGGAGTAGAAGAACTAAGGCTTCTAAGTAAATCAGCTTAGAACCCGTACTTCAACGGAGTTTGGCTTCTGATCACATGACAGTTCAGGACCCGTTCTTCAATGTTCAGACTTGGATATTTTGCAAATATCCAGGGGGAGGCTTATCTGATCTATATCATTCTATCATGATTTGAGGGGGAACTTAAAAGTAAGTATCTTCTGATCTAGATCTCTGATTGTTTGAAAGTAGAACAACTTTCGAACATGAAAAACGTTTTCTGAAATGTTCAAACCATTTCTGGTTCTCAAAAGATTTTATGAATTTAGAAGTGTGTTTTTAAATGTTTTTCAATTTTTGAGCTTTAATGTTTAACTGACCGTGTGTTTCCAAAGATCAATACTCGCGTATTATCTTGTCCATATACTGTCAAGTATTCACACGCACCGGTTCAGTATTTCGTTTGAATTTGTTATTACCATGTCTCATAACGAAACAGTTTTTCGATGGTAATACTCCCGTTTGCTTTCAAATATTGTTGAGCATCAATCATCATTTCCAAATTTGTGCTTTCATTGCTAAATTGTTTATATTTGCTCATATAAACAAAATATCCAGTCCTTTGATACCCTAACCATTTTATTTGATCTGATTGATACATTGTCAGATTCTCAAAATAATTCTCTTGATTTCATTTCATTCATTCAATATCTTTGTTTTGAGAAATCTTCAAAGTTCAATTGCTCAAATCTCATGAGCATACATTTTGACAATGTTATCATACATTTTGTGCTTAATTGTACAAGTTAAACTGTTGAACTATTCTTTTTAGGACTTACATGGGATTTGT
Source organism: Arctium minus (assembly GCA_954870635.1). Classification (NCBI taxonomy): domain Eukaryota; kingdom Viridiplantae; phylum Streptophyta; class Magnoliopsida; order Asterales; family Asteraceae; genus Arctium; species Arctium minus. The sequence continues at coordinate 81,323 of OX941089.1, read as the reverse complement.
GTGAGAACTTAAACAGATATTCCATGGATTCACGTTAACCAGTGTTTCCTACCCCGGAAGTTATCCTTGAGTGATTGAGGGGTGAGGGGTCTTAAATCAAAGAGTGGGGGAGATAACTCATCCGGTTGAGTTTTTCTCATTGTGCTGAGCAGAAAAATGTAAAAGAGAGTTTGGTTAGAAGTGAACTTTAATGTTAAAAATAAAGAGGGTGTGAGAATAGAGTTAAAAGAATATCAGAACTCTGCACCAACCACTTTCTGAGCCGGGCAGCCACATCTTCTGATTGGTTCACATTCTTTGGTGACCATCATTGAAACAGGCAGTGAGCCCATGCCAACTCTTGCTATAACCCCACCAGCTATTCGTTTCTTTCTTAACAAAGAAATGTTTCATTTTCTTTGGGGACGTAGCATATATGCTATCTAGTCTTCACTCGGAAGATTTAGATATTGAAAAAGAAGGAAAGTTGCCCCACCTTCGCACCTCTTTCATGCACATTGAGTCCGTGTAATATCTGTTGCTGTCTCAACAGTTTACACGTTTTAGAGCCTGAGAAAGCTAAGTAGCTTCAATCATTCTACACTTTCACGTACACACAAGGAATGAGTTTTCTTGTCATAACATTCATAGAAAATTCCTTTGTGGTTTTTCGATGATTGAATGGAAGCCTGGGGAGTGAACATCACAAAAACTCCTTTCCAATGTACATCTGTTGTACAAAGTGGCTCCTTGCTATTTACAGGCATACTAACTATATCATTTGTTGATTCAGGTTTACAATTCCTATTATATCTGAATTTGAAAAGATTCGGATATATACAGTTCATGAATTGACGGATAATCAGATCAACGGGTGGAGAATGTCAAATTAATATGAAGGGAAGATTGTTAGTCTATACAAAGGGGGAAGTCAAAGAAAGTGCTGAAATTGAAGAAGTTTTGATGATCATGATGCTCACAATCATCAAAAAGGGGGAGAAATTTTACAAAGTTCAATTTCAGTTCAAGTTTTGGTGAAAAGAAGTGAAAATAAATCATTCCATAATGATTCAATTTCTGAATGAAGATGATTCGTGAAAGTTTGCTTTTCTGAAGACAGTCTAGAGATCAAAGAGATGAAGATATGAGTTAATTGCTGTTTCAATAATCAAAGATGAAGATTTCAAAGATTGTATTTCTTCTATCCCGTATCATGTGGTGTCTGCTACAAGTCATTAATTCCTCCTACGAGCTGATTGAAACAAGTTCTTAAGCTGAAAGTTTATTCAACTCATGGTTCAAAGACAGATTCTTTGTTTTAAACTGAAGTTGCACCGTGGAAAGTCACGTAACTCGCACATTATCTTTCTTGTGTGCTAATCTGATGTGTTGAGTTTCTACAGTTGAAAGCTGCGTGATAGTGCATTCAGTCGAGGCTATTGTACATTGAATCTGGTTACAAAGTTGAAACTATGAAGACCAAGAGCTTTATTCAAGGGGGGGGGGGCATGGAAAGACATGAAGACACGCAACACCAAAGTTCTTCAAAGATTTAAGAGGGAAAGAAGATCAAGGCTGAAGTTTTCAAGAAGATAAATGCCTTATTCAACTTTAGGGGGAGATTGTTAGGACTGAAGTCCTGTGCGTTGAAAGTTGATTAAAGCATTTATAAGGGTTTAATTTGTAATTAACTGAAAGTTTATTTATTAGATGGGCCCAAGCCCATAAGCCCATTATCTTGTAAGCCTGAGTATATAAAGGCGTTATTAGTTCATTTGTCAGGTTACACAAGTCTCATAATTTCCAGATTACTAGTCAATAGGTTTACTTTCTCTGATCAGAAATCCTTTCTGTAAACCTGTAACCCTTTGATTTCATATTAATCATATGACTAGAGGTTGTGGCTATATTACTGTTCATCATTGATTATTTGCTGTTTATTGCACTGTACTGGGATCTACAGATTTCCACGAATCTTTACATTGTTCATATACAATGTAAATGATAAGATTTTCAAGGGATATAACTTGCAAAAAACCCACTCTCGTGCAGTATATTGTCGAAGCCATGCATTGGCCAAACCGAAAGAAGGTACATCATCCAGTTTATCAATACCCAGTCAAATCACGGTGTATTGCCAGAAAGCGACCAAGACATGGTGTGATTCTCATTCTAAGGTCCGTTTTGATGGGTAATGGGCTTAAAACGGATCCCTGTGGCAGAAGTTATGGACGTTTAAGCGCGACACCCATTTTTGGTCGATTCGGCAAAGGGGTACCCTTTGTGTTTTCTCATCCGGACCGACCTCGTCGTATTTCCACGAATCTTTACATTGTTCATCTACAATGTAAATGATAAGGTTTTCAAGGAAAATAACTTGCAAAAATCCCACTCTCGTGCATGATATTTCCGAAGCCATGCATTGGCCAAACCGAAAGAACGTACATCATGCAGTTTATCGATACCCACTCAAATCATGGTGTATTGCCAGAAAGCGACCAAGCCATGGCGTTCTTCTCGTTCTAAGGTTTGTTTTGACGGGTCATGGGATTAAAACAGATCCCCGTAGCAAAAGTTATGGACGTTTAAGCGCGACACCCATTTTTAGCCGATTCGGCAAAGGGGGTACCCTTTGTGTTTTCTCGTCCGGACCGACCTCGTCGTATTTCCACGAATCTTTACATTGTTCATCTACAATGTAAATGATAAGGTTTTCAAGGAAAATAACTTGCAAAAAACCCACTCTCGTGCAGGATATTGCCGAAGCCACACATTGGCCAAACCGAAAGAACGTACATCATGCAGTTTATCGATACCCACTCAAATCATGGTGTATTGCCAGATAGAGACCAAGACATGGAGTTATTCTCGTTCTAAGTTTCATTTTGACAGGTCATGGGCTTAAAACGGATCCCCGTAGCAAAAGTTATAGATGTTTAAGCGCGACACCCATTTTTGGTAGATTCGACAAAGGGGGTACCCTTTGAGTTTTCTCGTCCGGACCGACCTCGTCGGATTTCCACGAATCTTTCCATTGTTCTTATACAATGTAAATGATAAGGTTTTGAGGGGAAATAACTTGAAAAAAACCCACTCTCGTGCAGGATATTGCCGAAGCCACGCATTGGCCAAACCGAAAGAACGTACATCATCCTATTTATCGATACCTACTCAAATCATGGTGTATTGCCAGAAAGCGACCAAGCCATAGAGTGCTTCTCGTTCTAAGGTTCATTTTGACGGGTCATGGCTTAAAATGGATCCTCGTAGCAGAAGTTTTGGACGTTTAAGCGCGAAACCCATTTTTGCCCGATTCAGCAAAGGGGGTACCCTTTGTGTTTTCTCGTCCGGATCAACCTCGTCAGATTTCCACGAATCTTTACATTGTTCATCTACAATGTAAATGATAAGGTTTTGAAGGGATATAACATGCAAAAAACCTACTCTCGTCCAGGATGTAACAACCTGAACATTTATAAACAATAAAATAACATTTCTTACTAAATACTTCCCCAGACTTATCTTTACATAGTACAAGGTTTACATCTCTCTCTTATTACACAACTGAGTTCAAAAAGTAAACTATTGCAGGAAGTCTTCTATCTCCTGGAAATAGCTCACATCTTCTCCTTACCCTTATCTGTACCTGCTACTTTCCGATAACCTGAAACAGGATTAAAATTTTGAAATAACGAGGGTTAGACCAATGGTCTAGTGAGTCCCCTCCAATCACTACTGCTACTGTTGGGAACTGAAGAATTCATCAAGTATGATTAATGCTGCTGGTTCAAAGTTACTACTGCTAGAAGACTTAAAGGTTAATACTGCTGAGTGTTACTACTGCTAGTACTATTAATACTGCTAGTCAAAGTTAGTGCTGCTTGAAAAAAGTTAGTACTGCTTAGCTAGTTAGTACTGCTAGTGGTTAGTACTGCTTAGTAGTTAATGCTGCTAGAAGGAAATTAATGCTGCTGAAGATTAATACTGCTTATATGATGAAGATTCGTATGAAAGGATATACATGGAAGCTTAGAGATATACTTGGAAGATATACTGAAGATATTTTATTTTTTGTAATTATCTTTGTATTCAGTATATATATTGTATAGTTTAGAATAGAGAGTAATCTTTTTGTTTTTCTTCATTCTGTTAGAGAGAAAATCAACCTCAAGGCATAGATCCTAATTCTAGAGAAGTAGAATTCGTATTGGTGAGCCTGTTCATCAATATTGAGGTTGAGTGAGTAATCTTGTAACTTCAAAGCATTCAATACAAGCTTACAGTTTGTTAATTATATCCTGTTTTGATTTCCTGTTTGATTAAGTATCAAAGTGTTATTCCGCAAACTTCTTTGATATTGTTTCTGATAATTAATTCTTGTTGAGAATTCGATCCTGACAAGTGGTATCAGAGCCTAACTCTCTCAGAAACATCTATTCATCATGGAAAATCTTGCAGAATCAAGCAGTACTTTGATCTCAAAGGTTCCAATGCTTAGACCCAATGAGTTCGATATGTGGAAGATCAGAATCAAGCAGTACATACTCCTCACTGACTATTCTATGTGGGACATCATAGAGAATGGTCCTTCTGAAACAGGAAAGATTGGTGCAGATGGAAAGAGAACTCCACCAAAAACTGATGCAGAAAGAAAGATCAGACAGACAGAGATGAAAGCCTTAAGCACCTTGCTCTTGGCTATTCCCAATGAATATCAACATCGGTTCTGTAACTGCACTGATGCAGAGATGCTCTGGAATGCTCTGGAGAAGAGATTCTCTGGTACCAAAAGTACCAAGAGAAATCAGAAAGCCATTCTGAAGCAACAATATGAGAACTTTATGTCAACCAAGAATGAGTCAATGACTCAAACTTTTGACAGGTTCAACAAACTTATTGGTGAACTAGCAACAGTGGGAGTTCAAATTGATCAAGATGATATGAACAGAAAGTTTCTAAGGTCCTTGAGTGATGAATGGACCATGTATACTGTGTCTTTCAGACAAAATGATCAACTGGAAGAAAAGGAACTTGATGATCTGTATAATGATCTAAGAGTTTTTGAATCTGAGGTAGAGGCTAAAAAGAGGCCTTCTGGGTATGTTCACAATGCTGCACTCCTTTCAGCAACAACTGATTCTACTTCCAACCTTGAATCAGTTAGTACTGCCAATGGAACAAATCAAGAGAAAGGCACTGAAACTGTGTTTGAGGCATTTCTGGCAAGTCATGGAAACTCTTCTCTCATTAATGATGACTTGGAACAACTCCATCCAGATGATCTTGAAGAGATGGATATTAAATGGCAGATGGCCATGCACTCCATGAGAGTTAAAAAGTTCATCAAAAGAACTGGGAGGAATAACTTCTCCCAAAGAAGAGAAGATGGAATAGGATTTGACAAATCTAAGGTGGAATGTTACAAATGCCATCAAAAGGGACACTTTGCTAGAGAATGCAGAAGTGGAATGTCTCAGAATAACAACCACCAACAAGCTCAATCTGGAAGCTTCAACAGAAACTCTGCACAAGCCCTTGTCTCTCAACAAGGTATGGGGTTTGATTGGAGTGATCAAGCTGAAGAGGCCATTCAAAATCAAGCTCTAATGGCAGAGGTGTCTGATCTCCCTACAGAGGTAACTTCCAATCTTTGCTCTCAAAATTGCATTAACACTGTTAAAAGGTATAGGGATCACAACCAGAACATGAGTGATGACCTTAAGAGATTGGAAAAAGACATAAAAGATTATGTGAGAATTGTTGAGAGATTTGAAGAGCAGATTAAGGGTTTTCAAGCTAATGAGCTTCAACACTCTTATGACACAAATTACTGGAAGTGGGAGAAGAATGACTTAGAGCTTCAACTGACCAGATCTAAAGAAGAGAGTGAAAAGCTAAGAGGAGAGCTAGCTAAAATTAAACTTGATGTAGAAAAGTTTTCTAATGCTTCCAAAGCAATGGATTCCTTGTTACAAACTCAGATTCATGATAAACTGAGAAGAGGAATAGGGTACAATACCACACCACCACCCTATAACAACAACTACATCCCTCCTAGTTCAGAGCTGTTAGAAACAAAGGATAGGAAGGATCTACCTAAGGGAGCCACTAAGATAGACCCCTTAGATGAAGAAGTTGTCAAGGATAAGGACAATACTGTGAGTGGTGAGATTCCTAAAGAAAACCACATAATCACCAATGAGAGATGTGGAAAGCACTGAATTAAGTCCAAAGAGATAGAAAAGACTGAGGGAAAGAACAAGAAGGTTCACAATAAGCAGACCACTGTTGTGAACCCTATTCCTTGCAATCAATGTGTATGCAATAAAGCTGAGCCCCAAAAACATGATAAACCAAGGGGAAATCAGAGAAACTGGAACAATCATTGGGCACAAAAACAAGGGGTTGATCTAAAAAAGATTAATAGACCAAAACCCTGTTTTATCTGTGGAAAGCTGAACCACATTGCCAAATACTGTTACTTTAATCCAATGAACCAAAAGATAAAGTTTCAAAGACCTACTCAAAAATCCTTTGGTTATAGAAAGAAAGAAAAGAATAATGTGGCTAAGAAAGTTGTTAAATCTAAAAGCCACATGAAGAGACAGAATGTGGAAGATAATGTCAAGATGTGGATTCCAAAATGTACTAAAACTGTTAGTGCTGCTACTTCAAATAGTGCTGCTGCTAGAAGCAATACTGCCAAACCTGTTAGTACTGCTAACTCTGTTAGTACTTCTAAAGATAGTGCTGCAGCTAGTATTAGTGCTGCTAACAGTATTAGTGCTGCTAATCCAATAATCTTGACAAAGTATTCAAATACTAAGTGTTCTGCTTTTAAAAATCTTGTCAAGAAAGAATGCAAGTATTTTGATGAGAAAGGGGTACCCAAGACCACTTTGGCTTGGGTTCCTAATTCATACTAATTGATTTATTTAATGTGCAGGGCAACCAACAGCTCAAGGGAAAGAGCATTTGGCATGTTGATAGTGGTTGCTCTAGGCACATGACAGGCAACATGTCATGCCTTCAGGACTTCAAGCATATCAATGGAGGACATGTTGCATTTGGAGACAATCTTACTGGTGGTAAGATAAGTGGAAAAGGTAATGTCACCAAAGGTAAGATGACATTTGAGGATGTCTACTATGTTGATCAATTAAAGTACAACCTGTTAAGTGTATCACAGGTTTGTGACAAACAACATAGTATATTATTTACTAATACTGAGTGTATGATTCTTGCTCCAGGGTTCAAGGTAGTTGATGAAAGCATGATACTACTTAGAACTCCAAGAAAGGACAATGTTTACTGTCTTGATATGGACAATGTTGATAGTGATTCATCTCTAAATTGTCTTGTTTCAAAAGCTTCTGTAGATGAATCCTCTCTATGGCACAGAAGGATGTGTCACATGAATTTCAAGACTATGAACAATCTTGTTAAAAATAACCTTGTAAGAGGTTTACCTTCAAAAGTCTTTTCATGTGATGATCATTGTGTTGCTTGTCTTAAAGGCAAACAATACAAAACTTCTCATAAGACCAAAGAGTTAAATTCTGTTTATTCTTGTCTCCAGTTACTGCATATGGATCTGTTTGGTCCTACAAATGTTATGAGTATAGGCAAGAAATCTTACTGCTTGGTTATTGTTGATGATTACTCCAGATTTACTTGGGTATATTTTCTAAGAACTAAGGATGAAACTAGTGATCTTATCAAATCCTTTATTCTAAGAATTGAAAACCAAACTAATCAAAGAGTAAAAGTCAATAGATCAGATAATGGAACTGAGTTTAAAAATCATGATCTAAACACCTTTTGTGAAGAAAAAGGTATTGAGAGGCAATTTAGTGCTCCTAGGACTCCTCAACAGAATGGTGTTGCTGAAAGGAGAAATAGAACACTAATAGAGGCTGCTAGATCTCTGTTGGCTGATTCAAAATTGCCAATTACCTTCTGGGCTGAAGCAGTTAATACTGCTTGTTATGTCCAAAACAGAGTTCTAGTGGTCAAGCAAAAGAACAAGACCCCATATGAGCTTTTAAATCAAAGAAAACCTTTTATTGGTTTCTTCAAACCTTTTTGGTGTCCTTGTACAATTCTAAATACCAAATCTCACTTAGGTAAGTTTGATAGCAAAGCAGATGATGGATTTCTTGTTGGATATTCATCTCAGAGTAAGGCCTACAGAGTATTTAACTCTTCTACTAGAATAATTGAAGAAAGTGACAATGTCAAATGCAATGAGAACACACCAAATCCTGTTGGGTCTGGACCTCAGTGGCTATTTGACATTGATTTACTAACTAACTCTTTTGGTTTCAGTAATGAGTATACATGAACAGGTAGTGGAGAATCAGAGATCACACAAGTTCAAGAAAGTATATCTAAATCTATGATTTTTCCCATACCCACAGTAAATTCTGTTGAAGACTGTGAAAAGGAATCATTTACTGAACCAAGTCAGAGTGAAGAAGACACTAGAGATGAGGAGACTCAAGAAAATAATGAAGTAGCATCTGAAAACACTTCAGTTGAGTTGCATGAATCTAATCTTGAGGCTGGACTGAATGAAGAACCTAGTCACAACACCAGAGTTCAAAAGAATCATCCTCCACAATTGATAATAGGAGATATCTCTTCTCCTATGATGACTAGACATCAAAGCAGGCTTCAGGAAATGCAAGATCAACAACATACAGTGCTTTCTTGTTTTCTATCACAGCTTGAGCCTAAAAAGGCACATGATGCTATGAAAGAATCCAGCTGGATAGAAGCAATGCAAGAGGAACTGTTACAGTTCAAGCTACAAGATGTGTGGGATCTAGTAGACCTTCCTAAAGGTCACAGAGCAATTGGCACAAAATGGATTTTCAGAAACAAGAGAGATGAAAGAGGTATTGTCATAAGGAACAAAGCAAGGCTGGTGGCTCAAGGCTATACTCAAGAAGAGGGTATAGATTATGAAGAAGTTTTTGCACCTGTGGCTAGGATAGAAGCAATCAGACTATTCCTAGCCTATGCTTCTTACATGAACTTCAAAGTCTATCAAATGGATGTAAAAAGTGCTTTTCTCTATGGATCAATTGAAGAAGAAGTATATGTCTGTCAACCACCAGGGTTTGAAAACCCAAGCTATCCAGACAGGGTATACAAATTAAAGAAAGCACTTTATGGACTACATCAAGCCCCAAGAGCATGGTATGACACTCTGTCATCCTATCTCTTGGAAAATGACTTTGAAAGAGGAGTCATTGATAAGACTCTATTTATCAAAAGAAAGAAGAAGGATATCTTGCTGGTCCAAATCTATGTTGATGACATTATTTTTGGTTCTACAAGAAACAACATGTGCAAGGAGTTTGAGGATTTAATGCATCAAAGGTTCAAAATGAGTTCCATGGGGGAACTTACTTTCTTCCTTGGACTCCAAGTTCAACAGAAGTCAGATGGCATTTTCATCTGTCAATCCAAGTATGTACAGGATATTCTAACCAAGTTTGGTTTCTCAGAATCAAAACCTGCCAGCACACCTATGGAAACACACAAGCAGATCACAGCAGATCTTGAGGGGGAGGATTTGGATGTGCATCATTATAGATCCATGATTGGCTCTGTCATGTATCTCACAGCATCAAGGCCAGATATAATGTTTCCAGTCTGTGTATGTGCTAGATTTCAAGTTAGGCCAAAGCAATCTCACTTTCAAGCTGTTAAGAGGATATTCAGATATCTCAAAGGGCAACCCAGATTGGGACTTTGGTATCCTCATAACTCACCTTTTGACCTAATAGCATACTCAGACAGTGATCTAGGTGGGGCAAACTTGGACAGAAAATCTACTTCTGGAGGATGTCAGTTTTTGGGTGCTAGACTAGTCTCATGGCAGTGCAAGAAACAAACCACAGTATCCACATCTACAACAGAGGCAGAGTACATAGCAGCTGCAAGTTGCTGTTCTCAAGTCTTATGGATTCAGAATCAAATGTTGGATTATGGGGTAACATTTCTACACACTCCAATCTTTATTGACAACAGCAGTGCTATTAGCATTGTGAATAATCCAGTCAAGCACTCAAAAACAAAGCACATTGAGATCAGGTATCACTTTATAAGAGATTGTAATGAAAAGAAACTTATTCAAGTTGTCAAAGTTCACACTGATAATCAGTTTGCTGATCTATTCACTAAAGCTTTTGATGTGGGTAGATTCACTTTCTTGGTAACAAGTGTGGGAATGATAAACTCTGAATAATCCCCTTCTCAAAAAGTGGTTTTATATCTGTATAGTATTTCTGGAGTTACTAATCTTCTGTTTCAGGATTTGCATAGCAGTACTCAGTGTTTAGCAAGTTTAAAAGGAGTAAGTTAGTTAATACTGCTAGTGGTTAATACTGCTTTCAGTTAATACTGCTAGTGGTTAATACTGCTTTCAGTTAATACTGCTAGTGGTTAATACTGCTTTCAGTTAATACTGCTAGTGGTTAATACTGCTTTCAGTTAATACTGCTAGTGGTTAATACTACTTTCAGTTAATACTGCTAGTGGTTAATACTGCTTTCAGTTAATACTGCTAATGGTTAATACTGCTAGTGGTTAATACTGCTTTCAGTTAATACTGCTAGTAGTTAATACTGCTCTAGGTTAATACTGCTAATATTCCGAATACTATAAATACTCTTTGCCCGCCTAAAAGTTCATAACGACTCTTTGCATACTGTTCTCTTGCGCTCAAAACCTTTTCTCTCTCAAGTTCGAAGATTTCAGGCCAACTTCTCACTAAGATCAATGGCATCCATGACTTTCATCGACGAGCACAACGAGATTGCGATGCTACAAAAGCCAAAGCAAGCTGCAGGATTTCATCAAATTGTGGATTTCCTCAAGACAAGCCACATTGCTCATGCTCTTAGTGTATCCCCTACAATCTATATTGAGCATCAAAGGCAGTTCTGGGCTAATGCAACCATTGTTGTTGAGAATGGTGTGCAGATGATCAAGACAAGAATCTGTGATCAATCACTCACGGTTACTGAAGAGGTTATTCGCATCTGTCTACGTCTAGACGATGCCTCTGGTATAACCTCTATCCCAAATGATGAACTCTTTTCAAACCTTACAAGAATGGGGTATGGAGGCCCATTGGGAGTTTTCAAATTTTCTAAAGCAAAATTCTCACCCCAATGGCGTTTCTTTGTCCATACTCTTATGCATTGTATCTCCAAAAAGACTACTGGATGGAGTGAGTTCAGCAGCACTATTGCTTATGCTTTGGTGTGCTTGGCCACTGCCAGAAAGTATAATTTTTCTAAAATGATTTTCAGTGATCTTGTCTCAAACATGGGAAACAAAAAGAGCTTCTTTATGTATCCCAGGTTTGTTCAAGAAGTTATTACTCATGAATTGACGAATATACCTCAACCTGTTGGGGTATATGTACCTAAACCCCCCAAAGGCAAGGTTTTCTCAAATATGAGAAGATCTGCTTATTACTCATGAATTGACGAATATACCTCAACCTGTTGGGGTATATGTACCTAAACCCCCCAAAGGCAAGGTTTTCTCAAATATGAGAAGATCTGCTGGGGACTCTGAAGGAGTTGACACCCCATTGTTCTCTACAATGATGGTGGTGTCCCAAACCACTGAAGGTATGGCAGCAGGGTCAAGGCCCCCATTAGACCAATCCACTGCTAGCCAAGCCCAACCTTCCCTCTCAAAATCTATTCCCCAGTCCCTTCTTGAAAAACCAACATCTCCCATCACCCAAACTTACAAGAGAAAACAGGTCAAGAAGGCTCCTTCCCTTCTTGTACCATTACCCACTAAAACTATAAGCCCTCTAAGGGAGAATTCTCCCCTAGAGAATATCCAAAGGGAAACCACACGGGTGTCTCCCAACCCAAAGGACGTGCTCTCTGAGGAGGAGGTAGAGCATATGGGTGATGAGGCTGCCACTACTCCTGCTAGTACAGAGGAGGAAAGTGGTAACATTAATAAGACCTCCCCTATGGCAACTTTGAGTGAGCAATCATTTGAAGGTCCCTGGTGCCAAGAAACCACAGGGGTGGATAGTGCCTCTGCAAGGCAGAAGACTTCCACAAATAAAAGATCCAATGATCCTTCAAAGGAGGGTCCCACTTCTGGAGAAGGTGAGGACAGATATACGTACGATGAATTGATGGAAACAATGGGGAACATCAATCAAGATGTTCTCAAACAAGGCAAAGAAATTGAAGAAATGAAGCTAGTAATTCTGTACCAACAAGAACAGATTGCTAAGCTGAAAAGGATGGTGGTTAGTCTGGTACAAAGGAAGAAGAGAAAGCAATTCCAATTAAGGAGAAGGACCACTGAGGATGATGCTCCCAAAAAGGGGGAGATCAACATAGAAGATGCCACAAGAAAGGGGGAGCTTGATGGAGAGAAAGTTAATGTTGAGGGGGAGAAGAAAGCAGAAACAATTACTACTGCTGACATTAATAAAGCAGCAGAAACTGTGAAAGAAGTGTTAACAGATCTTGAGATTGCAGAAACCTTACTAAAAGCCAAGAATGATACTCCCAAGGTCACTTCAAAGACCAAAGGTGTAATCATAAAAGAACAAGGTGAAGTGATCAAGAAAGATAACAGTAAGAAGGCTATGAGCAAAGACAAAGGAAAAGCAAAGATGGTAGAATCTGATCAACCAATCAAAAAGCAAAGGTTGGTTGAATCAGATGAAGCCCTAGCTAAAAAGATGCAGGAGGATATTGAAAAAGAAGAAAGAGTTCAGATGGAAAAGGACAGGGAAATGGCAAAAGCTCTAGCTGCTGAACTGAATGAAGCTTATCAACAGAGTATGGCAACTGAAATTGCACAGAAGAAAGCTGCAAGTATGAAGAAAGCTATGGTTAAAACAGTTGCAAAGAAGAGAAGACCCTCAAAGACATTCCTAGGTACCCAAGAGAGAAACAAGATGATTATATTTCTCAAAGGTGCTGTAGGAGTCAAAAAGGAGATGTTCTCCAAAATGTCTTTTGAGAAGATCAAGGAGCTCTATGATTCAGAGATGTTAAAGCTTCAGGGAAGTGAAACTGCTAGGGTGGAGATGGAGAAGAGAATGAAAGAAAGTAATGACTTTGATTGTCAAAAGCCTTTTCCAGATGAGCAAGAAACACCTCCTAAGAAAGAGTCCACCCTGGGAGAAAGTCTAAGGACTTTAAAGAGAACAAAAATGATGGCAAGGAGAAAGTCAATTAAAAGGCCTAGAGTATCTGAAGAAGAAGCTGATAAGGTTGCTGAAGAAGAAGGGGCACCTGAATTATCTAAACAGTCAGAGCCATCTAACACTGATGATGTAAATTTGTATATGGTAGTGATGGACAAAGTGCCTGAACCAATTTCAGCAGAGCCTGTAGGAGTTAAGCCTCCTGAGGTGATTCTCTGGGATACATTGACAGTGGATAGAAAGGAATACATAAGGCTGAAAAGAAAGGATGAAAAGTATGAAGTGTTTAACACATGGGCTAAAATTGTCAGAACATGCTCTAGATCAGATATTGAAGAGATGTTTGAGATAGGAATGAAGTTGTATGCAGTTATTCTAAAGGCTCCAGGGATTTCAATTACAAAACTGGTAATGGAGTATCTGTGTATGATGTTCAAACCTGAAGAAGTAAAGCACTTGATCAAGGATGTCTTCAAATCAGTAAACAGTTGGACTCTATATGAAATTAGTGGAGTATATATAGTGACTTTCGATTTAAATCACACTGAATACTTCCTAGTGGATAGAGTGTATAATCATAGCAGACTGAAGCTACATGCCATGCTGAAGAAAAAGTTAAGGTGTGTTCCAGATTCAGAAATGGCTAAATACTTGATTCAAAGAACCATCAATCAGAGTTTGGGATTGGATGCAAACACTGGAATTTAGGCCATAATAGAGTTTTGGGAGCATCTTGAAGAAAATTTGAAGAACTTGACTTCTCTTCCTAAAAGTCAAGTTAGGGGGAGATTGTTGGGAACTGAAGAATTCATCAAGTATGATTAATGCTGCTGGTTCAAAGTTACTACTGCTAGAAGACTTAAAGGTTAATACTGCTGAGTGTTACTACTGCTAGTACTATTAATACTGCTAGTCAAAGTTAGTGCTGCTTGAAAAAAGTTAGTACTGCTTAGCTAGTTAGTACTGCTAGTGGTTAGTACTGCTTAGTAGTTAATGCTGCTAGAAGGAAATTAATGCTGCTGAAGATTAATACTGCTTATATGATGAAGATTCGTATGAAAGGATATACATGGAAGCTTAGAGATATACTTGGAAGATATACTGAAGATATTTTATTTTTTGTAATTATCTTTGTATTCAGTATATATATTGTATAGTTTAGAATAGAGAGTAATCTTTTTGTTTTTCTTCATTCTGTTAGAGAGAAAATCAACCTCAAGGCATAGATCCTAATTCTAGAGAAGTAGAATTCGTATTGGTGAGCCTGTTCATCAATATTGAGGTTGAGTGAGTAATCTTGTAACTTCAAAGCATTCAATACAAGCTTACAGTTTGTTAATTATATCCTGTTTTGATTTCCTGTTTGATTAAGTATCAAAGTGTTATTCCGCAAACTTCTTTGATATTGTTTCTGATAATTAATTCTTGTTGAGAATTCGATCCTGACAGCTACAGTTCAAATATTAATTAAAACATTAAAACAAATCTTTATATCTCAAAACATAACCTGCTCTTTTAATCAAACTTTAAAACACTTTATGCTTCGCAGGAATAACTCAATCTACTGGCCATCACTGACCACTTTTTATGCTTCGCAAGCTTACCTTAAGCTACTGACCAGCATTTCCGTCAAAGACGGTATGTCAGTCTCGCACTGCCTTATTTTAGGGACACACTCTAATGGCATAAACGGGCCACACTCCCCCGGTACGAGCAGGCGGGTCACACTTCCCGACTTAGGTCAGACTTCTGACTCAAATGTATGCATACACCTAGTCCTGACTGTATATAAAACAAGTTTATATAAACTGAGCATAAACATGCCAAACTGATTAAATCAACATTTTTCAATAATTCTGCATAACTTTCAATACTATAAATGTGCAGTTTATAAAACCCACATTTATCAAATAACTGCTAAAATCATAAAAGATTTAGTTTGAAAGACTCACCTCTGATTCTTCTTGATTAACTCTGACTTCTACTGATTAACACCACCTACGATGGTATTAAAAACAAAGGTAAGCTAACTGGTGACTAACACCCTTTCTTTCTAAAGACTCATCAAATGAAATCTACTGTTTTAACCCGGTCGAAACCACTCTGATTAAAACCTCTTAGGACCGATTAACAAAATACCGGTCGAACCACTACACCGGTCGAGCAATACCGGTCGAGCACTACCGGTCGAGCACTACCGGTCGAGCAATACCGTTCGAGCACTACCGGTCAACCACAATATACCGGTCGACCTTGGTCCCGGTCGAACTTATATCGGTCAAATACCCTTACCGGGCCTTACAACCTATCGGTCGAAGAGTCGTACCGGTCAACAATCATACCGGTCGACACCTTCTTCCCGGTCGATATTCATACTTAAGTCGGCGACTCCACAGTTCAAACCTAGAAAACTTTAGATCATTGAATCGATCCAATACACGGTTAAAAACTTGAATAACAAGTTTACTTACCGACTAATACATGCAGATAGAAGTATTAAGCTAAAATCATACCTCTATTTGACCAAAAATGATCAATCCTTCAAGATCTCTTTCTCTTTCTCTCTGCTTCTTGCTTTGCTCTCTCTCTTAGTCGGTTTAACTTTCTCACAAATATCAGACTGATATGAAATCAACATCTGATGTTTAGGTTATATAAAACCAAAGTTTCAATTAACCCCCCTTACTTTGGGTCTCGCTTCAATTTTCACCCAACTTCCAAGATTAATAAAAATTTCGGATCCGGATATTACACATGATATTGCCGAAGCCACGCATTGGCCAAACCGAAAGAAGGTACATCATGCACTTTATCAATACCTATTCAAATCATGGTGTATTGCTAGAAAGCGACCAAGACATGGAGTGCTTCCCATTCTAAGGTCCATTTTTATGGGTAATGGTCTTAAAACGGATCCCTGTAGAAGAAGTTATAAACGTTTAAGCGCGACACCCATTTTTGGTCGATTTGGCAAAGGGGGTACCCTTTGTGTTTTCTCGTCCGGACCGACCACGTCGTATTTCCACGAATCTTTACATTGTTCATCTACAATGTAAATGATAAGGTTTTCAAGGAAAATAACTTGCAAAAAACCCACTCTCGTTCAGGATATTGCCGAAGCCACACATTGGCCAAACCGAAAGAACGTACATCATGTAGCTTATCAATAACCACTCAAATCATGGTGTATTGCCAGAAAGAGACTAAGCCATGGCGTACTTCTCATTCTAAGTTTCGTTTTGACGGGTCATGGGATTAAAACGGATCCCCAGAGCAAAAGTTATGGACGTTTTAGCGCGACACCCATTTTTAGTCGATTCGGTAAATGGGGTACCCTTTGTGTTTTCTCGTCCGGACCGACCTTGTCGTATTTCCATGAATCTTTACATTGTTCATCTACAATGTAAATGATAAGGTTTTCAAGGAAAATAACTTGCAAAAAACCCACTATCGTGCAGGATATTGCCGAAGCCACGCATTGACCAAACCGAAAGAACGTACATCATGCAGTTTATCGATACCCACTCAAATCATGGTGTATTGCCAGAAAGAGAACAAGCCATGGTGTGCTTCTCGTTTTAAGGTTCGTTTTGACGGGTCATGGGATCAAAACGGATCCCCGTAGCAAAAGTTATGGACGTTTAAGCACGTCACCCATTTTTAGCCGATTCGGCAAAGGTGGTACCCTTTGTGTTTTCTCGTCCGGACCGACCTCATCGTATTTCCACGAATCTTTACATTTTTCAGCTACAATGTATATGATAAGGTTTTCAGAAAAATAACTTGCAAAAAACCCACTCTCATGCAGGATATTGCCGAAGCCACGCATTGGCCAAACCGAGAGAACGTACATCATGCAGTTTATCGATACCTACTCAAATCATGGTGTATTTCCAGAAAGCGAACAATACATGGACTGATTATCGTTCTAAGGTTCGTTTTGATGGGTCATGTGCTTAAAATGGATCCCCGTAGAAAAAGTTATAGACGTTTAAGCGCGACACCCATTTTTAGTCGATTCGGCAAAGGGGATACCGTTTGTGTTTTCTCGTCCGGACCGACCTCGTCGGAATTCCACGAATCTTTACATTGTTCTTATACAATGTAAATGATAAGGTTTTCAAGGAAAATAACTTGTAAAAAACCCACTCTCGTGCAGGATATTGCCAAAGCCACACATTGGCCAAACCGAAAGAACGTACATCATGCAGTTTATCGATACCCACTCAAATCATGGTGTATTTCGAGAAAGCGATCAAGACATGGCGTGATTCTCGTTCTAATGTCCGTTTTGATGGGAAATGGTCTTAAAACGGATCCCCGTAGCAAAAGTTATGGACGTTAAAGTGCGACATCCATTTTTGGCCGATTCAACAAAGGGGGTACCCTTTGTGTTTTCTCGTCCGGACCGACCTCGTCGTATTTCCATGAATCTTTAAATTGTTCATCTACAATTTAAATGATAAGGTTTTCAAGGAAAATAACTTGCAAAAATCCCACTCTCGTGCAGGATATTTCCGAAGCCATGCATTGGCCAAACCGAAAGAACGTACATCATGCAGTTTATCGATACCCACTCAAATCATGGTGTATTGCCAGAAAGCGACCAACCCATGGCGTTCTTCTCTTTCTAAGGTTTGTTTTGACGGGCCATGGGATTAAAACAGATCCCCGTAGCAAAAGTTATGGACTTTAAGCGCGACACCCATTTTTAGCCGATTCGGCAAAAGGGGTACCCTTTGTGTTTTCTCGTCCGGACCGACCTCGTCGTATTTCCAAGAATATTTACATTGTTCATCTACAATGTAAATGATAAGTTTTTCAAGGAAAATAACTTGCAAAAAACCCACTCTCGTGCAGGATATTGCCAAAGCCACACATTGGCCAAACCGAAAGAACGTACATCATGCAGTTTATCGATACCCACTCAAATCATGGTGTATTTCGAGAAACCGATCAAGACGTGGCGTGATTCTCGTTATAATGTCCGTTTTTATGGGAAATGGTCTTAAAACGGATCCCCGTAGCAAAAGTTATGGACGTTAAAGTGCGACATCCATTTTTGGCCGATTCAGCAAAGGGGGTACCCTTTGTGTTTTCTCGTCCGGACCGACCTCGTCGTATTTCCACGAATCTTTACATTGTTCATCTACAATGTAAATGATAAGGTTTTCAAGGAAAATAACTTGCAAAAAACCCACTCTCGTGCAGGATATTGCCGAAGCCACACATTGGCCAAACCGAAAGAACGTACATTATGCAGTTTATCGACACCCACTCAAATCATGGAGTATTTCTAGAAAGCGACCAATCCATGGTGTGATTCTCGTTTTAAGGTTCGTTTTGACAGGTCACTGAATCAAAACGGATCTCCGTAGCAAAAGTTATAGACGTTTAAGCGCGAAACCCATTTTTAGCCGATTCGGCAAAGGGGGTACCCTTTGTGTTTTCTCGTCCGGACCGACCTCATCGTATTTCCACGAATCTTTACATTGTTCAGCTACAATGTAAATGATAAGGTTTTCAAGGAAAATAACTTGCAAAAAACCCACTCTCGTGCAGTGTTAGTGTATAAAATTGTATCCAAGATTTAATGTTGAAAAGTCAAAATCAATGTAAGTCAAAGTGTGAAAAGTCAAAATAGTCTTTGAGAGTTTGTAAAACTTGTAAGCTTGTGAGAGTTTATCTTAGATATAAATACCTTAAGCCTTGTAATAGTTTAGAAGTGGAGTAGTTCATTGTCAATTGTAATACTTGTGATTAATATACTTGTAACTGTATTCTCTCTCTACTCTCTCTCTAAGATCATAATTGTCATATTAATCTTGAGATTGTGCCTGAATTGTATTGGGATTTTTACACTTTCATTTAGTATCAGAGCGAGACCAAATCATATTCAGATAGTTTGGATCATCGAATTTTGAATTAATTTATGGGAAATCAAGAACACGCAGATCGTATATTTTGAAAATCACTGTTCAATTAAATTTTCATTGGAAAATCGTTTTTGATACAAGATAATGGGTTCATTGTATTCGATTTGTGTTTTAGATTGTTTCTTGTATTGATTGTATCACGAAATTCGAACTAAATTGGATTCAATTTTTTTGAATTTTAGTGAGATTTTGTTTTGAAATGTTCGATACTGTTATGAATTGATACTATGTGTTTTGTTGTTTTTGATCAGAAATTGACATTGGAAATATGTTATATATGTTTAATCGATCAAATCTGTGCAATTTCATGCTTTAATTTCAGGTATTAAACATTTTGGATCGATTTATGAACGACAAAGTCTAGAACTCGCAAGATTCAGAATTCGCGCTAATCAAGTATACACACGCTGAAGTTCACGCAAGTTACAAAGAACGCGCACGATGATGTTTGAGCTTTTGATGTTGATTCACGCAACTCAAGCCTTGCGAGTTCTTGAAATACGCAAAACGTGGTCTGCGAGTTTCATAAACATTCAAATCATTGTCTGCGAGTTTCAGAAACACGCAAAATAAGGCTTGCGAGTTTTATTGATATGCGAGTTTCTACTTAGAGAGTTTCGATATTATAAAAAATTTCTAAGTAAGGAACGCGGAAGGATTTCGACGTACGAGTTTGCATTCCTTTGCGAGTAGCTACTTCGCGCACAACATGTTTAGCGAGTTCTTTTGTTCACGCAAGTAGTGTCCTGCGAGTTCTAGATTCGCGCATAAGGCATTTAGCGAGAAGTCTTATGAACAGTGACTTGAGAGTTTAGTGCTTTGCGAGTTCGTGTGGTCTGCGAGTTCTGGACTTGTATTTTTTTAAATAATTTTTCTAGTGGTGATCTGATTTTGACTTCCAGTCAAATTTTCTGAATTGTTTGGGAACGATCATTCATTCAAGCTCATCTATCTTTCAAAATGCCAACTACAGATGAGAGAGGAAATATTGTACTGTCAGCCAGAGACTGTGCTATATTGTACATGCCTGAGATACCGGCAATTGAAGCTGAAAGGGACAAACTAAAGAATCAGAATTCAGTTTTACTTAAACAAATTCAGGAGTTTAAATTTAAATTATCAAATTATAATAAAACTTTTGAGTGTGCAAAATGTATTAATACTGTTAAATCTGATTTTGCAGGTATCATCAGTGTAAAAGAGAAAGAGAAAATTATTGTTCTAAAAGAGAATACTATTCAGACTTGTGAAAAGGAAATCAAGCTGAAAGAAAGAAAGATTGTGAATCTTAAAAGCCAACTGAAGTCAACTGAACAAAAGTCATCTGAACAACAAGCTGAATCAGATGAGCTTCAACATAAGTTTAAGACTTTTGAAGACAAGATATCTGTTTTGGAGTCACAAAATGCTGATCTGAAGAAAAGTCTCCAAATAGATAAATTTAAAGCTGATTCAGAGAGATCTTCTACTCAACAGCTGTCTGATATTTCAAAGAAAGCTTTATAAGAGAAAAAGGATCTTGAGCTTAGATGTCTTAAACTCTCAAAGCAAGTATCCGAGTTTGAATAGATTATTATAACTGAAAGGGATACTTTTGCCAAAGAGAGAAAAGTTATTGAAGATAAAACTTGTGAATTTCCCAAACAAATCTTCATTTTACAAGACTTACTTGAGAAAGAAAGAACAACTTTTCAAGAAAAGAAGAAGTCTTTTGAGATTGAAAAGAAGAAATCTGAAAAGAGAAATGTTGGGATCTTCAATGAAATTTATGATAAAAACGAGAACTTGGAAAAAGATTTTGAGCAAGAACGTCAAATTTATGAATCTGAAATATCTAAGCTCATATCCACGATATCTGTTCTATCCTCAGACATCCAGAAAGAACAGATGGATAGAACTGATTTGAAACAAAAGTTTGACACACTTTCTAATGAAATAAATAATTTGTCTAAAAAGATTAATGACTTGGAAGCTGCAAATGTCAATTTGTCAGAAAAGATTTCAGCTGATGTGATTAATCAATCACCTGTTGATAACTCAACAGAATCAGTCTGTTCTTTCAAAACAACTTCAAGTTCCATTCATGATAAAAATGTTTTCAAAAACAAAAGTGTCAAATCAAACAATGTAAAATAAATCAGATTCGACCATCTAATCTATTTTATGACAAGTCTGTTGATAGTCCAACAAGCTTTTATGTTAAATCTCTTGGAAAGCAATCTAAGAAAGAACAGATGGTCTGGAGAGTGAAGAGTTCTTCTGATGAAGAGAAGAAGAAAGACAAAGCATCTGCTTCCACATCAAATGCCAAAAAGAACAGTGCACACAAAGGTAAATCTTTTGGTAATTCTGATATGTTTTACTCTACTAATCATTTGATCAGGATTGCTCAAAAGAAGATTTGCTGTTCTTACTGTGGAGCACATGACTTTGTAAGTAATAATTTTTTTAATTACTGGTATGGTTCTTATTATGTCACCCCCACAATAACTGCAACTAACACATCAGGACCCAAATACTAGTGGGTACCAAAAGCTAAATTTGTGTTGCAGGCACCCAAAGTTTAAGGGGGAGCATGAACAATGGTTTTTGAATAAAGCAGTTCAAAACCCGGACTTCAATGTCAAGAACAATGGCTCTTGAATAATTTAGGTCAAGACCCGCACTTCAATGTTAAAGGACTATGACTTCTAAGTAACACAACTTAGGACTTGTTCTTTAATGTTAAAGATAAGGATATTTTGAAAATATCCAGGGGGAGCTTCAATGTATAAAATCATTTTATCATGATTTGAGGGGGAGCTTAAAGGTAACTATCTTCTGATCTTAATCTCTGATTGTTTGAAAGAAGAACAACTTTCAAGCATGAAAAACGTTTTCTTAAATGTTCAAACCACTTATCTATTCTTAAAAAATTTTATGAATCTAGAAGTGTGATTTTAAAGGTTTTTCATCATTGAGTTTTAAAGTTTAACTGACCATGTGTTTCCCAAAATTAATACTTGTGTATTATCTTGTCTATATACTGTCAAGTATTCATACACACAGGTTCAATACTTCATATTGATTTTGTTATTACCATGTATCAAAAGTTTAATCTTTCTATGGTAATACTCCCGATTGTATTCAAAGTTGTTTGAATCAAACATCATTTCTATACTGAAACGTGCTTTCATTGTTAAAATGTCTATATATTGTTCATATAAACAACATTTGTCTTTGATTTCCCGAAATATTATTCTTCATGAATTTTGATCTGATCTTAATCATTGTCAGATTCTCAAAACATTTCTATTCTTTCATGATTATTCATTCGTACAAAGTTTTGAGAAATCTTAAATGCTTAACATGCTCAAAATTTCATTCTTATCTATATGAGCATACATACACTGATAATTGATTTCTTGTGCTTTAATTGTCAAGAAAATCATTGAGATATGCATGTTTTTAGAACAAATACATGGGATTCAGTGTGAGTGCTTAAAAGAACTTCCATGGATTCACGATAACCAGTGTTTCCTACCCCGAAAGTATTCCTTGAGTGATTGAGGGGAGAGGGGTCAAAAGATTTGAGTGTTGGTGTGTGAAGAGGTAAAATGTAAATGAGAGATTGGTTAGAAGTGAGATTAAATGTTTAAAAGAAAGAGGGTGAGAGATCAGAGTAAAAGAATATCAGACTCTGCACCAAACTTCTTTCTGAGCCGGGCAGCCGCATAATCTGTTGTTTCACAATTCTTCGTGAACAACATTGAAAAAGGCATTTAGCCCATGCCATCTCTTGCATACAACCCCACCAGCTACTCATTCTTTTCTTAAAAAGAGAATGTTTCACATTTTCTAGGGAAGCAACAGATAATCTATTAGTTCTTTACTTGGAAGATACTGATATTGAACAAGAAGGAAAGTTGCCCCACCTTCGACCCTTCATCATGCACATTGAGTCTATGTATAATCCTTGCTGTCTCAATGGTTTACATACTTTGAGCTTTATGAAACACAATCATTGTGCTTAATTCTTTCATACACAAGCACGAGCATACAGAAAATCCGTTTTTCTGTCAGAACATTCATAGAAAATACCTTGTGTTTTTCACTGATTGAATGGAAGTCCTGGGGAGTCAACATCAAACCAACTCCTTAAATTGTACATTCGTTGTACACAGTAACTTTGTGTTACTGACAGCCATTCCTAACTGTTTCATGTGTTGATTCAGGGTTACAACTCATAATTTGTCTGAATTTGAAAAGATTCAGATAAATACAATCATGAATTGACGACTCTTTATCAGATCAATTGGAGGAGAATGTTCATATCATGAAGACTGTTCTACATTGTTTAAAAAGGGGAAGAAGTTTCAAAGACCAAGCTGAAATTAAAATGAGTTTTGATGATTTTGATTCTCACAATTCATCAAAAAGGGGGAGAAATTTACAGAGTTCAATTTCAAAGTCATGAAGAAAGTACAAAGTGAAAAGATTTGTGGAGAAATTTCATAAAGTTCAAGTCTGATGAAAAGAAATCATTCCGAGATGATTCAAACTGATGATTCGAGAAAGTTTTTTTTTTTTTTTTTTTTTTTTTTTTTTTTCTGAAGTCGATCCAGAGATCAGAGATGAAGATATGATATCAAAGATTCTTCAAAAGTTCAAAGATGAAGATTTCAAAGAAGTTTCAAAGTTTTTAAAATGTTTGTTCAAGTCTTGATGACTATTCAAAGCGACGTGTATGACTTTTCAAGATTCTTCAAAACTTCAGAGATTAATGACTGTTAGAGTTGCAAAGGACAAAGACGTCAGAGTCAAAGATTGAAAAATCAAGCACTGAAGATGATTTTCAAAATTTTTTAAATCTTGAATACAAAGGGGGAGAATGTTAGTGTATAAAATTGTATCCAAGATTTAATGTTGAAAAGTCAAAGTCAATGTAAGTCAAAGTGTGAAAAGTCAAAATAGTCTTTGAGAGTTTGTAAAGCTTGTGAGAGTTTATCTTAGATATAAATACCTTAGTCCTTGTAATAGTTTAGAAGTGGAGTAGTTCATTGTCAGTTGTAATACTTGTGATTAATATACTTGTAACTGTTTTCTCTCTCTACTCTCTCTCTAAGATCATAATTGTCATATTAATCTTGAGATTGTGCCTGAATTGTATTGGGATTTTTACACTTTCATTTGGTATCAGAGCGAGACCAAATCATATTCAGATAGTTTGGATCATCGAATTTTGAATTAATTTATGGAAAATCAAGAACACGCAGATCGTATATTTTGAAAATCACTGTTCAATTAAATTTTCATTGGAAAATCGTTTTTGATACAAGATAATGGGTTCATTGTATTCGATTTGTGTTTTAGATTGTTTCTTGTATTGATTGTATCACGAAATTCGAACTAAATTGGATTCAATTTTTTTGAATTTTAGTGAGATTTTGTTTTGAAATGTTCGATACTGTTATGAATTGATACTATGTGTTTTGTTGTTTTTGATCAGAAATTGACATTGGAAATGTGTTCTATATGTTTAATCGATCAAATCTGTGCAATTTCATGCTTTAATTTCAGGTATTAAACATTTTGGATCGATTTTTGAATGACAAAGTCAAGAACACGCAAGATTCAGAATTCGCGCTAATCAAGAACGCGCACGCTGAAGTTCACGCAAGTTACAAAGAACGCGCACGATGATGTTTGAGTTTTTGATGTTGATTCACGCAACTCAAGCCTTGCGAGTTCTTGAAACATGCAAAACGTGGTCTGCGAGTTTCATAAGCACGCAAATCATTGTCTGCGAGTTTCAGAAACACGCAAAATAAGGCTTGCGAGTTTTCTTGATATGCGAGTTTCTACTTAGCGAGTTTCGATATTATAAAAAATTTCTAAGTAAGGAACGCGCAAGGATTTCGACGTGCGAGTTTGCATTCCTTTGTGAGTAGCTACTTCATGCACAACATGTTTAGCGAGTTCTTTAGTTCACGCAAGTAGTGTCCTGCGAGTTCTAGATTCGCGCATAAGGCATTTAGCGAGAAGTCTTATGAACAGTGACTTGAGAGTTTAGTGCTTTGCGAGTTCGTGTGGTCTGCGAGTTCTGGACTTGTATTTTTTTAAATAATTTTTCTAGTGGTGATCTGATTTTGACTTCCAGTCAAATTTTCTGAATTGTTTGGGAACGATCATTCATTCAAGCTCATCTATCTTTCAAAATGCCAACTACAGATGAGAGAGGAAATATTGTACTGTCAGCCAGAGACTGTGCTATATTGTACATGCCTGAGATACCGGCAATTGAAGCTGAAAGGGACAAACTAAAGAATCAGAATTCAGTTTTACTTAAACAAATTCAGGAGTTTAAATCTAAATTGTCAAATTATAATAAAACTTCTGAGTGTGCAAAATGTATTAATACTGTTAAATCTGATTTTGCAGGTATCATCAGTGCAAAAGAGAAAGAGATAAAAGAGAAAGAGAAAATTATTGTTCTAAAAGAGAATACTATTCAGACTTGTGAAAAGGAAATCAAGCTGAAAGAAAGAAAGATTGTGAATCTTTAAAGCCAACTGAAGTCAACTGAACAAAAGTCATCTGAACAACAAGCTGAATCAGTTGAGCTTCAACAGAAGTTTAAGGCTTTTGAAGACAAGATATATGTTTTGGAGTCACAAAATGCTAATCTGAAGAAAAGTCTCAAAATAGACAAAGTTAAAGCTGATTCAGAGAGATCTTCTACTCAACAGCTGTCTGATATTTCAAAGAAAGCTTTATAAGAGAAAAAGGATTTTGAGCTTAGATGTCTTAAACTCTCAAAGCAAGTATCCGAGTTTGAAAAGATTATTATAACTGAAAGGGATACTTTTGCCAAAGAGAGAAAAGTTCTTGAAGAATAAACTTCTGAATTTCCCAAACAAATCTCCATTTTACAAGACTTACTTGAGAAAGAAAGAACAACTTTTCAAGAAAAGAAGAAGTCTTTTGAGATTGGAAAGAAGAAATCTAAAAAGAGAAATGTTGGGATCTTCAATGAAATTTCAAATTATGGTGTATTGCTAGAAAGCGACCAAGACATGGAGTGCTTCTCATTCTAAGGTCCGTTTTGATGGGTAATGGTCTTAAAACGGATCCCCATAGAAGAAGTTATAGACGTTTAAGCGCGACACCCATTTTTGGTCGATTCGACAAAGGGGTACCCTTTGTGTTTTCTCGTCCAGACCGACCTCGTCGTATTTCCACGAAACTTTCCATTGTTCTTATACAATGTAAATGATAAGGTTTTGAGGGGAAATAACTTGAAAAAAACCCACTCTCGTGCAGGATATTGCCGAAGCCACGCATTGGCCAAACCGAAAGAACGTACATCATCCTATTTATCGATACCTACTCAAATCATGGTGTATTGCCAGAAAGCGACCAAGCCATGGAGTGCTTCTCGTTCTAAGGTTCATTTTGACGGGTCATGGCTTAAAATGGATCCTCGTAGCAGAAGTTTTGGACGTTTAAGCGCGAAACCCATTTTTGCCCGATTCAGCAAATGGGGTACCCTTTGTGTTTTCTCGTCCGGATCAACCTCGTCGGATTTCCACGAATCTTTACATTGTTCATCTACAATGTAAATGATAAGATTTTCAAGGGATATAACTTGCAAAAAACCCACTCTCGTGCAGTATATTGCCGAAGCCAAGCATTGGCTAAACCGAAAGAAGGTACATCATCCAGTTTATCAATACCCAGTCAAATCATGGTGTATTGCCAGAAAGCGACCAAGACATGGTGTGATTCTCATTCTAAGGTCTGTTTTGATGGGTAATGGGCTTAAAATAGATCCATGTGGCAGAAGTTATGGACGTTTAAGCGTGACACCCATTTTTGGTCGATTCGGCAAAGGGGGTACCCTTTGTGTTTTCTCGTCCGGACCGACCTCGTCGTATTTCCACGAATCTTTAGATTATTCATCTACAATTTAAATGATAAGGTTTTCAAGGAAAATAATTTGCAAAAATCCCACTCTCGTGCAGGATATTTCCGAAGCCATGCATTGGACAAACCGAAAGAACGTACATCATGCAGTTTATCGATACCCACTCAAATCATGGTGTATTGCCAGAAAGCGACCAAGCCATGGCGTTCTTCTCATTATAAGGTTTGTTTTGACGGGCCATGGGATTAAAACATATCCCCGTAGCAAAAGTTATGGACGTTTAAGCGCGACACCCATTTTTAGCCGATTCGGCAAAGGGGGTACCCTTTGTGTTTTCTCGTCCGGATCGACCTCGTCGTATTTCCACGAATCTTTACATTGTTCATCTACAATGTAAATGATAAGGTTTTCAAGGAAAATAACTTGCAAAAAACCCACTCTCGTGCAGGATATTGCCGAAGCCACGCATTGGCCAAACCGAAAGAACGTACATCATGTAGTTTATCGATAACCACTCAAATCACGGTGTATTGCAGAAAGCGACCAAACCATGTCGTGCTTCTCATTCCAAGGTTCGTTTTGACGGGTCATGGGATTAAAACGGATCCCCGTAGCAAAAGTTATGGACGTTTTAGCGCGACACCGATTTTTAGCCGATTCGTCAAATGGGGTACCCTTTGTGTTTTCTCGTCCGGACCGACCTCGTCGTATTTCCACGAATATTTACATTGTTCAGCTACAATGTAAATGATAAGTTTTTCAAGGAAAATAACTTGCAAAAAACCCACTCTCATGTAGGATATTGCCGAAGCCACGCATTAGCCAAACCGAAAAAACGTACATCATGCAGTTTATCGATACCCACTCAAATCATGGTGTAATGCCAAAAAGTGACCAAGACATGGAGTGACTCTCATTCTAATTTTCATTTTGACAGGTCATGGGCTTAAAACGGATCCCTGTAGCAAAAGTTATAGACGTTTAAGCGTGACACCCATTTTTGGTCGATTCGGCAAAGGGGGGGTACCCTTTGTGTTTTCTCGTCCGGACCGACCTCGTCGGATTTTCACGAATCTTTACATTGTTCTTATACAATGTAAATGTAGATCCCAGTACAGTGCAATCAGTAACAAATAATATCAAAGATGAACAAGATTTAAGCTCCAACTACTAGTCATATGATTAATATGCAATCAAAGGGTTTAGGTTTACAGAAAGGATTTCTGATCAGAGAGAGTAAACCTATTGACTAGTAATCTGAAATTATGAAACTGAAACTTCTAAATCTTTCTAATGAATTGTCTAACCCTAATTATGAGATAAATATGCCTTTATATACTTAGGCTTACAATCATAATGGGCTTAATGGGCTAGGGCCCTTCTAACAAAACAACTATTAATTAATTACAGATCAAACCCTTATAAATACTTTTTTCCACTTTTAACACACAGGACTTTCAGTCCTAACAATCTCCCCCTAAAGTTGAATAAAGCATTTAACAACTTTGAAAAACTTCAGGCCTTGATCTTCTTTCCCTCTTGAATCTTTGAAGAACTTTGGTACTGCTGATGTGAATCTGTACATGGTAGTGATGGACAAAGTGCCTGAGCCTATATCAGCTGAACCTGTTGGTGTTAAGCCTCCAGAGTTCATTTACTAGGATACACTGAAATTTGATGGAACAGAGTATATCAGGCTCAAGAGGAAATATGAGAAGTATGAAGTATATCAGACTTGGGCCAAGATTGTCAGAACATGTTCCAGATCTGATCTAGAGGATATGTTTGAAGTAGGAATGAAATTGTATGCTGATCAACTAAAAGCTCCAGGAATACCAATCACAAAACTTGTGATGGAGTATCTATGTATGTTGTTCAAGCCAGAAGAAGTGAAGGATATTATCAGAAATGTGTTTCAAAAAGTTAACAACTGGACTCTATATGAAACTAGGGGAGTATATGCACTGACTATGGATACAAATCACATAGAATACTTCCTAGTGGATAGAGTTTACAACCACAGCAGATTAAAGCTGCATGCTATGTTAAAGAAAAAGCTTGGTTGTGCACCAGATTCAGAGATGGCAAGGTATTTGATCCAAAGAACAATTAATCAAAGTTTGGGGTTGAATGCTGATACAGGGATATGAATAATGGAGTTTTGGGAGCATCTGAAGAACTTGACTTCTCTTCCTAAAAGTCAAGTTAGGGGGAGATTGTTGGGAATTCAGAATTTGCACAAGTATGGTTAATGCTGCTAGCACAACATGGTTAGTACTTCTGAGACAGATTAATACTGCTAAACAAGATTAATACTGCTTGATGAAGTTACTACTGCTGAGCATAGTTAGTACCGCTAGTAGTTAGTACTGCTAAGGGTTACTACTGCCAACTTCATTAATACTGCTGAACATGGTTAATGCTTCTGAACATGGTTAGTACTGCTTATGAGATGAAGACTTCGTATGGTAATAAAGACAGCTGTATTGACTGAAGATAATCATGGAAAGTTTTGGAGATAACTTTGGAAGATTATACTGAAGATCTTTTATATTTTGTAATTATCTTTTATCTTTAGTATATGTATAGACTTAGTCAGAATAGTTTAGAATTAATTTTTGATTCTGAGTTTTTGCTTTCATAGAGAGAATCAACCTCAAGGTTTAGAACCCTAGTTCTAGAGAAGTAGAATTCTTATTGGTGAGCCTGTTCATCAATATTGAGGTTGTGTGTGAAATCTTGTAGCTTTAAATCATTCAATAAAGTTTACAATTTGTGATTTCTGATTCACTGTTTCATTGATATTTGAATATTAAAGTGTTATTCCGCAAACTCCTTTAATATTGTTTCTGAGTGTTTATTCTTGTTAAGAATTGAGATCCCGACACCAGCTATGAGAGCCACAGAGTCCTTCAGATTTTTGGACTCATTGTTGATAGTTGTCATCTCTTCTTCATGCTGAGCAAGAGTAGAAAAAATATCGGTGACGTTCTATAGAGCCATGTTCTTTGACATCTTAAGATTGATGGCAAAGTTCTTCCATTCAGGATTCAGGTTCTTGATGAACTTATAGTTTATCTCTGAAGCAGATTTATAGATATTGTTCCTCCTCAGGTCATTCAGAATGATGTTGTATCTGTTGTAGGTATCAAGCAGTGTCTCTCCTTCCCTTGCATGAAATCCCTCATAGGCATTAATGCACAGATTTTGCTTGGACTGAATTGAAGCTTCACTTCCCTCAAATTGTCTTGCTAGTTCATCCCAGACTTCTTTAGCTGAATTTCGACTATCTACCCGATTGTAGATGTCATTTGGGATGGCCATCGTCAGATAAATGATAGCCTCTTCATCTATCTTGTACAAATCCTTTTCCTTATCGGTGAAGTATTGATATGGTTTGGGAACATATCAGTCAGGGATTTCCGGAGAGGTTTCAGTTGCAGCTCTACCAGGAACTGTGATCATTGGATTTACTGGACCAGTAGTGATTGATTCCATATAATCTCTGTTTTTGTGATTCAGAAACTGAATCATTCTTTTCTTCCATTGCTGATACTCATTAGCCAAGAGAACAGGAGGTTTGGACTGAGAGCCCATGGAGAGAAGTTGGTTCGACATCTTTAGCTGTATGGTTAGAAAACAAACTAATCTGTACCAAGAGAATCAGCTAATAAGATCTTTTGAATCAAGAATTGGATAACAACTACACTTAAAAATTTCAGAATTTTTTTTCCAAAACTCTCAAGTGCAGATTCCGCAAACAGTAGAAATCACAAAGAAATTCGCAAACAATTGAAAAAACTTCAAGATTCGCAAGTACAAAGAATTAGAATTCGCAGATCAAAGAATTAAGAAACCTAGAATTCACAAAAACACAGTCTGCGAAACTTAGAAATTCGCAACCAATAGTCTGCGAAACCTTAACAATTCGCAAGACAGTACCCAACGAATCTTGTCCTTAGAGAAATTCAGAAAATTGGTTTTCACAAATTGAATTCGCAGTATATTGATTAGCGAGTGTTAGACTTAAGATCACCCAACTTTCGCAAATCAATGAATTCGTAAACAAGAAAACTTTCGTAATCAAGGATTCGTAGACTATATATTCACGAATCCTGAACTTAGAAAAAAATTGAGCTTTTTGTTAGATCTGTTTTTTATAGTAATCATTGTATTTATTTCCTAGTCTAGACTGTTCTTAATGATGTAATCTGTTTTGTTAAGGCTAGGGGTATTTAAGTCCCCTTAGGCCTTTGTTCTTGTATCTTTGGAACTCATTTTGAATATTATATTATATTTTGGAGCGTATTGACTTTCTCTCTCTAAAGATTTAGAGATTCTTGGACTTTCAATTGGTATTAGAGCATACTAGATCTTGAGAGATCAGAGAGAATTCGTTATTGATACTGAATTTGTGGATTAAAGCAAGAAATTCGATCGATTTTCTTGAAATTTTCATGAAAATCTCATTTTTTGCTTTTTCATCAAATTCGGTTTGGTTAGTGGTTCAATTTGTTTGAATTTTGATTGTCTGAATTCGTTTTTGATAAGAGATCATTTTTTATTCACAACATTTTTCAAAATAATCATGTTTTGAAATCTGATTTTGTGAAATTGTATTTTTCTGAAAAACGTATTTTCACGTTCTGTTGATTTTTGAAAATATCAATTTGTGGTGTTTAATCGTTTCTGTTAATTGGAATGTGTTAGAATTGTGTTTTCGGTCAATATTGTGGATATTTGTTCATTTGATTTCATGGATATAATTGTTGTTGTGGAAATTTTCTTGATTTTTTGAACTTTGCGCGAGATCTAAATGTTAGATCTGATTTTATAGTAATCATTGTATTTATTTTACTGCTTTCAGTAGTGTTATCTGTTTTTGTTAGTGCCTTGGGGTATTTAAGTCCCCTTGGCTTGTTTGTTTTGTAAGGAACCATACACTGTTTTGAATACAATAAACTGTTACATTGAAGCATACTTTCTCTTTCTAGATTCTCTCTCTACGATCTTGTGATCTTGGTTCATCAATTGGTATCAGAGCCTCCAAGATCTTGAGAGGATTGAGATTAGTGTATAATTGTTTCTGATTTGGTTGGTTAATTCGAAAATTTGATTGATTTTTGTTGTTTTTTCAAGAAAAATCTCGTTTTCTGAATTTTCACCAAATTCAGTCTGTTTTGTGATCGAATTGCATTGATTTTGATGATTTTAGATGCGTTTTAGTTAGTCGATCTATTTTGTTTCTTGTTGATTTGCATAAAAACATGATTTGATGTTTCAATTTTGAGTTTGAATACATTCTGAAAAAGTCGAGTCTGTTGTTCTGTTTGTTTTGAATTTTGAGTTTCAGAGTGTTTTGATCGAAATTATCAATTGAAATGTATTAAAAACATGTTTTCGATCAATTGTGTGCAAGGTGTTTAGGTTTAATTTCATTGTTATGATCGATTTAGCAGATTTATAGTCGAGTGTTAGAATGCGGGTCATTCATCCTGATATGCGTGTCATTCATATATGTTGTGTCATTCATATATGTTGTGCGTGTCATTCATACTAGTTTGCATATTACAAGTTTTTGAAGTATGCGGGTTATTCAAAATTTATGCGGGTTATTCATCTTATTAATGTGCATGTTGTTCATAAAAATCGTGTGTAACTAATTTTTGAGTGTTAGTGTTTTTCTCAGGTTATTCTCTTTTGGAAACACATTTCTTCAAGTGCGTGTCTGCCTTAACACTCATTTCTTCAAGTGCGTGTCTGCCTTAACACACATTTCTTCAAGTGCGTGTCTGCCTTAACACGCATTTCTTCAAGTGCGTGTCTTCCTTCACACACATTTCTTCAAAGTACGGTTCACTCTGAACACGCACAACTTCAAGTGCGTGCCCCTCAGGATACGCATTTATCTTGGAAGCGCATTTCTCTCAACACTCATTTCTCTCAACACGCATTTCTTGGTTGTGCGTATCATCTAGGACCCGAACAGTTTTTATCTCTGAACACGCATTTCTTGGGTTGTGCGGGTCTTCAAGACTTAGTCATTTTTCTTCAAAATGTCTCTTCAAGCTCAACTGTACAAGAATGATCTCATGATGTCGTTGGGGTCTGATACTCGACCACCTGTGCTGATAAATGAGAACGAATTTGAACAATGGCAGGATCGGTTTATTAATTTCATCGAAAGGCAATCTAATGGGGAAAATATGATGAAAGCTTTGACTGAAGGTCCCATGGTCAAACCAAGGAAAGTGATACCAGCTGTTGGAAACACTCCAGCTACTAATGTAGAAAAAGAACTGATAGAATATGAGGCTGATGAACTTCTGAGATACCAAGCTGACAATCAGGCCAAGTCGAATTTGATTCTTGCTCTACCAAATTCCATCTATAACAGAATCGATTGTTTCAAACACAATCCTATGCTGATGTGGACACAACTGGAGAAAATCATGCTTGGTACTGCTATGTCTACCCAGCTTCGTCAGACAAGGTACATGAACAATTTTGAAGAGTTCAAAGCAAAGGATGGGGAAAGTCTGAAAAGTGTCTTCGACAGGTTCTGGACTGTTATTAATGATCTGTATAAGATCAAGGTAATAAAGAATGAGCTGGAGATAAACCTGAAGTTTCTTAATGCACTCAAACCTGAATGGGAAAAATCCTGTCATCGAATGAGGAATGATCCCAGAATTTCCAAAATGCCCATTCAGGAAATGTTTGAAATTCTGATGTCTGATGAAGCCATGGTAATGAAAAAGAAAGATAAGCTGGATAAGCAGAAGCCAATGACTGTGGATCCAATCGCTCTTTTAGCTAGCCAAATGGCTGAGCAAGCCTTGACTGAGTCTACTTACGATGGGTCAACAGATGACGATGGCGAAGCATTGGAAAAAGCCATGATTCTTCTAAGTCAGCACTATCAAAAGAAATATCAGAAACGGTCAGGCTCAAACAATCTTCGTTTCTCTTCTGGTTCAAAGAAGGTAGAACCCGGTTCTACATCAAAGCCTTTCTTTCCCAAATATGAGCCTGGTACAGCAGCTGAACCAAAGAAAGAAGACAAAAAGGCTGTGACTTGCTACAACTGTGGCAAACCCGGGCATATTTCAAAGGAATGCAGAACGAAGATTGTGAAAGATGTGGATTTCTATAAGAAGAAATTAGCTTTGGCTGAGAAGAAAGCAAGTGGAACAATTTTGTTGGCTGAAGAGGAATATTGGTTGGACCACTCAGATAACGAAGCTGACAATGTTGAGACTGCTGATATGTGCTTTATTGGAGACGACAACAGTGATGATGAGGATGAGGAGACTTCAACTGATGAATCTGAGGTATCATCTGAGTTTGATTTTAATTTTATTTCTTCACAAATGAATGTCATCACAAATGCTTTACATGATTTTCGTTCAAAGCTTATATCCGAAAAACGCGAAAATCAAGAAAAGTCTGTTCAAATTGAAAAGTTGAAGATTTCTCTGAGAGATGAAAAAGCTATTTTAAAATTTACAAAAGAGAAATTTCAAGAAAGAATAGAAGAGTTAGAAATTGAAAAACAGACTTCTCATGATTCTTTGTCTGTTCTATCAATTTTAAATCAAGAGTTTTCGGATAAAATATTTGAATTAGAAGAAAAGTTATATAAACAAAATCAAACTGAACAAACAATTCATATGCATAAACCAAGGAGCTATGAGTCGTTAAAAGAAAATTGGGGTCTTGGATTTAAAAATCCTCAATTTTTAAAGAAAGCTAATACTGAGATTCCCAATTTTTATGATTACAACTGTCTTGGACTTTCAAAATATGGTTCTCAATACAAACCTTTTTGGACAAGTGCTAAAGAGACCACTATTGAGGAAGATAAGATGGAAGTTCCTTTTGTTTACACTCAAGAAAATGCAAAATATTTTCCTGAAAAAATAAAGAAGAAAAGACAAAAGTTAAACATTGTTTCTTCTACTAAATCTTCTAGATCAAATGATTTCTTTGATTTAAATGAA
This sequence comes from Arctium minus, assembly GCA_954870635.1. Lineage (NCBI taxonomy): Eukaryota > Viridiplantae > Streptophyta > Magnoliopsida > Asterales > Asteraceae > Arctium > Arctium minus. The sequence goes on along the minus strand of OX941089.1, from coordinate 46,286 downwards.
GCTAATCCAAATAAGGACAAAATATCCCTAGTATCTTATGATACTAAGAGATATATACCTCCTTTAGTCTTAGAATGTCAAATCTTTGATCTAGAAGAACAATTGGAAGAACAAGAGATTTTGAGAAAAATTGAAAACGATGTCATTTTTTCTTTTATGACATCGATTTTTAAAGAAAATAGTTCTAGTATTATCAAATCTTCCATCAACTTGTGTTCATCTGATGTTTCTTGCTCCGAGGTTTATTCAAATAATCTAACTGATCAGTTTGATTTCATTGATAAAACTTCTTCTAAATCAAATATTTTATCTATAATTGTTGATGACACTTTTACGCTAAATGATCATTTCTATAAAACAAAGCGTAAAAGAAGAAGGTCAAAGAAGAAAAAGAAGAAAGAGTTTGATATTTCTGAAAATTCTAATTTTTCTGATTCATCTATTTCAGATAGGCCTTTGAAGAAGTCTGTGAAGTGTGTTTGGCAAAAGAAACAGAGATCTGAAGAAATTGTTTCTGTAGAGAATAAATGTGTAGATTTTCTTTGTAAACAAGACTCATTTGCATTTTGTAATAAATCTACAAAATATTCTGTTGAGCAAATGTTTCAAATTTCAAAGAATATCTCATATTGTCTCTCTAGTTCTGATTCTGATGATTGTGTTTCTTCTTTAATATGTGATGATGTTCGTGCTTTATTTGATCAATCTCAGATGTTATGGAAAATAATTTTTTGAAAAAGAAAAAGGAAAGGAATAACAAGAAGGGACCCATATTTATATGGGTACCTAAATCTCAGTAATTTTTGATTGTGCAGCTAAATCAATTATGGTATCTGGATTCGGGGTGTTTCAAACACATGACTGGCAACAAATCTCTTCTTTCAAATTTTAAAGAAAAATGTTGCGGTCGTGTCAAATTTGGAAACTGCGAGACGGCTCCCATTCTTGGTTATGGTGATCTTGTTCAAGGTAACATAACTGTCAAAAGAGTAAGCTATGTCGAAGGATTAAGTCACAATCTATTCAGCATCGGAAAGTTCTGTGATAAAGATCTTGAAGTTAGTTTCAAGTCTAAAAGAGTTGCTGTAAAGAATAATAGTGGCATGGATTTACTTGTTGGAAAGAGAAGATCAAATCTTTATACCATTAATCTTTCCGAAGTAAAGGTTCCATCAGATATTTGTCTTATATCAAAAGCCTCTATTCATGAAAGTTGGGTGTGGCACCGTCGTCTAGCTCATCTCAATTTCAAATATATGGATCGCTTGGTTAAGAATGATTCCGTGAGAGGTCTTCCAATCCTCCGTTTCCAGAAAGACCATCTCTGTCAGGACTGCGAGAAAGGAAAGATGAAGAAAGCTTCTCATAAGCCAAAGCCTGAACATTGCACGACGGACATTCTAGATCTAATTCATGTTGATTTGTGCGGACCAATGAAGACAAAGAGTATTGGGAAGAAGAAATATGTTTTGGTTGTTGTTGATGACTACTCCAGATACACATGGGTGAAATTTCTCAAATCTAAAGATGAGACACCTGAAATTCTCATCAACCTCATCAAAACCATTCAGACAAATAAGCAAAAGCATGTCAAAGTTGTAAGATCAGATAATGGCACAGAATTCAAGAATTCAACTCTTCAAGCATTCTATGATGATCAGGGTATACAACAACAGTTTTCTGCTGCAAGAACACCGCAACAGAATGGAGTTGTTGAAAGAAGAAACAGAACGCTTGTGGAAGCTGCTAGATCTATGCTTGCTTATTTAGGTCTTCCTTTGTCTCACTGGGCCGAAGCCATATCAACTGCCTGTCATACTCAAAACAGATCAATTCTACACCGCAGGTTCAACAAGACTCCATATGAATTGATGAATGGTATCAAACCCAACATCAAATATTTCAAGTCTTTCGGGTGTAAATGCTATGTTTTGAATGACAGAGATATTCTGAACAAATTTAGTCCAAAGGCAGATGAAGGTGTTTTTCTGGGCTATTCTTCTAACTCTGCTGCTTACAGAGTCTTTCTTCTCTCTGCAAGAAAAGTGATAGAGTCAGTGAATGTCAAATTTGATGAAGCTGCCGATTTGGCTTCTGGTCAAAACAGTTCAGAACCCGCTTTTATTGGAAACTCAGCTTCTGAACAAATTAGTTCAGAACCTGCATTTCAGTCGACAAATCAGGATATTTCTACTTCTCTGTCTAATTTTTCTGATCTTGATTTTCTGTTTGAAATTTTTTATGATGATGTTCCAAAACCAAACACTGATAATGTGTCAAATGTTTTGAATCAGGAATCTGTGAGTGCATCAAATCCTAATTCCGCTGCATCAACTTCTGAAATTGATGCTTCTTCAGTACCTAATGAGATTCAAGACATACCTTCTGAATATCATCCTGATCAAGTTATTCATGAACCAGAAATTGCTGAAAATGTTCATGAGGAGTCTGTAGAAGATGAAGTTGTTCCAGAAGAAAGTGTTCAACAAGAAGTACAAGCTACTTCTGGTCAACAAGAGTCTGAATCTGATGTTATGGAAACTCTTCCTCCTCCAGTTGAAATCATATCTGTCTCATCTTCTGATATTATTCCATCTGAAGATCCTCCTCAACAAATAGAAGTGGTTCAAGAAGTTATTGATCCTCTCCCTCATTCAACAAAATGGACAAGATCTCATCCAATCCATCAAATTATTGGAGATCCTCAAGCAAGTGTTTCTACTCGCTCTAGAACAGTTTCTTCCAACGAATGTTTGTACACTTGCTTTCTAAGCAAGATTGAACCTACCAAAGTTTCTGAAGCGTTGGAAGATCCAGACTGGATTTTAGCAATGCAAGAGGAGCTCAATCAGTTTGACGTGCTCAAAGTGTGGAGACTTGTACCACGGCCAAAAAGTAAAAGCATCATTGGTACAAAGTGGATATTCAAGAATAAAAAGGACAAAGATGGTATCGTCGTTCGGAACAAAGCAAGGTTAGTAGCCAAAGGATATCGACAAGAAGAAGGTATTGACTATGATGAAACATTTGCACCTGTCGCCAGATTGGAAGCTATTCGGATGTTTCTGGCCTTCGCTGCTTATCGCAACTTCACTGTATATCAAATGGATGTCAATACAGCATTTCTCAATGTCAAATTGAAAGAAGAAGTATATGTATCTCAGCCAGAGGGATTTGTTGACAAAGATCGTCCGGATTTTGTTTATTTTCTTGATAAAGCTTTGTATGGTCTGAAACAAGCTCCTCGGGCATGGTATGACGAGTTGTCAGCTTTCTTGGTCAAATCCGGATTCACCAAAGGCTCGATCGATACTACTCTTTTCATTTATAGAACTAATCTTGATATATGCTTAGTACAAATATACATAGATGATATTATTTTCGGTGCGACTAACAAATCTTTGTGTAATTGGTTTTCTGATTTAATGACCTCTAGATTCCAGATGAGCATGATGGGAGAAATCAATTTCTTTCTCGGCTTACAAGTGAAGCAGCTTCCAGATGGAATATTCATCAATCAGTCAAAGTACATCTTTGACATTTTGACGAAATTTAAAATGGACAAGTCTACCTCAATCGGTACGCCTATGGCTCATGGTGCCAAACTTGGACTGGATCCAGATGGAAAAGTTGTGGATCAAAAGACATATAGAGGGATGATCGGATCACTGATGTACCTTACTGCTAGTCGCCCGGACATAATGTTTTCAACGTGCCTGTGTGCTCGTTTTCAAGCAAAACCAAAAGAATATCATCTTTTAGCAGGCAAACGCATTTTTAGATATATTAAAGGAACTCATTTAGGATTATGGTATCCTAAAAGTTCTGACTATAGTTTAATTGCTTATTCTGATGCAGATTATGGTGGTAATCAATTGGACAGGAAAAGTACTTCTGGTCATCTCCAGTTTTTGGGTGACAGACTGATAAGCTGGGCGTCGAAAAAGCAAAATTGCGTTTCAATATCAACAACCGAGGCTGAATACGTTGCTGCAGCTAGTTGCTGTGCTCAAGTACTTTGGATGAAAACGCAACTTCGCGATTACGGGATGCTATACAAGACTGTGCCAATATATTGTGACAGCAAGTCCGCGATTGCGATATCAGTCAATCCTGTCCAGCACACCAAGACCAAGCACATAGACATGAGATATCATTTTATAAAGCATCACGTGGAAGAAGGTACTATTGAATTATATTTTGTACCAACTGAATATCAACTTGCTGATATATTTACAAAAGCTTTAGATGAAAAACGCTTTAATTTTTTGCTTTCAAAACTAGGCATGTTGAATTTAAAAGTTTAAATCTTTACAAATTTTATTTTATAAAGTTTAATATTTCAGATTTTCTTTCAGTTGAATAAAATGTGTGTCTAGGATCTTTTACAAGTCGCCTTGTTAATATTTTAAGTTTTATATGTTCAACGTTCAAATCTTTCAAACATCGAAAAGTCAGCAACATGTTTGATGCTTTAGATACTGCTTTAAAGATATGTGAGTTGGCATATTTATGGTTTACTTTGCTTGAACAACCTAAGTGATCAAAATTGTAGATCGTAATGAAAATATGGGCTAAGCTATTCGATATAGATATGAGTTATTGAGATGATTTTATTTTTAAGCATTTAAAATAAAGAAATCCTTGAGTTTAAAAGTTTGTACCTGTGACCTTTCTAGTTTGGGAAAGTAAGTTTCGAGGGATGCTTGACATCTGGTCCCCTAAGGTCAATTGATCTGGGAGTGATCGAACAGAAATCTTGCAATAGAATCAGATCGAAAGTCATGTTCTACTGGTATAAATGGATTTAGGATATGTTGATGTAGCCTTTCTGATCCGGGAAAGTAAGTTCCAAGGGGTACTTGACACCTAGTCCCCTAAGGCCAACTGGTCTGGGAGCGGCTGACCCAAATCCTGCAATAGGGTCAGTTAGAAAGTTACGTTTACGACATGTTCTTTACTTAATGAACTCTTTGATTAAAAGATGCCAAAGTGCACAAAGCTTAAAAGATGCCAAAGAGCACACTCATGTGAAGATGCCAATGTGCACACAGCTAAAAGATGCCAATGAGCACACATCTCTTGATACTTGGTGATATATTCTGAGCTGCGATAAACCTGTAAATTTATGAAAATCTTAATTCTTGATGACTTAGTGTCTGTACATGCAAAGTTCTTCATTTTATGTTTAGAATTACATTTTTCTTGAAGCTAATCAGAGATCGCATGCGAGCACACTGAATAGATACCTGTAAGTGTTTGAATCTGAACATGTCTTAACTTGATATACAATGAAACATGTTTCTGTATCCAAAAACTCCCGTTTGATTTCAACTGATTGATAAATCTGGGATATTCTACTGAGTAGATTTTAATTTGTTTAGTGTTTAAAAGTTTATATATTCAGTTGTTACAAAATTTATATTCAATATGATCATCTTTAATATTGATGTCTTTATGATTGCTGTCTGTGTTTTTGTTATATGGTCTGTGCATTTTTCAAGGGGGAGTGTATATCTGGTTTCTATTTCTGAGAATATTCTGTTTTTGAAGGGGAGTAAATATTACTGATTAATTCTTCCCGTGCTGATCAAAAATTCATAAGGTAAGTTTTTCTGAAATTACTATGCAAATGCTAAACTAATTTGTTAAATTTTGTGCATTTGTGTAGGGGGAGTATTAGGGGATTATCAGGTATTTTTTTTAGTTGTTATTTTTTTTAAGTGTTTTGTTTTTAGAATATATAGAAGTAATAGTGTTTTTTCTTTTCTTTATTCCATTTGAACTTGTTTTGACCATTCACCTTCCCTCCATCTTCTCTGCGTACTCTTCTTCCTGCGCTTTTTACTGATCATTTCAGATTGTGATTTTGGAAAGATCAGGTATGTTTTTGTTTTTCATTCTATGTTTGTAGTTCGATTATTGTTTTATTACTTTGTTTTGATTTTTTTCTTGGTTTCGTATTGTGCGTTTTAAACTGATGTGCGATTATTTCACTGTTCATCGTTTTCTAAAACTCAGATTCAAGTTGATTTAGATCGATTTGCGTATTGGGTTGTGTTTAGACCTTATAATCGACTATCAGGTATGTTTTCTTTTACTTTAATTTCATGTTTTGTGTTTTTAATTTTAGTTTATGTGGATTTCGGGTTCGAACAGCCGCTTTTCTAGGGTTTGTTCAATTTTAAGTGAATTATGCGTTTCACTTGTGACCCGCATACTCAAGTATGCGTTTCACTTGTGACCCGCATACTCAAGTATGCGTTTCACTTGTGACCCGCATACTCAAGTTCACCGGAGACCTGTTTTCTTCTAGTTTGTTTTGTTTTGCTTTGTGTAGTTTTCGTATCACTAAGAACACACATAGTCTTTTGTGCGTATCCTTAGTGACACGCATAGTTGTGTTTCGTTGATTCTTAGTATGAAATGCGTTTCCTTCATATCACGCATTCTCTCTTATGCGTTTCCTTCATGATACGCATTCCCTCATATACGTTTCCTTCAGGACACGCATACCTCATATGCGTTTCCTTCAGGACCCGCATTTCGTACTTGGAATATTTTTAGTGTTTTTTTGTTAAATATTTTTCTGTGTTTTTCTTTCAGGTTATCATGACTTCTCAAACAAATACTGATCCAATGATTCAAGATGAGAATGTCATTCTTCAGGATCCGACTGATCAGGCATCTCATGATACACCTATGCCGTCTATTCCATCTGTTGGGGCTGATTTTTCCATATCAAGGCGAAATCCAAATGATGTGTTCCCGAACGTCATGTACATGCCTTATAAGCATAACAACTACTTTGTTGACTTTGATCGCATCAAGATTCATCCTGTCATACGCACTATTCTTCGTGGACATCCGCTCTCTCAAGCTCTATGTTCAGTTGCCGATGTTCCGGAAGTATACGTTCAACAAGTCTGGCACACCATCACAAAGAATGAACTGGCACGTCCTCATCGATTTGATCTTCAAATTGATCAATTTGATTCATATCTGTCTTACAAGCGGTTAAGATTGATTCTTGAGCTTCCTGAGCCTAATTCTAGACATGGACGGACAACATATGATCAGTTTCCATCTGAAGAAGAAGTGTTTGAAGGCATCAAACGACTAGGCTATGTTGGTCCACTGAACAGGGTTGTAGACTTTGACAAGTCTAATCTTCCTCCTGTCTGGTATTCTTTATTTTCTGTCATCAACAGGTGCTTAACGTCTAAACATACCGGCACGGATAGTTCTAGTCCTCATTATCTTCGACTGTTCCATGCAGTAGTCTATGACTTGCATGTCGACTACACGATTATTTTATGGACCGAGCTATCTGAAATAGTGCAAGACAAGTTAACCAACAAGCGACGAAAGTTCATTCCTTTTATCAGGTTTCTCAAGCTGATTGTTAGAAGCATGTTTCGAAGTAATCCGGCAATTCCACGAAGATTATCTTGGCCTCAAGTTCCGGATACTGAGATGCTTTTCCTTCAGAAACAGAAGAAGTCCTTCACATTTTCTATGACCATTCCTTATGGTCTTATTGCCAATTATGCTGACATGACTGATTCCAGTGTCATTGATTATTGCTTAGAAAATGATTTTGAAGAGGCTGGACAGGAAGAATGTTGGGAACTGAAGAATTCATCAAGTGTGGTTAATACTGTTGGTTCAATATTAATGCTGCTAGAAGACATAAAGGTTAGTACTGCTGAGTGTTACTACTGCTAGTGTTAATTAATACTGCTAGTCAAAGTTAGTACTGCTTGAACAAAGTTAGTACTGCTTAGCTAGTTAGTACTGCTAGTGGTTAGTATTGCTTAGTAGTTAATGCTGCTAGAAGGAAGTTAATGCTGCTGAAGATTAATACTGCTTATATGATAAAGATTCAGTTGAAAGGATATACATGGAAGCTTAGAGATATACATAGAAGATATACTGAAGATATTTTATTCATTGTAATTATCTTTGTATTCAGTATATATATATAGTATTGTTTAGAATAGGTGATAACAATTTTTTTTTAGTTTTCATTCTTTTAGAGAAAATCAACCTCAAGGCATAGATCCTAATTCTAGAGAAGTAGAATTCGTATTGGTGAGCCTGTTCATCAATATTGAGGTTGAGTGTGTAATTCTGTAACTTTAAAGCATCCAATACAAGTTTACAGTTTGTTCCTCATATTTTCTGTATTGATTTACTATTTCATTGGATATCAAAGTGTTATTCCGCAAACTTCTTTGATATTGTTTCTGAGAATTAATTCTTGTTGAGAATTCGATCCTGACAAGTGGTATCAGAGCCTGATTTCTCAGAAACAAACTATTCATCATGGAAAATCTTACAGAATCAAGCAGTACTTTGGTATCAAAAGTTCCAATGCTCAGATCCAATGAATTTGACATGTGGAAAATCAGAATCAAGCAATATATTCTCCTCACAGATTACTCTATGTGGGACATCATTGAGAATGGTCCATCTGATGCAGGAAAGATTGGTGAAGATGGCAAAAGAACCCCTCCAAAGACAGATACAGACAGGAAATCAAGACAGACAGAGATGAAAGCCTTGAGCACACTGCTCTTGGCCATTCCAAATGAGTATCAACACCAATTCTGCAATTGTACTGATGCACAGATGCTCTGGAATGCTCTAGAGAAGAGATTCTCAGGTACTAAAAGTACCAAGAGAAATCAAAAGGAAATCTTAAAACAACAGTATGAAAACTTCATCTCAACTAAGAATGAGTCCATGACTCAAACTTTTGACAGGTTTAATAAACTAATTGGTGAACTAGCTACTATGGGAGTACAGATTGATCAAGATGATGTGAACAGAAAGTTTTTAAGGTCCCTTGGAGATGAATGGACCATGTACACTGTGTCATTCAGACAGAATGATCAGTTGGAAGACAAAGAACTTGATGATCTGTACAATGATCTTAGAGTATTTGAAGCTGAGGTGGAGGCAAAGAAGAAGCCTTCTGGATATGTTCATAATACTGCACTCCTATCAGCATCAATTGATTCTACTGCTAACTCTGAATCAGTTAATGCTGCTAATGGATCAAATCTAGATAAATGCACTGATCATGTATTTGAAGCTCTTCTTTCTAATCATGGAAATTCTTCTTTGATCAATGATGACTTAGAACAACTTCATCCTGATGATCTGGAAGAGATGGATATTAAATGGCAGATGGCCATGCTCTCCATGAGGGTTAAGAAGTTTATAAAGAGGACTGGAAGAAACAACTTCTCACAAAGAAGAGAAGATGGAGCAGGGTTTGATAAATCAAAGGTAGAATGCTACAAATGCCATCTGAAGGGACATTTTGCTAGAGAATGCAGAAGTGGAATGTCTCACAACAACAACCATCAACAAGCTCAATCTGGAAGCTTCAATAACAACAGAAACTCTGCTCAAGCCCTTGTTTCTCAACAAGGAATGGGGTTTGATTGGAGTGATCAAGCAGAAGAAGCTATTCAGAATCAAGCTCTTATGGCTAAAGTATCTGATCTCCCATCTGAGGTAAGCTCTAATCTCTGCTCTAAAACTTGCATAGACACTGTTAAAAGGTACAGGGATCACAATCAGAAGATGAGTGATGACCTTAAGAGACTAGAAAAGGATATAAAAGACTATGTGAGGATAGTAGAGAGATTTGAAGATCAAATCAAAGGTTTTCAAGCCAATGAACTACAACACTCATATGACACCAATTACTGGCAGTGGGAGAAAAAGGATTTAGAACTTAAACTGACCAAATCTAAAGAGGAGGTTGAAAAACTGAAAGAGGAGTTAACCAAGGTTAAGCTTGATGTAGAAAAGTTTTCCAATGCTTCTAAAGCAATGGACTCCTTACTGCAAAATCAGATTCATGATAAATTAAGAAGAGGAATTGGGTATAATGCCACACCTCCACCATATAACAACAATTACATTCCTCCTACTTCAGACCTGTTAGACACCAAAGATAGGAAGGACTTGACTGAGGGAGCCACTGAAATAGATCCCTTAGATGAGGAAATTGTTGAGGATAAGACTGAGAAAGAGGTTGGCAAGAGTAAGGAGAACAAGGTGAGTGGTGAGATTACTATAGAAAACAACATTATCACCAATGAGGATTGTGGAAGGGCTTGGATCAAATCCAAGAACATAGAGAAGACAGAGGAAAAGTCTGGTAAGGTCCATTATAAACAGACCACGGTTGTGAATCCAGGTCCTTGCAAACAGTGTGCTTGTAAGAAGAATGAGCCCCAAAAACAGGACAAAAAGAGGGGAAATCAAAGAAACTGGAATAATCAATGGGCACATAAACAAGGAGTTGATCTGAGTAAAATCAATAGACCAAAACCTTGTTTTATCTGTGGCAAATTGAATCATCTTGCAAAATTCTGTTATTTCAATCCTATGAACCAAAGAATGAATTTCCAAAGATCCATGCAAAAACCCTTTGGTTATAAGAAAATTGAAAAGAACCATGTGGCTAAGAAAACTGTTAAAACTAAAAGCCACATGAAGAAAAAGTATTCTTTTAAAGAAAGTGTCAATATGTGGATTCCTAAAAGCACTAAAACTGTTAGTACTGCTACCACAAATAGTGCTGCTGACAATGATAGTACTGCTAGAAGTAATACTACTGCTAACAATGTTAATGCTGCTAACAAGGTTAGTACTGCTAAACCTGTTAGTACTGCTAACTCTGTTAGTACTTCTAAGGTTAGTACTGCTTCTAGTGTTGATTCTGCTAAGCCAATCATATTGACAAAGTACTCTAATAAAGAGTACTCTGAGTTTAGAAACCTCATTAAAAAGGAATGTAAATACTTTGATGAGAAAGGAAGACCCAAGATCACTTTGGCTTGGGTCCCCAATCATACTAATTGATTTATTTAATGTGCAGGGCAACCAACAGCTCAAGGGAAAGAGCATATGGCATGTTGATAGTGGTTGCTCTAGGCACATGACTGGCAACATGTCATGTCTTCAGGATTTCAAGCACATTAATGGAGGACATGTTGCATTTGGAGACAATCTTACTGGTGGTAAGATAAGTGGAAAAGGTAATGTCACCAAAGGTAAGATGACATTTGAGGATGTCTACTATGTTGATCAATTAAAGTACAACCTGTTAAGTGTATCACAAGTTTGTGACAAACAACATAGTATATTATTTACTAATACTGAGTGTATGATTCTTGCTCCAGGGTTCAAGGTAGTTGATGAAAGCATGATACTACTTAGAACTCCAAGGAAGGACAATGTTTACTGTCTTGATTTGGACAATGTTGATAGTGATTCATCTTTAAATTGTCTTGTTTCAAAAGCTTCTATAGATGAATCCTCCCTTTGGCACAGAAGGATGTGTCACATGAATTTCAAGACTATGAACAATCTTGTTAAAAATAACCTTGTAAGAGGTTTACCTTCAAAAGTCTTCTCATGTGATGATCATTGTGTTGCTTGTCTTAAAGGCAAACAACACAAAACTTCTCATAAGACCAAAGAGTTAAATTCTGTTTCTTCTTGTCTCCAGTTATTGCATATGGATCTGTTTGGTCCTACAAATGTTATGAGTATAGGCAAGAAATCTTACTGCTTGGTTATTGTTGATGATTACTCCAGATTTACTTGGGTATATTTTCTAAGGACTAAGGATGAAACAAGTGGTCTTATCAAATCCTTTATTCTAAGAATTGAAAACCAAACTAATCAAAGAGTAAAAGTCATTAGATCAGATAATGGAACTGAGTTTAAAAATCATGACCTAAACACCTTTTGTGAAGGAAAAGGTATTGAGAGACAATATAGTGCTCCTAGGACTCCTCAACAGAATGGTGTTGCTGAAAGGAGAAATAGGACACTAATAGAGGCTGCTAGATCTCTGTTGGCTGATTCAAAATTGCCAATTACATTCTGGGCTGAAGCAGTTAATACTGCTTGTTATGTCCAAAACAGAGTTCTAGTGGTCAAACAAAAGAACAAGACCCCATATGAGCTTTTAAATCAAAGAAAACCGTTTATTGGTTTCTTCAAACCTTTTGGGTGTCCTTGTACAATTCTAAATACCAAATCTCACTTAGGTAAGTTTGATAGCAAAGCAGATGATGGATTTCTTGTTGGATATTCATCTCAGAGTAAGGCCTACAGAGTTTTTAACTCTTCTTCTAGAATAATTGAAGAAAGTGACAATGTCAAATGCAATGAGAACACACCAAATCCTGTTGGGTCTGGACCTCAGTGGCTATTTGACATTGATTCACTAACTAACTCTTTTGGTTTCAGTAATGAGTATACAGGAACAGGTGGTGGAGAATCAGAGATCACACAAGTTCAAGATAGTATATCTAAATCTGTGATTTTTCCCATACCCACAGTAAAAGAAGACTGTGAAAAGGAATCATTTACTGAACCAAGTCAGAATGAAGAAAACACTAGAGATGAGGAGACTCAAGAATCAGAAGTGACATCTGAAGACACTTCAGTTGAATTGCATGACTCTAATCTAGAGGCTGGACTGAATGAAGAACCTAGTCATAACACAAGAGTTCAAAAGAATCATCCTCCACAGTTGATAATAGGTGATGTCTCTTCTCCCATGATGACTAGACATCAAAGCAGGCTTCAGGAAATGCAAGATCAACAGCATACAGTGCTCTCATGTTTTCTATCCCAGCTTGAGCCTAAAAAGGCACATGATGCTATGAAAGAATCTAGCTGGATAGAAGCAATGCAAGAAGAATTGTTACAGTTCAAGCTACAAGATGTGTGGGATCTAGTAGACCTTCCTAAAGGTCACAAAGCAATTGGCACAAAATGGATCTTCAGAAACAAGAGAGATGGCGATTGAGAAAGGAATTGGGAGTTCCCAAGGACACGGTCGATCTTTTTAAGGAGACCACTAGTGCCATTGGGGTTTTTGGTCCAAGTATAAAAAAGACCTTTGAAGTTGATGTCCTCAACCTCAAGCTGACGAACACAAACACGGAAATCATCCATACCACGCGTGACTCCCGACAGACCAGCAGTGCTATCTCTGGTGTCAAGAGCAACATTAAAATCACCCAGGATGACCCAAGGGGAGTCCTTAACCACATGCTTATGGGCACTAAGAGAGGCCCAAAGATGGCGGCGAGTGATATGGTAGTTATCCGCATAGACGAAAGAGACAAACAGAGATTTATTAGAATCCCGGATTTTGACACTGAAGTGCATCACTTGGTCAGTGGCATTGAGGAGCATCATGTCAACATGGGAAGGATCCCATGCAACAATGATACGGGTGCCTCTAGCGCTAAGAGAGCCATTAGAGACCCACGACCAAGGACCAAAGACATTGTCACAAATGCGAGGAAGATTAGGAACAAGAACACGAGACTCGAGAACCGCACAGATATGAAGGTTATTATCCCGAATAAGGTCTCTCGTAGCTTTCTGGTGAGATCTCTTACAGAGACCACGAGAATTCCATGAGGCAAGCCTCGTCATAAGGAAACAAGGGAAGGGGTGGAGTCCATCCGCTCGGGCTCCGGAGTAGGCAGAGGATCAACCTGGGGAGGTAAAAGGTCATGAGTGAGGAACGAGGCAGTGGCACCATCATCCGATGCGACCTCAATCACATCATCCTCATTGAGCAGGTCATCCTGCTCAAACGAAACATCCATAGGTTCAAAAGAAGCCTGATGGACGGGGGAAGAGAGACTAGAGGACCCAAGGTCTTTAGGCAAAGACGGGTCACTGAAAATAGCGAAGAGGTTAGAAGAATGAGAGACAACCTTGGTTTTAGTTTGAGGTTGAGGCTTAGGGATTTTTGGATTAGGTGAGGGAGAGGTGATTTTTAAGTTTGAACCCTTGGGGGGGATTGAAATGGGGGGGGTAATAAATGGGGGGGGATTCTTCTTTTGAACCTGCCTGAATTCCGTGCGAGAAGGAACCTTCGATTTGGTCTTTAGTTTATCAGTAGCATGCTTTTCACTCTCCACAGCAGGGTGTTTATCCTTCTTTTGTTTTTCCACTTGGCCGTTTGAAGAAAACGTATGAGCTTTTGGAGAGCTCTTTCGATTGACGGCTTGGAAACCATCCTTATCCACACCATTAACATTACATTGCACAGTAGGAGAAGAGTTAGTGGCAGCAGTTTTAGCAATAGCAGCCATGCAGGAAGAATCCGAATGGCCAAAGATTTTGCAGTGAGAGCACATAGGGGGTTTCCAATCAAATTCAACTCTAAGCACATGTAAGGCCATGGAATGGGTCTCGGGGTCCGGGATACGGATCTTGACCACGTCCAACCATTTCTGCCGGACGGGAACTTCAAGAAGAACACGGGCAAAGGCGGATTTACCGGCCGCATAAGTGCACATATTGGCCGTCCAAGAATCCATAGCGAGGGGTTTGCCAATTTTGCTAGCTATGTAACTTAACCCCTCATCATTCCAAGCATCATAAGGAATATCGTGGATTTTGACCCACAACGGAATGCGATCATGCTTAGCAGAATTTAGGCTAAGGCCGGGCCTCCATTTTTGAATGAAAATGGGAACATTTTTAATGGTCCAAGGACCATTATCAATCACATTTTGGATGCCACTCACATCGCTAAATTTAAACAAGAAAATACCATGCCCATTCAATAAAACGTCCTCCAAACCAAATTGAGACCAAAGCTTAGAAGCGTAAAAACGGACAACCGGGAAAGGAATTTTTTGACCCACAAAATAACCGCAAAGGGTTTTAGCATAAGTTTCACAACTTTTCATAACAACCGAGATAGGGAGATCCACCGGAATGTCTCCGTCATCACTTAAATTTGGGACAAATTTAAAATTAGAGTTTGTGTGCTTTTGGGAACCACTAAGAATATTAGCAAAAGAATTAGGGAGAATAGAATTGTTTTTGCCATCCCACGAGGATTTAGAAGAACCAATAATGTCAACATTTTTTTGGGTTTTTGGATTTTTTGGATTAGAAATAAAATTTTTGTTTTTAGAAGAGGAGGCTTCGGCCACAGTAACATTGGGGGGTTTAGTTTGACCAAAAGAAAAAACGTTAGGACGAAAAGAGAGAAGAGAAGAGGACTTACCTGGGCCTGGAGGAGGTTTGCCAAGAATTGATGGGAGCTCGGAGGCTATGGTGGGCTTAGAGGAATGCATATGGCCCACAGGCAAGGGGCCGTGTCCGTCACCAACGAGAGAAGCCTGCGGTCCACTTGAAAATAATCCTAGACCATCAGCATCCGAAATGGCCTTCGGCCCATCATTAGAAAAGGATTTATTTTCCATTGGCCCATTCGATTTAGTGGGAGAGCCATTATAAATCCCGCCAACAAAAGAAAAAGAAGGCCCAGAAGTAGATAAAATCGGCTCTTTCAAGATGGACTCATCATGTGGGCCATATAGTTCCATATCCATGTATCAAGATCCACTTTCTTTTAAAAATGTGACCACACCACGTGGTCCATCATCATCAAATTTAGACCTACCATCTAAATTATTTGATAATTCCAAGCCATGTGCTTCCATAATAAAAAGAGGAGGCCCACCACTAACATTAGAATTTGATCCCATGATACCATTATCTTCCAAATTTACTTGCAATCCACGTGGTCCATCACCAATAAATTGAAGCCCATCCCTTGAAATATTTTGACAATCCATGAAATGTGTTTCACTAAGAAAATTTTGAGGCCCACCACTTGCACCAACTTTAGAACCCACATTACCTGCATTGAAAATCCCTTTTCCACGTGTTCCTGCATTAGGAGACAACTGGCCACCTTCATTTATTTCTTGATTTGACTCTTTACAAAATGGCAGCGGGGTCCCTGACTCCTTTTCCAAAATAGCAGCGAGACTTTCCTTTTTGTTTCCTTCCATACCTGCAAACCAAACCTTTTCAGATTCAACTTTTTTCAAACACATTTCCCCATCATTTCCATGAGAAGAATCATTAAAAAAGGATATAGAATCCTCTCTATTTTCCATGCATGGCAGGTTTCTAAAAAGAAACACTGAAGGTTGACTTTTTGTATGAGCCGTTGGAGCAACAGTAGCCACGTCCCTCTCCAAACTTTTTTCAGATTTCGAGAGAAGAGGATTAACAAGGGTTTGACCATTAATTTTTTCGACCGTTGGATCATCTTCTACAATATTCTTCAAGTGCATTTTTCCAGAAGTCACCATTTGATCAACTTCAAGAATCAAAGAATGGTTTGAAAGATCTTCCGCATTTTGTTTTTTCTCCTCTAAAAAGCCAAAATGTTCATATTTAGAGACAAGTTGGCCCAC